>JAKSZU010000008.1:79378451-80823451 GCA_026018925.1 Tupaia tana
AAAAGTAAACTAGAAGCCAGAGTCATATAACCATCAAAGAGAAGAACTAAAGAGATCCAGTTGCTAATTTAGAGACTTTAAACCAGTCACTTCCAACCTTTTATCTTAGGTCGGGGTATACATACTTTTGCACACTTCAGTAGGATTTCAGAAGCTTAGGAGAAAGAAAAAGGGTACCTTAAGGGAAGGAAAAGTGTTCAAGTGATTTATTTTCTTGTGGACACATGTTAAAGAAAACTTCTACTAAAGCTGTGTGAAATCCCAGCAGTGCCTGTTGGTTTCAAAGGAATTTGAAAGAGCAATTTACTGTGGGTTACTCACCTGTTGATAAGATAGTCTTGAAGTAGTTCTATCCACAAGTTCCTTAAGGCTTTATTACTCAGGGTAACCCAAACTCTAGCTTGATTTTACCATGCCTGTTTCCTGTACATTTAGCTCTTTGACTCAACTTTGTCATTTTTATCTAGATTTAAAATTTTGTGATTCTAAAATTTTCATAGTCTCTTGAAATACTGAAATGTTATGATTTGAGTTTTATATTTTTTTAAGTTTGTTTCTTCCATGAGTGAGAGAGAGAGAAATAAAAAGAGAGCACCCCTAATAAGGTCCTGGTGCTGCAATCAGCCTGCAGCTACAACCAGCCCTGGATCATAGGCATATGTGCACAGAGCACAGTCAGGAAGGTCTCTGGACTTGCATTGGGAACTCTCACCTGTGGGACTGCCTCTTAGAGCATAGCATTTTACTATTGCACCACCTTCCAGCCCTTGTGTCCATGATTTTGCATAATACACCTCACCGTGTACTAAGTACTCTGACGGAATTGGGAACAGGGACACAATCTCTACCTTTCAACTTTATAAATAAAATTAAAGAATGGGGAAGTAGGACAATAGCATGTAACAGACAAAACTGTACTCTAAATTTAAGATAAGATATATATATATATATATATATATATATATATATACACACACACACACACACACACACATGCACATATGTACGTGTGTGTGTGTGTGTGTGTATCTTGCTTGCCAATGTAATGGGATTTGTAGAAGCTATTTTGAATGTTGAATTAAGAAATTCATGTTGGACTGAGTGCAAGTTTAATGTGAAGAAGTGCCACACGTGATTAGAAATATCAGGTTTCAGCACAAAGGAGGAATAGTATTTTACTTCTGTGTTTATACTTCTCTAAGTTTTTTTATTAATTAACTTATTTATTGTCATCTAAGTTTTTTGAAAATTTATTAGAATGAGAGAAAAAGAGAGGTCAGTGGAAGTTGGGGCAGTCAGAGAACATTTTCTTTGGTTGGTGGTAAGGTTTGCAAAAAAGAGAGATGCGTGCATGATATTCTATGGGAGAAAACAGAAAGAATAAGCAAAGTATTGTACATACGTCTTTTTATCCAAGGCCTAATTAGCATAACCATCAGCAACCAGGAGCTCCGATCTCTGGTCCTAGCTCCACCAGCCATTAGATGTGAGTCCTAGCACAAATTATTTCTTTTCTTCTCAGCCAGCATTTTCACTCATAAATGAGGTGAAGGAAACATGATGTTGTTATGGCACCTAAAGAAGGCTCTATGGAATTCCATGCTCATGAAATATTAATGTACACTACTTGAAAAAACATTTGGTGATAAAGGAAACATGACAATACTGGCACAAAACAAAACTGGATTGCTTACCTTAATTTAGAATCTTTAATGTGTCAGTAGTAAGAATTTTATGAGTCAGATATTAAATACAGAAATATCCAACTTACTTGATCACAGAATTGTTTTGTTTTGTTTTGAGAGATTTTTGCAATAAGGCATGTGCATTCACCAGAGAGACAGAAAGTGGGAAATTACTCCCCAGGGGGGACAGCCATGCCACAATCCGTTCTCTTCCATTCTCCTCTTGGGATCTTGGGCATACACACCCAGTGTGAGTATTAAACTGCTGGGTCCAGGACTTGTACTGCGGTAGACTATGTGGGAATCCAGCAACATAGCTGTTATGCCATCTATTGGTCCTCACAGAACATTTTTATGTAGACTTTCATGAGTGGCTAGGATGTTTATGTGTTATTCTTAATTATAATTTTCTAACACCCCCCCCCCCACACACACACACACTGTGCAAGACACTCAATTCCCTTATTTATTTATTTTTGTTTTTTACTATAGAGTGTGTAAGCTTGCCAGACAGAGACAAGGAGAGACAGAAAGAGGGAAAGTGAGAAATCACACCCAAGGAGGGATGGACACAATCCCTTTGCCTCCATTCTCCTCCTGGATTTGGGGCACACAGACATTCATGTGCCTGGCCTGATTTTCAAACTTCCAGATCCGGGACTCCATCCACAGTCAGCCATGTGGGAGTCCAGCACCTTAATCAGTACACCACCTGCTGGCCCCACAACTTCCTCATTTATATAACAGGGTTAGCAAAAGTTACTCTGTGTACTGTTAGAATACTGGTAACAGAAAATGTATGACTTACCATAGTTCCTGGTACTAAGTAGGTACTCGGTAAATGTAAATGTAAATTTCTACTTCCTACTATATGATTTTGTGTTTTACTGCAGGATAAATGGCGTTGAGGTGGATTGCAAAGGAGATATAAGCACCACGTTTTTCAATGTTATGTGTAAAGGGGAAAATTCCTTTTCACATTCAGATGTTCTTTATGTGGAAGGGCCAAAGGAAAATTTACGCACCATAGTTTGCCAGAGCTACAATCTTATTGTTTGCACAAGATCATGAGTCCCTACTTACGCTTCATTTTATATTTTTGAAGTGACAACAAGTAAAAGATAATGGAAATTCAAATTTGGCTTGTGATTGCAAAAGAACAGGTATGACCAACTTGTCATAAAGTCTTACCTTTCTCATACTCCCTTCCCTACCCATTGCACTCATGTTTAGAGTGAACTCTAGCCTGTGCTTGGTGCAGGGCTAGTTAATGTTAGATGAGGTGTGCAGCCTATATCTAATTACTTATAAACAAGTTTGCTGTCAGGGGTGATAGATAATTACCAAATACCAATGAAACTCATTTCTTTTTTGATTGAGCTAACATAAAAAAGGAATTAACCAACTGAGAGAAATCAATCAGACAAGCAAAAGGACGCAATGCTGTCATTGGCCCTTTTCTTGTGATTTCAATGAGTTTCCACTAGTTAAATAGCAAGAACCCAAGGAGCAAATGGAGTTCATTAATTCTTTTTTACAATATTCCCATCCTGCCCTTTACAAAAGTGTAGCCAAAAGTTTGAAAGAAACTGAACCATCTCACTTCTCCTTTTTCTTTGAATTGTAAGGCTTGACTTCTTTTCTCTGAGGTCAAAGATAAGGGGTGGTTTCTGAGTTGATTACCTTGGTCGGTTTACTTCAAAGTGACTGAGAGATGAACTCGACATGAGTGCACACAGATCCAGCCACGTCTAGCTTGGGCGGACTTCCTCTCCCCTGGTTGTCAGCCGCTCTGATGATATGCCAGGTGAAGCTGTCTGTAGCTGTTAGCTACTTTGATGACATCAGACACATACTACCTGGCACCATCAGCACTGCATTCCTGTGGAAATGCAAGTTAATCTTAAAGAATCATTTAAAAAATTTCTTTTGTATGTTTTGGGGATTTTACTAAAAACTGCTGGTCAAACACTTATTTCCCAGCTGAGGTCAGTAACTACATCCTAATCCTTTCCTCTTTTGCAAATTCACATATTCTCCCACCTAAAGACCAATGCCAGAAATTTTCCACATATAAGTAATTTTGTGGAAGTTTTCATGAGGGTTTTAATCTCAGGTTTTAATCCACGCTGTCACTATATCTGTCATATTGAGCAAATGTCTATTTATCTCTTAGCCTTTAGTCCTTAAATTTAATAGGGTTTGATGACTGGTTTATGATGAAAGCTAAAAGACTTCTGTTGAAATCATGGTGTTCAATTGCCTCTACTTTACAAGTGAGAAAATTGAGACTTTCTAGTGCAAGCTTTTCTTGGGATCCAAGGATGCTTGTACGTATGTTTTTGCCACTCTGTATTCAGTTCCCATTCTTCTAATGTAATAACATTCTGAATTCTTTTGGAGAGCCCCCACTTCCCTCATTCTCTGTCCATTGCAAAAGACTAACCCCAGACCCAGCTCTGGGGGTGAACATGTGACCTAATCCTGCCCAATGACGTTTGTAATCCTTACAATTTCGCAGGCTTTGTGACTGTGGAGGGGTGGGTCACAATTCATGCTAGGCTAATGAGAGTCAATCAATTCACACTAATCTAATGAGAGACAGTGAAATGTGATGAGATTAGCTTTTAAAAGATATTAGAAAATTGAGACATATGTTTCCACTGGGTTGGTTGAGAATAAAGATGTTATACATCAAAGCCGTGTATCAATTATGAAAGAAAGTCTTACTTGAAAATAGAGCCAAAGAACTAATGAAAGAGCATGTTACAAGAGGATGACTGAGTCCTGTAGACATAGTTTGAGTCCTTGGACCCAACTTAAGCAAGTGTTTGAGCCAGTCTGTTCTGTTTTATTTTAATCTTAAATTTTTTTTAAAGTTTCTTTCTTTCTTTCTTTCTTTCTTTCTTTCTTTCTTTCTTTCTTTCTTTCTTTCTTTCTTTCTTTCTCTTCCTTCCTTTCTTTCTTTCTTTCTTTCTTTCTTTCTTTCTTTCTTTCTTTCTTTCTTTCTTTCATTTCATGAGTAAGATAGAGCATGAAATCCCAATGGACTTGACTTTACAATCTACCTCCAGCTCTCAGCCAGCCTCAGAACAGGTGAAAGCATTTGTCCAGTGTATTCAGGGAGGTCCCTAGACTTGAACTATAAACCTTCCCATGTGAGATTGCCTTGCAGAGCACTGAGTTTTGTCACTGTGCCATTTTCTGGTCCCAAGGCCATCATAATTAAAATCAAAACTGCTATGTGACAGGCTATGTCACTCTCTTGGGCAAGTTGCTAAACTTATATATATCTCAATCACCTCACTTGTATATGTCTCAGTCTCCTCACTAAGGTAAATGAAAATAATGAATAAAACCTACTTGATAAGGTTCCTATGACAAAAAAAATTATTTCATATGTGTATATTTACCCTAGTCAGTACTGGATCTTGCAGTTATATGGACCAGTAAATGAGATATTTTGCATAAATCAGTTTGGTCTCTATTGAAACTAATCAATCAAGTTATTGGCAGAACTTAAATCTCAACCCTCATTTCAAACAGATTAATTCTCCATCATTACAATCATGTAAATACTTTGAGCTTTGTACTGGACAAAGAACCAGTTCATATATTCTCTGAGCTTATTGGATTACATGTTAATTGATGTTAAAGGCTTCATAGTCAATGTCAATATTTATTGATTTTGTTGCCTGTAATAATGTTACTGTGTTAAAAATAAAAATATTTTTTCTTCTTATTTTTAAAGATTTACACTGAAGTACATAAGAGTCAATGTTATAATCTTTAATTTACTTTATAATAATTTAGCAAAATCCGCAAAACAAGTCAAAACAAATAAGACAAAATGCTAGTAACTGCTGTCTACCTGAATAATGCGTAATTGAATGTTCATTATAAAATTATCTCAACTTCCTTGTATGTTTGAAAAACTTTGTAACATGAAATTTTATTACAATTACTGGCTTAACTATATACCTTTCCCACTTCAATGTAGGCACCATCAAGGCAAGAAACATGTCTACCTTGTGTACTGTTGTATCTGCAGTGGCTACAATATACTACCCACTCAGTAAATACATAACTAAAGGTAAGCAGGTAAGGCCATTTTAGTTGAAGGAGGGCACTGTAGGCCAGATATAACAGAAGATGTGGGTTCTTGGCTATGTCCCCTCCTCATCAGTTGTTTCTGTGCATGCTGATAACTTTCAACTTCAAGCATCTGGGACTCCCCTCACGGGCATTACCTCTAGGCACTCAGTCTCTGCACAGGGCTGTCCAGAAGTGCTGGGATGTTGACGTGCCTCAAGAGCATCCCTGAACCAATGATGAACAGAAGATGGAAAACAAATATTTCGGCTTCCCTGACCTTCTAGCGGAAAAATCCTGGGACTTATTCCACACTTTCTTCCAAAGGTTGCCAGCATAACTGAGTCTCAATTGCCCAGAACAGTGAACTTCTCATGAACATTTTCATCACTGGCTTACTTTTCTCCCCTGTCTTGCATCTGTACTTCCCTACCAATGCTTCCAGGGGTCATGTCTGAAATTAATTACTAGTAAGTCTTCAAACTCTTGCATAAGATTCAACATTCAGGGGATAGCATGAGACAGAAAGACAAAGATGATTGAGCCTGAAAATAGTCATTGGACCTACTCTGTGGCATAGTGGGAAAGTTCTGCTCAAGAGTAGTGGTTTGTGTCTGCACTTTGAATCCACAGCCTGGCCAACCAGAAACACGTTGGGCATGTACACAAGTGCCCCAGATCTGGCTTGCTGGAGGACTGGAGGAAGGGAATCGCAGTGTGACCAGATCCTGTGGAGGGTGCTCATCTCTCTCTCTCACTTTTATGTGCACACATGTGAATTATCAGAATAAAGGAAAAAAATTAAAAAAGAAAGAAATCACCAGGAGTAGATCTCGAGAAGAAACATTGGATGAGAAAACTTTGAGTAGACTGAGCAGAACTGGATCTCCTTTTTTGATACAGAGCGATTGAGAGGCAGACAATTCTCCCTGGGGATGTCCCATAGTCATTGCATGTCTAACTAGGTCATGTGGCTGTCTAGTCTGGATATTGGGAAAACCCTGTGTTCAGCACCAGCTTCACCACTTTCTCAGCCATTCCACTTCAAACCCCCTTTCTACCTTCTCCATGGAGATATATTTCTTGGTGCTGATATTTGAGTCACTAGCCAAAAATCCTTTTCCTCTCTGCATGGTGATTTTTCAGCACAGTAAAGACATATGCTCTTCCCTGAGAGCCAAATCTAAATTCCATCTTGGCTTCTTCAAATGCCCTTGGATGAAAATAGACATTCCTTGCTCTTGCAATCTTGGTATATTCTTATTTATTAGACACGCTATGTTAAATCCATTAATGAAGCAGCTCTACTCAACAAGCTTCTAAATTATATCCAGTTCAAAATGAAATCGTCACAATATGAAGCAGAAAGCTGAGAAAAAATCAAGTTGCTTTAGTTATCTATTGTCAGTGAGGTCTACTGTAACCTACTCAGCCTGACAAAAAAGGACCTGAGTGACACAAAACCCCAAAAGCAGTGGGAAGGATCCAAAAGACCTAACTTTGAGTTTTGACTCAATTTCACCACATTCACAGGTGGCTTTGAATCCACACCCCTGTTTTATTGTCTCTCTTAACAAACATCAGCATACACAATCTGCAATAACACAATTCTTATTTACCCAAGGAAATGAGAAGCTTGGCCCTCATAAGAGAATGATATTAAAGGGATGAATGGATCAACTAATAAAGATTTTATTGCTTTCATATTTCTGAAGCACCCTAGGGTTATTGTTATAATTCTTCTAATCACCCAGGTTGAATATTCACACCCATTCTAATTTCTAATTCTCTTACTTCTTAGAGTTCTCCTTAAATCCTCATCCAACTTATTTATTTATTTATTTATTTTGAGAGGTCTTTACTATAGGGCACGTGCGCTCGCCAGAAAGACAGAGAGAAACAGAGAGACAGAAAGTGAGAAATCATCCCCCGGGGGGATGGCCATGCCGCAATACCTTCTCCTCCATTCTCCTCTTGGGATCTTGGGCATGCACGCACACGCGCCCGGCGTGAGTTTTAAGCCACCGGGTCCGGGACACGAACCGCAGTCGACTACGTGGGAGTCCAGCGACATAGCTGTTACGCTAACCGCTGGTCCCAAGGCAGTTACTGTTATATTCATTTCTAAACCACCCTTTAGCCCTTAGAGCTATATTCAGTATATACTGGGACATAATAAGTAAAACTCCAAACATTATAATGGTAGAAGGTAGGATTTATGTGTTGGACATGTAAATGAGAATGCAACAATACTGTCAGTTCTAACCAATGCCGACTTCTTCTCTGAGAACCAACAATTGTATTTGGTTTTAGAGAAACAAAATTTTCAGGCATCTGCTATACTGAGCAGCTTGCTATGACTCTTGATGATCCCTACCTCCTGGTATTCATGTGCCTGCATAATCTTCTCTGTTGGAGTGTCAACTGAATCCCACAACTTGCTGCTAATGAATTCAATATGGCAGGAGTGATGGCATGTCACTTTCACGATTAAGTCATCAGATGCTGTGACTTCAGTCTTGCTAGCACTCTTTTTGGCTGGTATTCACTTTTGTCCTTTTGCTTGCCCACCGCCATGTTGTAAGAGTTCTGTGGAGAGGCTCACATAATAAGCAATCAAGAGCAGCCCAGCAAGAAACTTGCAAAAGAACTGGGACCTCAGTTCAACAGCCTATGAGAAGCTGAATTCAGCTGGCAATTCAGCAACAACTATGTGAGTGAGCTAAGATGCAAATTATTCCCAATTGAGCCTTGAGACTGATTGCAGTCTTGTGAGAGACCCAGAGTTATAGGGCCCTGCTAAGACCCTCTAAGGTCCTGTGCCAGATCCTAGGTTTAAAGAACTGAGGGCCAGCCAGGTGGCATGGTGGTAAAGAAGGCTGGATCTCACATGATTGATTGAGAAATTGGAGTCCTGGACCTGGCAGCTGGAAAACCATGCGAGGCATGTGTGCATGCATGCCCAAAGGGAAAAGAAGGGGAAAGGATTATGGTGGCATTGTCATCCTCCCAGGGGTGCTTTATCACTTTCTCTCTCTCTCTTTCTAGTGGGCTCAGGCAGGCACTTTGCAGCAAACTAAAAAAATGAAAAAAAAAAAAACAAACCTGAAATAATAAATGCTGCTGCTTCAAGCTATTATGTTGTGGTGTAATTTGTAATACAATAGACAACATAGACTTCTGAAAATTCTGATTCCTGTGTTCAGGCCGTTGGGACATTCTTATGTCCCCCTGTTAGCCTCTCTAAGTCTTTCTATGTAGAGATTTTATATAAAGATGTTAGTTTCTAGAAGTATGCTTTGTTTTTATAATATAAATTTATTTTTTAGTTATTTTTAAAATTTTATACATTTAATCACTATACATCACTTAGCTTATAAACTGAATTTACCCAACATGAATACATTTCACACCAGTTGAGGATACAAAACACATTATCATCAACGGATAATAATCCCTTTCTGCATCCCGTAAATGTCTTACCTATATTATTCTCATTAATTTTTTCTTTCTTTTTTTTTGAGAGGTTTTCGCTATAGGGTGCATGCGCTCGCCAGATAGACAGAGAGAGACATAGAGACAGAAAGCAAGAAATCACCCCCCAGGGGGGATGGTCACACCAGAATTCCTTCTCCTCCATTCTCCTCTTGGGATCTTGGGCATGCACACACACATGCCCGGCGTGAGTTTTAAGCCACTGGGTCCGGGACGCAAACCGCGGTCGACTACATGGGAGTCCAGCGACATAGCCATTATGCTAACTGCTGGTTCCCTCATTAATTTTTTCTTATACTTTCCCCCTTCTCTCACCCTCTTCCCACATTATTTTCAGTATCCATAACCATTTGCAATGCTTCTATCTCCTCTAATCTTTCAGTTTCCACTATAGACTATGGTCAGTTGGTGTATGTTAAATGGAAACACATAATGTCTCTATCTCATAGCCTGACTTCACTCAACAATACATTTTCCATGTTTGTCCATTTTCTTTTTATTTTCCTTTATTTTTTATTATTAGTCATACATTACATCGCTATACATCATTTAGATTGTGAAGAGACTTTACCCAGCATGACTTGCACTCAGTCCAGCCCAGTGGAGACTATTATGCACATCCTCTTCAACAGATAATAAACCTTATCTGTGTCCCACAAGTGTCTTACCTCTCCATTTTCCCCCCAAATTTCCTTTCCTACTCTCTTCCCCTCCCACATTCTCTTTCCATTTTGTCTCCAGTGTCCATTACAATTTTTTTTTTTTTTTTTAGAGAGGTTTTCGCTATAGGGCGCGTGCGCTCGCCAGACAGACAGAGAGAGACATAGAGACAGAAAGCGAGAAATCACCCCCCAGGGGGGATGGTCACACTGCAATCCCTTCTCCTTCATTCTCCTCTCGGGATCTTGGGCACGCACGCACACGTGCCCGGCGTGAGTTTTAAGCCACCGGGTCCGGGACGCGAACCGTGGTCGAGACTACGTGGGAGTCCAGCGACATAGCCATTACACTAACTGCTGGTTCCCTCCATTACAATTTTTAATACTTTTATGCTCTCCAGTGTTTCAGTCTCTACCATGGAGTGTGGACAGTTGGTATATGTTAAGTGGAGACATATAAGGTTTCTCTTTATAGCCTGACTTGTTTCACTCAGCAACTTATCTTCTTGCTCTCCTCTGGCCCTTCTAACTTTTTTTCTCGTTTTGAAAAACAGCTCTCTGCCCTCCTTGACCCTTTCTCTTGTTAATCTGTCTTTTTTCTCACCTAGGGCAGAAAGCTACTAGGCATCTCCACCTTTGCCTGTTTTTGTCCATTTTCTATCAAATGCCAGGGTCTTATTGTTTTTTATGGCTGAGTAGTACTTCACAGAATATATGTGCCACACTTTTCCAATCCATTCATGTATTCATGGGCATTGTGTTGGTTCCATGTCTTAGCAATTATGAATAATGCTGCAATAAACACAGATGTGCAAGCACTTTTCTGACTAAAGGTTCTCCAATCATTTGGGTAGATACCCAGGAGTGGAATTGTTGGATCATATGGTAGTTCTATTTGTAGGTCTTTGAGGAACCTCCATATTGTTCTCCACAATGGTTGGACCAATTTACATTTCCACCAGCAGTGTAGGAGAGTTCCCCTTTCACCATGTCCCTGACAGCATTTATCATTCATTGTTTCTTTAATCTTTACCATTCTGACTGGGGTTAGCTGGTATCTCATTGTGGTTTTGATCTGCATTTCACTTAGGATGAGGGATGTTGAGCATTTTTTTCATATACTTTTTGGCTGTTTGTATGTCTTCCTTAGAGAGTTGTTTGTTCAGCTTATTTTCCCATCTGTTAATTGGATTGACCGTTTTTTTGGGGGGTGGGCAGTAAGCAACTTGAGTTCCCTGTGTATTCTGATTATTGGTCCCTTATCTGAGACAGAGTTTACAAAAATATTCTCCCATTCCACAGGTTGTCGATTCACACCAATTTCTGTGTCTTTTGCTGTGCAGAAACTTCTCAATCTGATGTAATCCTACTTGTCTATTTTTTGGGATTATTGCATGTGCTTTGGTGGTCTTATTTAAGAAGTCTTTGCCTACCCCAATGCCTCCCAGACTTCCCCAATGTTTTCCACCAGTAGTTTTATAGTTTGAGGTCTTAGGTTTAGATTTTTGATCCACTTGAAGTTGATTTTTGTTAATGGAGAAAGATAGGGATTCAGATTAATCTTTCTGCAGGTTGATACCCAGTTTTTCTAGCACCATTTGCTAAAGAGATTTTCCTTTTTCCACTAGATTGACTGATACCCTTTGTCAAAGAACGGTTGGCTGTATGTTTTGGGGTTTATTTTTAGTATCTCTATTCTGTTTCATTGGTCCACATATCTGTTTTTGTGCCAATACCATGCTTTTATGATTATCACAGCTCTGTAATATTTTGGGTTCAGAGAGTCAGATGCTGCCCACTTCACTCTTGTGTAGGATTGTTTTGGCAATATGTTTGTTTGTGTGTGTGTGTGTGTGTGTGTGTGTGTGTGTGTGTGTTTGTGTTTGTTATGATTCCAGACAAATTGTATGGTTGTCTTTTCTAGATCTGTAAAGAATGTTTCTTGTAATTTTATAGGAATTGCATTAAAGATGTAGATTAATTTGGTAGAATTGCCATTTTAATTCTATTCTCCCAATCCAGGAATGTGGGATGTTCTTTCACTTTTTTGTGTCATTTTCTATTTCTTTTTTAAGATTTCATAGTTTTCCTTGTAGAGGTCTTTGACTTTCTTGGTTAGATTTACTCCTAGGTAGATAATATTTTTTGTGGCTAAGGTAAATGGAATTACTTTCTTCGGTTCTACCTCTGTCTGCTTGCTGTTTATATATACAAATGTTACAGAGTTTTGTAAGATGATTTTGTATCCTGCCACTGTACTGCATTCAGTTATTACTTTGAGACATTCTTTCATGGATACCTTTGGGTCTTCTATGTACACAATCATGTCAACTACAATAGAGATATTTTCATCTCTTCTTTCCTTATTTGAATGACTTTTATTTTATTCCCTCTTATGATTGCATTGGCTATGACTTCCAGAACTATATTGAAAAGGAGTGGAGAAAGTAAGCAGTCTTTTCTGTATTAGTTTTCAGTGGTAAAACTTTCAGCTTTTTCCCATTCAGTATAATGTTAGCTATGGGTTTTTCCTAGATGGCTTTTATTATGCTGAGAAATGATTCTTCTGTGGCAATTTTGCTGAGAGTCTTAATCATGAAGGGATGTTGTATTTTTGTCAAATGCTTTTTCTGCATTGATTAAAATGATTGTATGGTTTTTATCATTATTTCTGTTAATATGGTTTATTATGTTCATGGTTTCATGTATGTTGAACCACCCTTGCATCCCTGGAATAAAGTCTACCTGGTCATGACATTAATCCTTTTTATATGTTGTGGGATATGGTTTGCTAGTATCTTGTTGAGAATTTTTGCATCCGTATTCATCAGAGATATTGGTCTGTAGTTTTCCTTTATTGTTGTGTTCTTATCTGGCTTGAGGATGAGGGTGATGGAGGCTTCATTAAATGAATTTGAAAGGATTCCTTCCTTTCAGGTCTTTAGAAATAATTAAGAATGGGGGTTAATCTTTCTTTAAAAGTTTTGTAGAATGCAGAAGTGAAGCCATCAGGACCTTGGCTTTTCTTCATTGGGAGGTTATTTATTATTTATTCAATCTCATTGCTAGTTATGGGTCTATTCAGGTTTTCTGTGTCTTCCTGACTCAATCTTGGTAGATTATATATGTCAAATAATTTGTCCATGTCATCCATGTTTTCTTGTTTGTTGGCATATTCAGTCATAGTATTCTCTAGTGACGTTTTGTATTTGTTATGTCTGTAGTAATATTGCCAGATCCATTGCAAATTTGATTTATTTAGTTCCTTTCTCTCTTCTTCTTAACTAGTCTAGCTAATTAGTGGTGTGTCAATTTTGTTTATCTTTTCAAAGATCCTGCTTTAGGTTTCATTTATTTTCTATTTCATTTATTTCTGCTCGAATCCTTATTTGTTTTCTCCTTACATTTTCTGGTATTTTTTTTATTGTAGTTTTTCCAACTTCCTGAGCCATAATGTTACATTATTCATTTGCCACCTTTCTATCTTTTTCTAATGTGCACCAATTACTTCAAACCTCCCTCCTATAACTGCTTTTGCTGTGTCCCATAGAATATGGAAACTCATGTACTCATTATCATTGGTTTCCCTGAATCTTTTGAGTTCAGTCTTAATTTCTTCAGTAGTTGTGAAGTCATTCAGGAGTAGGTTGTTTTTATTTCCAAATGTTTGTGTATTTTTGAGGTAGTTTTTCTGAGATTAATATCAAGTTTAATTCTATCATGGTTGGAGAAGATACTAGATATGGCTTCTGGGCATTTGACTCTGTAAAGGCTTGTTTTGTGCCCTATCATGTGGTCAATCTTTGAAAAGGTTTTATGTGGGGATGAGAAAAATGTATATTTCGTGGTTGTGGGGTGGAAGGTTCTCTAGATATCTGTCAAATCCATTTGATTTATGGTATGCTTAGATCCTGTATCTCTTTGCTTATTTTTTATCTAGATGATCTGTCCAAAGGAGATAGTAGGGTGTTGAGATGCCCAATGATTAGCGTGTTACACTCTCTCTCTCCTTTTAAATCTTGCAGTCTTGGGACCAGTAGTTGATGTAATGGCTATATTGCTGGATTCCCATGTAGTTGACTGCTGTTCAAGTCCCAGACTCGGCTTAAACATGCCAGGCATGTGTGCGTGTGTGCTCAAGATCTCAAGAGGGGAATGGGGGAGAAGGGATTGCAGCATGACAATTTCCCCTGGGGGGTGATTTCTTGCTTTCTTTCTCTCTGTCTCTCCCTGTCATTCTGGAGAGCACATGTGCCCTATAGCAAAAACCTCTCAAAAAAAAAAAAAAAATCTAGCAGTCTTTTCTTCACATATTTGGGTGCTCCTGTGTTAGGAGGATTATCTTCTTGATGAATTAGCCTTTAACTACTATATAACGTCCTTATTTGTCTCTTCTTACGGTTTTTGTCTTAAAGTCTATTTTGTCTGAAATCAGCATCGCAACTCCAGCCCATTTTGTTTTCCCTTTGCATGGAATACCTTTTTTCCAGCCCTTCACTTTCAGTATACATGTCTTTATACATGAGGTGCATTTCTTGTAGGCAACAGATAGAGGGTTTCTGTTTTTTTAATCTATTCAGCCAATCTGTGTCTCTTGATTGGAGAATTTAATCTATTGACATTCACCCATATTATCGATATGTCCTGACTTGTCCCTACCATTATGTTAACCATTTTCTTGATTGCTTTTTGTTCTCTTGTTTCCGTCTTTCTTTAGTTTTTTCTGATATAGCACTTCTTTTAGAACTTCTTGAAGAGCTGGTTTGGAGTTGGTAAATTCTTTCAGGTTTCATTTATCTGAGAATATTATCTTTTCTTCCCATTTGAAGGATAATCTCACCAGGTATAGTAATCTTGGTTGAAATTGTTTTTCTTTTAACACTTTGTATATATCTTTCCATTCTTTTTTTGCTTGCACTGTTTCTGCCGAGAGGTCTGATGTTAGCCTGATGGGATAACCTTTGTAGGTAACTTGATGTTTCTCTCTTGCCACTTTTAATATTTTGTCTTTATCTGTGATTTTGGTTATTCTGGCTGTGAAGTGCCATGGAGAGGATCTTTTTGGGTTGATTCTATTTGGGGGCCTTTGTATTTCTTGTGTTTGGATAATTGGTTCTCTAGGTTTGGGAAGTTTTTTTGCAAGTATTTCATGGAAAAGAGCTTTTATGCTGATTCTTCACCTACTGGAATACCTATAATTCAAATATATGGGTTTAATAGTATCTAGTGTTCCTTGTATGTTGTCCTCATTTCTTAAAATCATTTTTTTTATTATTTCTGGTGGTTTTATCTAATTCAGAGATTTTGTTTTCCAGCTCAGAGATTCTGTCTTCTGTGTGGTCTAGTCTACTATTAATATTTTTGAGGAAGGTCTTGATTTCCTGTATTACTGTCTTCATCTCTGGGAGTTCTGACTGATTTTTTTAAAAATGGTGTCTATCTCCCCCTTCAAATCCTGGAAAGACTTTGTCATCTTTGTCACCATGAATATTCAGAACTCTATTTCTGATATTCCTCTGTGCTGTCCATGGTTGAAGAAGAGTTGTTCTGCTCCATTGAGAAAGAGGTATTCCTTTGTTTTCCCATAATTTTTGTGCCTCTGCACTGGTTTCTAGTCATCTGAAGGATTATACACTAGTTCCTGTTTTTTTGTTGTCGATTCTATAGGGTCAGGGGGGAAGAAGAGTTCAACTTCTCAAATGTGTTCTTGGTGGAGTTTCTTGTCTTCCAGACAGAGAGTATATATATATAGTCACCTTCTTTAGGTGTTGCTTCCTTTCCCTTTCTCTTGATCAGATTCACCCAGGGCTAACTTGGAGATTTTCAGGTGGCAGAGGGAGAAGGAGTTGTCATGCATTTCAGAAAACTATGAAGTCTCAAAATATTCCTGGATGAATTAGGAGGCTGGAAGAAGTCTGGAGCTGTCCCCTGTCTCAGCTTCCCTCACCAGTGCCTGTTTCATAGAAGTATGTTTTATGAGTGTATATAAAACTTTGAGCAGTACATCATTCTGTGAAACTAAAAACTTAATAATAGCTTAAATAAATCTTAGTGAAAATATATCAAATCTAGATCACCTATTAGTTTAGTCATTTATGTGGTGGTAACTTTTTTCTCCATTCTACAAATAAGGAAAATGATAATTAAGACATTTGCTCAAGAGCACATATCCAGCAAGTATTGAACTCAGATATTAAGTTCTGAAGTATTTATTGTGAAAAACAAGCTCTTTCCCTTAAACCAAAGCTCTTTGTTGCTGCTCATTGAAATCACCTAGGAGCATTAAAGAAACATTGAGAAAATCTAATTTTTCTGGGACATAGCCTGTCCATTCAGATTTTCAAAACTACCCACAGGATGCTCATATCTACTCAGATTTTGGAACCACTAGGTAAACTATTGACCTTTCAAATTGTTGATTCCTGATAACATATAGGCACACTGTTATTGCACCTGATTCCTGAGTTTGAAACTAAGCCACTTGAATCCTTGTTGAATAGGAGGAAGTTTCACCAAGACAGAGAATCTGTTGAGTACAAGCTGCGTAGAGAAGAATCTTAGATGAGGAAGAAATAGAGGAGAAACAATAAACTCTGACCTTGAGTTCTGCATTCTACGAATAGAGAAGATTTTATTACAGACCAGGAAACTGGTCAGCAGTTTTCCTCACGTCTTATATAGCTACACTATTTACTCATATTTCACTTGTCCTTGAGTAATGGTCATTTCCCTTGAATGATACTATTTTATGGCTAGGAGGAAACGTCAAATTCGATCATTTTATACACAAGAAAACTGAGTTATCAAGAGGAGAAATTATTTGCTAAAGGAAACACAGTTAATTATCACAGAATTGGGCTTAGTTTAGACATTTAGACCACTAGATTGTGGATCTTTCCACAGCAAATGTTCTTTGATGCAGGTCTAGATATATGTTTCCTAAAAGTATATAACTGACAAAGAATTTCAAACCTTTCAAAGACATGTTCTGTTTTCTCCTGTGAAGTGCCAGAATTCAAGACTATTTTGTTTGCTATTTCCTGCACCTATAAACACTTCTCTTAGACATATGTATGGTTATCTCCTTCACTTTAATACAATTTTTGCTTAAATGTTACCTTACAAGAGAGGCCTCCCTGACTAGCTATAAAAAATAGTAGCCATCCCCCCTAGTGCTCTCTAGTATAATCAATAATATATATATATAGTATTAGTATAATCAATTATATATATATATATATATATAAGTATATATTGCTATAGGGCATGTGAGCTTGCCAGAAAGACAGAGAGACAGAAAGCAAGAAATCACCGACCCGGGTGGATGGCCACGCCACAATCCCTCTGCCTCCATTCTCTTCTAGGGATCTTGGGCATGCATACACATGTGCCGGCATGAGTTTAAGCCACTGGGTCTGGGACTCAAACTGTGGTCGACTACATGGGAGTCCAGTGACATAGCCATTATGCCAACTGTTAGTCACAGTAAAAATATATTTTGTTCAGATAGTTACTTCTGTGTTTTTGCCTCTCCTCACTAGCATGTAAACTACACAAGGAAAGGTTTTTATCTGGTTCATTTGTTTCTGTGCCCCTAATTCCTAGTGACATTATTGAAAAGGACCTTAAACAATGTCAGCTAATTCAACAAAGAATGAATAGTCATATCTTTAAAGTTGAACCATGCTGAGAATGAATGAATTAAACATCCATGGATGCATTCAAGTATAGGTAGGGTTACCACTTAATAGAAATGGAGAAAGTGACATTCAGATACAAATGGGAAATTGAACTAGCTTTTTATTATTGTTGTTGTTATTACTATTATTATTGACATGCATGCACACACGCCTAGCGTATTTTTCAAGCCACTAAGTCTGGGACTCAAACATGTGGTCAGCCATGTGAGATTCAACAGCCTTAACCTCCTTGCTATCTGCTGCCCCAAATTGAACTAACTTCTACATCTCTTCCAAAACTAAGATCTACAACATAACAGAATCTTTCTACAAATAGAAGTTTCACAGTGGTTGTAATTTTCATGGATTCTTTTAATAGGTGTTTAGTTCACTCAATTTTTTATTTATTAAAGGCATGTTTAGTAAGTCTACTGCATGCAGATTAGATGCAGTTGTTGCACAAATAAGGCAGAACTGAAGTGCTGGCTTTTCTACTATTTTAAGTCTATTTCTCCACTCCTGATTACCCATCTTCATCTAAATATTTTCCTACTTTCAAGGGTTCTTTATTGTTTTTTTTTTTTATTTGTTTGTTTGTTTGTTTGTTTTGAGAGGTTTTTGCTATAGGCCATGTGAGCTCACCAGAAAGACAGAGGGATGAGAAATCATCCCTTGGGGGGAGGGACGGCCATGCTGCAATTTCTTCTCCTCCATTCTCCTCTTGGGATCTTGGGCATGAATGCACATGCGCCTGGCATGAGTTTAAGCCACCAGGTCCAGAACTTGAACTATGGTCGACTACATGGGAGTCCAGCGACATAGCCATTACACCAACTGCTGGTCCCAGGTTCTTCCTTGGTTTTATAAAGTCAAATTCAGACTAAATGGTGGTCACTGGGGAAAAATAAAAACATGTTTGTTGCTTAACTTTATAATGCACAAGGTTTTGATTTCTTTTCAGAACAACTGATGAGAAAGACAACCATGTGCCATCTCTCCCCAAGGTCTCACCCTATCTACAATGAAGGAGAGAAGGCCATACTAGGCCTTCCATCTTTTTAAATTTTTTTGTCCTTGGGTGACTTTAGCTGTAACTTGGTGAAGAATTAAGAGACCAGAAGAGGTTCTTTACTGTTCGAAGCACTAAACTCTTCTCAAAGTTACTTCTATAGTAACTGTTCTCCATTACTCACCTTGAAAGGACTAGAAACAGATCTTGTTATTTTAAACCACCAAACTAGACCCTCCTTAGATGTATTTCCAGGTACCATCAAACTATCTTCTAAGATTTTTTATCAATGAGGACACTGTATAGGACCTTGTGATTATAAATAATATTAAAGCTTTACAGAGATATAATTTACATTCCATAAATGTTACTTCTTTAGAAGGTTTAAGTAGTTTTTAGTGTATTTGTAAAGTTATACAACCATCACCACTGTCTAACTTCAAAAAACTCATTACCCCAGAAAAAAATTCTGTACCCTTTAGCTATCACTCCTTATTATCCTTTCCCTCCAGTTCCTGGCTAATCCCAATCTACTTTCTGTGTCTGGATTTTTCTATTCTAGGCACTTCATATAAATGAAATCATAGGACATGTGACACTTTTGTCATGGGTTCTTTCACTTAGTGAAATGTTTTCAAGGTTCGTTCATGTTGGAACATGTTTCAGTGCTTAATACATTTTTATAGCAATGTGATATTCCATTGTATAGATATAATACATTTTATTTCTTCTATCAGGTGGACTGTTGACATTTGAATTGTTTTCACTCTTTGGCCATTTTAAATAAGGCTGACATGATCATTATATGCAAGTTTGTGTGTAGACATCTATTTTTTATTCTTATGGGTATACACCTAGGAGTGTGGGTTTTGGGTCATAGTGAAGACCTGTTTAATCTTTTGAAGGACTGTCAAAATGTTTTACGAAAAAGAGAGCATTTTTTGTTTTTATATGTAATTTAAGAGGGAAATTCATCACATCCTTATCAATGCTCGTTTTTGTCCATCTGAAATAGCCATCTTAATGAGTATGAAGTAGCATCTCATTGTGGTTTTGATTTGCATTTCCCTCATAACAAATGATGTTGAACAATTTTATTTATTGAGATGTATGCATTTTTTTCTTACCATTTGCATACCTTCTTTGGAGAACTGTCTATTCAGATCCCAAATTCTAAAGTCCGTCAATAGTTGATGGCAAAAGTTGAACCAGAATCCCGTTTTCTGTTCATTCCCATTGTCGGTAGACAGACAAACTAAGGATTACAATCAAGCCAGATATGAACCAGAACATCGTCTTGTTTTCTGCCCTATTCTTGGCACCTAGACCAATACCTAGAACTCGGGTGAAAGAAATAATGGAATCTTGTCAATTATAATCTTATTTTGTGATCAAATATCATTGGCACCCATAGGGCCTTAGAGCACATTAAGCCCCTGGAAGGTAGAAAAGTTTCTTGAATAAGCTGACTTGACTTACTAATTGAGAATTTCTATTTCAAAAGGTACCTGGGACTTATTTTAGGATTCCTTATAATAACTAAATCTGGCTGAACTTCAAGATGATGGTATATAAGCAGGTCATTGGGTAGGAACTGAGGGTTAGGATAATAGGCAGTTGTTACTTCAATAACATACTCTGTTTTCAAATAACTCTCAATAGCTTTATGATATGTGAACATTCATTGCTTAGAAAGGAGACTTTGTGTTTACCTTCTACCCTATGAAGAGGCATTATTGAGACTTTATATCCATATATCAGTTCTCCCTATTTATATGTGTGAATTGTTTTTGAATTTAGAGTGTGGTACTACAAAAGGTTGCACAAATTTAGATGCCCAAAACATAAAGGTTATCCTATGTTGTGTTTTGCTCACTCATTAATTAGTGGGCATTTAATGTAAATTCACATTTTGTTTTTGTTTTTGTTTTATTTTTTGTCAAAAAGAGCACCAGACAGGGAATCTAGAATCGTGACTCTATATGCGTTCTCTGAGTTTCAGAATCCTTTTGTGAAAAAACAGTGATGAACAATTCCTAAGAACTTTCCAGGCTTACATTTTATTTACTTGAGTTTCACAGTTTTATGAGAAGCTTCAAATTCAGTGATCACTTTGATTATTATTGTTCCTAATTCTAGTTGAAAGAAGGGAGGAATTATATCTAAGACATAGCTTCACAGTGATCTCATAAGTTTCTAAAGAAATTAAATATTCGCTGTAGCAATATTTTGTGTTGATTTATTGTATCATAATTTTTAAGATGACAAGGGTTGTTTAATTCATTTTACTTTTTGCTATAATAACTCTTAAGGAGACCAAACAGTTGGTAGCAAGTTATTCTCATTCTATACATGAGGAAACAGCATCAGAGAACTTTTTTAACCTACAATAATGTGATTAATTAAAGGAAGAGGTGGAACCAGAACCTAGTCAGGGAACAAAAGTGTTTTCCATTAATTATCTTATTCAATATTTCTGGCAGTTTTGTAAAGTAGGTATACTTATCATAGATGGGGAAATTGAGGAACAAAGTTACATCTGCTAAAAGTCACAGAATTAGTATGTGATTGAGTTATAAATTGAACAGTTTGAACTGTTTCCTCAATGTAGCTCTTAAAATTGAATTTGAAGGTAAAAATAATAAAACTTGGAGAAAGAACGAAGGGCACAGAATACCAAGAGGAGAGGATGAGATGTGGTGTATGAGATGATGCATGTTCTATGAATGCAGCTCAGTGATAGCAGCAAAACCCTGTGGCTCGTTGGTATCAAAGATCCCATATCCTCATGAGGGACTAGGATAAGAAGACATGACTAAAGTAACTCTCAGAGTTCTGCAGAAATAATGCAAAACATGTTTGTAGTCTTGAATGGTAGCACAGTGGGTGGGGCTAAGGAATTCTCTAACTCTCTCTGCTACGTTCAATTTTAGTATTCTTGTATAGTCTGTGTTTTTCTAACAGTTTTTTTTTCTTGTTATTTAAAAACCTAGATTTTGGGGAACTTTCCCAAATGTTTAATTCTCCCTATTTTCATGACTATTGCTTTTATTACAAGCTAAAAAAATTAAATCTGCTTTGAAACTCAAAGCCATCGAATTGATTTGTGTTTTCTCTGGTTTATTTTTTGTCACCTCTCCACAACCACTGACTTTGAAACAAGGAAAAGCATGAAGGAATTTGGGAGAGTAAAAAAAATGTACTAGACATTGTTTCTATGAGATGATAGATGCATTAATTGCCCTAATTTTGATCAATATTATATTCTTGCTCTGAAAAATCTGCATTGGATCCCACAGATATGTGCAATTATTATAAGTCAATAAAAAAGAAAAATTTACTAGCTCATAATTCAGCTCATCATCCCTCTGTATTAAACCTTAATGTTTATAAAACACTAGAGAAATCTAGGATGTTGCTATCCCTTTTCCGTAGAATTCAGTATGTGCACTCCCTGAGGCCAAGCAATATATCTTATTCACTGCTGTATCTCCAGTGGATAGAACTGTGCTTGATATATGGTAGCTATTTAAGAAACATCTATTGATTAAATGAATTAATTCATAAACAATTTTCAAGCAGTATTTTCTCTACATTTAGGCAATAATTTGTTCTACTAATTTTCATAAACACATCAACAACCCGTGATATTTAGGTAGGGCCATGGATATGCAAAGACATAGAGCTAGCCGCAAGTAGTGGAAAGTCTGCCCCTCAAAGAGAGGTAGATTGGTTCACTGATATTCCAAAAGTCAGAGAAAAGACCAATTCATGCAAACTGTAAGTAGGAAGATTTTAGTTATGTAAAGGAATTTTTTTTTTGGAAGAGTTTTTGCTATAGGGCGCATGCACTCACCAGGAAGACAGAGACAAAGAGACAGAAAGCGAGAAATCACCCCACAGGGGGGATGGCCATGCCATAATCCCTTCTCCTCCGTTCTCCTCTCGGGATCTTGGGCATGCACGCACACGCACCTGGCATGAATTTAAGCCACCGGGTCTGGGACTCGAACCACAATCAACTACATGGGAGTCCAGCAACATAGCCATTACGCTAACTGCCACAATCCCTTCTCCTCCGTTCTCCTCTCTGGATCTTGAGCATGCATGCACATGCTCCTGGTGTGAGTTTAAGCCACCAGGTCTGGGACTCAAACCACAGTTGACTACATGGGAGTCAATGACATAGCCATTACGCTAACTGCTGGTTCCTATAAAAAAATGTTTTGATAGGGCAAAATAATCCTTTGCCTTAGGATTTCATTAGGAGCTAGCTATGTGCCGATTAAATTGATGAGGACTGAGAACTTATCCTTGAATTTGGCAACAATAGTTCATTGATAACTTTGTCGGGACCAGCAGTTAGCATAATGGCTATGTCGCTGGACTCCCACGAGTTGACTGCCGTTCGAGTCCCAGACCCGGTGGCTTAAACTCACGCCGGGTGCGTGTGCGTGCGTGCCCAAGATCTCAAGAGGAGAATGGAGGAGAAGGGATTGCGGCATGGCCATCCCCCCTGGGGGGTGATTTCTTGCTTTCTGTCTCTCTGTTTCTCTCTCTGTGTCTGGCAAGCGCACGCGCCCTATAGCAAAAACCTCTCCAAAAAAAACCAAAGATAATTTTGTCAATGTGGTCTCAACGGAACAAAAGCTTCATGCGAGTGAGTGTAAGAGATTATTAGAGGAGAATTGGATAATAGTTATGAGTCTCCTGTGAAGGGTAAGAGATGAATATGGGATAACTGAGGAGACAAAGCAGATTTGAGACAGAGATATTGGTTGCTTGTTTTTCATTTGGAAGGAAGAATAACATGATTGAATAATCCAACAGAGAGGAAAATTTGATGATAGAAGGGATTTTGTATTGAATTGTTGGAGTGACAAATACCCTTGGTGTCAGAAATGATGGAGAAGATAATCCACTGCACAAGTCAAAGGGTTGTTCTTAGTGTACAGAAGTTTATCTGTAGTGACTGTAGTGATGGGAAAGATAAATTACTATCAGTGAGTACATACGCTGGTGGATGGGTGGAAGATGATGGACATTCTCTACTACACTTATTACATGTTGTTTTCCTATTTTTCTTACATATCTTTCTCTCTTAATGGACCATAAACTTCTTTGGGACACTAGCTTAAGTTAATTTAGCCATTTTTCTGGCAGTTATTAGCTTCTTGGCATTTAGTAGATATACTTAAATGAATAAATGAATGACTAAAAGATGTACCTGCATTTTCCAAATATTAGTGTAATGCTGTAAGTCTCTAAGAAAGAGAGGTGTTGTGGTGTGTGTGTGTGTGTGTGTGTGTGTGTGTGTATGTGTGTGTGTTTTACTAGAAGGGTTAAAACCTCATTACAACAATATTTAATGAAAAGAAAGAATGTGTTGCTGCTGTGAAGTGAGCATGAAGAAGGTGGGTGGAGTACAGGTTTTATGGACTTAATCAGCAAGTTTTATAAAGAGCCTCTTAGGACCCAGCCCTACATTCTGTAGTGTTGAGACTTGAAGAGAGGAACGACAGCCCTTGAAGACTTCAAAATCTGGTTGTTGAGAAAGGCAACAGGGTTATACAACAAGGTTAAGAATCAGATTGTTCCAACTCTAAAGACTGCTAGCTTATTAGTTAATAGTGCAGGATCTGAGTTTAAAAAAAAAAAATTTCTGGATTGGAATCCAGGCTCTGCTAGGTTGTCATTGAATAAACTTAGATAAATTATTTTTTCTGTTTCTCAGTTTCTTTGTCTTAAAGAGGGTGAAAATTATTTTCCTACATTGTAGACTGTTAGGCAAATAAAATAAATCAGTATGCATGATATTAAGAATTTGACCCATTGGTAAGAACTGCAATATTTAAAAGAATCTATGAGAGGGTGCACTGGGCAGATGAGCCAGTAAGGGGACATAAAGAAGACTCATGCTGGGGTGGGTGCCTTTTCCTCCTGATTCCTCCTAGTGGGTACTTCTTATTTCATGACCCAAGGCTACATAAGTAAAGAAATTTGTTGACCAAATTGGAGCAATCAAATCCTTCCACTTAAGAATTTGACATTGGGACCAGCAGTTAGCAGAATGGCTATGTCGCTGGATTCCCACGTAGTCGACCGCGGTTCATGTCCTGGACCCGGTGGCTTAAAACTCACACTGGGTGCGTGTGCGTGCGTGTCCAAGATCCCGAGAGGAGTACGGAGGAGAAGGGATTGCAGCATGGCCAACTCCCCTGGGGGGTGATTTCTCACTTTCTGTCTCTCTGTCTCTCTCTGCCTGGTGAGCGCACATGCCCTATAGCAAAAACCTCTCAAAAAAAAAAAAAAAAAAAAAAAGAAGAATATGACATTAAAATAAGAGACACAGGAACTGAAATTAGCAGAAGCTGAGTCACATTTATGATACTAGTTTAGCAAAAAGTCCACAAACTCTTCATACAGATGTCCTTATAGTTTCCCTGGTTTTTTTTCCCCCTAAAGTTTAAGTGTTATATTTCTTACATAAACCTGCCACTACTCCATTATCTTTCCAATATTCTTTTTCTACTCAAATAAACAAAAGTTGCTTTCTGTGGTTTGAAAAACAACTTTGGGCAATATACTATAACAGATTCCAGGACCAATGGAGTTCCTGTAGAGAGGATACTGTCTATACCATGGAATTTCCAGCCATTGAGTAGGTCATGTAATTCATTTATTTATTCAGCTAGCACTTAGATAATTCTGTTTTAGCATTGCACGTATTAGAATTACACAGATGGTTCAGACAGAAATCCTGTCTTCAAAGAGCTTGAGTATTATAGCCAAGAATTTTAGGTCCAGAATAAGAAGAGGAAAAGATTAAGTTAATTTGAGAGGTTTAGGTGAAGTGACTAGTTAACTGTGGCACTATCGAGTACTGCTGGCTCTGGAAAATAAGTGTGGTCTTAAGAGAAAATACTCCAGTACCCTTTCAGTGAGGGACGGAAGTTACTCTGCCTTGGAGCCACATGGTGGCAAAGCAGGAATATGATGCTCTGTGAGGCTGTTCTGTAGGGAAAGGTTCCAGGTTCATGTCTGGAGACCACCTGAGCATGCAGAGTGCACCTGTGCCTACGAGCCAGGGCTGGCTGAAGCTAGGGGTAGATTGTAGCATTAAGTCCATGTTGGGAGTGTTTATCTTTCTACTATTGGTACTATTCTGTCTCTCTCTCCCTTTCTCTCTGTCATTCATGAAAGAAATAAAGGAAGATAAAGAGAAGAAAGAAGAGAGAAAGAAGAAAGAAAGAAAGAAAGAAAGAAAGAAAGAAAGAAAGAAAGAAAGAAAGAAAGGAAGAAAGAAAGAGAGAGAAAGGAGAAAGAAAAAGAAAGATAAGAAAAAATAGTGTTTTCTGCCTTTATACATCTCTGCTTAAGTACCACCAAATGATTTCCTTCAAATCAATATTTGAAAATGTGGCTAGTGAAAAATGACATTGGAAGTGTACTATTGTATTTGTTTGTTAATGGTAGCTATATTCTCCCAGTTTTGTTTGTTCAACTGTAACATAGCAAGGTATCAAATTTTTAAGTATAGATATAATGCCTCCATTGTAGGCACTCTTTTCTGGGGAAATATGTTTATCCTGGTTGATCTTTTCAATTCTATTTTTTCACTACTCCTCTACAAGCGCTTTACATTCTCATCACCAGGCTAGCATCACTACACTCCCCATAAGTTCTTAACTTTTCTGCTGTTGTTTACACTGTCTTGAATCTAGCCTCTGAAATAATGCCTCCTTCTCATGATTTCATGCATAAATCATACTTGACTTTAAAAGTTCAGCCGAAATGTTGCTTATTCTATAAAAATATTTTAATCTTCTTTCAGCTGAAAATTCCTCTTTCAAATTCCCAAATATGTTAACTGTATTTTTTAAAATGGATTTTATTACTTGATACCTCATGCCGCAGTTATTATCTCCAATGATTACCTGACTTTCTACAGCCGTTTGAAGGCATTAAAAGTTAACATTCTAAAGGCCTGACTCACTCTCTCCCTGCAGCCCCTGCTGGAGCTTTCAGGGTCCCTTCCCCAGTTTCTCAGTTTCTGAGACTGAGAAAAAATATAGATTCTTAAAGGTCCTGATATGTAAAATGTCGCTTTTCTAGCTGCCTTGGCAGATAAAATGGAAAAGAGATTCTTTTATGAGAAGTAAGGTAATACGAGTCTTGGACAGAGGTAAGAGGAAGGACTAAAGAGAAAAGAGCGTAAGATTTGGGAAGACCAGGCGAAGACACTCTATGTCAACAAAGGAGAAGAAGAACAGGCAGGCTAAGTTCCAGTGATAACATCACGTGGAAGAAGTGTGATAAATTAGCTCTCCTGGGAACCAATCTGATAGCAAGATTAGCATGCAGGTGGTTTCATAAGGTGTGTTTGAGGGATCAATACATGTGGAAGGAAAGGAAAGAAAATGGTACTGGGAAGTAGGAAACATGCAGCAAAAGCAGTCTTAACAGAATTCTCATCTGACTCTCTGATAAATTCTGAAGAAGAAGTGACCTTTTTGAGTTGTTCTAGGTTGGGCCTAGAGGGATAACCCTTTGTGTCCAAGCATCAAGCAACCCTTGGATGTAGGCTACACCATCAAGGGACATATCCTCTGGCATGGCAACTCCTCTCAACAGACAGATGAGGTCCAGCTGCCAGAGCACTGTCAGCAGGTGGGGTAAGAAGCATTTGACTGTGGAGGTGGGTCTGGACAGTGTATCACAATGTCTGGTAGAAGGGAGTTGTGTGTCTAGAGGCAATGCAGGTAAATTGAACAATATGATGAGATTATAAAATTAGCTTTCAGTTTCTGGAGTATGATTTAATGTAACCTCAATAGGTTTTAGTTTCTTCTAATTAATACACAGGTGACCAAAATGATCCTTTGAGAAGTGAACTCTTTTCAATCATGAAAAAGCAGCATCACTTATTGGTCTAATTTGGAGGGGAGTGATGCCTGACAAGCAATGACATGTGCCTTGCACATAGTATGCTGTTCAGCAAGTGACTGCTGAGTGAGTAAATGCTAACTGAACCCACTGAATTACTACAAAGGTGAATGTATAGTCTATTTATAAATTACTACTTAAAATAATTTTTATTATATTATTATTATTATTTATACATTCGCTCGGTATATATCATTTAGCATGTATAGAGAATTTACCCAACATGAAATACACCTCAGACCAGTCCAGGGGAGACTACTATAGACATCATCACCAACAAGTAACAAAATATTTTATAAATCACTTTTTAAAAATTGTATTTATTTATTCATTTATTTTTAATTTGAGAGAGAGAGAGAGAGAGAGGAAGTGAGAAAAGCAAGCCACTAGGTCTAGGACTCAAATCACAGTCATCCATGTGGGAGGGGAGTGTCCAGCGTCTTAACCATGACACCACCTGCTGGTCCCTCTAAATTACTTTTAACTGCCTTTTTTTTTTTAATTAATTAATTTATTTATTTATTTATTTTTGTATATACTTTCAATCATATTGTTTGGCTTACAATGAGACCATTTCGATATGTGAACATTTCTCCCCAGACCCGTTGATCGAAATATCTTCAACAGATAACACCACACCTCCCCATCCCGTCAATGCCTTTAAAGTCACTCATGTTTGGGGCCAGCAGGTGGTGTGATGGTTAAGGTGCTATATTTCTCATGGCTAACTACGATTCAAGTCCCAGACTTGGCTGCTGCTTTCTTACTTTCTCGCTATCTTTCTCTAGTGAACACACATGCCCTGTGGCAAATTAAAATAGTAATAATAATAAATTAAATAACTAATTATTAAAAAAAGTCTCTCACATTTTATTCCCCATTTCAATCCTGGTCTTCACCAGGACTGCCCATCTTCACAGTCCCATGCTTTGGTTATTTTTCTCTTTTTAGATTTGAAAGATAACTTTCTGTATGCTGTCTCTTTTCTTTGGCATTGACCAGAGCTTTGGTCCTTGTTCTTTTTGCATCTGAGGGCGTGTATATGAGTGTTTGATCTTCAGCACACCTTTTTTCTGGCCTAGGATTAAAGTGTCTCATTTACAACATCCCATCTTCACCACCCAGGCACAGACAGATCCTTGTGAAAACTCAAATAAAAGTGCATAGAAAGAGAGGTTATCTCTTAACAATGTCTTTTGGCAGCTGCCTGGAACTTACTTAAACCTTTTCTGTTTGAGTCTGAGCCTGGGGTGGTCTAGGCCTGACTTACTGGCTTTGGTAAAGTCTCAATGAAATGAGAGGGTTATGAATGCAAAAGATGATAGACTAACTTGATCAACAAAAAAGAAAGTCCTAGGCAATCATCATTCAGAAGAGTATGAAGGGATGGATTAAAAAAAAATAATTGACTGCCTCTACTTCTCAATTTTCTCATCTATAAAAAAAGGATAATAGTACCTAACTTGTATGTGTTATATTAAGATTAAATAAAATAAGACATATATAAAACACTTAATATAGTGCCTGGCATGTGGTCAGTCTTCAATAAGGAACATTTTATTGTTTAATATTTCCTATTATAACTGCAACTCAATAATTTGGTAGTATTTCAATGTATTACATAAAATAATGATCTTGTGAGAAATAATTAAAGATATAAAAAAGACAATGACCAATGGTGGTGATGATAAAGTGGGCTTCAGGTCAGCAGAAAATAAATATTTAAAATATGTTTATAAGACAAGGTGATATGACACTGCACTGGGCTCAACTCAGGTAACTATGATCCACACAAGTCTGTTCTCACAGTGGGCAAACACTTCAACTTATCCAGGAGTCCTAGAATCACATTTAAAGTAATAATATGAAGTAGTTGCTACTGTTCTCCAAATATTTCATATGCTCCCCTACCTTCCTCAGCTTCCACTCTAGTTCGATTGTAAATAGCCTGAACCAATAAACTCTGTTCAGAAGTAATGTGTATATACATAAAAGCAGATGTGTGTTCTTCAAGTTCTTTCTTTCCCTGCTGGAGTGAGTGTAGATAATATGAGTTGAAATGAAGTAGCCACAAAATGAAACCAGATAGAAATATTATACCTGAATTATCGCATGTAGAATTCTTCTACGGAGCTACAAAACTTGCACTGCAATCAATCTACTCTGATACATATACATGTATCTTTCAATATACACATATGCATATCTATGTATATATACACCTATACATATTCATACTATACATTTATATGTTCAGCCATTGAAATTGTGTGTGTGTGTGTTTGTTAATGAAACATAAAACATCTTCATCTTGGCCAACATGGATGACAGGATAGATGACATCTAGGATTTATTCCAGCTCCAGCAGTTCTCATTCTGACCACAGAGAGTGGAGGATGCAAACAGTGCACAGGAACACAGCTCTGTCCTCTTTGGGGCCACTGTACCACTCAGAGTCACTTTATTCACATTTGTTATCATATGTATAATTTGTAGGGACTATGGAGGTAGTCTTTTTTTTAATGATAAAGAGCATGTGTCCATGAGAGAGCCCCTTCGACAGGGTCATGTCGTGCCGTGATCCCCTTTCTGCAGCCCTCCAGCTCCTCAGGATTTTGGGCATTCACACACGTGCCTGGGATATTTTCAGGTTGACTCAAGGATTTGAACCTCTGCTGGTCACGTGAGTCGATCCACTGTGGTCCAATATGTTACACACTGTGCCACATAGGCTGAGCTACTCCCCATTTTCCTGTTAACTCATACATATGTGTAGTATATTGGTGAGAATAAATATTTCTATTACTATTAACCACTCTGTGCTCATACATGATGTGTTTTTACATCGACTCTAAGTCAAAATGAGACTAATAAGTAATGGATAGTGTCCTTGTTTAAAAAAAAAAGAAAGAAAAGAAACAAACAAAAACAAAACAAACAAACAAACAAAAAAAAAACTACCAAATTAGAGATAGATAAAGTGGGAGAAAAACATTCAGTTAGAATTCATTAAGGCAAAAGATTTAATGACACTGTTTTTTAATGACTCTGTTTTTTTTCCCCACTTTGGTTAAAAAATAAAGTAGATCTATGTGCCTATGCACATTGAAGTGTTGTGCCTAAAACTTAGATATCATATAAATATTAGGGAGTTTCAATTGATGGCTAAATTAATTTGAACTAGTGGTGTATATGTCATCAAGAATAACCACAATATGTCCACTCACACACACCCATACACACCTGCATCTTCAAATTGCAAAAAACGTGTAGTAGAGCTGAGTAGCTAAGACTTGAGTTCTGAAGTAAAATATCTCTTCTAACTTTGATAAACTTTAAAAAGTTGCTTGCTATCTATAAGCCTCACTCTCCTAAAATATAAGAATGAAATAACAAATTGTAATAGCAATACCTATTACATGGGCTATTGTGAGGAGTACTCAATAACAATGTGTATAAAGTACCTAACATAATGCTTGGCATCAAAGAAGTACTAATAAAAGTTAGCTATCAACATAATTAAATTAAATCAAAGAATAAAGTAGACCTAACGCAAGAGAAGATTATTTACTTCCCTGGCCAGAAAGTCCATGTGTTCAGGATGATGTAAAGTTAGCTTTGTATTGATGTGGTATTTTTTTAAACCAGGTTACATTTCAATTGAAGATTACTTGATAATATGTTTCCTTGAGACTTACCTTTTGTGAAAAGGCTGTCCTTCAAAGCTAAATGCCTTGCCATAATCTGGAAACCAGCATTGGTGCTGTCTTTCTCCACCCAGGCCATCAAAGTAACACTTACTTGCTTCTCTAAAGGGCAGATTAAAATTGTTATGTTCTACAGAAGGGTACAAAGGAAGTTCTAACTGCCTTTTCACCATTTAGGATTTTCTCATATGACTTTATAATACATATTTTTTTTTGAAAATTTGATGTTATAAGTGTCTAAGAATGTGTTCAAAATAAAGACCTGTTGTCTATTGCACCTAGTAATTGAAAGACTAACAGATTAGGTGTCTAGGTTTCTATCTGTAAATGAACACTGATCAAGGAAAAAATAGAGTGGCTATCTTTTTTTATTTTATTTTTTTGCTATAGTGTATGTGTACTCATGAGGGGAAGAGAGAGAGGGAGAGAGAAAGAGAGAGAGAGAGAGAGAGAGAGAGAGAGAGAGAGAGAGAGAGAGAGAGAGAAGGAAAGTGATATATCACTCCCAGGGGGAATGGACACACTGGAATCCTTCTCTACCATTCTCTTTGGATTTGGGGCACACATGCACACATGCCCAGTGTGTTTCTCAGTCACCATGTCCAGTACTCAAGCCGCACCTTTGACCATGTGGGATCTAGCCACCTTAACCGCTACACCACCAGTTGGTCCTAAAGTGGCGGTCTTAACATCAGACAAAGCAGACTTTAAAACAAGAAATACTGCTAGATGTAAAGAGAGACATTTCAAAATGATAAAAAGGTCCATTCACAACAAAGATATAACACATTTAAATATCTACACTCCTAACATAAATAAGCTATAAGAAATCTAAATATCCACACCCCTAAAACCAGAATACTAAAACACATGAAGCAAAATATGATTGAACTGAGAAGAAATAGAAACAAGTTCACAGTCATATTTGAAGATTTCTACACAGCTATTTCAATAATGGATGGAAAAGATACACAAGTAAATCAAATGATATTAGAAATTTGACAAATGGTTCTGCAATAAAAAACTATTAAAGTATCAGTCCTTACTCAAAACTGAACTCCATAGGTATTATAGTTGTAAATAAAAAAGCAAGAATTATAGATATCTTAAAAGAAATCCTAGTAGAAAAATCTCCAGCACAAAATATAATTTTTGATAGATTAAACTATGTAAAAAATTCTCAAACAAACCTCTGCTCATCTAAAGATATCACAAAGTAGAGCTAGTCGCATAGCCTAGTGGTTAAGGGAGCCAGATCCCACATGTCAACTGTGGTTTGACTCTTGCCATTAGTGCCTTGAAAAACACACTAAGCTCATATGCATACATGCCCCAAATCCTGATAGGACAAACAAATAGAGAAGGGATTATAATATAACCACACCCAATTGAGAGGTGCTTTCTCCCTCTTTCTTGGTGGTCTTCTGAGAACATTTAGGCCTTCTGACAAGAAATAAAAAAAAAACTACTAAGTAAATGAATGCTCAAACCAAAGACAGTATAAAGTTTTGCAAATATAGAAGATATATTTGAAAAGGCTGTCCAGTACTCAAGTCGCACCTTTGGCCATGTGGGATCCAGCCACCTTAACCACTACACCACCAGTTGGTTGCAAATATATCTTCTATATAACTTTATACTGTCAATACACTTACATATAGGATATATAAAGAGCTCTTAAAAAACAATAAGAAAAAGAAAAAAAATGGGCAAAAGTTCACAGACATTTCTTAAATAAAAACTATGAATGAAATGATTAATAAGTATGTGAAAATTAACATCATTATTCATCAATGACATGTGAATAAAAATCTCTGTTAGATACTATTTCATACTCGTTATAGTGACTAAGATTGAACAGGCTGATTGTCCCCAAGATTTGTAGCAACTGAAATGTTCAATTATTGCTGATGGACATATGAGTGGTACAATTATTTTCATGTAGCCATTCTACTTCCAAATATTTGCCCAAGAGGCATAAAAATATATGAATTGAAAAATATGATATTTTTGTAGATGCTTAATTTATATAACCCAAACCCAGAAACAGCTCAAATATACATTTACAGGTAGAGAGATAAATCGAGGTATATTCACACAATAGAATATTAGTCAACAAGAAATAAGAACAGATTGCTGATAGACACAGAATATGAATGAACTGACAAAGCATTAAGTTAGTTGGGTGAAAGTAAGCAGACTTGAGAGAAATCCAAGAGCAGACTTCATTTTTACATAAAATTTCAGTACAGTCAAAACTAATCTGTGTTGACAGAAATCAGAAAGTGGTTATCTCTTTGACAAGAGAGTAAGGTGAGAAATGAGTCCCAGCAGGGAACTTTGTGTGGTTATGTAAATACTCTGCATCAAACATTGGGTGATTTTTTTCTGAGTATATTGAATTGAAACTCATCCAAATAAACTTACAAGATTTTAAAATCTTATTGCCTATAAACTATTTCTAAACTTTAAAATACAAACAATTTTTAAAAAAAGAGGAATCTGAGATGGAGAGAGGAGGAAGGGAAAAAGAGAGAGGACTTTTTCTATTTTTGTTTTTATTTCACTTCCACCTTAGGGGGAAAAAAAGCAGACAACCACAACTTTAGACATTTACATGTAAACAAATACATATGTTACAAAACATCTCTAGAACTTTGTTTGATTATTTTTTCTATAGTAAGCATGTAATTGCCAGAGATAGAGAGAAAGAGGTAGAGAGAGGGAAAATGAGAAATCATCCTTCAGAAGGGATGGCCATACTGCAATCTCTTCTCCATTCTCCTCTTGGGATTTTGGGCACACATGCATGCCCAGTATGTTTCTTTTTTTGTTCTTTCTTTTTTTTTGTCTACAATGATTAAATGTAAATGTATTTATTTCAAGTTTGTTTCATTTTTAATTTACATTTAGTCTCTGTATATCTTCACAGCATACGACATGGTTTTTCCCGGCATGAGTATGGTGCAACATATACAGAATGTCTGCACTTTATAGCAGAAGTGGAAAAACTGGAAGGTATGATAGCAGGGAGGCCAACTGTAGATGCCCAGCATGTTTCTCAAGCTATTGGGTCCAGTACTCAAACTGGGCAATGGATCATATAGGATACAGGCGCCACCTGCTTGCCTGAAAATTTTTATTTTTTTTCCAAAAAAGATTGATCTGAGAATCTGCTTTTGAAATGTGACTAAATTCTGGAATATATATCCCAACTGTTAGCCACAGGGAGGCAAGAAGAGATAGAAATATCACATTGCATAAATTTCTTTCTGCTTCTTCCTGCTCTCAACATAGTCTCTGTGACAGCTCACAACTAGGGAGTAAACAGAAATTTTAATTGTTCTAAATTACACCTAAGTGTTTTTTTTTTTTATTAGTAATTATTGAAAAAAAGGCCAAAGAGGATAGAAAGATTACTTGCAGGGGGAATAGCTGGAGGAAAGTGTTTATGGAAAAGAATCTTGGAAGAGTACAGTAATTTGGGGCTCAAAAATTAATTGGACAATACTAAGAAAACTTCATACCTGCCACAAGCCAAGATGTCCCAGAAGAGGTGAACTTCTCTTTTATCTTTGCCAGAAATGTAAATTCCAGAACTTCACCCAAAGCATGTCTCAGTGAGAGATGGTTCCCAGTACCAGAACAGCTTTACGTTACGGTCTCTGTACAACAGGCACAATGTAGGTCTATACAGATATACATAAGGTATACATCCTTGCATTTCTTCTTTATACCAACAGTACAAAGTGGACCTTTTCATTAAAGTTTTACAGATCAGAAAACAGACTCATAGAGTATCTTACATTGAATTCCTTCAAAAATCAGGCCTTGGAACAAGGATTTAGATGTGCATAATTTATTTCGAAACTAGATGAAACATTGGTATAGACAGATGTGAGGAATTAATACAAAAAAAGAAGGCAGAAATGAAAGGTGCATTATAGAGCCAGCTGTAAGTATAAATGATCAGAATTTAATTCCATGAGAATACATCAAACACATTTCTCAAGGATATCTCAATAGTGAGAGAACTGGGGTATTTATACACTCACTCAATTAGCAATTGGTGGAGGGAAGCTCCCAGAGGGTAGATTCTTACCCCCACTCCAGCCCTCTCTTCCTTTTTTTTTTTTTTAAAGAATTATTTTATTTAACTTTATTTATTATTATTATCATTATTATTTTCCAGTTTGATCAGAGAGAGACAGAGAGAGAGAGAGGAAGTGAGAAAGCAAGCCACCAGGTCCGAGACTTGAACTGTGGTCGGCCATGTGGGAGTCCAGCGCCCTTAACCACCACGCCACTTGCCAGCCCCAGCCCTCTCTTCCTTTTAAAAATCTCTTTGGTGTGAACAGAAAACTTTCCAAAGTGTCGGAAAATATCTTTTATCAGAAGACAAAGGTATTGGCAGGTGAAATTCATCTGGAACACCCTGAAATAATAAAATCTAAGGGATATGATAAGAAAGTTGACAGTACCTAGTACAGTATTAAAGAAATTGCAAAAGCGTAATTAAGCTCCCCAATAGTATTGATAGAAATAAATCACTTATACTATGTATTTTTAAAAATAAGTTACATGGAATAAAGTATTATTGTGTTATTTCAAGATTAGTGCCATATTACCTTGAATCAGTTTTATTGAGGACAATTTACATAAAATAAAATTCACCCATTTCAGCCAGCAGGTGGCGTGGTTGGTAAGACTCTGGAATCCATGGCTGACAGTGATTTGAGTCATATTGGTGGCTTGAAAATCTAACCAGCTGTGTTACTATACCCTGCAAGCTAAGAACAGTTTTCTTTTTATTATTATAATTTTTAATTGCCAGAGGGTGCATGTACTCACCAGAGAGAGAGAGAAATGGGCTATGGTTATGACACAATCCTTTCTTCATTTCTCCACCCTGTTGGGATTTGGGAGTACACAAGGGTCTGCGATTTTTTAAGCTGCTGGGGCTGGGATTCAAATCATGGTCAGCCATGTGGGTTCAATCTCCCTTAACTAAGTTATGGGGAAGGCCCTTTTCTTTTTATCATTATTATTTTATTTATCTACTTTTTGCATGAGAGAGAGAGACATAGAGAAAGGGACTTCCAATAGTCTTGTCAGGTGTGATTCCCCAGTCAGCATTCCAGTCAGTCAGGACCATGGATGTACCTGGGCTGTTCAGGTCATCTTCGGATCCCAAACCTGGGCTTTCCCATGTGGCTCCAGTGTCACACAGCATTGTCCTACCACGTGCACCACTGTGGCTGGCTCTGATTCATATATTTTAAAAGGGTTGGAGGAGAGGGAGGAGGAGGGAAAGAGAAAAAAGAGAGGAGAGGAGGAAGATAGGAAGAGGAAGGAGAAAAAGAAGAGCCACTGTTATAAACTGTAGCCCACACGCTTAAATCACATTGTGTCTGGCCCTTTATAGGCAATGTTCACTGACCCCTGACCTAGACTGTGCTAAGATCTGGGCCACAGGATTGCTTCAAATTTTCAGTGAGTAAGAAGGGTACTCATTTTCTAAGGTGGTTGGAGTGGAGAAAGAGATGATGGCGGTGGAAGAGAGGGAACGGGGAGTGGATGTGGAGACAGTGGAGGTCCCTGTGCTGCCCTTGAAATTACCTCCCATGGCTTCCACTCACAGAGGCATGTGAGACACAGGAAATCTTTTTGACACAACTATGGAAAAGTCTTCTTGGCATTTGTACTGGGGATCTGTTATTGGCCAACTGATGTTATATTTTGAGGACATTTTATCTACACCATAAGCAATCTTAAGTCTTGAAAACCCTTCCTTAGTAACAATGTTGTTAAACAGGATTAACTCTGTGTGAACTCTGTCTGTGAAGAGAAGTCACTAGCTCAGCATGGCAGTGAAATGACTTCATGTCTGGGTTGACCAAAAACACCCACCGCGATGTCTACACTGTGGAGATGGGGTCCTGACAGACACAATGCCCCTTTATCTAAAGCCATCCAAATCCTTTTCCTGCCTTTCCTCTTCCTTCGTTATCTCTGCTCCAGATAAACAGGTGATGACTGCTGAAAATAGAAAGGGTAGAAACAGGGTCACTGCCACCGAGGTTCAGGCACATCATTTAAGCAGGATAAAGGGAAGTTAGAGATTTGTCATTCCATTTTCAAACACTCTTGTTTTCTTCTCCTATGAATGTATTCGTTTAATATCCACAACCTCTTGATAGGTTTTAAAAAGCAAGAAAAGCAGCCTGTGTACCAAGTCAACCCTTAATGAGCTTTCACTGAGCACTTAAGTACTAGGACTTGTGGAGGATGTTGCCTTCAAAATCTTCCAGTGTTCTTTCCACAGAAATCATTGTGTATCTCCTTTCAACGCAATCCTCACTGCAATGCTGTGAGTCATTTATCATTATTACCATCATCATCATTGCTAATTTTATTTTGTGGTTTCTCCTTACCCATGTATGGTGCTGTCTCCTTCTTCTTGCCAGATACTATTCATAAAAGCAACAGAAGTAAACAGGGACTAAGAGAGGTTTTACAAATTGCCATGGATTCATGTATAATAAAGCTAGATGAACAGAGCTGGACCTCAAACTAGATCATTAAATTCTGGATCCTGGATTCTAGATTCCGGCTCTGACTTCCATACCACAGCAGATTCCCAAGTTGTAGCTACTTTTGGGTGTTTTTATTTTTGTTAACCTATTTTCCAGAGCATGTGTGTGTTTGTGATGACAGTCAGAGGGAGGGATAAATCACACGCCAATGGGAAGTGTTCACACTATAATCCTTTTTTACTCTGTTTCTCCATCCTATAAGACTTTGGGCATGCATACTCTTTTCCCAGAGTGTTTTTCAAGTCACCAAGGCCAGGGCTTGAAATATAGTCAGCCATCTGGGATCCAGATCGCAATGTACACCACTTAACTGTTGTGCTATGGAGCTGGGCCTGGATGCAATTCTGATGAATCGAACGATGGAGTACTCACCATCACTTTTTTTTAATTTTAAGTGAGGTTTCTGCTATAGGGTATGTGCACTCGCCAGAGACACAGAGAGAAACAGACAAACAGATAGTGGCTAATCACCCCCCAGGAGAGATGGCCATGTCACAATCCCTTCTCTTTCATTCTCTCAGGATTTTGGGCATGCATGCACATGTACCTGGTGTGAGTTTCTAGTTGCCAGGCCTGGGACTTGAATCATGGACATTCACGTGAAAATCCAGTGACGTAACCATTACACCATCTACTGGTCCCATCGCTGTCACTCTTTATAGGTGCTAGTGCACCAGTGCTTTTAGAATAGATGCATTCCACCCATGTTTGTAAATGCTGGTTATTTAACATCTGTCCTTGGGCATTTCAAGAATTGCTCTTTGGCAGTGCCAATGCATTGGCAACCATGAATTCTTGGGATACTTCGGGAAAGAAATTTGCCATATAATTCCCAGTATAATTACCAGTTCGACATACTACACAGATCAATTACATGAATATGAAAAAAAAAAAAAACTCCAACAGCTATTCTTCTGCTTTTCCTATGACATATGAGGGGATCACTGAGCACTACGGAGCAAGTCTACCCAGATAGCAACTTGTCATACTCCATCAGTTTAGGAATGAGGCATCTGAAGATCAGAATGGCTAGGCAATATCTCTAAAATGATTTACTGGTTTATGGTGAGACTTGCACCCCTAGTTTTTAGATCAAAGTCTAGCACTCTTTCTGTAACACTGCGCTGAGATACTATCTATGCAATTGCCTCCTATATGCAATTAACTTACATGAGTGTAACCATATTCATAAAATCCTGTAAAAATAAAAGAGAAAGCAATGCACAATTTTAGAGTTTTTTTTTTTTTTTAAATTCTTGCTAGAGGTTCATGTGCTCACCAGAAGAGTGAGAGAAAACAAAGGAAAGAAAAATAAAAGAAGAATTTTTTTTTCTTTTTTTTTTTGGAGAGGTTTTTGCTATAGGGAATGTGCGCTCGCCAGAAAGACAGAGAGAGACAGAAAGTGAGAAATCACTCCCAGTGGGGATGGCCACGCTGCAATCAATCCCTTCTCCTCCATTCTCCTCCCGGGATCTTAAGCACGCACACACACACACCCGGCGTGTGTTGAAGCCACCGGGTCCGGGACTCGAACTGTGGTCGATTACATGGGAGTCCAGCGACATAGCCATCACACCAACTGCTGGTCCCCAAAAAGAAGAATTTCTGAAAGAAAAAAAAAAGAAAAAAAAGAGAGAGAAAGAAAATGAAAGGAAGAAAGGAAAAGAAAGAAAGAGACAGAGAGAGAACGAAAGAGAGAGAGAGAGAAAGAAAGAGAGAGAGAGAGAGAAAAAGAAAGAAAGAAAGAAAGAAAGAAAGAAAGAAAGAAAGAAAGAAAGAGCAAGAAAGAGCAAGAGAGAGAGAGAGGAAGGAAGGAAGGAAGGAAGGAAGGAAGGAAGGAAGGAAGGAAGGAAGGAAGAGAAAATAAAAAAAGAAGGAAAAAGAAAAAGAAAGAAAGAGAGAAAGGGCACGAAAGAAATTAGCCCCCAATGTGGCATGGCCAAACTGCAATATTTTTTTTTTTCCATTTCTCCATCCTGTCAGAATTTGGGTCATGCATACATGTGCCTGTAGTATGTTTTCCATGTCTCTGGAGCTGGCATTTGCACTTTGGTCCGCCGTGTGGGAACTGGCTCCCAAAGCACAGCATTTAACCATCATGCTTAGGAGCTGACACAAAATTCATAATTTTAAAATGCAAGTATTCCAGTGTGCTTTCTCACTTTCTTTCTCTCTCTCTCTGGTCAATTTTAAATAAATAAATAAAGTTAAATCAAATAAATCTTTAAAAAAATGCAAGTAACACTACCCTGACACCACTCTACAAGCATATCCTGGAGTGAGCATAAAATGTGTGTGTGCTGTTCTCTGGATTATTTTCAAATCTCAAAGCCTACCAAGTCTCTAACTAGCCTGCTTCTGCCTTTTGGCATGGTTCTGGTATCTAGCATGCGAAGGTGGCCAGCTCCGTAGTACAGTAGTAATGGGCTGTCCAAGAGAGAAGCTGGATCTCACATGGTGAACATGGATCAAATCCCTGCCTGGCCAACCTGAAATGCACCAGGCACATGCACAAATCCTCAACATCCGATGGGCTGGATGTCGAGAGGAATGAGGTCGTGGGGTGACTAGATCCTGTGGAGGGCACACCTCCCCCTCACTCTCACATATGCATGCACGCACTCTATAGAAATTGTCAAGAGGAAGGATCATCTTAAATATGAAAAGGGAAAGGTTCAGTGAGTTGCTACAAATTAGAATGCTAGCAAGAGTGGGACGGAGCCTCCCTGTCTGCATGCCGTGTGCTGGCACCAGGGCTCATGATTCATCCATGGAATGGATCTGCACGGCTGGTGATGAGAGGGGAGAGCGGGCAGGTCTTTGCACAAGCTGTTTCCTCGGCCTGGGACATCTTCTCTAGGCATTGTTCATTCATCTAGATCAAGGCTAAATGACCCCCTTTGGAGCTGGAATCATCCTCAAGCAAACAGTGGCTTTCCCATCACTGGGCTCAGACTCTAAGCCTTATGAGAATGCACTATTCCCATCATTCTATCCCAGCCCTTTTCAGCCTTTGTGGCAAATATCTGTAGATGTGTTTTTGTTTTGTTTTGTTTTGTATTTTCCCCTTACCGAAATGAGAATCTTTAAGGATAGAAACCGTGTTCATTTAATCTCTTCATCACTACCTTCAGTAGGTGCTTATATAAGTAATGAGTTAAATTCTCTGCCACATGACTTCCTTCTGATGATCCCTTAAGGATAAAAAAAGATTAGAACCACCAACTTGCATGTAAGATGCCTCACTACTGTGTAGAATTAAAAGCTGGCACAACTCAAATACTTATTCTATTTGACATGGACATTCAGATATTGAGAAGCCACATCTCTTACACTTTTTTTCCCAGATCATTCTTTTAAGTTTCTCTTATGAAGCTTTGAAAATGCGGTACACAGCAAACAGATAATCTCATCTCCAAAGGTCTAATGAATCAGCTATCTCTGAGATGGTGTTCCTAATCATCAAATGTTTCCTTTGGTCTAGGCTCCAGGAGACCCTGAAGCATAAGCTTTGAGCATGGCATGGGGAGATTCCTAGCATACCCCTACCTGCTTGCAAATAGCACGCCAGTGGTGCTCTATTACAATGTCTAGGAAAGTTGTTCAGTCTTGGCAACACAAAGTCAAAGAAGGCCCTGGTGAGTGGTTGCAAGACTCTAGGGACCTACAACTTTGACATGCTAGGGCTACAAGGAGCTTTAAAAATTTTCATGACTTCTCTACATCCTTGGTTGATCATTTAACCATGTCATGCCCAGTCAGTTATTAATGACTGAGAATATAATTTTCATGTGTACCCCCTTCTCCAGTTCCCTTGCCATCTTTTTACATATCTTTATTATCCACACTGTGCATTAAGTTCTGAATCATGCCCCATGTCTCTGATCCCTCCCTATGTCTCCTTCCAATATATCTTAATACTCCACAGCCATGCCATTCGGCTTCCCAAATTACAGCAGACTACTGAATAAAGGAGTTATTCTGGTGTCAGATATACATGATTCAGAAATCCTGCTTTACCAGGTATAGTCCCTTGATTTCTAGGTTTTAGTGCCTTCTATTTTAAAACAGGAGTACACATATTCCCTAGTATAATTATTATAGAATGAGTATGATGCATTTTAAGCAACTAGCAGTATCTCTGGAGTAAGGGAGACACATTGATCTATTATGTTAACAGTTATCCTCTTCTACTCTAAAACCACAATGGCATCATATTATGGAGACATACATATGCACACACAGTGGCTGTGAGCACGTGCGTGCACACGTACACACAATGGCTTCCTATGTTCTGACTATAATGGGTTCTATATTGACTATGTAATAAAGTCTGAACTCTCAACTCTAAATTCAAGTGAAAACTAAGGAGATTCAGTTTGTCTATCTCTCAGTTGTTCTTTCATTCTGCCTCTTTAGACTGAATGCTCCAGTCAAATCACACGACCCACTGTGCCTCAGGCTGTCTTTTCAATTCTTGCTGTTTTCTCTACCTAGAAGAACATCCTTCCTGTGTCTGAGTGTTAAAATCCTCCCCATCTTTCGAAGCCTCTTGCAAATCCTCTTCCACAGAGTCAGAATTAATCTCTCCCCTGCTGAATGGTAATCATACATTATCTCCTATTCTCTGGCATTTGTCATTCTCCTTGGATTTTTGTTAATGCCCACACATATTCATTCTCTCTCTTAAAGCAGGTGCTAGGTCTTATTTATCTTTCTATCCTCAGAAGCACGTATGGTGAGTGGTACAGTGTATGTGCCCAGTGCATGTTTGTTGCATTTAATTAAGCTAAATTAGATTATTAGGCCTTGAACAATTGGAAGATGGCACCTGTGTCTTTTAATCTTGGTACAATCCATCTCTAATGCTGCTAAGCTTTTGGATCCAGAATCTGTGAGAGAGCTGAAAAGTTCTCATGGACACTGTGGTTTAGAGAGGAGTGTGTCTGCTCTTCTTCACTTCACCTGTGTGCCCTGACAAACACCCCATGGGGGTCCCAGGGTGCCAACTTTCTATTCTAGTCTGTTGTGTACTGGGGGCAAAACCGTAAACTCAACAGTCTCCCTGTGGATGCAAGGAAATGACCATCTTTTCTTGATTGGTATAATAACAGCACGACAACATTCTAGACAATGATCTGTATCTTCACTAAAACTTCACAATTCCTTTAAGAAACAAACACTCTTTCTTCCTCTCATGTTACATTTGTTGGTAGGCTCAATTTGCCTGGGGGTGTGATGACTGCCAAGTGTCGTACAGTAAAGTGTCACACAGTAATACATGGGAAGTTTATCATTTGAAGAAAGGAGTGAGGGATGGCAAATTCTGCCATTCCTGGGGGCCAAATAAGATAAAGTGGCCTTTTATTATTGCAAGAGAGAATCCGGTTAAAAGTAAAAAGAATTGACAGATAATAAATTGTTTAAGGGTACAAAAAACATTCAGAAGGAGTCATAAAATCTCTACTATCACTGGAAAACTTTACAATTTATCCATCCACCTCGTGTGACTGCTCACATTATGAAGATGTAGACATAGACAAGGAACATCTATTAGTCCTTATGTGTCAAAATAAGGTTACAATAACACAATGTCATGTAAAAGTCATAGTTGTAGTGATTTTCTCATCTACAAAGTGGAGATAAGAAAATCAGCTATCCAACAGGAAAAATAAAAATTAATTTTGCAATGTGATTTCAGCATGCTCAGGCATATAGCAAGCACTTACTAAATGATAGCTGAGGGTAAAGATGAAAGAGGAGGAGGAGAATTGGGGGAAAAAGGGCTACAAATACAAGTTACTTTCTAAGAGAAGTCCCCTCTGGGCAACATGAGACTTAGAAGCAAATGACCTGATTGACTAGGACTCTGAACTTACTAGCCATATGAGTTCTGGGAAGGTTTCAGAACTTATTTGGGCCTTAGTTTTCTTCATCTGTTCTCTTTAACATAACAACTTGCTACGAAAACTCAATAAGAGTATTTGGAAATAATGTAGAGCAGGTTTGGTAGATACTAAGCACTTCCAAGTTGGAAGTTCATAAAGGAAGGGAAATTTGAGTTTCCTTTATCCATACCAATAAATAAAATGATAACTACAGAGCAGCCACATGAGCTCAACTATTGCACTGGAAAGCCCAGACGCAGTGCCGGTTTCACATCTGCATCAAGTCACCAGTCATTTCATGGTGTATTTTGACAGGTACCAGGAAGATCTTTTCATGTCATCCTGAAATTCCACTAACAGAAATTTTCTATATTTCTATCATCTCTCTCTCCATGATCCTTTAAGGGAAATGTAAATTAATTCATTAAGGGTTAATATATCAAATTATTAGTGTCTTTAAAAAGGCAAATTACTTTAATGAGCAACTGTTAAGTGTCTCTCTCTCTTTTTTTTGGAGAGGTTTTTGCCATAGGGCGCATGCGCTCACCAGGAAGACAGAGAGAGGCAGGAGATAGAAAGCAAGAAATCACCCCCAAGGGGGGATGGCCACACCACAATCCCTTCTCCTCCATTCTCCTCTTGGGATCTTGGGCACGCACACATGCACACGTGCCCAGCATGAGTTTAAGCCACTGGGTCCAGGAATCAAACCGCAGTCAACTACATGGGAGTCCAGCGACATAGCCATTACGCTAACTGCCGGTCCCTGTTAAGTGTCTCTTCATGTTCCAACCCATAATCAAAGAAGGAATTCCTACTTGCTTTCAAGGTTCAGAGCATGCGCTGGTGTTCTTGAGAAGTTAGAAGAGGTGGGGGGCACTGAAAACAGACATGGAAGTACCCAACAACACAATTCTCTTTCTCTCTCTCTCTCTCTCTCTCCCTCTCTCTCTCTCTCTCTCTCTCTCTCTCTCTTTCTCTCTCTCTCTGTCTTTTAAGGAGATTTTTGCTATAGGATGCATGCACTCTCCAGACAGTCAAAAAGCAAGGACTCACCCCTCAGGGAGGATGGCCATGCTGCAATCCCTTCTCTTCCATTCTTCTCTCAGGACTTGGGCACACAAACACACATACCTAGCATGAGTTTTAAACTGCTGTGTCTGAGACTTGAACTATAGTTGACTATGTGGGAGTTTAGCCATGTAACCATTATGCCATCTGCTGGTCTCGACAATTCTTCTTTTACTAAATGAATGGAGATCAATGACTTTGGGTAAGACAAAGGGTGGCTAAGCTGAGCTCTATGGAAACCCCAATGCCTGCAGAGATACAACCATTTCGTGTATGCTATTGCTATTACACAGCATTTTCTGTTAAACAAACTAAGGAATCTAACTTAGCATAAAGTTAAGAGCAATTTTTTCCTATTACAGACAAGAGTGCTGGGAAAGGGAGAATATGCCACTGAGTAATATTTCATAAAGCTAACTATCCGGGAGATTTCTTAAAAACGTTCATGCATGGAAACTCTCCTAACTATGCATGGTAGGCAATAAGAAGTCATTGCACTCACAATTTTGAAGGTATTAAGATGTCCTTGCAGATCTATTTATTATCTCAGCGGAACTCTATTGCCTCCCTGTCCTTTGATTCATGTGCAGCTGCCCCCACCCCCCCTCCAGCAAGTTACAGAGCTTCAGATCCTTTCTACTGCTTGCACTTGGGGCAGAGAATGCTTGCTTTCTCACTCCCCCTCCTTTTGACAATTTGCTCCTCCACCCCTCCAAGTTGTTAACCTGCCCTACTAAAGCCAGGGAGATGGGACTAAAAAGAACATGTAAAATAAATGGGAGGACAGTGGCTGAGCTCAGATTCCAGCTTTTGCTCTCATCTCAGGCTATAACTGTTTGCTCCTTTAGTTCCATGAATTGGACGAAGAAGAATGAAAGAGTTGGTGCTTGCTGATGTTATGGTGAAGTTGTCCTCCAACAGCACCACTAGGACCTGACCCACCCAGAATTTCTTTGTCTTATACCTGGAGTGCACTAGAAGGGCCAGCTCCAGTTTGAGGACTAGCTAGGATAGCATGCTGCAGTGGTCAATTATGATGAAGAAGGATTCATTCTGTCAGTCTCAGACTGGTCTACTTCCTTCCAGTAAACTCTCCAGGCAACAGCCAGAGGCATCCCGGAGAGTGCTGCAGCTGGCTTGTGTAGAGGTCCAAGTGCTGATCTCTCTCCAATTCTGTGCATGGTAACAATAGTGACATTCTCTGACGTAAGGTACCAGTACAACCTCTGCCACTATTTTCACGTGAACTTTCTTTCAGTGTTTTCTGTGGATCTCAAATATCTCTTTGATTTCTCCAGTCACTGGATTGAAGGCCCATCCTAAAACCAGAATAATCTCACCTAAGATTCTGAATTATATGTACAAAGACCCTGTTTCCAAATACACTCAAATTCACAGGTATAGTATTAAGACCTGGGCCTCTCTTTCTGGAAGACATAATTAACCCCACAATAGATGACAGTCTTCATGAGCTATTGAACAATAGTCTGAGAGAAATTTATTCAGCCTGACTTAGCAGATAATCACATGAATGATATACATTATATTCTAGTATTCTTTGTATTTTTATATACAAATACCTCTAGAGACTGTCCTTCTTCCATAGGAGGCTTCACCTTAGGGAGACAATAGAGAAGTAAAATTGTTAAGATAAATTCTCATGTTCTGCTAAAGGCTGAAGTCGTGAGTTTGCATAGGTCACCTATCATGTTGAATTTTATATGTCAACTTGACTGTTTTAGATATCCATATAACTGGTAAAACATTATTTCTGGGTGTGTCTATGGGGATGTTTTCAGAAGAGATTAATATTTGAATCAGTACATTGAGTAAAGACCATCTGCCCTTAACAGTATTGGCAGCAACATTCAACCCCTTGAGGGCTTGAATATTACAAAAAGGGGAAGGAAAGGGGAGTTTTCTCTTCATGAGCTAGAAATGCCATCATTTTCCCCATATGGATGCCAGAGTTTCTAAATCTCAGACTTTTAGACTCCAGGACCTTACATGACCTACCCTACTCCTTGCTCTAAGGTCTTTAGCTTTGGGCTGAATTACACCACTAACTTTCTTGGTTCTCCAGCTTATAGATGGCATAGCATGGGACCCCTCAGCCTCTATACTTCTGTGAGCTAATTTCATATATAGTTGTGTTTGTCTGGAAAACTCTGATATAGGACCTAAACTTTCTGAACTTTCATTCCCTCATCAGTACAATTAGGAGAAAAATAGGGCCTGATATCCTCCATAGGATTGGTTGTCTGATATCACAATGTGAAACTACCGTAAAATGGTACAGATGTATACAAGAAATGGCCATTTCCTCTAGAGGTCCTATTGATTAAATTCAGTTCCAGTTTACAGCCCTCCTTCATTGACTTGCTATGGTACAAAAGAACCTCTTTCCTTCTAGAAGCTGTGCCTGAGCTGGAACTCAGATGCACAGAGCTTCCTAGACTGTCAACAAGTCAATGGGTGTGATTGGCTCTTGGCGAGCTTGCAGTGCACCATGACCCAAGGGTCCTCCTTTTCTCCTGGAGGCCTGACACCTTGCCAGTCACTTGTCATTGGTGACTCATTCTGGGGCCTTGAACACACTTCCTCCATTTGACCCCAGTGCGTCTCTACCTGTTTACCCTGCCATTCACTACTTTCTCCTCATCCTTCCTGTATCTCACCTCAACAATGACAGCTAACAGCAGTCAGATTGCCAGATGATGGAGGTTTAGAATGACTTCTCTCCTGTCAATGCCTCCAGCCACTCTGCCTTCCCCTGTGGCTTTATCTCTTAGTATGCACACAAGCACACACACATACACAAAGCAAAACTTGAAAACATCTTTAATGTTGAATTAGAGGAAGTATTTGCATCCAAATAATAAAAAAGTATCCCAGACTATAAATAATTTCCTAGAACCTGAATGGTATCAAATAGCCTTTTGCCAACAGTAGAAACAAAGGTTTGGGGCTAGACAGACATGGGTTCAAAACTGGACTTTGACACTGGGAAACTCTGTGGCTTTGGATGAGTTATACAATGTCTTCGAGCTGCAGCTCTCTCATCTATAAAATGTGAATAACTACAGAACTTTCCTTAGAGTTCCATGTAAAAATGGCTAGAGAACTGTAGACCTTAAATAAATGTTTTTTGACTCAATGGTCAGGTGGGGATTAAACAAAGTAGTGCATGTAATGTTAGGCAGAATGCATGGCTCAAAGTATGCAGACAATGTAGAGAGGCTATTACTATTACCCACAGTCTTCGTTTGTGCTGTGTAACGAAATACCTTAGACCAGGCAATGTATAAGCAGTATACATTTATTGATCATAATAGTGGAGACTAAGAAAGCCCAAGTTCAAGGTGCCATAGGTACAGTATCTGGTGAGAGTCCAGTCACCACTCTAAAATAGTGCCTTATTGCTGTGTCCCCTGAAGCAGACAAACATTGTGTCTTCAAGTGGAACAAGAGATGGAAGTGCCAAAGGATCTAGTGAGCTCCATCTAGCCATTTTAGAAGGCACTAATCCCATCCATGAGGATGGGGCCCTCATAGCTTAATCACTTCATAAAAGTACTATCTCTTAATACTAAGAGATGCCCTGGGGATTACATTTCAATATGAATTTTGGTGGGAACAAAAGCATTCAAACTACATAAGTGCTGTTTCATCCCACATGCCTGTCCAGGTCTCTTCATGTGCTTCCTTTGCTTTGTTTGTTTTAAGAACTTTGTAGAGAGATTCAAAGATTAAGATCCAAAGCTGGATAAACTGTATTTCAATCTTGGCTAAGCCAGTTGTGTGACCTTGGACAAGACATTTATTTTCCCTGCCTTTGTTTTCTCATATATATAATGAGGATAATAGCATATAAGTCATTGTAATTGTGATGAATAAATAAATGTATTCATGTATTATGCATAAAATGGTGCCTAAAAGGTAATAAACACCCAATGACAATAATTTATATTTGTTGATTATTGTTAGAATCTGTCTATTTGGCTCTTAGAAAGATAAGACACAATGAAAATTGCTCTAAAGGCATATCTAATCTCTCTCTCTCTCTCTTTTTTTACTTTAATTTTTTAATTTAAGTTTTTGCTATAGGGTGCATACATTCTCCAGAGAGAGATAGAAAGAGAGAAAGTGAAAAATCATTCCCCCACACACACCCTCCAGTGAAGATGGCCTCAGTGCAATCCCTTCTCTAGTCTCCTCAGGATTTTGGGCATGCACACACATGTGCCTGGTGTAATTTTTCAATTACTCCAGGTCTAGGACTTGAACCATGTAGATGGCCATGTGGAATCCAGTACTTTAAACTTTATGCCACTCCCTGGCTCCTCCTGGTGTCTTTTTCAAAAACAGTTTATTTCTTTCCTGAGAGAGTCAATTACCCTCAATAGGATCTTACCGTGCAGCACCTTCAGGTTGAGCCGGAATCTGAACCTAGGCTTCCCATGTGGCTCTAGCATCATGCAACAGTGCCCCACTGCCTGTGTCCACATTATTGGGCCTCTCCTCATCCCATGGTACATGATAATAATGTATCACTTTGCACAACTCCCATGATCTTGTTATCTCCATGATCACCTGTGTTAGACTGTCAGCTGGGTTCTGACTTAATCCAACAACTAGGGCTGTGTTTCCTCCATGTTTCCTTTGCACTTCTGGTATAGTCCTGGGGCATTTTAATTACTGCATTTACTTTTGAAAAGTGTGTGTTATAGAATAGGAATAAGATGAAATCTTTTTAACTATAAAGTTTTATATTTTGGAAAGCCTTAGCTAGACTCCCACCTACTTCTTCGCATTTACAGATTGAAAAAAAAGTGTCCCAGAGAGGTTGGAACTTGCTTATAGATAGCTGCTTAGTTAGCAGCTGATTCTCAAAAATAGGCCTCTTAATTGTGAACTCAACCTTCCTTTCTCCCCAGTAATTAAATGAACATTGGAGGGGAAAAAAAGCAAAAAGCAAATATTCACAGCATGTGGACTCTAAAATCTTCTTTTTTTTTAATGTGATACCATGATAAAAATGTGAACATTTTAGTAGTGTTGGTTGCTAGATGGTAAAAACCACTTTCTCCTGGGCATTCACCTTAACAAAGAAGAGAGAGGAATCGACCACTGTAAGAGGAAGCAGGTGTGCTGTAGGGTGCTTCTTTTTTTTTTTTTTTTTTTTTTTTGGAGAGGTTTTTCGCTATAGGGCGCGTGCGCTCGCCAGACAGACAGAGAGAGACATAGAGACAGAAAGCGAGAAATCACCCCCCAGGGGGGATGGTCACGCCGCAATCCCTTCTCCTCCATTCTCCTCTCGGGATCTTGGGCATGCAAGCACACGCGCCCGGCGTGAGTTGTAAGCCACCGGGTCCGAGACGCGAACCGCGGTCGACTACGTGGGAGTCCAGCGACATAGCCATTACGCTAACTGCTGGTTCCCGGGTGCTTCTTTGACCTAGCAGGAGCATTACTGCTGCTCCTCACTTCTCTCTATCCCTTGTCTAGTCACTTCCCTTCCCAAAGCCTCAGTTTCTTCATCTGGTAAAGAAAAGTATTGGACCTAGCTGTACCCTAAATCCTCCTCGTGTTCTGGCATTCTAAAAGAGATGAATAAATGCTAAGAAGAGAGTTGGGACAATTCTCTCTTCAAACTAAGTGATGTATATCAACTGAATGTATTTTTAAAAGTAGTAGTAATAATAATAATAATAATAATAATAATAAAATCCTAAGAAGATAGTCTGTGCACAAGTGTTTCTCTTATTACCTCACACTCCAGTCTGGAAGTTTGATGTTGCCAAAATTCTTTTCATACAATGCATCTTTGAGTGACACATGGGTAAGTGTTAAATGCGACTGTAATGTGAGAATATGCATTAAATTAGTGTAAAAACTGTATGCCTCACAATTTCCAGATGTCAGAATCTGGTAATACTGTCATTTCTCTTTTTTCTGTTCAGATGTTCATACAAATGGAAGGCAAATGGCTGCAGGAACCGTCTCCCAACAACACAGTCCTTTGATTCGCTTCTACCAGTTTCTTCCTGGGGATCTGCACACTCTCTGAGGGCTTACCAAAATGAAACTGCCTTTTAGAACATCACAGCATGGCGGCAATGCCTCCCTTGTGTATTGGCTAAAGTATTGGTTTTATGTGACTCTGAACACTTGGAAACACAGACAGCCTGGCGAAAGGCAGTATTTACCCAAATTAGAGAAATTAAACTCTGAACTGTTCAAGTTTCAAGCAATCAGTTCCAGTTGGTACACACTCAATTCCCACCTTAGGTATCTGAGAAAAAGTGATTTGGCAGTGAGAATTGCTAGTAGGAATTTAAATCCCAATCAACATAAAATGTACATTGGTAACTGCTAAATATTGATCAGTAGATTTTTTTTTCTTACTTCATATCAGCTGAGATACTTTAGGGCTGTTTTCTTATTAAAGAAGGTGGGGGGAGGAATGTGAACAACTCAGTTTTTTCCAAAAGATAATCAATTGCCAAAATATTTTCAATGCCTGTGATAGCTGTCTATATTTCATTAGCCTTTTAAAGACTTTATTACCTTAGACATGAGTGACTACAAACTTCTTCTAAGCCTTCCGCTTAAAATCTTTACTCTCTTCTTGTCATTCTAAAAAGTAATTTCAATGTAATAATTTCCATTTTTAAAAAACTCCTTTATTTGCCAAATGAAATCCAAAATATTCACCTGGTTTTTCAGGTCATGGATGATATGGCTAAAACATATCTTTCTAGTGAGACTTACTATTTCATTCTAGTCTAGATATTTGGATGTCACCTAAGCAAGGCTTACTAGTATGCCACTCATTCACTTGAACATGGAGATTCCACTTTATATTAAATAACATTCTCAGCATCTTATAAGTGACGAGTTTTTGGAAGTGAGCAGGTATAGTGTTTGGAGAGTTCAAACACCAACATCTGACTTTGGTTTCCTCCATCGTCCTTATAACCATAATATTGCAAGAATTATATTTTGCTGGCTTTTTTGTTTCCATGTACTGGATCACAAGTTCTATGAAGGTAAGGAATGTATGGTATGTTTTGTTTATGCCATATCCTCACTGTCTAGAAGAAGGTCTAGAGTATAAAAATGTCTTGACCATTTTAACTCTTTGGCTACATTTTGCCCTTAAAATATTGAGCAATCACTTAACTTTCCAAAGTCTGAGTTTTTGCATTTGTAAAGTTTCATCGTCAAAGTAAAGATTTCATGTAATTATTGTCAAGAGTTAATGTAAAAAGATTATTTAAGCTTGAGCCAGCCTGTGGTAGGGTGGTTGGGGTGGCTGTGTACGACATGACCAACTGTGCTGATTGAGTCCCTGACCGGGAGACTTGAGAAGCACACTGGCATATGTGTGTGTGCCCAGAATCCCAAGAGTAGAATGGAGGAGAGGCAATTGAGATGTGGCCATTCCTCTGTGGGCATGCTTTCTTTCTTTCTCTCTCTCTGTCTCCATCTCTCTTGAGAAAGTGCACCTATCCTGTAGCAAATTGAAAAGAAAAGTTATTTAAGCTCTTAGCATAATATCTGACACATAAGTACTCAATAAATATTATCTAGCATTTCATTTTAATTTGAGCCTTCGTATTGAAATGTTAAGATGACAGCAATATATTGTATCAGAAAGCCTGTGAGAGACTGAGAGACTGAGTTTCAGGGGGCCTTGACACTACATTGGCTAGCTCTGGAGACTTGAGTAACATACTTTGACTTTCTGAACCTTAGTTGTCTATACCTACATAATGGGAGTGAAGGGAATACCTGTGCCACAAAGTTATGGTGGAGATTCAATAAGGTATTAAAAACATCTACGCAGTTTTACAAAATAGCCTTATTAGGACAGGTATTGGGATAGAAGGACTTTCCCTCAGCCCCTCACAGGCAGCTGTTCAAGAGTGCCTGCTGTGCTGTTTATACAATGTAGAGAGCCATTGAAAAATCCCTAATGGAATGTGCTATGGAAGCAAAAGGTATTATTGTTTTAATCGTAAACTCTAAAATGTTTTATGAATAATAGCAGTGACTAACATTTCTAATTTTGGAGATAAAAAGAAATTTGCAGATAATCATTTGAGCTCATTCCATCAGACAGGAATTTGATATTAAATGTGTTTTATTCCTAGCCAACTTCGCTCCTGATATCGTCTAGAGAGATCTCTCTCCCCTTCTCATCCACTTGTTTTTAAGAGGTGGGTACGAAGCCTGTTTTCCTCTCTAGGAAGGACGTGTGTTTGTGCCAGAAGGTGAATGAAGCCAGCTTCACTTGAGGTTTAAGTGCCTTTGAAACCTAGCCAAGGCCTCATCAGAACCAGAATAAGAATTTCTCAAAGCTACAACAAACAATAAAAATCCAAAATAGAAGCTACCATTGTGATCCAAAGAGGGAAGCAAATATGATTAATTAGCACAGACGGCATTCTGGAGGGGGAAAGATAAAGTGCTGCAGTGATTTTAGTGGGCACTGCATTGATTCCATATTTAGGCATCAGGGTAGGTGATGATGTATGAGCAGATCAGAGGTGCGGTTAGAACCCAGAAAGGATGCTGGCCCCCAATCCAGGCCAAAGACTTTCTTTCTTGGAGATAGTGGTTTAGGGGTCACTATGCAATGACGGAGATGGAATTCTAGACATGATGGTTAAGGCATGATGTCTCTGCCATTAGTCCAAACTGGAAGTTACCGTCAGGTGATAGATAAGGGAAAAGGATGCTGACATTTATAAGGAGACATATAGCACAAAACTCATAGGCCTAGGTGATCTGGAAGTAGGTGGGTGATCTGGAGCAAATTCTGGTACCACTACGGAGGATCCACGTGAACTTGACCAAGTTATTTTACTTTTCAGGTTCAGTATTCTTACCTAAAAAATTAGCATAATTATCACAATTCTTAACAGGACTATTGTGAAGTTTAAATGAATTAATCATGAAGGCACTTTTCCTCAAGACTTTGTTCACCATTCCATTTCTTGTCTCTTTGTACCATGATGGGCATGCAGGTGGAGTGTCAAAAGTGTTAGATGGAAAAAAAAAAAAAAAGAAAAAGAAAAAAAAATGTTAGATGGGTGAGCGGATGAGTGGGTGGATGGATGCATATGTGAATGCATGGATGAAGATGTAATTTCATATTGAGTATGTAAGGTATTACTAGAAACACTGCAAAACTCACATAACATGAATTCTTTTATGCTTCCCACAATGATTTCCATAATATTCTTTTGTTATTGTCCTTGCATATGGCTCCATGATATTTCCAAGAGCAGGAAGAATGGCCTTATTACTGTGAGCTTTGGTTGAACATTTTCAACTCATTATAAGTATTTCTTCTCAACATTGTTGCAGTCTGTGTGTGTGTGTGTGTGTATGTGTGTGTGTGTGCACATATATTCATTGATTTATCCTTTATACTAAGAAGATAGCAGTTTGTGTACAGGGTTCACAAAACAGCTTTCTGGACAGCCAGAAATATAGAGCTTTTGCATGAACATATCTTATTTTTTGGAAAGTCGATGAGATCTGGACAAGCCCTAATGTCTGCTTTGGTTAAAGACCACCTTTATTTAAAATCAGAATTCCATGTCATAAATGCACTGGCTCAGCCCTGCCTACCTTTCAATTCTGAAGCAACAAAGAAAGAATGTTTCCAGGTTCTTTGAGTGACAGAACAGTAATAGACTGCTGCTTTTTGACTTTTACATTTGCCATAATTTTTATTTTTTTTCTTTCCACAGCCTCCCTTTTGTAGTCTTATTAGCTCAGAAGTTCAACGTTGAAATACCTGCATCAACAGTCAAAATATAAAACAATGAGCCCATGACAAAAGTGAGGTATGATAGTAATTGTATATTTAGCTTTATAGGACTTTTGATCACTCACATTTCTGACAGTAGTAGTTTGAATCCTGAGTTTTCTTCTATTTGCTTCATGGCGAAGATTACAAAAAGCAAGAGGAATTCCACATGCTTCTACCCCATTTTATCAGCGCCCCGACAAGGTCTACTAGAGTTCACAATCACAATGAGTTCTAAAGGGTCCCACCTTGGTACTTGTGTTAATTTATTTTAATGTTACAAGTACTTACTGAACATCTAATAAGTGTCAGGTGCTCTGCCTAGTGCTGGGATAGAGATAAAAGTAAGTAGATACAGTCTTTGCCAATAGAAACACGAAAGAAAGACATATGCAGTGGATTTGTACGTTTTAGGTTAAATGTAAAGTCTTACTGGAAGGGTGATTTAGACACCTTTTGTACTATGTACGCAATCTTGGACAAATCAAATCTTCCCTCTAGGTTTTAGTGTCCTTTCCTGTAAGTGGACCAGAATTGAGTATGCATATTCTGTGCTTCTGTCAATCTTTCTGTGTCTTAGATCTTGAAGTTCCTTCTGTTGAAAAATCATCTGCTAAGGATGAAACTGGACCTGAAGTCTGGATTGACAGAGTCCAAAGAACAGTAGCAAATACATGTTCTTGAAGTAGCACACATCTATATTAGAAATTGTTTCTTTGGATAACATGGAGAGCAACACCCTTTAAGTTATTACGTTCCATAAGAGACTCTGCAAAAAGAGTCTCACTACCAGGCTTATGTATGTCTAAGACAACACTCTGAAAACTTACTTGGGAAGAAGAGAACAAGTCAATTACAACCCATTAATAGCCCCCCCCCCCCAAATCATCTCATCTCTTGATAGATGTTTTCACCCAGTACATAAGGACTGTATGGTCCACTTTAGAAAATTTAGAATGCTTCATTTTCCCTTAGTATGTAACAAGTGGATCCTCATAATGAATAGGTCCATTTTCAATGGTTTTAGATAATCATGTTGAATACTTTTAACTACTCATTAAAGATGACTAGATTCTATAGATGAGAGATTTCAAGTGGAGCACTTAGAGTTTATTATTAAGAACTTATGTATGATACTTATACATTCGATTACACTATGTGGAGGTTAAGGTTATAAGATAAATACAGCGGCTATGTGACTAACACAAAGGTTTGCCTTCGTGCCTTGAGCCCTTCTTCTAGGGTTTTGTGAGGAGACATTTTCTTCCTGCTTACTAAAAAACCCACATTCCCTGTATTCCTGTTTACACAGATACCCTAAGTATTGTCAAAAAAGATTAGTTAGGGAACAGAGTTCGGTAGAGAATGGACTCAAGAGTCAAAGAGGCTTGGGTATAGATGCCGGTTAAATTAGTTAGTGATTGAAGTCAATTATTTAACATCTCTGAATCAGTTTTTCTACTTGCACAGTAAGGAAAACACTAGTACATCATTGAGATTAGGATGGGTTAAATAAAATACTGTTCACGAATGGTAAAAAATAGAAATACAAATTATTAAAAGAAAAGTTTACTAATGAGTTAATAGTGCAAAATCCATTTACTTTAGAAATGTTAATATTCCTTTTTTTTTTTTGGAAGGGAATATGCAACAGTTGCTGGCATTGACTCTTGTACTTGCCCTGCCATGATTTAGTTTTATTGGTAATTTTTAACCCTGTTTTCTTTATCTGGAGAGCAAAGCATAAAGACAGAATTCTTTGACCTTTTACTATTTACCTTGATCTTTCTTTTCAAAGATCAGAGAGAAAGGCTGAAGATAAACATCTGATCTCCAATGATTTGCTCCCCATCTGATCGCTCAAACTTTCACACAGGTGATGCAACTCAACCCTTTATTAGGATCTAAAACCACTGTGTTAAGGATTAAAGCAGTACTTTTCCAAGCTTGGTCCAGGGATGGTGGTCGTAAGTAGCCGTGTTTTAGCAGTCCATTAAATAAGTTGAGAAATTAAGAGTGTTTATAAACTTTATAGCAATTGGAAGGAGTATTTGTGTTTCTATTGAAGCTAGTAATACAAATTTTGAGTTTGTATTTTGATACCTTTAAATTTGATATTTTCTGGGACCAGCACATAATGGTTACATTGCTGAACTCCCACATGGTCCACCGTGTTTTGAGTCCCAGACTCAATGGCTTAAAACTCACACCAGGCATGTGTGTGTGCATGCCCAAAATCCTGAGAGGAGAATGGAGAAGGGTTTATGGAATGGCCATCCCTCCTGTGAAGTAATTTTTGATTTCTGCTTTTTGTCTCTCTCTCTCTGTATCTGTCTCTCCCATGAGCACACATGCCGTATAGCAAAACTCTCTAAAAAAATTGATATTCCCTAAAATTAATTCATTATACTTTACAAAAGTATCAAGCTATGATAGACTGGAAATTAATGATAAAAATCTGATCTTGGGGCCAGCAGGTGGCATGGTGGTTAAGGTGGTTGGACTCCCATATGGCCAACCATGGTTTGAGTCCTGGCCCTGGTGGCTTGCTTTCTCACTTTCCCTTTCTCTCTTTTTCTCTGAATCTCTGGTCAAATTAGAAACAAAAATAATAATAAATAAAATTAAATAATTATTTTTTTTAAAAAAACCTGATCTTTCAACTCAGCAAGGAAAACCTATACTATTAAGAAACTATATACAATAGTCTAATGCAAAACAATACAGACTTGTCTGTTATTTAAACTTTCCACTTTCTAATTTCTCATATTATCTATTTTCCTGTTCAAAACATTGCTATGTAAAACCAAGTTTAAATTAGATCAAATCTTGTGATATTTTAGACTTAAATTTCAATAGAAACAGGTGGCATATAACAACATTAATAACAACACTATAGCCCTTGGTTATGGCCCTCGGCTAAGTACCTTGAGGAAACAGAGGAAACTCTACAGTTATAGGAGAAATTAGACATGCCCATAATTAACCAACAAGAAGAAAGAGAATAGTACATGCCCAAAGTCAGATAAGAATTATAGAAGAGGTGAGATATAAGAGTTTCTACTTCTAGCTTGGAGAGGAAGAATGAAGAAAGGACAATGGAAATGGCATGAACTTTATTAGAGGCAGAAGTCAAAAGAAGGGTTCCAGTTGCTTTTAAAAACCATGTAGACACAAGGGCCAGCAGATGGAGTGATGGGTATGTTGCTGGATTTCCACACAGTCAACCACAGTTCAAGTCCTGGATTCAGTGGTTTTAAACTCACACCAGGTGTGCGTGTGTTCGTGCCCAAAATCCCAATAGGAGACTGGAGGCGAAGGGATTGCAGCATGGACGTCCACCCTAGGGAGTGATTTCTCACTTTCTGTATCTCTGTCTCTCCAACCAGCACATGTTTCCTTTAGCACACATCTCTCAAAAAATTAACAAACAAAAAAACCCTATAGACATGAACCTTAAGTATATAGAAATATGTAGAAATGTATGAACTCTGTCACTAGACTGGTTAACATTAATTTTAGAATGTGAGAGTTGAAAGAAATTTAAGAAATCATTTACATGAAATTCATATTTCACAGAAGTAGAAAACAAGTTCCATCCCAGTGAGATGAGTTGTTCAAACAAGGAAATGTATATGGAGATGTCTAGCAAGTCAAAGTGCAGTCTGCCTTACCCAGTCCACTTCTACTAGAGTAGAACTGTTTTATTTGAAGTTGGTCATTGATGGCTGTTCATACTGAAAGGATAGTGTAAAAGATGGAAACTTTGAAAGATATTTGAGAGGTAGCATGATGTAGTAGAAGGAATATGGAATTGATTTTAACATATGATTCACCAAGCTTTGACCTTGGACACATTAATCAACCAACCTAACCCTCAGTTTTCTTATGTCTGGAAAAGATATTATAATTATTGTTGGCTAAAAGATTAAAAACAAACAAACAAACGATATTTGGGACCAGCAGATTTGCTCCCACATGGCCAACCACCATTTAAGTCCCAGACCTGGAGGCTTAAAACTCATGCTGGAGTGAGTGGATGCTTGTCTAAAATCCCAAGATGAGAATGGAGGAGAAGGGATGGCAGTGTGGCCATCTCTCCTGGGGGGTGATTTCTTGCTTTCTGTCTCTCTGCCTCTTTCTGTCTCTCTGGTGAGTACATGTGTCCTATAGCAAAAAATCTCTCTCTAAAAAAAAAGTATTATTTAAGGATATACCATGTATCCCAGACAGATTAAAGTTGACCCTGAATAAGTAATCCTCTCTATCAAGTTTACTTAACAAGTTAGTAGAACATTCAGGTAGAAAAAGCATCAATAGCTCCACATTCACAATCCAGCATTTTTTTCTGTAGTACCATGCTTACTTCTCTTTTACTACTTCCCTGTTGGCTGCATTTCTCACTTTGACATGTTTGTGACAGGGCTGTATAGAACAGTCTGGAGTGTAGTAATAAGTGTGGTAATTCTAATAGCAAGAAAGCAAGGACACACACCTCCAGAAACTAGTCCTTGCTAGGAAGACATTTAAGTCTCTCTCTGGTTTGTTTTTTTTTTGTTTGTTTGTTTTTTTCCCTTAAGCAGCAAGTATTTATTTATTTTTTTCAGTTCTGGAGGCTACAAGTCTAAGGTCAGAGTGTGAGAAGGTTTAGTTCATTCCAGGACTCTCTCTCCTTGGTTTGTAACAAAAGACAATCTATCTATCTATCTATCTATCTATCTATAATTTTTTATATATACACATATATAATTTTAATTTTATAAAGCAAAAATTACAGAATTTTTTTTCCAATAGACAACTTTACATTATTTTGTCTGTTAAATGTTTCTCCCTTTGCCCCTTCCAATCACCCTCTACCACCCACCTACTCACCTCTCTTATAGTCTTCGGTATCTACAGTATCTACTATTATATCTTTGGCTCTTTCCATTTCTGCCATAGAGTATAGACATTCAGTACATATTGAGTGGGAATATATCTCCAGGTTTTTGTCTCCAGGTTTTTGTTATCAGAAAATGAAGGTCGAACTTGCTCAGCATGAATTCAGGGTTTCATCTGGTTGACCAGCTGCCAATAGGTCAATTCTACATAAAAGTAGATCTTATAAAGCAAGAAAACTGAAAGTGCAGCCCTCTCTCTGGAACTATATGGGCTTTTAGGAGCCCAGAGAGCATTGCATTAGCTTCGTCTTTCATTTCAGTATTGATTATAACATTTGCCTGTGGAAACATTGCTTGCCACATGTACCTACAATATGTAGACTTTTCTCCTAGGTGTTATAGCAAGAATGACTTGATAAAAGCCTGAAGATTGTACCTTTAGGGAAGAGAATACCCAGCTTACAATGCCATACAGAAAGCTTTGCCATGCCTTCACTGTCTTTATTCCAGGGCAAGGGTAGAGTAGGAAGAAGGTGGACATGTTGACCTATTGTCATTCGCCCTTGCTTTGCATATCACACTCCTCTTAACCTTTCACTCAGTGCTGACTCCAGGTCCCCACCCTCTCTCTGAGCCACCTTCCCTTCAGGAATGTGTGTTGATTAAGCACCACAGCTGGGAACATTGTTGGGTTGTTCATAAAGTCGTTTAATGTTCAAAGTCATCCTTTGAACCTTACATTGAACCCTTAAGGGGTGAAACCTTGAGAACATTCGTTTATGTGGCTGCTTCCTCTCATTCTCCTCACTATTGTTGGCAATACTATCTATTACCCTGGGAAGCCATTTCTACCTATGTAGGATATCCTGTTATGTGCCCAAATGTTGTCTTTATAATTTAGTACTGGCCACAAATAGAAGGAAAAGGAAATGAACATTTATTGAGAGCTTACTTAGCTCAGACCCTCAACACACATTATCTCATTTAGTCTTCACAACAATGGCACACGATAGAGATTTTTATTATCATTTTACTTATAAGGGAATTGAGATATAATATCATTAAGCTATTTGTCCAAGGTCATACAGTTAATAAATGACTGACACAAGAATAGAATCCATATTTATAACTTAAAAGTTGTTTTTTCCACTCCATCATACTGTACCCTAAGGAAACAATTTCTTCTAGGTAGAAGCAAGTGTGAACAAATTAGTCTTTTCCCTCATTTGACAAATGTTTACAACACATAAACAAACACTTTTTTTGGAGAGTGTTTGTTTATTTGTTTTGTTTTGTTTTGTTTTGCTATAGGCCATGTGCGATTGCCAGAAAGACAGAGAGAGATAGACAGAAAGCAAGAATTCACCCCCCCAGGGGGGTGGCCATGCCGCAATCCCCTCTCCTCCATTCTCTTCTTGTGATCGTGGTCACGCATGCACACACTTCCAGAGTGAGTTTAAGCCACCGGGTCCGGGACTTGGAACCATGGTCAACTACACAGGAGTCCAGCAACATAGCCATTACAGCCATTACGCCATCTGTTGGTCCCATAAACAAATATTTATATATACTTACACTGGTTTAGAATCTGAAGATATAGCAGTGAAATAAACAGATAAAGTTCCCCCTCAAGAATTTTACAAATTAATACATTAAGACACATGAGTGGGTAATTATACTTCAGAGATAAAAAGTGATATGATGCGGGAGATTTGAGGTGACAGAGAAACATACAGAGGCGCTTTTAACTCAGGATTAGGAAATGCTTCAGGAAAAACCAATACCTTCACAGAAGTCCTTTGGAAGAGTGGAAGTATCCAAGAGCTAAAATGGAGATAGATTTTTTGTGCAAAAAAAAAAAATAGTAAATGCAAAACCCTGGAGATGGTAGAGAATTCTGTATGTTGGGGAAGCAAAGGTGTTCAACATCACCTGGTTGGGGAGAATTGTTTACTAATACCTCAGTACCCCAATCTACTCCTAGGTACCACTTCTTAGGAAAACAAACACAAATAAGCCATATGCCTCTCCTTTGGCAGCTTATGCTTTTAGGAAAAAAACTCAGATGTACAGAAAAATGATTGCCATAGCATCTGATAATATGAAACAGTCGAACTATCCAAGAGGCAGGGGATGCTAGGGTAGAAAGAAAAGTTGTTCATTCAGGTAAGGAGAGGGATGTGAAGCCAAGAAAGACTTCAGAAAGGCTCTAAAAACTGAACAGAATCTTGGAGGTTGAACAGGGATCCACAAACCAGGAAAGCCAAGAAAGTTCCTTCCAGAGAAAGAACATGGCATTTTCAAAGGAGGCTGTGTAGGATGCTTTTCTTAGGAATTTACAATTAAGTTATTAGTCATCCCTTTTTCAGTATTTATTCAAATATGTTCTTTACTGGGCAGAAAGAGGATACAAGATAATATCAGGGTGTTCTTACTGAAACTTCCAATTCCAGTCCATTGAGTGTTCCTAGTTGACTATAAGTGGGTACAAAAAGAAAGTCAATGAAAGGAGCTAGGTCCTCTGGCTGCACCAGCATTGGAGGTAGAATCAGTTATTGCAAGATTCTAGGCACCATAAAAATCAATGGTTTTGTTTATCTTATTCATTTTTATGTTCCCTAAACCTACATCAGTGTCTGGTAGATATTTGAAATGTTCATTAGATAAATGAGAATTGTTTTCACCTTAGTGAGGTTCAGTTTTCTTATCTGGAAACATTGAGATATTGAACAGTGAAGCACCTATCTAAACTCAGCCTGAATTTGAATCCTGCTCCACCAAACACCACCTTTATTGGGGTAAATTATTCAACTTTTAGGTGATGCTGGATCTCCGTAAAGAAAGTGGAGTTGACATCAGTTCCTCAAAGAAATGGTAAAAATGATAAGGCCTACAAATGACTGAAAATAAGGCTGGGCACATGGGAATATCATAGTAAATATGAGCTAACATTATGATAATTGTTAAAAGATCATTTTTAAAATAATTTTAATTATAAAATCATAAAGCTCATACAGATATAAAAATGAATACATATTACAGATTTTATTTAATTCATTAATGAGGAGACTAGTGTGCTATTACAACCAGCTCAAAGGAAATTCCAAAAAACAGACACATTTTTAGATTAGGGATGTTGAAATGAATGTATAACAGGAAAAAGGAAATCAATTTAATCTTCACTGGAAAGAATCGACAAAATTTGTATGTCTATGGGCAAAAATCACTGCATTGCTCTGAGTTATTTACAATGTTCAGAGTTGTAAAGTATCTTTCAGAGAAGCAGAATTAGGCAAGGTGATATAAAGTGCAATAGATATTGCAGTTTTCCATGGAGGAAAAAATTTTTCTCTACATTGTCATTATTACTACATTCTAACACTATTAATGTAGAAGTTACATGATATAATGAGGTTAGAAATGATTTTCTCTTTTTTCCTACTTTTGATACTGATCCCTTTTAGCATTTCATATACTTTTCCTTTTTTAAAGCATATATTTAGAACTCATTAATATACTTATTTTTTAGGGACTGGATGGTGGTACAACAGTTACATTAGACTGTAAGGCTGACTCACATGGAAAGGTTTCAAGTTCATGTTTGGAGACTTTGAACTTGCAGGGCATGGGTGTGCCCATGATTTGGGGCTGGCTGAGGCTCAGAGTAGATTGTGGCATGAAGACTCTGTTGGGGGCACACCTCTCCCTCTCTGTCTCTCTCATTCATGAGAAAAAATTTATATACATGCTTCATTTTTTTAAATGGCAATGCATTTATTTTTCATTATGATTATAATGGCATTTGCATATTCAATGAAAAAAGTTCAATCAATACAGAAAAGTGTAAAGAAGAAAGTAAAATCATCAACAATCTATCATCTAAACTTAACCATTGCTAATACCATCATATATAGATAGATAGATAGATAGATAGATAGATGTATTAGGATCACACTATGAATTTTAATTTGTAATCTGATTTTTTTTCACACTTTGCTGTTTATTATGGTCAACTTTTTATGCTAGTAAATATCAACATCTTTTTAATAAAAGAAGAGTATTCTGAAGTACTTGGAACCTTTTACTAAAGATCTCTTTAAAAATTGTCTGTCATGAGGTCAGCTGGTGGAGTGGTGGTTAAGGCACTGAAATCCCACATAGCCTACAGGGTTTGAGTCCCATACCTGGTGTCTTGCTTTCTCACTTTTCCTCTCTCTCTCTCTCCTGTCCCTCTCTGGTGAGTGCATATGCCCTATAGCAAATTAAAAAATAATAATAATTATATAGAGAAAATTAAATAATTCTTTATAAAGAATTGCTTATCATTAGTGATTGTTTTGTCCTAAATTGAAAGTTTTCATTTGTTTCTAAAAAGAAAGATGAAGTATGCATTTAAGAATTGGCATTTTTGGCAGAAGCTTAATTTATGATACTAAGCAAATTCCATCCCTTTTTTATCTTTTTATTTCCTTAATGAATGAAGGAGAACCTATTGTGCAAAAGTACAAAGCAAGTTTCCGAGATGTAGACTCATGTAATGCTCACAGATAAGAGATGCCACTTCTTGGCGTTATGAAAGCTGAGAAATCTGAGTGTCTGATGCCCCTTGGCTATCAACAGACATGACTTTTCTGAAAACCTGAGGTATTATCTGAAAGGGATGGATAAACAGCAGAAGACAAAATGTGAATGTGACCATACTCAATCTTAGTGAGAGTTGACCCCAAGTAGGCTAATCCCCTCTGCACTATGTCTTTATTCCCATGTTTTCCCAGCCAGCTCAAAAAGTCCTTGAGGAAAGACACAACATCTGATTCCACCATCTTTTGGGATCATCAAAGCACCTGACACACAATAGATAGCAACTAATATTGCCTGTATGAATGAATGAGTGATGGCTGTCTCAAGGTAGATACAGATTCTGAGTAACCTGACTAAAAACTCTGTAAGTGCTTAATTGAATGGAAGACACTTCCTGTCCACTACCTGAAGCCCCTGAGGGAGTATTAATTACCTCTAACTGAATTCCTCAGACTAGGCAAAAATACTCAACATGAACTCCATCTTCTGTACCACCTCAATTTTCCATTGCCATTCAGAGACGAAGTTTAATGGATTTGATGGCCATACCCTTCCATTAGCTCCTTCTCATTCTCTATTCCTGTTGTTCAGACGCCATTTTGCTTATTCCTTTGACTAGCCAATAACCCCTAAGGAATCGTCAGTGTCAGTATTTTCAATCCATTCCTTATGAGGGGCAAGGGCAGTGATTTGAAAACTCACATCTGACCATGCTGTTTTCTTCTTTACTATTTAATAAATTATCTCTTTTTTTTTTTTCCTGTAGCTATAGTTCTCAAACTATATCCAGAATCATCTGGTTGACATTGACACGTTCAAACATGGATTGCTGGGACTCACTCTCATAGTCTCTGTTTCAGCAGGTTTGGATAGAGCCTGATATTGTTCGTTTCTAAGTTTCCAGGTCACATTAACTTTTAGACAACCACTATCTCATGGAAATAAGCCAAAATTTTCAGCACAAAATTTATGAAGCCATTTAGGGTAGGTTTATACTTCTATGGTACAATGTCAACTTACTTTTCTTGATTCATCTTCTACCACTTCTATCCTCCCTTCTCTTGAATAAGGCACGCATGGTTTTCTTTCCACGCCCAACCACAGCCATTCTCCATGTGTTTCTTATTCTTCCCACCCCTGCTTAATATATAATGTTCCTCCTCATCAATTTTAATCTGTCAAAATTCTGCTTACATTTCAAGGTCCAACACAAACAACCAAAACTCCTCTTAAAGGAATCTTGGCTCATTTCTGAACTTCCCCTCCTCACAAACACCCAATCCCAGTCAGAATCACTGGCAAATTTCATTGTTTACTCTTCATTCTGCCTGAGCCATAAAGTCCTAAATTAGAGATGTTTATTTCTATGTCAATGTACTTAGCTCGATTATAAGCTCCCTGGAGGCAGGAGCTTCTTTCTTCTTTTCTTCCTTCCTCCCTAGTTCTACAAGCTAAGGAGATAACTGAATGAATCATTTTCCTTAAATACTTATGGAATTTAGTTGAATTTGTGACATACCTTTAAGGGATGAGCTATCTAATCAGCTTCTAATGTTATTTATTACTAGAAGCATGGGCACTTAAAGAAAGATTTGGTAAATACTTAAGTGATCACTTGTCTGCAGACATAGATTGACAAGGAAATGTTTTTTATTCTGGGCAGGTAGTCATAACCAGTCCTGGTTTCACAGTAACAATGCATCTGAACAAAGAAGCCGTCACAACAAACCAGCTTCTTAATATCTACACTTAGATAGAGGGCAAAGTTAAATACAAGTACTACTACTAATATATTCCCATATGAATTCCTATCATTGTTAAGGTCTTGGTATACAACACACACCAGGTTAAAAACATAAGGTAGAGGCCATAATAGCTGAAAAAGTAATCAAATGTCCAGCATAATTAAAAGTATAATTTTTGCAAAAACATGCAAAAATCAAAAATTTTCCCAACAGTTATTTTCAGTTTCTTGAGGGTCAAATAAATTATTTATAAATCTTATATAGTGTCATGATCTTAGTTACTTTTTCTCTTCCTAAATTGTTAACATATCTAAATTAGATCTCTGTAAATATTTTTGAATAGAATTTTAAAGACCAAATGACTTTTTTGAACCTCTTGTAATATTTGAAATTTTACTTTATAATTTGTTTGCATCGGTTCATAGAGGTCTTCATAACTCATAACAATAAATATGTTTCTTAAAATATATACTTTAAAAATTAACTTCAAACATAGCTCAACGTTTCTTTCACTAATTTTTGGATGAAAGCCAGAGGCTTTATTTTGGGATATGATTTCATAAGCTACACCCATAATACATTTTGAAAAAAATAATTATTGATTTAATTTAATTTTTATTATTATTATTATTTTAATTTGCATTAGGGCATGTGCACACACCAGAGAAAGACACAGAGACACACACACACAGAGAAAGCTAGTCGACTATGTGAGAGTCCAACACCTTAACCACCATGCCACCTGCTGGCCCCTACCCATAATACATTAATACATTTAGCCATAATTTCTACTTAATGATTCTGTTGAAAGAAGAGGAAATATAAAGAACAAAACCTCCTAGATTTCTAAGTGTTCTCCAATATTTTACAATAGTGTTATACGTACTGTGTGTGTGTGTGTGTGTGTGTGTTGGGGCAGGTAAGCAAGGACTTATTTTTTATTGCCTCTTCCAAATATTCACTTATTTTCATAGAAATAAATTTTTTAAAAAAACTTATATTTCATGTGTTGACATAGCCTTTTATTAACCAGTTAATTCCACTAAAATAAATAAATTTGTGAGTCAATACAACTGATTCTTAGCATATATAAAATTAAACTGCTAAGAATAAGGAATATAAGGAATTGCTAGAAATTGGCCTACTAGACATCAGATTTCAACTGAACTTAATTAGAATGATTTGGAGAGTGAGAGTGATGCTCTAGCTGTTGAAAGAACCTCTGTACTTCACCTGTTAATCTCATGACAATCCTGTGAGGCTGGTACTCTCATTTAAGGATATTCTGTTATTTCTCTTCTACTGTTTCTGAGTGGGCCCATAAAATAAGGACTTTCATCTACTTGGGAATATTAGGAATACCTTAGAATCCTTACTTTTCTTTTCTCCATCTACTCACTCTTCTCCCAGGGAAAGTGGCATTGGAGAAACTGGCAAAGGATCCCTAAACAAATAGAATCATCCATCTTCTCCAATCTTTTTTTAGATCCAGCCAACCCCTGGGATCCGCAAGTTCTTCCTAACTGCACAGTCTAGGTTGTTTCCCATAGTAAAAGAGGACGGATGAGGGGCCAGCAGGTGGCATGGTGGTTAGGGCGCTGGATCCCCTATAGCCAACTGCATGGTTCTAGGCCTAGCCTGGGCAGCTTGAAAATCACACTGGGCCCTATGCTTGCATGCCCAAAGTCCCAAGGTGAGGATGAAAGAGAAGGGATTGGAGCATGGCCTGCCCCTCTGGGGGGTGATTTCTCACCTTCTCTCTCTGTCTCTCTCTGGCACATGCATGGGCCCTATAGCAAAACCTAAAACAAACAAACAAAAAATCACATGCAACATATTGATTAATACGTTTACTAGTATTGAGTTTCTCCAAGTCTGGAGAAAGGGGTTGACAACCTACTCTGGCTTGAGGCCTATGTACAATTCTCCATTGCAGATTCACTAGCAATGGCCTATCATCGATTTCTCAGTTGGCTCAGACCTTGGAGGAAAGAGGGTATAACCAATTTCATGAAATGTCAATTTTATCATTCTTATTCTACTTCCCATTTTCATCATAGCTTAGATGTGTATTATTATTTATTTTGAAAAATCCTAAAGAAGTAGACATTACTATAATCTTAATTTTATAGATAATTTTGAAAGTAGCAGATATTAGATCACCAGTCTAGTTTCAGTTAGTAGGGAGGGGGACTAAGATTTATATCAAGTATTCATTTATTCAGCACTTTGGTATTGAACCAAAATATTTTTGCTAATTTTCAGTTTACTCCCCAAGGTAGGATCTTGTCATTTGGTGTCATGGAGGCAATTCACAAAACCTAAACTGAGTGTCATGGCACAAGCTTTATTTAATGGCCAAGGGATAGAGAATTGAGAGATGAATTCAAAAATTAATTTCTCTCTCATTTTAGGCTGGGGGATTTACACTGTAGTAAATGGGGTAAAGAAGAGGTGAGATAGAGTAATAGAAGGGAGGCATATTCAAATATTTTCTTTAAAAAGGAATGGATTTCCTATAATTCAAAAATCCACCTTTTTTTTTTTTTTCTTTCTCTTGTAGTATTTCTGGTGGTGTTCCTGGTAATTATAAAATGTCATGGTGTTGGTAGGTGTGTCATTTAGTGTGTAAATGACATTATGATGAAGTGAGATTTGGGGTCTTCCGGAGATCTTCTATTGTGGCAGCCATCTTGGATCCCAGTGGTCTAGACTGGTTCTTACAGGGAGAGCATTATCTTATCCATAGCCATGCATCCTGTTACTTAAAGAAAAACAGCATTTAGGATGGGGCTGAGAAATGGTATGAAAACGTGCTATGTGGTAGGTGATAGTACCTCTGAGTCCTCTTTGGTTCTGGACTATGCAGGGTGGTAATATGTGGATAAAACAGTTATAGTCACTACCTATATAAAATTTACAGCTTAGAGAGGGAGAAAAACATTAATTAAAGGATCATACAAATAGCACGTATTGGGACCAGCAGTTAGCGTAATGGCTATGTCGCTGGACTCCCATGTAGTCGACTGCGGTTTGCGTCCCAGACCTGGTGGCTTAAAACTCACGCTGGGCGCATGTGCGTGTGTGCCCAAGATCTCGAGAGGAGAATGGAGGAGAAGGGATTGTGGCGTGGCCATCCCCCCTGGGGGGTGATTTCTCGCTTTCTGTCTCTCTGTCTCTGTCTGTCTGTCTGGCAAGCACACACGACCTATAGTGAAAAAAAAAAAAAAAAAGACTCTCAAAAAAAAAAAAAATAGCACATATTTACAGTCCGTAAATCTTCAAAGTCTATTCTCTTAATCAATATTACCATCTTGCTTTGACTTAGGGGTTTTCTTAGTGCTAGAATTCACATTATTATTTTATTTTTTATTCTTTTATTTAAGCATTCTTGCATTTATTACTTGATTGTTTTATTTTACCAGATGGCACATAAGCAGACCTGAAAACTACTGACTTGTTAAAGACCATGGGGGTAACTGAATTTCTTTGCTATTACCAGATCCCATCCCAGGAAGGGACAGAACCGCTCTTAATCACAAACATAAATTTTCTGACAGAGAAAGAATTCATTGTAGAACGAAAACTTAGAAACCATCTAAGCTGAGCTCTCTTTGATTACATTTGAGGATAACCCCAAGGCTCATGGAGATTAGATGACCCATTGAAGGTCACTTTATGTGTAGGTGAGGTTTACCAAATTTAAGGCTGCAGGGTCCCAATCCATGGCATTATTTACTATTTATATCTTTTGTTTTTTAATTGCTAGATACAAGGAGCAAAAGAAGGAAGCAAAACATTTAAAGGGTATAAAAGAGGAAGGTTATCTGTTGATGATAACATATATGATAATGTCTTTAACTGGAATGATGAACAGTGTATTCACGCTGGGAAAATTCATTTTGCATTCTGCAATGATATATAGTGATTGAATGTATAAAGAAAATATAAATAAATAAAAAGGAAAGGCATGTATGCTTGCCAGAGAAAGAGAAAAATAAAGAATCGCCTCTAAAGAGGATCACACTGCAATCTCTATTCCTCTATTTCTCCACCTCGTCAGGATTTGGTGTGTACATACACACGCCCATCATGTCTCTCAAGCTGCAGGTGCCGAAATCTAAACCACCTTGGCCACATGGGATCCTGCTCATCATGCACAGGGTTTTACTACTTTAAAGCATTAGCTTAAGTTTCTAAACACTGACATTAGCTGAAATCAGATATATTACTCAGAAGAGGTTGTGGTAACTTCTCAGTGTTCTTTAAATGCAGAAGAGGAGGGGTGTAGGAGAGGGTGGAAATTCAATTATACCCTTGAAATAATTTCTCCATTACGGGATTCCCAAATAAAGGCTGTGATTTTTTCCCCTAATTTTTGAAGTATGTAGAGTGGTTCTGTATAACCACGATAGTTAATTGAATATATTTCCTCGTGTAGCAGGCTAACTTAAGGCTCAGCAAGATTGCAGCCATTTTGAAGTTGAGAAAGACCTCTAAGGAGAATAATCTGACCAAGTCATGGAGAGATCTATTTAAGGAATGGTCAGAGGAGAAACCAGAAATGGGTGGTTAAAGGAATCAGGATAATGATTCAGGGAAAAGCAATTGATTCTGATTGATTATAGTGAGGAATGATATGCATGTGCTCATATCTTGTACCTATGAATACCAAGAACACATTGAGTTTTTTGAGACAGTTTGGTGGTGCTTGCTGACTCCCTGTGACTAGTTACAAAATATATTCCCTTTTTCTCCCACTTCCGCTTCTCATGTCATTGACCACACGAAGCAGCACCTGGGCTTAGTTTGGGTGGTGACACTCATTTGCTCAGCTTCCTAATTTGAGAAATGGGGATCGTAATAATATACCATTGGTTGTAATGAGAATTAAATGATCTAACATACAGAAATGATTTGGCAAAATACCAGGTACATATAAAAGCTAACTTGTATGGTTGCACCATTGTTGTTGCTATTATTATTTTCTCATTATATTTGCAAGCAGTGTCTCAAGTAAATTATGTTCATATTTAATGCAGGGTAGGAATTCAAAGAAGAAAATGGAGTATATATTGTAGAACAAGTCTTCCTGTGTGAATTCAATTCAGTTGAAACCCAGAGCTTTACAAGTTTATTGCATGTTCATCTCTATTTTGGTGCCTCATCTGAGATTTATACGAAGTTTAAGTGTTGCTGGACTTAACTATTTATTATTATCATAATTTGGAAGTGAGTTAAATTGAGTCAAGATTCAAGTCTTTTTAACCTTAAACTGCTTCTGCTTTCTAGTTGTGGAACCAACAAACCACCACTCATTATAGCCCCCAGCTAAAGCTTATCAGTTTATCACAAACTTTTCTTCCGTTCAGATTATTTTCCCACCCTCTCCAATCCCCTACTTTCATTTCCAGTTTTCTAATTTTGGGACCTACCAATTGAAGGCAAAATGTTTTCCCTACCAATTAGTTTAGTGGAAACCACATATGTTTGATATCATAGCAGACAATGTTTCATTATGCTCTCTTGACTTGAACAGAGGAATTTCTGTTCCTGAAGGCAGCCAAAGCACACTCTAAAGGGTAGAGGTACTAAATACAGTCCAGAAATGGAGACCACAGGGAGGCTAGACTCCATTGAGTAGATGCATTGGCATTGGCAAGCGTGGGCACACAGGAATGCCTAATACTTTATGATCAGCATCAATAGATGTGTGTGTTTTATGAGTAAGAGTACGTGTTTTCATGTTCTTAAAGTGCTTCAAAATCTCTGGTTAAAATATGTTCTTAAGATTTACTTTCAAGGCTCTCCCTGAAATAATATGTAATTTACATTCAGGAAATGTTGAGCCAGAATTTCCCCTGGCCCTCACACACTGGTGGGAAATTATAACTTAATTGTTTAATACCCTGAAATTCTGTTTTGTAGCATTTCTTCAGAAAGAAACCTAAAACTAATGGCCAAAATTATTTCAGTATTCCCATGTCTCAAATATACAGAGATCAATTTAAAATAAATAAATATGTGAAGCTGTCTCTTTTGGGGTAGAAACTGAAAACATAAACATGAACATTCTAGGTAGAGGGGTCAGATGACAAACTGGGCTAGAGGCAAAAGGCAGCATGGTTAGTGGAATACAACTGTAGGCAGCAAATGGCTGAAAATAAAATTGGAGAGATAGGGGTCCTCTTAAAGTGCCTCGTATGTCTTAAATCTCATTCAATCAAAAATTTAATGTGCATAAGGTTTGCCTTATGCTGTCTACATTTATAACTTGCATATTTTACCAAGTCCTTCTTTTATTAAGGAATAAATAAAAGAAGTAGATCCACCTTCAATCTAGTACATCCACCTTGATTCTTCCACTAATTTTCACATTGTTTTCAGATAGCTCAATGACACTAATGATCAGAACAACATGTAATTGTATTTATGTTCTTCAATCCTAATAATAACACTTGAGACAAGGTGCCAAGGTTTTATTATTTCCACATTACAAATGGGAATCCTGAGAGTTAAGGATTTAAATGGTATAGGAAGCCTCTTCAAGATGTTTCTAGTTATAACCTGACCATTGAAGTTTATTGCAAGTCTCTGAGTGATTCTTTCAAGGTCCTCCTTGCCCATATCCACTAAGTTATATTATATTCTAGGCTTAGCTTTGATTTCTGGTAAAATGTCTACCTTACGCTGCTCCTTTTTATTATTCTTTTTAATGTAATCTAAAAACCAGATTTCTTATATATTGAGATCAAACCATGAAATTGCTCTGTCAAAATGGGCATTATGGTCCATTTCATGCAACTGTCTTTTCTGGATAATTTTGTAATCTTGAAATTGCCATCTAGTATGTTAATGATGTCCTATACGTCTGTGTCACTCTTGAACTTGAGACTATGATTTAGTTCGCCAGGCCATAAATGAATGAGAATTAGACTAAAACAAATTTCCCAGGAAGTAGTGAGATAGGGCATTTCACAGACGTAGATGAGCTGTAGGAGGTGGGCACCACACCAAAGCACAGTACTGGGGCCTAAGGGTCCTTTTAAGAAAATGTAGTCAGGACTGACTCTGTGGCCTGGTGGTTAAGGAACCTAGATCCTGTATGGCTGACCATGCGCTTTGAGTCCATGAGCCAGTGGCTTGAGAAATACATGCTAAGTGCATGTGCATGTATGCCCAAAATCATGAGGAAGGAGAAATGTAGAAGGGATTACAGCCTAACCATTTCCCATAGGGAGCATTTTGTCCTTTCCCCTCTCACTCTTTTTTTCCTTCTATGATGAGTACACCTGCCCTCCAGCAAACAAAAACAAAAATAATACACAAAAACAAAAAGTAACAGTAGCCAAACTAAACACCAAATCTCACAACTTTGTCTATGTTTAGTCAGACTCTGAAAAAGTCTGTATGCCTTCCTCTATAGAAAACAAACATGAGCAGTGAAAAAATGCAGACTCCTTTATCTTCATATTCATCTATGATTTACCTATAATTTACCATGTCAATGTGGCCATCTTAGTCAAACTACCTATTTTACTAACTCTTCATGGTCTTCAGTGGGCATGAAGTTGAAAGTTTCTTCCTTCATGTGCAGGGTACTGTGCCTGGTGTTGGAAATCCAACAAGGAAGAAGACCAAGACCAGTCTTTTGCCTGCCCTCAGAGAATTTACTGTCAGAAAGAAACGTAACAGAAAATAGAAATACCAGAATCTTTAAGAGGTATTGTTTGGTCAATATCATTTGATAAAATGGAGCTTTCCTTTGACTATCTTTATTTACGTCTTTTTAAGTTGTCTTGGCAAATGGATTTTCCAGGTTGTCTTTCCATGGAAAAGTATGCTGTGAGCATAAGAGGTCATTTTATTATCTTGACTTAGTTTCTGTTTATACTGAAGTAAATGATGAGTTTGTTATATTTAAAATTTGGAAAATTTGGGGGCAAGAGGTAATTAACTGATTTTTCAACCTTTGTCTCCCCTTAAATGGAGCAAATTTGCTTGTCTTGAAAGCAATTTCAGTTGTCAAAACATTAGCCTTCTTCATAGTTTTTGAATCCTAACAACCATCAAAACTTGGCAGGCAGCCTCTACCTGCCTGGCAGGAAGTTATATTTAGTACTGTGTGAAACTTTATTTTCCAGTTTCAGACATACTCAATCCTTGTTGCTGAGTTCCAACACTCACACTTCCAAATAAAGAGGGTTTCTGGAATTCTCTTATGACTGGTAGATGCTTTGACAAAGGTTCTCACCAAATCCAGAATAACCTGATACTAGCTGGGCCCCCAAGGCTCAGAGACAATCTATTGTTGTTTGGCCAAATTAAACAGGTCCAAACATTGTCATTTCTTCACTTGTCTGGCAGTGCAACCAGTATCCCAAGGTGAGCCTTTTAGTATTTAAAATCACATATTAAAATAAAAATGGAAAGAAAGGAAAGAAAAAAAGAAAGAGAAAGAAGAAAAAATTCAGTGAAGACTGAATGATGTGGAATTCAGCCTGTATCATTGTATAATGCAAAGTGGTGCCTCAAAATTATATTTGAAAATTTAACATGGTCCCAGTATTCAGCCATACTGACAGATTTATGTAAGAATCCAGAATTTGTCTTTATGCTTTCTTTCCTTATAGATTTGCTTTGTTCCTAAACATTTTTGAGTAGTAATATGATGAAGTCTATACAATACATAATTAAGTTCTGGCTCCTTCTTTTCTTCCCCTAATCTCTCTCCTTTCTTAATAGTTGTGTAACCTTGGGAAGATCACTCAACAATTCTGATTTTCAGATCCCTCACGTGACGTGTGATATGAGGATAGTAAATTATTTGTTTCAAGAATGGTTGGGAAGAGTGAATGAGATTACATAACATTTCTTCAATAGATGTATTTATATATATATATATATATATATATATATATATATACATACATATATATATATTTAGTTTTTATATTAAATCATGTATATCTTCACAACATTGAAAAATACTTTTCCCAGCATGAAATCCTATATACAAGTCCAGTAAAAGAAATAATTATACACACTGTTATCAACAACCTTCCATTTTTCTGTCTGCTGATTTTTCCCCCTTGATTGCCTTCCCCCACCCCCTAATGCATCAATAGATTTATTTAATGCAGACTGAAAACAGAGCAGGAACTTAATAAATATTGTGTGGTTGAATGAATAAAAGGATGAATGAATGAAAGCGATATGTAAAGGAAAACACTTTATACACTGTAGAGTAGGACACAGCAGTAGCACTCATTTGAAAAAAAAAAAAAAAAAAAAACTGAATCGTCAGAGACTTTTACATTAATAGTGATTTTCCACAGAGGGGATTCTTAACAAAGCATGTCCCAGGACAGGACTTCTTAGAACATAATTTAGCCAGCCCTGGTCAGGCTGGTCATGATGGTGTAACATTCTTGAATAGGACTTTGCCTATTTCTCAGTGTGGTAAGCAGACACCAAAGTTGAAAGTAAGAAATTATTAGTACACTAAAAATCTGTATAGAGCCACAATCAGAGAAATGCCCCTCCCTTGGGTTGTTATTAAGAATCACTTAAGCAATTCTGCTGCTTCTTATCATGAGCCCAGGCTCCCACATACCTCCCATAATAGTCAATGTAAAAAGACACTTTGAGGGACCAGCAGTTAGCGTAATGGTTATGTCGCTGGACTCCCACGTAGTCAACCACAGTTTGAGTCTCGGACCCAGTGGCTTAAATTCACGCTGGGCGCATGTGCATGCGTGTCTAAGATCCCAAGAGGAGAATGGAGGAGAAGGGATTGCGGCATGGCCATCCCCCCTGGGGGGTGATTTCTTGCTTTCTGTGTCTCTGATGAGCACATGTGCCCTATAGCAAAAACCTCTCCAAAAAAGGAAAAAAAGACACTTTGAGTATTGAGGAAAAGGCAATTTTTCAGAGCCATGAATTGGTGAACTAGTAGAAAGTTTTCTAGGCTAGAACCATAGCCTATGGTTAAGGGAGTCATATCCCACATGGCCAAATAAAAAAATACGAATGGTGCATATGGAGAAGAAAAGATTGTGATGTGACCACATACCACTGGGGGCTGCTTTCTCCCCCTCTCTCTCTGTTTCTCTGCCTCTCTCTCATAAACGAATGTACCTACTAGCAAATTTTTAAAAATAAGAAAGAAGGGACCAGCCAGTGGCATAGTGGTTAAGGCACTAGACTCCCACCTAACCAACTGCAGTTCAAGTCCTGGACCCAGTGGCTTGAGACTCATGCCAGGCGCATGTGCATGCATGCCCAAAATCCCCAAAGGAGAATGGAAGAGAAGGTATTGCAGCATGACTGTTGCCCCTGAGAGGTGATTTCTCGCTTTCTGTCTCTCTGTTTCTTTTTGTGTCTCTAGTGAGAACATATGTCCTATAGGACTATAGCAAAAGTCTCTCAAAAAAAGAAAGAAGAAAGCAAAGAAAAAAAGAGTTTGTCCATACATTTAAGGACACTGTTCTGAAGCCAAGAAAATGTAATTGTTCCAAAGGAACCACATACAAATATTATACATGGTTAATCAGCTTAGTCTGCACTGGTGCCTATCTGTGTAGGCCAAAAGGAACAGAAAAGTGAGAGGGGACAGAAAAATAACTGGCACTGTCTATTTAGTAAACTAAGGATGTGTGAATTCCCACAGGTCAAATAAGAACTAAGAAATAAGCCTCCCTGCACACAAAGGCACACCTAAAATAATGAGCTTGAGCCAGAAGACTACAGCCTCCAAAGCTGTGAGCTGCACAGCCAGTGGGGGGCAGGAGGACTAAAGACTTTCAGGTTATATCTCAAATGAGGCACCAGTGGGAGACCCAAGGCCTGAAGAACTCATGCAGTCTCTTCCACCCTACCCTCAGAACAATGAATTCTGCCTAGAATAAGATTATAAACAACCATGGATGTGGTCATCCCCCTGGAGGGTGACTCTTGCTTTCTGTCTCTCTGTCTCTCCAGCGAGTTCTTGCACCCTATAGCAAAAATCTCTGTCTAAAAAAGAATGTGATTTCCCATCCAGAATATACTGGATAGTGGCTTAATAATACATGTTATGGTCAATAATTTTCCATTTCTAGTTTCAGATATATGTATATATTTTTTCCTACAGTTATTTTCCATTCCTTTTCCTCCCACATATTATTGATTCACGAAATTTCTTAAGGACGATAACATGTATGATTAAGCCACTATGCATTATATTCTGGATGGGCAATCACATTTTGTATGTTGTGATGATGCCCCGTGAATGAATGTAAATTAATTAATTAATTAAAATAAAAAATAATTTAAAAAAATTTTGCAAAAAGAATGGCTAATCTTGAAGAGGCAGAGAACATTTGTTTCCTTCTTTCCATATACCTCTGTGTCCCAAGACAGGTTCAGGGGAGGATGCAAGAGGAAGGAGATGATGCTACTATTTAAAATGCACTTTAATGACTACAAGTGAAGATAGAAATCTAGTGGAACTTGTCAGGATAATACCAAGAACTAAAGGGTACAAAAAATATATAAGGTAAGCTCTTTGCTACAAACAAGAAGCAGCTATGGAACAGGCTGATTTAGAAAGAGTGAGTTCCCTGTCTCTAGTAGTTTGTAAATAGATAGTGTAGAATAAAGTTATGGAAATATTGCCAGTGTCTTGGATTTTCCAGATGGTCATGAAAGATCCTTTACTTGATTTCCATCTGTCCCCAGATACATTTTCAACTAGTTGGCCCAGACTTCAAGGTAGAAAGAATTCAGCATTTACTCAGCCCTGTGACCTCTTTTCCCCTGCTATGCCTTATACATGTTTGCTCAGTGTCAGGTTTAATGCCACCCAAAGGGTATCTGAATGGGATGCCTGAACAAGACTAGCCCATACCTGGATCACTCAACCAGTAGAAATTATTCAGTTAAAGCTGATTTTATAGCTCCCCCTTTAGCAGCCTTCTTTTGTAACCTACATATTTTCAGGCTACATTTATTAATAGTGTGGTCTATCTTACATGGAGAAATCTAGAGTTACCGGTGCAGAAGTTATAAATTGAAAGGAAAAACATTCATCTCAAAATCACCAGCTATGTTGTCATTTGACAGGTGCTTTCTACTAAAATGTTGAGTTTTCTATAATTTAAATAGCATTCATTTTTGAGATTTGAGGTTATGTCAGATCTTCAGAGAGCAAATGTTTTATGTGAAAAGTTGGCTAATTATTTCTATAAAGAGTCAGATAGTAAATATTTTGGGTTTTAGGGTTCATACAGTTTTTATTGCAGCTACTCTACACTGCTATGTTAATGCAAAAGCAGTCATATACAACATAGAATTGAATGCGTGCAGTCGTGTTCTAATAAAACTTTATTTACAAAAGCAGGTGGCAGGTTTCATTTGACCCCTGAGTTATAGTTTGGTGATTGCTGTACAGAAATGTTTTTTATTGGAATGTTTAAAGGAAATTTAATTGGACTTTCATCACTATTTTTTTAAAAGCCATGGTTTGCAATAGAGAAAAACAGAAAATTTACTGTCACCCTTGGATAATCACTATTAAATCAGTACTTTTTCTTTCAATTTTTAATAGGTTTTTTTATTCCCTGTGAACCTTCTGTTTAAACAATTTTATATCCTACTTTTATCCTTAACATAAAATTGTAAGCTTTTACTATGTTATTTAAACTCTTTATTGGCATTATTTCTAATAGCTATATAATATTTTATTGAGTAAATATGCCAAAGCAGCTAAACAACCATTCCTCCTCTATTATCTATGCAGATTGTTTTCCATTGTTTGCTATTGGAAAAAAAAAAAAAAAAAAAAAAAAAAAACACTACAGAAGATGCCTTTCTGCCCCTCACCATTCCAGGACCAACCAGCATGCCCAAGCCAAGCTGCTGGGTTTGAGCTCATCACTAGGGACCCCCACCTCATCTGCTTTAGGAGTGGAGGGGCTCTCTGGCTGCTCAGCATGCAAATGGCCTGCCACCTTATATTCTACCTGTCAGCTCAACCTTCATCCACATTGGGAACAGTTAGGTTTGGGTATACAAGAACCAAACATTTGAAAATAGGAGACACAGGAGGAATTATTTCCCCATAACTCCCTTAGCAGTAAAAGGAGAGAAACTTTCCTCTGAAAACCTAAACCTCAAACTTCTACTGTGAATTCCACACTCCTACCCACAGTAGAGGAGGGAAACTAGCACAGAGCTTACACATATTATAGAGAAGTACAGGAGCACACAGCTACAGAAACATACTCCAAAGAACTAGGAAGAAGTGAGTATACCACCAGATGACTAAAAAGCAAAGCAGAACCCCCTAAAATAGGAGAAAATCAAGAAATACCTCCCCTCAAAGATCATAACTCCTCACCAACAAGTGATTAAACACAAGAGATTGCCAAAATGTCAGAAAAATAATTCAGAATATCCATGGTGACAAAACTCAATGAAATACTAGAGAATACAGGCAACCAACTCAGGAGATCAGAAAATACTTCCATGAGGTGAAAGAGGAACTTCATAAGAGACAGACACACTGAAAAATAATCAAACAGGATTTCTGGAGATAAAGAATACGATGCAGGAAATCGAAACCTTCCTCTAAAGTATCAAAAGCAGAGCAAAACACACAGAAGAATCTCTGATCTTGAAGACAAAACATCCAATTTGAACTAAGCAACTAAAAAAACCAGAATAACCATTTACAATGAGGAAAATATACAGGAAATCCTAAACATCATTAAATGGCCAAATATCCACATAATAGGTATTCAGGAAGGTGAAGAGACAGGGAAAGGAATAGAAAACATCTTTCATAATATATTAGCTGAATACTTTCCAAGTTTAGAGAGGCATGTGGACATCCAAATTCAGCAGATACAAAGGACACCAAATAGATGTGCTGTAAGAAGATCATCTCCAAGGCATATCATAGGCAAATTAGTAAAAATCTAGGACCAGGAAAATATTCTAAAAATGGAAAGATAGGGCCAGCAGGTGGTATGTTGGTTAGGCTGCTAGACTCGTACATGGCTGACTGTAGTCTGAGTTCCAGACCTGGTGGCTTACTTTCACACTTTCCCTTTTTCTTTTTCTGGTCAAATAATAATAAAATAATAATAATAACAACAATAATAATAATAAATGATATGTATGTGTTTATTGTTTTATTAAATGGCAAGAGAAAAACACAAAGTTATTTCCAAACTTAACTCTATTAGACCAACATTAGATCTCTCAACTAAAACAATGCAGGCAAGGAAAGAATGGGAAGATTTTTTTTTTTTTTTTTTTTGGCAGAGGTTTTTGCTATAGTGCACGTGCACTCGCCCAAAAGAGAGAGAGGCAGACAGACAGAAAGTGAGAAATCACCCCCCCCCCCCCAGAGGGGATGGCCATGGCGCAATCCCTTCTCCTGCATTCTCCTCTCGGGATCTTGGGCACACACACACATGTGCCCAGCGTGAGTTTAAGCCATGGGTCCAGGACTTGTACCACAGTCGACTACATGGGAGTCCAGCGACATAGCCATTACGCTAACTGCTGGTCCCTAGAATGGGAAAATATATTTAAAACTCTGAAAGAAAGTCAACTTCATCAAGGAGTACCATATCCTTCAAGTGGAAAAGAGAAATAAAATTGTTCTCAGATAAAGAAATGCTGAAAAAAATCACCAAAATGAAGCTAGTTTTTCAGGAAATACTTAAGAGACTACTACACCAGGAAAGCTAAAAGGAGTCAAATAGAAGTAAGAGAACATAAAACAACTAGAAAAAATGGATACATCCACATATATTTATAATAACATGGACTGCTGGGACTAAATTTCCCAACTAAAAGGCTAAAAATGCAGATTCAACTATTTTATACATGAGCAGGTTTAAATACAAATTTACCAATTATTTGATAGAGAGTTGTCTCTACAGGTTTCAATTTATACATTTATTATAACCATTACTCACTGTATAAAACTAGATAATAGAGGAAAAGTCCAAAATGTTACAAGTAGTTGAGTTTTTCTTTGGAATGAATTTTAAAAAGGCTAAAATCACAAACTTCGCAAAGCTTATAAATCACCAAATTACCGGCTTTACCTTCCCTTCACTTTTAAACAACTCTTTCCAATTTTGTTTAATTTTTGCTTTTTTTTTTTTTCTCCAAAACCTATTTCTTTATTCACAGTACAGTACTATGGTCTTTAAAGAACTCATAGTATGTAAGAAAAAGTGCTCTTTTTCTATCTCTTCCTAACAAGCTACTGTTATGTATAATAATACCCATTTCTAACTAGACCAATGATTGATACCCACAGTTTATTCTAGATTATGAACTTCTTTTATCTGTCACAGTCCTCTACATGGAAATTGCAAATTCTTCTTTCATTGCCTATGTTAAGATTATCTTTGTTAATTTATGAGATCTTTTTTTAAAAGAGGTTTTGGCCTCAGGGCACGTGCACTCAAAGGAGAAAGAGAGAAAGACAGACAGTGAGGGGGAAAGTGAGAAACCGCCCCCCACAGCGGTTGGCCATGCCTCAATCTTTTCTCCTCCACTCTCCTCCTGGAATCTTGGGCACGCACGCACATATACTTGAAACTGGTGTGAGTTTCAAGCCACCAGGTCTGAGACTTGAACTGTGGTTGGCCATGTGTGAGTCCAGTGATGTACCTGCTACTCCATTTGCTGGCTCCTGTTGCCTGATTTTTAATCAACATACTTTTCTTTAGAACTGTTTCTCACAGTAAAGAACATCATAGACAATTCATTGCATACCTGCAGAATAACCATTGGAGAGGGTTTCAAAGGTTCACAACATAATAGAATGTTAAAGGTTGAAAGTGGTAAATATTCTTATATCTTTAATTTGTCTGTTATACACCACATACATGGTTTTAAAGGTCATACTGTACCATACAAAGATGTATAATGATTGCATGTAAATCATAAATGACTGTAAATATTTAAAGAGAAAAAATACTACAGAGAGGCACATTCATATATATTTTAAATTATTCCCAAAGGCTGAATTTTAAGAAGTAAAATTATTGGGTAGAGGTTTGAACCCTCATAGGTTCTTAAGACACATTGTTGATGACTTTCCAAAGAGGGTCTTTGCAATCTGCATTCCTAGCAGTAAAGTATGACCAATCTAAATTTAATGAATCCTTACTTAGCATTACCCAAACTTACCATTAAAAGAAAAGCAATCTGTGTTGTATTGTGAAAAATGGTATCATTGTTTATATTTATATTTTCTGTTGGACATTTTTTCATGTTTATTATCCATTTATTATTTTTTTCTTTTTGTGACTTGTGTATTCATGACAAGACCATTTTCTAGTATGATGATTAATCTTAGGTAGAAACATAAGGCAAGAGAGATTTTCTTAACAAAAATAAAAGCAATAAATTGCTCAATGCTTACTACATACTAGACAATTATGTATCATTGTGTGTGTGTGTGTGTGTGTGTGTGTGCTTAATTTAACTTAAATCTCATGATGACATTACATGACTACGCTGAGCCTTTCAACACAAACTGATATCCCATATCACGTAGTAGTATATGAAGTCCAAATATTATATTGGGTCATCAGGAAAGTTATGACACATTTTTGCATAGAAAAACAAAGAAAACTACATCATGACTTTCCCAATGACCTAACATTTAGTTTGCATTTGCTATGCATGTATCTCTGTTTACTCCTCAGTGTCACTAACCTGCATTTATTAAGTACCTAAACCCTGGGAATTGTTCAAAATATTTTACATATAATATCTGAGTTCGATCTGAGAATAATTCCATAATGTAGGAATTGTTCTTTCTAGTTTGCCAGTAAATAGCAAAGATACTGGGGAATGCATGTCTTATCTCAGTCAGTACGACTTGTAAGTGGCATAGGCAGGGACTCAGTTCTGTGTGCTCTCAGCCATCATTAAAGGTTTCTGCTCAAAGTCTTCCTTTTCCTCTGTTTTCTGGGTTTTAGATTCTTGGTCCTGTATTCTTCCTTGATGTGTTTATTAAACCTCTGGGAATTCTGGAGTATGCCTCTTTCAGCTTTTTTTGGGCTTGAAATTCTAAAACGACTTCGTTTTGCTCTCCTGTCTAGTTTTCCATACACATACATGCAGACTTGCACACGCAACACACACGAACAACCTCAGATAACACAATTTTGCTCCAGAATGCTTCCTAAGACAAGAGAGACAAGGTTTCAGATAACAAGTCCCTTCTATGTGGAACACAATTTTTAAATGTTTTAAAGTTTGAGTTTTTTCACAGGAGGAATTCTGGATTTTTAAAAAACCTCTTTTTGTTAAACACTACCTTACTGTTCATGTTCAGTATTCTTTCTTCTGAGATAATTTACATAAATCAGGTGGATCTGGATTTAAAACTTGAGCAGAATGAGGTCAGATTACACGATCTTAATAAGGTTGGGATTCTATTTTACATGTATGAGGGACTTCATAGTCAAATTATTTTCTCTATGCAAATTTGTTTCAAACCAATGGCATCACTGGTCACTACCCTTCTCATCCTCTTCCATGCCTTTTGTATTTTCCTGATGGCACAGGTCAGGAACCACACATTTGATTATCATTTATGATTTAATTTTTAAATTTGGTTGTGGTTTGTACTTAGTAAAACTGCTTGATACTGGAAAGGTATACTTTTGTGGTTTGTATTTACCTCCAGTTTCAAAGAGGCCTTTCCTTGCTTTAATCCAATCTTTTAACAAAGTCAGGGTAATGACGGACTAATGCCTGTTCTACATCTTACATGGGATGTTGCCAACTTGTAGTGACTTGGGTTCCCCATATAATCATAACACATGGCAGACCCCAACTTGACTCCCATCTCAGTCAAGATCCAGGTCCCAGATCCCATCTCTGCCTAGACTTCAAAGTGGGAAACACTCAGAACTTGAGTTTTTGAGAATAAGAAGTAAATAGAAATAAGACCACTGCCCTTTTTTTTTTGGAGAGATTTTTGCTATAGGGCGCATGCGCTCGCCAGACAGACAGAGAGAGACATAGAGACAGAAAGTAAGAAATCACCCCCCAGGGGGTATGGTCACGCCGCAATCCCTTCTCCATTCTCCTCTTGGGATCTTGGGCATGCACGCACACGCACCCGGCGTGAGTTTTAAGCCACCGGGTCCGGGACACGAACCGCAGTCGACTACGTGGGAGTCCAGAGCATAGCCATTACGCTAACTGCTGGTTCCCTGCCCTTTTTTTCATAACATGCTCTTTATATGTTTCTCTAGTATCAAATTTAATACCACCTGAGAGGTATTGGGATGCTTGAGCAAGATCATCCTATATCTGATCATTTAACTGCTAGACATCATCCTAATCTTGCAGTGAAAGCTGTCCTCCTTGGACTGCTCACTTTTGCATCCTTCTTTGGAACTGTACATATTGCCAGGCTAAATTTAACAATAACACATATGAGAAGACATCCAAAATGTCCAAATTTTTGGAAAATGAAACTAAAGTACAAGGATTAATTTTGATGCAAAAATGTTAAAGTCCATAGGTAGTTTTTTTGTTTTTGTTTTTGTTTTTGTTTTTCCATAATATACAAGTTCTTTAAAATTTCTTAAGAATCCCTCTTATGGCCAATGCCCTGATTTACGTGGAGTTACTTAAAAGTATCTTTATAAAAATCGTGAAATTGGAAAGTAGAACCAGCCACCTTTAAATCACTAGCCCTTGCATCATTGGACAGGTACTTTGTACTAGAGTACTGAAACATTTTTCCAGGTTGACTATCAATATTCCAGTTATTGGGCTCTGTCACAACCCCATCCAGACAGAGTAAGGTTTTCACAGACTGCTGCTTTGTTCAAGTTTGTGGCCCCCAAACCCACATTTTTGGAACAATCCTTGGCATTTAGAGAAGTCCTATACTGAAGGGTATCTTCTTTGGTCAAAAATACTGTTCTTGGGAAATTCACAACGTAATGACTTCTAGTTACAATAGAGCATCTCACTCTCAGGCAGTACGACTGGCAGATACAAAGTCAGGGAGATTACCTAGCCTCACCTCATTTTTTGCAACACTTTATAAGATAATCCTGGGTTTACCCCAGATTCATAGAATCAGGAGCAAGGATGATTGACATAGCATGATGGTAAATACAGGAGTCAATTGAATATAAGGCAATCACTGCCTCACTCATGTGACTCTGCCTTCCAATTCCAACTTGTTTATGATCTTCTCTCCCTGAAGACACAATTTTCTTGATGGCAGAGTAGAGTGGAAATTTCAAGTTTGAGTTCTGCCTATATCTCTAAGTCTTGCCTACCTGAATCAATTCCATAATCAGTTTAAACTTTGATTTACTCATGGAGAAAATAATACATGTCTTACAGAATATTTATAGGGCTTCAATATTCTGAAATATGTGAAAATTGGAAATATAAGTCTTAAAACATAATAAATGTCTATAATGTTATTTCCTGACTGTCTGACTTCTTATTCATTTCTTTCTGGTTGTTCCCTTCCTCCTTCTTTCTCCATTCATTTGTTTATTTTTATTTATTTATTTTTTATCCTTTGTCTTTCTTCCATGCAAAGTCTAGCTATTAGTGAAATCCACTCTTTGCTTCCAAGTGCAGACTTGTTTTGGAAGGATAGTCAGAATCCGAGGAGTTTGCCAAATTGTGTGTGTATAATGGACTAGGAATTGAGCAAAATTTGGCATAAAAAGTAAATGAAAAAACATCCATTTTGAGGAAGAAACTAGTGTCATTTCCAAAGACCAAGAAAAGAGGCTACTCTGAATCATGTCCTCCCATGTTTACAGGTCAACTCTCTGTAGTGACTCCCACCCCTGCCTTCTCCCACTCATTCGTATGAATCTAACTTCTCCTAAACTACTCATTCTCAAAATGTGGTCCCTGAGCAAGCAATATCTGTATCACCCGAACACTTAGAGATGTCCATGGATAGACCTTATTCCAAATCTGCTGAATCACAAACTCTGGGAGTAGAACCCATTGATCTAGGTTTTAATAAACCCTCCAGGTGATCCTGTTGCATGCTCTAGTTTGTGAATTATTTCCTTTGCCAACCCCACATCAGGTTGCTGGAGCCTTGGAACTTGACACTGTGTTGTCCAAACTTCTCAAACAGGTGTCCTTCCATGTGAGCCTTAGCTTAGCAGATGCCCTAACTGTAATAAATTTGGCCCCTCAGACTCTAATTTTGATATGGGCAAGGGATGTTGGAAAGAGGCAGAGCTAGGAATTAACAAGAGAATAAAGGGTCTCCAAGAAAAAAAAAAACACAGAAAAATTCTATCTACCTACCCAGGAGGTGGAGTCTTGGGCTGGGGACTCTGGAAGTGGGGCGGGGGTCAGAGATGACCCTCCTTCAATATCCCTTGCTGGACAGAGGCCTGTAGGTGGACCTTGTGCCTGCTGCCGGGAAAGGAAAGTCCAGGAGGTGACGTCTTGGGCTGGGGAGTCTGGAAGTGGGTGAGGGTCAGAGATGACCCTCCCTCAATATCCCTTGCTGGACGGAGGCCTGTAGGTGGACCTTGTGCCTGTTGCCGGGAAAGGAAAGTCTCAAGGGATGTTGATTCATCTAACTTGTTTTTCTTCTTGGCTTCTCTCATCCAGGCCCTATCGAGATCCTCTCTTGTATCCTTCTCAAAAGAAATGATAAAATCAAGGCAGATTTATAACTTCTGCTTCTCAGGTCATAGGATTCACATTTTATGGAACCGTACTGCCACATGTTTCATCCTATAACATGACCCCCACCACCTGAAGCATTTAGAGTAAATATTAATAAAAATGGAGAGGGACAGCTGGTGGTATAGTTGTTCTCACATGCATGATTGCACAGTTTGAGTCCCAGAAGCAGTGATTTTTAAAAAGCACACCGGGCACCTATGCATGCATGCCCAAAATCCTGAGAGAAAAATGGAGGGGAAGGGATTGTGGTGTGGATATCCCCACCCCTCCTCTCCAGTGAGCACGTTCTCATTTTTGCTCTTTCTCCATGTTCAGCAAGAACATGCATCCTATGGTAGATTTAAAATATATATATATACATATATATATATATATATATATGTATATATGTATATAGATAGATAGATAGATAGATAGATAGATACAAAATGTAATATCTATAGCTATTCTGCAAGGTATATACGCGTGTGTGTGTGTGTGTGTGTGTGTGTAATAGATCAGAAAATCAAGACTGAGATAGGACACTATAACAGATGCTATTGATTTCTTCTCATCCCCAAGTCCACTGCTGAGTTTCGCTACAGCCTATGGCTTCTCATTTCAAGTATTTCTCAATTGACAGAACCAGAGGCAACGCAGACAGTGAGAAAAAGAGTCAGAGGATAAATATCTTTGCTGCCCTTACCCTTGGTAGGACAATTCTGAAATAATTTAGAGAGTTGCTCAGATGGTGCACAGAAGGATTGAGCACCAGGGCCCACAGTGGCAACTGCTTATTCAGACATTCTTATCGATTTGTATGGCTTCTCTGTCTGATCTTACCTAGCTCCTCATTTGGGGACCAAAATCCTAATAAATTACTTGCATCCAAGCTTGCTTTGGTTTAATGGTCTATTTCAGGAACTCATATAATTAAGGCAGGCACTTCACTGAAGAGAAAGTACAAGATCCTGGGGTCAGATTTAGTACTTCCTTCTTGCCAACATCCCTTTAGGGCCTACCATTGTGCAAACATGTAGGAGGTGATTGGGACTTATTTGGAAAATCAGTAGTACTGAATTCTCACACTCCTTTAACACCTCAGCCTTTGTATAGCAAGTTAAGTTTCATAACACAGTTTCTTATCTCCTACTACTGTTGATTTTTCTAACATCTTCATTATGAGCAGAAACATGCAGTACGTTCTTAATTTGTTGAATGAAGAAGTAAAGCATGTAGTACATTTCACAATAGGAAACAGGGGCCTAAAAGGCTGAATCCCACCAAAGATTAAACTGCTGGTTAGCAACTTAGGCAGGACTAAAACCCCAGTGTTTTCAGTTCTAATTTAATGCTTTTTCTACTCCATCTGTAGGTCTTTTTAAGGTTAATTTTTTTCCCAATATTTTTCAATCACTGGAAGAAAAATTATATGGTTGAGAGCAATCTATTATTATGGGTACTATTCAAAAAAGTAATTGTCTAGAACAAATTTATACTGGAAAATTCTAGTTTGGGTTTTTTAGACAAATGAGATCTTTTGGCAGATGAATATGAAAAATATAATGATTGGTACAGGGTACACTTGGGTGAATTCTGACCAGAGGACAACTCCAGGCAAGCATCTTGGAGAGCTATTATAATCTCCAAGCCCCACCACTGAAATGATGGCAAAGTCATGACATTCTTTGATCCAGCAGTCAATAAGCAGGTTTTAGACATGTTTTATGTGCACAGCCTTAGGTGAGGTGCTTCTCAAAAAAATGTGATGAGTTTTTTACTTCAAGGTGATAAATTGTCCTAAATCTGTTTCTTTCCGTCTCCTACCACCCCAAATACAGCCACCATCCTAACGTAAGACACCGTTGTCTCTTATAAATCTGATTTAAAAAGAAAACTGGTATTGACACTAGATTTTGATTACTATCCTTTATCAAGTTGTGGAAATTCTCTTTTGCAGTTTGTTCAGAGTTGTCAAAGATTTTCCCCCTTTAATTGGTTTAAATAATAAACTGTTTACATTCATTAATTTTCTAATGTTAAACTGACTGATTATTTTGGGGAAAAATGATACATTCTGCATTGGATAAGGAAGGCTGATAGGTAGTTTAGGTTTTCCTCTGTGTTCATGAGTGATATATATGGCTTGTAATTTGCCTTTCTTCTTTTAATTTTGTCAAGTTTTGTTATCAAGATTATTCTAGCTCCATAAAATGTGTTTTGAAGTATTCCTTTTCTTTCTGTGTTCTGAAAGAGTTTACATAAGATTAGAATTATTTGTTCCCTGAATATTAGATCAAATTTATCCAGGTAACCATTTGATCTGGCAATTTTTTTTGTAATGACGTTTGTAAACTATTAGTTTTATTTCTTAAATGTATAAAAGAATGATCAAGTTTTATATTTGTCATTGAGTTATATTCAGTTAGCCTTATATTTATAGGAGTCTTTGTTTTGACCTATTCTTTAATATTTGTTGATATAGAAAGGTTCCTAATAGCAACAATAGTTTTTCATCTCTTTAATAACGGCATATTATGCCCCCCTTTTCATTGTTGATCAGTTGCGGAAAGAATTTATTTATTTTATTAGGGAACCATTATTTGATTTTGTTGACTCTCACTGTTTAATTCTTTTTATTCACTGTATGCTATCTGAGGGTACAGAGTTTATCTTTCTTTTATTTGGCTTTACTTAGCAGACCATAGGAAAAAAATTGTTAAATTTATGAATGAGAAGTTGTCCCATATCAGTATTAATTTCTAGCCCTTGAAATTTCATGGTCCACTCTATATTTTCAAATGACTTGTTTTTGACTACACATTTTTTAGTGTTTTCAACTAAAAAAATAAATAGAGTATGCTGAAAATAAGTACGAACTTAAAATCATGCAAAGCAATATACTAAAGACTGAATGAAGGACTGAATGAAAATAGACAGATTCTGTAAAGGAAATAGAACTTGAACAAAAACATGGCATGATGTAAATTATCCACTATGATTTTTAGCTTGATGGAAGACTGAGTCAGTGCAACATAGGGTAGCTAACACTTTATAGAAAATATGAAGTCTTTCTAAAAAGATGGAAAGATCAGGGTAACCAAAGTCACTAGAAAAATGAGTGGGAGAAGGAGCTCTAGACACAAGAGAGCCAGGAAGGGAGTTCAGAATTTTAGCTGGTGGATGAGCCATGTTTGTGTGAGCTGACTCAAAGCAACATGACTGAAGATAAAAGAAATGAACACAGTTGCCTCTCAAGAAACAGACTTTTCAATTTAGTCCAATTAAATTAATTTCCAGTTGAAACAAAAATATAAGGACCAGCAGATGGCATAATGGCTATGTCACTGGACTCTCATGTTGTCGACCACAGTTTGAGTCCCAGACCTGGTGGCTTAAACTCACGCCAGGCGCGTGTGTGTGCGTGCCCAAGATGCCAAGAGAAAAATGGAGGAGAAGGGATTATTGCAGCGTGGCCATCCCCCTGGGGAGTGATTTCTTGCTTTCTTTCTCTCTGTCTCTCTCTGTCTTTCCATTGAGGGCACACGCACTACAACAAAAACGCCTCAAAAAAAAAATCAACATATTTGGAGGAATATAACAGAATCTAGAGTTCAGGATGCAGCTCAACATTACTTTATACATAAGAAACCAGGAAAATATGGCTCATTTTCAATAGAAAAGACAATCTATGGAGGCCATGCCCAAGATTATCCCAATATTAGAATTAGCAATAAATTATTTTAAAGCACTATTACAACTATGTTTTGTGAAGTAAGGAAAAACATGGTGTAATTAATAAAAACAGAGGGTGAAAGACTATCAAGAAATAGAAACTATAAGAAATAAACAAAAATTCTAGATATCAAAAATAAAATTTAAATAAAAATATTGGAAATACTAATGAAAATAAAAGAGCAAAAGTCAGTTAATTTCAAGACAGATCAATGAAATTTACCCAATATCAGGCCCAGCAGTTGCATAATGGCTATTTCGCTGGACTCCCATGTAGTCGACCGTGGTTTGAGTTCTGGACCTGGTGGCTTAAACTCACGCTGGGTGCATGTGCATGCATGCCCAAGATCCCAAGAGGAGGATAGAGGAGAACGGATTGTGGCATAGCCATCCCCCTGGGGGGTGATTTCTCATTTTCTGTCTTCTGTCTCTGTCTTTCTGGTGAACACACACACCCTATAGCAAAAACCTCTCAAAAAAAAAAAAAAAATGAAAGAAAGAACTGGACCCAATATAAAGGAAAGAAAAGAAAAAGTGACAAAAACTCAAAAGACCAAATTCTCAGGAAACTACAGACATACAAAATTGGAGTTAAAAAGGAAAGGAGATGGAGAATAACTAAAAAATATTTTTTGTGCGACCAGCAGATGGCTTAATGGCTACGTCGCTGGACTCCCATGTAGTTGACCTGCAGTGTGAGTCCCAGATCCAGTGGCGTAAACTCACGCCGGGTGCATGTGCGTTTGTGCCCAAGATCCCTAGAGGAGAATGGAGAAGGGATTGCAGCATGGCCATCGCCCCTGGGGAATGATTTCTCACTTTCTGTCTCTCTGTCTCTTTCTATCTTTCTGGCGAGCACATGCACACTATAGCAAAAAAGCTCTCTGGAAAAAAGAAATTTGTTTTAATTTTTTCATATGCTATAGCATGCATGTGCTCATCAGAGAGAGAGTGAGAGATGGTGAGAAAGTGAGAGATCACCCCTTAGGGTGATCTCACAATCCCTTCTCCTTCATTCTCTAGGGATTTGGGGCATGCATGCACATGCACCTGGTGTGTTTTTCAAGCCACTGGGTCTGAACTTGAATCATTAGTTGGTCATGTGAGATGCAGCCACCTTAATCTCCTTGCCATCAGATGGTCCTCAAAATACTGTTTTTTAAAAATTGCCAAAATGTTATCAACTTTATAAAAACTTAAATGTACTGATATTCATGGACCTCAGCAAACTCCAGAGAGAATACATGCAAAGAAATCATGCACATTTTAACTAAACTGATGAAAATTAAAAAATAAGGAGAATGTCTTGAAAGCAGCCAGATGAAACACATTGCAAATAGAGGAACAACTTAAAGATGCTGACTTCTATTCAGAAACTAGGAAAGCCAAAATATGATGTAATATCTATAAAGTGTGCTGAAAAAAAAAAAACAAGACCTATAGAACTGTCAACCCCAAATTCTAGATTTGGCAAATACATCCTTCAAGAAAAAGTTGTTAAAAGACATTTGCAGGTAAAGAAAAACTAAAAACTGTATTGTCCTCAGATTATAATGATTTAATGCATATCTATATTTTACTATAATTTTTATAGTAAAATTTGGCTTAGAGACTAAAGAAAATGATATTCTCAGAAACAAATGGAAATGATCAAAAATTGTAAATATCTGTATAAATATAAAATAATATTTTATTTCTTTAAAATGCACATTATTGTTTATAGTAAAAAATGATGACATTGTATTATAGGTTTACAATCCATTTATAAATATAAACATAAGACAACACTGATGGATAAAACCTGGGTCTATGTAGTTGCACACTTCCTGCATTTTATATTAATTTTAACCATATTGATTATATATGAATTATGAAAAATTAAGCATCTATTTTGTAAGTCCTAAATCAATTACCAAAAAAAATTGTACCAAACAAAAAGACTGAAAATTACTCCAGCAGGTAATATATAAGAGGGAATATAATTACTATTAAAAGGCAAGACCCACTAAGGAAGGGGTTTTCATATATTTATTTAATCCCTACAATAATATCTGATAGAGTTCATGCTCAATGTATATTTTGAAAGAAATAAGTGAGTTAATTCATTATACTCTTAAAATGCTACCTTTAGTTTTATTGAGGTATTATTGACAAATAAATAGTATATATTAAGATATAAAACTTGATTTTTTAATATATACAAATATAAATATTGACAACGAAGTTAATTAACATATCCATCACCCAACATAGTTACCATTTTTCTCTCTTGTTTTTCAAAATGCTACCAATGACCCCTGATTGTTTTTATTTTCTTCTTTATTTCATCTATAGTTTTTTTTTGTTGTTTAAGAGAGAGCTTTGCTATAGGGTGTGGTTGCTCTCCAGAGAGACAGAAAGAGACAGAGAAACAGAAAGTGAGAACTTATCCCCCCAGAGGGATGACCATGCAGCAATCCCATGTCCTCTATTCTCCTCTTGGGATTTTGGGCACACACGTAAACACACCCAGTGTAAGTTTCAAGCCACTGAATTTGGAACTCTAACCATGGTCAGCCATGTAGGAGTCCAACGACATAATCATTAGGCCATCTGCTGGTCCCTCATTTATAGGTTTTCAGAGGAAAAAAATTAAGTTTGGAGAAAATATCACATCTTGCTGTTGGTTATTTCTGGGATGAGACAGGGTGATAAGAAAATAGATGAGTATGGTATGGATCAATATCATATTGCAATTAGAAGTACAGTCCTGAGAATAACCTATCTGGGCTAGATTCTTGCCACTACCATTTACTAATTATGCCATTTACTAATGCCACTACCATTTACCTAAGTGTCTCTCAAGACACATGTTTATTATTCTTTCTGAATATCCACTTTCTACATGTACTATGAAGACAAATAGAACTATATTAAAAGCTGTCAATTAAAACATACCAATAAAATGCTTGACATGCTTGATATAGGTCTTAACAAATAGCAAGTAATCAACATTTTTCCCCAAGTTTCTTTTAATGCATGATTTTACTTTCAGCTTTCTAGCATTAAAGAATGTTTTCATTATTACTTTGCTCCATTTCTTGAAAATGCTATTATGATCATATACATAAAAAATCCCCCTAAAAATGACAAAAACAGCTCCTAGAACTGATAACAGCATGTACAATTAATATACAAAGGTCAATGATCTTTCCTGTATAACTTTACTATATGCCAACAATGAACAAAAAAAATTTAAATAAAAAATGCATGGCTATTTATATTAGCACCAAAATGAATGAAATACTCAGGTATAAATATAACAATGTAGGTATATCTTCATGAGGAAAACTATAAATCTCTGATGAAAGATATAAAAGAACTAAACAAAGAAAGAGACACTCTGTGTTCATAGAGAGGAAGACTCAGTATTGTTAAGATGTCAGTTTTTTCCCAACTTGACATATACAATTATTGCAATTCCAATCAAGACCTTTAGAAGTTATCTTGTGGATATCAAGAAAGTGATTCTAGAGTTCCTGTGGGTAGACGAAAGATTTCAGAGGGATGACAACACTGCAAACTCTTTTCCACTGTTCTCTCAGGACTTCGGGCATGCATACATACATTCCTGGAGTTATAAGCCTCCAGGTCTGGGACTCAAACTATGCACTCTGCCATGTGGGATCCAGCCACCTTAACCTCTATGGTCCCTGCTGGCCCATGATTCTAGCAAATATACTATACCCACTCAGGTACAGAATGTCGATAGTGGTGGTAGTTGTACATGTGTAGAAACAAGGGGTATTTGGGAATTTCTACTCTATTTTTTTGCAAACTTAAAACTGTTATAAAAATAAAGTGAATTATTATTATTATTTTAAATCCTGTGGTTTTGGGGGAAAAAGACTTTGGATCTTTACTCCTATAAAAGACAAAATATACAAAGAATCAGGAATGTGTAAGTTTTAGAAAGAGCAATTATAAGTTCTAGCAGTTAAACTCTAAATTTATATATTTTAAATTTATATATTTATTGGTGAATTTTAGAGGAGCAGATGTCATGGAAAACTTATCCATATGTATCAGTTACTTATTATCACCAGCCTATCACAGCATGTGTGTTTGGGCTAAGGCAGTGGTTCTCAAGATGTGGTCTTGGACAAGTGGTTAAAGCATCACCCAGGAACTTCTTGGAAATGCAAGTTCTCAGGACAGCTGGTGGTATGATGGCTAAGGTGGCTGAGTACCATGTGGCAACTATGTAGTTTGAGTTCTCAAGTCTGTGGCTTGAAAAATATGCCAGGTGCCTATATGCCCAAAATCTTGAGAGGAGAATAGAGGAGAAGGGATTGTGGCATGGCCATTCTCCCAGGGAGTGCTTTCTTATTTTCTCTCCCTCCCTCTCTTTCTTTTTCTGTCTCACTTTACCAAGCACATGCACCCAATAGCAAATTGTTTGAAATACTTTTTAAAAAGAAAAAAATCCTCAGGCTGTATTTCAGATTTTCTAAATAAAAAATTGGAAATTAAGTTTAGCTATAGAGTTTTAAAACACTCTAGGTAATTCTTTTTTTTTTTTTTTTTGGTTTGTTTTTTTTTGGAGAGTTTTTTTTGCTATAGGGCGTGTGCGCTCTCCAGACAGACAGAGAGAGACATAGAGACAGAAAGCGAGAAATTACCCCCCGGGGGGATGGTCACGCTGCAATCCCTTCTCCTCCATTCTCCTCCTGGGATCTTGGGCACGCACACACATGCGCCTGGCGTGAGTTTTAAGCCACCGGGTCCGGGACGCGAACCGCGCTCGATTACGTGGGAGTCCAGCAACATAGCCATTATGCTAACCGCTGGTTCCCAAACACTCTAGGTAATTCTAAGCTTGCTAATGTTTAAGAACTATTGTCTTAAGAGGTAGAAATGCTTTGAGTGTTCCACAATGTCTTCATCATCCCATATAGTTTATGGTTTCATGCGACAGAAACTGTTTCAAACTAACTTAAATAGGAAGAAAAAAATTATATATATATATATAAAATCATTTAATCATTTAACTTTGGATAATTTTCAGAGAAGAGGAAACCGCTAGACCTCAGGAAAAGTAACCAAGAAAACAGGATCTCACAAGAGTGCTTTAAAACTCACATTCCTAAAATCAAAAGACAAACAAACCAAAACAAAATAAGAAACTCACATTCCTTCAGCTGCCTTCTATGTAAGTGGACTTTTCTAGGAGTCAGAATGCCAGAACACAGTCTACCAGTGGCAGAGAGAGGAGGAGTTGGTGCTACGAGTAATAATCCCAGTAGGTCCATATCTAGTGGCAATCTATGGAGGGGCAGGGACAGGATACATAGTCGATGTGAACTCTAGAGAGTCCATGTGTCATGGTGGAAGGTACATGGGCTTTGACATTGTACATGTATGGATTTTTGCTGCCCTTTGGCATCAGTATTTGGAAAAATTATTTAATCTTCCTAAGCATTGGTTGCAAATCGAGCTGGACTGACATGAGGATTAGAGAAAATGTAGACAGAGCACCAGGCACATGGTAGGTAGTAACTTTTATTGGGCATTATCACCAATCTTTGAATCATCACCTATTGTTTACTTCAACTTTCCACAGATTTTGGGAAGGGTCCTTGGGTACTGCTTGTCTACTCCTTAACTATTACCCAATGGTACCCTAAGGGTCGGAACAGGCTAATACTGTTCTTAACATGTCCCATCCTTCCAGAGACTAAATTCAGCTGTGGATGATTTATCTGAAGTTGGAGGAAATCAGCTTTTGAAAGAAAGTCATTAGGAGTTGGCCTATCCACTATATTCCAGTAAGGGGAATGAGTCACCATTTTCCCGCCAATGTGAATCTGTAAATACGAAACAAGGTTTAGCAACTACCTGCTCTTGTTTTATTCTCTGTGGCTCTAAGATGCTGCCGTAGCATGGCTTGTGAAATAGTGAAAACTGCAATGATTTCATGACCTAATTCAGACCTCGTGCTTCAAATAGGAAACATGTATGGGCCTCTCACACTCGCACAGAGCCCTGCAGCAATCAGCAGGGATTTTGAAACAGGTCCCAATGGAAATGAATCCAGGACTCTATACCTACTCATTACATAACTTGAGGTTAAGGAAACAAAGGCCTGTGAATGGGTGTGCCGGGGTGTGCAAGTCAGAGAGAAACACGCAACATAGCCACAGTCCTATGCAATCCTTACAAAGCAGAAAAGGAGAGCCAGAAACGTCCTTTTTGTCATGGGTTCCTGGAATTTTCCTCAAGAGGTCCTGTGGGAGAAATAGGGACAAGAGAAGATTAACAACTGTGAGAACCCACTGTGTGTTAGGAAATGGACTGGGTGTTTTGTTAATGTTATCTCAATCTTTATAATAGTTCCCATTTTTTTTTTTTTTTACCTGAGCATGATGAGTTAATGATCCTCAAATCATGAAGAAACTGAAGCTCAGAAAAGTAAAATCAAATTGCTAGTGAACGGCCGTAGCAAACTCATGACTACAATCTGTGTGGCCACAGGTCCACATTCCAGTTCAGCATCTTGCCCGTGGTAGAAGGAAGCACGGCCAGGCTTCCTGTCCTGTCTGCCTCCATCCCAGTGAGTCAGTCTGAGGTGAGAGTCAGATCACCATTTACCTTCACTTGAGAGGCATCCGTAGCCCTTGAGAAACAAGTTCACCTTTGGTTACAACTCTCTGGAGCAGAAAATGATGTGCATTTTCAGTAGTCAAAAAAATAGAAGGGATTATGCATGTCATAGCGGTAAACATTGCAGTTTCTCAAGCTTGCTTTCATATTTGCACAAAATTCTAAACCAAAAAGAGGAAAATAGATTCAAAAGACAAAGACCTTTGTTGTGCTGTTCAGATGTAATAAGCTTGTTTCTTAATGTTTGTTTTTCAATCTCGACAATGCAGTGACTATGCAGGGATAATCTGGCCTATTCTCTCTGGCATCCAGTGTATCAGTGTCCAATCAAGCCAAAGAATGGATATCCACATTTTAAAATAATTTATTTCTCCCTGCATTTTCACGTTGGTTTATTCACACAAATAAGGTAAAAATTTAGTAATAGATTAGTATATGCTAGGTATTATACTTATCAAAGACATGGCAGAGAGGATAACCAGACCTGTTTTAAGGAGCTCTCAAATAAAAACAGGAAAGACCTGCGCAGTGATACACATACATTCAGAGCATGTGAAGAGCTCAGGGTGTGGCTTCTAGGAGTGGAAATCCAACAGTTCTACAAAGTGATAACTGTGCTGGAGCTGAAGATGGGGAGGGGCAGAGCAGGGACCCAAGTAGAGGGACCACCAGGTACAAAAGCAGAGGCATGGAAGAGTTCGGGGCTTCCAGGAAAGAGCAAGTATGGACTGTGAGGAACAGATGAATGGAGATGAAGTTGGAGAAATAAACAGTAAGATTAGGAAGGAGGTGAAGGACTTGCCCAGAATCACAAATTTTGTTAAGTGGTAGGCCAGGAACTCAAGTCTTTTTGCTTCAGATTATAGAGATATGCTCACTATACAAAGCTAACTCTTTTTAAAAAGTTTATTTATTTCTTCCATGAGAGAGAGATACATCGCTCCAACAGTCTCGATGCCATGATCCACCCCAGCGGCAACTAGCCCTAGATCACGGGCACACGCATGCCCTGCATATTTAGGGAGGTCTCTGGTTGCACACTTAGAACCTTTCCAGGTGAGTCAGCCTCACGTAGGTTCACATTTAGCTGCTACATCTCTGTCCAGTCTCCCAAAGCTAACTCTTAAAAATATGATCCCTAGCCTCCAGAGATTATTGAAACCTGTGGAAAGCATTTTAAGCCTTATTGTATTTACTTGTGATAAAGTTATATTACATCATATTTTTGCAAGGTGATGTGTTTTGCAGTTCTTCTCTGTAGTGTACAATCCATGTTGTTGACCAGCAAGAAGCACTGAATAATCTCTCAGTATTTGGCTGATGTTAAATTAAGCACTTCCAAAGGCCATGGCTTCCTTGCCCATTCACTATTTCTCTGTCCATTTGCATGCATGTTTTGATGCTATTAGGTCATTGGGAAAGTTATGATGCATTTTTCTGGGTCATGACTTTCCCGATGACCCACTAAATAGATGTATCACTATTTATTTATTTTAGGTTTTTTGCCATAGGGCACTTGCACTCACCAGAGACAGCGAGAAAGTGTGAAATCACCCCACAAAGGGGATAGCCACACCACAGTTCCTTCTGCTTCATTCTTTTCCTGGGATTTTGGGCACATACATGCACATGCCCCATGTGATTTTCAAGTCATCAGGTCTGGGACTTAAACCATAGTCAGCCACGTGGGAGTCCAGCACCTTAACCTTATGCTATTTGCTGGCCTCTGTGCACCACTATTTAGTTTCTCCTTCCCTGTGCTTCTCTCTTCTCTTAGTATACTGTCTCAGAACACATGCTTTTAGCGTCTGTCACCATGTACAAAGCCCAGTGATTCTGAGTTCACTGTTCTGTGCAGACAAGATGGAGAGACAACATAGAAAGAGGGAAAGATGCTCAGGGAGTCCGGTCATTCCAACCTCCAGCCTTCTGAGTATGCTCAGTCCTGGTGCCTGACCATAGAATCTTTTGAAATGACCATATCCTCAGCCACCATCTTACTGCTATCTCATACGAGACTGCCAATCAGGAAAGGCAAGCCAAGCTGCTCCCAATGTGTGACCCTCAGAAACTGAGAGATAATAAGATAATTGTTCTTTAAAACACTAAGCTCTAGAGTGATTTATTGTGCAAAAATAAACATAGAGATTTTGAATGCTGTTTTGAGTGGAAAAGTTCAAAGATACAGATCAGGGCTGCGTACAGTGTCTGTCTCTCTGTATCTTTGCCCTGGATGTTCCTCCTTCTAATCATTCTTGTTCACACTGATATCTGTCTTCCTTGTGGACCAGGAATTCACAGACCTGCCTGAAAAGCAGAATCCTTGAGGAGCTTGTTAGGGAGACACATTCCCAGGCTATGGCCCAGAACTATTGATTTGGAATCAATAGGGTGAGGACCAAGCATCTTCAATGTTCTGGCATCAGTTGGTGGGGATGGAGTAGATCAACTTCTGGAAACAATTCATCTGGACTGCAAATCTGAGCACAAGATTACTCACTGCCTTGTTGTGCTCTCAATGCCATGAATCTTTAAAGCTTTTAAGAACAGAACCTTGTCCCTTTGTTCGTTTACTTAATGAAGATTTATTGGGCTCTTGCTTTCTGCTTGGCATTCTCCCATGTGCTGGCAATACAGAGATGAGTAAGCACTAGGATCTATCTCAAAATGATCTCAGGCAATTGCTGCAGGGTAAAAGACTGGGCAATGACTCAGGGGGGCAGCTGGAGATAGGATGAAGTAGCATGCTCATCTGGTGCTAGAAACCCGCAAGCTTTTTATAAGCACAGTCACTAGGCAAACAGGTAGAGCCAGGGTGAGAGGCCGCCTACCATTTGCTTGCCTTTCTTCTACCCCTTCCTATTCAAGTACAAATCCTTCCCCTACTTCAAGGCTTGCCTTGGTATTCAGCATAAACCCACTTTACCTGTGTAAAAACATGTTCAAGGAGTACCAAACAATATATCCTCTAAAGTTCATGGGCGAGGGATCACTTCATCCACAGGAGTCAGGATTTCAAGAAATCATTTTTTAAACCACATTAAACATGGACCATATTCCACGTTGCTTAGCTAGTTAATTTCCCCTTTTGAGACAAACACTTATATCTAACCCTCATATACATGTATATTTGTTACTGCTATACTTGCCTCTGTTCTTACTTAGTTCCTTCAAAAATATACTCAGCATCATCATCCATACCTAGTTTAGATCAGCCTAATCCAGACATCTACTACAAACTGAGAATATATTTTTCAATATTATTTTTAAGTCCACTGCATTACTTTTTTTATTGCTGCTATAAAAATTACCACAGGACCTTTACGTAGTATCTTCTAGTTCTGGAGATCAAAAGTTCAAAATGGGTTTTACTGAGCTAAAAGAAAATAATGGTGATAGGGTTACAGTCTTTCTGGAGGCTGTAAGAGAACATCTATTTCCTTGCCTTTCCCAGCATCTAGAAGCTATCTGCGTGCTTTGGCTCATGTTCCCCACTTCCAACACAAATAGAGCATTAGAATATTATCTCACTGGAATCCTATTTTCCTCTCGTGAGGATTCTTTTAACGCTGAGCCCATATTGATAATTTAGAATAATCTATCTCAAGAGCCTTAATTTAGTCAGATCTGCAAAGTCCCTTTTGACAAAATACTTATAGGTAATGGGGAATCAGGATCTGGATGTCATTATTTTGGGATTCCATTATTTTGATTGTCACAACCAATGTTTTCTGAGCAATGAGTAATATTGTTGCCTTTAAATTATTTTTTCTACCTTCCATTAAACCCATTTCTTCTAAGAATCAGAAGAAAGGAAGCCAGAAAGAAACCCAGACTCCATACTGGAGCTGCCAGGTCTCCTTACCAGAGTGCAACTGAGTCTAATAGCATGAAGGATTTATTCATCTGTAAGTGGGTCTCATTAACTTATTAACAATATGCTCCCACCAACTATAACTCTGCCCCAAATTGCTGTTTTCCTTAGCCACCAATAAAGCAAGCCTTCACATCATTCTTCCCACCTCACCAAAATTCTATGAGCTTCCTATCTCTTATCTCCTTTTCTCACTATGCCCTGTGGAATTTACCTTTCTAGACCTCACTGCCCATCTGTGTCCTCAGGCTTTGGTCTCTCTATTGTCTTGCCTACACTGAAATCTCAGTTGCTACTTGAATAGACCACATTCTTGGTAATCTTCTAAGTGCAGGATGTTTATTGACCCTTCCTCCATATCTTTTAGATGTCTTGGGTTCCATATTCCACCTTTTCAACTACGATTTTTCTTATTGTTTTCTCTGACCTTCAATGGTATCTACTCTAACAATGGGTGAATCCTTACTGTCATTTCTGTGCTCATTCTCTCCATTTTGAGAGTACTGAGAATCAACAACATGGCTGAGTTATCTACCTAAGATCAGCCATAACGGATTCTTCCAATTTCCTCTCTGACCTGACAATAATTCCCCCATCACCTCTTCCCTCCCCACTCTGGTATTCTTATGTATACCAAGGCCCACACTAATCGCCATTTCCTCACTGAAGTAATACCTAAAACCAGTAGCCCCAGTCATAACTAATGCCTCCCTCCTGTTAATTCCTTTTTTAAATTTTTTTAAGAGATTTTTGCTTTAGGGAGCATGTGCTCCCTGAGGAGAAAGAGATTGAGACAGTAAGAGGGAAAGTGAGAGATCACCCCCTGGGGGGAATGGCCACCACTCTGCAATCCCTTCTGCATACTCCTCCTGGAGTCTTGGGTGCACACACATACACACCAGGAGTGAGTTTGTACCATATTCAAGATTTGAACCACAGTCTACCATGTGGGAGTCCAGCAACGTAGCCACTAAGCCACCTGCTGGTTTCCTTCTGTTAATACTGTTAATTCTAAGAGTATTTTCCTACACTTTCCTTGGGAGTATGTGACTATTAACCCTCGAATCTATTGTACAAAGATTTTATCTTCTTCATAAGTTGTAAGCTCTTAAAATCAAGGTTATCTTTTTAAGAGATTGTTGCTATAGGGCACATATGTTCACCAGAGAGACAGAGAGACAGAAAGTGAAAAATCAGTCCCCACAGGGGATGGCCATGCCATATTTCCTTCTTCTTCATTCTCCTATCAGGATTTTTGGCACACATGCACACACACCCATTGTGAGTTTCAAGCCACTAGGTCCAAGACTCTAACCATGGTCGGCCATATAGGAGTTCAGTGATGTAACCATTGTACCATCTGCTGGTCCCCAAATCAAGTTTTGTTTTAAAAAAACCTTTCACATTCTTTATTCTCTAGATACTGGTCTTCCTACATAGTAATCCCCAAATACAAACTTGCTCAATGCATACCAAAATGAATTAATACAAAACATTGCCATTTTCTTCAGAGACACCACCACCAAAAGTTGAAAATTCAGCTGGGCTTACGAAAGTCAGTATTTTCCTCCAACAATTACACCTTTCCCAACAGGAGACTCAGAATATCAATTAGAAGAAAAAGTTCCAGTCACTTGTAGTAACAAGCTTTCTTTCTCAAGCTTGCAAATTCCTGTTCTCAAAACAAAACAAAACAAAAAAGAGGAGTACGTGAGGTGTATGTATATTTGGGTAGACATATAAATCTTTTCAAAAACAAGCTCCTGACGTTGAAATTTCATATTTTGCCAATAAAGTGTAATGTCAATAACATTCCCTAAATTATGTTCAGTCCCCACATTCCTGGTATTGTAAGTCTTCCTGGCAAAGCTGAGAGAGGATAGAAATAGGGTGTGCTGCTGGGGGAGGGCAGAAAGGAGAGGTTTAAGAAGATGCTTCCAAGCTGAAAGCACAGAAAATGGAACATCCTTTCCAGAAATGAGGCTCCATGCAATCTTTGACAATGGTTCAAAGATGTCACGCTTCTTTAATTCCTAGATGCGTCAGCAGAGAAAGGTTTCAGTATTCCCACCGAAACCAGAGATACTTCAGATTTATGTGATCCACACCCTTGGAATCAAGGCATTAACATGTTCTGCTGGAGGCAGTGAAAAGCTTAGCATCTCTCTTTCAAAAAGAAAATGTTTCCTGTAAAACAAATGGAGTCAATCATAGGTGGAGCAGGTCCTGCTTATTACAGGCGCTCACGCACTTGGCAAGGCTGGGCTAATAAAGAGTTTCTGCTTGTTTTTCACCTCCTCTCCCCCCTCTAATGGGTCCTCCTCTCCCACTCTCTAATGGGTCCTTTACCATTGGATTTGGGAGCTTCAGTGGGTGGGCAGATCATGTGGTATGTTTCTAAGTGCTTCAGGGATTTAGATAACACTGTGCCCTTGCCTAATTTCCCCCACTCAGAGACAGGTACATGACTCAGCTTCATCAAGTGCCCTGGGAATCCAGTGATGATGGGTAATTGTCCTTTAATGCCAAGTTGATGAGCTCTTGAAGCACTTTTAACTATTGTTAACTAATTAAGCTACATATAAACATTCACCTTGCATAGCTAAAGACCAAGTGGAAGCTAAGGTCATCAGCAGAGAAGCGAAGCACATTCATTTGCTGAGGTTCCTCTTCTGTCTACTGTCAAAGCTCATCACTTTTGCCTGGTTTGCATAAGATTTGCTTTCATTAAAGTCACCAGGATATATGAATAAATGAGAAATCAAGTGAATTTCCCTGCAACAATTCTTAAGCAGGGCATATGGTCAACCCTCTCAGGGGCCTTAACAGATCTGCTGTGGGGATCAAGCACGGGACTTGGTTCATTCAATGCACCCTCCCAGTCTTGATTGGATGTAGTGTTATCACTATTATGATTGCAATTCCACAGTGATAACCCTTATGTCTCAGGGCAAAGAAAAAATATGGCCAACCACGACCTTGAAATATGTTTTAATTTTAATTTTTTGCTTATTGTAGTAGGATCTAGTCATGTAAACTTGATACAAATTAGATTTTCAACCATAACTGCACATATGAACCATTTTTTTTATTCAAGTAAGTCCCTTACCTAAGAATTGCATTTTATTAGGTTTAGAGTGAGCCTTTGAAACATACATTTACATACCATTACATACATAGATAGCCACAGGTACATACAGATATACAGTAGCCCTCTAGATCTGGGGGTTCCACATCCATGGATTCAAGTATGAACATTTCCTGCAGAGAATGCTATATTGCTGCTGACATGTACTGTGTAGTTCAGCCTATGATAGGTGAGTCTGGACTTGTACAGACTTTTTTTTCCTCATCATTATTCCCTAAACAATGCAGTATAACAACTATTTACATAGCATTTATATAGCATTATGGCCCAGTGGCTTAAACTCATACCGGGTGCATGGGCATACATGTTCAAGATCCTGAGAGGAGAATGGAGGAGAAGGGATTGTGGCGTGGCCATCCTTCTGGGGGGGGAGGGTGATTTCTAGCTTTCTGTCTCTGTCTCTCTGCTTTCTGGTGAGCACATGTGCAAAAACCTCTCAAAAAAAAAAAAAAGAAAAGAAAAAAAGAAAAAATTGCTTATCTATTGCAACAGCAGTTGTAAATAAATGCATCTGAGCCATAAACGAACCTAATTGTGTTATTTATCTGAAGGAGAGCAGGGTAGGAGTTTAAGCCACTGGGTCCAGGACTCGAACCATGGTCAACTACATGGGAGTCCAGTGACATAGCCTTTACACCAACCGCTGATCCTGAAAGTCACTTTCTAATTTAACCTTTGTTAATTAGTGAGTAACTTTGTAACTTCCTTACAGGATACCACATGAGGTTGCTTTTTTTCTCTTGAGTTAACTTTCTTTAGGGTTTTCCAGTGTGCTTTCGTGTACCTATTTGTTCTTTTAGTTCATTGAACTTTCAAGTGTTTCCTCTTCCTCTACTACAAGAATGTTACACTTCTTTCCCTTTCTCTCATCCTCCTTAGTCAAGATGACTTCTCTTTACGTTTTAATTCTTGACTCAAGACCACTTACCCATGGATGGCTTTCTTGACACCTGCCCTTGTATGGATAACCAAATTCATTTTCATACTGTCTCATAGGACCATAGTTTTTCCTCTCAAGAGCCTTACATAAGTTTGAAATTCTACTATCAAAATGTAATGGCTTAGGGAACCAGCAGTTAGCGTAATGGCTATGTCGCTGAATTCCCATGTAGCCAACCACAGTTTGAGTTCCGGACTCAGTGGCTTAAACTCATGCCGGGCGTGTGTGCATGCGTGCCCAAGATCCGCAGAGGAGAATGGAGGAGAAGGAATTGCTGTGTGGCCATCCCCCCTGGGGGGTGATTTCTGCTTCCTGTCTCTCTGTCTCTCTCTTTCTGGCGAGCGCACACGCCCTATAGCAAAAAATCCTCTCCAGAAAAAAAAAAATGTAATGGCTTAGTATGTCTTTTGTTCTCTTGCATCATACAGAAAGTACCATGAAGATCGGCACACGGTGTGTGTGTGTGTCCTATTTATACCACCAGAATATTACACTGCCCAAACACAGGAAATGCTTGAAAGCTATTTGTATCCAAGAACTATATGGACAATGAGTAAATGGCCAAGAGGGGACCTTGTATTAATACAAGGCGATAGGCAAGATAAAAAGTAGTTGCAGGGATTAAATAGCAAAAAAATGTGTTTTCTTGTCAAAAAGAACCAGAAGAAGAGGGGATTGGAGTAAGGGGAGAGCCATTCAACTTGGTCCCATTCCCAGTCAGGGGAGGGGACTTAAAAAAAAATAAGGTACCTTTCTGTAGCATAAACAGTATTCACTGGGTACTGTTATAAGAACTATACACCGGTATTAGTGAAAAGGTCAGGCTTGGCAGTCAAGTTCAAATTCCTGTTCTCATTTCATCCCATCACCATCACCTTTTAACTAATTGAGACATCTTGAATGCCAAACTGGGAAAGCAACTCTATGCAGCATGCTTAGGACTGGACTCCTAGTTGTACCGCTAATTAGTGTGAGAATCGGAAGAGATATTCATCTCTCGGTGCCTCAGGTTTCTCATTTATAAAATGGGGATGCTAACAGAGCTATCTCCTTGGGATCGATATGAGAATTCAATGAAATAAAATAATGTAAATTAAGTGCCTAATTCACTTCTCAGCATATGTTCAGTTCTTACTATTTTGCTAGTGCTTTATTATTAGCTGGCTTAAAAATGGAAAGGAAACAGGAAGTAGCATGTATTAAACACTATGATGAGAATGTACAAATGTACTTTAACTCAAAAGTACTTAATTAATCCTTATTTAATCCTCACAACATTCCCAGGAGATGGGTAAAACTTAACTGCAGGAAGATTATAGAACTTGCCACTTTTAGCAAAAGGAATTTTTAGTACCTCCTTCTTCTACTTTGGGAATATTGGTCTTTGAGGAGTAAACGTAGATTATACCTTACAGACACTATTTCTTGGAGAATTTATGGTTAAAGGAAATTTCTTACAATCCATTAAAACAATATTTGTATCCATGGTAACTCTCTCTATTTGGAAGGCAATGACTATCATTCAGATTTCCCAATGCACAGCCTCAAAGAATGTTGAGCTTAAATCATTCATATAGAGAAGAAAGAGCCCAAGGCATGGCATCAAAAGTTTTGGTAGCTTTGGGACCTTAAAGCAGTTTCTTCACTTCTCTGAACTTAATTTCCCTTTTTCTTATATAGGATGATAAATGAGGATCATTTGACTAACATCTCCCCATTCTACCCACCTCGAGCCCATGGTAACCATTGTTCTACTGTCTACTTTGGTGAGTTCCATTTTTTGAAATTTTAAATGTAACTGACATTATACAGTATTTGTCTTTCTGTGTTGGATTTATTTTATATGCTGTAATGTAGCCCACATTTATCTATGTTGTTGCAAATGATAGCACTTTCTTCTTTTTTCAAGGCTGAATGGTATTTTCTTATACATATATACTACATATTCTTTATTTGTTGAACACATGCATTGATTTCATATCTTGGTGATTGTAAATAATGCTGTAATGAGCATTGACTATTGAAACATTCTGTTGTATACATAAATATATACAATTCTTGTCAAACTTTAAAAAATCTGAAAAAAATTTAAAAATAAGATTCTACCATTTTTGACAACATAATACTGGCAGATGTTATGTTAAGTGGAAGGAGTGGAACACAGAAAAAAATATATGCATAGTAACACTTATGTTTGAAATACATGTAAAAATAGGTTGAATGCATAAAATGGAAAACATAATGACGGTTACCAAAAGCAGAGAGTGGAGATGATGGAGAAATATAGATTTAGGGTACAAATGAGCAGCTATATAGAATAAATAAGCTCAAAAATCTAAAGGACAGTATGAAAACTGTAGTTTATAATACTGTATTATAGTCTGGAAATTTTTGGAAAGGCATTTGGATGTGTTTTACCAGAGAAAAAGGTGAGCAGACATGTGAGATGATGTATATGCTAAAGTGAGAATGCCATACCCCTCATATGTTTTCAATAGACTATTAATAAATCACATGGGAAAAAAAGAATCATAATGCATGTCTTATCTGCTTCATAGTGTTATACTGAGAATCAAATTGGTGCCACTCAGATCATGGTCTGTCCATAAAACACCATCTAACCTATAACTACCCGTCAGTCCCATCCTAGACCAACTGAATCAAAATTTCAGAGTGGGCCCAGTAAGCTGTTTTAGCAATATTATTGCTAAGAGATCCTTCCTCATGCTAAAGTGTGAGCAAAAATGTAATTAAATGTATTTTATTCTTATAGTACTCTCTCCACCCTCATTCTGCTTCCTCTTTGTACCCCTCTGTCCCATTCCCACTCTACCTCCAGTACCCCCCACTATTTACTTTGTCTTCTCATCACCCCACCACACTGAGTCTGTACCCTTCCCAGTCTTTAGGGTTCTATAACAACAGGTGTTCAAATAATAATACTTGATGAATGGATAAATAAATGGACAAGTGATCAAATCGTGGAGAGTGCCAGCCATGTCAGAATTCTTTTCTTTTTACAGATTAAATCTTATTCCATCTACATTATATTTTTCTCGAAACAAGGTGTTTTCACATGTGCCGATGCAAGCTCCTTCATCTTTCCATGATTCTTCTGAAGTAAGAATAAACAGAAATACCTGCTTCTACCTTCCAACTCCCATGCCTCCCCCAACATGAACAGAAACTGACACAGAAATAAGAGAGAATGTTGGAGCTTCCATTATAACATATAGGAAGAAAAAGGAGTCAGAATTGAAGACTGGTGTTTAAATGCCTTCATCCCTGATCTGTTGCCCCTCATTCCAGCATCTTTGGATTAGAGAGAACACAGAATGAACCCCAGCTCTCTCCCCTGCCCCCCAGCCCCGCAGCTGGGTCTAGGAAAGGATATGAAACTGATCTCTACCTCTGCTTTGGAACTTAGAGAACATCTGTAAAATGCCTGGGGCATAATAAATGCCTGGTAAATATTACAACTCTTTCTACACGTTCTTTTGGGCTTGCTCCTGAAATGTTGTCAGCCAAATGTACTTGGCTGTCTTCATTAGCATTATCTTGATCTAAGGCAATGGAGTGCAGTCTTGCTCTTTGATCTACATTCCTTCAGCAGCTGGCGTAAAGAGCTTGTTTAAGCTGAAAATGAGAAATGGAGCCCATTAATTTTCTCACTGTGTGCTCCTTGGACTACTTAAGTCAGAAAGACTGAGTGATTTTTTAAAATGCAGAGTCTGAGGCAAGCAGGTAGCATGGTGGTTAAAGGACTAAACTCCCACATAGCCAACCATGGTTCAAAGTCCTGGACCCTGCAGCTTGAAAATCATGCAAGGCATGTGTGCGTGCATGCCCAAAATCTGAGAGGAAAAATAACAGAGAAGGGACTGTAGTTTGGCTGAGTGATTTCTCACTTTCCATCTCTCTGTCTCACTCCAGTGAGTGCACAGTACATACCCTATCACAAAAACCTTTAAAAGACAAAAAAAAAAAAAAAAAAAAAAAAAATCAGAATGGACTCTACCCCAAAGCTATTCAGACTCTCAAAGAGTGAATTCTAAAAATTCGCATTTTTTTTTTTTTGGAGAGATTTTTGCTATACGGCACGTGAGCTCGCCACAAAGACAGAGAGAGACAAAGAGATAGAAAGTGAGAAATCATTCCTCAGGGGGGATGGCCACACCGCAATCCCTTCTCCTCCATTCTCTTCTCAGGATCTTGGGCACACACGCACATGCACCCACCATGAGTTTAAGCCACCAGGTCCAGGTTTCAAACCGCGGTCGACTACATGGGAGTTCAGCAACATAGTTGTTACACTAACTGCTGGTCCCAAAAATCTGCATTTTTAATAAGCACTTTTGTAAACTTTATACACAAATTTGAGAACCATTGCTTTAGTTTATTAGATGTCAGCTGTCACTGTACATTAGAAAGAGCTGGAGAACTTAAAAAATATAGCCCAGATTGCTATCTCCAAAATTAAACAAGAATTGGAAGATGGAAGAGTGGACAGGCATTGCAGGCATTAGATGAGGGTTAGGATGGATGAAAAGAATGTGCTCAACAACCAGCTAAATCTTTTTTCCCCTGGGATATATTGTTTCCATTTAAATTTATGTGCTACCAGAGGAGAAAGAGAAAAAGAAGTACGTAAGTGTATTATTATTTTTTTTTTTTTTTGGAGAGGTTTTTGCTATAGGGCGCGTGCGCTCGCCAGACAGACAGAGAGAGACAGAGAGATAGAAAGCGAGAAATCACCCCCCAGGGGGGATGGCCACGCCGCAATCCCTTCTCCTCCATTCTCCTTTCGGGATCTTGGGCACGCACGCACACACGCCCGGCGTGAGTTTAAGCCGCCGGGTCCAGGACTCGAACCGCGGTCAACTACGTGGGAGTCCAGCGACATAGCCATTACGCTAACTGCTGGTCCCCATAAGTGTATTTTTAAAATTTAGTTTTCTAAATCAAGAAGCACAACATCATTTGTTGGAGCTGGTTGGTGGCACGTTGGTTGAGGCACTGGACTCCCATATAGTTGACTGTGGTTTGGGTCTAAGATATTGTGGCTGGCTCTCTCATTTTCCTCTCTGGTCAAATTACAAAATAATAATAAAGAAAAATAAAATTCAATAAAATAATGCTTTTAAAAAATAGTTGTCATATACATTTTAAAAAGATATTTTCCTTCATTTTGTGTAGGATTCACAAATTCAGTGAAGGTGTCAGGCAAACATGGACCAAGAATAAGGTGAAGTTTCTTCTGTAAGCTACCTCCTAACAGAGATGTTGCTCCCATACGAACAATGTGCATGCTGCACTGAGAAACCCCTCGCATTTAAACAGCCTGCACTTTTAATTATTATACTAACATTTTGTCAACTGTCAAATGCTTGGAAATCACTTAATATCCTTCCATCTCTATGCAACACATTTATTGATATTCATGAAGTGAGTTCCTTTAGCACTGTCTAGACTGAATGTCAATAGGGTCTGCTGAGGGAGATACTTTTCACAGAGAGGGGATATTAATAATGGAATTGAGAAATTATTTTTAATTTGGTTTAATAAAGGATTAGATGAGACAAGACCACTATGCCCCCTTAATGGTCTGGTGCATAAATAAATGTAACCTGGCTAAATCGTTTTGATTATCAAAGATGAGAAATGATCAACTTAACATAATTCAGTTTTAGCTGATACCATCTTCATAATTTTACAGGCCTAAGTCTAGTCTTCTCTTCTATACCAGGGAGTTATTTGCTATGTTCGACATAAAAGGGACTGAAATTTTGGAGACAGCTTCCCGTTTTTAAAAACCTAAATTGTGTAATCTATTAAAAAATTGGATTTAAGAGACAGCATCTTTGGCAACAACCTGCTTTTAAAAATAATAATAATAAAAATAAAAATAGTACCCAGAGATACCCCTCAAAGAAATAGTCTAAACTTCATAGTGGAAAAAGTGAAAAGGGACTGCTACCCACCTGAGAATCTTACAAACCATGAATATCATTGCATATGGAGCAGAACCTCTGTCTCTGTTAAGCCTTTCCCAAGCGTTACACTTACCCCTAACACCACCAGGATATATATATATATATATATATATATATATATACACACACACACACACACACACACACACATATATATACACATATATATACATATATATATATACACATATATATACATATATATATATACACACACATATATATATGCAGTATTGACTCTATTTTTCTGTTGATTTGTTAAGACTTCAGGTTCAGAGAACTGAGTCCATCACAAACTTTAGTATATGTTTTTTGTTTTTGTTTTTTATTTCTCTTCACAAGGTCTTCCCCCTTATCCCCAACACCCTTTCCATTCCCTACCCCAACCCACAGAAAACAATTCCATGGTATTTATGTTTGTATTTTCTTTCAATGTATTCTTATTTTATTTTTTTTCGAGGTTTTTGCTTTAGGGTGTAAAAGAGATAAAGAGAGACAGAAACGGACTGAGGAAAAGTGAGAAGTCACCCCCCAAGGAGGATCGCCACACCACAGTCCCTTTTCCTTCACTCTTCTCCTGGGATCTTGGGCATGCATACACACGTGCCTGCCGTGATTCTTTCTTTTTTTGTTTTTCTTTTTCCCAGTATAATTTTCAAGCCACTAGGTCTGGGACTCAAACTGCTGTCGGCCATGTGGGAATCCAGCAACTACGCCATTTGCTGGCACCAAATATATTCTTTCATAATAGATAATATGTGACTTATGGTGTGTTTTAGTTTTTTTCTTACTTTTTTGTTAAGAGGAATATGTTTAAGATCTCTTGAGTTTCCTTTGTGCACCTCTAACACATGATGTACATCTACTATCCTGATTTTACAGAAGGAACTGAGGCTTAGAAAGTAGATTATGGGACAATTTGGTTGATGGCATGATTAAGGCACCGAACTCCCAATGGTCAACCATGGTTGAGTCCTGAACCCAGTGATTTGAAACTCATGCCAGACACATGTGCATATGTACCCAAAATCCTGAAAGGAAAATGGAGAAGGGATTACAGTGTGGCCATTCACCCGGGGGGAGGGGTGGTTCTCACCCTCTATCTCTCTATCTCTCCCTGTCTCTCTGGTGAGCACATGCATCCTATGACAAAAATTAAAAAAAAAAAAAGAAAGTAAATTATGGAGTGATAGAGAAATGTAGGTTGAAAAACTATGAAACTATAGTTAGGAAAACCAAGTTCTAGTCTTCTTCAGCACAAGAGAGTAACTAAAGTTAACAGTAATTTATTGTGTACTTTAGAATAGCTTATAGAGAGAATGTAGACTGTTCTTAACACAATATAATGATAAATGTTTGAGATAATGGATATATTAATAACTCTGATTTGATCATTACATATTCTATTATGTACTGAAAATCACATTGTACCCTATAAATATGAAAATTGTTAATTGTCAATTTAATAAAAAGGAAGTAAATTACCCAGCACAGCATCACGTGGATGTAAAAAGTTGTGGAGCTGGTCTCTGGATCACTTTTATTCCAAAGACAGTGCTCCTGACTACCCCAGATTATTGCTTCCTTTCAAGATGTGTTGCTTAGTTTTCACAACCACTCTGTGAGGTTCAGAGAGGTTCAGTAACTTGTCTCTTAACTAGTTACTCAGCTAGTTAGTGGCAGAGTATGGGTTACAGCCTAGGTACGTATGGCCCTTGAATCTGTGTACTTTCCATTTTATGATCCAATAATTGGTTGTTGCTAAAAACTTCTGATTAGGTCACTCTTCAAACTCCTGTCCCTGTGTTTTATCCTTGCTTAGTGGACTGGTGGGGTGAGGCGGGGTAAGGGGAGATACTTTTCCTTATTAAATAGCAAAGTGTGGGGAATAAAGGGTCTTGTGTGGGGGAAGTGATGCTGTGTCAATTCTGATATCACCATGGCTGATGCCGCAGTCCTTGCTGAACCTGCAAGGCCGAAGAAGGTGACATGGACAATCTCTCTCCTGGGGTGGATTTCTGCCAAGGTCTCAGGCTGGAATGATGACAGAGCTATTGCGTTCTTTCTCCAAGGCTGACATGATGCAATAGGTCTGGTGACAGGAGGTTTTCCTTTCTTTAGTTGCCCTTGGACACTTCATGGCTGTGTCTACTGGGGTTATGTAAAACTCCTTGTATGCCTTGGCAGGTGGCCCTGGGCATGCTGCTGCATTATCCTTGTGGTAAACATGTAAGCAAAGGAAAATGAAGAGTTGATTCTCCTGAATAACTTCCAGAGATTTAAGATCAATCTACTTAGAGTTTAGTCTTGTGGACCAAGCTTCTCATATCTCAGTTACACTAAGGGTGTATAACATAAATTCGGATGTGTTTAAAACAGTTTATTTTAGATATATTGCATCCAGGCAACCATTTTGAATGGTTGATATAAAAAAAATGTGGAGAGAAGACTTTGAAATTTCAGAAGTCTCAAGTAGACCCTTCCCACTCTAATAGTATCTTAAAGGGTTATCTCATATGGAAAAAAGATGGAATGAATTTTGGAATAAAATGAAGTACAAATCTCAGGCTCATTTTTTTTTTTCCCAATGTGACCTTGGACAATTTACTTAATCTTGACTGATTTCCTCAAACAAGGACTGGGGACAATGATATCTCTTTCCCAATAGCATTGTGAAGTAATATGGAAAACACATATAAGATGCCTGACACATTATAAGACATTTATTGAACAGTAAGTCACCATCATAAAGAATAGATCGGCCAATATTTTAGTGCCTCAGCTGATTTTAAAGATCTTTCTAGTTGAAGCTAAATTATAGATTTTTTTCTTTGCCCTTTCAGTTCATTTGGTAGAGGACAGCTAGCTGGGCCTTGAAGCGTTTGGAAGGTCATTCTGTGCATGAATTTGTTTTGGCATTTATTTCTGCCTTCTTTATTTTATTTTATCCACTGCCAAGGGGGCATTTTGATTGGCACAGGCGCCAAGTGAAACGAAGCAGTCCCTCCAAGGGACATGCGTGCAGCAGCTATGAGAATCTCCTCTGTCTGATGAGGGCTGACTTTATTCCCCTTCACTGTGTTTCTGAGAGATTTTTGATGTTTTCCTGGCCCTGTCAATTTCATTCCTTGCCTGCCTCTTTCACCAATACCACAAGGCGCTATCAGCTCAGACCCAGAAACATGATGCCAACGTTGTAGAATCCATTTAGGCATGGTAATGTCTAGTCTGAGGCTTGCAGGGGACTGTGACTAAATTTCTTTTAAAGCCTAAATGGAGGGAAAGGTTTCTCTAGCTGTCTGACACTCGGTTTCATTACTCAGTCTCTTGCCTAGTGATAGGGATTTTGTTCACTGTCCCTTGGAAGATATCAATCACCTGAGCTCACCTGTTCCCATTAGCTGTACTTTGATCAGTGGCTCCAGAATGAATCATCTGAAAATTTCTACTGCATTAAGCAGAGTTCCTTTCAAGTATCCTAGGGATGAAATACATTATTCAATAAGTTCTGTACTCTTCAGTGCCCAAAGAAATTTGGGATATGCAGTGGCTCTGCTTTAGAAGAGAATCTGAGAGGCTCATGTATACACAGCATTCGTTATATTTGCACTGATGGGGTCTCAGGAAGAAAACATGGAATTTGCAGTGAGGCAACCTAGGATGTGGTGAGGGGAATTTGAAACCTAAGCCCTGGAGCACTGTTAATTTGATCTATCTTCCCCATCAGAAACCCATACCCCAGGGAAGACTGTTCCTAAAGCAGGTTCCCCCTTCCTCCTCCTAGAGGATTCTGATTTTGAAACTGGAGTTCAGGAATTTGCAGGTAATCTTAATGGAGCCCTGCACTAGACAATCACTTGCCTAGAGATTTTGTATATTTTCCTCAAGGACCCTATATTAAGATTCTTTGTAAAATGTGATTTGATTTAATTTAATCTAATTCTTAAAACAGAAAAATATGAAAACATCTGGTGGGAATGACTTTGAAGTTAAGCAGACATATTTTCAATTTTCAGTTTTACCTTTAGGGTGGTCATGAGTGCTATTTCCCAGATAATTCTGTATTTTTTTTTTATTCTTCTGGGAAAAATGTTAGGGTTGTACTGTTCTGTCTTCTTGGAGTTAGGTGTACCTGGTGAAGTTTTGGCAATGAAATGTGCACAGCAGTGTTCAACAACACTTGAGATGAGGCTGGTCTGTCAGTCTAAATGTTGGGGTGACTGTAATGAGCAGAGAACTCCTGCCAACCCACCGAGGACATGTAGAATGACTAAGAAATGTTCTTTTTTTTCTAAGAGAAATTTTTGCTAGGTGCATGTGCTTACCAGAGAGACAGAGACAGAGAAACAGAAAGTGGGAACTCACCCCCCAGAGGTTCGCCATGCTGCAATCCCTTCTCCTCCATTCTCCTCTTGGTATTTTGGGCACACAAGCATACGTGCCTGGCATGAGTTTTAAGTTGCTGGGCCCAGAACTTGAATCACAGTCAACTATGTGGAAGTCTAGCGACATAAACATTATGCCATCTGCTGGTCCCAGAAAGGTTCATTTTAAGACACTAATATTTGGGGGTTGCTTTCTACTGAAGTATATTCTATTGATTTACAGATACTAGCACACTGTGTAACCATTAGCAAGTTTGTTAAATGAAAAATGTAAATGAGCCTAGCCTAGTCCCTGACATGTAATAGTCACTCAGTGGGCATAGGTTTCCTTCCTTGTTGCCAGTGTGTGTGCACATTTATTAATGAAGGAAAAAACCTGCATAATACTTATGAGTGTGTTCTTAGGAAAATATCTTCATTGAAATAACAACTTCCTATGAATAAATAAAGACTTGTGAAAGGATGTTTAAGATGAAAACATTTATTCTGTGACATCAAGCAGCTCAGTGAAAGAGTGTTGTAGAATATTGAAATCAGAATATTCATGGAAGACAGGGCCAACCATGTCATATACACAGATTGGCATATATAAATATGAAAATCACAAATAAGACAATCTCTCTGTCTTCAGGAAGCTAATAGTCCAGTTATAGAGGCAGACAAACATCATAATGGAGTAAATACAAGTGCTATAATATTGATATGCAGAGTATAATGGGATCGTAGAAGGGTGAATGATGGATGTGGGTAACCGATGTTCACTTCATAGAGACTTTATCTAATCTGAGCCATAAATACCAAGGAAATACCAGGCAGATGCAGGAGAAGAGGCAAAGGCATGAATAAAAATTTGAAAACCCATGCCTTGTTTGAGAAATGGCAAACCATAGGGTTAGGGAATATTTTTTGTTTGTTGTTTTGTTTTGTTTTGTTTTTAGATTTTTGCCATAGGGCATATGTGCTCATGAGAGAGAGAGAGATAGAGAGAGAGAGAGAGAGAAATCACCCCTCAAGGGGAACAGTCATGCCACAATCCCTTTTCTTCCATTCTCCCCTTGAGATTTTGGGTGTACATGCCTGGCATGATTTTTCAAAACTCCAGGTCCAGGACTCAAACCACTGTTGGCTATGGGAAGTCCAGTATATTAGCCACTGTACCACCTGCTAGCCTCTGCATCTCCTGATTTTGATCACTTTGACTTTAAGGAGCACTTTTAGGTGTTCTAAAGTACATGGGAAATATCTGAGCTGCATAGAAGGAGTAGGGAGTCTCTAAAAAGTAGGTGGTAGTTAAGGCCACTGGCTTGATTGAGATGACTCAGTATAAGCACAGAAGAGAGCCAAACCTGGGATCAAAACCCTCAGGAATACTAACAATGAAAGCGTGATGGAGTGTGCATCAAAGGCGTTATCCATGAGCAAGAGAAGAATCAGGAGAGAGTAATATCAGGGCAATCATTGGAGGAAACTAAAGACAGGTATAGTCCATACTTGCAAATCCAGAGAACATTGGGGGTGGATTTGTTTATTGTGACAACATTAGTAACTTAGAGGAAGACAGCTTATCCAAGAGATGAGATCAGATAATGAGTAAATGCAGAATAAGAAAACATTGCCAAAAGAGTGTGCTAGTTTTTAAATAACTTTGTTAAAGGGAGGTCAGAGCTAAACCAGGAGGCTAAAGAGCCATGCAAGTTAAACAAAATGTTTTTGGGGTCATAAACATGTCTATAGAAGTAGGTAAGTAATGTGAGATTTAAGAGTCATTGGAGAAATGAAAAAAGAAAAAATGATGTAATTGCATCTTTGAATACCACCACCACCACCACCAGAAAAAATATCTCACTTGTTCTCCGCAGACATCCCTAATTTTTTTTAATATTTAGTCTTTTTTATAAATAATTATTTAATTTTATTTATTCATTCATTTATTTTTTAATTTGATCATAGAGAGACAGAGGGTGAGAGTGAGAGAGAGAAGTGAGAAAGCAAGCCACCAGATTCAGGACTTGAACCCTGGTTGGCCATATGGGAATGTCCAGCACCTTAACCACCATGCCACCTGCTGGTCCCCAATATTTAGTCTTTACAACAACCCTAGAAAGAAAATATTTTGTGAGTTTTTCTTATTGCTAACGCTGCTTTGTTCAGAATAGACTCTGAGCAACCTAAGATAGAAGAAGGCAGATCAGTTAGAGGTTTTCCATAAATGCAGTTTCAAAGTGATGGTGAATTGAATGAGGAGAGTGTTAAGAAGAGGATGGAGTTCAGATTATTTTTAAGGGTATATCTAATAGGATTGTTCATAGAGTATACATGGTCTCTAAAGTAAAGAAATAAAAGACAAATTCGAGCTTTTCAGTCTGAAAAAATGGAAGGAAGGAGTTATTTACCATGATAAAAACTATAGAAAAAGAGTCTGGTGTAAAGGGAGATGAAAAGTGAAGTTTTAGGGCCAGCAGATGTCATAGTGGTTATGTCAGTGGACTCCTACATGGTCAACAATGGTTCGAGTCCCAGACACAGTGGCTTGAAAACCACACTGGGCAAATGTGCATGTGTGCCCAAGATCCTGGGAGAAGAATGGAGAAGGGATTGCAGCGTGGCCATCACTCTTGGAGGGTGATTTCTCACTTAACCTCTCACTGTCTCTGTCTCTCTCCCCAGTGAATGCATTTGCCTAAGGCAAAAATCCTCTTTAAAAATTAAAAAGGTAGAGCTTTAATGTGTCAAGTTTGAGATATTAAACACTAAAGTGGAGATGGTAAATAGGTAGTTAGATACAATGGTAAATAGGTAGTTGATACACAAGTTTGAAAATCAGGTGAGACATTTAGACCAGAAATATAAATGTGGAAGTCATCAATGTATAGATAATATTTAAAATCATGAGATCACCATGGGGGTTAGCTTAGTTAGAGAAGATGTGAGCTCTAAAAATAAATTGAGCCCTGGGCAGGGAAAATGAGAGGAAAACAAGAGAGAGAGAGAGAGACGGGAAGGAGGAGGAATCAGGCAGGAAGTGAACAAAGAGAGTGATTCTGAGAAATTGTGAGGAAGATATTTCAAGGAAAAAAAAAAAAAAAAAACAATTTCAAAAGCTTAGGTTCAAATATAAAGAGGACTGAGAAATGACCACTGGAGTTAGTAGTGGCCAGCTGCTAAACTGCATCAGGAGTTTCCATTTCTGCTTTCTAATAAGCGATTACACTGTCAAAGTAGCAGGAAAGGACCACATTCAGTGCAGCAGAAGTTCCTTAGTTTCTCACGTGAGTCAGAACTTTTACTTGGTTCATTAATCAGAAGGGTTGTTGTTTGCTAATCTTTTGATGTAGGTCCAGAGCTTTTCTTTGCATAGAAATAACTTGCTTGAGAGCAAATATTTGAGTTTCTGTTTCAGTTTTTTTAAATTATGGACGAACTTAAAGACATGTAAAGCCATCTCTATTCAGAATATGTATAGCTTTTTGACATCCTATCCAAATCTTCTACAGTTGGATTGCCTATACCTATTTTGACAGGGAAAAAAAAAAAAAAAGGCAACTTACCCTTATCAAGGCTTTCCAAAATGTTCAACTTAGTTTCCATAGGTACAATTCTTTTTTTTTTTTTTTTTTGTATTCATAGTGTAGCTTTTTACAAAACAATAGGTACAACATGAATGTACACGTTTTGGAACAAACATGGTCTTTTCTCAGTTAGAATACTGGGGTAAAGGAGGATGAGAAATTAGCTGGTTATTGGCCTGGACTATGCCATGAATATCACCTAACAGGTTAATAGGGGAGATCAGAGCATTGTTAATTTCAGAAGAAGGAAAACAGAGTTTATTTAGGAGATTGCCTACTAAATTTTTATTCATTTGTGATTTGCATACCAACACATGATTTGTAAAAATAAAAATGAAAGAAATCAGCAATATTAATTTTATTGTCACTGCTCTCTCATTATCTCATGAAACCGAAATCCATTCTCCATACAGACCCTAGTGCTTCCAGCCACTTCCTGCCCAGGAAGTGTCCCACCTGCCACTCATCCATACTCAGTGTATTCAGCTAATATGCTTCTCGGTTATCATTTCTGGATCACTGGATAAATTTCAATCTCCTCTTGCATATTTGACCTTCTTACATACAAGCATCTGAAATGCAAAGTACAGGCCTATCTTTGTTCATAGTGACCACAAATACACAGTCTAATTTATGTTATATATTTTATTATAATTTCTGTTGTAAAACACTAAATATCCACATGCCTTTGATCTGTTATAGTGTACAAACCCAGTTGCTGCCATTCTATATTAATCTAACAAATAATTACTGGGTGTCTTCTGTGTTCTAACTAATTAGAGAGGTCAGAAAAGGCTTCTGTGTAAAAGTAACATTTTTTGTTGTTTTGGTTAGGTTTTTGCGCTCTCTGGGGAGAGACAAAAAGAAAGAGAGGGAAAGTGAGAGGGGATGTGGGAAATCACTCCCTAGAGGGGAATGGCCACCCTGCCATCCTTTTCTTCCATTCTTTTTCCAGGATTTTGGGCATGCAAGCACACATGCCTGGTGTAATTTTCAAATTGCTGGGTCCAGGACTGGAACCATGGTTGGCCATGTGGATGTCATGCACCTTAATTATCATGCCTTCTTCATGGTTTTGGTGCAAACATAGCCCATGTCAGTGGATGTGTGGAGAAAGAGTCAATGTGTCTAATCTTTCTACAATTGTTAAACATGGAAGGAGGAGTGAGATTATTCTTCATGTGAGATAAAGAAGTCAGAAAAGCCACATGCCTTTTTCAAACCTAGTACCAATGGGTCCAGATCTCAAGCACAGATTATCTTATGTATTTTATTCATTTAAAAATTTCATATATATACATTTATATAAAGTTTTACTTAGAAACAAAAAGAAAAGTTTGACTGGTTTTACAACAAAATGGCTTAATGCCACAGATTTATATTGAGTAGAAGAAGCTAGAAACAAAGCCTATTACGTGAAGTTCTTTAATAGGCAGAATGAGTCTGTGGTCTATGTTATTTTTAGTTTTATTATTTTTTTTGTAGAGAGGAATTTTTGCTATAGGATGCTTGTGCTCACCAGAGACACATAGAGAGACAGAAAGGTACAAAGTGAGAAATCCCCCAACTCCCCAAGATACATGGCCACATGGCCACATCGCAATCCCTTTTCCCCATTCTCCTCTTGGGATTTTGGTACTTATACGCATGCACCTGGTGTAAGTTTCAAGCCACTGGGTACGGGACTCAAGCTGTTGTCCACTGGGTGGGTGTCCAGCAACATAACCACTATGCCATCTGCTGGTCCCAAGTCTGTGGTCTATGGTGACAGAAATTAAAAAAAAAAAAAAATAGGGGGGGAGGGGGACAGAGAAAAAAGCAATTACCTCTTTGTGAATGCCAGAGTTTGACTAGATAAAGCATTCAGAGAACTCTGTAAAGTGATGAAAATATTTTGTACCTTACCCACATATGGGTTACATGAGTTTATATATTTGTCAATATTCATTGAACTGAATTCTTGGGAAGATAAAAACTCAGAATAAATAAATGATTTCCTAAATTTATGAGTCAAAGAATTGGGCTTTTTAATGCATGTCATATACTCTGCCCTTAAGCCATAGGTCTTGAACCTAAAGCTACTAGAGAATAATGTCTTCTGACCCCTAGCCAAGTGTCATGATGCTTAGGAACCAGTCTAACCCACTTCCCTTTGGTGATCTAGCTAATAAAGCTTAGAACTGAAAGCCATAACCAGCAAGGCAAGGTGAGCGTCCTTTAGGATAAGGGGACCAATGTTGAATGTTGGAGGTTTTTTTTTTTACTTTATTGATGACTATTTATTTACTTACTTACATTAAAGCACTGTATATCATTACAGCATACCAAATGCGTTTTTTCATTTGAGTACACTGTATAGTGGTGCAGTCAAAGATTATACCATACAAATTATCATCAACAGATAATTTTCCATTTCTTTGTCCATTAAATGTTTTGATTCTTTCTTTTGTTCACTTTTTTTTAATTAATTTATTTTTGTATATACATTCAATCACATTGTTTAGCTTACAATGTGAGCATTTCAATATGTGAACTTTCTCCCCAGTCCCGTTGATCAAAATATCTGCAACCAGTAGTACCACACCTACCCATCCCGTCAATGCTCTATCTCCGTATCCCTTCTCCAAATGTCCTTCGTTAGGCCCCACTCCTCCACACACACCTCATCTTACATTCACACCCATCTCTTGTGTTTGTACAACCGTTATTCAATCAGTTTCAGTCAAGAGTGCAGACATTCGGTATATGTTAAGTGGAGACATACAATGTCTCTCATTCATAGCCTGGCTTGCCTCACTCAGCAGTAAATTTTCCATATTCTTCCACTTTCTGTCAAAAGCCAGGGTTTTGTTGGTTTCTATGGCTGAGTAGTATTTCATAGAGTATATGTGCCACAGTTTTTCAATCCATTCCTCTATATGGGGGCATTTGGGTTGGTTCCATGACTTAGCAATCGTGAATAGCGCTGCAATAAACATCGATGCGCAAGCACTTTTCCACTGAAGAATTCTTCTGTCCTTTGGGTAGATACCGAGGAGTGGGATTGCTGGATCATATGGTAGATCTATTTGCAGATTTTTGAGGAATCTCCAAATTATTTTCCACAGTGGCTGGACCAATTTACATTCCCACCAGCAGTGTAAAAGAGTTCCCCTTTCACCACACCCCCGCCAACACATTTTTTGTTTTTTTAATCTTAGACATTTTGACTGGGGTTAGATGGTACCTCATTGTTGTTTTTATCTGCATTTCCCTTATGATGAGGGATGTTGAACATTTTTTCATATGCCTTTTGGCTATTCGTATGTCATCTTTAGAGAGTGTTTTTTTCAACTCTTTCTCCCATCTTTTAATAGGGTTGATCATCTTTTTTCCAAACAGCTTCTTTAGTTCCTTGTGTATTCTGGTTATCAGTCCCTTATCTGATGCAAAATTTACAAAATTATTTTCCCATTCTGAGGGCTGTCGATTCACACTAATTACAGTATTGGAGAGTTTTTGAGGATAACATAATGATTTTAGATCCTGAACCCTATGAGAAAACTGCTTTATTTTATTTTTTCTTTCTTTCTTTTTTAAAACTGTTTTTTGAGTAAAAAAATAAAAAAAAAAGAAAAACCTCCCAAGATCTAGAATGAGGCAATGGACCAAGGCAGCTTAAAATAAACCCTGTAAAGGGACTGGGTTAGCTTATCAGAATTTAGAGTCACTCTAATGACACTTTTGACAATGGTGTCCACATGATGGATGCTACTCAGCTGATAATAGGAGACGATGCCCTTACAGGAATGGCATTTTGGCAAAATGCAATATCTTCTGACTAACAGTTCATTTTTTACAAGATTCTATTCATGGACTGAATACTTATACAATCTCATTAGTCTGCCATTAATCATTTCTAGGTCTGCCCATATTCCATAATTTTCAAGGCTTGGATCTTCATGCATGAAAATAATGTGCTCCATTCATATGAAATTTTGTCTTATAATGATGTAGGGATGCATGGTGAGATGGTTGGAGGATGAGAGGTGGTGGCTTCTGGATCTTGTCCATAGATTTTTAGGTGAGCTGGAGCCATAGTGGAGAGGCAGGCACAGTGAGAACACAGCCTGCAGGTGATATAGCAACTTGTAAGCCACTCTATTAGAGACCAGAGCTTTCCAGTTTACTCATACTCCCTTCTCCGATATGGTCATTAGTAATAGAAACACCTTCAAATTTCCAGAATGAAGACAGTTACAAAAATAGAAGTAGATGTGGAAAAATAAAAATAGAAATTCTCTTTATGGACAACTAGGGTTGTCCATATTACAAATGTGGACATTAATACAGACAACAAGGTTGTCCATATATTTTATGTCCACATATTTTAAATATATTTTTAATAGAGTAGATAGCTAAAGATAATACATGGTATTTTTATGCAGTATTGTATATGGAGAAGTATATTTTAGTAGATTGGTAGAGAGAAGTATTAACTTTAATTTTTCCTGTAGAAGAATTCCAGTCAAAGCAACAGTGTACAGTATTGAAGAGCAAAGTTTACCTGGGTTCAAATCTTGGCCACATCATGTACTTTCTGACTTTGTCTCATTGATTTCTATACCTTGACATTTTTGTTTTTAAAATGTGTACAGAGGACCAGCAGTTGGCATAATGGCTATGTCAACTAACCATGTAGTCGACCACGGTTCGAGTCCCGGACACAGTAGCTTAAACTCATGCTGGGCGTTTGTGCGTGCGTACCCAAGATCCTGAGAGGAGAATGGAGGAGAAGGGATTGTGGTGTGGCCATCCCCCCGGGGGGTGATTTCTCACTTTCTGTTTCTCTTTGTCTTTCTGGAGAGTGCACGCACCCTATAGCAAAAACCTCTCCAAGAAACAAAATATGAAATAAAATAAAAAAATAAAAATGAGTACAGTAAAAAGTACTGCTTCTTAAGGTTATAGGAATGGAACATGCTAATATTCATAAAATGACTGGAAAAAACTCTGGCACAATGCAAGCTACAGAATAAAGGAAAATAATCATAGACCTCAATAAATAAGAACTTTAAAGAATTTTTACCTTCTCCCTAAGGTCTACTTCATAGTTCGATCAAAGACAAACTAAGAGACAATAGTTAATAGAGTTTATTAGTGGCAACATCTCCAACCTTTAAATAACTTGGGACCTCTCTCAAAGAAAATGGATACTAAAATTATTTCAGATCCTGCTATATACAGGGCTTTTACATGCTGTCTTTATACATGTGTGTTGCCATACCCCAGTAACTCAGGAGGCATAAACTGTTAAGGCCAGGAGGTGTCATAATGGTTAAAGTGCTGGATTCCCACATGGCTGACAGCAGTTGGAATCTTGGACCTAGTAACTTGAAACTCATGCTGGGTGCATGTGCAGGTGTGCCCAAGATCCTGAGAGGAGAATGGAGGAGAAGGGATTGGAATGTGGCCATCCCCCCTTGGGAGTGGGGGGATGATTTCTCCCTTTCTGTCTCTCTGCTGAGCACACGTGCACTACAGCAAAATCTCTCTCAAAAACAAAACAAAATACCCCACACATACACACACACACACACACACACACACACAACTGTTAACAAACTATTATAGTATGTTTCACGGCCAGTAACAGGAGATACCTGAAACTGGTTGAGCTGTAAAAACAGAGGTTTATCCTGCTCAAGGTTTGGAAGTCCAAGATCCAGAGGCTCTTATCTATGGGTGTCTTCTAGCTACATTGCCCCGTGGCAGAGCAACAGAATGGTCTGTGAAGACATGTCTCTCTGTCTCATTCCCTCTCCTCATAAACCCACCAGGAATCAATCATGGGTGACCGCCCTGAGGACCTCAATCCCAATCTCTTTCCAAGGCCTCACCTCTCACACCATAACTGGATCAAGTTTTCAGTCTCTTAATTTATGTAAACAGCTCAATATATGAATTTTCAGAGATGGATCCAAACTCTAGCATAAATCTATGTCAGGTGACTAAACTGAAGCTGTCTCTGGGTCAGACTATTTTTAGGTCAGGTACTGATTTATTTTACCTCAAGGCCTATGTAATTTTTTACCCTAATAAATAGGATGTTTTCTTTTCTTTGTATCTTTTCTCTGAATTCCTTATAGTGAATATGACTCACCTAAAGCACTTAGATTGTTCCTGTACTTTGCCAAAATAATGATTTTTTTTCCCAAGAAAAGATATCTTATAATTTCTCTGACAATTCCCCCCCCCCCCCCAATGAACTGCCCAGAGAAACCTGTAACTGCAGGTCTTCTGATTAATCTATTATTTTCTTTGGATACTGCTTGACAGTGACAGAGTGGTCCTTGGGGACAGTTGTTCAATGGATGTTTTCAACAATGATAGGAACACAGAGATTAACAGAGTACCAAGAGACATTTAATGCAGTAGAGACATCTGGTCTGGTTTTGCAGCAGAATTAGCATAAGATTAACATCTGATTATTATTATCACCTGGGAATCCATTAGAAAGTGTAGGGATGTTTTTGATTGCAAAGGTGGGGAGAGGACCTTGAGAGAGGAAAGGGGACCTCAGCCTCACGATTTAATTTTAAAAAATAATGTGTTTGCGTACTTTCGTCTAACCTTGATATACTCCATCTATTCCAAGGCACACACGTATTTAGGGGAAGGATGAGAGAGGCAGAAGGAGTTGAAATAACTTGGGCTGAAGAAAAACAAAAACAAACCAGGAGGAAACATCTCAGACTGACAGCTCCAAGGAAGACATGTATTTCTACTTAAGAGATCATCCTATAGAAGCAGCACTACACATACCTTTGACTGAGCAAAGAGAATCAAAATTCTCTCTCTCTTTCTCCTTTCCTTCTGTCTGTTTCTCCCTTTCTCTCCGAAAGTGCCAGCCTTCCTCCTCAGCCACACTACTTGGATAGCCCAGGCTCAGTCCTACAAGGAGAGCTGACTAGCTGAACCAGTAACTGAAAAAACATGGCTAGTATAAGAGTAAAGTGTTTAAAAAGATCATGGTGACCAGAGGGCTAAAACTGTATTCTCAAATCAACTTTATCGGTAATAAAACTGACATTAAAGCATAATAATAATAAGAGTAAAAATAATAATTGCAATAATAGCTCTTCAATCTGTTTCCTGTGTTTTAATTTTCATTTGGTTCCAAACTGGGACACAAGGGTATATAACTGTACCCTTCCTCCAATCTTAATAGAGTAAATGAATTAATATATCAAGCGCATCAGTCATACTGTTTAGAGCATTATCAGTATCAATAAATGTTAATGGTCACTCTCAGGCTGGCCCAGTAAGTCCTGGAATCACAAGCACCCGCGGAATTCCAGGATGAGTGCAGCCTGGGGGAGAGCCGAGGGAGGGCTCCTCTGTGCCGTGTGCTGTGCTCTGCACTGGCTCTTACTTTACAAATATTAAGAATAGTGTTGATGTCTTGGCTACACTTCGGAATCTAATGATGCCCCATTACTGCAATTGTGTTCTAAACTTTAACTACAGTTCTTCACATTTTGGATCTACACGATGCATAGTAACAGTTCTTTTCTTAGTTATCCCTTATTTATCTATGGCTGTCACTTTTCCAAGAGCCTAGCATAGTAACCCTAACAGACAGACCTAGATTGGAATCAATTTTGGAGCTAGATAAAGTGGAGGTTTGTATTTTCTGGGATAGGGTCTTTTTAAAATGCATTGAGATGGAATATTTAAGACCCCCAACAAGCATTATTCTGTCTTCTTATTCATTGTTGAAAGTCTTATGTAACATTTCCTTACCCTCTCTATTTTTTTAATTGCCAGAAAATGCATACACTCATCAGAGAGAGACAGAAAAAGAGAAAGAGGGAGAAAACACCTACCAATGGGGCGTGATCATGCTACAATCCCTTCTCCTTCATTTCTCTCACCTGTTGAGATCTCAGGCATGTATGCAAAAGGGCCTAGGGTGTTTCTCAAGCCTCCAGGGCTAGGTCTTGAACCACAGGCAGCCATGTGAGATCTGGCTACCTTACACACCAAGCTACAGTGCCAGTTCTTCTCTTTTTTCACTACTGACTTGGGCTTATTTTCATCATCTCAAAAGTCCTGAGCTGGGACCAGCAGTTGGCGTAATAGCTATGTCGCTGAACTCCCATGTAGCCGACCATGGTTCAAGTCCTGGACCCGGTGGCTTAAACTCACGCTGGACGCATGTGATTGCGTGCCCAGGATCCCGAGAGGAGAATGGAGGAGAAGGCATTGCAGTTTGGCCATCCCCCCTGGGGGTTGATTTCTCGCTTTCTATCTGTCTCTCTCTGTCTTTCTGGCGAATGCACGTGCCTTATAGCAAAAACCTCTACCCCCCCAGAAAAAAAAAAAAAGTCCTGAGCTACAGGCAGGCAGAGTTCTCTATGAAGAGACCAGCAAGGAGGAATTTACCATTATGTAAAGCCAAGGGTGAGTCCAGGTTTTCTGAAGGCATAAAGCTCAGACAGAGGGGGACACTCTTAAGGTTAAAAAAAAATTCAAAATTATGAATATAAACTAAGAGGCCCAAACCTTCAGCCTCATTAACTTCACAGTAAACCCACTTCTGCCCACATTTGCAGACTGTGGGCGTGACCTGGTAACTGCATCAAATCATCCCTTTTATGGTCTCCCCTGGGGCAGAAACAGTGACCACCAAGCAACTTCCAATCACAGCTATCTTCTTTCATTTAATACACGAAGCAGGAGCTCCCTCTTCAAACTCTCAGAGAAACATTAAACAGCAGGCAAGAACAATTTCTAGCTAAAGAGAATTTTCATAGGATCTTTGCAGATGTTGTGTGTTCCCTTCCCTTGGTGTCATATGCATAATGTGTCTTTTAGGTGTAGATATTCAGTGTTTCAGAATATGAGATTCAGGATCAGGGCTCTCAGCTATCAATGGTCAATAAAAAAACAAATCCAGCATCTTACTAATGGAAAGAAGCCAATCTGAGAAAAGGCCACATAATGTATGATTCCAACTATATGACATTCTGGAAAAGGCAAAGCTATGGAGATAGTAAAAAGGTCAGTGCTTGCCAGGGGTTAGAGGGAAGGAAGAGATAAACAGGCAGAGCACAGAAGATACTTAGGGCAGTGAAACTGTGTTGCATGATACTATGTGGGTATATGTCATCATACATTTGTCAAAAGCCGTATGTCTTAGTCCATTCAGGCTGCAAGATATCTTAGACTGGGTAGCTTATAAACAACAGAAATGAATTTCTCACAGTCTCAGAGGATGGAAAGTCTAAGATTAAGGTACCATGGACTCATAATCTGGTGAAGGCTATTTTATTTCTGAAACATCTCACCCTGCAAGGTGCAAAGCAGCTCTCCCTGGGGCTTCTCTTATTATGAGAGCACTAACTACATTTAAAAGGACTCTGCCCTCATGATCTAGCCACCTTCCCAAAGGCCTCACCTCTTAAAGCAAGCATACTGGAGATTAGTTCGCTGGGGCTAAATTTTGGGGTGAACACAAACATCCAAACCAAAATTCACTGGGTGTGAATTGAGGGAGACATAAACAAGAGCACCATAAAAGGACCACACCAAGAGCCATCCCTCATGTAAACTGAGGGTTCTGAGTGGTGCTGAAGAGGAAATCGTTTCCTCTATTTTCTTAGGTTCTGTGCTTGGAAGCCTGTATGTTAAACTAACTAAACACAGGACAACAGGAGAAAAGCTACTCCATTTTTATTAATATTTACATGCATAGGAGTCCATAGAAAAGTGAAACTCAACAAGGTGATTAGGCTTGCGAGGTTATGTACCATTTTAACAAACAAAAGGGAGTCTGGACTTCAAGGGATGGTAAATCATGGAAAGTGACTAGGATATATATGGGGCATTCCTGGAAGATTAGGCTTACTTGACTAAAGGTCTCGTTATGACAACTCATCTTGGTGCTGGTTCCATCTCCAGTGATAAGAATCATTCTCCTTTTCCTGGTATAGGAAAGAAAATTTATGGTTTGCTTTTGATCAGAGAAAAGGAGGGCAGAGGATTCCTTCTGCATCTGCCTATTCCCAATTGACTGCAACCCCAAATAATCCTTATGTCTAAACTGCATATTTGGGGGTGGCATATTCTGATCCCCATCAATGATAATTATGTGATGGTGTAGGTTTGTTGAATGTAACAAATACACAACCCTGATGCATGATGTTGATATTAGGGAAAGTTGTTCATGTATGGGGCAGAAGATGGGAACTTTCTACTATTTGCCCAATTTTGCTATGAACCATGCTAAAATAAAGTCTATTTAAAAAATTAAATTGAAAAGAAAAACAAATATAAACTTATGTAAATAGGAGCTTTAGTTGAAAGGACTATTGCATAAGGGGAAATGGGACCATGGCAATAGGAAGAACTTTCTGACTGTAAGATCTGCAAACATCACAGAGCATAGGCAGAAACAAAATAATTCTCTTACTACAGAGAATTGTAAGGCTTTTACTGTATTCTAAATGTCTTAGATCCCATCATCAGTCACCTGGTTGGTCATGAGTCCTCATCATTATGGACATCTGTAGTGTTTTAAGCATACCTGGATTCTTTATGGGGAAGAGGACAGACAGTAATATAAATATAAGTGATGCAAGGAATAATTTTTAGGCTTGATAGAATCTCTGGAACTACCCTTAACAATCCCTTTGGTTTATATTTGCTCTTGTTTCTTTCTTTTTTAACCTGCTCCAATGCACTTAACAGAGTGTATGCATGCAAGAAAACTTTTTTGTTTTAGAGAGATTTTTTGCTATAGGGCATGCGCACTCACTGGCAAGACAGAGAGACAGAACATGAGAAATTACCCCTGGAGGGACAGCCACACTACAATCCCTTCTCCTTCATTCTCCTCTTGGGATTTTGGGTATGCACTTACATGTGCCCAGCATGAATTATAACCCGCTGGGTCCAGGATTCAAACTCTAGTTGACTACATTGGAGTTCAGTGATATAACCATTACGCTATCTGCTGGTCCCAAGAAAGCTATTATTGCTATAGAAGTAATTTTTTTGAGAAAACAAATCTTTTGTCTGATTTATTATTTAGTAGCTCTGAAAACTATATTTCTTTTATTTTTTTAATTGCCAGAGGGTGTGTGTACTCACCAGAGAGAGACAGAGAGATGGGAGGGATAGGGAGAAAATACCCCTGATGGGATGTGGTCATACTGCCATCTCTTCTCCTCCATTTCCCTGTCTTATTGGACATACATACCTAGCACGGTTTTCAAGCCGTCAGGGCCAGAATTCAAAATTCTTTATTTCACCTTCTGAAAGAGAATCCAGAAAAAAATACTTCCAGCTAAAACATTTAGGAACAGCTGTACTTTTACACAATGTGTATATAACAAATACTATATAATTGTTTACACGAACCTTTAAAGAATATTTGCTGATAGACGTGCATTGTATCTTACGTCATACCTTTTCCATATATTTTAAACTCCTTTTTAATGTGACAAGAAGAAGCAACCTTTCACCACTGTAATAAAACGTTCATCTTTTGGGGTCAGCAGGTAGAATTGTGGTTACTTCATTGGAATCCGCATGACCATCTCCAGAGTTTGAGTCCTGGACCCAGCAGCTTTAATAACACACTGGGCTTGTGTCTGTGCATGCCCAGAATCCAAGAGGAAAATAGAGGAAAAGGGACTATGATGTGGCCATCCCCCCAGAGGGTGATTTCTCACTTTCCTTCTCTCACTCTCTAGTGAGTGCATACATCCTATGGCAAGAAACCTTAAAAAAAAAAATGCATCTTCTGTTAGTAAGAAGCTTTACAAAATACATCAAAATATTACAAAGAATAATAAAATTTCAGTCAAGTATTGGATCCAATATTAAATGTTTTAAAAGTCACCTTTACATTTTAAGCATTAGTTTTTGTGGATACTTAAATTTATCTGTTTATTTTAAAATTTGCTACAGGGCATATGCACTTAGAGACAGAGGAGAATGTGAGAAAGCAAGCTTCCAAGTCCAGGACTTGAACCGTTGCCAGCCATGTGGGAATCCAGTGTCTTTAACCACCACGCCACCTGCTAGCCCCATGGATACTTGAGTTTAAATGTATTAAATGACTTCATTCTATTCTTGCTCAAAGTACCATGTAAGGAAATCTCCACAACGAGAGTGTAATTTCACATGTCAAGTAGTCTTCTGATATTCAGAACTTTTTTCTCCTGACTTCTTGTCATATCAAATCATGTCATTATTGTTTTATATACCTCATAATATGGCTGATAAAGCACTCTTATCGTATCACATTCTTATCATTTGCCTGGCTTTTGTATCATTAGCATTGTTTTCCATTTGTCTCTCTTCACAGAATTATTTTAAAGGTATTTGTCCATTCTGAAGTTTATTTAAGATATAACTAAATAATATATTATCTAAATCAGCCTAGCCAGGTACATTAAACTAAACCCTATCACAAGATGCCAACAGTGACTGTCTGAGTGAGGATTCCTCTGGAAATCTTTCCAGACTGTAGAGCTCCCTTTCTTCCCCTGAAGTGTCTTTTCTGTTTTTCATGGCAGATCAACTGAAAGCATCGATGTTTATGTGTAATTAAATATAAATACAACTCAATTTGTTCTATGGTCTGAATGTGCTTGTCGTTCCAAAACTCGCATGTTGAAATCTAATCCCTAATGTGCTGGTATTAAGAGGTGGAACCTTTGGAAGGTGACTAGGTCCTGAGGGTGGAATCCTTGTGTAAGGGATTACTGTTCTTATAAAAGAGGCCAGAGGGAGTTTGTTTGGCCCTTCCGGCATGGCATGGCAGGATACATAGAAGTCATCACCTATGAGGAGCAAGTCTTCCCCAGACACTCAGTTTGCCAGAGCCTTGATGTTAGACTTCCTTGCCCAAACTGTGACAAATAAAGTCCTGTTGTTTGTAAATTACTCAGTCTAGTTATAACTATAACAGAATAGAACAGAGCCTGAACAGAAGAAGCAAATTTATTTCCTTTAGATAGCAACAATCAAAGAATAATTTTAACACAGAAACAAAAGAGAAAATAGACAGGTGGGATTTCACCAAACTAAAATGTTTTTGCACAGCAAAAGAGGTCATTACAAAATGCAAAGACAACTCATGAGATGAAAAAAAAAGTATTTGCAAACCATATATATGTAAAGGATTACTATCTATAGTATGTAAGGAACTTCTACAACTCAACAGCAACAACAACAAAAACAAAACAACCAAATAACTACATTATACATGATCCTTGTAAAGGAATAGATGCTTCTCCAAAGAGGACATATATATATAACCAACAGGCATATGAAAAGGTACAAAATCACTTATCATTAAGAACATACAAATTAAAACCATAATGAGATAAATAGCAAGTAGAGGTCTCAAGGATATAGAGAAAAGAGAACCTTGTACAAGTTGGTAGGAATGTAAATTGGTGCAGCCTCTATGGAAAACAGAATAGCAGTTCTCCAAAAAACTAAAAATAGAACTACCATGTGGTCCAATAATTGCCACTTTTCGATATATCCACAAAGGAATAGCAATCAAGATTTCAAAGAGGTATCTGCACTCTAAGGTTCATTGCAGCATTATTCACAACAAGTAAGACATGGAAGCAACATTCATTTCCATCAGCAGAAGAATGGATAAAGAAAATGTGATACATATAGGCAGTACAGTATTACTCAGCCTCAGCCTTCATAAAGAAAGAAATCCACGAGACCAGCAATTGGCATAATGACTATGTTGCTGACTCCATGTAGTCTACCACAGTTCAAGTTCCAGACCCGGTGGCTTAAACTCACACCAGGTGTGTGTGCATGTGTACCCAAGATCCTGAGAGGAAAATGAAGGAGAAAGGATTGTGGAGTAGCCATCCTCCCTGGGAAGTGATTTCTGTCTTTCTGTCTCTCTGTGTGTTTCTGGGGAGCACATACACCCTATAGAAAAAACCTCTCCCCCCACCCAAAAAAAAAAAAAAAAAAAAGAGAGAAAGAAATTCTGTCATTTGTGACAACACAGATGAATGCAGAGGACATTCTACTAAATAAAATATATCAATATACCTGACATAGGAGAACAAACAGTACATGATCTTGCTCACAAGGGATCCTCAAATGCATATTATGAAAAAGCTCTGCATGTATTTCAAAAATAATTATATCAAAAGAAACTTGTAATTGAATTCAGTTTTCCCATGAACCTTTTGGAGTACCCTTGTATATAAGGAATCTAAAATAGTAAATTCATAGAAACAGAAAGGAGAATGGTAGTTACCAGGGGCAGGGGGAAGGGACAAATGAGGAGCTACTGGTCAAAGAATGCAGAGTTTCAACTATTTATATCAAGTTGTAGAGATTTGTTGTACAGCATAGTGCTAATAATTAATGATATTTTATTGTATATTTAGAAATTTACTAAGAGAGATCTTTTTAATTTTTAAAACTTTTTAAAATTCTTTTTTTTTTCAGTTTTTCTTTATTTACATGTAATCACAGTACATCTTTACATTATACAACATGGCATTTCCCAGCATGAATGCAGTGCATATTAGTCAAGTCAAAGACATTACCACATACATTATCATCAGCAGATAACTTTGTTTTTGTGTCTATTAAATGTGTTATTTGTTTTTTCTCTGATCTCCTCCTTTCTACCTCCTATTATCCCCCACACATTGTCTCTAGTATCTACAGTTGCCCTCCCTACTACTATACCTTCTTCTAGTCTTTCAGTTTCTGCTATAGTGTGCAGACATTCAGTATATATTCAGTGGGGACATACAAAGTCTGTCTTTCATAGTCTGCCTTGCCTCACTTAGCATTAAGTCTTCCATATTCATCCACTTTGTATCAAATGTCAGGCTCTCATTGTTTTTTATGGCTGAGTAGTATTCCTATGCTAAGTGTTCTCAGATTATAAATAATTAAAACAGGAAAATCATAGAGAAAATAGGTGTTTATGGCATTTTCTGTGGTAATATCAACAGTTTCACAGGTATATACTCTCACCAAACTCTTCACATTGTATACATTAAATATGTGCAACTTTTCTTATATCAACTATACCACAATAAAGTAGTTAAAAATAATTTTAATACTTTATTTCAAGATCAAAGATCATCTTTCATTATCTTCTTTGGAGATTATTGAGTTAGATCAGCAGTTGTAATTTTTTTTTTAATAAAAGATAGACAATAAATATTTTAGGCTTTGTCACTGTGGCATGAAACAGCCATAGAAAATAAATAAATGGATGAGCATGTCATATTCTAATACAATTTCATTGACTGAAACAAGAATGTCAGATTTGTTCCCTGGGCCATAGTTTGCCAACCTTTCATTTGAATGATTCCTCGTGGAATGACTCATTCATGGTAGCAAGCACTACTAAGGCACTGTGCTCCGAAGGCTGGAACCACACAGAAAATGGGAAACCCAGGTTTGCTCTGTAGTCCAACCCAGAAGCCTGATGTGGTGGCATGTACCTGTAAGCCTAGTTACTGTGGGGGCACTGAGGTAGGGGGATCAAGACACAGAGAGAATAATAATGATAATAATAATAAATAAAGTTAAATAAAATAATTCTTAAAAAAAAAAAAAAAAAAAAAAAGGGGCCGGCAAGTGGCATGGTGGTTAAAGGCGCTAGACTCCCACATGGCCGACCACGGTTCAAGTCTCGGACCTGGTGGCTTGCTTTCTCACTTCCTCTCTCTCTCTCTCTCTCTCTGTGTCTCTGATCAAACTGGAAAATAATAATGATAATAATAATAAAGTTAAATAAAATAATTCTTTTTTTTTTTTTTTTTTGGAGAGGTTTTTCGCTATAGGGCGCGTGCGCTCGCCAGACAGACAGAGAGAGACATAGAGACAGAAAGCGAGAAATCACCCCCCAGGGGGGATGGTCACGCCGCAATCCCTTCTCCTCCATTCTCCTCTCGGGATCTTGGGCACGCACGCACACGCGCCCGGCGTGAGTTGTAAGCCACCGGGTCCGAGACGCGAACCGCGGTCGACTACGTGGGAGTCCAGCGACATAGCCATTACGCTAACTGCTGGTTCCCAATAAAATAATTCTTAAAAAAAAAAAAAGACACAGAGAGACTCTATCTTATACCTCAATTGCTTAGTAAGGATTATTTACCACATTTATGTTGTTGTCTAATAGTAATAGATTTATCCTCCACTACTACATTTAAAAATAAATAAATAAATAAATAAAATAAAGAAAGAAACCATGGAGTCAAACTCGGATTGAAAGTGACAAATAAGGAGCTGGCAGGTGGTGTCGTGGTTAAGGGGGCTGGACTTTCACATGGCTGACCATGGTTCAAGTCCCAAACCTGGCAGCTTGCTTTTTCACTTTCCTTCTCTCTCTTTGTCTCTCTCTGGTCAACTTTAAAAAATAGGATAATGAAAATGAATAAAGTTAAATACAAATAATTCTTTAAAAATAAAGAAAGAAAATGGTAAATGAAAAGCTCTGATCTGTAAAAAGAATTTGTGACCTGCAATAACCTGTAAATTCTATGAGGATGAAAAACAAGGGTTGAATGAGTAAGGGATTGAGAGACTTGTAAATGTTGAAGGTGAGAGTTAATAACTATGATGCCATTGTTTAACGATTCAAGTGTTAAAAAAAGAAAAATATTCTGGATGATAGCAGAAGCCAGAGTTAGGCCACGGTGACTGACATGGAGTGAAGGTAGGATTGGTTTAAGTTGAGAAGACCTGGGAATGGATGACCTGATAATTGAAACTTGGTGGAAGGGAGATCTGAAGTTTCAGAGAGATGATTTAATCATTCCTGCTTGAACAGCTTTTTTTTTTTTAATTAAACATTATGGGGTTTGTAATATTTAGGAAGTTGAAGAAATAACTGTATTATTTAGTCAGATAACCTTAAGGCAGAGAAACTCCCCAGAGGTTGACCGTTCTTCCTCATTAGGTGCTGGAGATAGAGCAATAAATTTACAGTCATGAAATTTTCCCTCAAAGAGCAGTGTGGTGCCTGCTTTGAGAAGTTTATAATTTAGAGAAGCATATAATGTGCAAATATGCAGCTCAGGCATGTAACAAGATACCATAGACTGGTATAACAATAACAAAATTTATTTCTCACAGTTCTAGAGGATCTAAAATCTAATCACAAGGTGCCAGTACTGAAGTTCCTGTTGGGGGCCGTCTTCCTGGGTTCCCTCTTGCTGTGTCCTCACATGTCACGGAGAAAGAGAGCTAGCTTAGTTTCTCCCTCTTCTTAGAAAGATTTCTACCTCATTGGGTAAGTAATTTACCACTCTGTGCCTCAGTTTACTTAATAGTTTACCATTAGACTGTGAGCTCCTTGAGGGACTTTTCATAATCACTGTTATATTCCAGCACCTTGCACCCATCAAAAGTGCTCAATAAATGTTTGCACACACACACACACACACACACACACACACACACAAGGACACTAATCCCATCACAGGGACCCTACAATCATGACATCATCTAAACCCATTTTTGACCCAAAGGCTCTACCTGAAATATTGTATTTGGGTTAGGCTTCAACATATAAGTTTTAGAGGGGCATATACTTTCAATCTATAACAAACTGATGCATTAAATAGTACATATAGATTATAAAATATTCTGTCAATTGAATAAACATAGAAGTAAAGATAGAATGCGTTGGGGTGGGCACTTCTATGACGGTGGTCAGGATGTTCTTTCTGACAAGGTGACATTTCAGCAGACATTTGGAAGATGAGAATCCACATTGTGGATATTAGAATATAAGAATATTCCAGACAGAAGGAACAATAGAACTATGGTCTTGAAACAAGAGAGAGCCTGGCTTGTTCCAGAATCTACCAGGATGTTGCTGAAGCAACGTGGGTGTGAATAATAGCTCTTCCACACACCAGCTCTGTGCCTCAGTGTCCGCATCTATAAAATGGGGAGAAATGAGCTTAGCTCCTAGTCGGTGGGTGTGCACAAATCACTTGGCACTATGTATGTCACAGATCCTGGTGAACTGTTAGCTTCAATTAGCCCACACTTTAAAAGAGTCACTGCTGTGATCATCATCAGACTATCATTCCTATTGGGCCCACCATGGAGAATGCTCTTCATTTTTCTTAAGCTTCTCTAATCAAAGGGTTGGCATTGAGAACCAACTCAGATCCGCCAGCATTTCTCCTTCTTCTGGAGCTGTCATAGGGTGTGAATTGCTGCCTAAATCTGTCCTGGCCTTTGTCCAAGATCTGTTGCTACAAGTGGTATTAGTATGTCCTGTTTTCAGCCTCATGGAGTATGGGTGTGGAGCAGGAGCCACAGTGAGGTTCTGAGTTGAAGTGGACTTTGCAGTCACTTTCTTCCGGCCTTGATCTTACCTCAGAGACTAAATTGTTTGTATAGCTTTCAGTCTGCAATTTGCTTCTCTCTTCTATCTATACTCATCTCTGTTTTCCCATCACTAGTCCCACTGCCTGCCTCTACTAGAGTGTTGTGCCTGACTCCTCCTATATTCCATTATGGATTTTAGTTTAAGAGATCTCTCCTAAGGGAATCCTCCCCAGTATCTCCCACCTCCCTTTACCCCAACAGCTGGGTTCCAGGACCCTTTTATAGTCTCCATTGTGTCCCATGCATCTCATCATCTATCACAGTACTTTCACATATTCATAGTCTTTCTCTTCCCTTAGAATGTGTGCCTTGTGATCAGGGCTCCAGGGACTGAATCTTATTCATTGTTGAATCTCCAGTGACGGCAACCATGGAGCTGCAACAGTAATTTTGTGCTACACAATACAGAAGCTATATAGGAAGGTCCCAGGTTCACATCCCAATGTTTTCCTGTACATGCCAGAAATATGCAGGTGATCCTGTTTGTCTGAAGCTGGAGCTGGATCTCAGCATGGGAACTATGTTGGAGGCATGTCTTTCTCTCTCTTTCTCTCTCTCTCTCCTTCTCTATCTTTTCCTCTTTCTCCCTTTCTCATGGAAAAAATAAACACATAAACTAAAACAAGACAAACCAAAGTCCATTGTTGACCATGGCTCTTGGTATATAGATGTTCATAATATTTACTGAAACAATAAATGAATGATGACTAAATTAGTATCTCCTCTAGTTTTTTTTTTTATACATTAGACACCCTCACTCCTTAACTCCTCATCCTCAGTTCCTGATTATCTCCATGCAAATCCCTAAAGCATCTTTTTTTTTTTTTTTTTCTCACCTTCAAGTCAATCTGCTCTATTGTTAAGCTGTTCTATTTTTAGGAAAAATAAATTATTTTAGCAGAAACTTCACTCCAAGCATCTTCTAGCTTTAGGGATTAATTCTGCCATCTGGAGCAAAACAAGCCTACTCTTTCCTTCAAGATAATCTTTCTATACCTATGACAGTTTTTAAAAAATATTTTTAATTGGCAAGCAATAGTAGCATATATTTAGAGAGTACAACGTGGAATTATAATACATGTGTACATTGTGGAATGATTAAAACAGGATAATTAACTTTTATAGCACTTCACATACTAATCATTTCTTTGTGTTGAGACACTTAAAATAGACTCTTTTAGCAATTTTTAAATATATGATACATTATTCTTAACTGTAGTCATTATACAGTGCAATAGATCACTAGCACTTATTCCTCCTGTCTAACTAGAACTTTATACCCTTTGTTTAACATCTCCCTTATCCCCTCCCATTTCCCACCCAGCCTCTGAAAAGTATCACTCTACTCTCCAATTCTGTGAGTTCAACTTTTTTATATTCGGTGTATAGGTAAGATCACGGAATATTTGTTTTTCTGTGCCTGGCTTATTTCACTTTGTATAATGTCCTTGAAGTTCGTCCATGTTGTCAGAAAAGACAGAATTTCCCTCTTCTTAAGGCTGAATAATCTATGTATGTATGTCCTTTGTCTATTCATCTTTGATGGGCACTTGAGTTGTTTCCGTATTTTGACTATTGCAAATCATGCTCCAATAAACATGGGAGTGTAGTTATTACTTTAGCATACTGATGTTATACCCTTTGGATAGATATCCAGCAAAATCACCAAATAATGTGATAGTTCTATTTTTATTTTCTTAAGAAACCTCCATACTGTTTTCCATAATGGCTCCTAATTTATGTTCCCACCAACAATATACAAGGGTTTTCTTTTCTTCACATCCTTGTCAACACTTGTTATCTTTTATCTTTTTGATTATAGTCATTCTAACAGATGTGAGAACATTTTATTGCCATTTTAATTTGCATTTTGCTGATGATTAGTAATATTGAGCACTTTTTTATTTGTATGTCTTCTTTTGAAAAATTTATATCCAAGTTCTTTGATCATTTTTTAAAAGGCTATTTCTTTTCTTATCATTGAATTAAGTCCCTTATATATTTTAGGTATAGTTTCTTATCAGATGTATGATTTTAAAATGTTTTCTACCAATCTGTGTGTTTTCTCTTTTCTATTAGTTTTTCTTTTCCTTTTTGTTGTAGAAGCCATATAGTTTGATGCCACGTATTAGTTAATAGACAAGTTGTCTATTTTTGTTGTTGTTGTAGTCACCCATACTTTTGGGGTCATATTAAAGAAATGTTTGCCCAAACCAGTGTTGTTGAACTTTCCCCCTGTGATTCTTCTAGTAGCTTTACAGTTTAAATCTTCTATTTTAAGTCTTGTATGCATTTTTTTTTTTTTTTTTTGGAGAGTTTTTTGCTATCGAGTGTGTGCACTCTCCAGAAAGACAGAGAGAGACTGAGACAGAAAGCAAGAAATCACTCCCCGGAGGGATGGCCATACCACAATCCCTTCTCCTCCTTTCTCCTCTTGGGATCTTGGGCATGCATGCACATGCGCCCGGCATGAGTTTAAGCCACCAGGTCCGGGACTGGAACCGCGGTTGACTAAATGGGAGTCCAGTGACATAGCCACTACATTAACTGCTGGTTTCCAGTCTTGAATGTGTTTTGAATTGATTCTGGCATATAGGGTGTGATAGTATCTACTTTTGTTCTTCTGTATGTAGATCTCATATTTCTCAACACTAGTCATTGAGAATTTAGTAAAGTTTCAGATTATAAAATTAACATAAAAGTTCAGTAGCATTTATATAAACATATAATGAATTTCAGAGGAATAAATTAAGAAAACAATCGCATTTAAGTAGCATTGAAACAATTATTTAGAAATAAGCTTAACCAAGGAGGTGAAAGATCTATACTAAAAACTATAAATGACTAATGAAATTGAAGGTGGTATAGATAAATGAAAATATACTGTATTCATAAATTATAAGAATCGATATTGTTAAAATGTCTAGACTACCCAAAGCAATCTATAGCTTCTTTGTAATTCATATTAAAATTCCAATGTCATTTTTTACATAAGTAGAAAAAATACTAAAATTCATATGTAACCAAAAACATACAGATTGCCAAAGCAAGATTAAGGAGAAAAAGAAAAGTTGGATCTGTATTGACTGATATGCATGGTATTCCTTCTGGAAAAAGACATGTAATACACTGTAAAGTTATATGTGATTCAATGTAATATAAACAAGATTATGATGATAATAATAAATAAATAAAATAAAGTTTAAAAGTAAATTTGGAGATCACCCTACCTGATTTAAAACCATATTACAAAGCTAAAATAATATAAACAACATGGTGCTGGCATGAAAGAAGATACACAGATTAATGAAATAGAATAGAAAACACAGAAATAAACTCATGTCTATATACATGCTTATATAATTAATTCACTTTTTCCGTAGGAACTAAGAATACAAGTACAAGAAAACAAATAAACAAACAAAAAGAAGTTTCTGCACAGCAGAGGATGCAGTAATTAATGTGAATAGACACCCCTCAGAATGGGAGAATATCTTTGCAAAACATGCCTCAGATAAGGGACTGATAACCAGAATCCATAGGGAACTCAAGCACCTTACCCCCCAAAATTAATTAATTAATTAATTAACCCATTTAAAAGATGAGAAAATTAGCTGAACAAAAATCTGTCTAAGGAAGATATAGGAGCAACTAAAAAGCATATGAGGAAATGCTCAACATCCCTCATCATAAGGGAGATGCAGACTAAAACCACAACGAGATACCACCTAACCCCTGTCAGAATACTAAAGATTAACAATACAGAAAATGATAAGTGTTAGTGGGGTTGTGGTGAAAGGCAAACTCTCCTACACTGTTGGTGGGAATGTAAATTGGTCCAGCCACTGTGGTAAACAATATGGAGGTTCCTCAAAGATCTACAAATAGAACTACCATTTGATCCAGCAATCCCACTTCTGGGTATTTACTCAAAGGACAGGAGAATGCTCAGTCAGAAAAGTGCTTGCACATCAATGTTTATTGAAACATCATTCACAATTTCTAAGACATGGAACCAATCCAGATGTCCACAAACAGAGGAATGGATGGAAAAACTGTGGCACATATACTCTATGGAATACTATTCAGCTATAAAAAACAAGTCCCTGCATTTGATAGAAAATGGTTAAATATGGAAGATTTATTGATGAGTGAAGCCAGCCAGGCTATGAAAGAAAGTAGATATTGCATGTATCTACTTAATATATACTATTTGCACCCTATGGTAGAAATTGAAATATTGGAGGGCATAAAAGTGGCAAAAGTAGTTATGGACACTGAAGACAGTGTGGAATGGGGAGGAGGGAAGAGTATAGAGAAGGAAAGCAGGAAAAAAATAGAGAGGCATGACATTTGTGGGACACATAAACTATTTTATTACCTGTTGATGATAACATGTACAGTATTCACAGCTGGACTGGTCTGAGATGTATTTCATGTTAGGTAAATTGTGCAAGCCCAATGATGTATAGCAATTGAATGTTTAAAAAAAATGGGACTAGGGACCAGCAGTTAGCATAATGGCTATGTCGCTGGACTTCCATGTAGTTGACCATGACCCGGTGGCTTAAAACTCACGCTGGGCGCATGTGCGTGTGTGCCCGAGATCTTGAGAGGAGAATGGAGGAGAAGGGATTGTGGTGTGGCCATCCCTCCTGGGGGGTGAATTCTCACTTTCTGTCTCTCTGTTTCTCTCTGTCTATCTGGCAAGCGCACACGCCCTATAGCAAAAATCTCTCAAAAAAAATGAGACTAAAAATAATAATATTTTTTTTTAATTTTAAAAAAGAATACATAATGAGGAAAGGACAGTGTCTTCAATTATTTCTTCTTTCCCCTATTCTTTTCACCACAAGAAAAAGTCCAGTTTTCTCAATTGCATATTCATTTACTCACTCAATAATTCATTCATTGACTCATTCAATCACTCATTCTCTCATTATACAAATATTCTTATTTCCTATTATGCATTTTCCCAGAATTAAAGATGCAATCTTGAACAAAACGTAAAAAAATTCTAGCCTTCCATCCTCATGTTTACAGTTTTATTAGGGAAGTACATTTTAAATTGGGATGATAATTGCTTTTTAGAAAGAAATTCAAGATAGTAAGAGAACACAGAGTGACACCTAACCAAGATAAGAAGAAATATGGTATTCTTCCTGGTTGGGATTACATCCTAGCCTGAAGATAAACGGAATCAACCGAATCAAGAAAGGGATGGGCAGAGTGTTTTAAGCAGAGGGTACAATGTGTGCTCAGGTCAGAGTGGTAGAACAGGCAGTGAGGAAGGATGATGGAGAGCTTCATTCCTGAAGGAAGAGTGATGCACTGGAACACAGAAGACATATAAACACATAGCATGGAGGACTCTCTAAGACTTCTCAGAGAGTTTGGCTTATGTCTTAACAAATGAGTGTCCATAGAGAATGAAGTGGTCAAGTTTTCATCATTCAAAACTAAGTTGCTTCCTCTGATGACGCATTTATTTTAAAAAGTTTTTCTGACTGTACTGTCCAGGTTATATCAAGCTGATATTTGCCAAATGCTGTCATAATTTCTGAGAGAGAACTCAGATTAAAAATGGGTAACTGCAGGGGAACTAAACTGGAATGCCCCTGATTGGCAATTCAAGCATGTTTTTCTAAGGATGTGCTTTCTGACATTATGGAAACTATCTTAGGCTCTCACTTGGGTCCTGGAAAAGAAGGCACCTGTTTAAAGGAATGTCCAGCCCCATCTAAATTGGCAGCTGCCCCTCCAAGCTGATGACATTAGGGATGTAGTAGATTGAAGAGGCTGGTGATGCCATTTGGTCAGCCCATGTGACTATTTCCATCAGCTTTATTTTTGCAACTTCCTGTTCCCACAGAGGGGACACAAGATCACTTTATAATTCCTCAGCCATATTAAGATACAGATCCACCCAGCACCTTAAAAGCAAGAATATGATTGAAATGTCAAATGGTGACTCGGTGACCTAAATTATGTCCCTCAAAAGCCAATGTCTTGCTACCACCTGTGTCCTCTGGGTCAGAGTTTCTAAACAGAGATAATGCAAACCACAAACTTTCAAAAAGGGAAAGCTGTGACCCTATTGGTCATCAGTGTAATTATGGAATGATACTGCTGAGGGAGTGAGATTTGCTCAAGCCACAAGGCATTGGCTAACTTTTCTCTTAGTGGAAGCTGGTAATGCCACAAAAACGCCTAATTCCTAGTTGGTCCAGAACCACACGTTACATTTCCCTTTCATGATTGCTCTCATATTAATCTCAGAGTCCGGCTTTCCTTCCCATCCTCTTTGCCTCCTCTTTAGTGCAACACTGACTTCTTACCCCTACGTCCCAACCCTATGAGGTCACTTCTCTTTCCCTCCTTACTCTGGTCTCTGGTCTCTCTCCTCCATGTTTTTAAATTCAGTTTGTTCCCTATTCCTGGATTATGCTCTAGCATGACTAGGATAATATTGTGTTTAGATGGATAACTGCCTGTTGTTTAAATTACACCTTTCTAGATTATAATCCTTGTCTTTCATTGTCTTTGATCCCTTTAACAGATCTGTAAACGCAAACTAATGCACCTAATTCTTGCTGGCATATATGTAAATTCTGTACAGTGAGTATTTAATTGACTTTCTTTTCCACTGTGGAAAAGGTCAATTTGCTTCCATTTCCCTATTCATTTCTGTAATTCCTGAAATTTATTCTAATATTTTTCCCTTGAACTCGTAAAACTTTCCCAGTTTTCTCATTATTGGGTTAAGTCAAATCATTGACACATGTTTATATTTTTGTCAATATGAGAGCAAAAGTTACTTTTTTGGAAAATTATCTTTTAATTGATGACAGAAAGAACGAGGAATGAACAAGAAGTACTGAGCTTTAACCTGAATCCAGAGGGGACTAGATACCATGCTATGGGATGGTGTTTCTCCTGAAATCACCTTACTAGAAGCATTTAGACTATTAAAAATGCATATTCCTCATGTTAGAATTACTGAATTGGGCACTCTGACATGACAGAAATTTGCATTTTAACAAGTCAACATCCAGGAGGGTTTAAGAGTCAATGTGGCACATGAGCAAAATAGAAAGAAGGACTCTCCAGTACCTTAATACTACCCTACCCCAATAAGACAGCTTATCTTTTCAGCCTGCAATGGTGTTCTGGTTTGAATGTATACTCTCCAAATTTCAGGTTTTGAAACTTATTGGTCAATGTGATAGTATTAAGAGGTGAGTCCTTTAAGATGTGAATAAGGTATCAAAGTTTTTCTACCATGAATGGAATTAAGGCCCTTCAATAAGGGGCTTTATGCAATGTTTTATTCTCTTCGCTTTGTCTTCTGTCATGTGAGGACACATTTCTCAGTTTCAGAGGATGCAGCAATGATGCACCATCTTGGAAGCAGAAATCAACCTTCACCAAATCTGCCGTATCTTGATCTTGGACTTAACCTGCCTCCAGAACTGTGAGAAACTAAATTTCTGTTTTTGGGAGAGGATTTAGAGAGATTTTTTGCTATAGGGCATGTGTGCTCACCAGAGAGATAGAGAGAGACAGAGAGACAGAAAGTGAGAAATCACCCCCCTAGAGGAGATGGCCATGCAGCAATCCCTTCTCCTCCTCCATTCTCCTCTCAGGACATAGGGCATACACACACTTAATATCTAATGTGAAGCTTCAAGCCACCAGGTCCAGGACTCAAATAGCACTGAGCCATGTGAGAGTCCAACAATATAACCAGTATGCCATCTGCTGGTCCCTAAATTTCTGTTCTTAAATTGTCCAGTCCCAGGTACTATGTTATAGTAGCACAAACAGATTAAGATAACTGGTATAAAAATTTATATTAGTAAAAAAATTATATTAGTAAATAAAATATATGTCTGCTATTAAGAGAAAATAAGTAGATTCATGTGCTTTGTGTTTAATGATTGATTTAGTAAGCATCAGTTTGGCATCTATACTGTAATATTGCACTAAAACAAGGTACTTTTTTATCTTGATACTTTTGTTACTTTTTAAATAAGAGCAAATAGCACCTGAAGTAAAAAGTAAAATATACTATGTATAACACTTTGGCAATACCGGGAATTTTCTTGAGGCTCTAATTCATGTTATCATTTGACAAGCCATACCCCCAAAATATTGTGGTGCTCATCAACATGCCTGAGTTTTAGCATTTGTTGTATTCCAGATATAATGTCAGAAACTCAAAATCCAGAGGCCAGCAGGTGGTGTGGTGGTCAAGGGTGTTGGACTTCCACGTGGCCAACCACAGTTCAAGTCCCAAACCTGACAGCATGCTTTCTCTCTCTCTCTTTCTCACTTTGTCCCTCTCTGGTCAAATAAAAATTTTAAAAATGTTTTAAAAAATTAAAAAAAATACCTCAAGATCTAAGAAAAATGTAAACAGAAAGTATGTATTTATGAGAATCACAGATAGCAGAAAGTGTTATGGAAGTATATTGAAAATATCTATAGGTAATATGTGATAACATAAAATCAAGCGCAAAAATGGGTTCTAGGAAATTCAGAAAAAAGTAAATCAGAAAGTGAAAACCAGAGGCTGGAGGGTAGAAATTTTCTTGAAATTCAGGACATGCAGGGTCTAAGGATAGTTCTCATGGAATGCAAATCTGATCAGAAGGCTCTCCCCATGGAGGCATCACAGGTAAAGGCCTCGCCATGAGTCTGAGTCTCATGCTGTGGAAAAGTGTTCATGTCTAAGAGCCCGTCTGACAAAGACAAAAGCTGATCTCTCTTCTACTGCATGCCACCTGAGTGTAAGCCAGATTTCGGGCACAGTCTCCCAAAGGAGACAGATATCCCACTGCTAGGTGGAGCTTTCTCAGACAGTTACGTAGAGGGGGGATGTTTCACTTCAAATACCAGATGTCTCTAAACATCTGAATGCTCAATGTTATGTATTCTAAACAGCTGTCTTGATAAAGCTGTTTTTTACTCTCCACTTGGATGTTGGTTGTCAAGCCCATCATTAACTTCCGGGATTCCCCAGATCCTCAGGGAGAAAAATGAGCAAATGCTCCTGCCTGTAGTCAGGAGCAGGTTGTGAGCCCCACCTGGCAACATGCCTGCATTTAATTGAAAGTAGCTTAGCTCTTGGGACTTACTGTGAATTGAGTCTACCGAACTGGAAGGTTTCATCATTAGTGTTCTACTCTCTCCCCATAGAGATTTATCGGATTTTTCTATTAGCCATATAAGGATTTTCAAAGTTGACATACCCCAGTTAGTTGCTAAGGGGAGACTAGCAGTATGATTATGACATGCATTGCAGATAAGCCTGCTTATAGATACTGTTCATTAAAATCAGTTTGAACATTAATTAAAATATACTGAAGAAGAGATTTTCTAATCCTTCAGATATTTTTCAGGGAATATATGGTATTCTTCGAAGGAATTGATCACATTCTGATTTATCTTCATTTCACCTTTCTGATGTTACATCTTTCTGATGTCCCTCTTTTCATCTCTCTTTCTCCCCATAGGTAGGGTCTCTTGACCCTCAAATATCGACATGCCCCTGACACCTATCCCAGAGCCATTCATTCTGTATCGGCAGCACCAAACATTTAGCCAGCTGCACATCCAAGATCTGAACATCAGCAGCATCACCGGGCTGTGGAGCCAGACCTGAGCGTCCTTCCGTCCATCAACATGCCCTTTCATCACTAGGTCGTGGATGGGCACAGAATGAACAAGAAAGTCTTCACGTCTAAGAAGTTCCTGGTCTAACTAGAGAAATGCATATTTAAACCTAAAATAGACACTCCATGTATTTCATAAGTAGTTTGTAAGTAATCATTGTATATAAAACACTATACTGGCTTGTTGGATATAAAATGAATACACAAACATCACAAATTTAAATTTGGTAAGTATTTAAATATAATGTTCAACTCTTTTAATAAGCATAATAACTGTCCTCATAGAGCTGTGGAAGGCTCCTGTAGGAAGCGGGAACAAGTCTGAAAAAGAACCCATTGGCTTTTTTTGTTGTTTTGTTTTTTAATATTTTAGCCATAAGGCATTATGTGCTCACCTGGACAGAGAGAGACAGAGAGAGAGAGAGAACATGAGAAATCACCCTCCCAGGGGACATAGCCATGCCACAGACCCTTCTGCTTAATTCTTCTCTCAAGATTCTGGGCATGTACATGTGATTTTTAGGTTACTAGGTCTGGGACTCAAACCACAGAGTCAGCCATATGGGGTCCAGTGCCTTAACCACTACAGTACCTGAAGGCTCCATAAACTGGCTTTTTTTTAAGCTATAAAAATATAATTATTGAAATAACTCAATAGTTAGATTGACTATGTAGAGAATTTGTGACCATAAAAAAATTTAAGTGGAGGAAGTCTCTCATAACACAGCCAGAAGGACTAAGGAGAAAGAGAGTGATAGTGCTGAGAGCCAGATTCTGCCTGTGGGACACGTGAATACTAAATGAACGACAGCAGAGAAAACCCTTATGGTTTTGTATTCAAAACTGAGGAATTACTTTGTCTCTATCATCAAGATTCAACCAGAATAAAAAGGGGGGGGGGGAAGAACTAGTAAGGTGTATATTAAAGATTTTTTGTCAAGGAGTTGACCTACATGATTCTAGGCACTAACAGGGCAAATTGAAAATCCTTGGGGCAGGAAAGCAGGAAGCAGGCCGGGTCTCTTAGGCACAGGCTGAACATGCAAGGTACGTGAGGAAAAGACAGCGCTCCACACTTAAGGACTTTAAACGGATTGAATTAGGCCCCCCTAGATTATCTAAAATAATCTTCCTTACTTAAAATCAACTGAATACAGACTTCAATTACATCACAATAGCACATAAATTAGTATTTGGATAACGGGAAACTGTAAGCTAACCAAGTTGTCACATAAAACTAACTATCATAATGCCCAATAAGTATTTGGCAAAATTAATAAAGATATATTATTAGTAACTTGACAGAAGATGGTGACTTCAACTTCAGGGTATTATTATGAGAAGTTAGTGTAGATAGATCACATAACACAGAACTCAGCTCTTAGAGTATATACGATAACTGTGGATCTCTTTTTAACTTTGTTCCTTACATTTTTATCCCTACCCTCTCCTGATGCTATTTGGCTGTTTGTCACGTGTTCTGCCTCTGAGCTCTGGTCCACATATTACCTCGATAATTACGGCAACCACTGAGTCTATATCCCCTACTAGATCAATATAATACTGATGTCAGCTAGGGACATCTATTATCTATTTTTCCACAAGCATTTCTAAAGTCCCTTCATATTTATGTTCTCCTCCATCTCAAATCCCACCAAGAAGTCTTCTATTTAAGAAAACCAAGAATCGTAAGCAGAAGTAAAGGCAAATCTCACTGCGGGAGTACATATAACATGAATCTTTAACTAGATTAAAAAAAGAATGCCATCATTTCCTGACCTTAGCAATATGAAATATGGACCTTTGACCATCCCAGGTTCTTTTTCCCTTCCTGATCTCCTGATCAATGTTTATTTCTCCCTCTTCTCTCACTGTCCTCTTTTAGGACCACAGTGATGATCTTTTTCTCTTACTTATGTAGGATACATTTCAATTTTACTGGGCCATTTTGTTTACTTACCAAAGTGACTGCAGATTAGACCTTTTCTAACCCATGCACTTTCAAAGATAATATTTCTGTCATACAGAATTCTTCCCACTAATTACATTATTATATCTCTTAACTGTACCTTTTTTCCCCTTTACCTGTTTGCCTGTATTCTCTTCTGCATACATTTCATCTTCCCACCTAGACTGGATAATCTTTGAGACCACTGATCTTGATTTATGTTTTTTTCTTCCCCTTTCTATTTAAAAAAAATTTGGTATCAATTTAAAAGATTTGGTAAATATTAATTGATTAATATCTTGGTAGAAGTGAGAGGAGGGGTGACTAGGTAAGGACCTATCAGCTAGCCCAGGAGATACATGAGCTGCAGAAATGGCAATATCTTGCTCAGTGTTATAATACATCTTCGGGGCTCAGTACATATCCTTGCAAATAGCGGGTATGAATAAATAGTCAAATGAATAAATGAATGTAAAGTAGAAGTTTCTTAGGCACTACTTTTAGACGTATCTGAGTTTATGTGATAGTCAATGTCTCACAAAATGTCTCTATCCTAATCCCTAGGACCTTTGAATGTTAGTGTGCATGACAGTTTGCATGACAAAAGGATATTAACAGATGTGATTAAACTAAGGATCTTGAGATGGAGTATCTTGTATTATTCAAGTGAACTCAATTTAATCACAAGGGTCCTCATAAGTAAAAGAGTTAAACGGAAAAACCAGAGTCAAAAAAGATGTGATAGCAGAAGGACATGTTGGACCAATGTTGACTTTGAATGATCACAAAAAAACAAAACAAACAAACAAACAAAAACAAAGAAAAAAGCAATGCAGGAAGCCTCTGAAACATGGAGGATGTAAGAAAACAGATTCTTCCCTCCAACTTCCAGGAGGAATGCAGCCTTGACCACTCCCCACTGCAGCAGGTTCTATTTCAGACTTCTTGCCCCCGAACTGTAGGATAATAAAATTGTGTTCCTCTATGCCACTAAACTTGTGGTAATTTCTTACAACAGCAATAGGAAGCAAATACAAATACATTATAGTTCAATTAGTAAATTTCAAAAAAGTATCTCTCTGGACCTTAAATTTCTTTTCTCAAAAACATTAAAAATAATGCCTAACAGTTTAGAACACAAGTATAAAGTGACTGTTTACTCCAGTGATCAGCATTTGTTTAGGTTCCAAATGGATCTGAGGATGAAATTAAAGAGGGGATGGAGTACCTAGGAATGTTACTGATAAGAAGTATGTCCTTCGAAAAGCTGGTGTTAGATCCTGAAAAGCCATGGATGAATTGACAAGGGGCTTGATCATTTAATTTCAGAAGTTAAGGCAAGTGTGATGAAGAACTGAAATTGCTAATAAAGCACTACAGATCTCCTAAGTAAACATTTAATTAATTAATTAATTTTTACATTCAATCACATTAATACTCGGTGATAAAGATACTGTTATCAGGAAGACCATGTTAAAAAATATTTTACAAATTTTTAATGCACTGTAGTAAATTTTTCATCATCCATAGACATTTAGAATTCCTTGTCACTAGACCCTCTTTCGGAAAGAACTTCTGCTTTGTTCCAAGTGTGTTCTCAGTTTGGCTGAGGTAATTTACCTACTAGGAAACTGGCTCACCAGTTTCCTTTTCCCTGAGGCTGGTCCTCTAGTTCTTGCCTGTGGGATTTTTATAACTCCAAGAATATTTACTGCCCTGGTGCCAGCAGATGGCGTAACCATTATGTCACTGGACTCTGACATGGTTGCCTGTGGTTTAAGCCCCCGACCCGGGGGCTTCAATCTCACATGGAGCATGTGTGTGTGCTTGCTCATTTCCAAAATCATGAGAGGAGAATGGAGGAGAAGGGATTGCCGCATGGCTGCCCCTCCTGGGGTGTGTGTGGGGGGTGATTTCTCATTTTTCCTCTCACTATCTTTCTCTGAGCCCACGTGCCCTAAGGCAAAAACTTTTTTTTTTTTAAAGAATACTCACTGTGCCTTCTGGCCCCCACCTTTGAGCCTCCAAGGGCCCACCCCCAAAGCACCTCCTAGACCTATTAATGCTTTCCTCACTCATGGCTGCCTGCAGAGTGAAGCTCTAAACTAGTTACTTTTTTTCCTCATTGCTTGTTTTTTGTTCTTTATTTTATTTTATTTTATTTTATTTTATTATCTTTTATTTTTTAACATTCTAGGACTTTATTTTGCTCTTCCTGTTTTAATAACAACACCAAAACCACAATAATTCTTACATACATTATTTAATGGAAGGTTTTTAAAACTGTCTTTTCTTATAGTCAATCACAGTATATTTTTACAGCACACAGAATGAATCCTCATTGCCTTTTTCAAAGCTTCCCCAAAACCCCTTTATAGCTCCACCACTGTTTTATCTGTTTTCTACATTCACTCCCTCTTTTTCTAATTATCTATAATAGGCATCGCAAAATCGGCATTTACTGGAACCAAAATTTCTGTGGTCACCAAAAAAATATACAGATGTAAATTTGCATGTGATTAAATTTTGCATAAGGGAAGCTCAGCTGGAGTGGGATACTTCATTTATGGAGTGCAGCATCTCTTCCCTGATGTCCTGAGGCCAGCCTCTCAGCCTTCATGTTTCCCTGTGGCTGCAACTATGTGGGCTCTGCTCTGGGGATTTACACTCAAATTATTGAGTTTTAGTTAGCTAAAATTCACCAGCTGGACAAGTAGTTTAAAAATCTTCCTGTAAAGAAACTGAAAAATGCCAAGAATGTAGACACAGAACAACAAGAAGAAAAATACAGAACTGGCATCAACCCCAGCCCTGTGACAAGGTATGTTAGGACCAATTATGAGGGAAAAGCTACGAAGAGCTAATGAAGGCTTACAGAAAGGTAGCCCAAACACTGAAGCTATCAAGAATTCTATTTACAGTATAGATTCAAACCTGCTAATATTAACTATGAATCTCACCTAAGTCATTACAATGAACAAGACATTTAATATGCAAGTATGAAGATAATGAGAATAGATCTTAACAGTTTCTTTTTTAAAAAATAAAAATCAGGAGTGTCTAAAATCATGTATTTCTCAATCCAATACGTCATGAAATTTCACTGAACTTGATAATTTAGAAATGTTAAGTTTTATAATCAATAGCAGAAGGTAAAAATCGATCCATGGATGGGCTAGCCTGTGGCATGGTGGTTAAGGAGGTTGGATCCCACATGACCAGCTATGCAGTTTGACTCCTGGATGTGGTAGCTTAAAAAAGCATGCCTAGCATGTATGTGTGCATGCCCCAAATCCAGAGAATGGTAGAGAAGGAATTGTAAAATGGCCATCTCCCCTATGGGATGTTTTCTCACTTGCCTACTCTCTCTCTCTCTCTCTCTCTCTCTCTTTCTCTCTCTCTCTCTCAGTGTGTGTGTGTATGTATGTGTATATATATATATATATATATATATATATATATATATATATACATGGCCATGATTGCCTCCTGGTATAATGATAAAGGCAAGCATAACAGATGGAAAACAATGTGGCAACTAGTCAAATTGTAATACTCTGTCGATGACTACTGTGATGTTGTACATAGACAGCATTATTGAAATTTAAAGAAATAAACATCATACAGTTACACTATAGAATACATGTTCTACGGTTGAATGAAAGTACAAGTATTTCTAACACATTTCTTTTTAATACAATATTCTAAATTCTCATTTAATATTAAAGCATGTAAACAAACATTTTAGGGAGGAAAGGAACTGCCATTTATTGATCCTTAAATCAAAGATACCCTTACGAATTAAGTAATTGACTTAATAAGCACACTAGTTTATGGAAGAAGCATTGACTATCTCCATTCCCAGAGCATCATCTCTCAGTAAAAAGTAAAGAAAAATGAATGAGTTAAGTTTATAGACTGCATCAGACTGCAAGTTATTTACTGCTTAAGTCCTTGATGAGCTATTATACTAAAATTGAAGTTGAAGGGACACAGTATGTTATAAAGAATATAATTAATGTGGTTGATTTCTCTAAAACAAAAAAGAATAAGTAAAAATTTCACCATATTTCCATGAGATGGGAAATGACCAGTCATCCTCATCATACTAGAAACTGTATTATGGAAATGGTCTCATGGAAAAATTTTTAAATGGGCTACAGGAAATTAAAGAGAGATAAAACATGTCACTTTAACCAAAAGGCCAATGGTCCAAATGTGCTGACCTTCTCTGTAAATGTGAAGCGACTGTTGGTAGCCAGCAGGTATATTTGTAAAAATAAACCCACTTGATCTGTCCCTGCAAGGTAAAAGTGGCATTTCCACAGTGCATGAGAGAAGTGCTCTCAAGAGAAAATCATACTATGAAGACAGCATTTTGATAATAGTTTTTGAAAATATTTATATTATGTGGTTTATTTATTTATTCTGTTAAGAAAACCAACTTGGGCTAACTCAAATTTTATCCCTTACAACATAGATCAGGCATTACATTCTACTGTTACACATCTCTGGTCATCTCACTAGTCAGTAACTGTTTCCTTGATTTTTTTTCCCCATTAACTTCCTGCACATACTCTATCATTGTGCTTACAACATGGAATTGGAGTATGTTATTTATATGGGCATCTCTCCCATTAGACTGTGACTTTATTGAGATCAGACTGTCCTAACAGGATAAGAAAAGGGATGCAGGAAAGAAAATGAATGATGCACTATAAATATTTGGTCATTAAGTTTAAAGAAAGACAAGTAATGGACTGACAGACTGAGATTATTGGCCAATATCATGATACTAGCAATGACAATAATGATAATCATGCAATGACTAATGCTTGACTATTGTGTCTTTATTACGTACCAGGCATGCTCAAAGCATTTTTCATGTATTTTCTTATTTAATATCTATGATAATCTATTAGGATATACGACTATTATCCCCATCTTACAGATGTGGGTGTAGAAACTTGTCCCAAATTATACAACAACAACTCCAGGCAGTCTTATTCACAGAGCCCAGGTTCTATAATGTGGAGAAAACATAGGATTAGGCATCCTGTTTCTAAAAGAGAATTACAAACTTATAAAATAAATAAAAGACCTCATATTGCCAAAGCAATTCTGCACAAGAAGAGTGGAATGGGCGGCATCTCTCTCCCAGACCCAAAAATATACTACAAAGCTGTCATAATCAAAATAGCATGGAACTGGCACAGAAACAGACAGGTGGACCAATGAACAGAATAGTGTCCCCAGAAATAAACTCCCAAGTATACAGTCAACTGACTTTTGACAAAGGGTACCAGTCAATTCAGTGAGAAAAGGAAAACCTCTTCAGCAAATGGTGCTGGAAAAACTGGATATCCACCTGCAGGAAGACAAATCTGAACCCCTACCTCTCATCTTTGACAGAAATCAACTCAAGGTGTATCAAAGATCTAAACCTAAGACCTCAAGCTATAAAACTGCTCCTGGAAAACACTGGGAAACTCTGGGAGGCATTGAGGTAGGCAAAGACTTCTTAAATAAGACCCCCAAAGCACAGCTGATAGTCCCCAAAATAGACAAGTGGGATTACAACAGACTAAGAAGTTTTTGCATGGCAAAAGACACAGTAATTAGTGTGAATTGACAGCCCTCAGAATGGGAAAATATTTTTGTAAACTATTCATCAAATGTGGGACTGATAACCAGAATACACAAGGAACTCAAGCAACTGTTCCGAAAAAAGATGATCAACCCTATTAAAAGATGGGAGAAAGAGTTGAAAAAAAAACACTCTCTAAGGTTGACATATGAATAGCCAAAAGGCATATAAAAAAAGGCTCAACATCCCTCAATGTAAAGGAAATGCAGATCAAAATTACAATGAGACACCACCTAACCCCAGTCAGAATGAAAAAGATCAAAAAAACAAAAAAATGGTAAGTGTTGGTGAGAGTGTGGTGAAAGGGTAACTCTCTTACACTGCTGGTGGGAATGGAAATTAGTCCAGCCACTGTGGAGAACAATTTGGAGATTCCTCAAAAATTTACAAATAGAACTACCATATGATCCAGCAATCCCACTCTTTGATATCTACCCAAAGGACAGAAGAATTCTTAATCAGAAAAGTGCTTGCACAACGATGTTTATTGCAGCATTATTCACGATTGCTAGGACATGGAACCAACCCAAATGCCCACGAACAGATAAATGTATTGAAAAACTGTAGCACATATACTCTATGGAATACTATTCAACCATAAAAAAACAAGACCCTGGCCTTTGACAGAAAGTGGATGAATATGGAAGATTTACTGCTGAGTAAAGCAAGCCAGGCTATGAAGGAGAGACATTGTATGTCCCCACTTAATATATACTGAATGTCTGAACTCTATGACAGAAACTGATTGACTAAAGGATATAGAAACACAGTAAATAGTTGTGAATGCCAGATATAGTGTGGGTGAAAGAGTCTGAGGAAGGACATTTAGAAGAAAAATAGAGAGGCAAAGCATTAATTGGACAAAGAAATGGGGTATTATCTGTTGAAGATAACTTAATAGTATTATCAACTGGACTAGGGAGAAATGTACACATGTTGGAATATTCACTTTGTAAGCTAAATAACGTGATTGAATGTATAAAAGAACATGAAATAAAAAATAAAAATAAATAAATAAATTTTAAAAATACATAGAACCAACAATTACAATAATAAAGTGATTACTTACATTAATACTTGACATAATACAAATTATTCTATTGTAGGCATTTGGGAATTTATATTCCATGACATCACAAGTTCTATCATCTCAATCTACATGCCTGATAACCTAAAATATTAACTCAATAGACTATTTGTAGAAGAGTCTTTATTCTACCATTATGAAATAAATACATGGATGCATGAATGAATACTTTTATCAAGGACTTTACATAGTTTATTATCTCCCTTCATATTCACAATAATCTAGCTCCAACTTCCAATGGAAAAACCAGATACTGTTATCTCAGAAAGGTCCAACCTTTTCCCAGTGCCGCACAGCTGGTAGATCCCCACCCCCAGCGCACACAGCATATCCAGACTGTTACTCTCAGTTCTGTTTATCACAGATGAAGAGAGCAGGACTAACTGGAATGTGTCCAGGACAGTCTGACTAGAATGTTGACTAGTCCAACAGCCATATCACATGAAAAACAGCTGAGAAGACTGAGGACATGTGCCCTGAAAAAAGAAGACCCAAGGAGATGGGACCATAATCTTAAAATATTTGAAATGGCATCAAGTGGAAAAGGAATTAGAAGGGAGGAGGCCATGTATGTCTAGGGGGTGAATCCAGGAGTGCTGAGGGGAAGTGACAGGGAGGCGGATTTTTGTTAGATACAAGTAAGAACGTTCTAACATTTGGAGATGCACTATGATGGCAAAGATCACTTCCTGAGGTTTGAGTTACCACTTAGTTGCCAAGAAGCTACAGAAGCAGCTCCCACATGGGGTGGTAGGTAAAACATGCCAACTTCCATCTCACGAACTTTGTATGATTAAATAAGATCATGAGGAGGCAAGGGATGAAGAAAAGGTATCTAACCATCTATGAGATTATATTTCTAGTCATTAATTACATAGAATTAATGCTAATAATTAGTTTCATAATGACTAACAGCAAAATATTACTATGCATATCTTTCATCCAAATCATTGGCATCTGTGTTGTTTCCTCAATGATAAAATTGTGATAATAATAGTACCTTTACCATGGGATAGTTGAGAGATTGTTGTATCAACATCTGTAAAGTGCTGAGAATGATGCTTGAAACACAATAACCACACCATTTTTATTACAGCTGAACTAATAATAAAAATGCATACCATTTACTGAAACCTACCTATGTGCTACACAGAGTGTTTTCATTTAGGTCTCACTATTTTCCTTATGTAGACATTAATATCTTTATTTTACAAATGAGAAAACTGGTGCCATGTTGCTTTTGTTCACCTATTTGTATCTCAAAACAAATGTTTGATAATTTATAGTAAAGAAGACCAGTAAATACTATTCTAAGTGCAGAACCTGACATTAAGCAAACAAAAAGAAACAAAAAAAAACACTTAGTTAGCCCTTGTTTTCCCATCCCTTTTTAAACAAAGACATGTGATATGCCCCTTGCCTATAGGCATTTGGTGAGAAAGGAAGATGCAGCCATTCTCCTTTGATCCCTAGTTGTAGCATGTGTATATTGGAGGAGGAGCTTGGATAGCCCACCAGGTTTCCCATGAGCCTTTGCAGAGGAAAAGGAGGTGAAGAATTGCCCAGAGTTCAGTAGGCTGGAAGAAGAGCCATGTCATTGCACTCCACAGACTTTCTTTCTAATCACGTCTCTACCACTTAGTCATTTACTCCTCTAAGCCCAGTCCTTTCATTTATAAAATGGGAGTGTTAATGCTCACCTGTCAGGGATGCAACAAGTTGAAAGATACAACATGTAATTAAGCAACTGTGGTGCATCAGGAACCCCAGTGACGTCAGCTCTCTTTCTGTTCTTGTCTGTACTTGTGATTCTCTATCACCACAGCTTTCATCAACATTCACCCTCATTCCCTCAGCCAAGCTCAATAGTGAAAAGAAGAGGAACTCTGCACCTGAAATTATAAGCTGACATTCTAATCCAAAGCAAATTCTGTTAAAATCTCTAGAAACTTACCAAAAAACAAGGGATTCAAATGAAACCAATGGAGTTTCATTGATAGCCACTGCCAGATGGCTTATGTAATCATGCCAGAAGTCCAAGAAAATACAACAAAATTATGCCTGAAATTACACTACCCCAGCTCCATACTTGAGCTTGAGATGGAATTTCTATTAAATACTGACATTTACAGTAAAATGCAGAGGAGTTGGCAGAAGGATGGGGTGATACTATGAGAACTTGGAAACTTAAAAGTCAAATCTCTAGACAAAAAATACTTAGAACACTGAGGATACCTTAGGACTCTGCCCAGGATGGGAAGAAGGTTTGAATTTTCAACTTCACCAGAATTTAACAGGCTACTTCAGTACGTGGTGGTGACTTGGAAAACAGATGTCACAGATTCTCATTAAACTGTCAAACACTTTTTCCAGTATTTCCTCTCCCATCATAGCTGATTATCAAGATATATAGACACACGCACACACACACATAAATATCTTGATAAGTTACTAGACAAACCAGAAAAATGTCTGACAGTTTAATGAGATTCGGGTGAAAGAAAATTTTGTATTTTAATGTTTTTCAGGCAGCAGAAATAATTCATCAAAGTTTCTAAGACTCATTCAGTTTGGCTATGATTCTTAAAACATTTTCATAAATTTTGAAGAACTAATACTATTATTAGGCACTGAAATTGTCTAATAAGTTGGCCATTTCATTTGCATTTTCTCAGCTTAGTATTTATTCGACAGGCTCTTACTGAGGATTATCCACAAACCTACTGTTCTGTTTCATGATGAATGTTATTCACAGATGTGTTTCCCTCACACACAGGGCTGGCGTTAAGGTACAGAAAGAAGACCAAAAGCAGCCTATTGAGCAATCGTATTAGGATGCTCTGTTCAGAGACAACTGAGGAATTATAGAACAATTCATAAATAACAGTGAAGTGGATTTTACCAGCAAGCTCAGAACTTCTTTACAATGATGATGCTAAAACAGAAAGAGTTCCTTTTTTTTTCCGGGGGGGGGGGGGGGGGAGGAGGTTTTTGCTATAGGGCGCGTGCGCTCGTCAGACAGACAGAGACAGACAGAGAGACAGAAAGCGAGAAATCACCCCCAGGGGGGATGGCCACACCGCAATCCCTTCTCCTCTGTTCTCCTCTTGGGATCTTGGGCATGCACGCATACACACCCGGTGTGAGTTTTAAGCCACCCTGTCTGGGACATGAACCGTGGTCGACTACGTGGGAGTCCAGCGACATAGCCATTATGCTAACTGCTGGTCCCAAAAGAGTTCCTTTTCAGAAACTGGGCAAATCAGTTAAGAAGTGATTTTTATTATGACGATAATAATAATAATTGGAGAAGGAAAATGGAAGAAATAACCTCTAAGATCACTTTAAATAATGAGATTTTAGGATTTTGAGGGGAAGAAAGAGTCTACTTAATGATAAGCCAAGTGGTTTACCCCTGGTTCTGAATACATTTTGAGAGGAAAAAAGAACACCAGTGCAGGTGTGGGACAAGTGTTTGACAAACTTTTCCCACATAACTGGAGATGAGATAATAGCTACAGTATTAAATAGGTATTAAAATATTCTGTATTTTAAAGAATATTGAATATCAGAGACTGAAGAATTCTCTAAAATCTTTGCTTATAAAAGTAAGAGACAGGACAGTTTATTAACCACAAAATCCCATGATCATCTGTTGATTTCTTCTGGAGAAATTATGAAGGTAAGATATTAATAAACATTATGATAAGCTAGCTAGGGAAGACCCTTGGTAGGGATCAAAGACACCTCTAGAGCTCTGAGTGAGTTTAGCAAGCAGACTGTGACAACAATGGTAGAAAAAGGGAAGGCAGTGGAGGAACTTGTTTTCTTTGGAATGTGCTAATATTTGGACTAATTAGAGGTGAAGATGATTGTGGTCATAGATAGAACAAAATCCAAAAAGTATTTATGGAATCCATTATGTGTGGCTAAACAGAAATACCTGAGATGGGGTGCTTTATAAAGAGCAGAAGTTTATTTGGCTCACAATTCTGCTGGCTGGAAAGCCCAAATGTTTGACGCCAGCATCTGGCTGGCCTCTGGTCCTACCTCACAATGTGACTGTCAGAAACCGGAAGGAAAGCAGGTGAATGCCAACAGAAAGCAAGCTGTGGCAGCCCTCTTCCCTGTAAGAAACTGCTAAGGATTGAAAGTCCACCCCTCCTGTGAGATGGCATTAATCTTTATTTATAATGACAATGCCCTATAATCCAGACACTGTCCACTAGACCCTCCTCCTAAAAGTTCCACCATCACACTGAGACCAAGCTTCCAGGACATAAACCTTCGGGGAGGAAACCATGTCCAAACCATAGCATGAAGTAATGATAGCAAACATTTATGCATACCAGCCAGCTAATATAAGTACTTTTATATATTAGTATTTTATATATCATAACAACTCTAAGAAAGAGTCGCTATTAGAAGAGAAACTGAGGCACAGAGAGGTTAAGCTACTAGTCTAAGGCCACACAGATCACTTGTGGGAGAGTCAGGACTTGAAGCCAGGATTCTGATTCCTAAGTCCACACTTTCAGCTACTACCCTGTGATGGAGGGAGATTTGGAGGAGATTCACAGAGCTTCGAGCAGGGCAGTTAAAGGAAGGCTTCTCAAAAGAAGTGAAACTTGGAACCAGCAGTTAGCGTAATGGCTATGTCGCTGGACTCCCACGTAGTCGACCGCGGTTCGCGTCTCAGACCCGGTGGCTTACAACTCACGCCGGGCGCGTGTGCGTGCGTGCCCAAGATCCCGAGAGGAGAATGGAGGAGAAGGGATTGCGGCGTGACCATCCCCCCTGGGGGGTGATTTCTCGCTTTCTGTCTCTATGTCTCTGTCTGTCTGGCGAGCGCACGCGCCCTATAGCGAAAAACCTCTCCAAAAAAAAAAAAAAAAAAAAAAAAAAAAAGAAGTGAAACTTGAATGAAATAATTAATAAGTGACTTTTCATATATTGTATATAATCTTGTTTGACAAGTGCATTTTTTCCCATAGAATAAATAAGACGAAAGAAAAGAAAAATGGGAACTGGCTCTATAAAAGTGTGTGACATGGTTCACATTCCAGGAGATTCTCTTGGTAACGTTAATTTTCATCTCCTCCCAGGACTGGCTTGCTTATTTGGACTTATGGAACAATCAATTCAACCAAGTAACAAAAAAGCCCTGTGTGCTTTTTTTCAATCTTTCAAATCAGTTTTCTGACTATTCAAAGTGTTCAGTTCACAGAATAAAGCTATCAGCAAAGACAGGGAAAGCTGTAAACACAGGTTCTATTTATCGACAGAGTCAGGTCAACGTAAATGGGGAATGTGCCAGTTTCACTTATTTTAGTCCATCTCCAGCTCAGGACTATGTACCTTAAGATTCTTAAAGCTGTTTATTGGAGCTGATGTGTGAGGCACTTGCATTAGGTATGTGAAACAGTGACTTACGATAGGAGCACTGAATCGAGGCAGAGTATTACAGATGGAAGTTTCCTGAAAGTGCTGTGGGAAACATCATTTGTGTATGGAACTTGGATGAGGAGTTGATTTATGAGTACTGGAAGGATGCATGGGAGAGAGGAAGTAAGAGGCTGTGAGAGAATGACCCTCCTGTCGCGGTGGGTGGGGGAATTCCTATAGTATATATGTTAGCATTGCTGTGTGGTAAAGGTCTTGGGATTTCCTCCATCTGCACTGTCCAACATGGCAGCCACTAGTCAGCTGTGACTTTTGACCACTGGAATGTGGTGGTCTGAATTAAGCCATGCTGGAAGTGTAAAATACCTACCAGATTTCAAACACTTAGTATATAAAAAGAATGTAAAAATACCTCATTGATGATTTATGTTTGATGAAAAAGTGAAATGTCAATGATTTTGAAATATTGAGTTACAGTGTTTTTAAAATTAAATTGTACTCAAATTAAATGTAAAATTATGGGTCAGCTAGTGGTATGATGTTTAAGGCAGCTAGATCTCACATAACTGACTGCATGGTTCAAGCTCTGGACCCAGAGGTTTGAGAAACATACTGGATGCATGCGTGTGTGTGTGTGTGTGTGTGTGTGTGTGTGTGTCCAAAATCTGGAAGGGGAGAGGAGTGGAAGAGAACGGATTGTGGTGTGACCATTCCCCAAAGTGGTGCTTTTGCTTTCTCATCTTTCCTTCTTTCTTCCTTTCTTTCTCTTTCTTTCTTTCCTTTCTTTCTTTCTTTCTTTCTTTCTTTCTTTCTTTCTTTCTTTCTTTCTTTCTTTCTTTCTTTCTCTTTCTTTCTTTCTTCTTTCTTTCTCTCTCTCTCTCTCTCTCTCTCTCTCTTTCTTTCTTCTTTCTGTCAAGTACATGTGCTCTCTGGCAAATTTAATTAAAACATGTTTAATTAAATTTTGTCCCTTTTTTAGTTTGATGATTAGAAATGTTTCTCATCTGTGTGGCTTATGGCATTCTTCTATTGGGCAGTACTGCCTTGAGCCTTTCAATGGTAGAAAAAGAAATCAATCCTAGTGGTTGGTTCTGGAGGTGAGTGGGGCTGATAACTTAGGTGGTTTAGGGGAGCTCCCTGGGTCTCAAGAGACATCTGCCAACCTGTTATGGGGAAAATAAACTAGAAAAAGTTTTCACATTCATGGGATGAAAAATGTATTGCAACTACCTGAAGATAAGGCAAAAAGAGTTAAGAATCAGTTTCATGGAGGACAAGAAGTTCAATGGCATCCAGGGATCAGTGATATTTGAGAAACCAGCTGGTAGCTTGAAGGCCAAGAATCAAACACTGCTGATTCCAGCACTGGGATTCAGGAAGGATTTCCTTTACTCAGAGCCCTTCCCCTTGAAAGGATGTCAACTTGGTCACTGTTTATACTGGCTGTCCTCAGTTCTTTTATGCTCTTCCTTAGTCAATATTTTTTCTCATTTTCATCATACCTCATGTTTGTCCTGGGAACACAGAGAAATTATGCACAAGTGTAGACCAGGCTTTTAAAGGAAGCATTGTCGCAACCCCAAAAAGAAGAAGTGCTGTTATGTACTGAGGAATTTTTTAAATGCTAAAATTTCCAGAACACCAGGAGGCATGTTGTTATTGACCTCTGAACTCTTTATACCTCGTACAGTGCCTGGAACATGTTAGAGCTCCAATAGCTGTTTGATGAATGAATTAATAACCCCAAAAGTAAAGTGGTGTTCAAGAAGACAGTAAGGTCAGTTCCCCTTCTCTATCAAAAGCTACACCTCTTAAAGCTTTAATTCATATAATTTTGGGTGAATTTTGTCTTACAGTGGTCAAATCACAAACTGAAATGAACTCTGAGCCCTTCAGAAATAATGGACGGAATCTAATAAAACAATTAAATTTACTATCACTAGGAGCTTTGCATGTATTACTTCAAATCTGTACCAAAAATTAACTATAGTCTATTTAAATCACATCTCTTTATAATAAAATGTATAGATGAAGAAACTGGGGTTCAAATAAGTGAAAGAATCAGCCTAAATATACAGTTAGTGAGGATAGAACTAGGATTTATTTGTTCCATGAGTAGGAGAGACAAAGCACCCCAAACAGAGTCCCTAGGCCACAATTGCCCCTAGCTTCAGTCACCCAGGATCAGGCACATGCATACCTGGCCTCCACGGGGGTGTCTGAATGCAAACCGGAAACCTTCCCATGGTGATCTGTCTTGCCTATGTCATGCTCTGCCACTGCGCCCCACGCTGGGATTTCAATTCAAACAGTTTGACTCCATGATTTCTCCAAATCATTATGCAATAATTATATTCAATTAGTCATGTCTATAAACTGAATATGAAGCAAACTGTCTCTACTTATAGCGCAGGAAAGTGCATAAACATGCACTCTAATGTAGGAGACATGTCTGTCTTCATTGTGGTCTATTTCCAGTAAACTTGTGTATTTTATTGGGGTCAAAATCTTTCAGCTTCTTAATTAACTAATACGTTTGTCTTAATTATATAAAGAATTAGTCATTTTTAACATATTTGCGTAAGTAATCGCTAGGTTGATCTTTTGGATTATCAAGCATGTGGATAAATTACCACTACCTCCACACACACATGCACACATGTGAACACATCCTTAAGCTCAAAGTTTCACAGGACTATATAACTGGAACCTACAACAGGTCATTTAGAAAACTGACGTTCCAGGACCAGCAGATGGCCTAATGGCTACATGTAGTCGTCCCATGTAGTTCCATGTAGTCATCCGCGGTTCAAGTCTTGGACCCGGTGGCTTAAATTCACACCAGGCACGTGTGTGTACATGCCCAAGATCTCAAGAGGAGAATAGAAGAGAAGAGATTGTGGTGTGGTCATCCCTCCTGGGGGGTGATTTCTTGTTTTCTGTCTGTTTCTCTCTCTTTCTGGGAAGCGCACGTGCCCTTGTAACAAAAACCACTCCAAAAGAAAAACTGACATTTCTATTCAAATCTCAACACAATGGGGCCATCAGGTGGCTTAGTGATTAAGGCACAGGATTCCCACATGGCTGACTGCATTTCGAGTCCCAGGCCCGGCGACTTGAAACTCATGCTGGGCATGCATGCATTTGTGCCCAAAATCCTGAGAGGAGAGTGGAAGAGAAGGGATTTCAACATGGTCATCTCCCCTGGTGTGTGTGTGGAGGTGATGTCTTTCGTTCTGTCTCTCTGTCTCTATCTCTCTAGCGAGCATATGTGCCCTATAGCAAAAATCTCTAGGGAAAAAAAGCACTCAACAAAATAGAGAAACTAGGCCGTGCTTTTATTGTTAACTGTTGTTTCTTGTAGTCTACATGTATAAGAAGAAAGAACTAAAAAGATGTGACCACAACTTAAAAGTCAAAGAAGATAAATGATTACATAAATGATAATAATTCTGTAAGATGCACATTATATACACTATTAAAATTATAAACCCCAAAAGATTACTTATAAGTAACAAAGAAGTCATGATAAAATGTTAAGTGGAGAAAGAGAATATAACTATTAATATATTTGAATTAGAACATTTATTTTGTGCAGCAGTATGTATGAAAGGAAGAATATATACTAAATATGACACTGTATTTATCTGGATGGCAGATTAGAGGAGTCTTTGCTATGTGGTCATTGATACTTTCCAAGTTTTCTACAACACATATGTGTACATATGCATTTATTTACACATATCTAACTCTATATACATATGTATATTCATAATGCATACATGCATACACACATCTCTGAAGAGATGACATCTGAACTCAAATTATATGGAGGAAAAGGGCCCATCAAGACAGCATTCCAGATAAAGGATCAGCAAACTCAGAGGCCACATTAAACAAAGAATACTATTCTAGGGACTGGAAGATGTATAGGTGACTGGACCATAGGGGGATGGAGAATGGAAGAGAGGCATACAAAGAAGGCACAGAAGTAGGTGAGAATAAAGCCATGTAGGAGTCAGGAAAATGGCATAAAGTAATAGGGCATGATAGCTATTAGTACTTTCTTTCAGATATTAATATTCCATATAGACTTCTCAAAACACAAAGTATTGAGGTTGCCAGTAGTTTATTCTATCCTTCCCGAGAGAGGTCCACTGATCACATTTTTGGTGTGTATGCTTTCGAACATGGACTCAGTGACAACTTCTGACATGCTTTGATGCTAATCCTATAGTTATTGGTCTTCTCAGAAGCAAAAGAAAAACATGCTAAAGACATAGATAGTTAAACCAAGGAGTAGTTACCACACATGTGTACACACACACACATTCTCTCTGTCTCTCTCTCATTCTCTCTCTCTCTCTCAAGGCGTTGATTCTGACACAAGAATTTGGCCATGACATTTGTGTGGCAGGATGCCTTTGTCTATGTGGGTTACTCTATGTGGGACCAGGCATGACCACTGGTCCAAGTTCATGCTGGATTCAGTAGTGCAGTGGTTAGAGATCCACACCCCAATTAAAAGGGAAATTAATCTTTCTATTTGATCCCTGCATAAGACTTTTGAAGGTAAATGTGGAAGTATAAATATGAAAGCAATTATATATAACATGCGCAGTCCAGGATGGAGTCCTGGAAGCAGGACTGAGTGTGGAAAACGTTGATGTTTCCCTCTGGACAAAGTACAAAGGAGATCAGGTATGCAAATTCTGAGAAGGAGGTGAAAAAGCAAAGACTGCGAAGTGCATGAAAGCAATTAGAGAGGACAGAGGAAGGAGGTTCAAAAGGCAGGGCCAAGGTCAGAGAGCAACGATGGAGCTCGCTGGTCTGGAGGATGGAGTGAGGAGAGATGCTCATGAACAAGATTCAGGTAGTTGCAGCACTTACATCATGCACATGGCCATTCCTGTGGGATGAAGGGGCACTTCGGAGAGGAACACGGTGAGATTGGCTTGGAGAAGAGAGGATTTATATTATGATATAACTAATTCATCCATGGAGCAGAAGAGGTCATGAAGAGCAGGTCTGGGCTGTTTTTCATGTCTGAATGCCCTCAAGACCTTCATTCAGTATTTCAGGTAGATGATGCTTAATAAATATTCATTGATTAAATTGGCAAAAAAAAAAAGAAGAAGAAAAAAGAAAGAAAGAAAGAGAGAGAAAGAAAAAGAAAGAAAAGAAAAAGTCCACAGGCAGAGAGCCTGCATTTTCTAAGGTTTCAAAATAGAAGTCTAAAGGTATCTCAGAGGTCAGCTCAGGGAAAAAGAGGAAAACAATGAGGTAAAACTCTTAAGTCCTCCCCCACCTAAACCAGGCAGTTCTGTTCTGGTCTGAGCTACATATGGAGACATCAGGGAAGAATTAGAAATAGGATTCTGATGGGAACAACATTTAAAACACATTGCTTTAGGAAGGGAAGTACAAATTAATTTCCCCCCTTAACCAATTCAAACCAAGACCTCTGAGCTAGCAAAAAGCAAGACAGGATTCTTAGGAAGATGTTTGAGATACAGCCTAACTACAGATAACTCAAGTCTTCAGGAAGGGCAGTGCCTTCACACCAGTAATTACTTTAATCAACCTGCAAATCAGGGTGGTTATCCTGCAGAGCTGGAACTGCCACAGAAATTGATGTTCACTACTGTGTAGCCAAAGGAATCCTTGCTGTCCTTTTTTCCAGTCTCTTCTATTCCAACATAGGTTATCATAGGAGATCCTGTCCTCTCTTCCACATTTGACATTTACAAGGTGAATTTCCTTCTGTCACTTGCTCATGACAAAGATTGACTAGAAGCTTCCATGAGAGCCTTAGAAAGTTCTTTGGGCAAGCCCTGTGTTTGACTGGTTTTCTTTGCTTTCAGCTCCGTGATGCTTTCAATAAGGGCTTAGAAAGAAACAGAGGTTCCATCTGACTTGATAGTTTTTAGAGCAATAAAAGAAACAAGAGTGTCAAGCTTTTCTTGTAGTAGAAAGTCTCTCCTGACTCTGGGCTTACTTTAATTAAAGAAAACATGACTTCAGTGATGCCCTCTCAATGCACCAAACGCACGGGGATGGTGAAAAAATTAAACGAATCTGCAGTTAATATTTTGGAACAATTCCTTCACTTGTGTGTATTTTTTTACTTCACCGTAATAACAGTTCAGGACTTCTAATTTGTATTTTATATTTAAGTGACAAATAAATTGTCAGATGGTTCTTCATCATCATCTTCCCATCGTCTTAGAAATATAAATTGCTTGAGGGGGAAGTACTATAATTTTAGACCAGAAAATACATGCCAGATGTCTCTTATATGAAGTCGTCCCGCCCAGGGATATATGCCTTAGTCATTAGGATGTGTTCTAAATATTACTGCAAAGTCCTTGGAATGATGGGTCTGAACCCTCAGTTATACTTAACTGCTGGCATTCGGCTTTGTCTCTGTGTCTTGTGCTCCTATTTCCACTGATGTAAAGGAAGCACCAATTAGATAACACTCCATTATTAGAGAACCAGGCACAAGTCAGCTGAGGCAGGGGACCCGCCTTCTCCCCCAGAACAATGTCAAGGCTGCCTGGCTGAGGGTCTCCGGGCCTCTGTTGCACTTTGCTCTTGACATTCTCCAGCACACCCTATAAACATGTCTAATGTTGTCCTGCTCAGTTTGTTTATTTCAGACTATTTCGTCCAGGATAAAGGGAAATCTAGCTGGATCCTGGAGATGACAGCAGACTGGGACAGAGGGACTAAAAAATGGGGAAAACAGGAAACAGACAAAAAGAATAAAAATGGTCAAAGTCAGAAAGCAGGATTTCTAAAGTTTCTAATCTCCACTGTGCAGCTGGTTTGCTGCTAGCTTGTACAAATTCAGTAGGGGTCTTTGTGTGCCCTTGTTTGTCTGCTAAAGGCTCTTCATTGTTTTCAAGAGGATTAAATGCTCTTACTCTTCTGCATGGCTGACTCCTCTTCACGGCTAAGGTCTCAATCTCAATGCCACCTTCTACTTCCTGACCTCCCTACTGCTGGCAGAGCCCGAGTCCCATTGCTCTCTACATTATGACCTGCATAGCTCTCATCTGTAATGGTGTGTAATAGCTTGGTTATTGTTATTACTATTTTACTTGAGTATGGCCCCTCAGTACCAGAGTCAGTAGGCCCCAATAGAGTGGGAACACATCTCTGTCCCACCCTCTTCCTGGTATTTAACACATATGTGCCCTATAACAGATGTCCAACAAATATTTTTGATTGCATAAATGACTAAATCAATGAATAAGTCTACCAGATGGTGTAAATGACACATGAAAAGAAAAGGAATGTAGTAAAGCTTTTGCTTCCCGTGAAGATATATTTAGGTAATAGGACTTTGAAAAATGTATTATTGAATGTAAAGCTGAAGTCCATGGAATCTAATAAATACTAAGTAAAATAAAATAGGCAGAAAGTCAGAAATCTCCCGGATTACATTTCAAAAAACTTCCACTATATCCATTCTTTAGCAAACTCTTAAATATTTCATTTTTTGAATATTAAGAAATTGGGGTCTTTGCACCAATTTGTCATCATTCTTAAAATATCCACTAACCAAAGTCATTTTGTACTGATAAATTAAGTGCTATGTTGAAATTCCTGTGTAGGCTTAAAAAGGCTTCTTTCCATTTCTTTCTAAATATATAATTAACAAAGAGTCAATTATTCTCAAAGAGCAACTTATTTCTTTCAATTCACTGATTATAATGAGGGTTATTTGTTACAACCATAAAAGAGGAAATGGCGCATAGGCCAAGAGGAAATTTGGAAAGGATGTGTGACTGGAGAAATTATTTTGGAAGGTGAAATGAAAGAGAAAAGAGTCAAAATAAAAGAAAAATTAAAATTAGAAATGAAATTATTTTAGCCCTACTGTAATAACCTCTGCTCCTTGGAGCAGAGGAAATAGGACCCAAGAGAGCATTCCATAGACGATGGATGGGACACTAAAAGATACTCGTCACATGCCTGGGGTCAAAGGGCTCAGCCTTAAATGAGATACAGTCATGTCTAGGAGCCTTTGATTCTCACTTTTGTCATCTGGAAAATGGGAGCAATAAAAATCTTCCTAGGGCAATTATAAGATGAAATGAAACCATGCATATGAATGCACCAAGTCAAGATCAATGAACATTAGCTCTTTTTTGCTTACTGCTCTCCTCAGCCCTTACCCAGATGCAGTCAGAGGGTAGAGTCAGACAACAATCCAACCTCCATATAGAAACAAACAAAAAAACAACAATAGCAAACCACACTATTAACTTGAATATTTGGGCTTACACTAGAAATCCACAAATCTATTTCTATTTAATCCTTTGCTATTGAAATTATTTTTAAAGCGAATGATTCCACTTACCAATTTTAGGAAACCCACTGTTGAAGGTAATTAACCTGAATAATTCAATGGAAAAGAGCATTCAAGGCACAAGTATTCACTAATAAAATGATTGTCTAAATTGATGCACTTATTTGCTACTTCTTCTATGATCATAGTTAATTTGTGTAGGAGTGAGTGTTTGACTCAAGATTGAGCAGTTAGAGACCTTCCCAAGAATTACTCATCTGGAATGCTATATTCACCTTCAGCGGAGGCCAGTTACAGATCATAAGCATGTGTGCGCCTAGCTTATTCAGAGAGGTCTTTGGATGAGAACCCAGAACCTTCCCACCTGGATAAACCTTGTAGAGGATTGCATTTGCCACTCCATCACTATCTGACCCCCATGCTATATCTTGACAAACCTGTGGTTATTGACAAACCTGTGAGATTCCCCCCAATAGTCTTCTCATAAATGTCCCCTTTTAGCTAAATCCATCTAATACCCAGTAAGTTTTAATGTTGGTCTTAAAGAGAATTTCAATATAGAAATCAATTGAGTGAGAGTGGCATTATAATGGAAATAATGTACATATGAGCACATAATAACTACTAAAAAATATTCATTGAATAACTTATTAAAAGTAGTATCATGGAGTAGCAGGAGGTGTGGTGGTTAAGGTGCTAGACTCCCACATAGTCAACTATGGTTCAAGTCCTGGACCTGATGACTTAAAAATCATGCGAGGTTTCTATGTGTCCATGTCTAAAATCTGGAGAGAAGAATGAATGAGAAGGGATTGCAGTGTAACCATCCCCCTTAGGGGATTATTCCTCATTTTTCCTCACTGTCTCTCTCGAACAAGTGCATGTACCCTATGGCAAATGGTAAAAACCTTAAAAAAATGTATAAGATACAAACAAGACATGACCATTCTGTTGAGAATAACTACCTTTGTTCCCTGTCACTGTTTGCATAAATAACTCTATAGCTAGAAAGCAATAAACCAATTTAAAAATGAGCAAAAGACCTAAACAGATAATTCTCTAAGAAAGATATATAAATGGCCAACAGGATACAAAAAAAAAAAAAAATCCTCAGTATCACTAATCATCAAGGAAACATAAATAAAACCACAATGAGATATCCTCACACTTGTTAGAATGCCTGTCATCAAGAAGACAAAAGATAAGTATAGGCAATAGTATGAAGAAATGGGAACCGTTATACACTGTTAGCAGGAATGTAAATCAGTGAAGTTATTATAGAAAGTAGTATGGAGGTTCTTCAATATGTCAAAGTGATATCTGCACTTCCACGTTCACTGTAGCCAAGTATAGCCAGAATTAATCTAAATGTCTATGAACAGAAGAATGGGTAAAGAAAATGTGGTTGGTATACTTAATGGTATACTATAATATTCAGCCTTTGAAAGGAAAATATCCCGTCATTTGTGATAACTGGATAAACCTGGAGGACATTGTGTTGAGTGAACTAAATTAGGCACAAAATGACAAATACTTCATAATCTCACTTCCACATGGAATTAAAAAACTTTTGGAAATAGAAAGTAGAATGGTGGCTACTAGAGGCTGAGGGTATGTGGGGAATAAGAAAATGGTGACCAAAGGGTACAAAGTTAGATAGAATGAATAAGATTTCAAGATCTCAACAGATCTTGAAATAAAACATGGCAACCACATTTAATGAAATAATAGCATGGCAACCACAGTTAATAATAATGTATGTATGTTTTTTATATTGCTGGAAGAGTACATTTTAAATGTCATTACAAAAAAATTATAGGTAGGCAAAATGATGAATATGTTCATTTGCTTGATGTAATCATTCTACAATGTAAACATATATTAAAATATTACATCGTACCCTTAAATATAAATAATTATTTTTCAATCACAAACAAAAGGAAAATAAATGCCATGTAAATCATTTAGCCATTAAATAGCTACAGGAGCCCAATTTGTAACAAATGGAGTATTGTATCCACTTTTGTCCAGGCCTTTGACAAAACTGAATGCTCCCAGAATATAGTGGGAAGAAATGGTTGGCAGTTGAATGGCATTTCCAAGACAGGAACAATAGTGGAGTGACCTCAGGTTAGAGTTGCATAGTGTCTACAGGGTCTCTAACAGTGCTAGATCCAAGGGTACGTTGTACATCCAAGTAGCAGAGCCTGTCATGGGGGAGCCCATGAAGGAACACAGCCTGAATTCCAGAGCATTTAGAGCAGAACGTGCAGTCCATCCCTCCTAACCATCAGGGATGCCCAGAGGTCAGAAAAGCTGCCCAATGTGAGATGTTACATCCAGTGAGGCCCCTGCCCAGTAAGTCTGTGGAGGTAGAAGTGCATTTTGAGGAGTGACTTTAAGCAATCACTTGGTAAGAGAACAAACTGAGCTAAGCAGCCAGATTTCCCCTTCCGGGTGACATCATCTAGAGGCACATAACTCATGCTTGCAACACTTATTCAAGAAAGACCAGCTATACTTGGTGGAGACAGTCATCGGAAAGTAAAATGACCCAAGGGTTTAGTAAAGCCAGTTGTTTCCTCTTCTGAAAACAGAAATAACAAAATTTAAAATAATACAAAGTTCAAAGTTTAACCCTAGATAGTGTAGTCTTTGTGGTGGGGATGGTGCTCTTTGTTTAGTATTTTGCTTACACAAGGCAAACAATATTTTGAGATAACACAACATAGGAGGAAATGTCTGAAGGTCTGGATTGAAGTATTCGTTCAGCCCCTCAGTATTTGCTTGAACTTTCATATGTCACTCAACTGCTCTAAACATAAAGGAAAACAATAGGTTGAGAACACGTGTCCTATACTTACCAAAGTCAAGGAGACTGCTGATATACACGTGCAAGTCTAGGAACTAAGAGCAAAATGCTGTGATGAGGCATCTGTAAAACGCCTGGGCTTACAATGGTGGCGTGAACCCTAGGACATAGGATGGACAGATACAGTAAGAGAAGACTAGTGCAGACTTAGAACAAACAAGAAGACAGAAACCAAGGTGTAATAATATGTTTTGGCATGTATAAGAAGGAAGTAATAGGATTTTGAACTAAATAATGTGTGCATTTTCTGGAAGATGGAAGATAAAGCCACTGGCTAATGGAGATAGGACACTATTGAATCTTGAGTAGGAAAGGAAGAGAAAGTAAGGGAGGAAAGGGATGTTAATTGCCTGATCTATGTTAGCCTCCGTCCAAAGGTTCTATGCTTTCTTTTGACTCAGACACTCTTTCAAAACTTTCTCTGACTTAATTCTTCTCATCCTGAAATACATACTTCTCATACTTTAAATTGTCTCTACATCTTAGAAATTCATTGTGATTTACACTGGGCTTTCACATGGTATGGCATGTAATTGTGTGACACGAAACTGGTTCATACCACATCTGCCTTTCTCAAAGGACTCTGAGTGTCTTGAGAACATGCATCATGTCTGTTCCTTTCTGAATCCCCTAGGACAGAACCTAGCACATAGTAGGAACTAAACAAATATTTTTGAGTTGAATGGATAGCCTCATATAATACTCACAACCCTGAGCTGGAGAGTCAGGTAGGGCTGGAAAAATAGATACCCAAATGAACTGAGATTCAGGTGCAGAAATTTCAGGTAATGACTGGGAATATTTGACACTCACGGTGGACTGATGACTTGTGAGGCTGTGGTAGAACTTTGGGTGAGCTCTACTGTCCTTGTTTCAGTTTAGTTTATAAGGATCACATTGAAAAGCTTGTGGAAAATACAGATCCTGGATCTTTTCAAATCCAAAAAGTCTTATTTCTGCCCAAAGCCTCATAACATGCATGATATCTCACATCTGTCCACTTGCTCCAGAAAAGGTGGCCATTCTCAGTAGTCTATCTACCACTTCATTCTTACTCAACACGTCATCCGTTCCTGTCAATATATTCTTTGAAGTGTCTTGTACACCCATCAACTTTTCTCTCTTTGCTCTGACTATTCTTTTATAAGCACATGGCCCACTATGAGGGACCCCCACATATCAACCTGATTCTATACCAGTTTTTCTTTTAGAATAGTCTTTTTAGACTACAATATGCTTCAATTCCATTGATGAAATCTCTTGGAAGTCCTCCCATAGCTTTCAGTACAAGAACTAAAATCAAACATTATAACATGGTCTAAACATACTTTGTTGGTCTGGCTCTTACCTCCCTCTTCCGTTTTCTCCCTCTGTGATGCTGCCACACCAGCTTCAGTTCCTCAATATCACTGGCCCCTTCCGACTACAGGGCCTTGGCACAGGTTCCCACTTTTGCCTGAACGTTTTCCAAGCTCCCTCCTCCACCTACCAATTTGACTTTTGGAACTAAGCTCAAACAAGGTTAGATCTGGCCATTGATACACTCATAGCAGTCTGCATTTTGTTATGTCACAGCCTGACTATGTATTTATTGTTCAATTAATTGATGACTGTCTGACCCCTCTTCAAGATTTAGACTACCTGAGTGCAGGGCCTACGTTAGCTTTACTCAGGACTCTATGCCCACCCCAGTAGCCTGACAAATAGCTGGTGTTCTGTACAGGAGTGCCCAATAGGTACACAAATCATGCAGTAAGTCAAGAGCTGGAATCTGTTATTATTAGTGATTTGATAGAGATTTGAACTAAAGAGTTCACCTCATGCTGGGAACCCTTGATTCCAGGGACATGTATTACTCCTGTCTCTGTGCTTCATGTGTGCACATTCATGGAAGCATCCATGAGAAATGTCTTACAAGCATCTAGGACTCATGGCAGGTCTTCAGTACTTTGTACACAAGGAACATGCTGGGCACATCACTGGAGGGGCCCCCAACACTGACTCTCAGCTATGCCTTGCAGTCTAATTCAGTTTAACAGTTATTCACTGAGCACTTTCTTTGAGCTGAGCAATCTTCCAATTGGCACTAAGTCTAGGTGTGACCTTGAAGGGGAACTTGATGTGCAGGGTGAGACACCTGTGAGACCAAGTAATTATGACACAGTGTAAGATACATAGCAACTGATGAATGCATAAGGGATCGTGACAGCCCAATGCTGTGCTGGGCTGGCTTCAAGGGGGAAGTAGCTTGAAATAGGTTTGGAGGGATGAATAAGTTTATTATATTTTTAATAAGGTAGTAGGGACCTAAATAGAAGTGAAAATTGCATTTTGCAAATATAAAAATCAAGAGCCTGGAACTAGATCAGTGTGTTTGGAGAACAATGGTTAATTGTACGGTGAAAGCAATAAATATGAGAAAGAGAGAAGTTGGTGTAGATGAAGTCTGAGCAATCGTAAGGTGTCTCCTTTTCCTCTTAAAGCCTTGCCCTATTCTCCCTCTCTTGCCACCCCAAATTCAGGGTCACTGTTTACACATCTATTAACCTTGTCCCTTTCTCCATGTCCCTTGATTAATCCTTGATCCTCAAGCCCAGCTTGAACACCTACAAGGTATGTTTTACAGTCGGGGAGCCTAACGTCCCAGGGAGAATCTGTCTTGCTGAGATTGTTGCTGGCAGATTTACTTCCAGTGTGATTGTTGCAAGAGTTTGTCTAACAGAATGAATGATCAATCCTGAGTAAAAGGGATTATGAAAAACTTAATAGCATTGTAGCAATGTGGCTGTTAATGAAATACAGTTGGCTGCTCCCGCCATTTGGCACCAACCAACCCGACACTGTCAACATCACAATACGATATTTGTTCCCAATTATTTTACAGCAACAACTGAAATACAATATGGTATTAATCATATTTATTATAAGTATCAATTTGAGAAATTTCTGACATGCCAGAAGATGAATAGGTTTATTATGAAAAGCCATTCGGCTTGTGCATGCTGACTGCTGCTGTGTAATAAACAGCCGATGCAGGAGCTTTTTAAAAAAAGAGGTAAAGTGAAAAATACAACAGAAAACAAAAATGAAGCATTGAGACCCTTCCAATACTGACTGTGTCTGTTGGTCAAGCAAAGCCAAGATACCTTGTGCCTTTAGGACTCCATATGTTGGAATAAACCAGTGGGATATTCCAGACACTCAGAAGAGACAGCAAGGAAAGTTTCATGACTGGGACCCCAAAGTGACACTGGAAGCAAAGGAACCTTTTTTTTTTTCTTCTTTGGAGAGGTTTTTGCTATAGGGCATGTGCATTCACCAGAAAGACAGAGAGAGACAGAAAGTGAGAAATCACCCCCTAGGGGGGATGGCCATGCCACAATCTCTTCTCCTCCATTCTCCTCTCAGGATCTTGGGCACCCACGCACATGCACCCAGCATGAGTTTAAGCCGCCGGGTCTGGGACTCAAACCACCATCGACTACATGGGAGTCCAGCAACATAGCCATTACTCCATCTGCTGATCCCAAAGGAATCTTTCTTAAGATGCAGTACCCTCTAAACCTCCTTTGACAAACCTACTCCAGCACACACTGCTTTAGAGACTGGCTCTTTCCAGAAAACTCTTGTCCTACACATACTGCAGGGCTCATTCCTTCACTTGTTGCAGGCACTTTATCAATTATCTCCTTATCAAAAGAGTCTTTCTGATTGGCCCATTTAAAAAGTCCCTCAAATTCCATTTTTTTAAAATTTTCTAAGACTTCTGTAACTCTATCTATGTCTACTTGTATTTTTTCTCCTTGTGACTATGAACTAGATAAGTATTGAGCTTTCATTCCTCCATGACCCAGCACATGCATGCATGGTACATACTAATCACAGCTATCATGGAATAAATGAACGAGTGAGCAAACAAATGAGTGACCGGACAAATGAATGAATGGTCAACTCAGCAGTGTCTTTTGAGCTATTGACTATATTTGGGTGATTTCACCTCTTTATTGGACTGTCGGGAAAGTCACGATGTATTTTTGCATAGGAAAACACATCATGACTTTTCCAGTGACTCAATATTTCTTCATTTTTTTGTCTGTTCTTGAGTTTTATAGTCCAACCTCAATGTAATTCTTTCTCTTTAGGGTTTTTTTTTTTCCCATAGATTGAGAACCTGTTGTTTGTTATAAGCCTGTGGAATCCATTCTCACTTATTGGCATCAAAGTAACTTAAAGAAAATTTGCATTATTTCCTTGCGTCCTTTCACTTATTAAAGTCTTCCGTGAATTTCCTGTGTGTTGAGGAGTAACCTCACAGTCCTCAGCATGGCACACAAAGCACTTCATGGCCTGTACACTACCTGTTTATCCCAGCATCATCTTCCCTCTCCTTCTCACACACACTCGTGATCCAGAAAGGCGTAGAGGTGTACTGCTGGATTTGACATGTCCTCTCACGCTTTAGAGAATTTGCCCTGCTCCTCTCTGCCTTGCAGCTGGAATGGCTGTTGTTTCCTACTGCAGATCTCAAGCCTTAACCACTTGTAAAATTGTTGTTTTGTGGGACCAGCAGTTGGGGTAGTGGCTACGTCATTGGCTGGACTCCCATGTAGTTGACCATGGTTCAAGTCCAAGACCCAGTGGCTTAAAACTTATGCTGGGTATGTATGCATGCATACCCAAATTATCAGGAGGAGAACGGAGGAGAAGGATTTCAGCAGGGTCATACCCTCTGAGGGGGTGATTTTTCACTTTCTGTCTCTCTGTCTCTCTAGTGAACATACACGCCCTGTAGCAAAAATTTCTCAAAAAATAAACAATTTCTGCTTTGTGCTTTCAGAGAAGGTCTTCCTCTGTGTTTCTCCCTTCATCACTTTTCTGTTGATTAGCTGTATAAAACTCCTTAATTCTGTCATGTAGCTGAAACAAAAAGAGAAGGAAACAAGAATCTCACAGAAGTTGAAGAATCAAGAGTTATATAGAATTTACTGTATAAAGATGAAATCTATCAAGTCAGGCAAAGAAGAAAAGGATGATTTTTCCAAAGAGACTGATTAAATTGTAGAGAAATAACTAATGTATATACTAAGACTTTCAAAAAAAGGTGATCTAAAGTCACCTCCAATTTTTGGAATAGTGTCATACGTAGATAAAAACATTTGTTCAGCAGTAAAGGAGTTTTATACTTGGTCTAATCTGGGGATAGTAGTAAACCATCCTTCAGGAAGAACTGTTGGGTAGCAGAAAAGGCACTCAAATATTTTTAAAATTTTAGGCAGTAGATGGAGGTCAGAATTTACTTGCTTGAAAGAGGGATTCATCAGAATGCAGAACAAGTCTCATGAGTGAATTGTAATAATATCCTTGTTCATCTGCCAGATTTGAATCAAGTATCATTTCTTCAGGAAAGAGTGTCCTCCTTTGAGGAGCTTTCAAATACTTACCCTGGCCCCCCAGCGTCTTTAGTATTTTAGTAAAGTGTGTGACATAATGTGTGACACTTTTGCTTACATGTTTATTTCTTCATCTAGAGCTGAGGGTCTTATCTCATTCATCCCATATTTCTAATACCTACTTAACATCAGGCCCCTGACAGGTACTCAGCAGATGGAGACCAAGTTTTGAAAATAAGAGATACTAATCTCACCAAGTATAGTATATGGTATACCTTTACTTTATTATCATAAGAATGGGGAATGAATCTTGAAATGAATAAACTAGGGAGAATTGGTTGCTGTAATATAATTGTGTCCTGAGTGTAGAAAAGGAAATTTAGGAGAAAAAATAGAGAAGCTAGACATTTGTGGACCACAGATAGGCTTATTAGTTGTTGATGAGAATGTGTATAGTATTCCCAACTGGGCTGGACTGAGGTGTATGTCATGGTGGATAAAGTCTCTTTACAATCTAAATGATGTATAGTGATTAAATGTATAAATAATAAAAATTTAAAAAACAAACAAAAATTCATATGCTAAAATCCTAGCACTCAAAGTAACGGTATTAGGAAATGGGGCCTTTGGGAAGTGATAAGGTTATAAGAATGCAGCTGTCATGAAGATTAGTGCCCTTATTAAAAAAAAAAGTCCACAGAGACCTAGCTAGCTCCTTCTATTATGTGAGAGCACAGCAAGAAAGTGTTGCTCTACGAACCAGGAAACAGTCACTCACTAGGTCTCAAATCTACCAGTGCTTTGACCTCGAACTTTCCAGCCTCCAGAACTGTTTATAAGCTGCCAAGTTTAAGGATTTAGTTATAGCAGTACGAACAGACTAAGAGAGTGACGAAGCATGTGGAATGGAGGGAAGATAACCTCATGTGAGTAGCTATAGCAAAGTCAAATGATGCTAGCACAATGTTGCCCCAGCACCCAGCACAATACCTGGCATTTAATATTAATTTACTAAGAATTGGGGCAGAAATTAACACAATATTGAAGTCAATGTTCTTTAAAGTCCCTTAAGAAACTGATAGCCACTAATCATTTTCATGTGGCAAGTAAGCGTTTTCAGACTGTCTATAGATGGGTATAACCAAAGTACGTTTTGAGTTTCTTATTTGCCTTATCCATGGCCTGAGGCTTTTCTTTCTTAAGCTGGTGGTAAAAGGAAGGAAGGACAGTTTCCAGCACCACTGTTCATTTCTATTTTTTTTTTTTTAGCCGTTATTCCAATTTTCACTTCAATTTAGGAAAGGTCTATAGGAAATCACAGTGCTACATTCTTTCATTCCATGAGCTACTTTGTTGGGTAGAATTTATTTTGCACAGATTTATTTAAAATCAGTTTTTAACTACCACTTTCGTCATATGGGATTTTTACAACCTTATTTTCTGCTGATACAAATGGTTTTGATCCTTAAAAGGGCAGGGCTGTATTTCCCTTCAAACAATTTTAAATCACTACAGAGAATTAATTTTTAGTAATAGTGAGGGGAGAACATTTTACTCTTAGAACTTAAGAAATGGGAGTTCCAATAAGCAGATGCTGGAAACCTATTGAGTTAGGTTTTGTTGCTGTTGTTTGTATTCTAATATTCAGACAATTGGCATGAAAATAAAGAAGTATGAGGAAAATGCTGAAAACAAAACCAATAAAAGTCACTATTAAGCATATTATTTTGCATTTGCAAAACACTTTTATAAATGTCTGCAAATATCGATTCCAATTTTATTCCTGAGGAAAATAGGAAATAAGCCATTTTGAGTCAAAGTTTAGCTTAAGATACAGGTATCGTCGTCATAATTAGGGAGAAGGAACTCATAGTAACCCTGGAATCATTGTCACAGAGTTATTAGCAGGAAGAACCATTGTCCTTCAACCCTCACTAATAAACAGGAAGTGACAATTCCACAGGGAGTTCCAGAGTTCTTCAGGTTCCCATCAAAATTAATACTGGTGGGACCAGCAAGTAGCGTAATGGCTATGTCGCTGGACTCCCATGTAGTCGACCGTGGTTCGCGTCCAGGATCCGGTGGCTTAAAACTCACACCGGGTGCGTGTGCATGCGTGCCCAAGATCCCAAGAGGAGAACGGAGGAGAAGGGATTGTGGCGTGGCCATCCCCTGGGGGGTGATTTCTCGCTTTCTGTCTCTCTGTCTCTCTCTGTCTGGCGCCCTATAGTTAAAACCTCTCCAAAAAAAAAAATGTCAACTTAATACTGGAGATTCTATAAGAAAGCTCAAAATAAGCAATACATGTTAGATCTATATTATTGCAGAGGAAAGGAAATGAGGAAGGCAAAACACTAGAAGATACAAATGTATCCAGTATTTTAGTACAAGGTAGGAAACAGCACCTTGGAACTTTCTGGTCCATAAAGACTGCAGTCCACTTGCTTTTATCTCACTTGGCAAAGAAAGTAAAATGAGTGGGATTTTAGACCCCAAGGAGGAAAACTTTAGCTGAAATTAGTGGCACCATCTGAATACAAATTGTCATCAGAAGAAAAGAGCTAGGAAGCTGTCTGAAGGGACAGGGTATTTATGGAAGAAGTTGAAAGTGAATTGCATTCATAGATGCAGTCTGACCAACACTGATACCATCTTCACAGCTGCTCAAGAAAAAATTTACTCTAACTTCTTGATGTCATGGTTCTTATCTGCTGTAGTTGCAGGGGGTCTAAATGTATCTTTAAAATAAACTAGGGTAGGGGCCAGCAGTTGGGGCAGTGTGGTTAAGGTACTGGACTCTTACATGGCTGAGCATGGCTCGAGTCCCAGACCTAGTAATTTGTTTTCTCACTTTCTGTCTCATTTCTCTATGGCGAGTGTACATACCCTATAGCAAATGTAATAATAAGAACGATAAATTGAACTAAATAAATATATATATTTTAAAAGGTACTAGGATGAGAAGTGCCTCCCACAGCCCCACACCAGAAAGAGAACAGGAAGGATAGGCCACAGCCATGAAGGAAAGGACTGGTTCCAAGTCAAGACCTAAGCAAGTTGTCTTCAACTCATTCCAAATTCTGCACTGAAAAATAGAGTGCCTGGGGCTGAGTATCAACATGAACACCTGGGAGAAGCCAGGTCAGTGTATCAAAAGAACATTGATCTAAGGGTCAAAAGTCCCAGGCTTGGGACCAGATGGTGACACAGCACCCAGCAAGACAATCTCATATGGAAAGGTTTCCAGTTCATATCTGAAGACCTCCCTGGGTATGCCACAGGTGCCCTTACTCATGCTTCAGGAATGGCTAAAGGCTGGTGGTGGTTGTGGAGCAGGGGCCATCAGGGCTGTGGTCTTCATTGTGGTCTATTTCCAGTACGCATGCACTGGTGGGAATGAAGCAAGCTAGCTTAGAGGTTAGTGGGACTACAGCCATTTTGAAATTAAGAAAGGCATCTAATGAGGACGATGTAACAAAGTACTGAATCTTAGGGAGACCTGTTTAAGGAATGGGCAGATGAGAAACCAGGAACAAATATTTGAAGTAAAATAGGAATAGGATGATGACTCAAGGGAAAGGGAAAGCGATTGACTCTAAATGATTGCAATGAGAAATGATTTGCACATGTTTGTATCTTTTTTTTTGGAGAGGTTTTCGCTATAGGGCGCGTGTGCTCGCCAAACAGACAGAGACAGACAGAGAGACAGAAAGCGAGAAATCACCCCCCCGGGGGGATGGCCACGCCGCAATCCCCGCAATCCTTTCTCCTCCATTCTCCTCTCGGGAACTTGGGCACGCACGCACACGTGCCCGGTGTGAGTTTAAGCCACCAGGTCCAGGACTCAGACCACGGTCGACTACGTGGGAATCCAGTGACATAGCCATTATGCTAACTGCTGGTCCAATGTTTGTATCTTATACCTATAAATACTGAGAACACACTGCGCTTTTTGAGGCAGTTTGGTGGTCCTTGCCGACTATTTCCCCGTTACTGGTTACAGAAATAAATTCCCTTCCTCTCCGGCCTCTGCCTCTCATTTCACTGACTGCAAGGAACAGCACCTGGATTTAGTTGATGGGTGACAGGAACAAATGAATGAATAAACTTTGGGGGGAAAAGACTCAATCCAGAGCTTGTCTCAGTGTGTTACCAGTCTAAATCAAATATCTTCTCTGAGCTTTAGCTTTATCATGTAAAATGAGAAGAAAAACAAAAGCCTGGGAATTAGTCTAGATCAAGATTCCATAAACTATGATCTACTGGCCTAATCTGGCACACTGCCTATTTCTATATGTATAGCCTCACTGAAACGCAGCCAAGCCCACTCATTCCCAGATAGTCTGTGGCTGTTTTTGTATTACAGTCAGAAAGCTAAGTAGTTGCAACAGAGATTACATGGTCTGCAAATGCTAAAACATTTACTTTCAGTTCCTTCGTAGAAAAAGTTTGCTGAATAGCTCCAGAGAATCTCTGGTCTAAAATGGCCCTCTAAAAGATTAGGCATTGAAGCTTCCACTGTGACCACACATTGTGAAATGAATTTCCCCCCATCTAGAACACAATACATGAATCAGGAGATAAAGGTATCCATGTCAAGTTTAAAATTCAAAATTCATTCACTTGAAAATATAGCAATTTTTCATTTTCTTGCTGTGTTTGGGTTTGGCATAAAGAAGTCTGGAGGTGAGGGGGAGAAAAATTCTCTGAGCATTTGAAGTCTATTTCACTTTCATTATGAGACCACTGAGGCTTTTCTTGAGCAATGGAGAGAGTGTGAAATAGAATAAGGTATCCAAATCAATAGATTAAATTTTTGAAAGGATGAGTAATTGGAGTAATGTTACAGAATATCAAGCAGATTATTTAGATAGCACACAAGTTTCAAGTTTGATCAGGTCAATTCACAGGCCATCAAAAAGTACACAGAGAAATAGTGGGTTTGATCCAAGAGCCTTTTGCATTACAATATAGTCATTTGCTCTCTTTAGCCATTTAATCTCTTCCTCAGGTTCAGAGAAAGAAAGAAAGCAGAGATGAGAGAGGGAAGTAATGAGATCATACTGGAATTGCTTACATAGATAGTGATAACAGAAGGCTTTCACACCTGCTAATATTTCATATTGTGTTTACAGCTCCTTCCTCTGTACAGAGTTAGGATCATAAACAGAGGCTTTGATCAGGAAACCCTTAGACTGAGTCTAGAGAAGAGGTTGCCAAATACACCTGAGTATCAGAATCGCCAACAGAGTCTGGGCTCTAGAGCAACTGAATCATGATTACTGGAGGTGAAGGCCAGGCATTGAGCTCTACAACGGGATCCTTAGGGGATCCCCTGTGCAGACAGTTTTAGGAATCAACTCTAGAGTCCAATTCCTTCATTTTTCAGTGATGGACTAAAGCAATTTGCTGAAGTTGTATCACAGTCCCTCTCACCCGCAGTTCATCAATCTGAGAGGAAAAAAAATACATATGAAGTATTTACAAGGATCTGCAGGACCATTTGTGATGTGACCTTGACCCACCGTTTGTGTTCTTCCTCATGCATGCCAACTATATCCCAGCGTCAGGGACTGGCATTTCCCTTTTAGCTAGTTTTCTTCCTCTCTCCTATCCCCATGAATCTCTTCCCCAGATCATCTAAGTATCTGTTCAGAGGTCAGCTTAACAGAGAAGTCCTTTTTGGCTCTAAATCTAGATTCTTCTTGGCACTTACTATCACCTGACATTTCATGTATGTGTCTGTCTATTGTCTGTTCCTACTCAATTTGATCATAAGTTCTATATGAGAACAGTAAAGCTGTGTTGGTTCACTGCTGTGTCACCAACATTTAGAATCTCAACAAATATTTGAAAGTGAATGAATGAGTGACTTTTCTAAATATTGTCACCAGTGTAATAATGAGAAAGAGTGTAAATTGGGCTTGAATCCTCCATGCATGAGCTTGAGCAAGTTACTAAACATCTACTTCCTGTGTGTTAAGTAGCCACACTGATGCTGGTGGATTATTGTGAAAATTACATGGAGTAGAACAATAAGGTTTCCTTTGGGAAATAAGTCTAAAGTAGGCCTCAGGTTTAGGTCCCCCCCACTGGGAATTCCAGGGGACTATAAAGTTGATTGGATTGCCCAGTTGGGCTACAAAGAAGCTGGAAGTATGCTTTAGTTTCTTAATCCTGATGGAGCAGGAGGTTGTGTAACCCCCACTGGTGCCCCTTTGAACCACGTTTCATCAAGATATTGTGAAATGAGGAATAATAGGGAGCCTCCACTGGCCAGCATGTACCAGGGCCTTGTGCTAAGTTGGATGCACCCAGTGGAGAAAGGGAATCCCTGGCAGTCTCATGCAGTTCTTTCCATGCCTTTGTTCTCATAGGGCTGGCTGGAAACAGTCAAGTCAGTCCCACAGAACTACTGGGACAAATCACCACACTTCCCCTGTGACCGTGTAGAACAGCAATGTCCTTTACCCAGTTTCTCCCAAGTGAGAGTCAAGGATTTTAGTTTGCAGAAGAGAGAAGGGAGGAAAGAAAAGAACACTGACAATTGTGTTAAAAACCTATGTTCTTGGTAATTGTGTACTCATATTCATACTCCAGCCACAATTTTACATAATCCCATGAACCTATAAATAGAATTATTGTCTTCATTTTCCAGACAAGAAAACCTAGCTTGGCAAGGTATAGTATTTGACAGTAAGTTAGCAATGAGCTTGCAAAACCTTACCCTGAGTGAAGACTTGATGCTGTCCTTTACTAATTCTGTAATTCTAGAAGCCATGTATCCCCTTGCATAGTTGTGCTTGATTTTATAAAACATAACAATAGCAATGACACCTTGTTGTGAAACTGTTATTGAAATAAAATAAGATCTTTACTAGTTCTGTGATTCTGGAAGCCATGTACCCCCTTGCATAGTTGTGTTCTATTTTGTAAAGCATAACAATATCAATAACACCTACTCATGAAACGGTTGTTGAAATAAAATAAGATTTTAAGCACTCAGCCCAATGGCTTTACCATATGAATGTGCTCAATAAATGTTTTCTGTTATTATTGCTAATAGTATTTTTAATAAAGTAACCAAACCAAAGGCAGAGTCAAGATTCCGATTTCAGTTGACTTGACTTCACTGCTTCCTTTCTATTGTGCCACGTTAGTCCATTACCTTGGGCCACCACATGGACTTTATAAACCAAGACACTCACATTCTTAAAGTACTTCAACTGCACAGCTCCATGGTCCCTTCCAAATGCAAGATTTAGCAACCCAGTGGGAGAGTTGAACAACCTATTCTGAGAGGTCTCCAGGAAATGAAGTCTGGAATCTTCCCTAGAAACACAACCCCTGTGGCACCTCCCTTCTGTTCAGGATGCTAAGGACCTCTGACCTCCATAGACTTCATCCTCCCATACAATTGGTTCCTCTCACAATTAGTTTCTGGCACTGCCATCAAAGTGAGCTCTCCCCAAGGACATGGAACAGGATGAAAAACAAATGTTGTATTGTAAACTCAAAGTGCAATCCGGGCAGGCACAGCGAAGGAGGAAGGTTATGTTGTGGGAATTAGAGGTCAATGATAGAAGACAGCCTGCTCTCTGCCTCCTCCAGGTGATTTCTGGGGCGTGACATGTGCCCTCTTAGGCCCCAAACATTCCCATGATTAAGCAGTGCCTAAGGAACAGAGCCTGTGAGGATGTCCCCTAAAACTAGAATCATTTTTCTCTCTTGTTTCAAGTCATAGCAGGGTAAAAGACTGGTTTCTTGAATCCAGAAAGTATCAGGCTTATCCCGTAAAATCATTAGGGCAATTGTGGTTTGCCATCTTCTGACAGCATGGATGAGAGAAAGAGCCAAAAGACACAGCATCTTTCTTCCAATGAATACTCAACTTCAAAGAAAAAAGTGACCACTGTTGAGGAGGTGAAGTCATAGCCTCGCCAAACCTTTGAAGCTAGAGAAGAAGATGTAAATTAAGCACAGACAGGCAGGGTATAAAAATAATATTCGCAAAGGAAAAGCAAAACTCCTCAGCACTGGGTGTGAAAGTAGAGGAAGCTGGCCAAGGCAATGGGAAGATAAACAGAATTGCATGATGTAATCACTCTATGAAAAACAAATCAGATGAGAAATACATGGAAAATATGTGGAAGATGTAAATTGTCTATTTTATCTCAGAACTTTTAAGAATCAAAGTAGAAGCAAAGTCAACTTTCTCAATATTCAGTTCATTATAAATCCTTTTAAAAGCCAGGAAACATACTACTGTCTATTGTTTCTGTAATCGTGTTTTGCTATATGACAGAGCCATGGGGCTCTATAATTCTGTATAGGGCCACATGCCAGTATTATTCCTTAGTCCTTAGTTTTTTGTTTTTTTTTTCTCTTACATCTTCTATTAGTTAAATATTTGCTTATGTAGTCATTCACTTATTCATTCATTTAACAAACTGATTCTGTATTTGCCATGTACCAGGCACTCTATTCTTTGGTAAGTAAACAAAGATGAACACGACGCTGTCCTGCTCTTAAAAAATGTATTTTCCTACTTAAAAATAATTTTAAGTTGGTAATCAGAGGACAGCATAGTTCGTTTCTGATAAAGACAAATAAACAGATCCAAAGGAAGACAGAGTTTAAAGGTTCTAATACTATCCTTCCAAAATTCATGGCTCCCTAGAAACTCAAAATAAGAACTACTTGGAAATGGGGTCTTTAAAGATATTATTAAGATGAGGTAATAGTGGATTAGGAAGGGTGCTAAATCCGACAACTTGTGTTCTTAGAAAAAGATGAGCGAGCTCACACTCAGACACATATGAGGAATAAATCCATATGACAATGGAGGCAGAGATTACAAGGATGCCACCAGAAGTCAGAGAACACCAAGAATGGCCAGGAACCACCATAAACTAAAGAGGTCAGGACAGATTTTTCACTGGAAACTTCAGAGGAATTTTGGTTCTATAGACACCTTAACTTGAGAAGTTTAGCCTCCAGAACTCTGAGAGAATAAATTTTGGTTACTTAAAGCCACCCAATTTGTGACACTGTTACATTAGCCCTAGACAATGAATACAGAGGGGAAAGGCATTAATGCTCCTATGGTGAGAAATAAGATGCCACCAGATGATTTTGGTGGCATGTCATTGTTAATATGGTTTTTGCTTTGGGGAACTACTTCCTTCGTTGTGAATCAAAGCACCTTGCTCCACTCATCAAGGAGTGACGCATAACTAATCTTGACTTTACAAAATTTCCCTTCTTGCATTTTCATCTTCATGTTGATTATGGGTCTAAGAATAAACTATTAATTTAGCTTCTTTGATTCCAGGCACTTCCCAGGTTTCTGTACTTCATGAAACCTAATTCATTGACTTTTCTTTCTTCGCTGGCTCAGATTAACCAAAAGTGGTCATTGTTGCTTGCAACCAAGAACTCTCACTGGTATAGAACTCATGATGAATTTTCTGATTTTCCTTTTAGAGAGAACATTATAATCTTCTCTGTCCTGTTTTATCTTTGTTTCTATTTTTCTTTGTTTTACTTCAAAAAAAATTTGTGCTATACTTATGACTATTTCTGACAATGATGAAAGATCCTACAGTACCTTTTTATAAACATATTCTACCTCTAGCTAAAATAATATCTTGATTCATGCCAGTCTCTCCATCTAAAAATCCCTTCTCTATCAATCCACTTCACATATAAAACAATATTAATTTTTAGACCCAAGAAATGCCTTGAAGACTGAATAGAAGAAATAACACAGATGTTGGAGCTAGACTTTAACTGAGGTAGCATCAATTGTATATGACCTAAATTTGGAACAATCACTTATCTTTCTGAGATGTGGGTTTCCCAGAATCGTATTTACCAGTGGGTTATTGTTGGAATCAAAAAGCATCATATAACAAGCCGTCAGTCCAGTTCTGGACACAGAGAGATGCTAATAAAGTTGGTTTTCTTCTTTTCTCCCCTCTATTATCCTCGCCCTTCAAAAGTCATATGAATAACCTTTTGTAGCCTGTTCTTTTTCCTCTCACCTAGACCTGTAGGTAAAGACAGCTAGGAATGATAATTGGATATGTGAGAACAGTGTCTGATTAGCTTCCCTCTTCTTTAGCTTACTGGGATCTCCTGATTGGATAACTCTACTTAAGGAACTCTTTCTCCAAAACCTTGGCACCATACAAGGTTAATTCTTACACAATATACTGTTTGTTGGTTCAATCTAACATTGAAGCATGTTTTGCCTTTTGGTGTTTAAATGTTCATAAGTTTTTGTTTTTGTTTTTGTTTTTTTTTTTCTCCAAGGGAAAAAAAACATGTCTTTCTAGACATGTGTAAGCATATTACTTGGATTCCAGGTCCTACGAGAAATTCTGAGATAGATTTTTATTGACTGGCTTCAGGATTTATTTTGAAGACAGTCCAAGCATTCTTCCAGCAGAATGGCTAGCCATCTGGACCTGCTTAATCATGTGAATTAATTGATATTGTTACCCCTCCAAAGGGGCATAGTGTTGATTATGTATCTCACATAATTGCATACAAGAAAAACTGACTTCTCATGGACAAAATTTGAATTCCTGTTTGACATCTTCATCGGTATGTCAGTATAACTGAGCTATCAACATTCGCTTGGACCAGACTATTAAAAGACCCACTTGGATAGTTATTTTGAGTATTTTTAATCTGGTAAAGGATTTATCTCAGCATTATTATTTGACAAAAAAATAAATAAATAAATAAGCCATCTCTAACATCTAGGTACTAATTGTTCAGTGTACTTGTTAGAAGATTCTTCTTGGTGTTCTTCCCAAGGGCCTCATAATGTCCTATATTACCTCCAGGGTGGCAATTATCACATCATTCCATAACAAGGTTGACATGTAATTTTATCATTAGAATGGGGACACTTTAAGAGTAAAAGGGGCCATGGTTAATAATTAAAATAGAACAATGGAAATAAACTGAGACTGTCCTAAGAGAAAAATAGTTCACTCTAATTTTAACCATAGTCTGTCTACTCCTCTAAAAATTAAGCCCCTGGGGACCAGCAGTTAGTGTAATGGCTATGTCGCTGGACTCCCACGAAGTTGACCGCGGTTCGAGTCCCAGACCCGGTGGCTTAAAACTCACGCCCAAGATCCCAAGAGGAGAATGGAGGAGAAGGGATTGCGGCATGGCCATCCCCCGTGGGGGGTGATTTCTCGCTTTCTACCTCTCTGTGTCTCTCTGTCTGTCTGGTGAGAGCACGCGCCCTATAGCAAAAACCTCTCTCAAAAAAAAAAAAAAAAAAAAAAAATTTAAGCCTCTGGAAATATTTAGCTTCTTCTTTGCTCCATCTCTAACTCCTAATGTAATACCTGACACATGAAAGACTCTTTACTTCAGTCAGGGTCTCATGTCATGGCAAGAACATACAAGGAGGTGTGACCTCCCTACAATCCTGCCATACTTCATTGTAATCACCAAATACAGCATGATTAGTATGTGATCATGCAGCAATAGTCCAACTACAATACCTGTTTTTTTTTTCTTTTTTCTTTTTTTGCCTGATTAGCTGCTTGTCCATCAAGACACCTGAATCCAACTGCATCAGGAACCATTCTTGTGTTCCTAAAGCTGCTTGTCCTTATATCTTTATGTTGATCATGATCTATATGATGGCTGGTCTAAGAAGGTCTTGAGTGTTGAGCTCATGACCTCCTGTGTTCTCCCTTTAATCTCTTCACCTGAATTTAGCAGATTCTGTCAGAAAATAAGGCAATAATACATGCTAGGTAAATGAATGGATGGATTAATTTTCAAATAAAAAAATGAAATATCCAGATTGAAAAGAAAATCCTAACTGTCAAATTGCTTTTTGGTTTGCCTGATACTGATTATTTAAATACTTTTCTATTATTTCTCTAACTAGCATCTTGGACCTATAGACTAATATGGACTTAGAGGTAATTTCAGATGCTCGTAATATAAAAAAGAATTCTAATATATTAGAAAAGATTGAATCTAATGCTAGAGTTACCAATAACATGATGTATTTAAAGGTGAGCATAAGGCTAACATTCATATAAAAATCATCCTATGATATTTGTTGCTGGTTAACATTTTTATTCAATCTCATGAGAGAACAAAGAAAGTGATTAAGAGCTTGGAAAATAGAATTCATGAGAAAAGGTTAGAGGAATTGGAATTATTTAGCCCAGAGGAAAAAAAATATATGTAGCCATTCAGTGAAACCTCATTACCCAATATCAATTTATTCAAATGAGTACATAATTTAAACTGACAGCTATGTTTCCAATGAACAGATGACCCACCGTTCTTAAAAATAAAAAGGATGTTAATCAGAAACCATTTAACTCAAATATTACTTTTTCTGCCCTCTACTATTTTAGATTATTCAGAATGCATTTTGTATGAAATCTTCAGCTACATTTTGTGGGGCTGTGGAGGTAATATCTTACCAGACATGATCAAAGAAGATCATGCCCCACTCTTTCTTGCCTTTAATTTCCTATTCTCTAAAATGAGAGTGTTTATTATTTCATCCAACAAGCCCATATCAAGGGAATACTGCATGCCAGGCTCTATGGTGAGTGTTAGGAATACAGAAGATATACATGACAAACTATTTCCATTATTGTGAGACTTATCTGTTAGGTCTGTCCCCTATAAGGTGAAGGATGTCTGGAAATCCATTAAAAGGTCATAGCCCCAGATAAAAGTATCTCCAAAGTGTACATGTTCAGATGTTGGGATAAGGGGAACAGTCAAGTAAAGCTTAAGAAAAAGAAAAAAAAATATGATTTTTTTCCACCTGATCATGTTTCAGAAAAGCATCCATCTAAGAGACAATAAGATACAGATTAAGTGAGTTTTGAAAGAAAAAAGAATTTTTTTTTGCTATAGAGTGTTTGTGCTCATTGAAGAGAGACAAAGAGAAAGTGAGAGACAGAGAGAGACAAAGAGAGAGATAAAGTGAGAAAGCACCCCTCCACCCAAAAGGGAGGAATGACACCACACAGTCCTTTCTTTTCCATTTTTCTCTCTGGATTTTGGGCGCAGGCACACACACACACACACACACACACACACACACACACACGTCTGGTGTGTTACTCAAGCTGTCGAGCCTGGGACTCGAAATACAGAGTTGGACACGTGGCGTCCAGCACCTTAACCACTGACTGGCCAAGGGAGGATACCATAAGAACTTAGGATGAAAACGGTGATAGGACTTCGAATTTCCTGATGTTTAGCTGAGAAATATGAAGATTACAGAGGTCAATTGACATACACAAGCAAACGCAGTAAATTAGTAACAAAATCAGGACTGTAATTCTAGTCTCTTAGATATCTCAATTACTATCTAGTCCTCTTCATCTGTATTAGTTAATAATTTTAGTAATTGTGTTCAATTTACTAATAGTATCTATTAGTATAAGGGAATATTAAAAAATTAAAAATAATTAAAGTATAAGGGAATATTAAAAAATATTAAAAATTTTATGGAAAAATGGAATTAAAGCAAAAGTTTATTTTGTGCAAAAAAAAAAATACCATATCATTGTTAGGAGACAATTTTCTATGGGTCTCTCATATTTCTGCACCTCTTGTAGGGAGAGTTACTACCTCCTTTTCTTCTGGACTGGTTTTGCAAGGATGTTTGTACAGTCAGGGTGTTTGGAAGGTAGAGATAGAAACAAAGCAAAAGGTACAGTATAATAAAGTAATAATAAAGATAACATCTCCCTCTGGGGGGGGGGGACCAAGGTTAGGCGTCCATTACTGCCCATTATAAAATATTCAGGTTCCCTACACTCAGGATTCTTTGCCTGCCACACTACCTATCATGTGTGGAGGCATCACTTGGCTTTATTCATGTCACCCTATGAGAATTGAAGCTTGGGAAATTAGTTAAGAAAGTGATATTACTCTGGTTACTGTTATTGTTGTGAATAATCAGCTGACCTTTTTCCTCTGACTCAGAAGTCTTCTGTCTTCTGTCAGCAGCCATGAAACCATGGCAGGTGAACTTGTTAGCCTGCAAGTAGTATAAAATATCATATCCTTCATAGTTCTTGACAATTATTCATAACTTATTTTGTATGATATAATAGCTAAGGTGTCTAACTCCAACCTATCTAGAATAGTAGAGTAGGTGACCAATACATACTTGAATAAATAAATAACTGAATAAGTGAGAGAAAGCCCCAAGTGGCATTTAAATGAGTCAGGTCACTTGATAGTCAAGGCCCATCTAGACCACGGAGGAGTCTTACAACCTTCAGCAAAACCATTTACCCTCTCTAACCTCAGCTTCTTAAATTAGAAATCTACATTTACTCCTTCCTCTTGCTCAACTTTTACTCCCTAAGCTACTGTTATTTGGCTTTGGGCCTCTTCACTCCACAGAAAGTGTTCTTCCTGGGTCTCTGGTGACCCACTAACTGGCACAGCCAACCGATTCTTTTCACTCCTAATCTAATTCCCTGCTGTTCTGTTGACATTTAACTCCTTAAAACTCTCTTCCTTTATCTTCGGTGAAATCTTTGTGATGGTTTACCTTATTCTCCAGGAAACTTCATTCTGTTTCTGCTTTCTTTCTTTATTCTTAATTGGTATGTCAGGAGGGTCCATCTTCTACCTAGGTTTCTTCTCACTTCATAAGACAGTGTTCATAATTCTTAAAAAGCTGTTCTTAATTATCAGCAGCCACATAAGCCAACCACACACCTTCCTTTGAGCTCAGGTGCACTGGCTGCACACGGCAGCCTCCCTGGTCCTTGTGTGCTCAGTACTTTCCAATGGCTATTCATGTCTCTGATCTCATGCTTCCTAGATTTAGGCTCCAGACAGGTATGTGGGCTGCCTTTGGAAAGCCCCTGGATAAATAGTGGCCCCTTAACTCAAGAGCATACTTATTTTACCACTCCCTTGCTCATGTCCATCTTCTGCTTCCTGTCCACCTAAACAGACAAATGAACAGGAAATGGTATTAGCTACGGCTTGTATCCTGGTGAATCTTGATGACCTTTCTCCAGCCCAGATGCCTCTCTTAATTTCCAAACCTTTATTTTTACCCCCGTTTACTATCTCTACCTGGATATCACAATGGATCTTCAAATGAAAACATCTTTAAAGACAGATTTATTATTTGTTTCACTTGTCAGAGCTGATGAACTTGAAATCTCTCTCTTGGTAAATGGTAACACCATCCATTTCTTTTATGTCATAACCCTTAACAACTTTATAATTAACACCATTCTTCCCCCCCCCCCCCCCACCCCCAGGGACTCAGGGGTCTATCATTCACAGTTTTCAGAATCTATGTCTTCCTTCTCACGGTTTCTATATTAATGTAGGACACTATCTCTTATTTCTCCCTTCAAACTATGTCTCTGGAATCTGCCCCATTGGATGTAATTTCCAAAAAGAGACTAGAATGAACTGTCAGAACAAAATCTTCCTCTGCCACCGATCTGAGTCAGATCCTTTATGGATTATTATATTTCTTCTCCAGAGTACAAATCCAGACACGCAGTAGAGATTCATTATATGTTTTAAGTGGTAAGAAAACTGGAGAATTTTAATAATGTGACTAAAAATGAAGTTACTAAAGTAAAATGAAAATATGAGGGAGAAATTATACCTCACTGTTTGCCTCAAGTAAACCCTGGAATGTTCTTAGGCAATGTCCACCCTCCTGGGCCCCAAAATGAGATATCAAGTTCACTGAGAAGTACTGACTTGGGATTGCATACACAAGTACAGTGTCCTTCACCTCCACGCCAGTGCAGAGATAAGCCAATGGGGAAAAGGGCAGCTACAAGGCAATAGTTTGTCTTGAACAACATGCATAAAGGACACATTGTGACCACTGGGAAAATTTCTATTTAAGTAGCAGTCTGCCCTAGGCTGAGGCTCATGTGAAGAGTAGGGAAAAGAGCTCTGGGTAAGGAAAGCATTGGAAGGCTAGGATAGAAGTGCCTCCCCAACTTCCATTCCTGGGTCCTGTGGCAGCTTCCTTCACCTCCCCAAACCTTTGTTTCCCCATACGTAAAATGAGCATAATAATAATTCTATTGTTAAGAGGATCAATGAATAAATGTGTATGGAACTCATTCAAAGCACCCAGAAGGACAAGTGCTCAATAAATGTTAACCATAGTTTTTGTTTTTTTGTGTGTTGAAAGTTTTGTTGTTGTTGTAGGGCATGTGTGCTCACCAGAGAAAGAGACAGAGAGACAGAAAGCTACAAATCAACTCTTCGGTGGGATGGCCACACCACAATCTGTTCTCCTCCATTTTCCTCTCAGGATTTTGGACATATGCTCGGTGTGAGTTTTAAGCCTCCAGGTCTGGGACTTCAACCACTGTCGATTACATGGGAGTCCAGCGATGTAACCATAATACCATCCGCTAGTCCTATAAATGTTAACAGTTGTTTATAGCAAAAGCAGTTTTCTCAAGTTTCAGATCCTTCATTTATAGAAGGGAGTTAATTTCTCTCCTTGAGTTGTATGAAGATTAAATAATAAAATCACTTCCTAAATTTAAAGCATTACTCAATTGCAAAACCATTTTGTTGCCGTTATTACGAAAAGTTAAAAGTCAAAACCTTAGCCAAGAAAATTCAAAATACATTTGTGAAATTAGTTCCGAACAAAAAAATGGTGTCTTTTTGCATGAGCAGCCTGAGAAAAACAGTCTTATATGCTAGGGGAATAAGTACTACTACTATTTATTGAACATATTTTATGTGGCCTGTATATTTTTAGTAACTTATTTGCTAACTTGCTAATTTCTCCCTTAGATATATCATTCAGTTGGTATTACTGTCTTGATTTTAGACTAGAAAATACACATAATATTAGCATAACTTAAGAAACACACAAATATGGGGCCAGCAGATAGTGTAGGGGTTAAGGCACTGGACTCTCACATGATCAACTCTGATTGAGCGACTTGAAAATCACTCTGGTCACTTGTGCGCACATGCCCAACATCCCAGGAAGAGAATGGAAGAGGAGGGATTGTTGTGGCATGGTCATTTCCACTGGAGGATGATTTTTCACCTTCCCTCTCACTGTCCATATGGCAGAAACCTTAAAAAAAAAGAAAGAAAGAAAAAGAAAGAAATACACAAACATGACCCAACTCTGTTTTAATTGTTCTTAAGGAGTGCTGACAATCAAAATTGTGACTACAATTGTTATTTATTTGGTTCAAGCAACTCTCCTTTTCCCTTACAATACGTAGTAGGACTCCTTTATGCTGTATTTTAATTTTAATTTTACTCATTTTCATTATTTTATTATTTTAATTTTTTATTGAAGTTGACCAGAGAGAGACAGAGAGAAAGAAGGGAAGTGAGGAAACAAGCTGCCAGGTCCAGGATTCGAACTGTGGTCAGCCACGTGGGAGTCTAGCTGCCTTAACTATCACACCACCTGCTGGCGCCCCTTTATTCTGTATTTTATTACAAAAATTAATTTTAAATGACTGAACACCACCTGGAATGAAAATAAGTTACTTTAATATTAAATAATTACTGTAACATTAATTACCAAACAACAACAAAAAAATAGAGAACAGTGCACACACCCAGTGTGCCATAACACTACAGCTAATTTTTGAGCCCTCCTTCACTAAGAAATTGATGACATTCATAGTCAAGTAAAACTCAGGAAATCCCTCTGTCTCAATTCCTTTTTAATCCTTCTATTCTCCTCATGCACATTCCATAATGTCTGCTGTGTCTTCCATGTCCCACAACTGTTTCATCTCAGGTTGTCTGTACTTGTGTGGTTGTTTCCTTTATTGGAGGTTTTATACTAACTGCAATGAACATTCATTTTGTGCTCATTTTCTGAGTTCATATTTCAGGTGCAGTCCTCATTACAAAGACCCACCTGCCTACTTGACATTTCCACTAGAGTTTCCACAAACAATTTAAGTTTCACAAGTATAAATTTGAACTCATATTTTCTTCCCAATGCAGGATCTACTCCTATGTCTTATAATAATAGCAAATGAGAAATCTCATACTCAGGACAGTAGAGTCTCCGAAGCCAGGTTGTTTGAGTTTAACCCCTGGCTCTAATGGTTGGTTACCTGCTCTATGATCTAGAGTAATGTATCAACCCCCATGTCTCCTTCCCTTCTTCATCTAATATTGATTTTACTTAACTCATAGGGTTCTTATGAGGATTAAATGAGTTACCCTATCTAAAACACCAGGAAGAGTCCCAGGAATATAATGATTATTATATATACAAATAGCAATTTACCAAGAAAAATGAACCTGGAAGTCATTTCTGTATTCCTGCATCCAACTGACTGCTTGCTTACTAACTCTTTCAAATAGAACCACCTCAATGCATATCCATTTTCACTGCATTTTCTTAAAACTTGCTATGTTTAATCTGAATAGCTCCTAAATGTTTCAGTATTGTTTATTTATTATGCACTAGATGTATATTCCCTCCATACTTTGGCTGTGATGGTGGGAAGTAATATTGGACTGGATAGACATTATTTCTTTCTGCTAGTCTCTCTCTCACTCCAGAGCAATCTGACACTACTATTGTCTTTGTCAATGTCAAATGCATGGTTTGACCCTCACTTGCCACTCTCTTCTGTATGTCCCCCACTCCTGGCTTGAACTTCGATGCAAGCACTCATCTCTTTCTTGTTCATAGAAGGTGTCAAGTTTCTTCTTTCCTCTGGCCCTTGCACATACTATTTCTTCCAAACCCACCTGAGTCACACCTTTTCACTAAGCTTTTCACATAAGCTAATTCTTATTGGTTATTTAAGCTTCATCAGATCATACTAGTTTCGTGTTCCTGCAGCATGTAGAACTCAGTCCTTTCATGACACAAAAGTGATATTGCGTTTCTGGTTAATCCGTTGACTCTGCACACCACATAATGTGTTTGTTAAAGAAATTCTAGCTGATATAACTAATAAATCCTGACATGTCAGTGGCTCAGTATAGGGATAAAAACATATTTCATATATGTCTATTTTATATGATTTTATTACATAAAATTACATAATGTTTCTATATTACACATTTACATATAATTTATTTTTGCATATTGTGGATCATATATAATATAATTAAGTATTTTTTTAACTCAAATTATCAGTTGGATGCAGATACCATTGGTCAGAGGGCAGCTATTCACCTGTGGTTCAGGCAATTGTAGTCCCAAGTCCTCTAGGAGACTGTGTTCATCTTGTAAATGAGGAAAGAGAAAGCAGACATGGCACACATGTTCCTTAGACTGCTTATCCCAGAAGTGATGCACTTACCTTCCATTCATTGCATCAGCAAGAACTCACTTGGTGACCCCATTTTATTATAAGGAGACTGAGAACAATCATCTCCACTTGGACAGCCCCTTTCCAGCAACATGTGTAATGTAAAGTGAGACGTTACCTTCCAGTTCCAGCTTGCCTTACCCCTCATTACACACATGTGATGAGGTTGCATAGATACCAAATACAATTTACAAAATACTGCTACATTTATAAGCCTAGAAACAGCAGTTTCAAGTCCCATGGAATATCAGTTTCCCTTCAGCCTCCCTGCTCTGAACATTTTGTGGGTCACCCCAGGCTTTAGCAAAAGAGCAGACATCATGTGCCCTTCCAGGAGGATGCTTCTTCACTAGCTGAAATATTGGATTTTCTATTTCCTGTAAGTTACTAGCAAAGATCATTTTCACAGATTATTGCTTTCTGGAGTGGAAGGAAGACATAACTAACTAGCTCTTTCCTTTTCAATCCAAGGACATCATTAGAACTTGAAGGTATCTCAAAGATTCCCTGGTCCATGGATGATAAACCCTTGTCATATATGATGCTAGCCCCTTAACACAGCTATGACATGAATCACTAATCACCCGCATTCCCCATACAGCCCTATCTATGTCTTCAAAACGATTTTCACACTGCGATTTGTATTTTGACCTACAACCAATGGTAGTTGGCATTGAGGTAACTCTATTCCTTATCTTTGGTCTATTCGCCATTCTTGCAGATAGAAGGAAAATGAAAAAAAGAGAAGAGAGGTGATATAACTATACAAAGATCACAAAGGAAGTGGGTAGTATAGCTGAAACAAAAATGTGGAAACCCTTACCCTTAGTCAAGATTTGTTTTTATTCCTACCAGTTGGAAATAGAACATCCAAATAAAAGGAAGTGTTCCAGAAGTCTTGCAGTGGGTAGAGTGAGTGGATGTGGCTGTATGCCCTAAAGACAAATTTTGAGCCTGCTTATTTGGCTGAGGGCAAACTCTGGCATTTAGAGAGTTTTTATATTTCGGGTTTACAAGATGCTCGTTTGTTTCTCAATGGCACCAGCTTGCCCTTTCACATGCAATGTTGTTGGCTGCCTGGCATCAAGAAACAGGCAGTTAGGTTGTTCTCAGTCTACCCTGACCTTGAGCAGAGGAGTTCCCTTGGGCAAGCTGGCATACTGCTTCAAGCTTCATTTGCTTCCTCACGGCACGTGGGATAAGGCTTTTGAGGTAAAATAAAATAACTTACACAAAGCATCAAACACAGTATAAGAAGTATCTTCAAAAATGTTCACGAAAAGTCGATTTTATGAAAAAGCTATGTGTAGGTGTCAAAACATTTTTGCACCAAAATAAACGCATACTTCAATTCTATTTTTCCATAAATGTTTTCACATTCTCTCGTATGGTGGATATTATGACTACTGCCTTTATGGGCAGCCTCAGGTCTTTATATGTTGTTAGAAAAGAATATCTGAGTATTTAGCACACAATGAAAAGTGCACTGCAGGGCCTCTGAAGCCTAATTCCAAGCCTGGCTTTTCTGGAGCAACAAGACTGTCCTCATTTGTTTTGAACTTATGCTAGTCACTTTCCTCTCTGACCTCAGTTTTCTCACCTGTAAGGTAAGGAGATTAGCAATGACCCCTTTGGTCTTTGAACTCCTGATGACTTCATGTTCATTCACTCTCTGAGTCCCCAGAATTCTCTTTCCAGAGCTACTTTTCTCATTTGAAGGAAAATTAAGAGGAGGAATACTAATCGGGTTTATTCCGGGTGCAGTAGCCAGGCACCCTCGTACTTGGCATTTGGGACTAATCACTATGAGTAAAGTGTGCTCCAGTTATGATTTCACCCCACTGGCCCAGCAAAGCCAATGGACACTGCCAGGAGGGATGGATAACTGTTCCAGCCATGAGGCAACTATTTTGCTATAATTAATGGACCTGGGAGTGAGAACCACATCCCTTGGGCATTTTCTCGTGCCCACCCCAAAGAGGTCACCCTAGGTAACAGTTCTCACGAAGAAATATTGGCAGAAATACAAGACAGAGCTATAGCCTCCAATTCCAGACAAACCGCCAACACAAGCAGAGCAAAAGGCAGAAAAGGGCTGCTGGGTATGGAATAAACGGTGAAGACCTTGGCCATGTCTTTCTGAAACACAACTTACTTTGTTGTATTTATTAGTCTATACAAAGCAGAACTCCCTTGGAGGGCATAGTTCAAAATATCGGTCTTGTCAATGATGACAGACCCCTTCTCCCACAAAGGCTGATGCAGGAGAAAAAAGGCTTGATTGCAATAGAAGAAAATAGAATCAAGAACTAAGAAGAGGAATACAGCAAGGTAGACAAGGAAGTAGATTGTTTTGGAGTTGATAACATGGAAGTTGCTAGGAAGGGCTGATATTCAGGTACCCTGAGACTGGGCTCTGCCTCCTTCTGTGTGTAAAAACTGAAAGATCTCATTGCTAGAGCCATATTCCTTTCAATTCTGGCCTTATAGACCTTCTATCTACTAGACTATAACTCCCTGGAACTTTCAGGACCTATTTTGTTTTATTACTGAACTTACCTGTAGAAAAGCTTTAAAGGTAAGAGAAGCTTCATTCATCCTCTTAAGTCAACTAAGCTATGCTGTGTTTACGATAAAAATCACTATCTTGGTGATAGAACACAAATTCCCTACTCACATTACAGCCCAGTGAGGGTTGCTCTCCTAATTTTTTTCCTATATTGCCTTAGCAGGAAAAAGTGAACTGGAGGGTCAGTTTTTTAAGGATCATGCCTAAAAGAGTTTACATCACTTGCATCACTTCGAGATTCAGTCATATTACCTCAACCTGTCTCATGCACCAGAGAATGGTGAATGTGTTCCTGTGTTCTCAGAAAAGGAAAACAGTGTGGGAACACAAGACATAGGTCCCTGCCGTACGCTGATGTAATTCATGCTTTCCTCAACATCTCCCCAGTACACTGTCACAATGTCCCTTTCTATGTAGATGAGTCTTAAATACTTAAATACCATTGAGACTTAAATACTGTTGAAATTTGAAACTGATTGGAAATAATCAAACAGTACCACAGAATCCCTGGGTATTCTCACTAACGTCTTACGGCTTTTTACCTGTTGGTAATGACATGTATAGTATTCTCAACTGGATTGGTCTGAGAAGTATTTCATGATGGGTAAAGTCTTTTTACAAGCAAAATGAGAAATAGTGATTGACTGTTTTAAAAAACAATTAGAATAATAATACTAATGATTGGAAAAAACATAGAAAAGATATTGAATGATGAAGTGGAGAGATTAATGTCTCTGTATTGACTGACATACATGGCATTCCCTTTTGAAAAAGCAATATAATACACTGTAAAATTATATGTAACCCAATGTAATATAAAGAAGATTATGATGATAATAAAAAAATTAAAAAAAAAGAATCCCTGGGTATTATTCTGCCACAGCTCCAATGCCCTCAGCTAAGTGCCACTAAGGCAACAGGAAAATGAAAAGTCTGATTCCAAGAGTCCCGTGTGATTCTAAGATTCCTGTCCGACTCATCTGGAGCCTGTCCTCAGAACCACAAGCTATCGTGATGCCTGAGGCCACCATTGAATCTGTCTTCTTCCCTGCAGCTGGGCTTAGGACTCAACCTGTCATGGTCAGCTTCTGCTTATCCACCAGCGTTACTTGCTATAGAGAGTTCACTGCAGTAAGACCAACTAGATGGACTACTTTCCCTCTCAAAGGCACTTAGAGTCACCTGGAGACCCCAGAGTTAGCAAGGTGAGCAAAAGAACCCTGGAAATGTCTGAACGTTGATTCTCCAGACAATATTGTCAAATGAAGGGAAGCGAACCCCAAATTTTTGTCTTTTTAGGATGGAAAGGGTCATACTGGGTGGATCACAAACTTTGTAGAAGAAACTTCAATTGTGAACCCAATAAACAGTAATGTAAGAAAGAGAAGTATTCATGGCGGACATAATGTAAGAAGTCAAACTTAAAATAAGATTTTTCAAATCATGTTGGAGAAGGGGGAAAATGTAGTTTAGCCAAAGGAAGAGCATGGAGCATGAAGTTATAAAAATGCACATTTATTACCCCTCAAAATTAATCCAGGGGATCAAAAGCTAGATTATTTACCACACAAAAATCTAATGACCTTCATATGGGCTTATAGAGTATAATTGGATTTACAGAGACACTCTACGACATGATACTCCTTTGCTACGGGGTTATCAGTGAGCCAAAGTAAAAGACAGACTGGAGCATCTGGGAACCTTGACCAGAAGCTGATTTGACTTCAGCAAGATCCTGAATGTGGTCTTGTGCTGAGTGAGTCACTAAGACAAGCCCTTTACCAAAACAGCTGCAAAGACCCAGTGGGAAAACTGCGCTTCACTTGGTATGAAAAGATGGAGCATTTCCTTGTTCATTCATCAAAGAAAGGAAAAGTTTGGGGGAAATGATTCAGGGTAAACATGAGGAAGACCAAAATAATGACATGTGTCCCTCAGAGGCCTTTTATTTACATAGTCTTCTCTCTAGTAAAATTTAGAGCACCCTCATTCACTGAACACATAACACGTTATGATTTAAGTGTCTCAATATTCCTCAAAATGGGCACCAACCTTTCATCATACTCCCAGGGAAACAGGGCCTCTGAATGTGTGAAGGACTTGTTTAAGATTTCAATTTGCTAAGGAAGGATCACACGCAAGATGATCTGAGTCCAAAGTCAAAACTGTAATCACTAAGTGGCTGGAAGGAGCTGCTGTGTGTTCTGGGAGCCTGCAGAGGCTAGGGATGAAAATGCTCTCCTTGCTTGAAATGAAAGAAGTGAGAGAAGGGACAGTTGACATCACCAAGTTTAACCAAAGTCAAGGTTTCCCTTCTTTTCAGGAAGGAACTATGGAGCATCCTCCAGCTTTTTCTCTGAGACATATTCTAATGACCTTTCTCTCCACTTGGCTCCATCTTATTTTAATTTCTGGGTACAGCAACTGTTCATACTGAGCACATTACAACATCCCAAATTGCACGTCATCCATCTGTCCCAGCAGAATATCTTGAGGGACACTCTTAAGGAGTTGGAGGAAAGGTTAGCACCAGATTCCTTTGGTAAATAAAGATGATCAGATTTTAAACAGAAAAGTTATAGTTACATTACTTGTATCTCTGCAGAGTGGGACATGACATAGCATTTCATTACCAGCTAATTTCTTCTGTGAATGAATGAATACTTCCTGAATTTAACTTAAGTAGGCAAACATTTATGGAAGTCCGCTCTGCAACAAATACTGTGCTCTTCTAGAAGATACGAAAATGAGTGATTCAGAGTATCTGCTCTCAATACCTCTCAGTTCAGCTGGACAAAGTTAGTTAGTGAGTAGCATTCTGTGTGATAGTGGTTATAATAAAGGTCTTGCACTCACCTTAGAGGTCATTGAAGAGTATCAGGAAGTCCTAAATTAGCTGACTGTTAAAGTAATAAAGTATTTTTTAGCCATGGCTATTCCTTGCCCATTGGCATTATTTTGTTAGATGGCTCTAGAGAAACGCCTCATTCGCTTTGACACTGGCTACAGCTCTTCCTTGAGAATGTAATGGCAGATGGCTATTGGTAATAATGCCTGCATTTACTGAGTATTTACTATGTGCCAAGTATTAGACTGAAAAATTTCTCAGACTGAAAATCTTCTAGCAGAAATCCCACACTCAATGAATGTCATCTATTATTATAGAACTTCAGTGAATCCCCAAACAACACTAAAAAATAAATGTTGATGGGGATGGCAGGTGGCGTGGTAGTTAACGGCACTCGACTCCTACATGGCTGACTACAGTTCGAGTCCCAGACCTGGCAGCTTGCTTTTTCACTTGCTCTCTCTTTCTCTCTCTCTCATCATCTCTCTTTCTCTCTTTCCCTCTGTCCCTCTCTGGTAAAATTAAAATAAATACATAAATAATGTTAAATAATTCTTAAAAAAAGAAATATTCGTTAATAAACCAATTTTGCAGATAAATAGAGCTTATATGCTTTATTAGCTTGCTCAGAGTCACACAAGGAGATTTTTGGATCCATTTGACTTTTTTCCTGAGTTTATTTTAGCCTTTATTAGACCTGTGCAGGGAACAGTTTTGGCCCCTTAAGATGTGATCTTCCAGCATCTATAACAAAATCCTTTGGCATCCACCAAGGTTTCTGTCCTTTGGTTGGTAAGAACTTGACCTATTTCTCAGTTCTGTGTGAGCTCTGGCAATTTTTCAGCATAGATCTTCTGGTTATACTTCTTTCTACAAAGTTGTTCATTGCCCAGCCTCACGGAGTTTCATTCTTGGCCTGTACAAATTGTTATTCAGGGTATCACAAGGAGGCATCATGGCAATTCTAGGATGTCTGGAGCAGTTCATTTTCTCCATTTTCTCTGCTTTCCCCCCAAATCAAAGATACCTCCACTTCTGCCCCAAACAATCTCTGTATCCTCAATTCAGGAGTGTATCAGGCTGCTCCAATACCTGCTCCTTGCTTCACAGTTTATGAATTATCTCTAAGCAAAAAGCCAGGATAATTGTGGGACTTCCCTCAGATAGTTCTCTTTTTTCTGAGATCACAGTCCTGAACTGCCTGCTGAACCGTTTTGGAAAATTATTTTTATTATTTCATCCCATTTTCCAGTGGTTTGTTGTAGGAAAGTAAGTCTGAAGTTTACTTCCTCATGTCTGGCAACAGATGTTCCTCTATCATGCGACAATGTTTATAATGTTTTCAGTGAAAAAAAGCACATTTTAATGCAATATATACCATCTGATCTCATTATAAGAAAATATAAATATAGTCTAGAAAAAGATCTGGGATGTAGACATGAAATATTAATAGTAGTTTCAAGGTGGGTAAGATTGTAGTCATTTCATTTTCTTCTCTTTGCCTCTGATTGGAGTGTGCATTACTTAGGTAACAAACAGAAAGCCTCAAGGGAAAAATTAAATAATAAAATATATAGTACTCAAGAGAAGAATTAAAACTAAGATATGCCATCTATATTCATTATTAGAGTTGAGTGGTACCAATCAGAATCAGGGACAGCCCACCATCGAATTAATGATATTATTTATGTACGCAGGGATCAGTTACTGTTATTTCACTAAATCCAAATTTGTCTCTTGCTCAGACTGAAATTTTTTTAGAGAATTATTTTATTTATCTGTATGTATTTATTTATTTTAATTTGACCAGAGAGGGGCAGAGTGAGAGAGAGAAAGAAAGTGAGAAAACAAACTACCAGGTTCGGTACTCGAACCAGGGTTGGCCATGTGGGAGTCCAGCACTCTTAACTACCATGCCACCTGCCAGCCCCCAGACTGAAATTTTTTTTTTTTTTTTTTTTTTTTTGCTATACAGTGCATGCACTCGCCAGACAGACAGAGAGAGACATAGAGACAGAAAGCGAGAAATCACCCCCCCCCGGGGGGATGGTCACGCCGCAATCCCTTCTCCATTCTCCTCTAGGGATCTTGGGCACGCACGCACACGCGCCCGGCATGAGTTTTAAGCCACCGGGTCCAGGACGCTAACCGCGGTGGACTTACGTGGGAGTCCAGCAACATAGCCATTACGCTAACTGCTGGTTCCCCAGACTGAAAATTTTTGACCCAAATTTTGGAGTGGTTTGAAGGAGGATGGAGACTTAGACACAATTCATGTGTTAAACAAGATGGCTTGCAGTAGTGGAAAGTTTAGACTTTAAATCCGAGATTGAGTCTTTACTGATGACTCACTAAATGAATGACATGGTCAGGTCTCATCTGCATAAGATCACATAGGATCCCAAATGGAGAGATTATTCCGTGATGCCAGGGGGTTAGGACTCCAACATATTTTTTTTGAGGGCACAATGCTACACACAATGGAAGGCATCCAAGTAAAGGAACCAGTAAATACAAAGTTGCATTGAAAGGGCCAGTATATAAGAAACATCTATTAGATTCGGCATCAAGGAAGTCATTAGGCCCTTAGCAAAATTTGAATATGGTCTGCACTGAGGGGCTGAGAGCACTGAGACGATCTGCTTGTTGGAGCTCAGTCTTGTGAACAAATCAAGCAAAGACTCGGAAAAAGGCATCACACTCTGCCCTGGTTCACAGAAAGCTTCCCAGAAAAAACAAAAACTGAACTAGACCTTGAAGAAAGAATATGTTATTTAATGGGGAGGGGCAAACATATGCTTGGAACAGGGTGGACAAAGGCAAAGAAGACAGAGAAAGCATTCTCTGAAGAGCAATGACTATTTCAGGCTGGCTGAAGAATAGGGTGTGAGGTGGATAGAAAGTAGGAGGTAAAGTAGAAAGGGATTCATCTGGAGAAGACAGGAGCAGTCGTGGTTCAAACGCCAGATTTTGGAATTCTCTCTCCCCACTCTATTTTTCTCGCCTAGCTTCCCTTTTATCCTTGCCCAGTTTAGGAAAACATTTTACGGGGGTTCCATTTGGCTCAGCTTTCAGTTGCTGTAGGGCATGGGCTTGCATGTGCCACCAAGCAGACCAGCCAGCAACGACACAAGGTCAAAAATGACTTTCTGTCCACACTTAGCCCCGCTCCATGTCCCCCACCCCCTCAACATTAACAAGAAAATACGAAAGCCTGCCCAGCGGTCCTGCTTCATGTCACTGGGTAAATTATCTTTTATTAAGGATCTGTAATTGTTCTCCACTGAGCTGTGACCTAAATTTAGTGGTGCTGAGGAGTGAGTCCCAGCCAACAGGATTTCCCTGAGAACACGATGGAGTTCCTGTATCAATTCAATCCATTAACTAGAAAGAGAGAACAAGCAGCCAGGGTTTTTTGTTGTTGGTTTTTTTTTTTTTTTTTTTTCATTCTTCAATGAATCATTTGTTTGTTTAGTTTGACCAGATTTTTTTCTAAGATCCAAACCAAGACTCTGTAAGGAAAAGAGACAGGAGAGCTCATTCAAATACTTCCTGCAGCGTTAACTCTGAGGCAGAAACCAAATCACACTAAGTGGATCTGACTTTTCTGCTATTAAAGACCCTAGGTTTCCTCACTGGATATGTTCAGCCTGAGGAGAAGAAATGTCCTCAACATGGGACAGGGTGATTCTGGGTGAAATAGAAAGCAATCAACTTGGCTCATCATGAGGATAAAGAAAGAGGAAAAGATAAAATTAAAAGAAAAAATGCCACAACAAATAAAACACAAACCTGGTAACTTTCCAGTAGAAATGCATATGCTATAACAAACAGAAGGGAACCAAAGTAAATACGACTAGTTTTAAAAACTCTTTTAATCATGACAACACAGTGAGGTCCAGAGAGGTGAAGTAATTTACCTAGGGACACAGTTTCTAAAGAACTGACCCGTATGTAAAGCTACATCTCTGACTCCAAGTCAAAAGCTCCTTTACTCCAACACTAATTATTGACTTTAAACGACCTGGATCGCTGATCACTGATAGCCAGGTGCTCATCTAATGGAAAACAAATGACCCTCAACTTGAACATCATTCCTCATTTTTAGACAGCAACAACCCTCAAAACAAACAGACAAAAAAACACTTAATGGCTGCTGCTTCTGTTCTGTTGGCTGGAACCACCTGATGTCTGATGTCTTCCTGTTTAATCAAGTCGGGCATCCTCATATGAGCACTACACCAATGCCTGCAGTAGAGAGGACAGTACGCTACACTCCAGAGAACTTTAGTCTTCATTTGGGAGGTTAAGAGACATATACACATCCTTTTTATTAATTTCCATTAACATCATGTCATCACTGATGTTACCTCAGTTGAGTTTCAAAGCAAACGGATGAGGTAGATGGAGCAGTATCATTATCCTCTTTGAACAAATGAAGAAACTAGGGCTTATACAACTGAGTTATTGGTTCGAGGTTATAAAGATATTAAGTGGCAGAACCTAGTGTGAAGCCCAGTGTGGGCAGCTTTTTGGCTTGTGTTTGTTCCAGTCTACTTGAGTGATTTTCAAGGTTGCTTTTAAGATTACGAAATTCCCATGTTGAATTCTGACTTAAATTGGGACCTTGGATCTGAAGATGGATTCACTTAGAAAAAAAATCATAATCTCTTGGAAGAAGAGTCTTTCTCTATAAATCAGATTTGGGAGTCTCATACTATTTCTGCACTTCAGGATCTGGGCAACATTAGATAAGTCATTGAACCTACTTTGATCTCAGTTTCCAAATCTATAGACTGGAAGGTATAGTTGGAGACAATGTAAAGCCTATATGGCCTAAGTTACCTGACAATTTTCCAGAGCAGTCAAGGATGCCCTACAGATAAAATGGCTTTAAAATATAAAGTGCTTCATGAATCTCAGTATTATATTAAACCTTGAAAGTACTTGATGGTCTACTGAGTATGTTCATAGACTAAGTATCCCAATTGACCCTTACAGCAACCCTACACAAAATAAGAATTACCTCCTTCTAATCCATACATGAGGCAACTGTAAAGTATTATTTTTCCCTATATCAGAAGCATGCATGAGTGTGTGTGTGTGTGTGTGTGTGTGTGTAAGAGAGAGAAAGACAAAAAGCATCACCTAATGGGGCTTGACTACATCCTTTTCACACCATTTCTCCATCCTATTAGGATCCTGCAGCTGAGGCCATGATTGGGTCATGTGGGATCTGGCTTCCTTTGCACAACTTTTAATTGCTGAGTCATAGTGCCAGCCTAGAAGTACTACTTACACCCCTCATGTTTTAAAGGAGTAAAACTGAGTTTAGGAGTGTTAAGGAATTTTGCCAAAAGCCAATATGTTATAGATTATCCTTAAAGTCTTCTGTCTCTAGAGTGGGAGCCACAGACTCAAATACCTTCAGACCTTATGTTACCAGATGAGAAACATAAATTAATAAAGTGAGCTAGAATAAGATGCTGAATGGCCTGATATTTGAAGGCAAAAGGGAATGGTAGGGCCTATAGCAAACTGGGGAGAACAAGGCTCAACTAAAAAAGAGTAGCAGAAAATCAATTGTTGTCCTGCAATAGTGAGACCAGGGTTTTCAGAAGTTCTATTTTTAAAAGCAGAAACAAGAAATCTATGTTTTATAAAAATTATCATAATTTAAAAATATTAGCAATTAACTAAAATATAACACATTTTTGGATTAACATTATATGAATACACATGCTTTGGAGACAGTTTGCTTCCTGTTCTCACACACTGTCTCAAACTAAGTTATGATAATGTAAATATGTAAAGTAAAAAGTAGTCTGCAAGTGATGCAGTGATCGCGAGCGTATCCTCCAGAGCCAAACTGACTGAGTTCAAATCTTTGTTCTGACCTTAACTAGTCTAATAATCTTGACAAGTCATTTTACCTCTCTATACCTCAATTTCCTTGTCTGTAAAATGGAAAGTAATCATTATCTGTACAGAGACGGTATCACCATCCATACCATGGGATCATTTTTCACCCCATGATTACTCTCATTTTATGGATAGAGAAATAGAGGTATGGAATATTTGCCCCTTTCAGTGGGTGTAAAAATTAGATGGGCTGACGTGTAAAACACATAGAACAGTTTCAGCACACAGCAAGAGCTGAGTATGCATCCACGTTTATTAATGCTCTCATCCAGGATGAACATCTAGAAAATATTTTCCCCATAGAGCATCTTGCTCATACTCACTCTGTAGGTAATGTTTATGTCACATTATTACATGTTCCTCCTGGTTAGAGCAGCCTGAGGTTATGCTGCTTATCCTGACCATGGAAAAGACAAAGCTGTTTAAAACATGTCCCAGTTTCACTGTAAGGTTTAACTAACAGTTAAATGATCACTCAGTTCCCAGTTTCCTAAAATCCCAGCAAGGACTTTTCTATTCACAGCTGCACTGAAGAGCTTCCTTCCTGGCTTGTGTCTCCTAAAAGAGGAAGCTATTGCAAGGTCTCTAAGAGGAAGGAAGGGGGACCTTTTTAATTAGCTTTCTCTTTTGAATGACGCCATCACAGATCTGATTCATTTCCATGAATTGAAAAAAAAAAAAAGGGGAGGGGGGTAGGTGGTAAGCTCTCTGTGAGGAATGAATGAAGACTGCGAGGAGAGCACAGATTAGAGGAAAGCTGAAGTTGGAGAAAACAGCCATGTGAACTTGGCCATCCACCATGACTCAAGTTAAAGCCAGGAGGTGATGTCAAATCTAAATTTAAAATAGAGGCAGTCAAAAGTCTGTCTATGGTGGCCTACTGGAGGTCAAAATACAGTTCTCATTCTTAGTGTTCTAGAATGTACAGACTCGTATATCTGGAAATTTTCACAAAAGTTATCCTGTCTGAAGAAATATTTCTGTCTGTGATATTCCACAATAAGATTTTCTTATTGTTGGGTGTGTGTGTATGTGTGTGTGTATAAAACAATCTATGTTCATGTAAACTTTCACAAGCCCGAGGCAGCCTACAAAATGTATATCATGGTCTCCTATAAACATTTTCTCCATGATAAAGCAGGGTGTCATTTTAGAGGTTGAGGAATCAGGACCCATATTTGAGGGCTGAGTGTCCAGACCATTTCTCTCTGTGTTCCAGGCCTAGTATTAATACGTTTAATACATTATCTTATCTATCCTCGTGCCAGTCCTCTGAGGTAGATCTAACTAATTCCACATACTAGATATAGAGATAGACCAATAGAAGTCTACTCATTTGCCATGGCCATGTAGCTACTTAGTGGAATTTAAGTTAGGTCTGACTTCTTCAAAAGCCTAAGCTTAAAGAGTAGGGCAACTTGGCTGATTAGAGGGACCCAATTTTCATCTTCTCCATAAGAAGGAACAAAATGACAGATAATTAGACTCACTCCAAATCAAATGCCTGAAGGAGAACAAGTGAATTTACCAAGAAAACAAGTAAAACCTTTGGTAGTACAAAGACTCTGGAAAATTGCATAGAGGAAAAAGTAAAGTACCATATCTAGAGTTGTTTGACATGGAGAGACTCCTCATTGCTGAGAAAGGGTAAGAAAGCCCCATAAGACACACAGAACTGTCTGACACACAGTAAGAGCTATGTATGCATCAATGCCTATTAATGCTCTCATCCTAGGATGAACATCTCCTAGAAAATATTTTCCCGATAGAGCAACTTGACCACACCTACCCTGCAGTTAATGTTTAAGGCACATTATCGCATGTTTCTCCTGGACAGAGCAGGAGGAACCAGTGCTGCCCATTGCCACCAAGGACAACAAATGTGCTCACTGTGAGAGCTTCACAGTACCCCGCTGACCTGATCCCTGGTTAGGAGGATTCCCAAAGCCCATGAGCCCACCTGATTCTAAAGAAAAAGGACAGCAAGAACACATGAAACCCCTTGACTCCAAACAGCTACAGCACAGCAGAATTTTTTTAAAAGGTTTTTGCCATTGGGTGTATACACTCACCGAAGAGATAGAGAGAGAGACAGAGAGAGGGAAAGTGATAGGCCACTCCCTGGAGGGATGGCCAAGTCACAATCTCTTCTCCTCTAGTCTCCTTTTGGGATTCTGGGCATATACACACATGCATCTAAGTTGATTTTTAACACCTGGGGCTTTATCTTGTGGTTTATCATTTGAGATTACAGTGCCTTACCACTATATCACCTGCTGGCCCCTAGCACAGCAGAATTTAAAGAGCAAAGCTCAACTGAAACCTACCCTGAAGGCCAATAGCACCTATATCTCTATATTCTGAGGTCCCGTAGACATCCATCACATCCAAACAAATTGCTGACATGCTGCCTGCCACCCCAGGCTGACACATTGAAGTCACTAGTGTACTCATCAGAGTCCCTACCAAGTACAGCATACACAAGAAAAACTGCTACCATCCTCACAGTGTCCCTGGGACCAGGACCAATGTGTGGTCAGTAAGGACGGTGTGTCTACCCTGCAGTGCCACAGGAATCTGAGGCACACCCCCAGATGTAAGAAAAGACCAGTTCTGGATGACTTTTCTGCTGAATTTTACAGATTATTTAAAGAATTAACAACAAAACTCCTCAAGGTGTTCAAAATATATGAACGGAGAGAATCCTCCCAAATGCATTTGATGAGTCCATCATTACCTCAACACTCAAAGCATTCAAGGACAAAACAACTTCAAAAACAAAACAATTACAGATCAATATCACTAATGAACATAGATGCAAAAATTCTCAACAAAATACAGCCTAACAAATCCAAGAGCATCTAGAAAATAATTACACACCATGATCAAATAAAATTCATCCCAAGGAAACAAGAATGATTCAACATTCACAATTCAGTAAATGTGATACATAACATCAACAAAGTAAAAGATAGAAACCACGTGGTCATATACCAATGCACAAGAAAAACATCTGATTCAATACAATAGCCTTTATGATTAAGATTCTTAGCAAAATAGGTGTAGAAGGTTCATATCTCAACATATAGATGCCATTTAACACAAACCCACCACATGTTATACTTAATATGGAAGAGTTGAATTTTTTCCCTCTAAAATTGGAATACAACAAGGATATCTACTTTCTCCACTCTTATTTAGCATAGCATTGGAAGTTCTGCCCAAGACAATTTGGCTAGAAAAATTTAAAAGCATTATAACTGGAAAGGAAGAAGTTAAACTGTCCCTGTTTGCAGATGACATAATCATATACTTAGAAAAATCTAAAAAATGCACCAAAAAACAAAACACAACTCTTAGAATTGATAAGCAAGTTCAGTAAAGTCACAGAATACAAAATCAATGTGCAAAAATCAGCTTGATTTTTATACACCAAAAATGAATTGTCCAAGTGAAAAATCAAAGCAATCTTATTTACTGTAGCCAAAAAATAAAATAAAACAAAATACCTACAAATAATTTTAACAAAGGTGGTAAATATATTTACACCAATAAAAACTTTTGAAGATTACACACAAAAAAATATAAAGACATATCATGTTCATGAACTAGAGGAATCAATGTTGTTGATGATACTACCCAAACTGTTCGGCAAATTCAATTCTATTCCTACCAAAACACCAATGACACTCTTCACAGAAATACATGGGGCCAGCAGGTGCCATGGTGGTTGGTGACACTGGACTCCCACATGGCTGACCGCGGTTCGAGTCCCAGACTTGGTGGCTTGCTTTTTCACTCTCTCTCTCGCTCACTCTGTCTCTCTCTGGTCAAATAAAAATAAATAAATAAATAGATAGATAGATAGATAGATAGATAAATAAATAAATAAAATAATTCTTAAAAAAAAAGAAATACAAAGAACAATCTTAAAATATGTTCGGAATACAATCCGACATCAAAATATCTGACAAAGCTATTGTAACAAAAACTTAACTGTCAACAACTATGGAGTATGAGCAAAAAAATTTTGATATGTAAAGTAAATATTTGTCGTAAAATGTAAAAATAAAGAAATGATTTTAAAAAATACATTGCATGGTTCTGGAACAAAACCAGGTACATTGACCTATGGGATAGAATAGAGATCCCATGAGCCAGCAGATGGCATGGAAGTTAAAGCAGTTAGATCCCACATGATCAACTGCACAATTCAAGTCCCAGACCTAACGGTTTAAGAATGCACCCAAAACAACAAGACCCTGGCATTTGATAGAAAGTGGTCAGATATGGAGGATCTATTGCTGAGTGAAGTAAGCCAGGCTATTAAAAAAGATATTGTATGTATCCACCTAATATATACTGACTATCTGCACTCTATGGTAGAGAGAGAAATATTGGAGGACATGAAAGCAGTGAAAATACTTAACGAGGATAAGACAGTGTGGAATGGGGGGGGGGAGAAGAGAAGAGTATAGAGAAAGATAGCAAGAGAACAAATAGAGAGGCATGACATTAGTAGGACACAGATATGGTTTGTTACCTGTTGATGATGACGTGTATAATATTCTCAACTGGATTGGTTTGAGAATTATTTCATGTTGGGTGAAGTCTTTTTACAAGCAAAATGAGAAATAGTGATTGACTGGTTAAAAAAATAATTGGAATAATAATAATAATGATTGGGGGGAAAAAGATATTGAATGCTGAAGTGGGGATTTTAATGTGTCTGTATTGACTGACATGCATGGCATTCCCTTTTTGAAAAAGCAATGTAATACACTGCTAAGTTATATGTGATTCAATGTAATATAAAAAAAATTTTGATGATAATAAATAAATAAAAATAATAATATGATTAAAAAAAAAGAACATACCAAGGCTATATGCATGTATGCCCAAAATAGTGAGAAATGGAAGGGAAGGTATTATGGTATGGCCATTCCCCCTGGGAGGTGATTTCACATTGCTTCTCTTTCCAGCAATCACACACACTCTATAGCATATGATAAATAAATAAATAAATAACACAATTGTTTTTCAACAAAATTATCCTCAGATAATTCAGTAAGGAAAAGACAGACCTCTTAATACATAGTGCTGAGAAAACTTGATACCCATATACAGAAGACTGAAACTAGATTCCTATCTTTCAATATACATAAATATTAACTCTAAATGGATCAAAGACTTAAATGTAAAATCCTGGAGTCATCAAATTACTAGAAGAAAACAGGGGAAACACTTATAGACATTGGTCCAGGCAAAGATTTTTTTTTTTTTTTTTTGAGAGGTTTTTGCTATAGGGCGTGTGCGCTCGCCAGACAGAGAGAGACAGAGAGATAGAAAGCAGGAAATCACCCCCCAGGGGGGATGGCCACGCCGCAATCCCTTCTCCTCCATTCTCCTCTCGGGATCTTGGGCACGCACGCACACGTGCCCGGCGTGAGTTTAAGCCGCCGGGTCCGGGACTCGAACCGTGGTCGACTACGTGGGAGTCCAGCGACATAGCCATTACGCTAACTGCTGGTCCCAGACAAAGATATTTTTAAGTAAGACTTCAAAAGCACAGGAAACAACATCAAAAATATACAAGTGGGACTAAATCAAAGTAAAAAGCTTCTGCATGGCAATGGAAAAATCAGTAAAGAGACAACCTACAGGAGAAAATATTTGTAAACTATACATTTAATAAGGGATTAATAATCAAATTACATAAGAAACACAAATGGCTTACCAGCAAAAAAAAAAAAAAAAACAATAATCCAATTTTTAAAAAGAGGCAATTGAACTAAACAGACAATTCTCTAAGGAAAACATATAAATGATCAAAAACATAGGAAAAAATGTTCAGTATCACTAATCATAAGATAAATTTAAATTAAAACCATAATGAAGTATCACCTTACCCCAGCTAGAATAGCTAATGTCAAAAACACAAAAAACAAGTACTGGTAAAGCTGTGGAAGGAGAGTTCACATGCATTATTGGTGATAATGTAAATTAGTATAGCCATTATACAGAACACAGTGAAGTTTCCTCCGAAAACTAAAAATAGAACTAGCAGTAATGCTGTTGCTGGGTCTATATTCAAAGAATAGAAAATCAATATGTCAAAGAGATATGTGCACTTCTATGTTTATTGTAGCACTATTCATAATAGCTAAGTTGTGAAAACAACATAAGTGCACAAAAATAAGCCAGGCTCTGAAATACAAATACTGTATGTCTCCACTTAACAAATACCTTATGTCTTTATTCTTTTAACAGAACTTCAAAGTCTCAATTGCATAGTATAGAGAGTAATGGTGGGTACCAGAAACTGGAAAGGGGAGGAAGTTGTAATGGTTGGGGGGAACTTGGCTAACAGATCCAAGAGTACATATAAATAAGTAAGACTGAGCATATGTTCATTATCATACAGTAAAGAAAATTAGTTATGATTTAATATTTATCTCCAAATAACCAGTACAGAAAATTCTGAATGTGCAAAATAATAAGTAATGATCAATGCTTGAGGTGGTGATATGTTTATTTCCTTGATTTGATTATTACACCATATACATGTTTTTAAAAAATGTACCATATCCCACACAGATAAAGACTATTATATGTAAAGTAGAAATTATAATTCAGAATAAAAGCCTATGCTCTTTTTAGTGCTCTACACTACATTCAAAAGAATTACATAATAAACAAAGAGTTTGGATCTGTAAACCTCAACTAAAGGTGTGTGCTTCCAAACTAGTTTCTTACCTAAAGTCTCTCTCTTTCTATCTTCTCTAATTCATTCTCCATTCTGTGGCCAGAACATTCTCCTCCTGAAGTCCATTGCCTCTAAAGTTTGACTAACTAAAAAAAGTGTCTTCATTGCAGCACTATTCATGACTGCTAAGACTTGGAACCAACACAAATGTCCACAAACAGATGAATGGATTGAAAAATTGTGGCACATATACTCCATGGAACACTATTCAGCCATAAAAAAACAAGGCCCTGGAATTTGATAGAAAGTGGATGAATATGGAAGATATATTGCTGAGTGAAGCAAATCAGGCTACGAAAGAGAGACATTGTATGACTCCACTTAACATACACTGATTGTCCACACTCTATGGTAGAGACTGAAAGAATGAAGAACATAAAAGTATTAAAAATGGTAATGAACACTAGAGACAAAGTGGAAAGAGAGTTTGGGAGTGGAATAGCATAGGGAAGGAAATTTGGGGGGAAATGGAGAGGTAAGACACTTTGTCGGACACAGATGAGGTTTATTATCTGCTGACGAGGATGTGTATAATAGTCTCAACTGGGCTGGACTGAGATGTAAATCATGCTGGGTAAGGTCTCTTCACAATCTAAATGATGTATAGTGATTTAATGAATGAATAATAATAATTTTTTTTAAATAGTCTATGTATCCCCACTGTCCATAATATAAACAGAACATTCTTTAGCAAAACTCTTCTCAACTTATTGCCAACCTACCTCTCTAAGCTCATATTCTACTCTCTAAAATGCAGCCAGTATCAAAGACATCATTCACCCTTATTCCAGTGAGTATGTCTACTTTTGCTGGGGAACTTCTACTGAAATTTGAATAGTAAAACTCTGATTTCAGTGAAGGGTTCACTGACCTACCACTATCTTCCTCATTTCCTCAGCCATATACCATCCTTCCTGTGTCTACAATACTACAGCATGTTCTACACGACACCATGGAGTCAGTTACCACTCTGAATAATGAGCAGGAAAGTTAATGAACTTCTTCAGGCCTACGCCATGCCATACTTGTCACTGATGCCCAGGCCAATGCCTACCTCACTGCATCAAAACCTATTTGGTATGTGCTTTAGAAGGAAGAGAAGAGGGAAGGAAGGAGGAAGGAAGAGAGGGGAAAAGAAAAGAAGAGACAGAAAGAGAGAAAAGGAGCAAATTACACAGATATGATTCCATTTCTGTAAGTAAGAGACTTGAATAAGAATCATTGATCTGGAGTTAAAAAAATCTTCTAAATTCTGATTCAGCAAATTGATCACTGGTCCAGTCTCTATTATTATATAATATCTTATATACCGTACATAAGATATATTATTTTCCCTAAACTGATAAAAGTACATCACTCATCTCTAAATTTTGATTAAATATTCTGTAGTCTTTACTCATATCTTTGTTAACATTTTGTTTTATCCTGGCTGAAGTTAACTAAGTTCTGGCAGGCGGGAAACCAGCTTAAATGGGAGCAGATGGCTTTCCTACTTGTTATTTGCTTTGTTGTTGGTTTGTGTTCTTGCTGTTTGTATTTGTTTAATCCCAAAGCTTTCCCCTACTCCACCTCAAATAAACTGTTTCCATCTGGGTCAACAGGTGTCACTGTTGAATAGTGCAAACAAGTCCCCCATAACCTATCTTTTTAGTGCTAAAATTCTAGTTCTCAGAAAGCCCACCCTTCACTTAGTCTTGATACAGTCATATAATTAACTCTGTAGTTACTATGCCAGTGGCCTAAACAGACCTCCCAAGAGCTTCTATTTTTTTTTTTTTTCTTAACGATCTTATGATCATAACCACAGACCGGATTGTACCTATAGAAGGAGGCAAACAGGAGAAACAAACCATAACTTTCCATTTGCACGAGACAGCATTGTGCAGTAGAGGATCCTCACTGCTATAGTTAGAAAGCCTAAACTTTAAGTGTCTGGGCTGTTCTTCACAAGCTACTTCTAATATAATTGGCCCAACTCAGCAGTGCCCCCAAAGAAATTAGAACAGGAATAGGAAAATGTTGCAGATAATCAAAAACAAAACAAAACAAAAAGCAGATTACTAGTTTAGGCCATAAATCTCCAAGGAACTCCCAAAGTTATTCATGAGGAATTTGAGGGAAATGTACTCACAGAAAACAAGTGAGAATCAAGTAAAAAAAAAATATATATATATATTACCCTTAGACTAATATGGCCTGAGAGACATGGAATTGGACAGAGCGGAGTGGAATGAAATGGGAAATAATGTGGAATGCATAGATGTGGTATGTACTATAGAGCGCGAGCAAAATAAAATGAACCGAAATAGACCAGAATAGAATTGAAGAATAAGACAGTTTGTTGTATCAAAATCAGGAAATGGAATACAGAAAATAGAATATAGAGTACAGTAGAATTAGAAGGAATTTTTCTTTAAATACTTTGAGACATACAGGGAAGTTGTGCATTTAATTGGCTTGAAAGCAATTAATGAACACAGGAAAGTGTCATCCTATTTCTAGTCCAGATGACTAGTCACACAGGGGCCTGAATGCTGGGTACCTTGAGATGTTTTACTTTGAAATTAGATAAGTAAGCCAGTCACAGGGGTGCAGCGTAATTCAATGCCCTGCAACACTGAGATCATATGAAAAGGTGCCGCATTCATGTCCTCCTGCCAGTGATTCTGGCAGACTGAGGCTGGGGGATGGCTGGGGATTGTGGCTTGAAGACCCTGTTAGAGTTCCTTCTCTTTCTTCTTCTCTCATGAAAGAAAGAAATAAACTTTAAATAATTAACACTATTGGTCAGCTTCCTTATGATTATGACATATAATGGCACTCTGTTATAACAACCACCAGCATTTTTTATCACACTGCTCAACTTTTTGTATATATTATTTCACTTAATTATCATGTTAGTCAATTGGTATAAGTACTATTTGACCCCCCTTTTATAGATGGGTAAATGGAGAAACCAAAAGTTTAAGCTACTTGCCCGACTGCATAGCTAGAAAGTAGTGGCTTCAGAATTCAAGCAACAGACTGTTTTGAACTTCTATGTGCTAAACCTACACTGTCTCTTACCCTGCCAGGGCTTCCTAAACTATGATACGTCAAGCAGAAATACTAGGCTCAGTATAAACTATGTTTTAGTTGCAAAATGTCACCTGCAAAAAAGGCAGAACACTTGGCAGAGGAACTGTCTGATGCAGATACAATAAAATGGCATTGTCCCAAAGGCACTTAGCTCTGCGGCCATGCTCAGCACAACCAAACACGTGCACATTCCTTACGAGACCTAAACCAGGTCTCCTTGGAGACTTCCCTGTACTTGTTAATTGTTCTAGTCCCAATACTTATTCACTCAACAGACATTTCCTAAGGGTCTGCAGTTAATGCAGACAACTCAATCATGCATTTAATATTTGAGTATCTATTCTTTCCCCTTGGGTTTCTAAGAAAGGAAATTCTGCTATGGTACAAAGATTCTCAACGATAAGAAAAGAAGATAATGCATGCAGGGGTTTGGGGTTAGTAAGCAGGTAACTAGGAACTCCATTACTGAGACGCAAGCTTGCCCATTTCTGAAAATGCCCCAGTGAAGATACTGATAGCTGCCTTTGTTGAATATTTACTGCTTGAGAGAAGCTATATAATCTATGGATTGAAATTACTGCCTAGGTTCATATCCTGGCTCTACCACTACAGAACTTTGTCCCCTGTGCTAGCTATTGAAGCACTCAGTTTCTTCATCTATTGAGTGAAGAGGATAGTTCAAAAGATATAATAAGCTAATACACAAGAAACACTTAGGATACTGCTTGTCACAAATTAATAACTTAATAATGTCAGCAGTGATTGTTAAGATTTTGTATCATATATTTAATAAGCATTATATATATATATATGTGTGTGTGTGTGTGTGTGTGTATATATATATATATATATATATATATATATATACACATATATACATATTTAACACCGAGTATTATGTGTTTTTTTTTTCCTTCTAATTAGGCTTGTTTTCTAAGCAGTTTTAAGTTCACTACAAAATTGAGTGCAAGGTATAGAGATTTCTCATTACACCCTACCCCCACACATGCATAGTCTCCCCCATTATCATCATCTCCCATCAAAGTAGTGCATTTATTGTAGCTGATGAACCTATATTGATTTACTGTTATCACCCAGTGCTTAGATTACACTCGCTGGGTGTTGTACATTCTATGGGTTTAGATAAATGTGTAATGACATGTACCAACCAATATAGTACACAGAGTAATTTTACTGTCCTACAAGTCTTCGGTGCTTGGCCTGTTCATCCTGCTCTCCCCTGCTTTCTAACCCTTGGCAATCACTGATCTTTTTACTATTTCCACAGTTTGCCTTTTTGAAAATGTCACGTAGTTGGAATCATACAGTAGATGGCCTTTTAAGATTCCCTTCTTTCAAATAGTGCTTACACTCGTTTCTCTCATGTTTCTTTTTTCATGACTTTATAGCCAAATTTTTAATAATTGAAAAATATTTCATTGTCTTATGCACCACAGTTTAATCATACATTTACCTACTAAAGGACATCTTTGTTGCTCTAAAATATGTCCATTTTGACTAGCATTGCTATAAACATCCATATGTAGATTTTCAAGTGGATATAAGATTTTAACTCCTTTGGGTAAATACTAAGAAGCATAACGGTTTGATCGTATCGTAAGAGTATATTGAGTTTTATAAGGCCAAAATGTCTTCCAAAGTGATTGTATTATTTTGCATTCCCATCAGCCATGAAAAAGAGTTCCTGTTGCTCAGTATTTTTGGCAGCATTTGATATTATCAATGTTTTGAATTTTGGCCTTCTATTAGGTACGCAGTGGCCCTTTATTGTTATTTTAATTACATTTCTCTGATGACATATGATATGGAGCACCTGTTTTTGTGTTTATTTGACACATATATATTTTCTCTGGTGAGGTGTCTTTCAGATCTTTGGTCCATTTTTAACTTGGATCATTGGTTTTCTTTTTCTTTCTTTCCCTTTCTCTCTTCTCTTTTCTTCTTTCTTCCTTCCTCTCTTCTTTGTTTTCTTTCTCTCTTTCTTTCTCTTTCTCTCTTTCTTCTTTTCTTTTTCCCTTCCTTCCTTTCATTCTCACTTTCTTTTTTCGTTTCTCTTTCTTTCTCTCTCTGCTTTAAGTGTGTGCACTCACCAGAGAGAGTCAGAAAGAGAGAGGAAGTGATAAATCACCCCCCAGGAAGATGGACACACTATAATCCCTTCTTCTCTATTCTTTTCTCAGGATTTTGGGCATACAGGCACATGAGTTCAGTGATTTTCAAGCTGTTGGATCTGGAACCATGAAGTTCACAAGTATTTTTTAGCTTATTTTCTTTCCTTTAGGCGAGAAATGATGACTGCAGTGAGCTAGAGTTGTGTATTTCCCTTCCTCCATGCAGAAGGCTGCAGCTGACTGGAGTAGGATATTTCTTTTCTCGAGTTCAGTCAGACTCTGGTTAGTTTCTCCTGGAGAAAAATCTTATCAAGAACAGAATGACTGATATGTTTCAAAATGATTTCTTTCTCCTTCCCCTGACATGAGGAGATTTTTCTCTGCTCTTCACTGTGAGAACCTGTTGGAACTCCAGGAGGTGAAAGTCACAGAAGTGTAGGGGTCCCTGTGACTGTCTGGGAGTTTTTACTTATCACACTCCTCCATACTAAATTTCCAGCAATTCATCAATTACTGTTCAGGTTTTTCTGCTGTGGCACTGGTTGCCAAGGCTAGCTCATCCACTAATTGTGATTCTGTGTCTGCCCCCGTTTCTCCAATCTTGGTTGTGTTGGTTTGTCCTATGACCCATCTCTCCTTGTCTTATGGATCTAAGAGGAAGCATCAGTTTTTCTCTATGTTCAGATTTGTACTTGTTGTGGGACAGAAAGGACACTTCCAAGGTGTCAGGTTAGAAATTGGAAGGGCACTGGCATTGTCTTTTTTAATCCTGACAACTCTTGTGTGAAGGAGATGTTATAATTTTCACCATTTCACAGGTGTGAAAACTGAGGTTCCTATAAATTAAGAAACTTACCCCAAATCATTTAGTCAGTACATAGTAGAAGTGAGTTTCCAATCCAAGTTAACTCAACTCAGAAACTCCTAGCCATTATGCAATACTGCCTCCTTTTCAAACTGTTAGGAGGTCAAAGGAGTGTTTGGAAGGACGTCAAGAAGTTAAGCAGAAATGAAGTGTTTGTGTTTCATGTGGTCCTGGGAAGGGGAGGGCTGTGGAAAAGGGAGAAGAGTATTGGGTAGTGTGAACTTCACACAGAAAACCACGGAGGCGTCAGAGAGGTGTGCCATCTCTTCCTGGAAATAGCTTGTAGTTTCCTGGAGGCCCCACCCAAAAGACCACATTTAACCTCCTCTTGTATGTTATACCTGCTTTTCTCCTACCACACCTCACCTCAGCCTTTTCCTACCTCCCAACTACAAGCATGCCTAAGTGGCAGGTAGGTTATTTAGGAAGACCCGAGAACTTAGTGACAACAGAATCAAAAAATGTGCATTATGGAAAACTATATAAGAATTTTAAAGATTTTTACACCAAAATAAACTTGTACTTTAATTCCATTTGTCTACCCCCTTTTTGAAAAATTCATCAGAGGGTGCATGCACTAGCCAGAGAGAAACAGAGAGGCATAGAGAGAGGGAGAAAGCACCCTCCCAATGGGGTGTAGGCATGCTACAATCCCTTCTCCTCTATTTATCCATCCTGTCAGGATTTGGGACACACATTCCTATGTGCCTGGCATGCTTTTTAAGCTGTCAGTGCTGGAATTTGAGCTGCACTCAGATATGTGGGATCTGGTATTCTTAATCACTAGACTATGGGGCTGCCTACCATGAACTTTTTTAAGTCCCCTCATACTAGGCTTTATTTAATGTGATGCCATTCTAGTCAAAGCCACTGTCTTCTGATGTTTTATCTCTGCAGTGATTTCCTAACTGGTTCCACTCTATAAACATCAGCACTTCCCCCAATCCATTCTCCAACCTGTGACCAGAGTGAGTGTTCCAAACCACAAATCTGGTCATCTCACTACCTTGTGTGATACCTGCTTCCCATCATTCCTAGATAGCATCCAAATCCTTAACAAGAAGTATCTTTCCAAAGTCCCTATGTTTACAGGAAGTGGAATTAGAAGAAAGCAGCAGAAGAAAAGGAGACTCTTGGATATGAGATTGGAAAGTTTCAGGGACAAGCGTCTTTCAACTATAGCACTAACCTGGATTTGTAACTTAGCCCTCCTCTGGGGAGTTGTTTGACTCATGTCAGTAAATGACAATCCCATGCATCCTGTAGTTCATCTTGATAGTCCTGAGGTCATTTTTTACTTCTCTCTTCCTCTCACACTCCAGGAAATTTCAACTACTCGACCTTCAGAATATCTTAATCAAAAGCACTGTCAACAGCTAGTCTAAGTCACCTCCTTTCCAGTTGGAGAATCATCACAGGGTGATGATATTGCTGCCTCTCCCCTCACCTCCTGTAGCCTAGTCTCCACCCATTAGACAAAGCGAATCTTTTAACGCCTAAAGTCCTATTCAATGGCCCCTCTGCTCAAAACCTTCTGGTGCATTCCTCTTACTCAGAGTAAAGTCCAAAATCCTCGCCTGGACATATGGAGCTTCACTCAAAGTTTCCCACTGCTTCATGCTCCCACATGCCACCTGGCCTCACCTCTCCTTTTCTTTTCCCTCCATCCCACTGCCCTTCTTTGTGTTCTTCAGACACTTCATATGTACCTCGACCCTATGATCTTCATTCTTGCTGTCCCTTCTCAGAATACCCTTTCCCCAGATATCTGCATGATTTGCTTCTAGCTTCATTTAGGTCTGAGCTCAAGTGTCTAACTTCATCATAGAAAATATCCCTGATCATCTACCTAAAATAAACTACTCAGTGCACTTTGTTCCTCTTGCCTATTTAATTTACTCCATATTATTTTTGACTACCTGGCACATGACAATTCTGTGTCTATTTCTCCCTTCCCCAGCCTAGTGCAGTACTATGTAAGTGACATGATGTCAGGGACGATGCCTGCACATTCTCTGCTGTAGCCTTCATGCCAAGAACAATCCCTTCTATGTAGTAGGTATTTAGTAAATGTTTGATATCGATGAACACCTGTCAACTCTAAGAAACTATGGCCCCATAAAACCAGTGTTATTCACCACTGTATGCTAGATACATAGCTGAGTCTGGCTCGTAGGAGATACTTAGCGAGCACTACTGAATTAATGAGTAAGTAGAAGAGTGAAAGAATGAATGCTTAAGGTAGTTTATCGATCATAGGATGAGAATCTTTAAAGACATAGTGAAAAGCCTGGCCCCATAGCACAGCAGTTAAATGCTGTGCAGAGAAAGCCAGATTCCACATGGTTGACCAGGGTTTGACTCCTGACCTAGTGGTTTGAAAAACATGCCAGATGCATGCATGCATGCTCAGGATCCTGGCAAGATGGGGAACTGGAGAAACAGAATTTCAGTGTGACCAGATCCTATTAGGGAAAGGAAATGCTTGCTTTATCCCTTGTACATGTGCATACACCCTCTGGTGAAAAGAAAATAGTGAAAAAGCTTGGAAATATGAAGCAGAAGCAGGTGGTAGGGTGATCTGCTGCCAGTTTCAGAGGCCCAAGATTAGATTCTGGGCAGGAGAAGGGGACGGGGTGAGGGAACATCCTGGAGTTCAGAAGTGGAGCACAAGTGAGCCTGTAAGTTGGGGATTTATGCTTTCTCCTGGGGTATTTGAGTCTATGAACTTTCTCCAGTCTCTGATGAGGATCCATCTTAGGCACAGGTAGAAGGGAATCTCTAGTGGAGTATCAAATGACTCTATGTAGTTGGAAAAGCTGAGCAGTGCAGGCTCTGGAAAAGACAGTGCCTATTGTATACACGGGGTGTTTTCAAATTGGATTTTAATTTTCTCAAGGAAGTTTTACTTGCACAGTTGGACAGACTCTTAGTCCAGAGGAGTCTCATGGACTGGCCTGAATGTGAACCCAAATCTGCCACAGAGGCCCTGTGCATTTTAAGACATGCGGTTACTGTGCAGGCACAACCATAGCAGCACGTTTTGCTGACCGACCTGAAATGCAAATAGGAAGAGCCTGCTTCACTTCAGCTGCTGCCTCACCTCTAGCTCTGTAAAAAGTCGATCAATAATGATTTTAGTTAAGACAATGGGTTCCAGGGCACTGAATTTGAAAAGATGTCTTGATATAAAGAGAGAAAGTAAGTGGAGGGTGGAGGGGATGCCATTCAAATTTCAGAGCACATAAACAATGAGGTATCTGTGCTACGTGCCCGAGAGCGCATGATGGAGAGAAAAGAGATCGCGTTGAACACTCTTATTCAAGCCTCAGCTACAGACCCTGCTGGCAATGAGGTTGAGGCAACGCTTGAGATTTCTGAGTCTCTTCTATCCAGAAAATATTGTCTTTATGTATCTCCTAAAACTGAATTAAAAACTTGGTAACATCATTATCTATATACTATTTTATAAAGTACTTATCATATGCATTTGTTAATGCAATCTTTTCATTAACTCTATGGATCAGGAACTATTATTATTCTCATTTAACAAAGAAGGAAAGCGAAAATATGGATGTGTAGGCGCCTGTCCCAGGTCACCCACCTGCTAGAGGTGTTGATGGCATGTGGTGACCCAACCACTCAACTGTCCTCTTTTCAGAGCTCTTTCCTGTGGGAGCCATGTTCCAGGAAACAATATTTATATGGAAAATAAACCATCACTCTATAAATAACTAGAGACACCCCCAAAGGCTTCTCAATATAGAACCCTCTAATAAAGAACTGGGATTGGAGCAGAAATGTCTGAGTCCTACCCCATTTCCCAACCACCCTTCTATGGTTTGCTGGGATGATATAAGTACCCAGACTAATAATAAAGGATAAACAAGGTCAGGGTTATCCTGGGCTGGGATGATGAACTGAACTTTTAGTAAACTGAATGAAGTTACAGCATCTGACAGACTGAAGGGCCTCTCCAACTTGCTTCCCAAATGTTACCATCAAATTACAGAAGACAATTGCAAATGAGTAGAGGAGTGCACACACACACACACACACACACACACACAGCTCCAGTCCTGATAGACTCACATACAACAGACTTTTAGATGGACTTATGTCACAAGGAATGGAAGGAAAAGAGCAGAGATACCCACAGGTTGGTATTCTCTCGTTAACTGTTGATCCCATCCAATGGTCAACCTGAGCACTCAGCAAAGATGGAGTAGGGGAAGGCAAGCAAGGTCGCTGGAGTGAGAACATTCTGTAGGCCTAAATGTTCAGATGTGTGCACTAGAGTGAATGCATCCAGAAACACTGTAGCCCATGAGCCTTGCTTGCCTCACCCTAGTTCTGGTTCTACACGGTGTCTTAAAATCAAACCAATCAGTTCAGTTAAGTTCTTGCAGGGAGGCTCTAGATGACAAGAGAGTGAAGTGCGGAGGGTAGGCCTATTCACTGCCTGCCCTTTAGCATTTCTCTCAACTCACCTTAAACTTTATTGTACATATGGATGGCCTGAGGGTCTTGTTACATATTATTCTGGCTCAGTGGGTCTGGGGAAAGGCCTCAGATTCTGAATTTCTAACAAGCTACCAGATAACATTCATTGGTAATAGTCCACTTACCACTTTGAATAGTAAGGTCTAGAAATGATGGTTCTCAAGCCCATGTAATAACCCATAGGAATGAATTTGGTTCTACACCCAAGTCAGCACAAAGCATGGGAACAGAATCTGGTCAGAGAAGGAGGCATTTGTAAGAGTCCCTGAAACCAGGAACTTAAGAGCCTAAAAGAATAAGAAACACATAGACCGATATTCACAAAAATGTGGCATAAGATTGAGGATCTTGAAGTAAACAAAGTCTGATTAAACTAACAAAGTTACATGCTTTTCAGATTGTTTCCTTTCTAATTGCTTCTTTCCAGGTCCAACTAACCTGCCCTCAAGAAGAACCCAATTTTCTCCTTATAAGACTCCAATGGAAAATTGAGTCTTTAGGTAGGTTTATACGCGTATCTATGCCTAATTCCTGATAGCTTAAGCATGCAAATAAAGTGACTCAATGTTCATCTAACTACCATTTTAAAAAATAATGACAACATTAGGCACAAAAACCTGTGCTTTTATGGAAATTGTCTCTGTTACATGCATATCTTCTCATTCAGAATGCCTTAATCTCTTATGCTTGACATCCTAGAAGGAAACATACAGACGCAAGCAAATACACATGCACACACACGTGCGGGCGCAAAAATTTTCACATCCCATGGTGGCCCTTGAATCAGAAATGAGTTTTCAGAATAATTTTGGATTGACAAAGGAACAGAAGAGAATTGAATATCTGCTATGTAAAAAATATTACATAAAACATAATAAATTATGTCTGGTAAAAAAAAATGTTTCTTTTTTCTCTAGAACTATTTACCTCTTTATCTTTAATTCCCGTTAAAGTGCCCATATATAGTAGGATTTTTATAATTTTTATTTTGACATATATAAATATTTTTTTAAAGCAGTTAAGTGGAAATATCACCAAGACAGTTGCGTTTTGGAGCAGAATTTCAGAGATGATCAGAGAAAGAAAGCCAAGGTATGATCTCTCTCTGTGGGGCCTGAAAAGGACTAATCAGGGAACACATTTTAAAGTCCAGGGGGTGAACATTTAAGACAAAACTCTAATCTTGTTGGTAAACTAAAATTCAGAGCAAGAAATAGAAAAGAAGCCAAATTATTCTCAGTGGACCAGGGAAACCTTCAGTGCAGCCACATTCATTCCACTGTTCAGGATCACACCAAACACAGCAGAGCTATCCATAAGCAGGAGGCCATTCTTGATTCAGCGGTTTCTAGAGTAGGATTCCGAGCAGACAGCCTGAGTTTCTCAAGAAAGCCCTTGGAACTGCTCATCTCCTTTTTCACTTATCTCTGTCCAGCTTCCTACTTTTCGCTTCTTTCCACTGGAACATGAGCCCCACAAGGGCAAGGATTTTTTATCTCTTTCCTTATACCAGCATCAAAACAGTACCTGAAACTGAATATTTATTCATAAGCCTTTTTTTAAAAGAATTTATTTGAACTTTATTTGTTTATTTTATTTGACCAGAGAGGGATAGAGAAAGAGTGAGAAAGAAAGTGAGAAAGCAAGCCACCAGGTCCGGGACTCGAACCACAGTGGGCCATGAAGGAATCCAGCAACCTTAACCACCACGCCACCTGCCGGCCCCGAGAATATGTATTCAAAAAAAGATATTGCATGAATAAATAAATGAATATGAGAATTGATAAAATAATTAATGAATGCATGAATGCAGTACCTAACTTTGAATCAGGAATTGACCAGGGTAGAGCTCTGGTCTCAGAAAAGATTACAAACACAGGAAAGGCTGACTAAGAATAGAAGAAATAAATAGCAATTTAACAGTCTCAGAAAATCACAAACATGGTTGAGCATCTTAACTCAGGTCATTTAATTGGGGACTGAGTGTTGAAAATGAAAGAAAAGAGTCATGCAGATTAGCACAACAGAATTTTTAGAGATGAGATTTGATTGCTTTTTAAATGCTTTCCATCTTCAGGATCTTTTTCAAAGAGTCAGAATCATGACGAAAGACCCCACAGATACCTATTGCCTGATAATACTATCAATTTCAGCTTAAAGTTTGCATGCTAACGCCATTTAAAAGGCTACCTTAAAAGTGGTATGGATGGACGGTCTAGACGAAGAGATTCTTGAAATTTACAGGTTCTTTAAGAAATGGGAAACCGTTTCAAGGAACAAGATAGAAGGAGAAATGGTGTCATCAGTGGCACAATCTTCCTGATCCCAGGTCTATATTTGGCTGTGTAGACTTCAGAGGTTACCTGGTAAATTCTTAGCTTTGCTCCATGTGGACATTTTGGGCTGTCTCTCCCATGTCTATGTTCTATGTTTATGAAAGAGAGGATATGGGTGTTTTCATAGGCAGCGATTAGCAGGATGTCACTCGATTGATGAGAACTCTAGTTAATCACCTCAGAAACAGTGAAAATGTCCCAGGGCCAGAGATTAGGGCATAGTGGCTCAAACGAATGAACTGTTGCAATTTGCTGAAGCCCCCTTACCATGTCTCCTGGCATGGGCAATATAACTGGGGGAGGGGAAATTACTGGGACTCCTTCCTCAAAAAGGTATCTTCATACAGGGGAAGCACAAATTTATTATCAATTCCTCTTAATGGGCAAGATACTTATTTTACAGTAATTTCTAACTTGCTTCTTAGTAAAGTTAGCATGTTCAAGATAATCTGTTAAAAGCCTAATATGACAGTAAGATCAAGTACATCCCATAGGGGAGAACCATTGTATTGGATTGTCAGAAAAGTCATGACACATTTTTGCACAGAAAACAATGTTATGACTTTTCCTACAATCCCATACACAACTTTCAAGTTACAGGTAACTAATGACTACACCACTGTGATGTGTTGCTCTGTACAGAAAGAAGAATGTTACTTTGTTTTGGGTAGGTAAAATTGGTCATGAAGACTAAATATACACAGAAATAACAAAGTTATTTTCCTATAGAGCTCTTCTAGATGGAAGGCAGCTTATTAGGAACTAATGTTGATAGAAAGCATTTCATGATAGAAAGGATTCAGGAAACCAGCTATATGAATAAGTCCTCAGTTGGAAATATTCATTGTCAGAAAAAGTAAGAATCTTGTTAAGATAAATTTTAATATCAAATTGATTTGAAGTTACACAGTAATGGTCAAACTCATGAAGGTGCTAACAACCAAATTTGGCTATAAAAGAATAGAAATGCACATGCTTGGTTGTGTTGTGATAAGGATGGTGAAGAACATACCAACTTTTATCTTCAACTGTAATTCCTCACACATGTACATATGTAAAATTTCACATATACTTATAGGTATGTAGGCACATCTACTTGTACAATCTTTATATAATTATTAAAGCTAAAATTAGCTATAGAAATTCATTTATGCTATTAAAACATACATTTTGAATTTTAATAGATAGCAAGTGAAAAGATTTACCAACCTCCTGAAATAACCATTAATGTGTAAATGAATAATTGTTATTCAAAGATGGTGATCACAAGGGAGGTCCTTATTGCCACCTGGTGGCAGCATACCCTAATTGAAGAATTAGTTTTTGAAGGAAATGGAGAACCCTAACCACATTAAGTAACAGAAGTCGTATAACCGGAGATAATACATTTCCGAAAGTAGAGGTCCACAAGCCACTATAATTTGAATACAATGTTTATATATATATTTTTTAATCTCAAATACAACTCGTTGGTCACCACAAAGCATAATTTGGTTCAAGGCTGGTTTCTCTTGGGCTATATCTAAATGTGCTCATGGAATGAACCAGAAAGCCATTTAATTAGTAAGGTGGCTCTAGGCTTATTCAGTTGTCATATTATCTTAAAAGGAAAAAAAAAACGTTGTATTATGTCAATTCTATGAATATGATGTAGTGAAAATAGCATGGGCTACCGACTTAGACCAACAGTGTCTTCTAGGCATAAACTACCCGTAGCCTTCAAAATTCTTTGTAGTTCAATGGATTCATACATGAAGTTGTTTACACAAGATTTTCTTTTTTTTATTAAACTAATCTTAACAGCCAGGGCACAATTCAGTCCAATTCCATCAGAATCTCTCGGGACAGAAATATGCATATTTTGTTAAAATTTCCCAGAGGTTTCTATATGCAGCCAACAGTGACTATCACTGGACGGGGGTAAAGAGCAGGTTGAAACATGGGCCAAGGAAGGATGATTTTCCTATTTCAATTAGTTAAATGTACAGAAAAGCTAAATATAAAATGTATAGGCGTATAAAAATACACGGCTAAAAATGCCATTGGAATCCATCCTCCAAAGTTCTTCAGATAGAAAGTGGTCAGATGTGGAGTGCTGAGTGAAGTAAGCCAGGCTATGAAAGAAAGATATTGTATGTATCTACTTAATATATACCGACTATCTGCACTCTATGGTAGAGAGAGAAATATTGGAGGACATGAAAGGAGAAACTCAGGGTTTCTGAAGGAAGCACATTAGCTTTTACTGATAATTTACTCTAGAGGTGTTTTTTATGTCCATATCATTGAATCTTCACCCCTAGAGTAAGTAGACTTTACTGTCCCTTTATCCCCTCCAATTTCAGAAACTGAAGCAAAATAGGTTAAATAGGTTTTGTTATACCAGGATCACCACGAATACATGAGCAATGCACTGTGCTATGATGTTAGGGCAGTGATATCATTAGACAATAGAAATTTTTCTGCTTCGTTATAATCTACAAGACCATTGTCATGTATGTGGCCCATTATTAACTAAAACACTATTATGCAGGGCCTCAATATTTGTTCCATTTCTTTTTCTTAATAATTGTTATTGAAATTTCTAATTGACATGTAATAGTTGTACATCTTTGTGGGGTACACATGTTTTAAAACATGTATATAATGTGTTATGATCAAATCAAAAGATGTATCTACCATCTCCATGTCATTACTTTGTGTTGTGTACATTCAAAGTCTACCTTTCTATTTTGAAATACGTATTGAATTGTCACCAACTTTTTTAATCCCACTGTGCTGTAATGAACAACTCCTTTTTAAGTTATATAAACTACTAGTATCAAAGCATTAATAGTTGTGCCCTATCCAGGTTGAGAACCTACAGATGATGCAAAACATTTAAGGAAAATGGAAAATTCTCTGTTGATGATAATGTGTATGGTGATATATTTAACTAGAACAATATATAGTGTACTCATGATAGGAAATTTTATTTAGTATGCTGTAATGATACACAGTGATTGAATGTAAAAAAAAAAAAAACATGTAGTTGATATATCAGCATGAACATTCAGTAGTACTTAACAGATTAGAAACAAACTCAGCTCAATGATTCATCAGACTTCCTGTGTGTATTCTCCCTATTTACTAGTAACTCTTTTAAAGGAAACCTAGTTCAAATGCAAAAACAGAAGCTGTCACCTGCTTAGAAGTTAAATGAGTCAAAGATTTTCCAATGGGAAATTTGGGTAGAATGGCTTTTTCTGCCATTCAGTAAGAGTTGTGGACTAGTCACATGAATATGAAAGTAAGTGGGGAGAAAAGTGGTTTAGAAAGTGAGTGTACCACTTCCTAGCTACTGGACTGTCGTCAAGTTACATAACCATGTTATCATTCTGTTTTCACATCAGCAAGCCGAGCATACATACTTAATAGATGCCAGGAAATGCCCTTGAAGCCCTATGAAGTTAATCACTTAATTTTTCATGAAAAACAAACATTTTTCCTCATATGTTTTCAAAGTTATTTATTTATGGATTTCTTCCATGAGCAAATGAGGCAGAGAGACAGCACCTCCCCGGCTTCAGCTAGCCCCATGTCATGGACACATACTCAGGGAGGTCTCCAGACATGATCCCAGAGTCTTCCCATGTGGGTCCACAGAGCATCACGTTTTACTACTGTGTCACCGTCCTGTATGTCCACATATATTTTTAGTGTAAGAAAATAGAAAGGTTCCTACATTGATGAACTAATAGCAACATATTTATAAATACTGGCAACTAATTTTGTGCCATTTACATATAAACAGGAACAGAAATAGGATGGTGGAGACAGGAGATCCAGCCACAGACAGTCTGAATCTCATGTCTTCATTTCCAGCAGATGAACAGAATTTCCCAGGGCTAATCGACTATCTTGTCAAAAATACCCATGATTTGTCAGTTAAGCCCCTGATATTTTTAGTGCTGGAAAAATCTGTCAAAATGGCCAGAAAGCCGCACATTTTACAGACTATGAGAAACAAAACCACGGGGGTAGACTGAAATGAAACACAGTCATTAGTAGTAAGTTTGAGGTTGACTGCTCTTTATAAAAAGAAAAAAGCTTGTTTCTTCTGTTTTTCCAGCGGTGTCAGTCCTCAGGGGCCCCTCTACTTTGTACTCTTTGAGAGTCAGAAATACACCTACCCACTCTGGTTTCCTGCTATTGTGTTTGAAATATGGATTTTACATATTTGGGGCAATCGTCGTCAGTGGAGTTGGCCCTTGCAAGTTAAAAATACTTGAATTTCAGAAACTCAGTGCTCTGTGGGTTACAAATGACTGACCATCATTCTGTTCCCACTGGGCAGGTGTCTTTTGGATATTTTGAAACATGAGATACTATTTTTTTCTTCTTTTGTGTTTTCTCTCTTTTCAATTTCTCCATCCCAAGATGTGTCCAGAAGGACTTCCCCTAAAGGACTGTGAGACAGAAAGAGGTTTCAGAAAAGTTGAGAGAGTCATAGTAAAGAGAAACAGCTCTCACTAAAGGTTTAAAATATCTCAGGGCTATAAGTTCTAATAATGTGAGCACTAGTTAGATTTTAAAAAAGGTCATACGTTTAGGCTAAACTATGATAACAGAGATCCCAAATTATATGACTCAACACAGCAAATATATTTATCATATTATTATATAATAGTTCAGAGAGGCTGCAAATTAAGTGTGCGTTTGTGGGGGGAGGGGAGTTTGCTCTACAGCCAATCAAGAATTTAAGCTGATAGTGATTCTGCCACCTTGAACATGTGACTTCAATGTCATTCTGAAGGTGGCCCAAAAGGTCAGCTGGAAGGACAAAGGTATAGAGATGCCAAAATGAAAGTGAATCATGTCACATCCATTCACGTTCTGTTGGCCAAAACTGAGTCTCTTGGCCACAATTAACTGCAAGAGAAGTTAGGAAACATGTATGTCACAAAGGAAGGAGAGACACATAGACTTTGATATATAGTATCTGGCATGAGATACTGACACAGAAAAATTAATCTTTTTTTTAAGTTTTTGCCATAGAACATGTGTACTTACAGGAGAGCAACAAAGAGAAGGAAAGTGAGAAATCACCCCCAAGAGGGGATGGCCACACGACAATCCCTTCTTTGCCATTCTTCTCACAGAATTTTTGGGAACACAGATACACATGCCTGCATGATTATCAAGCCAGGTCCAAGACTCAAACCCTGGTGGGCCATGCGGGAGTTCAACACCTTCACACATCACCTGCTGGTTCCCCCAAATTGAAACTTTTAGTGAGAACATTATTTTTTCATAATCGTAACCATCAAATCACAAAGCAACTCTCATCTCCCCACTAGACCAGTTTTCATGTTCTCAAAATGCAGTATTCTTTCAGACTTGCTGTCTCAGGTTTCCCCTCTCTCCAGTCTTTATTCTGCACAGTAGTCAGGGTCACTTTTCTGGTGACGTATTCTTCAATCGCTCCCAGTTACTCTCTAGATAAAGAAATGCGATGCATGGTGCAAAGGCAGACTCTTTCCTAATCTAACCTTAGACAGTATGTTCCTAATCTAACCTTAGACAGTATGAAGTAGAAATGAAGAACACAAACTCTGCAGCTAGACTGCCTGGGCTTCACTTTTGGTTTTGCTATTTACTGGTTTTGTAACCTTGAGCAAGACTTAAAGTCTCTCAGAATTTCTTTTCTTAGTTCTGAAGTGGGTCTAATACTAATATTTACCTCACTGACTTGTGAAATTGAGTTGACTTCATGTAGGAAAAGCATTTACAATAACAAACATTTGCCTGAATTATTATCATTATTATTTCTCTGGAGCATTGCCTTACCTTCCGTTTTATCTAATGCACATCCCAACTCAGCCATACACTGTATAAGAGCAGCAATATCATCAATAGGATAACAATCACTTATACAATATTTCCTACATGCCAGAAGCTGTGAGATAATAAACAGTGTCATTTCAAGCCACTAAAGTTCAGGATAATTTGTTAAATAGCAATAGTTAAGGTAAGGAGTGGTCATGTCGAATTTAGTTTACCTTCCTTTCATCTGTAAAGGAGTGGTAATTCCCACTTCACACAATTATTGTGAGAATGACATGAAAGTATCGCTTTTGACTGAGTCACATGTTACAAGGGATATCAAAGTGTTTGACTCAGTACCTAGCACATAGTAAGTATTTAATAAACATTCCCATAGTCTCTCCTGGAAAAATAAAACAAACAAACAAACAATGCAACTCTGCTACTACCAACTTGGGTTTCTAGCTATTGAGATGGTTTCTTTAATGAATTCTCATAATTATAGACCCTAAGTAAGTAGCTACCTGAGAACAATTGGAGGAAAAATCATCTTCTAGACTAATGGTCAGTATGTTGAAACAACTAACAAAAGAAGTCCTTTCCATTTCTCAGTGTTACACACCAGGATTTTTTCATGTCCCATTTCCAAGAAGCCATTCCAAACTGCAGTAAATGCAGTTCAAACATTTAAGGATGTGGTACACTGGTAACAAGGGGACTGCAACAAAATATGCAAACTCAGGGAAAATGTAAATTTGAAGTGATAAGAAATCTCACATTGTCAGAAAATGCCCCAGAGAGAACACCGGGACAGCAATTTATTAAGAGAACACGTAGACAGGAATGTACACCCAAGAACTGCGTGGGTTTCTGTGGACCACATTTTTAGTTGGGAAAGACTAGATGCTGATGGGTTTTTAATTGTTTATATTTAAAACCCTAAATAATAAACACTGAAAGGTCAGTTCACAATTATCTGCATGACAGTGACTCTTTTGGAGTTTTGTTAGTTTGTCCTCACTTAAAAGTATGAATGGACTAGGCAAGTGGGGAAAATTAAACAGCAAAGGCAGTACCTCTCTCTGCGGACAGAAAATTCACTGCAAATGACCTTTAATCCTTGTAGGGACTCTCAGGTATTCTGTCCTTTTCTGTCGTTGTCAGTGTCTTCCCCCAAGCTTATGTCAGAAGCATACTTTCAATGGAGAGCTCATGACAGTAGTAATAATAACGGGTAAAATGTATTAAGCACTATTGTGGCAGTACTGTTCACACACACACACACACACACACACACACACTTCCATTAGCTACATCGTACTCATGAGGATATTGAGGCACAGGGAAGTTAATTACTTGATCAAGGGCATACAGCAAGTAGGTGGTAGAAGCAGGATCCTAACCCAGGCACTCTGATTCTAGGGCCAACCTTGTCAGTGCAGTCAAAAAGTAGAATAATAACAGTGACATATGATCAAAAAGAAACCTTAAACACCAAATATTCTACACTCTTTAGAGTAGATGGCATTTCTCTCACACGCACTGTGTACTATTCTGAGTCCTAGTCACTTCCATTTTGTAGCTGGAGAAACTGACAGTAGAAGAGCTTAAGGATTATGATTAATATCACTGCGTATGAAAACCAGAAACTCCACTAGCGTGACCACTTAACAGCTCGTGATAGTGAGTGAGTTCCTTCACCTACATAAACCTCTCTGCATTGATATCTTAATCTATAAAATGGGAATACAATAGTTTTTATTTCATTAGTTGTTGAAGCATCAAATAAGATTAGATGTATAAGATGTTTAGCATAGCTTATTGTGCTTAATAAGTCTATAGTAACTACTTAACATTATCATAAAAATTATCATTATCATTATGGACATTGGTTCTTCTTTTTATAACATTCAAAAGAAATTCCTGAGCTGAATTTCAGTTGAATCCAGTATTGGGTTATTCCTTTACTGAATTTCATCATTTTAAACATACATTCTCTTCTCTTAAAATTACCAAGTGAAAAGAAGTTTTTCAGTACTTTCAGACTTTAAACAAAGAAAAACTGTTCTAGCAGGAAGCTGGTGAAGTAGAAATGTAACATTTCCCTTCATAAGCACTTTTTCTCTTCTCTAGATGTGGACACAAAATGATTTGTGTGTGTGTGTGTGTTTGCCTATGCAGTGTTCAAAATTAAAAATCTTTAAAGGAAGCCATTGAAGACTAATCATTCAAAACATTTTTAAAAATGACATCTTGAAGAGCTCCTTGGTGCTAATTCATTAAAATTGCCCATGATTCAACTATGATTCTTTATTCAGATTCATTTTTCCCCCTCAAATACTGAATACCATGAAGCTTTGCAGCTTTGTATTTCAATGAGTGGAAATACTGAAGAGAAAGTAGGGGGAGAAGGCGGAAAGAGAACTCCAAGATAAGCCCACCCTGCCACTCCCTGAAAAGAAAAATCAATGGGAAAAAGCTCAGATCTTTGTAAAGAATTTCTTAAACTTAACACATTCTGCACTTAACAGTGAATCAAAAGGATCGCCTAACTCAAGACAATTGGAGGTTTGGGTGAAGTTTATAGTTAAATTTTCTATATCACTTTGCAAAACACTTTCACCCGCATGACCTCATCAGGCTCTTCCACTAAAGTTGTGATGTGGGCTTTACTGTGTTTCCATCTCACAGAGAAGAAAACGGAGTCACAGAGGGATTATTTACTCATGGGCAATGAGTCAGGAAGACTAAGGACCAAAAACAATACTATCGTATTTCTCCACGTCTTCCGTTCTTCATGTTACTATTCATACCGAAAAAGTACTTAAGATTCACTACAGCTTAATAATGGTAAATAAATGCCTTATATGAAGTCCAAGGCTTAAGATTAGGGTCACCTAGTAATCAAAATAAATTGAATACCACTCATTTGACAATATTACTCTGTAAACAAGGGGCAGATATGAAATATGAACCTCAGTGTCTGCTCATGGAGAGGAAACATACAGTTTAGTTAGGGAGATGACTATAAGTCTGATAACAAATAAAATAAATACAGTGTGTGGAAATTAGTCATTACTTTCAGCTAGTTCTTTTCTAAGCTCAAGCTGCCTTCTTAGTTATATTGTAAAGAACTGTTTTACCTTTAAAAATTAGGGGAAGACATGTACTTCACAGTAGGAAAATGTTCAATGAAGACATAAACGTCCTTCTCTTAGCATCAGAATGCACAGTAACCCACCCCACATTTTGAAAGCCCTGCAAAAAGTGAAAATCTGTTCAGTTGTGTTGAACCAGTATCTACTAAACGTTTCATCCATAAATAAGTTTACTCATAAAATCTTGTTGAAGGGACCAGTAGGTGGCATAGTAGTTAAGGCACTGGACACTCCCACATGGCCGACCATGGTTTGAGTCCTGGACCTGGTGGCTTACTTTCTCACTTTCCCTCTGTGTATGTGTGTGTCTCTTTCTGATAAAATTAAAATAAACAAATGAATAAATGAAATAATCCTTTAAAAGTAAAATAAAATGAAATCTTGTTGAAAAACTGATGTCCTAGAAAAGAATGATTCTCAAACTTGGAGACATATATATATATATATATAAGTTTGTTAAAATACAGGTTTGTGAGCTCCACCCCAGAAATTTTATTCAGGAGGCCGTGGGTACATTCTGAGAATTTTTTTTTTAAGTTCATTTATTTATTGATTTTTCTACTAAGGACAGAGAGAGAGCTGACAGGCATTTCCAATGAAATCTTCATGATCCATCCACTCCCAGTCTCAGATGGCCCAGACCACAGGCGTGAATGCACATGGGCATGCACCTAGAGTGCTCCAGGAGGTCCCAGAGTGTAAACCCAAGATCTTCCCATGCAGGTCCAGTTGCATTACAGCACCATGACTGCCTGGCCCAGAATTTACACCTTTGACAAAGTCCCAGGTAACCTAAGATTTCAGGGTTGAGAATTCAACTTGAGTATTATCTCTCCAGAACAAGTTTTTAAATGTTTCTCTAGGATGTTAGAACCTCTATGCAGGCCTCTGATTTTTTATCATATTCGTGAATGCATATACATACTCTCATCCTGCACACCATAGTTTAATTTCTTCAAATTGACTGTCAAGGAAGATGACGTGTATAGTATTCTCAACTTGACTGGTCTGAGGTATGTTTCATGTTGGGTAAATTCTCTATACAAGCTAAACGATGTCTAACGAAAAATGGATGTATAATAAATAATAATAAGATAAATTTTAAAAGGAAAGAATATCTATCCTATGAAAAAATAAAATGAAGGGAAATGGGTGTTTTGCAAAGGCCCTTATCACCATAATTCATATGTCTACCATTATTAAGCTGTGTGACTTTCAGTAGGAATAGGAGGGCATTCCAAATTGAGAGAAAAATGTGCACATAGTCAAATGGAACATGTCTTGCAATATGCAGGGAATAGGCTATTTCGCTTGGCTGGAGACGAGACAAAGGTTGTGCGCAAGTAAAGATGCTTTTGGTTTAAAGCAACAGAACGGGAGGAACACACTAGTATGAGCTATAAAGGGGATGTTTTGACTGATATTGCTAACATATCTAGTGACACAAAATACGTCCAGTTAGCCCAAGTCAAGTAGCACCAGCCCCTCTAGAATGTACACTCCAGATAGGAAGAGGCTTTTTTATGTTGTTGACTAATGCTCCTTAGGTATGTCTGCATATGGGTCGATCCTCACTAAATTCCTATTGCATGAAATGAATAAATGTCATCAAAGATATGTTTTGCTTCATGTCACTTCTTTCCTCCTACTTTCTACTTTATTATTAGTTTGACTTGCCTCATGAGAGCAAGACAGTTGTTATCAACTTCAATTAGCTAAAAACTCCCTTTTTCACACCTATGAGAGACTAGTTTCTTTTTCTATAAACCAATTTCCTCTTCTTGCCAGGCACAGAGCTAGTCTACACTTGCCAGGCTCCCTACAATTCTGTGTGGCCATGCAGTTGAGGTCTAGCTATTGGAATGTGAGTAGTGATAGCCACTGCTCCCAGACGGGTACCTGAGGGCTCCTGCATGGGACTTCCAGAACTCCTGCTGGAAGCCAATGTGTACAGTAACCTTCGCCACTCAGATTAAAGTGGGGGACAGAGATATCATTTTAAGCCTTCATGTATTTTTAGTTTTGCTGTCATAATTGTTGCTGTTACAGCCATTTGTTGTTATAGCAGTTTACTTTACCTTCTTAAAAACAATTGAATAGAAATGGACAAGAAGGACATGTTGGTCCTGAGTTTCTCATCAGAAACATTGATGGTCATTCTATTTAAACTAGCTTAATTCATATGACCATCTCTAAAGTGAGGGAGAAAGAAGGTGTTAATTGATTAAGTGAAGGTAAGTTTGAAATCTGGAGTTTTGGGGTCTCCTTCAATAGAACCACATCGATGCCCAAAAGGAAATTATGCCCTGCTGACTAGGAGGGAACTCAGAAAAACAAATATAAATGTCCATTATAACTTGGCAAGTACCAAGTCTGGAGGTGATTTTCATTAAGAAATTTAAAAAATACATATTCTGTGAATATTTTCTTATTTATGTATTTATTTTCATTTACATGTAATCACTATATATCTTCACAGTGTACAACACTGCTTTTTCCAGCATGAATACAGTGCATATCAGTCATTCTTGTGTCAATTAAACATAATAGTTTTTCCCCCTGTTCCCTTCCCTCCCTCCCTCTATTACTCACCCCCATGTTACCCCTATCCTTACTATCTCTAGTATCTACAGTTGCCCTCCCTACTATTATACCTTCACACTTTCAGTTTCTGCTATAGAGTGCAGACATTCGATATATATTGAGTGGGGGCATACAAAGCCTATCTCATAAACTGGCTTGCTTTGCTTAGCATTAAGTCTTCCATATTTGCTCACTTTGTACCAGATGTCAGGGTCTCTTTGTTTTTTTATGGCTGAGTAGTATTCCATAGAGTACATATACCACATTTTCTTCAATCCAATCATCTAATTTTGGACATTGAGTTGATTCCATGTCCTAGCAATTGTAAATAATACTACAATAAACATGCATGTGCAAGTGGTTTTCGGACTGAGGGATTTTCTATCGTTTGGGTGAATACCTAAGAGTGAATTACTGGGTCGTGTGGCAATTCTATTTGTAGGTTTCTGAGGAGTCTCCATATAGCTTTCCACAGTGGTTGTACTAATTTGCATTCTCACCAACAGTGTAGGAGGAATTGGGATGTTATTTGGCAGGTAATTAAAAGTTAGTGGCATATTTGAAATAAAGGAGTAATAGTGTCAGATTATGCAGTTTACTCTTTTATTTTTCTTCTTAACAAACTACCAACAGTTCTTTTCTAAAGTTTTTTTTACATCAAGAGAAGAATAACTTTACTAATTTTCACTTATTTTCTTGCAAAAGAATCTTTATTAAAACACAAACAATCTTTACTATGCACACAATGTGCTCAGATCATCTTGAAAATATTCCTCTTAGTAGGAACTCTTTGTTTTTAACTCTTAGTATGGTCAGAATATGGTATTTCCATAATTAAAATTTTTTCCAGTTATTGGGGCTATACATGCAGCTTTTTTGGATGAAATTTATATCACTATTCTGCTCAGAGAACCATTACGGTTTCTAAGAGGTGATCACATGGAAGAGTTCTGCAGTAAGATTCTAGCTGTCTCTTTAAGCTTACGGTTGAAAGTTAACCTTGTTTACTACTGCTGTTTACCAAATTACTCAGTAAGTGCTGATGCCCTATGATAAAGTCAGCTGCTTAGATACAGACACCCAAGGCAGCCACCAATTAGAAATTCAAATTGCTAAATTCCAAAAGAACCCGTGACCTTGCACATGTCTACTAAATTGACCACTTTGATTCTTGCTTGTTTGTCTCGGTCAGAGGGAGTTTTGTACAAGGTGCCCCTTGTTTCCATCTTCACAGCTTTTTCTGTTGGGAAACATCAAAAGTGTATTAACAGTGCACGCTTTACTTTGCAAATGTGCCAAATCCCTGTCTGCCATTGTTTTTACTGTAGCAATGTTAACTAATCAGTCCTTAGTACTTTCTTTTGCTGAAACTGTTGCATATTGAGACTTTTTCTACTTTGTCATGTGTACAGATTTTAATCTGTTTTTGTTTGCAGCAGAATTAAAATGGTAAGTGAAGAGTCCAGTATCGCTCCTGTTTGTAACTAGACTTTTCTGAATATGCCTTCTGTTTCCTTTTGTCCCTGCTGAGTGTGCTTTGGCCTTTGTCTGAGAATGGGTTTAAGAGAGGGTTCCCTGAAGGTCTAGGGCTTTGGTGTAGTAGTAATGTTGAATCTTGGCCTAAGACTGTGGGTTTTATATCATATCTGGACATAAGTGACAGTCATAATCCGTTTTTCAGATTTCCGTTTTGTTTATGTGGAGAGCTGTATTCACTTCAGCATGCTGGTCCTTTTGTACAATGTTCAGCAAATGCCAGTAAATACTGAAGGATCCACTGAGGGAAGGCAAATGAAGAGACTATATTTTGAGCATTTCAAAATTCGTAGTTTGAACAGTGCCTTTTGGGGTCCACTCTTTTTCGATTAGATTCTATTTCATCTTTTGATGTAGTTTTGTTTTTGTTTTTTGGTTTTTATATAAAAGGTTGGTGGTCATCAAAGCTGCTTCAATGAGCAAGCCACAACAGTTTCATTCCTTGGTAATTGTTTTTTTCTTATTCCTTCTGGAAAATCATAACTATGTAACTGGTATAACTGTGTTATCTAACAAGATTTTCTTTAGGGGTGAGAAAATGATCTAAAAAAACATTATTAGCTCGATTGGTGATGGACTTAATGCCCACAATGTAAATAGGGTTGATAGTACATATTCATTTTAAGTGTATCTTTTTTTTATTGTATTCTGTAATTTAGGACATGAGAACTGGTGGAATATTATTTTCAGTTGTAGTCTTTCTATATTTGGGCCAATGGAGTAGTGTTGCTGATAATCTGACATAACAGATAATCCCCAAACATTCATTTTGTTTTGAAAAAAAAAAATCAATTGTAAAGTGCTTTAGCATAAAAGAGAGAGAGAGAGAGAGAGAGAGAGAGAGAGAGAATAATATACATGCATCTACTACCCTGCTTAATTAAATGCCATACTTTGCCATGCTTGATTCAGATTTTCTTAAGGTTAAAAAAAATACAGATACAATTGAAATATCCTTTGTGCCTGCTCCTAGCACATTCTCTTCTCCAGGAAGAGATATTTACCATTCTCACACATCCTTTAACCCTACTTGTATATAAACACAAGTGATATGTAGAGTCATTTGTGTATGTTGAGACTTTATATTAAATTGTGTCAAATGATTAAAATTTTTCTACAACTTGCTTTTTCTTAACACTGTACTTTTAAACATTGCCTATAATGGTAGATGTTTAGGTTATTCATTTTGACTATAATATTATTTTTCACTGTATTAACATGCCATGATACATTTATCCATTTCTCTGTGGATGAACTTTCATGTTGTTTTCCTAATTTTGCTATTAAGAATAATGACTTTCTGAACATTTCTGTGTAGATCTCATTGTGCACATATGCTGAAGTTTTTCTAATTTATTCAGGGATATATGGTTGGGTCAAAAGTTAGGCAAATCTTTGAGAAGCTTAGATGTTATACCAACTTCTCTATATGAGACCGGTGTGTGACTTCCCATTGCCTCACCTCCTCCAAATTCACATTTCCATGAAGTAAAGATGGTCTGTGGGTCAGGTTGACTGATCAGAAGGTTATTGCCAAAGCTTATGTGAGAGATGCTGAGCCTGGGATACATAGGTGTAATACAAACAGAGTTAGAGAGGAAAGAAGTTGAAATGTTTAAAACAAAAATTCATGGGACTTGGTGATTGATTATAGAGAAATGAAGAAAAGGAAGGAATAAAGAATGACTTAAGTTTCTGTCTTGAATACAGGAGAAGCTCATGGGTAGCGAGGCCAGTGACAAATTCCCTGTGAACATACTGCTGTTGAGAAGTTGGGAGAACCAGAAAGAACTGTCCTTTAGGCATTGAGATATTCAGGTCTGTGTATTGAGAAGAGATCAAAACAGGAAATACAGATTGTATAGTCATCAAAATAGGTAAAATTAGAACAGCTGGATCAGGAAATAATAAATAGAGAATCAGGAGAAAAATGAGCTAAGAAAATTTCCCTAGGAAACATTAATATTTAATAGGTGTAGGAAGAAAATAAAACTGCACAGACGATAGAGATGAAAGGAAAAGTCCAAATGTAATATCATGGCAAAGAAATAGAGAGTTTCAAAGAACGAGTGGTCAACCACATTAAATGCATCAAGGAAACCAATAAGGTGAAAACTGAAAATTAAACATTAGTGTTGCAATGAGGCTATGAATCCATATTAATGATAGTTTCTAGCCAACCTGGTCACATAGCTCAGTAGCTAAGCCCTGTACAGAGGAAACTGGATCCTACATTGCTTACTAGGGTCCAAAATCTTGGTTCCAACAGCTTATAAAACAGGCCAGGCATTCCCAGGATCCTGACAGATTGGAGAATTGTAGAAAAAGGATTGAGAAATAAGCAGGCTCTGTTGGGGGTGCTTTCTTCCTCTCACTTTTTCTATCTTTGTCTCTTGAGTGAGCATGCACCCTCTGGCATTAAAAAGAGGTGGTGTCAATGGAATGGCACAGATAGAAATTATTGTAAGAGTTAAAGAGAAGAAAAACAAGAGCAAATGCAGATAGCTAATTTTCTCAAGTTGAGTTCTCTGAAATTAGACAGTGAAACAGAGTTTGAGTATAAGATGTTTATTGGAAATCAATGCATGCAAAAGGAAGGAGAATGAACCCAGGAAATTTGGCTCCAGACTCCATGAACTTAAACACTATATTAAGGTGTCCTTCCACCTAGAGGGGAAAAAAATTACCCTCTTTGGTATCACCAGGGACATATTCATTAAAAATGTTCTGTGCTACTAAGGTTACTAGTTTCATCCTCATAGACTTAATAAGGAAATGGAAATAAATGGTTAGGAGCACAAAGAACATATAAAGAAATGTTATATTCTCCCCTCACCTTTGTCCTCTCTGACTGTTCCCATTGTTGGTAGAATTAACAGTTAGAAAACCATGAAATAAAATCTTATGCCTGCAAATGACACCCATGACTATGACTTCTGAATCTCTGCCTCCCTGTTAGACCAGAGGGGCCATTACAGAAAGTTTTGAGTACCATGGTCTATCTGCAGTGTTAGAGTGGATCAAGGGAAGCCTGCAGATCCCTGGATGTTCAGTGGAGAGAGCAGAACTCACACTGGGGAGGACAGGCACCTGGCAAACGTGTTTCCTATCCAAAAGGCTTCAGTGAACGTTCAGTCAATGTGTAGAGAGGCTGAGAAGCGAAAGTTGAACTTGACTCTCAAGGAACATACCAGTTGTTAACTGGGCCCCCAGGAGGAAGTTAACAAGCTTCACCACATCTGACAACGCCTACTGCTTGCAGCCCTTCCACTAGATCAGGCTGCTCTACATTTAGCACATCCTCACTCCAACTGGAGGAGGATGAATGGACACCAAGAGGAAATTACTTTACTTCCGTCCCAGCACAAGAGGATGAAGACATCAGCAGTATAGAACATCTCATATATTATGGCTGCCCTTATGTATGCACAATATTATTATCCCCACTACAGAGGAGGGCACTGAGGCTCCAGGTCTTACTCAAGACACATATTTGCTTAATGGAGCCAGGGTTCAAAATCATGTCAACTTGTGTCTTAGACTGTTATTGCTTCTGCTAACAGAAATACCTGAGATTGGGTGATTTATAAAGAAATAAAAGATTTTTCAGCTCTAAGCTTACAGGCCCAAGGTCTAGGAGCCAAATTATGGTGAGGTTACAACATGACAGAAGGCAGGGTCACAAGCAGAGCTGCTTTCCCTGTTTCTTTTGCTCTGTACTGCATTCTTAGGGCTCCTCCTACCTCATTTCCTCTCCTTATAAACACATTAGAACTCATCATGGAGGCCTGCCCCTAATGACTTTATCACACTCAAAGTCCCACCCTAAAATGCTGTGAAGGGATTAAGTCTTCACTTAACACCTTTACAGCACATGAACTTTTTTTTTTTTTTTTTTTTGAGAGTTTTTTGCCTTAGGGTGCATGCACTCACCAAAGAGGCAGAGACAGAAAGTGAGAAATCACCTCCCGGGGGGATAGCCACATCGCAATCTCTTCTCCTTTATTCTCCTCTTGGGATCTTGGGCACTATGCACTTGTGCCTGACTTAAGTTTCAAGCCACTGGGTCCAGGACTCGAACCACAGTCAACTATATGGGAGTCCAATGATGTAACCATTACGCTGCCTGGTGGTGTGACATATAACTTTTGAAGGACAAATAATCATGCACCAAATACCAAAACCTAAACTTTTGAGTAACGAACCATTGTCAACACTATAGCACGCTGGTACCTAAGTTCCTATTTTTCCTTTAGCTACATCAGAAGCTTCTCTGGGTATGAAAGCATGGGTCCTATGTGGAGGAGGCTTGTTCCTGGAGCATGGCTCCTTGGGAAGCCTTTCACCATTGCTCTCCCTTCCTCTCTGCAGCCGCCACACTTTCCACTGGGCCCTTTTCTAGGCGTTTGCAATCTAGGGGAACAGATGGGCACATGCAGAGACAACTTCAAGTTATCATGGAAAATACAAAGCCAGGGGAATGAATGGGTAACTATGAAAGAAAGAGGAACGGAGTCATGTAACTCAACATGGAGGTTCATGTAAGCCGCCTAAGAAGAGACCTCTGATTTCCGAGAGTATGAGAATTGGCCAGAAAAAGATGGGAGAAGGGAATTCCAGAGAGATGTAACAGCATTAACAAAAGCAAAGAGGTATAAGACAGTCAGGCATTTTGGGAAAAATTAAAAACTGTAGTCAGTTTTAGAAAATAAAATATGAAGTGGAGAGAAGGGAGAAGTTAAGCTGAACAGATAAATCATGTCAGCTTAAAAGGATCCTGGGCAGGCTAAATTCCAGGTGCTGCTATGAAGATATGGGGAGGAAAACTCATATGAAATACTTTAAGACCTTTGTAGGATATTTTAAGACCTTCTGTGGACATTTCATCAAGCATTCCTATATTGAGGTAGGAGGCAGTGTCTGATATCATATCAAATATAAGAAAATAGATCCACATGGCTATGGTTTGAATGTGTCCTCCAAAAAATCATATGCCAAAAATTGATGAGCTAGTGTAATAGGATTTAGAAGGTGAAAACTTAATACAATTATAGTGTTGAAGGCCTTTAGGAAGTGATTAGCTATTAAGGTGGAGCCCCCATGGGTTTATAAGAAAAAGAGAATGAGACAGACAGAGACATGCTCTGCTCAGCTCGAGCTCCTGCCCTCCATCATGTCACACATCAGCAAGAAGACCTTCATTACATGTAGCCCCTGGACCATGGACCTCCAGAGCACAAGCTAAATAAACCTCTGTAATTACCAATCACCCAAACTCAGGTTTATCCCTGTTATCAGCAACAGAACAGACTAGGACACAAGTTGCACATTGACACGTTTGCTCGACAAGTATTAATTGAGCATCTCCTATGTGTCAAGTGCATAGACACGAGTTCCCCTGTACTAAATAAAGCACAGAACACATCACCTTCCTTGACATAACAATAAAGACAATAAGCACATTATGTATTATCTCAATGGGTGTTGCATGCGATACAGAAAAATATATCAGGGAATGGGGTAGGAGTTGTTAAAGGAAAGATTACAATACTCATAGGGTGTTCAGAAAGATCTTACTGAGAAGGTCATGTTTGAGCAGACCGTTGAAGGGGATGAGGGAGTTGGCCAACTTGACATCTAGGTGAAAGCATTCCAGGAAGAGGGATCAGCAAATGTAAGGCCCTGAGTTTGTTAACCAAGGTTATCTAGTACTTGGTATATTTGAAGAGTGGCAAGGAAGCCATTTAGAATAGAATAATCAAAGGAAGAAGTGGTAGAAAATGAGATCAGAGAAAGTAAGAAACATGGGTTTTTTAGGTCACTGCTAACTCAGTTATACCCCGAGAGTTAAGGGAAAAAAGTGGAAAACTTTAAACAGATGATATGATGTGACTCAGATTTTAACTGGATCATTTTGAGGCAAGAGTGGGAGTGGGGAGTCAGTGAGAAGAGAGCCACCAGTCTTGACAAGTGGTGGCAGTGGCTTGGACCTGGGGATTAGCAGTAGAAGTGTTGAGCAAAGTGTCTAGATTCTGGATAAAAGAAAAAGTGGGTATGAGACAGAGAAAAGTATCAAGCATGCTCCAGAATTTAGGCTTGGATAATTCATAAAGAACGTAGTATACCAGGTCTTGGAGAAACCAAGTATTTTGGTTGCAGTTTCATTTAGATTTGGAAATATTTTAAGGAATTATGCTTTCGAGTTTTGCTGACAGTTTTTCCACAGTCCTTGTGATTTTAAATTTTTCTACATTATTATGTAAACAATTAAGAATTGAGTTAAGTGGAGTTAGCCTTGATATTACATACTGGAGACATTTCATTAGCATCTATTAATTTGTAATTTCTTTGATTTTTATTTCAAATTTTGAAAGAGCACACTTATATTTTAGAATTTATACCAGCCACTGAAAAGCTCCTAGTCCTAGTTACTGTTCCTATACTTAGTACATAAAGCAGCTCAGGCTATCCCCTTAGAGTCTGTAGCATAGGACAGAAAATAATAAAAGGAAGAGCATGCTCTTATGCATTTAAAATTAAAATTTTATATATATAATTATATATATATATATATATATATATATATATATATATATATATATATATTTGACAGAAGGTACGTGAGCTTTCCAGAGAGAGAGGCAGAGAGAAGAAATCCAAGGGGCATGGTCATGATACAATCCCTTCTCCTCCATCTCTCCTTCCTTTTTGGATTTTGGGCGTGTACACACATGTGCCTGACATGTTTCTCAAACCACTGTGTGGGACTCAGCCACATAGTCAGCCATATTGGACCCAGCAACCTTAATCACCACACCATTGGCTGGTCCGAGAGTATGAATTTTTTAACTAACATGCTTTAGGTTCTAAAGTTCATGTAAATAATTTTATTTAATTCTCACAACCACACTGATGCAGGTACTATTATTTTCTGCATTTTAATAATAAGGAACCTGGAACCAGCAGTTAGCGTAATGGCTATGTCGCTGGACTCCCATGTAGTCGACCGCAGTTCACGTCCCGGACCCGGTGTCTTAAAACTCACGCCGGGTGCATCGCGTGCATGCCCAAGATCCCAAGAGGAGAATGGAGGAGAAGGGATTGCGGCATGGCCATCCCCCCTGGGGGGTGATTTCTCGCTTTCTGTCTCTCTGTCTCTCTCTGTCTGTCTGGTGAGCACACATGCCCTATAGCAAAAACCTCTCAAAAAAAAATAATAATAATAATACGGAACCTGGCTCCCAGAAGATTGGGTGAATTGGACAAGATCGAAAAACTCCATGTTGACTGAACTGAGATCTGAGTCAAAAAGCTTTTTTTCCATAGGTCATTATGTTTCTCTTAACTAAATCCAGTGGTTTATGTCCAGAAGTGGTACAACTCCAGAAGCATTTGAAAATTCTGAGGAGGAGCTATTGGCCCACCCTAAAAACAGGGAGGGGCCAGAAGAGTAACATCTTTTGGCCAGTAAAACCATCCCACGATGAAGAATGGTCCTGCCACAAAGGTCAGCAGCTCCCAGCTCTTTACAAAAAAACACCAAAGGATAAGCTGCCGCTCCACCTGTGCTGCCAGTGTTTGGAGACAAAAAAGTCTAGATATTTAACATTTGTGAGTTCCATGAGCCTCTCCTCATTGCTCTGTATCCTGAACTGCCACTATACTAAGCAAACTGAAAGAGCCAAATCCCATTACACTGGTCTTGGAGAGATAGGAAAACTCTTCAGACTGACGTAAAATTCTACAATTAAATATTGCTTTGTGGGACCAGCAGTTGGCGTAATGACTATGTCACGGGACTCCCATGTAGTCGACCATGGTTTGAGTCCCAGACCTGGTGGCTTAAACTCATGCTAGGCACATGTGTGTGCATACCCAAGATCACGAGAAGAGAATAGAGGAGAAGGGGCTGTGGCATGCCATCCTCCCAAGGGGTGATTTTTCGTTTTCTGTCTCTCTGTCTCTGTCTTACGGGTGAGCGCACGCGCCCTATAGCAAAAAACTCTCCAAAAAAAAAAAATTCCTTCATGTAAGTGAAACAATGATGGAAATACGATATTTGCATTTCAACTTATCTTGCAATAATATGTATTCAATATGTAAAACTACTAAATGTAACATCTTTGGAGTATTTATCAATGAATATGGGCATCAAGTCAAAGAGCTACTGGTGAAAATACCTAGTGCAGATCAAAACTCTTCTCTAAGACAGGTATTCTCATAGGCTTCAACAGGTTAAGGTCACACAGGTGGTAAATAATGGAGTCTTGATCTCACGTCAGATTGAGACCATAGTCCATGTTTTGAGACTTTCTATACAAGAGTCCTAAGAACTAGGTCCTAATCCTGATAGTAATAGTCTTTACAGCTGTAAATTAAGAAGAATAGAATATTAACTCCTTGTTTATCTCTTTCAATCATTCATTTCCTAGGCTCTTGCTTAACACATAATAATTTGTTTTTAAGGAAACAAATTATTTTATTCTCATTTTGTTATTGGGTATGTTCCTTATCAATGCTGTAACTGCTCCTCTTTACTGAAAACATTTCTTAGACCAAACAAGAGGGGAGTATAAGGTTCTGGGATTTTGTACAGAATTCTAATGGGTTCACTGGGTACCTGAGACCACAGGGCCATTTGTCATATCATGCCAGTGACATTTGGGTGGGAAAAAAAAAAAATGCCTGAATAATTTAGAACCAGAAATTGTCTAGAGAAAGAGCACAGAGTACAAAACCAAAAGTGCCCTCTTTATTTATTTATTTTATTTCATGTTCTTTTACACATTTAATCACATTATTTAGCTTACAAAGTGAATATTTCAACATGTGTACATTTCTCCCTAGTCTAGTTGATAATAGTATAAAATTATCTTCAACAGATAATACCACATTTCTTTGTCCCATTAGTGCTTTGCCTCTCTATTTTTCTTCTAAATGTCCTTCCTCAGACTCTACACGGCATGAGTTCCCAACTCAGCCTCAGTTTAAATGTCGCGTTCTTAAGAGGCCTCCCATGGTAGCTTAGTTCAGAGCACTGGTTTTCCCCAAGCTAAAATTGATCATATTTGCTATTATATAGTAGGTGTGCAATAATTACCTTGGGAATGTTGAATAATAAGTCACTAACTTTGGCCCAGCTGGGGTGGCACAGGCAGTAGGGTTCTGCTGTGGGTAGAGCCAAGGCCCTGTCTCTCTCTCTCTCTCTCTTTCTCTCTCAAAAAATAAACATTTTTTAAAAAAATGCTTAATCTTTTTTGTCTCAGGTCTTACTCTTATAAAGTGGGTAAAGGGATTAAAAAAAGATTTTTGTGAAAAAAAAAATCAGGTCAAAGTGTCCTATAACTAGCAAAACAGTGTCACAATGTCAGGTAGCATGATAACAATCTGAAATAAACTAGTGCCAAAGCAAATCTCAGACCCAGGTGGGGTTTTTTCTAGTCTAAAGCTGGAGCTGGAGGGAGGAAGGAACTAAAGTTTACCAAGAATATATTATGGCCCAGGTACTGTATATAATAGAAATAAGACACATTTAATATTTGTCTAAAAATGCGAAAGTGCAAATTCCTGGAGGACAGACACGGGGTCCTGACAAAAGCAGGTCTAGCTTTTCACACACTTTGGTGGGCCTTTTTGACCTTTTCTCCTAAATTAGAACTTTTGAGGCCATTACTTTTAGAAGTATGTTTCACCTATGTTTGAAGCTAGAAAATACCTTTTTCTGTGGTGGAGGTTGGCCCCTGCCTTGTTCAGGTCCTGCCTGTGAACAGCCAACACCCACAGAAGATGGAAAAGATGAATCCGCAGATTGTTACACACAGATGCTCATCTAGATGAGGTAGTAAACACTGCAGATTTGAGGCTACAGAAAGATTTTTTAAAAGCCTATTCCACTTCAGGACAGTCACACCTCCTTTAAAAGTGCCAGTGGTATAGACTGGACAATGTGCAGCAGTAAAGCATGATTCCCAAGTCTGACCCATGTGGGAAGTTCCCAAATTCTGTCCAGAACCTTCTCTGAGTATGTCAGGAACATGCGTGTAAACGACCCGGGATAGCTAAGGCTGTGTGTGAATCGTGACATGGAGACCTCATCGAGTGGATGCTCTCTCTCCAACTGTTCCTCTGTCTCTCTCCACCATGCAAGAAACAAATAAATACATTTTTTAAAGAATGCTTTTATGTGACGGGGTAGATCATCATCAAAGGGAAAAATAGGGCAAGCGGGTTCTGCAGCCTGTACTCAGAGTAAGGGTCAGAAGATTCAAATTGTAGTCCAAAACATATTGCTTTCTAGCCTCAGTAAGTCCCAGTTTTCTCACCTGAAAAATGGGCCCGTGAACTTACATGTCTGTTTACTCATGTAGTCACTCACTGAAGAAGTGGTCAACAAACACCTGCTATATATATAAAATTATAAAAATTTTAGTACCACAAATTTCTACCATGAACAAGTCACAATCTCAGCAAATAATACATTTTCCTCAAAGTTTAAAAATTCTTACTGAAGTATACGGAAAGTGTGCTTTGACCGCAGAGGAAAGAAAACAGCCCGCTCTGTCCAGGAGAGTAAAAGTTTGCATTGAGGCGGGGATATTTGAGAGGGTCTTAAAATGTGGTTGGACTTTTTAAATCTAAAGTAGGTAGAGAAGTGTGTTTGAGGCTGAGAGAATGTCCCAAGGCAGTGAGCCATGCAATGGCATAGTGCCTAGCCCAGAGTAGCCACATTAAATATTTGGTTTTTTGGATGAATAAGTGTATGAATGAATGAATATACACTCAGAGAAGCGTAATAAATTCATTGTGTCCATAAAACTTAGAAGATAGCAGTGGACATAAAAACTGCTAGAAAGTCTGAATAAGCTTACACATTCACTCAAGTAGCTGATCTGTAATTATGTTTTCCTAATATAACTTTGTCTAGTAATTGACAAGCTCTTGTTCAAATCCAGGTGTGCTCTTCACACTTTTGAATATTCCCCCATGTTTGAGTCATGAACATCGGTTTAGTTGGGAAATAGCAAAGACTCAGATTGATTATTACTGAAACGAAACAAACCACAAGGGTATTACAAAAGGTTACAATTTTTAATTAAAAAGTCATTTATTGATTGATTTAATACACCAATAATATTTGCCAATAACCAATTTATTAATCAACCAAATATTTTTAGAGTGCTTATTGTGTTCCAGGTTAGGATGTGGGCATACAGTGTGAGCAAAACAAGCATGATTTCTACAGCAGTGGATCATAAATGAGGGGTAGAGAGATAAAATTACAGGTGCATGTAGAAGCCAGTGGATGAAATGAAGGTAAGTTCTATGAAGGAAATGAGAAACGTGCTGCAATAGAAAATAATGAAAGTGGATGACTAATTTAAATGAATAAACTATAATGTAATGTGATAAACATCATCCCCCTCCCCCTTAGCAGACACTGCTCATTGCAGATATATTTCCCATTTTCAGTGTTAATCACATCCCATTTCACTTTGAGGTGACAATATACATAGTCCTGGAAGATATGATATGGCTAATCTAAACTTACTGAGAAAAACTCATTCCTCTTTGCTCATTTTTCACTCTACTGTGGCTAAGGATGATTATGTGGTACAATCCTTACCATAGAGAAGGTCTTCAGGAAAACTTCTAGGAATGACTTTCCATCTTAATGAAAGACATAGGAGAGGAAAGCTGATATTCCACTTCCTTCCTTGCACATTTTGGGGGCAAATTATGATGTTTGAAAGCAGCAGCCACAGTGATCATAGGATGATCAAAAGCAATAGCCTGAGAATGATAGAGAAACTATTGACAGATAATTATGTTGCTGGACTCCCACATGGCCCACCATAGTTCAAGTCCTGGTGCGTGCATGCCCAAGATCCCAGGAAGAAAATGGAGAAGGATTTGTGGCATGGCCATCCACCTTGAAGGGTGATTTCTCACTTTCCCTCTCACTGTCTCTGTTTATTTCTCTCTGGTGAAGGCACATGCCCTAAAGCAAAAACCTCTTGAAAAAAGAAAACGGTTTCCCAGTGCCTGGAACATAAGCTATTCTTACAAAACACCTATTTAAAGACTGAGCAAAACAAGGAAGAAATTCATGAAAAATGCATAGACACTAGAAGATTATAATGAAAAGAAATTTTGAGATAGCCAATAAATCACTCCTTCCCAGGCTAGACCTTGGGGTCACAGAGGGCACTAGAGAAAACCCCACAAGAATAATAAAGGCAGTTCTAAGTGAGGTTTATTAATACAACCACAAAATCTACCCCACCAAAATTTCTCCAAGATCATCATTCTTTCTTCTTAGGACAATCATAGAAACAGAGAAACTTGGATTAGTCCCTTCAGTTTCTGTCTTTTAGAGTATATTTTTCAAACATGAAAACTACCTATCTTATTTCTCTGTCCCTAGCACCAATTGTAATCAATATTATAGTAGTTCTAGCTAGTTCTATAAGGCAAGAAAAATAGACAAAATGCATGCAGATTAAAAAGGAAGAAGTAAAGCTATTTTATCTAGAGATCATATAACTGTGTAGAAAGAAAATCTAAATTTACCAACCACCAGAACTCATAAGATCATTATGAATAAGGTTATTAGACACAGAGTTTATATCCAAAACCTGATTGTATTTCCATACACTAAAAATGAAAAATTGGAAACAAGATTTAAAATAATATTTGCAAACATATCAAAAATATCAAATCAGGAATAAATGTAATCAATGTTTCCAAGATCCACCCACTGGAAATTAGAAACCATTACTGAGAAAAATATAAAGGACTTAAGTGGAGAGTCTTACCATATTTATGGCTCAAAAGAGTCAATGTTGATAAGATGTTAATTCTCTTCAAAATTTCTACAGATTCAATACAATGCCAATTAAAGTCTCTGAAACTTTCTTTTGATGTTATTCTTACCATTTTGGAATAAATATACTAATTCTGAAGTTTTACAGGTATGCAAAGGACCTACAGAGCTGAAGAAATGAAAAGACTTACCACTAGCAGATTTTGAGGCTGAATATAAAACTACAATCATTAACACAGTGCATATTGGTACAAGAATGGACACAAAGATAGATGAAACAGAGGAGAGTCAAAAAATAGAACTGCACATACACAGTCAACCAATTTATGGCAAAAATGCCAAGGCGATTCATGGGGTAGAAGATGATGTTCTATACAATGGTGCTATTGGGTGCTGGTAAGTTAAAAAAAAAAAAACAAAACCTTGACTAGATTTCATATGATACACAAAAATTAATTATGATGGAGTATATAACAAACACCGAAAATAGAACAAAATACTTTGAAGGAAATGAAAGGGTATGTTTCTATACCTTGGGGTAGCAGAGATTTCTTAAACAGGACTCAAGAAGTAAAAAGACAAGCCAGGGCCATTCAGCGGCTCAGTGGTGAAGGTGGTTGGAACCCACATAACTAATTACATAGTTCAAGTCTGCCCAAAATCCCCCAAGAAGAATAGAGGAGAAAAGATTTGCAATGTGGCCATTCCCCCCTGAGGGATTTCCCACTTTCTGTCTCTCTCTCCCCCTGTCTCTTTCTGGTTAGTACGCATGCCCTATAAGGAAAAAAAAAAAAAAAAAAAAAAGCAAGCCATAGCTGGATGGGATAAAGCTTATAGGATACAATAGGATTTCTATAATATAAGAATATACATATTTTATAGTATAATAAGTTTTATAATATGGCATAATAAAGTTTTATAATACAATATAAGGTTTGTATATGGTTATATCTTACAAAGAATTCACACCCAGAATACATTAAGCACTCTTACAACTTAATAGCAAAAGGGCAAATAACCACTGAAAATACGGTAGAAAAAAAGAAAAGAAACTTTGACAGGCATTTCACACAAATCACTCATCAGGAAAATGCAAATTGAAACTATAAGGAAGTTCTGCTACATGCTCATCAGAATAGCCAAAATTTAAAAATGACTAACAGTACAAAACAGTACGTTGGTAAGTATGTAGAGTAGTTGGAAGCCACACTGTTCATTATTCTTGCGTGGGAACTGGTTCACCCCTTCCAAAAACTGTTGGTGACGTCTACTAAAGCTAAACCTTCACCTGCACAGTGACTCACCAATCCCATACCTAGGTATTCATCCAGAGAAGTGATACATATTAAAAGACATGTACAAAAATATTCATAACAACCTCGATTCATAGTAACCAAAAATTGGGAACAATTCATCAGTACGAAAAGAGATTAAATACAGCATGGCCTAGTTTTACAAGGAAACTCAACTAGTGATGAAAACAAACTGTGGATATATACAATGAGGTGGATTAAACTCACAAATACGCTGAATGAAAGAAGGCAGACACCTAAGAGTACATATAGTATGATTGCATTTGTATTAAATTCAAGGACAGGCAAAACAAACCTCTATGATAGAAGTCGGGGTAGTGCTTACATCAGAGGGATTAGCAGGAAGGGACACAGAGAACCTGTAAGGGGATGGGAACCTTCTCCATCTTGATTTGGATGGTGATGACGCAGGTGTACACAGCTACATATACATACACACAAAAGCAGTGAGCTGGACACAGTATAAAGCCCTGTATATACCTTATTGCATGTATTTTATACCTTGATTTAAGAATTGAAAAAACATTTTAAAAAATACTGTATGTCACATTTCCTTGAGATTCCTCCTTTCTCTCTCTCTTTCTCTTTCTGACAGGAGGTAAGTCAAACCTACACAGGCAAACCTGGGTCCAAGTAATCTCTTTAATCATCAAATTAAAGACAGCAAGACTGAGTTGAAAATGGGATTGCCTACTTTAAAAATCAGTAGTAAAGACTCACTACTGTAAATCCTACTTCGCTTTTTGCTGTGTGCCTTACCAGTTTCTGGTTTGAATAAAGGGGCGATGCATGAGGAGAGAACACGTTTGCAATAACAGTCTTGACTCATCAAGGTCACTGGATTCGGAAGGCTTCAGTCTCAGCCCCTCTCTATTCATAGCAGACAGTGAATCTCGGAGCCTCCTGGGTCTCTGAACCCCTTCTAGAGGTATGAAGGCACTGCATGAGTGTTCTCAGGTATCTTATTAACTTCTAATCAAATACAAATAGTCTTCATTTCTTCTTTCACACAATTCATATTTACTAAATGTCTGGAGTAAACCAGTGTGTTATAATAAGGATTGGAGTTTGGAAGTTGATTCTATTTTATTTGATATTATGATTTTACCTTCTAAGAAAGAAAAAAGATGGATTATGCCACTCGTTTGATTCAGGGATGGTTCCCACACCCTCACAGTGGGGAGGAAGGGAAGGCAGGGGAAACGCAATAGTGAGCTGGGACTTCCTGTTTCTCTCAGAAGAAAAAAACCCTAAATGCATTTTCCTGACAGGGTTCCTATGTGTTCACAGGGAAGTCTGAGACTTCTGAATCTTTCTACTTCCATCCTTCCACAAAGAGTAAAGTCTATGTCATGTTCACGTGTATGCACACACATGTAAGGGTGTTCACATATGAATGTGCAGAAGCGTGCACTTGTTTTTGTGCACCTGTGCGTTTGTGTGTAAGGGTGCAGACATGTGTGGTATATGTTTGTATGTATGAAGTATATAAAAGCTGTTGTAGTCTTTATACTCATCTAAAAGCTGAGTAATATAACAAGTGTGAGTCAGGTGAAGAGTTAATCATTTACTGAATATAAAATTTCATTCAGAAAACCGTCACTTGTAACTGGTGGGAGGAAGTATTGAGTAGTTTCTCATAAAATTACAATAGCCTGGCCTGCAAAGGAAACCCCTCCTAGCCTGGAATCCCAGAGTGTTTCCTAGAGTTTGAAAGGTGGCCAAAAAATGACCAGGCATTTAAAAGAGAAAAGGGGGATAGGGCGGGAGTGGGACTTGGCTTCAAGAGCATGAATCCATCTTTTCTCATCCACTGCTCCTTTCCTCCTCTCATAAGTAATTTTGAGGAGAACTAATGGATCTATACTTAATGGCGTCTCTCCTACCACTTCACTTTTATCTGTCTCACACTTCCTCTTCCAGCGTGGCCCAGTGCTAGTGCAGGAGAACCCTGTGATCTTAAATGCCATTCTCTCTTCTTTCACTAAACTCCATTTTTCCATCTTTCAAAGGCGAATGCAAAGCAGTTGATGAGAGCTGGCTGAAGGAGCTGGCTCCCACGTGGCCAGGTCCCAGTGGCTTGACAAGCGTACCAGCCACGTGTGTGCACCCGAAATTCTGACAGGCTGGAGAAATGGAAAAGGGATCTCTGAGTGATTGTGCCTCATCAGGGCGTACATTCTCCATCCCGTCCATCCCTCTCTGGCAAGCACACACCCTTTGACAACTAAAAAAAAATAAATGAATATAGTGATGCCTGCCTTCCAGGGATGCTGATCTATCTGTCTCTCTCTCTCTCTCTCTCTCTCTCTCTCTCTATATATATATATATATATATATATATATATATATATATATATATTACGTATTATGTATACATATATACGTAATATATATATGTATACATAATACACACACACACGTGTGTTTGTAGTCTTCAAAAAAGTTTATAGAAAACAGATGTTACGAAAAAAACTGTGCATGGATTTCAAAAAGTTTTTGCACCTCAACAAACTTGTACTTTAGCTTATACTTAGGTTGAACTAGATCCGCAGTAGAACATAGAACTAACGAGCCAGTATCACAATCTTCCAGGCAGCCTTGCTATAGAAAGACAAATCTGTGGGCAGATGAGGGATGAGGGTGGTAACTAGCTACCAAGAGGGCAGCCCCAAATACTCAACACTCTTCCAGATGATTGGCAAAGTTCAAAAGGGCACGCCGCATACACACCCTCTTCTTCCATCGCAGGGCCTACGCTGTGCAGCATTGAGCTTTCATCCACATCTTGACTGAACTATTTACTGTCATTAAGTTACGGCTTTCTCTGAACAAGAATGTTCATAAATCTCCTAACTGGCCTCCTTTCAGGTAAACCTCATGCACTTCAGCAGTAAGTGTGCGGCAGGTTTAGTTAGGAGCTCAACATTCAGAGATAAATGGGACAGAATTCTTCTGAAACTTATGTTCTGAAACTCACTAAAACAGTAATTTCTCTACTGCAACAACCAGCTGCATTGTTTTCCTCTACTGTAAGCACTACACGAAGGCTTTAATGTTCTTTATCTCATTTAGTACCCACCACAATTCTGTATGGTAGATTAACTCTCATTAGACCCAGTTTTTAGATGAGGAACTGAGAGTGAAAATGGTTACATAACTTTCTAAAACCACCCAAGTTAATGATGAGAGGGTCTGAATTCAGATTTAAATAATCTGAATTCAAAATCTCTAATCACTTTTGTGCTGGAAAAGAGAAATATATAGAATGGTATAGGGTCATCTAAAGGCCTACAGAAGTTACTGAGAATTCCCTAGCACAGTGTAATTTTAGGGGGTCTTGAAAGATGAATGGGATTGTGTGGTTAAAAAGAAAAGAGAGGCATTCTGGACAGAAGAGACAGCATTTAAAAAGCATCTCAAAATGGCAAAAGTTCCACTGTCCCCGAGCACGTGATGCGAGGCCCTTAGCATGCTCTCTCACCTGCCAGAGGGGTTGGGCGATGGGGAAGTCATTGCTGGAGGTGAGGCTGGAAAGCGTCCACACTTTCCCAGACAGGACTTCAGGGGCCATCTTCTCCATTTCAAAGGGGGCTTCAGTCTCTGTGTGTGCTTTCGATTGGAGACAGCCTGGAGATTTAAAGTTTAAAATGTAAAGGGACCAGCAGTTAGTGTAATAGCTATGTTGCTGGACTCCCATGTAGTCGACCATGGTTCAAGTCCTGGACCTGGTGGCTTGAAACTAACGTCAGGCGCTTGCGCATGCGTGCCCAAGATCCCAAGAGGAGAATGGAGGAGAAGGGATTGCGGCGTGGCCATCCCCCCTGGGGGGTGATTTCTCGCTTTCTGTCTCTCTCTGTCTGTCTGGCGAGCGTACACGCCCTATACCAAAAACCTCTCCAAAAAAAAAAAAGTAAATAAATTGGATGACTTTCCAGAGTTATCATGCTTAGTCAAATCAGATCAGTGCCTCTACAGTCATAAAACAACACTGTGTGACCCCAGGTAAATACCCTGAAATCAGTCTGATGTCTTTTCAGCATGAGCACCAGGGTTGACGACAGCTGTAATGTTCTAGATGAAATCGTGAATAAGAACAGAAGTCCCAGGGCAGTCATTGAGGAGGTGAGGGAGTGAAGAGGAATTATCTATGTTTAAAGTGGTGGTCTGCACCAGCTTGCCATAATCTACAAGATGGGATGAAAATATTATCTTCCTAATCCAGTTATCAAAGGGTCTTAGCAGACAAGTTCTAGGTACACCGTACTGTGGACAAAAAGCCATCCATGAGAACATAATAATTTGGAAAAGGATGATTTAAAGAGTCATATAGACAGGATACTTAATATAGCTTTCTTTTTCTCCACCAAGGTTATCTAACCATCAGCTTTCTTATCTACTACATTCTGTACTTACAAAAAAAATTCTGCACATGACACTTTAAAAAAAAATGTCTTTGCATACAAGGGGACGGTGTATGAACCTGGCTGGGAAATTATGACAATGAAGAGTTATGTGGGTGTCCTCATTGCTGATGTCTCAAAATGTCCACCTCTTGGGGTGAAATGTTTTCCCCTACAAAAACCCCTTTGAAAGCAGAAACCAGAACTATGACCTAAAAGAAAAATACCTATTTGAATTTTTCTTCCGGTGAACTGCCTTTTTTAGCTACTTGAGCATATTTTTTGGTGGCTGGAGCATAGCTCACAGGGTTGTGTTTCCTTCCCACAGACACCAGATTTCTTCGAATAATACATAAGATGGCACACATGACGGGGCTTTAACTGCATGACATCCAAGGCACTGGAGGGATATGGGACAGGGAGAGAGAGGAAGTAGTAGGTAGTGTCTCCCTTAGAGATACAGTTCTCACAGGTCACCAGCCCACGTCAGGTGGTCATGAGGAGTTTCTTTGGAAAGCGAGGAGGCCTCCTCTTCTCTGTATTGACTGTAATCCCTGTGTTCTATTAATATGGAGGGGCAAGTGTGCAAGGCCCTCACTGTTGAAAGCTCACCAAATGTTACGGATGATTGTGCAATCCCAGAGGTGCTGGCTAAACAAAAGTGCAAGAGGGCATCAGATCCAGCGCTCTGACGAGTACATAACATGGGTGATGACACCAGGTTTGGACACTGAGCAATGGAGTCCCACCACTGTTCAGGCATCCTCTGATCCAAAGGTGGGCTTCTAAGACCAGGCTGCAGGGCTCTGACAGTAGAGAATGATCCTCCTTCCATTTTCACACATGCATCCCGAACTAATCAGCTAAGCACGGGACATCTGCATTGTAGCCAAGCTGTGTCTGGCAAAAACACAGGGCTCCCACTCCACATACCCATTTTTGAAAGGGGTAGTAGAAATGTGTAGCAGATAATCACCCCTGGGGCTTAGCTTGGGGACTTCCTAAGAGAAACCTGAGCAAAATGGTCTCACTTTGCATAGCTGCACTCTGAACTAAGCAAAAACATACGGGGTCCTTCCTTTTCCTTGGGAGCCAGATAATTTTAAATATCCCTTTTTTACTCACTTGTTAAAATACTACGTACTTGTTATGAAAATAAAAGATAAATACAGCAATGTTTTTCTTTTATTTTTGGAGAGGTTTTCGCTATAGGGCGCATGAGCTCGCAAGACAGACAGAGAGAGACAGAGAGACAGAAAGCGAGAAATCACCCCCCAGGGGGGATGGTCACGCCGCAATCCATTCTCCTCTCGGGATCTTGGGCACGCACGCACACGTGCCCTGCGTGAGTTTTAAGCCAGCAGGTCCGGGACGCGAACCGCGGTCAACTACGTGGGAGTCCAGCGACATAGCCATTACGCTAACTGCTGGTTCCCAGCAATGATTTTTTTAATGTGATTCTGTTTTTACAGAAATCACCATTAACATTTTGACATTCAGCAGAGGTGCACGAACTTCCTCTGAAGAGCCAAATGGCAAACATTGTAGGCCCTGAGGACTGGAGGTCTTTACTGCAACTACTCAGTTCTGCTATTTTGGCACAAAAGCAACTGTAAACCATACACAAAGAATGTTCCAATTGTTTACAAAAACAGGTAGCATGCCCTGGCATAGCAAATTGAGACTTTTTGGTCTGTGTGTACCCTGTGTTGGATACATAACTGTATATTCTTCTCTCTTCACTTTGTTTCATAGTTTAAATATGTGCTTAGTTTACTGGACATTCTTTACACACTATTGTGCACAAAATGGTTACACATTAGTCTGTTTTATGAATGTAACGTGGTAGCATCCATTGGATATTTTGACGTTTTCCAGTTTTCTTAGTATTTTTCAAATTGTGATGAACAATTATGTACATTAAATTCTTATATTTGTTTCAGGTGATTTCCATAGGATCACTATTGGGAAATGGATTTTTGAAAAACAATCTTGAAAAGTACCGCCTATTCTTGGTCTCAAGAGGCTCCAACTGGAGCCAGATAGTGGCACAGCAGTAAATGTTCTGCAAGGCTGACCCACATGGAAGGGTTCTGAGTTCATGTCCAGAGTCCTCTCTGAGTATGCCAGGCATATACATGCCCATAATCTGAGGCCGGCTGAGGCTGGGGATGGATCATGGTGTCAGGTCCCTGTTGTCATGCTGTCCTTTTCTTTCTATTTCATTTTCTTTCTCTGTCATTCTACTTCACAGGAGAACTAAATAAATACATTTTTTAAAAATTTAAGTTTAGACCTGTAACCTAATGGTTAAGAGAGCCAGATTCATATGACTGACTGCAATTTGAATCCCAGACTAGGTGGCTTGAAAAACACACTAGAAGCATGTATATGAGTGTTTATGTCTTGACAGATGGAGAAATGTAGAAGGATTTTGGCATAACCACATCCCACTGGGAGATGCTCTCCTCTCTCTGGCCCTCTGTCTCTCTCTAGTGAATGCACATGCCCCATGGCAATTTAAAAGTTATTTTTAAAAAGACTTCAGCAATTTTTTTTCCAAAGCAGTATATAAAAGCACTCTTCCCAATAAACACATCAACATGGTATGTTACTGTTTTGTAAAAACATTGCTAATTTTCTAAGAACTAGAATGTCTTAAATAAGTAAGACACTGAGCCAACATGATGCTCAGGTCAGGAATCCTCTCTGTCCTTCACTGCAGGGCCAGCTGACCTTCCCACCCCAGTCCCAGCCCTGGACAGAGGGCAGAGAATGGAACCCATTATCTTCCTGACTGTTCCTTCCCTCTTCCTGCTCACCTCACATCTGGATGGAATACAAATCCCCTGACTTCCTGTTTCTTTCCCTACAAAAGGTCGCAACTGTCAGTTTCAAATTAACCCTTTTTGAGCTTATTTCTCTTCTCATTTTGATTTCAAATCCTTTTCAATGTTGTCTTATTTTCTAAAAGAGAATTTTCTTTGTTTGCTTTGTTTGTTTGTTTGTTTGTTTGTTTTGCCATAGGGTGTGTGCGGCGGTCAGAGAGAGATAGAGAGAGAAAGTGAGAAATCATCTCCCAGGGAGAATGGCCAGACTGCTGTCCCTTCCCTTCCATTCTCCTCTTGTGATTTTGGGCCTGCATGCACATGCACCCAATGTGATTTTTAACGTTGCCAGGTCTAGGGCTTGAACTGTGGTCAACCATGTGGGAGTTCAGTGCCTTAACCACCATGACATCGGCTGACCCCTCAAAATAAATTTTAATGAACCCTGCCTGTTTAAAATGGTCCATTTACTACTCTTGGTTAATAGTCTTCATGGAGGCAATTATCCTGGAGAACAGGTATATGCAAAGAGGCCCTGTGGACAACAGAGAATAGTGGGATCTGTGTTACAGGCATTCAAACTTAAAAACTCTCAGCCATCTACCAGCCAAAGAAGACAAGTGAACTGATCAGATCAGGACTATAAGGTCTTCCATCTGCAATCTTGGGTATAGCTAATTAATCCGCATCTTCTACCCACTATATCATTTGCAATTTTCCCATATACTGGCTAGGGCAAATGGATGAAGTTCTAGTTTTGCCTATGGAACTAACTGTGTGATTTAGGAAAGGCCACTTCACCTCTCTAAGCTTCCATTTCATCTGAAAATGGGGATACCCCTTCCTCCTGGACTTCTCGTGAGAGGTCAGTATGATTCTGGATTCTTACCATCACTACTTACTCAATCCCTTTTGTCCTTACTGACTCGGTTCTAGCCAGAACGGTGGCAACACAAGTCTGATGGTGTCCTGCTACTAGCCGGGCACACGAGGCCTCACAGTTCATCCTGTCCAAACTTCCTCTGCTTCTTCCCTCCTGCAGTACCTTTGCTCTTTGTCCAGGAAAACCTTTTTTTTTCTCCCAATGTTTTTTCCTCTTCTATGTATTCTTTTTTATTTATTTATTTTATTCACGGTAGAGAGTGTGTGCACTCATGCCAGAGAAAGAAAGCTGAGCACCTCTAGCAGGGTTTGATCACGCTGCAGCTCCTTCTCCCAGCCCTTTAGCATGTCAGGGTCCTGGGTGCAGGTGTGAGCTTACTGTTTCAGGTGGACAGTGCATGGCGTCTGAACCTGTGGATGATCTGTGGCTTCTAGTCCTGTGGTTCAGCGTGCTACAGATATGCTACAGAGGCTGTTCCTCTCTCCTATATATATATTTTTTTTTTTTTTTTTGAGAGGTTTTCGCTATAGGGCGCATGCGCTCTCCAGACAGACAGAAAGAGACATAGAGACTGAAAGCGAGAAATCACCCCCCAGGGGGATGGTCACGCCGCAATCTCTTCTCCTCCATTCTCCTCTCAGGATCTTGGGCACGCACGCACACGTGCCCGGCGTGAGTTTTAAGTCACCGGGTCCGGGATGCGAACCACGGTTAACTACGTGGGAGTCCAGCGACATAGCCATTACGCTAACTGCTGGTTCCCGCTCTCTCCTATATTCTTAATCACCTCTCTAATATCACCTTTCTTTTAAACATCATCACCACATTGCCTGGCCCTGATTAATTGCTTATGACTCCACTGGAGCGCTCAGTCCCCTAACAGTTACTTATTGGGCTCGTGGTGTGTGCCAAGAGCAAGGCTGAGCACTGAATGTACAGGAGCAGACAGCCTGGCAGTCTTCTCAAGCAACTGACAGTCTAACTCTGTATTTCTACTACTCCATGAAGTGGAAACCATGTGTTCCCCTGTTGGATAGGAAGCCTCTGAGGCAGGGTACTGTTCCATCCCTCACTGAGCCCCTGGCTGGGCACAGGATAGTCACTAAGGGGATGTTTATGGGATGACTAAATGCTCTGTTGCCAACAGGAAGCAGGGACCTCTTTGTGGACAGGATAGTGTCTGATTCACTTCAACATCCCCCATAGGCAGCTAGCACAGAGCCCAGCACTACAAATCCTTCATTAGTGACCATGGGAGGAGTGAACTGCTGACTCCACCGTGCTTCCTGGCCCTAAACTCTGCAAAGAAAAGAAAATCCAACAACAAAGCAACCAGGACATGTGGGAAAATAGGTTCTTAAAGTTGAATATCACCATAAATAAGAAATATTCTATTTTATTTTCTAAAAGACATGAGCCTCACAAGTTATTAAACCAATGCCTTTTAACTGTAAATAATAAACAATAATAACTCTGGTGGTTGACTTATATATTTGCCCCTCATTGAATAAGAAAGCTTGGGTGAGGGAGTCATCACTTCTGAACCTGTTCCTTTTCCATAAGATGAATAATAAAGCATCTGTTACACTGTTCAGGAAAAATTACATTTAGTGGAGTATGTTTTAATACCTATCTTCTAGTGTAGAGCAGGTATTTAAGAAGTGTTTTTTTTTTCTTTATTATTATTCCAATAATGTAATGTGATAGCAAACATTAAGCTTATTTTTTAGTTGAAGTGCCTCTTATTTTTCTTCCAATCAAAACTACAGAGGGACCAGCAGGTGGCATAATGGTAAAGGTGCTGGACTCCCACATGTCCAACCATGGTTCAAGTTCCAGACTGGAGGCTTGAAACACACTGTGTGCATGTGCCTCTGTGCCCCAAATCCTAAGAACAGAATGGAGGAAAAGGGATTGTGGCGTGGCCATCCCCTGGGAGGTGATCTCTCACTTTCCCTCTCTCTCTCTCTCTGCCTCTCTCTCTAGTGAGCGCAAGCACTCTATGGTGAACAAATTAAAAAAAAAAAAAAAAAAAAAAAAAAAAAAAAAAAAAAAAAAACACAGTCTTATTTCAAGAGAGTCAGGTCTATCGGTGACCAGCCCTCCTACATACAAAGAATTCTGAATTCTCTGTGTCCAGTATGGCACTGAAATAAAGGACTGAAGATACTGGTTACATGTGTTAATGAGGTTAGTATTTAGCATGTCTGAGTCCTCTCTTCTATTCAGTCACATTTACGGAGGACAGGCCATGTGCTAGGTACAGGGTACAGCAGAGATCAAGATCCTGCCCTTCTGGGGCTGACACTGCTCAGAGGGAGAAGAGAGTCAGGTGGAAAGGTGTACAATTTACGTGTGAAATGAGAAGGGGGATTGAAGTGGGGGATGAAGTAGGGAAAGAGGCAAGGGTATGCTGGGGGCACCACTCTGCTGCGGAACTCACGAGACACGTGAATGCTGGCAGGGCCCGCTCTACCACGTGTGGGACACTGCGCACCGTGGAAATGCCAGGTCTGGTCAAGAGTCAGAGTTAACAAGAGGAATGCATTAAAGGAAGCGTGGGTTCCTCTGAGTTCAGGGCTCTGCGCAATCAGGCACACACTCATGAAGCCAGCCTGACTTTGGGCAAGTAATTTCACTTTTCTCTGCCTTCACATTTAATTAGGAATGGGCTCAGAAATACTGAGACATTTGATGAGGGACAATGGGCCTAAACCTTTTAGCCCTGGATAATGCATTAGACAATACAAAGGGCATTTTGCTTCAAAACTCCTTGGATTAAGATTTTTTTTAAATATTATTATTGCCAGGGGACACATACACTCACCAAAGAGAGAAAGAGAGAGACAGAGAGAGTACCTCTCAATGAGGTGTGGTCCCACCACAACTATTATTCCTTTGTTAGTTCATTCTGTCAGGATTTGGGACACATGAGAACGTGATCCTAGCATGTTTTTTCAAGCAACCAAGGTTGGGATTAGAACCACAGCTAATCATGTAGGATCTAGCTCCCTGTGAAGAATTCTAACTGCTGTGTGATAGTGCATAATACCAATCCAGAATTAAGAATTCTTTACCTTTTTAAAATTTGTGTACATGGAGACCAACAGATGACATAATGGTTACAGCACTAGACTCCCACATAGTTGACCATGGTTCAAGTCCTTACCCAGTGGTTTAAAACTCACACTGAGCACGTGTGCGTGTGTGCCTAAAATCCTGAGAGCAGAATGGAGGAGAAGGGATTGCAACATGGTCATCCCCCCGAGGGGTAATTTCTCACTTTCTGTCTCTCTATCTCTCCGGCAAGCACATGTGCCCTATAGCAAAAATCTCTCAAACAAACAAAAATTATAAAGGTTTTTGCCATAGGGCACGTGTGCTTGCCAGAAAGAATCAGAGAAGGAGAGTGAGAAATCGCCCCCTGGGGGGATAACCATGCTGCAATCTCTTCTCCTCTTGGTATTTTGGTCATGCACACACATGTGCCTGGCATGATTTTCAAGCTGTCAGGTTCAGAATTCAAACCATGGTTAGCCATATGGGAGGCCAGTACTTTAACCACCACACCACCTATTATCTCCAAGAATTCTTTATCTAGGACTCATGGAGACCTAGAATGGATAGGTTTGCCCAAGTCCTAACAACCTTTGGGAATCTTATACAAGTGTGTGCAGGTGATATGCAGAGGGTAGGCATGTGGGTGGAGGGCAGTGTGTTGTGTGTGTGTATCTGTGTGCATATCTGTGGTTTCCTCCTAGAAAATAGTCCCATAGTCTCCAGCATATTTTTAAAGAAGTGTATAACACCATAGAAGGTGTAAAATCTATTTACTTGAAAATGAATCAAAAATCTCACAGAAGGAAGAATGTGCATTCTGACTGTGTATGTGTTTTACTCTGCGGGACATGTCCTACTTTATCTCGTTTGAGTTCAGGACAATCACTTGGGCTAGAGAGAGCAGGGATTCTCATCCACTCTAAAACCTGTGCTCCTGACCCTCCTCACCGTTGGGGGGCATTGCCGATTACCCTTTCAGTTTCAGCTGTGCTACTGAAAGCAGCAAACCAAGGGCAGGGACCAGAGTCTGACCTTAAACTATTCAACTCCTCTTAATTACCCATTGTAGTGGAAACACATAAATACAGGATGTCCCCTCACTCTGCCATTCTGCTTTGCATCTTTATCAAAAAGGCAAATGTAATTCACGTCCAATTACTCACTCACCGCAAGGTCAGAATATTTATTTTTATCATACTTGTGATTATTAGGATTAGCGATATCAATATTTATTCATGGCGAACCTAAATCAAACATCCTGTTGATATCTGTATGAAACCATATTGTTATTGTCTCAAGTCTGCTGAGTCACAGAGCAAATACGGAGTTTATGAGTTGACAGGGAAAGGCTGCAGAGAGGCAGAGATAAGTGTGCCCGAGGATAAGTGTAATCACCATGGTCTTGAGAAATAATCACATTGTTTATGTATATCGTTCGTTTATTGAGCTCAGTGGGTATTTGGGAAGCTGAAACTAGCTAAAATACTGGGAATTTTTAATTTTAATTATTAGTATTATTTTTAAAACTTCCTGATGGTAGTGAATTTATGGTTCATTCTATCAAATAATCATTCTAGGAAACATTCTCTTTTCCTAGTGGAATACATTTTTCACCAGTCAGAGAAAGACAAAGAGAGAAATAGAAGAAATGGAAAAATGAACAAGGCTCCTGTGACTGGGACTCACTTACTCAGAGGTCTAAAGTAGCAATAACCCTGTGGTCATTAATAAGACTGAAGTCATAGCCTTGAAAGGAAGAACCCAGATACTTAGCTGTGGCGACCTACAATTGGTCTCTTCTTTTTCTTATCCAGATTCATCCAGTCAGACATATTATATTGTCTTTGGTGGCTGTCATCAAAACAGTATTAGCTAATTGCCAGAACTTCTCATCAATACTCTATCTTTATAAATGTCATTGCAAAGATTGTGCCTATAATCATTATTGGTTGTGTCTACTATTCTGTCTGTATTTCCTTGCTTTATACTAGCACTCCATCTATGTTAACAGGATGTGTGTGTGTGTGTGTGTGTGTGTGTGTGCGTGTGTGTGTGTGTAGTATGCACATTTGTGTGTAAATAGATTTTTCCCTTAACCCTCCCTCCCATTGTTCTTCTTGGTGTCCTTGGACAGATCAGCAGTCTGAGAATCAGACTTCTGGTGGAATCTTACTAGGAGTAAGTCGCTGTGAAACTTGGGTAAATATTTTACCCCAGGGTCTTGGTTCCCCCATCTGTAAAAGAAGGATGTGAAACCAAATGGCTTCTTTAGTACTTTCCTACTCCATCACTCTGTATTTTTATACTTTTTAAAGCTAGTTTCTCTCAGCTTATTAGTAATGTGTCAGATGACTCTCCTTAGATTAATCAGATACACCCAAATTTGGGGAGGTACAAAAAAAAAATCTTAAGTTGAGAGTAATGAAATATGAGTCACTGGTGAGATGCAGTCTCAAAAAAAAAAGCATATTTGAGGGGTCAGAGGGTGGCGCAGCAGTAACACAGCTGGATCTATGTGGGAAGGTCCCGGATCCCTGTTGTAAGGCCTCCCTATACACACACCAGGCACGCGAGCCTGACCATGATCCAGGCTGCAGGTAGATAGCAGTATGAGGGTCCTGTTGGAGTGCTTCTTTTTCTCTCTCTGTGTGTGTAAATACGGATCTTTCTCTCTCATGATAGAAATAAACTTTAAAAAAGAAACAGAGGCCAGCCCATTGTGTAAGTAGTTAAGGTGATTGGATTCCATGTGGCCAACTGCAGTTTGAGTCCTGGACCTAGTGGCTTGAAAAAACATGCTGGGCACATGTGCATGTGTGCCCAAAATCCTGAAAGGAGGGAGAAATGGCGGAGAAGGGACTGTAATTTGACTATGCCCCATGGTGGATGCTTTCTCACTTTTCCGCTCGCTCTCTCACTTTCTCACTTTATCTTTCTCTCTTCCCAAGGTTTTAAAACATGAAATTTCCATTTTAGTAGACCAAAAATGTTTGAGTAAAGGCAATTTCGTCCATTCATAGTCTGTAGTGAGAAAGAGGCAGACAAACCCTGCTTTGCTCTGTCCTGCATTGCTCAACTAATTCTTTAAGTGATAAGTCAGTTCTTGAGAACCAGCAGTTAGCGTAATGGCTATGTCGCTGAATTCCCATGTAGTCGACCACAGTTCGCGTCCCGAACCCGGTGGCTTAAACTCATGCCGGGCGCGTGTGCGTGCGTGTCCAAGATCCCTGGAGGAGAAGGTACTGCGGCGTGACCATCCCCCCTGGGGGGTGATTTCTCGCTTTCTGTCTCTATGTCTCTCTCTGTCTGTCTGGCAAGCGCACGCGCCCTATAGCAAAAACCTCTCCCAAAAAAAGTGATAAAAAAGTGATAAGTCAGTTCTTGACGCCATGCAAATGAGTTAGTAGACAAAGAGAGATACATACATTCAATAGAGAGAGATTACCAGCCTGTCTGGCTAATATGGGAAAAAATAATAAAAAGACTTTTTTGCTTGGAGATGTTAGCAGTCTTCTAGGATTTAAAAGATATATGTAAAAGGCAAAATGCTTCTGTGTGTATATGTGTGCATGTATATATAAAGCTAGGATAGTATCTAGAAAATCCAGAAAGATTTAGAAACATCCAAGAAAAAAAACTCTTCAGAAAGTGTTGACCGAAATTGGAAAGAGACACGTCAATTGGCTGTAAGGTGCCATTTCCAGGGATGAGAAAGTCCAAACGAACTGAGGCAACACAAACAGCCAGGGGTGGTGGGTCTATCTGAGGTGAGTTTGCCCCTCAGGGTATGTGGATAATGTCTGGAGACCCTGGGGTAAGAAGGAGGACGCTGCTGCTGGCATCGTAACAGTAGAAGAGACGGGTGTTGCTGAACACCTGCAACGTATAAGAAAACTCCTCACCAGGAAAGAATTAACAAGGCCCAAATGTACTGAGGTGGAGAAATCCTCCTCTAAAGAATTTGATAAAGATGTTTAGTTTCTAACATCTGCATAGCTAGGGGAGAAAGTTAAAATTGATTGAGCAAAACAATGGTTAGGGAGGCAATTCTTTAAAAGGACATCAGAGGGACCAGCAGTTACCGTAACGACCATGTCGATGGACTCCCATGTAGTCGATTGCGGTTCGCGTTCCGGACCCAGTGGCTTAAAACTCACGCCGGACGTGTATGCGTGTGTGCCCAAGATCCCGAGAGGAGAATGGAGAAGGGATTGCGGCATGGTCATTCCCCCTGGGGGGGGGTGATTTCTCGCTTTCTGTCTCTCTCTCTCTCTGTCTGTTTGGCAAGCACACGTGCCCTATAGCAAAAAAAAAAAAAAAAAAAAAAAAAAAAAAAAAACTTCTAAAAAAAAAAGGACATCAGAAACAGAATGTTGGTCTGGTCCCATAGCATAGCATTCATGGGCTGCTCAAAAGAAGGTGGATACTACAATGATGACTGTGGTTCAATTCCCTGGCCTGGCTAGCCCAAAATGCACTGGGCACACATGCAATTAATTGCCCAAGGCCAATGGGCAAAAGGACTGGAAAAAAGGAATCAGACCAAACCCTGGGAAGAGTGTTCATCTCTCTCTCTCTGTCTCAAGTATAGGCACACACGTTATCATAATTTATAAAATTTACAAAAAGGATAGTAATGACACGCAGAAATGTAAATTTAAAATCAGACTTAAAACATCAAATATTTATGAGGAAAATACATCTCTATATTAGAAATACATCAAAATATTGAGCGGTTATCTTTGTGGTCTTATTCATGCTTTCGTTTTGCTTTGTTTGTTTGTCTTTATTTCCCACTAATAATAATATCTAGGTATAGCTTGTAAGTGCATAAGGAAAAAATAAAAAAGAATAGAAGTTGGATGTTTTAAACCCAGTATGTCCTTGAGGGCACATGGTAATAAGACTAATAGTAATAGTAATTCAAATTAGCATGTATGGACATACAGGCCAGGCATTCACTCCCCATCAGAAAACAAATTGTTATCACCCCTTTGGAGGACAACCTGAGAATATGACTGTAGAGTCTTAAAAATATTCATAGCCTATGACCCAGTCATTCCAATTCTGGGATGGTAGTCTGAGAAAATAATCAAAACTAGGCACAGAGGTTTTCATTTAAGCATGACTTACGATGGTCAAAACTGGATTTATAATGGCTACAAATTGAAAACCACCTAAATTACTCAAAATAGGTAAATACTAAATTATAATAAATCCATGTGATGCAATATATAGACAATGAAAATAATATTTATAATACCTGTTTGATGATGTGGGAGGAAACTTATGATACACAGCTAACTGTAAAAAAAAAATTAAAGTTCAAACTATGTAAAAATGATAACCCCTAAAATGTAAGCATTTAAAGGAACCAAAATATTTAAAAGATATATGTTACAAGTATTTATAGAGAGTAAAAATCTTTAGGAAATGAGAGATTAATGTTTTTTTTTCCTTTTTTTATATCTTTATGTCCCTTTCTAATTGTACAAAATGAAAAAATATAATTTCTATAGCCAGAGAAATTAGATAAAATTTGTCAAATGCTATGTCTGAGTCCCATGCAGTTGGAACGTCATCTCATTTAAAGTTATAATGACTTTTAGTTCACAGATGAGAAAACTGAGTTGATACTCTTCATTGCTTCCTCTGGGAAGCCCTCCTGGACCTTACAGGTCTAGTTAAGTCATTCCTCTGGTTTCCCATTACTTTTCTAATTTGTTGGTAACAGGCAGTGCCTTGCAGGTGTATGACACAAAATATTTGCAAACTGATTGAAGGAATAAAGAAATAAACAACCTACCCAAGCTGGTGAGTGGTGAGGCTGAGCAGGCGGATCTAACTTCAAAGTTAACATCGTCACTGAATGTTCCAAATGGATGTGGAGAAGACCAAAGTTCATCTCTAACACCTTTCATGATGCAAGGGACTAATTGTTGGCACAGAGTGGTGCCTGGCCTGGAAGTTACACATTTAACCAGCTAGAAAGGCTTCAACGCCTGCAAAGAACAGCATGGATTTTTCTTTGTGAATTGCAGGCATTTTCACAATGCTTAACAAGGCAACTGGTAATGATTATTGCTCGTTTCCCTTTGAAATTTCATGTTCGTTTACTTAACAGGGCATTGCTAATCTGAAAGAAGGGAGTGGATGAAGAATTCCATTTGTAAAGAGGATAACAGGTTAATGAAAAGAAGCAAAGGTATGTGTAGGTGATAGTGCTTTTAACAAGGCTCTGCTCAATTGAGATGATTTAAGTGCAAGCCTTGGCTAGCTGGTCATAATAAGGGCCACATTATCAAGGGGATTTACGTGACAATTATTATGGCCCTACAATGTTTTAGGGCTCCCTGGATACTTAAGATTAATGTCTGAATCAGTAGTGTTATTGTTGCAAGATCTTGGTGTGATGGAAGCCATTTGAGGCAGGAATTTTTATTCCTCATCAGAATATAAAATATCTCAGAGTCTGCAGAAACACCAATGACTACAGCTTGTAGCTACCCTCAAGACAGGTTAACCATCACATTGACTGAGTTTTATTCTTTAGCAGCAACAATGCATAAATCAATCTAGAGCTACTTTTGTTCATCCTGGTAATATGATTAAAATGGGAATTAGACATGTTTGATCACTCAGAGAGAAGGGACTAAAATTACTAATCCAGAGCAAAGCAAATGATTGTAGAGAATCTACTATGTAAATGGCGTGATGTCAGATTACAGTTGCAATTAACGGCTTTTCTGTGTACCTAGCATTCTGCTCAGACTTACCATCTTTCTCATTTAGCATAGTTACTGGGAAGGGTGATCTTGAACCTCAAGGAACCTTGGGAAATTCATGGATTTAGTACTGGCCAAGATTAGATGAATCAGAAATTTCCAGGAATCACATCACAAGAGCACTAATAGGACTAAGTGATTTCTCTAATAGTATTATCTATGTCTTCAAACCTGGATATCTGTGAGAAAAAAATGTGTAGAGTGTAGACAGCACAAGTCAAAATGAGTAAAACATATTAATCACTTTAAGACCGAAATCATTCAGTCAATAGGATCAACGCTTTAATTCCTTCCCCTCAGAAGACTCACAGAGTCTTAACATCACCTCTACAGACCTGAGATGGGAATCTAAGAATGGGGAATATGGTTCTCTCTTGGATTCCAAATGATCATATGGAACACTGAAAAGTGCTATTTGAGACCTCACTGTTGAGGAGATCAGAAGGCCAGTGCAGAGTGGTGTGCTATTTGGTGAAGAACCCTGGGACCAGCAGTTAGCGTAATGGCTATATTGCTGGACTCCCATGTAGTCGACTACAGTTCAAGTCCTGGACCTGGTGGCTTAAACTCACGCCCGGTGCGTGTGTGTGCATGCCCAAGATCCCAAGAAGATAACGGAGGAGAAGGGATTGCAGCATGGCCATCTCCCATGGGAGGGTGATTTCTCACTTTCTATTTCTCTGTCTCTCTCTGTCTTTCTGGCGAGCACATGCACCCTATAGCAAAAACCTCTCCAAAAAAAGAACCCATAAAAAAAAGAACCCATAAGTGTATTAATCCTACCCTTGTCCATGATGACACCTTACCATTAAATCCTTGAACAAAGAAACATAATATATAGTGGTTAGATTGTTAATCCCAAGCCCTAGTGTAGAACAAAAATAAAATAGAAACAAACAAAAATACATAGAAAATTTCTTTTTTTTATCCTGGACAAGATATTGACAGCTAGTATCAAATTAAAGTGGACAAAAATCCCAAAACTATTCTTACTGGATTTTGGACCTTTCCTTTAAAGTATTTTTTATTATAATTTCTGATTTACATATAATAGTTTTTTTGTCTTGTTTTGTTTTGTTTGGAGAGCTTTTTGCTATAGGGTATGTGTGCTTGCTGGAGAGACAGACACAAAGCAAGAAATCACCTCTCGGGGCATGGCCAGGCCACAATACTTTCTCCTCCATTCTCCTCTTGGGATCTTGGGCACACACACACACGTGGTTGCCGTGTGTTTTAAGCGACAGGGTCCAATACTCAAACTGTAGTTGACTATGTGAGAGTCTAGTGATGCAACCATTATGCCATCTGCTGGTCCCAATATAATAGTTTTATGTCTTTGTGGGGTATATTGTGGATATTCAAAGCATGTCTATAGTATATAATAATCAGATCAAGGAAATAAATGGACTGGTACTGTGGTACAGTGGTAATGTGATGCTTAAGAGAAGCCATATCTCACATGGTGACCATGGTTCAAATCCCCAGACCAGTCAGTCTGAATTCTGTGAGACATTTACGTGAGTGTCTAGGATCTGAAAGGCTGGAGGACTGGAAGAAGGAGTTGCTGGTATAACCAGACCCTGAGTATGGTGTTCATTTCTCTCTCTTTTTCTCTCTAATGTGCACTCAGAAGTGCTTTATCATAAATAAAGACAAATATTACTTAAAAAAAGGAAAAGCAATATTTATTATACTATCTCCAACATTTATTGTTTCTTTGTGTTGTCCACATTCCACATTTGAACTACTGATTATTTGGAAATATATATTAAATTGTCACCAACCTTTGTTACTTACTTGCTATACTCTTCTATAACCCATATCACTTGTTTACATGCACTCATATATTTGTTTACCAGATTCTCCCCCTACTGTGCCTTTCCAACTTCTGGTATTCACCATTACACACTCTGCTGTCAACTGAGTTTTTCAGCTTCTGCCAATGAGTGAGGACACGTGGTATTTGTTAAGTGAGGACAGACTATTTGTCTTTCAAAGCCTGACTTACTTCACCTAGTGTTATTTGACCTTTCCATTTGTTTTTGTAAGAGAGATTTTTGCTGTAGGGCACATGTACTTGCTGGAGAGACAGAGAGACAGAAAGTGAGAAATCACTCCCCCAGGGAGGATGGCTACACTGTAATCCCCTCTCCTTCATTCTCCTCTCAAAGTTTTGGGCATGCACGCACACACGCCTAGCATGAGTTTTAAGCTGCCGTGTCCAGGATTCAAACCACAGTCGACTACATGAGAGTCCAATTACATAACCATTATGCCATCTGCTGGTCCCTGACCTTTCCATTTTAAAGACAACATTCACATCCCTTCAGAAAGACCTAATCAAATCCCTGTCTCCATTTCTATGAAGCTATTCAACAGCATCCTAAAATCTGAATACTCAAATTTGCCCTCCACATAGTTGGGGCTCAGGTAAATTAGAAAAGTAGAACAAAAGAGAGGTTTGGAACTCTGTTAGAAGCAGATATCACAAATCCAGAAGGACAAGCTAAAGTCAGGATATAGATTACCCGATACCAGCCACTATCTTTCACTCCCTCATACATCCATTAAGTCATTCATCAGACAATACTTTCTCTCAGACACCATGTATGGTGATGAGACAGGAGTACATCAGTGATCTGAGCATATGACAAGACTGGAAGCCGGATAGGAAGAGTATGGATATTATTATCCAGTCATCAAAGCATGGGGAAGAGTAGTAAGGGCTGGTGGATGCCACAGCTTCTTCAGTTTCTGCAAGTGCAAGAGCAGGTCAAGATGGAGATTGGATGAGGGACACAACAACAGTGAATCTAGTATCTATATGAAGATTGTGATATTTATAATGTTCCATGTACAGACACACACACACACTTCATACACATACATGCTATCCTCACCTCCACCAATTATATCAGGAAATAAGAAAAAATAAGAATGTGAGTTTTGGAATTGAACAGTGCTGTGTTTGAGTCTCAGATTTGCTTGTTAGCCATGTGACTGGGTAACTTGTGTATTCTTTCTGGCAAAATTAGTACCTCTGGGGCTGTTATTCAGCTAAATGAGGACACGTAGAAAGTGTTCCTAGTGCAGGGTCTGAGCTGTGACTGCATCCAGTAAATGATGGTTTCCTTTCTACTGGGTCTTCTTTGACAGTAGACCTAGGTTATTATTTACAATCAACATAATATAGTAAAAGAAACAAAGGGGGACCAGCAGATGGCATAGTAGTTAGGTCGCTGGACTCCCACTTCCCATGTAATCAACCATAGTTTGAGTCCCAGACCCAGAGGCTTAAAACTCATGCTAGGTGTGTGTATGTGCATGCCCAAAATCCTGAGACAAAGGAAAATGGATTGTGGCATGGCCATTCCCCCAAAGGGTGATTTCTCGCTTTCTGTCTCTGTCTCTCCATGTGCTCTGGTGAGTGCCTGTGCCCTATAGCAAAAATCTCTCTCAAAAGAAAAAAAGAAAAAGAAAAAGAACCGTAGGCTAACCAAGAAGTTAAGTTTGCAAATGGGTTTTATCCAGTTTCTTCAACGTAGAGAAAAGTCCATTATGTTTAGTTTTCAGGACTCTTTTTATGCATAGAAACAGTCAACATGTATTCAATGATGTGCTTAAGACTGTCAAATGAAATAGAATACAAATGACAAAGGGAGATAACAATTATAATCAAGCACCCTTTAAAGTACTAGCCTGTTGGCATATCTGCAAGTTTCATTGCCATTTTGCTGAGTAAAGAAGGCAACATTTTGGAAATTATCTATGACTCTCCCGTGTCTCAGAACAGTTATGACAAAAGCCATAATTTATTGGCTACCTGTCAGGTATTTTTATCATATTTTTTCATTTGTCTTCAAACTTCTCAGGGATGAGGATATTTCTAATTTAATTTCATATGGGAAAACTGAGGCTAAAAAATTTTTATATATTGTTGATATATATGGTAATATCCTTGATTTTATTGTCTAGATGAATAAACAAATCAAATGAAAAAAATACACATTGTTATTTAATCCCTAGAATCACCTGCAAGGTAGGTACAATTAGTCCCAGCTTAAAGATGAGAAAACGGAGGCTCAGAAAGGACTCTCTAACCAGGAAGAGGTTCTGCTGGGATTCTGAGCCCATCTGACAATAGGGTTAATAGCTAAGGCTGTGCTCTTAGCTATGAACTATCCTGCCTTCTGAGAACACATGCAGGTCACACGATGCCTGGAGAAGTCAAGTGCCCTCTCTTTTCTCATCAGTACAACAGTGTGGTGAGACAAGTTCTTTGGCCAAAGATGAGACTGGACACTGACCTTCCTCAGATGCATATCCACATTCTTAACAGAGGTTCATTCAGAAGCATCAAGATTTCACAAGAGGAAATGATGAGGCATTTTTCTGAGGTGTTGAAATTGTTCCCTTTGTCAGTCACCAATAACAACAAAAAAATGCTTTGAAAATTCCTCAAAGGTAAAAGGTAGCCTTTCTTCTCCTGAAGTTCTTATATTGGCCCAAAAGGAAATAGAAGGTTGCATAATTCAGGCTCCAGTAATTCTTCTTTCGTTATTAACTGCAAATCTTTGTCACACTTTTCCTTACTAATTAGTTAAATGCTTAAACTCCTGAGTCACTAGCCGTCTACTGGTTATAGCTTGTTCTAGCTCTTCCACCCTCTAATGGAACTTGCAAGGAATTAGGCTCTCTAAAGATTCCACATTCACATAGTGAAAGCAAGCCAACAATGAAATCAATCACCGCCAAGAGGGATGGACAAGCATGAGCACTAAAACTCACTAATGCTGAGTCAAGGCCTTCAGATATGCTGCCAATGGGAAGAAGGGAGAACAATTCTGTTTATTCATTTTATAAATGTTACATTCTTTTCTCCAAAGGTCTGGATTTCCCATGGATCTAGTCCTCTTGTCCCTTGTTGCATTCAGGAGCACAGCTATATTTAACCTGCTGCCTGAGAATGCAGTCAAGTTTCCTCTCAGCGATGGTGGATCCAACCACACATCCAGCCATCTTTCCCTGGGCAGTGGATGGAGACTTCAAGAGGCCAGAGGTTGCTCTTCACTCCTTAAGGCATGGCATGACTTTAGCCAAAAGCATATGTAGAAGATAGAAATTTTGCCTCCTCAGAAAAGGCATGTCTTCAGCATAGATTATTTTTTTCCATGATACTCATCACCATGGGAAGACTCGCTCTTGGTAGGTATTCCTTAATACCTGTCACAAAAGGCCACATGGAGGCACAGTAGTAATGCAACTGGACCCACATGTGAAAGAACCTGGGGTTCATGTCTTTCAGTATGAAGGGTGTACATACACAGGCCAATGATCCAAGTCAACTAAGACAAGGGATGGATTACACTGCAAAGACACTGTTAGGAGTGTCTGCTTCTCTTTCTTTCTCTCTCTCTATTGTGGAATAAATTTTAAAAATAAACTTTAGAAAAAAGAATGCTTACATTAACTAATTAATGCAAGCCATACAAAAAAACTATGAGTAGTATTCCCTAGCTATATTTACTTACTGATGACAAACTCCTTAGTAATGAATATATTCTCTTCCATTGATTTATCTCACTTTTCCAAAACCTCTCTCTCTGTGTTATTCTCAGCAATGTAGCTATCAAAATACTCACTGTCCCTAAGCAGTTATATTCTTTCATGAGCCTCCAATTTACATTCTCCATCCTTCCCTTAGTATTACTTTTCTTTCTTTCTTTTTCCTTCTTTCTTCCTTTCTTTCTTTCCTTCTTTCTCTTTCTTCCTTTCTTTCTTTTCCTTTCTTCCTTCCTTTTTTCCCTAGAAGACCTACGTGCTTGCCAGAGAAAAACAGAGAGAGAGGGAGAGGCATGCCCCTGTGGAGCATGGTTTCACTAGAATCCCTTCTCCATTTCTTCATCCTTTAGGAATTTAGGGCATGCAAATACACAAGACAGATGTAATTTTCAAGCAACCAGGTCTAGGATTTGAATCAGTCTGATATGTGGGATCCAGCTTCCTTACCCACTAGGCCATAGGGTTATCCCACTACCAGTTATCTTTCTAAGAATCAAATTTGATTTTGCCACCTACACACACACACACACACACACACACACACACATACACTCACCATGTTAATCAGATATACATGCTTGCATGTAGAATAGAGCCTAAGCCTGTTAACATCACATGTAAGACCCTCCTCAATCTGACTCCAATCTGTTTTTACAGCACCATAACTATTCTGCTCTCCCTTAGCTTCTCCTTTACCCAACATTATCACACAGTTACCTTACATTCCTCAACATTTCTGAAGGACACTAGGTGTGAACTCCATAGCTGTGTGCATTCATCTTCTCTATCTGATGTTGTCTCCTCTATATCTACAAAGCAAATTCTCCAAGAACTAGCTCAAATATATCCCCTCTGAGAAGGACTTTCATATTGATTTAGTTACATCCTCTTCTAGAGCACACCAAGAACAAGCAATTTTACTCATACATGTAATTCACTATATTGTAAACACCTACTTAGTTTACCATTGGGTTGTATATTTCTAGAAGGCAGGAATTGTTTTCTAGTTATTTCTGATTCCCCAGCACCAATCACAATGCACATCACATGAGTTGCTTAGTACATACTTTTATAATAAATAACAAGTGCATTGACTAACTAATATTTGATGGACAATGTTGGAAGTCTTGAAGCTTCATGAGATCAAGTAGTTAGGCTGCCCTGCATGGCTGTGATCCTATTGATTTTCAGAACTTCCCCCTCTCCCTCTGACATAATAGTCTCACAAAGATAGCAGAATCCTAAGGAGCAGAAAACAGAATATGTTAGTTTCAGGATTCACTGGCACTTCACACTTGCTCTGGACAGAGAGGATGCTAATGGGACTTAAAATAATTATCTGGTTTCCTGTATTATGATAAATCCTGAGGGAAATACTCAGAAAAATCACATGTATTTTTCAAAGATTGAGAACTGATTCTATACAATAAAATTGTGAAATGCCAAGGCTAAAGGCACAGGCATGGCCTAGATAGTAGAAGAAAACCTCCTATTTCATAGAAAAAGGCAGATGCCCATTTAAGGTGCTAAGTTTTCTCCACATGGCTAACAGACAACACAGCCCTGATCCACTCCTACTCTGCCCTGTAATACAGACCCTTTGTGGGGCAGAGCAGATCCAGGAAGCTGCCATGAGCCTTGATAGTTCTTGTGTGCTTGACATTGACATTTTTGTTAGAAGTGACTCAGAGAGAAGATTTGCATTGGTTAGAAATTAGTCAGATGGCATTTCCTTAGGCTTTGCTTTCATTTCTCGGTGAAAGGGTGAAATGTATGAAGCATTTAGTTTTCCTGTCAGATTATTTCATTAACAATCTGTAGTTATAGCATAGTTTCCAGCAGCCTAGGGCAAGAGAACTTGATAATGAAGGTATCTCAGAATACCAGAGAATATTGGATAAGCAATGACTGTTGGGTATTAGGTGAACGCGTGGTTAAGTTCTGGATCTTTGGCCAGATGGACTCTAGGTCCCCCTTCTCTTTGGAGAATCCTTAAGGCCTCTGAGTTTATCCATGAACTGTTATTCACTGTGCAGAGTTCTTTGTAATTCCAGTGTGCTTGACCCTGATGACACAATGGAGACATGATGGCCTTCATCCCTGTCATCATGGAGTTTGGGTTTAGTGGAGAAAACAAACAATAAATCATTGGAGGCCTAGCCAAGGTGGCACAGTCCAAAGCATACTAGACTGTAGTGCTGGAAACCACATGGCCTACTGCAGGTTTAGATATCCAGCCCAGTCATGCTGATAAGTACTAGGCATATGTACATGTGCACAAAATGCTGGGTAAAGTACTAGACATATTTACATGTGCACAAAATTACAAACTAGAGGGCTGGAGGTAGGGGATTGTGTCATGGCAAAACTCTGTTGAGGGTACTTCTTTCTCTCTCTTTATCTCTCAAATGAATACATATACTCTATGGTGAATGAAAATATACTTTAACTGAATTAATTCATCACTGGAAAACCTATTAAAGGGTGTTGTAAATTGTTATAAATGTGTGAAAGAAATAACAAGGCTTTGAGATGTGCAATTGCATAGTATAAAGAATGTCACAGTTTAGGGGGTTTTCTCACTTTAGATTGAGAGTCTCTTAGAAGACTTCCTAAGTTGGGACCAGCAGATGGCATAATGGCTATGCCATTGGACTCCCATGTAGTCAGCCACAGTTCAAGTCCCAGACCTGATGGCTTAAACTCATGCTGGGCGTGTGTGCATGCATGCCCAAGATACCAAGAGGATAATGGAGGAGAAGGGATTGCAGCATGGCCATCCCCACTGGGGGGTGATTTCTCACTTTCTGTTTCTCTGTCTCTCTGGCAAGCACACGTGCCCTATAGCAAAAACCCCTCAAAAAAAAAAAAGGAAGACTTTCTAAGTTATGACTTAAAATATTTCAAGAAACTAGTCATTAATTTAAAAAAAGGTTAAGGCTAGAGTATTGTAGGCAGAGGGAACAGAATGTATGAGAGGCTGAGATTGGGGAGTTTGGCCTATTTTAGAAACCAAAAGGAGACAAAGCATGACTGGAATACCATGAATGAGGAGGTAGATGGGAGATTTTACAAAGTAAAGGAAGAAAGGAGGGGTATTAAGGGTCAAAATTGAAGTTTCAGTATTACTACAGAGGTAAACTACATGTGAGTAACATTTTAAATCCATCGTTCCAATGGCCATTTTGGGCAATTAATTGAGTTGAGATAAGCATAGAAGCAGAGAAAAAAATTAGGAAGCTATTGAAGTATACCTGGTAAGAGATAATAGTGGCAGGGTGAAAAGGAAAGAGTTAAATGCATTTGATTAATATTTTGGAGATGGTGGGAGGAAAAAATGATGCATTAGAGATACTCAATGCAAATTCTCTCCATGGAGAAAGACAAAAATTCTGCACACATATGAAGGAGATATTATTTTGCTCTGAACAAAAAGAGTATTAGATTCTATTACAAACAACTATAAGTTAACAAGTTGGAAACCTAGAGAAGATGAGTAAATATTTGGATACATACAACCTACAGAGATTGAATCAGGAAGACAAAAAAAGCTTTAAAAGACCAAAAACAATGTAATGAGATTAATTCAGAAATGAAAAATAGTCTCCCAACAAAAAAAAAGCCTAGGACAGATGGCTTTGTTGTTGAATTTTACAAATCTTTTATAGAATAACTAATGTATATATTTCAAACTATTGCAAAAGATTTAAGTGGAAAGAATCCTTCCAAACTCATTTTACAAGTCAAGAATACATTATGTGCCAAAAGCACATAGGGCAAAATAAAAGAAAGAAAACTACAGATTAATGAACAGTGATGCTTTAATACAGTGTATTTTAACAAAATAGTAGCAAACTGAATCCAACAGCATCTCAAAAACATTATTCGCCATTATCAGGTAGAATTTACCCCAGGGATTCAAGAATGATTCAACATGTACCAATAAATAAGATACATCACATCCTTATATCCATAGATGCATCCAAAAAAAGAAAGTTGGTAGGACTATTATCAAATGGACACAACATTATGTTCAGTGTTAAGAAGATGACAATTCATGATGCCATAATTACACATTGTATGCATGCTATGGAAAAACATACTGCACGCCACAAAAAAATAGCAACAATAAATAAATTTAAAATAAATAAGTAAATAATCAGCTGCAAATAACTATTAAAAAATAAAAAGGGAAGTTGTATTAATAACTCATGGATACAATGAAACTTTTTAATAAACCATCTCAAAACCTTTCCCCAAATCTTAAGTTTTACAGAATTTTATGGAAAACGACCCCAATTAGCCCAAGCAATCCCATGCAAGTAGAACGAAGCTAAGCACATCTGACTACCTGATTTTGAATAAAATACAAAGCTATAGTAATAAAAACTGCATGATATTGGAACAAGGACAGATGTATAGACCAGTTGAAAATAATAGAAAACCTTGGGACCAGCAGTTAGTGTAATGGCTATGTCGCTGGACTCCCATGTAGTCGACCACAGTTCGCGTCCCGGACCCGGTGGCTGGCTTAAAACTCACACCGAGCGCGTGTGCGTGTGTGCCCAAGATCCCAAGAGGAGAATGGAGGCCACGCCGCAATCATGTGGAATCCCCCCTGGGGGGTGATTTCTCGCTTTCTGTCTCTGTCTCTCTCTGTCTGGTGAGCGCACACGCCCTATCACAAAAACCTCTCCAAAAAAAAAAATAATAATAATAATAATAGAAAACCCAGAAGTAACTCTATATATAGCTAACTGATTTTTGACAAAGATCCCAAAAGCATTCATTGTGGAAAGGTCAATCTCTTTACTAAATGATACTGGGAAAATTGGATATCCATATGCAGAAGAAACTAGACCTGTTTCTGCCATGATATGCAAGAAATTAATCAAAATGTATCAAAGACTTAAATGCAAAGCTATAAAATTACATAGGAAAAAGTTTTCATTGATTTAGGCAAGAATTCTTAAAATAAGACATCAAAATCATGGGTAACAGAAGCAAAATTAGACAACTTGGCTTACATCAAACTAAAAATCTAGTGCACAGTAACAAAAACAATCAGCAGAGTGAAAAGATAACCTACAGAGTGGGAGAAAATATTCTGATATTAAACAAGTGACAAGGGATTAATATAAGAATATATAAGAAACTTAAGCAGCTCACCAGCAAAAAAAAACAAGTAATGCAATTTGAAAATGGGCAGTAGATTTGAACATGAAGTTTTCAAAAAAACAATATACAAATGGCCAATAAGTACATAAAAATAAAAGCAATAAAGAGGCTAACACTACAAACCATCAAGGAGATGTTAATGAAAACTATATGAGGGAGCCAGCTCCATAGCCTAATGGTTAAGGCAGCTGCATTCCACATGATTGCTCATGTGGCTTGAGTCCTAAACCCAAGAGCTTAAGAAACATTCTGGGCACATGTGCATGCATGCACAAAATCCAAAAAGAGAGAAAGAGAAGAACGAATTGCAGCATGACCATTCCCATGGTAGCGCTTTCTCTTCTCCCCCACCCCCGTAACTCTAGTAAACTTATGCACACTCTAGCAAAAACAAAACAAAAACCCAACATGAAGTATCAACTCACCTAAATTAGAATAACTATTATTTTTAAAAAGAAAGAATGAATGAAAAGAAACGCAAGTCTTCATGAAGTTCAGTAGAAAAGAGAGCTATTGGCAGGAATGTAAATTATTGCAGGCATTATACAAAACAGTATGGTGATTCCTTGAAAAAATAAAAATAGAACTACTTTACAATCCAGTAATCCCATGACTGGTTACACACCCAAAGGGAAGGAAGTAAGTTTATTGGAGAGATAGCTACATTCTGATGTTTATTGCAGCACTAGTCACAATAGCTGAGGTGTTATAATCAACCTAAGGTCCCAAAAAGTGATGCATGGGTTAAAAGAAATTAATATATATACACTATACAAATATCTCTGGGCTAATATACAATGCACTCATACTGGGAAAATCCATTTTGTATGCTGTAAGAATGTACAGTGGTTGAATGTAAAAAAAAATAAGAAAAAACAGAAAGACAAATATTGTATATTCTCACTCATTAGTGGAAGCAAAAATTTGATTGCATAGGAGAGTGAAATGGTGACTACCAGAAGCTTGGAAATGTAGAGAGGGGTGTTGGGTGTTAATTTGGTTAACTGATATAAGAGTGGAAGTAGATTAGTGGAATAAATTCTAGAGTACTATTGCATAGTAGAGTAACTGTAGTTTGTGATGATTCAACGTATGACTCAAAATAGCTAAAAGAGATAATTTTGAAAGTTGATAACAAAGTTATAGTAACATTTGAGATAATAGATGTTTTTGCTGCTCTGATTTGATCACTATACCTTATATACATGTAGTTCTCTTTATTCATAATGGAGTACGTGCGGATGTATGTGATAATGAGAGAAAGAGTATGAGAGAGAAAAAGAGGCACACCATCATAGGGTTTGGTCATGTCTGATTCTCCTTCCTCCATTCTTCTAGCCTATTGGATCTTGGGCACTCGGGCTTGTATCCAATGTGTCTCAAGTTGACTGGGCCAGTGATTCAAATCACAGTTGACCTATGAGATCCAGCTTTCCCTGAAGAGTGCATTACCACTGTGCTATGGAGCTGGTCTAACATTGTACACATGTATTTGAAAACAATGTATTTATTACATAAATATATACAACTCTTACATGTCAATTAAAATTATAATAAAATATTTTGGAAAAAGCATTGATAGGACTGTTTCATAGACTGGTCTTGAATAATCATTCAGGGGCAAGTCACTGTGTTAGCTGCAAGGCTGATTGGATGAATGTACAAAACTGAAGCAACATGGATGTGATCCTGTGCAAAGACACTTAAGAGCTCACAGTTCATATCGTTGTCACAAGACAGGTGAGTAAGGGTTACATCAACAACGATATGTTATTTTCTTCTACAACACAGAAAAACCTCCATAAGTGAGGCAATAGAAGGAAATGTTTCAAAGTGGAGCGAGCCTGTGAGCTGAGCTATGAAGAATGTGTTCTGGTTTAACATGCAGAGAAGGGGGAAAACTCTTGAAACAGCACATGTTGGTGCGGTGGGAATAGCACATGCTATGGTTCAGGAACTGTGAGCAATGTCAGGGCCAAAGTAGAGGGCATGTTAGGAAGGCATGGTTAGAAATACAGAGTGAGGCTAGACTGTGAAGGGGTGAAGTGCCACTGAGGCATTCACACTCATTAACAATTTCAGAGGAATATGATTAGTTCTACATTTGGAAAGATAATTCTGGGCATAAGAATTACTAAGAATGTAAGAGTGGCCCAATCACAGAATGAATTGAAATTGGAATGAGTTTACAAGTTGCTTAAAAACTCTTACTGAATTGTGAGAGGGGAGCTAGAACATGACACCTGTTTTCAGGTTTCTGTTCTGAACCAACTGAAAAATTAAATAAAGGAGTAATGTTAATATCAAACACTTATAGAGCATTTACTTAGTGCAGATATGATTTCAATCATGTATATCACTCATAGAACTCTTACAACTCTAGCTAGGTAGATAAGACCAAGGATTTGAATCTCAGCTGTTTGAGGCCATCACTCATGTACTTATATCTTTCTGCCTCTTGACAAATGAATGATGAAAATATTACCTTTATTCTAGAAAATACTACTATGGAGAATGGGCTTACACTGGGAGGCATGTGGGCTTTCCAATCTAAACCTCAGAAGTAGATAAGTCTATCCAGTAGATCTGGGCAATGGTAGAACATCAAAGACTTAAGCCAAGACCATCTCATAAAATTTCCTTTATGACCAAGAATAATGGTGAATGAACATCCTCTGTGACCATGCCTTTGTGGGCAGTGGATGGTGAACCTGAAGGAACTAGGTTACATGACCCTGGGTTTTCCTTTTAAGCTCATAAATCATGTTATAGAGAGAAATAAATAAGAGAGTATCGAGAGGAGATATTAGTATGGTGGAACTTCTTTCCCCTGAAAATAAACACTAGAAATATAGATATAGAAGCCCGCCCCATGTTATCTAATAAGGCAAGTTCTACTGAAGAGTGGTATATAATTTTTTTTCAAAAGAAGTTTTTGCTATAAGTCATGTTCACTTGCTGGAAAGATAAAGACAAAGAGACAGAAAGTGAGAAATTACACCACCACCCCCAGGAAGGATGGCCATACCACAATCCCTTCTCCTCCATTCTCCTCTTGGAATCTTGGGCATTCATGTACACATGCCTGGCCTGAGTTTCAGCTGCCGGGTCTGGGACTCAAACAATAGTTAAGTATGTGGGAGTCCAGTGACATAACCATTATGCTATCTGCTGTTCCCAATACATATTTTGACATAATATAATACAATACACTGAGTATTAAAATTATGATGGAAGCAAATCAACCTTATAATGCACTATATTTAATCAATGATAAATATCTCTTTGCCTGCTAGATGCCCAGCATTATAATTATAACCATCATTTAAAATATCCATGATCTTTTATACTGTCAAAGTCCCATTTAACCAAGAGTTCTAGATAATTCTGAATAAACAGATTTATTATTTATTTCTGTTGTGGAATGTTTATCAGAAATTGAGGTTTTTGGGCCTCGATGATGGTGCAATGGAAAACCTGCTCTGTCAGACCATACCACGTGGGCAGGTTTCCAGTTGAAGATCTACTTAAGTAGGGAGCCAGCAGTTAGCGTAATGGCTATGTCGCTGGACTCCCACGTAGTCAACCGCGGTTCGCGTCCCGGACCCGGTGGCTTAAAACTCACGCCGGGCGCGTGTGCGTGCGTGCCCAAGATCCCGAGAGGAGAATGGAGGAGAAGGGATTGCGGCGTGACCATCCCCCCTGGGGGGTGATTTCTCGCTTTCTATCTCTCTGTCTCTCTCTGTCTGTCTGGCGAGCGCACGCACCCTATAGTGAAAAATCTCTCCAAAAAAAAAAAAAAAAAAAAAGATCTACTTAAGTATTCTGTGCACATGTGTGCCCATGATCCAGGGCTGGTTAAAGGCTGAAGGCTGATCTTAGTGTTAAGATGCTGTTGGGACCAGCAGTTAGTGTAATGGCTATGTCACTGGACTCCCATGTAGTCGACCGCAGTTCGCATCCCGGACCCAGTGGCTTAAAACTCACGCTGGGCACGTGTGCGTGCGTGCCCAAGATCATGAGAGGAGAATGGAGGAGAAGGGATTGCGGCGTGGCCATCCCCCCTGGGGGGGGTGATTTCTCACTTTCTGTCTCTCTGTCTGTCTGGCGAGCGCACGCGCCCTATATCAAAAACCTCTAAAAAAAAAAAAAAAAAAAAAAAGATGCTGTTAGGGATTTTTTTTCTCTCTCTCTCTCAAAAGAAATAAATAAACTTTAAAAAAAAAAAAGTGAGACGGGACCAGCGGTTAGTGTAATGGCTATATTGCTGGACTCCCACATAGTCGACCACGGTTCGCATCCTGGACCTGGTGGCTTAAAACTCACACCAGGCGCGTGTGCGTGAGTGCCCAAGATCCTGAGAGGAGAATGGAGGAGAAGGGATTGCGGCATGGCCATCCCCCCGGGGGGTGATTTCTTGCTTTCTGTCTCTCTGTCTCTCTGTCTGTCTTGTGAGCTCACGCGCCCTATAGTAAAAACCTCTCAAAAAAAAAAAAAAAAAAGTGAGATATTAATGAAAATAAGAACAATTCAGACCATGGCAGCCATAGGCTTATAAAAATACTAGAATCAACACATTTCAAAGATATCTGCCCCATGACTTCTAGTTCTGTATGATCATTGTCAGAACTAGCAGCAAAAAATGCTTTGTAACTGAGGAGATAAATATTAAAAATTGTCAATATTTCCTTACTAAAGGATGAAGACCTAGAAGCTAAAATGGATCTCAATAAACTAAAACTAAATATGCCAACATAGTCTTAAACACTATATAAACCAAAGTTATTTAAAATGTTGTTTAAATTAGGCAGTATTGGGTGAGTGGCAATGAAGAGCATTGTGATTACACAGTATTAACATATTGTACCATAATCATTAATGATAAACAAAAAGTAAAAGTGTATATATGAGAAAGTTATAAAGCAATAGCAAATAATTAGAGACAGATCCTTGGGTAGGATTTTGCTATCAGAAAGTAACAATAATAATCAAGCACCAGCTAAACCACCTTTCAGTTATAAAAAAATAGCAATAATGTGTATCTCTACATCTTGTGTTTGCTTGCATCTTTGCTGTTTCTCAGGTGAGAGATCATTGATAAGAAGCTGGTGTGGAAAAAGGCAGGACAGCATTGCAGTTCAATTTAAAATGGTGACTCAGGAGAGCCCACAGAATTAGAAGTCAGCAGTCACTATTCTACTCCATTTTTCATGAGCTTGGTCAAGTCATTTGAACTTTTTACATGTCAGTTTCCTCATTTGCAAACTCAGAGAAGTGTTTCCAAATCTTCTCTGGGTCCCTTCCAGCTTGAACATAGTAGCATCTTACGTGCAGCTTCCATAAGTCTAAGTCACACATCTGTCAACTCCAAGTGTGATATGACTTTTAACAAAAAATATACAAATTTATAAGAAGTATTTTGAACATTATCCTTAAAATTCAGTATTTTGAAATTTTGAAAGTTATTTATTAACTGTCAAGAACTATGGAGTGTGAGCTAAAATTTTTTGATATATAAAGTAAATGTGTTTGTGGAAAATGTAAAAATAAATAATGAAAAAAAATTTTAAATTGCTTTAATTATACAAATTATTACTTATTCTTCTCATATCCACAACAGATATTGTTAGAATAAATACTGGGTCACTGGAAAAGTCATGATACATTTTTACATATCAAAACGTAGAAAAAATACATCATGACTTTTCAAGTGACCCAACATAGTATCTATAACATCTATTATTAATCTAATTAAGTTTATCTTACACACATGAAACCCAGACTATAAGATTGTTATCTTAATGAGCCTCAATATGGGGAAAAGGCAGAAAACACATTTATTTCCCAACTTGAGCTATAATGAGCCATATTTCATATAATTAAAACAAATTAATATACCTATATTGTAATACTCCCAAGTATCTGACCATGATTCGAGTCCCAGACCCAGCAGTTTGAAACTCATGTCAGGTACATGTGCATGTGTGCCCAAAATTCCAAGAGGAGAATGGAAGAGAAGGGATTGCAGCATGACCATCCCTTCTTGGAGGTGATTTCTCACTTACTCTCTGTCTTTCTGGAGAATGCATGTGCCCTACAGAAAAAATTTATCTTAAAAATATAAATTTACACACATAGATATGTATGCAAGCCTATCATTCACCAGTGTGAATTTTTCCCAAAGAGAAACTCAGATATATGTGCTTTTAGAATCTGTCCTGTTATTTCCAATGTAAACTATTCAAGTAAGTATCCAACAAACAAACTAGAAAGATTAAGATGAAAATATCCAATGCAATAATCTAAAACATGCCTATCATATACAATATGGAATTCACCTAAAAGATAGACTTCAAGGAAACCTTAGAACTTATGTTAGAAAATTCTTTTATCTTTATGATTGAAATCCTAATTCTTCTACTTCCTCTTATGAAGACCAGGAAGTCACAAAGAAAGACAGCAGAGAGGTAACCTTATACTGCCACAGAAAATAATCAAAGGAAATGAAATAATATAAAAAGATAAATAAATCTCTGGTGTCATAAATCCTACCACTTGGACTTGAAAACTGGTGACCCTGGGACATAACCTAAAAATAGATTTTTAATCCAAATTAATATTGATGAGAGAATGATTAGAAATAAAATCATCCAAATTGTTATTATAACATTCTTATACAAGGTATTTTTAACCACATAGTATTTGGCATAAAGTAATTAACACACCCCTGTGTTCTTACTGCTGAAGGAACTATGGATTCATTTTACTATGATACAGGTATTTATTTTTAGTACAAACTATATACTGGAAGCTGTATTTCATGATGACAAACACCAAAAATAATAGCTTACTAGCAGACAGAAGAGAATATAGATCTAACAGAAAAACAAGTAGCCCTACAGCATACAAAAATACAGACCTAACATGCATGAGAAAGGTAGAGGGCTGCAGTTAAAGTGACCAACCATTCCAGCTCTCCCAGGACTGCCCAGAATTTAGAATGGAAATTCCCACATCTCAAGTCAACTGTAGTGACTCAGTGATAACTCAGCAATCTGCAGTGCTGGAAACCAAATGAGAGAGCAGGGTTCCAGGGTCTAATACACATTGAGTGGATATGAGCATGCCTAATATCCTGGCCAGCTGGAAAAGACAGAAAGGGCAGGGATCACTGTATGGAACCCTGTTGAGGTTTCATACTCTCTTTCTCTCTCTCTGTCTATCTATCTATCTAACATCTATCTATCTATCTCTGTCTCCATAAATAAACATACTCTCCAGAAACTCCTCAGTCTGGATAAACCAAACAGCTAGTCACCCTAGCTATAGCATCATGCTGCCATTATGTAAAAAGCAAAGACAGGAAGAGTTGTAATTAATAATCCAAGCCTTGAGAGCTAGCAGTACTTAGCTACTATAGATGAAAGACAAGAGAAGTGCTTGACACCCAGAAAATGACAGGACCAAAATGAAATGGTCCCCTTAGCCATGTTGGTGAAGGATATCAGCAACTGTTTAGTAAGAAAACACCAGTGACCAATAGAGAGCCCATCACATTTTCTCTATAGTGTCTTCTTCGCTGTATGTAAAGTTGACATGATAAATTCCTGATTTGCACAGCGCTCGTACATCCTCTGCCCAGGCAGACAGGAACATTATGAGAGCGCTTTTGTCCTGTCGATTCTTGCTTTAATGAGAACACAGAATTTGCCAGAGATATGACTTTAGGCCAGTGCTTCTCGAACTTCTCCACAGGGGATCTTGTGGAAATGTGGATTTTGATATTTTGATTAGGTGGACAAGGACAGGGCACTTGAGATTTCGCATTTCTAGCAAGCTCTCAGGTAATACTCACAGACCACATAATGAGTGGCAAGGCTGCAAGCTCCAGTAGTCAACCAGCTTGAGAGAAAGTAAGATGAAACCTATGTGACATACCTGACCCAGAGCAAGCACAACTGCCTCTCAGGCAACTCTGCAGATTAACTGAAATCAGCCACATCAAGGTTCTAGCACCATGCCTGATGTCTAAACCACACATAGCTCCTATTCCAAATGATGAGTTCAGTGATTCTTAACTAATTGTCTTGTATATTCAACTCATATTAAAACTTCAGACAAATTAGTGTGTAGAACTTAATGATAAGGGTGGGCTTACCAATGAATGTATGTGTGTGTGTATGTGTACACTCAGTTCTGCTTTGCACAGAGAGTAAAGCTTCTGCACATAAGAATTCAGAGGTAGTCTTTACTGGCTGTATAGTGAAATTGCACGGACAGCTTGCAAAAGATATAAATGCCATGACCTCACCCTTCATCAAGTGAATCTGTATTTCTGAGGGCCATGGCCAGGCTTCCCACAATAGAGAAAATACCCAGGTGATTCTGCAGTGCAATTAAGTTTGAGAACCGTAAGCTTAATGGGATCAGAGCTCCTTCAGCTCAAAGGCTGAAACTCAGCTCTGCTTTGACGAATTTTCTTTGACTCATTTATCTAATTTGTAAAATAAGAGTACTAGAAGTAATCATAGTGTCTACCTCAAAGTGCTAATCAAATCAATTTATATAAAGCTCTTCTAACAGTTCCATTTATGACTATCATATGTAGGGTTTGCCCATACATGAATGGGGAGGTGATACATGACTATTATAATCAAGATCTAAGCTCTAGTGTCTAAGTAAAAATTAGCCCTTATTGAATTCTGTATTGAGCCAACCAAGATGATTAAGGAGGCTGGATCCTACATGACCAACTGCATGATTTGAGTCCTGGACCAACAGCTGAAAAAACACACCAGGAGCAAGTGCATGCATTCCCAAAATCCTGAAAGGAGGGAGAGATGGAGGAGAAGGGACTGAAGCATGGCCTTCCCTCAGGGGGAGCTTTCTCATTTTTTCTCTTTCTGGCAAGCACACTTACCCTCAGACAAAAGGAGAAAAAAAAAAGTTAAAAATAGAATTCTAGTGAACCAGCAGATAGCGTAATGGTTGTGTCACTGGACTTTCATGTATTTGATCATGGTTGGAGTCCCAGGCCCAGTGGCTTCAGACTCGTGCCAGATTGTATGCATGCATGTTCATGATCCCAGGAGGAGAACAGAGAAGAGGGGATTGTGGAGTGGCCATCCCCCTGGGTGGTGATTTCTCGCTTCCTATCTCTCTGCCTCTCTCTGTTTCTCCAGAGAACTCATGCACTTTATAGCAAAAATCTCTCAAAAAAAAAATAATAATACAATTCTAGGGACTAGTAGATGATGTAATGGTTATGTCACTGGACTCCTACAGAGTTGACTGTGGTGCAGGTCCCAGACACGACAATTTTAAATTCACGCTAGGTGCGTGAGCATGCATGTCCAAGATCCTGAAAAGAGAATGGAAAAGAAGAGATTGTGATTATGGTGTGGCCATCCCCGTTTGAGGGTGATTTCTCTCTTTCTGTCTCTCTATTTCTCTGTTTCTCCAGCAAGCACACATGCTCTATGGCAAAAATTTCTCTTGAAAAATATAAAAGGATTCTATTTTAAGGCCTATTTCTATTTAGAATGCTATATCTTTTTTGTTTGTCTTTTTTAGAATTTTAGAGAGTTTTGTTGCTATAGGATACCTGCGACTCACAGAGAGACAGAGAGAGATGAAGAAACAGAAAACAAGAAATCACACCCCAAAAGGGATGGCCACACCACAATCCCTTCTCCTCTTTCAATTTTGGGCACCCACACACATGCACCTGGAGTGAGTTTCTAGTCACCAGGTCTGGGACTCAAACCACAGTCAGCTATGTGGGAGTCAAGCAACATAACCATTACTGCATTTGCTGGTCCTGGTGTGCTATATCTTATACAAACTTTGTTTCAGGCATAGTAATATGATAGCTAAACACATGTCTATAAGCACATAATAGTATTCAGAAATATGTTTGTATGTGCTGAATACTGTACTATATGAAAGACAAAAAGATATAATAGGAAATAAATTCAAATAAAAATTGTGGTTCTACTATTTATTAAATATGTGAACCAAAGCAAGTTGCTATGGTGTTTCTAGCCTGTTGTCCTGTCAATGGAGATAAAGCCAATACTCACCATTTAAGAATTATTTCAAACGGGAACCAGCAGTTAGCGTAATGGCTATGTCGCTGGACTCCCATGTAGTCGACCGCGGTTCGCGTCTCGGACCCGGTGGCTTACAACTCACGCCGGGCGCGTGTGCGTGCGTGCCCAAGATCCCGAGAGGAGAATGGAGGAGAAGGGATTGCGGCGTGACCATCCCCCCTGGGGGGTGATTTCTCGCTTTCTGTCTCTATGTCTCTCTCTGTCTGTCTGGCGAGCGCACGCGCCCTATAGTGAAAAACCTCTCCAAAAAAAAAAAAAAAAAAAAAAAAAGAATTATTTCAAAGAATTAATGAGATAATTAATGTAAAGAATCTATTACAACACTTGGCATGAATAGGGGCTTAATAAATGTATTCCCGGGGCCGGCAGGTGACATGGTGGTTAAGGGTGCTGGACTCCCACATGACCGACAGCAGTTAGAGTCCCGAACATCTGGCAGCTTTCTCTCTCTCTCTCTCGTTCTCTCTCTCCCTCCCTCCCTCCCTCTCTGGTCAAATTAAAATAAATTAATTAATTAATTAAGTTAAATAAAATAATTATTTTAAAATAACTAAATAAATAAATGTATTCCCCTCCCATTCAAGTGTTTTGAGGGTACAAGAATTAATAGAGTACAAATGGCAATTCTACCCAAATTAATCTACATATTTAATGCAATGCCAATCAAAATACCAGGCACATTCTTCACAGATCTAGAAAAGACAATCATAACATTTGTCTGGAATCATAAAAGACCCCGTATTGCCAAAGCAATTCTACACAAGAAGAGTGGAATGGGTGGCATCTCACTCCTTGACCCAAAAATTTACTACAAAGCTGTAGTAATCAAAACAGCTTGGTACTGGCACAGAAACAGACATGTGGACCAATGGAATAGAATAGAGTCCCCAGAAAAAAATGATCAAACATACAGTCAACTGATCTTTGACAAGTGGTACCAGTCAATCCAGTGGGAAAAGGAAAACCTCTTCAGCAAATGGTGCCTGAAAAGCTGGATTTCCACTTGCAGAAAGATGAATCTGAACCCCTACCTCTCACCTTTGACAACAATCAAGTCAAGGTGGATGAAGGATCTAAACCTAAGACCTCAAACTATAAAACTGCTCCTGGAAAACACTGGGGAACCTCTGGGAGACATTGGGGTAGGAAAAGACTTCTTAAATAAGACCCCAAAGCACAGTCGATAATCCTCAAAATAGACAAGTAGGATTACATCAGACTAAGAAGTTTCTACATGGCAAAAGACACAGTAATTAGTGTGAATCGACCGCCCTCAGAATGGTGAAATATGTTTTGTAAATTATGCATCAGATAAGGGACTGATAACCAGAATACACAAGGAACTCAAGCAGCTGTTTGGATAAAAGATGATCAACCCTATTAAAAGATGGGAGAAGGAGTTGAAAAAAATATTCTCTGAAGATGACATACGAATAGCCAAAAGGCATATGAAAAAATGCTCAATATCCCTCATCATAAGGAAAATGCAGATCAAAACAACAATGAGGTACCACCTAACCCCAGTCAGAATGTCTAAGATTAAAAATAATAATAATAAAAAAAAAGATAACTGTTGGTGGGGGTGTGGTGAAAAGGGAACTCTTTTCACTGCTGGTGGGAATGTAAATTGGTCCAGCCACTGTGATGTACAATTTGGAGATTCCTCAAAAATCTACAAATAGAACTACTATATCATCCAGCAATCCCACTCCTCGATATCTACCCAAAGGACAGAAGAACTCTTCATAGGAAAAGTGCTTGCACATCGATGTTTATTGTGGCACTATTCACAATTGCTAAGACATGGAACCAACCAAAATGCCTCCGTATGGATGAATGGATTGAAAAACTGTGGCACATATACTCTATGGAATACAAAACCCTGGCTTTTGACAGAAAGTGGAAGAATATGGAAGACTTACTTCTGAGTGAGGCAAGCCAAGATATGAAGGAGAGACACTGTATATCCCCACTTAATATATACAGAGTATCTGCACTCTATGACTGAAACTGATTGACTAAAGGTTGTATAAACACAAGAGATGGGTATGAATGCCAGATGTGGTCTTTCTGGAGGAGTGGGACCTAAGGAAGGACTTTTGGAGGAGGGGTACAGAGGTAGAGCATTGACGGGATGGGGAGGTGTGGTGTTATCAGTTGAAGATATTTTGATCAACTGGACTGGGGAGAAATGTTGACATATTGACATGTTCACATTGTAAGCTAAATAATGTGATTGAATGTATATAAAAAATTTTAAAAAAGAATGAATAGAGTACATATTTCAATTTCCAAAGTCTACTGGAGAAAATAAACATAGGTATACACATTACATTGCTTCCTCTTTAAAAATCTGTGTATTCAAGACATACAATGATAAAGAGGGTATATCTATTTATAAGAAACCCATCATGCTTATGGTCTCAGTTCCTTGATATGGTCCATCTGGGACCTTCAGATTTTTCTGTGCATGGTCAGTCACAGTGTTGATATTTGGTTAGTTTCATATCTGTTGTATTTTTTAAGTCAGCATGATTTGGCAGATGTTTAGAGTGGTAGGTGTGCCTCACTTTTGATGTCTTTGAGAACACAGAGGCCTTGAGGGCTTGAATGATGTCTTTCACTAGGTCATATTCTCTAGCTAGTGCTATATAGTTCAAGAACATTGAACAATGTCACTCCAAATTATGTAAGAGGCCATACCAAAGGAAACAGAGGGAGTTAGTGTGAGAAAAAAAATAGAACATTCCACATGGGTCTTGTTCAGCCCTACGAAGAGCAAAAGTGACTGATGATTTATAGAGAATTCTGGAATGGATCTCATACCCCATGGAACTTAGAAGAAGTACTTAACCCACCATTTCCCTGGTAAACTGGGGACAGTAGCTTTAGGTTAATAATAGGGCACCATATGAAAATGCTGACTCGGAACTCAGAAGGTGGGTTGAATTCTCCAACTAAATGTTTAATTGCATTTAAATAACATTTAACATTTAAAAGTCATTATAATTTGGGGACTAGCAGTTGGCATAATGGCTATGTCGCTAGAGTCCCACGTATTCAATCATGGTTTGAATCCTGGACCCGGTGGCTTAAACACGCTGGGCACGTGTGCGTGCATGTCCAAGATCCTGAGAGGAGAATGGAGGAGAAGGGATTGTGACATGGCCATCTTCCCTAGGAGTTGATTTCTTGCTTTCTGTCTCTCTGTCTTTCTCTGTATTTCTGGCGAGCGCACATGCCCTATAGCAAAAATCTCTCAAAAAAAAAAAGTCACTATAATTTACAAACACTATTTCCACTACTATCGTATTTGACCCACACATCATCCTGTGTAACAGTACTGTCATACTTTATAGATCACAACTGAAACTCAGAGTGTGTAAGTGCTCAAAGCAGTATGTAGTCCATAGAAGCACCATCTGTGAATCCCAGCTGTGTTTTGTATCCAGAGCCTACACTCTTCACACTAAATATGAGAAGACTCAAAAATACTATTGGAAAAATATAATTAAATTATAAGAGGTTTTTTGTTGTTGCAAAAGAAAATTGGAATCTATGTGTGGCTTTTTTAATAATACCTATTTTCAATGAACTTTTTCAAGATACCTCATATTGGCCATCTGGGACAAATCACTTTCCCAGTCTGTGCCTCAATTTCTTCAACTCTTGGTCTTGCTTACCTGAGTAAGTGAGTTAATTATGACAAGGAGTTTTGAAAGTACAGTTTTCTTTTTTTAGAGAGAGAGATTTTTGCTATAGGGCATGTACACTGCCCAGGGAGACAGAGAAACACAAAGAGCTAGAAAGCAAGAAATCACCCCCCAGGGGTAATGGTCACACCTCCATTTTTTCTCTTCCATCTTCCTCTCTGGATTTTGGGAATGCACACACACACTCCTGGTGTGAGTTTTAAGCCGCTGAGTCCAGGATTTGAACCACAATCAACCACATGGGAGTCCAGAGACATAATCATCACATCATCTTCTGGTCCCTCCTGATAGCATGAAGTCTCATATCAGCCTGGAGTTGTATTACGAGGTTTCAGGAAATGTGGACATGAAGCAGGATTAGGTATGTGGGCAAGTAAACTCACCACCCTCATCTAAGACTACAAACCAGGCACTCTGAAGTTTTAATTATTTTCTGGTTAATACTCTGTATTTGTAAAAGTCTTCTGGAACATTTTACTTCCATTGCCAATTTTTTTTAATCCCTTTTGGGCTGAGTCCAAACTTCAAAATTTTTCATCTGAAAATGAATGTTTTCTTTATTTCTTTTCAGAATTTTTTCATAAAGTTCAGAGAATAAAGTACTCTTTCACCAAGAAGGAAAACAAAGTTTACAGTGGAAATCATGTTATACACAGGCCATAGAGCTCTGCTCCACAGCCAATCTGCTAGAGTTGGGTGAGTGGAAGGTGGAATCTGACCTCAGTGAACAACTCACTTTACATTGCTGCTCCTACTGACTGCATTGTGAACATCCTGGGCTTGCAGTGAACTTAGAATACCATCTGGAGCTTGTTCCAATTTGATCATAGACTGTGGGAGGGTGACTTCTCCAATTGTCCAAAGGAAACATGGGCTACTTAGCAAGACTGGTCTAAACCAGCTGGACCATTAAACCTGCAATCCAGGACTGTTAACAAGGTGGAGACAGCAGGCCCCATGCCAACTGGTTTTCAGCCCCACATAGTTTCTGTTTAAACAGGCCATGAACTCTTTCTGCCACTTCCATCCTTTAATGCTTCTTAGTGAATTTGAAACAAGTGACCTGAAGACATAGTAATGAGTTAGGAGCTGCCAGTACCAAGCATACTGAAATGAGTCCTTCCCTTTGCTGCCTACTTCTTCACACACACAGTTCAGACAGGATGCCTGTTTCTCCAAGTGTGCTTCACCCCCTACTGCAAATGCCCAGAGGTACTAAGCTCTCTCCTGTCTCCATGCTTTTAAACCTCAGAGGACATTCTTGGAATTCCCTTCCTCATTGCTCCATCACCACCTTCACTCCCTTTCATGCTTGAGGACAGAAATCAGTCTCTCTCTTCTCCAGGAAGCTTCCTCTGATTCCTTGGATAATTCTGTGAAGTCCCTAGTCTGTACCTCTAATGCACACATTATTTTCTCCCCTTTCTCTTGGCTCTAGTCCCCTGCATTCAATCATTTATAAGCTCTTCAATAATTCTGATTAATTCTGCTCAAAAATGTTTGGATAAAAAATAACATAAATTCAAGCCATCCATGTCTTTAAGATGGTAGAAAGCTGCTAAATTTTGTTGTTGTTGTTGTTTTTGCTATGGGGCATGTGCACTCACAGGAAGAAGAGAAACAGGGAGAGAGAGAAAGAGAGAGAGAGAGGAAAAGTGAGACGCACTTTCATGCATAATCCCTTCTTCATGCTGTAATCCTTTCTTCTCCATTTTCCTTTCAGGATTTAAGGCATGCACACTCATGTAACTGGTGTTTTTCAGGCTGCTGGGTCTGGGACTTGAACCACACAGTCATCCATATGGGATCCAGCTGCCTTAACCACTACGCTACTGGCTGGCCTAAAACTGCTAGTTTTCCAATGTATTCAATATACCAGACACTTTGCTTGGTACTTTCAGCGTCTTTTCTTATGATATCATCCCAAATATGCCTTGAAATTGATATTACCAACATTATCATTTTATAGGTGAAAAAGCTGATGTTCAGGGAAGCTAAGTCATTTAGAGGAATTGTCTCCAGATCACACCAAGAATTAGATAATCAGAATCAAATCCAAGTCTGTCTGACTCCAAATTTCCAGTTATATCTATATCATGCTGTTTACCGTTCTTCTAGGCAAAAGCACTGATTTTGTGTTTTTAGATTTCATCTGTTTGAATCAGCCAACTATCAAATACATTTTCAAAGTTCCTTGGACAGGGACCTTTGGGGGCTATGGTCATAACTGAGACCTCTTCAGAACCAAGGCATTAATTTCCCTGGCTGCTGGGAGTATTGGCTGCTGATTTGTATTGCCCTCTTTGAAAGACAATAAGTTGAGGGACTAGCAGTTAGCATAATGGCTATGTTGCTGGACTCCCACATAGTCGCCCGCAGTTCACTGCGGTTCACATCCCGGACCCGGTGGCTTAAAACTCACGCCGGGCGCGTGTGCGTGTGTGCCCAAGATCCCGAGAGGAGAATGGAGGAGAAGGGATTGCGGCATGGCCATCCCCCCTGGGGGGTGATTTCTCGCTTTCTGTCTCTCTGTCTCTGTCTGTCTGGCGAGTGCACACGCCCTATGGCAAAAACCTCTCAAAAAAAAAAAAAAAAAAGAAAGACAATAAGTTGACTTAAAGTTATATTTTCTTCTTGGGTTCAGTTGATCCACTGATTAGTCTATATGTAGATTCAAAAATAAGACTTCGTTATCTCAATTCAGGAAAATTCTGCAGGTTCATCCCAGTTTCCAGTTCTTTAGTTTTCTGTTGAATTGGCTAGGCCCCATTGCATCAGCTTTACTCTTTCTCCTCTGCCCCCCAATCCTGTTTCCTTCAGTATAGTACAGATATTATTCCTGAATACTACCCAATGGACTTCATGCATACAAATATCCACCTCAAAGTCTGTTTCTCAGGAAACTCAACCATAGGTAAAACAATAGGAAGTCCTTGAACTAGAAATTTTGAATCAGAATAAAAATTTCCAAGCCAACTTTGAACATCAGTATAAGGATGAACTACCCAAACAGGATGCATTTCTCCCCACATGCACTCTCCATCCCAGAAAGTGCCTTAGATGATCTCATCAGAAATCTGACATGCTTCGGGATGAACAATTAGCTCCTGAGCGTCATTCCTTATGTGTTCGTTCTGTGACTTGGTCCAAGTCTTGAAACATCCCTAAGACTCTCTTTTGTACACCTCCTCCATAGCAGGTTGCAAAGTTTTCAAGTGTGTCCAGCAGTTAGGGAGACAGAGCCCTTGGGTATTGGTAGCTCTGCAAATCCTCCAAAGTCAACTAGTCCCTTCCCTGGGATTATGTCTAGTGGCAATCTCTACTTTAAGAAAGACAGAGCCCACTTGATCAGTGAAGTAAGCCACTACTTTGTATTCCCAGGCAAGATTTTAAATATACATATTTTTTATCTGGAATATGCTCAGATAAGAGTAGCCCATACTAAGATACAAAATCATGCTAGATACCCATTCGGCCATCCATCACACTTTCTTTATTACTAATAGTTTTGATGCTCGTAGTTTCAAGTATTTCAGAACATTTTCATAGACTGGCGAGATTATTTTGAAAAATATGAACAAATTATACCTAGAAATGACAGAGGGATTCACCCTTAAGAGAAGCTGAAGAATGAGATATAAAAACTGTAGCTCCCTTCATGGAGTTATTACTCTCTGCCAGACCAGTGCTTGCATGGAGAGTTCTTGCTGAATCAACATGGTTTCAGTATGCAAGACAAATAGTTCTAGAGATCCTCTGTGCCACATAGTATTTACAGTTAATAATATGGACTTTTAATATTTTAGGTCGTTGGGAAAGTCACGACGTATTTTTCTAGTTGTTTTCTTGTTTGTTTGTTTTTGTTTTTGTTTTTGTTTTTAAATGCAAAACTGCATCATGACTTCCTGACAACCCAACGTTAAGAGGATGGGTCTCATGCTAAGTGCTTATACTACAAAGTAAATCAGTTAAACAAAAACACAAAAAGAAAAGAAGGACATTTGGGGGAATGAAAGATTTGTTTAGCACTTCGATTGTGATAGTGTCGTGGGATATAAAGTATCATCTCCCATTCAACAATATTTTCTCCTTTCTATAGTACCAAAATAATTGGCATTTACCATTCCTAAATAGTCTTGCTAAGCAAATTCAAAGCTTTATTTTACAAAAATCATGCATATCAGGTACCCCTCCACCTCCATTTTATGCATGAGAAAAACAAATCTTGCAACTTTTAAATCCCTTACTCTAGGCTATACAACTAGTATATTTGTGAGCCATGTTTCAAAACCAGGTACATTTGGAACCAGCAGTTGGTGTAGCGGCTATGTTGCTGGACTCCCATGTAGTTGACTGCAGTTTGAATCCCGGACCCTGTGGCTTAAACTCAACACCGAGCATGTGTGCTTGCATGCCCAAGATCCCGAGAGGAGAATGAAGGAGAAGGGATTGCGGCATGGCCATCCCTGCTGGGGGGTGATTTCTTGCCTTCTGTCTCTCTGTCTCTGTCTTTCTGGCAACTGCACGCACCTTATAGCAAAAGTCTCTCAAAAAAAATGGTACATTAGACTTCCAAATTCTTTTTGTTACTTTGTATTTTTACACTATTGTTAACCTCTATGTTTGTTTTTAACTAGTTTATTGTCACTTTAAGTTTATTAAGAATGCTTAGCATAAGATCATCCCTAAACAAAATTTTATTCAATCTTTACTATGGGTATAAATGTTAATATAGCAGATAACTAAAGTTTATTTATCTTGCTTAACTGTAACCTTGAAAAAGAAAAGTTATTTGTTTCATGAGAGAAAAAGAAAGAGAGAGAGACTTGGAACAGGGCCTTGTTGTGCCACATCACTCTTCCCTCACCACACACACGTGCAGTTCTGAGATGTATGTATTAAGAACTTGGGTTCCTAGAGTTTTCTCGCAGGATCACGTTCCAGTTACTTAAAGTAGCAGTCCATAAAAAATGTTCCATATATGGATATTCTTCAATTCCCTCAGTCAATTCTCCATATCTTTGTCTTGGGTACAGAGATAACCTCCCAAATATACCTATTGTGTTTCAATCCTTATCTCATAAGTCAAAAAAAAAAAAAGAAAAGAAAGAAAAAGAAAAAGAAAAAGAAAAAGAAAAAGAAAAGAAAAGAAAAGAAAAGAAAAGAAAAGAAAAGAAAAGAAAAGAAGAGGAAAGAAAAGGAAAGAAAAACGAAACAGCTGTTTCATAAAGTAGTGAGGTTCTCAGTAGGATGTTTCGATGATAAGTGGGAGAATAAATTAGGGAAGATTCAGAAAAAAAGTGAATGATTGGATAAAAGGAACAACATTTAGATATTGCAGTCCCTTCTAATGCAGGGGTGATGTTTGACTTATGATACCTTCACCCTCACAGAAAAAGAGACTTAAGTTCATGCCTTGGATTCTGATATTTATGAAAGGATAACATATAAAGTTCTTTGGGAAAGATTTTTCCCTAGGGGTTGTTTAAAGGTGTGAAGTGTAGCCTCCTCTTTAAATGTAACAAATTCTTCAAAGATCTTCTTTGGCTGCTCTGTTCTTCCTCAGCTTGAGAAAGTGCTTGAGGTTAAAAAAGCATGTCATTTCCTTGGTCCCGACTAGGTTTAAATTTCGAAACCCACCATCATGCCAGCAGAGAAAAAGCCTTCACAACAGAACGTATAAAACAAAGAATGTGCATAGCTGCCATGAAGAGGCGGGTGAGAGTGCCATCGTCTGAAGTTCTTTGTGTTGGTTTGGACATACGCCCAGTACACAGAAGTAGAAAGGAAGTGATTTCTCTCAAAATAAACACATCAATCAGGAAAGATAAAGAAAATAACGATTTCACCTTTTTGATGTGTGAAAGAAATCATGTCACATGGAATTGATTCCCCAGTGATGGCTTTATTTCCCCAGTGGCACTTCTCTCTAGCTCACTCATAAAAATTCTAATGATAGACAAAGATTGTTGAGTGCTAACTATGTGCTGGGGATGATTAAAAACTACTTAATATAAATTATTATGTGGATTCTTCCCACGGAATGTAACAGGTACCACATATGTTGTTAACATTTTACAGAAAAAGTAATTAAAGTGGGCCAGACTGTGACCTAGTGTTTAAAGGAGTTGGATCACACATGACCAAAGTGCAGTTCAAATCTTGTCCCAGATGGCTTGAAAAACATGCTGGGCATGTGTGCAAGTGCACCAAAATCCCAAAAGAATGGAGGAATGGAGGAAAAAGGATTGCAGTGTAACTATGCTTTAGAGTGTGACAGTGTCCCTCCCCCCCACCCCCACCAGCCTCTCTCTCTGTATCTCTTTCTATGGCAAGTGCACCCACCCTCTGGCAATTCTTTTTAAAAAAATCAAAGATAAAAAAAGCTAAAGTTTGGGACCAGCAGTTAACATAATGGCTGTGTCGCTAAACTCCCACGTAGTCGACCATGGTTTGCGTCCTGGACCTGGTGGCTTACAACTCACGCCGGGCACATGTGCGTGCGTGCCCAAGATCCCAAGAGGAGAATGGAGGAGAAGGGATTGCAGCGTGGCCATCCCCCCTCAGGGGTGATTTCTCGCTTTCTGTCTCTCTGTCTCTGTCTGCCTGGTGAGTGCACACGCCCTACAGCAAAAAAAAAAAAAAAAAAAAAAAAAAAAAAAAAAAAAAAAAAAAAAAAAAAAAAAAAACCTCTCAAAAAAAAAAAAAAGCTAAAGTTCATACAACAATGAAATGCAAGTATTTTTTTCTCCAGTGTATATTAGTTAGTCATTACTGTGTAACAAATCGCTCCAAAACTCAGTGCTTAAAACAAGCATTTTTTTGGCTCACACTTCCACAGGTCAGTTGGACAATGTTTCCTGTCTCAGCTGGGCTCACACATGCATCTCTAGTCAGTCATGGTTGGGATAGGCAGCTTTACTAATTTTGTCTAGATCTACTCACATTTAGTAGTCAGGTGGCCACTGGTTGATCTAGGATGCTTTCCGTTGAAACAACAAGGTTCTCTTCCTACTGGTCTTTCATTCCCCAGGGGGCTCTCCCAAACTTGTTTTCATGGCAGTGGTGTGGTTCTAAGAGAGTAATAAAAGTGCACAAGGTTTCTTGAGTCGTAGGCCCCAAATGACAGCCATCTCTATGGCATAACATTGGCTGAAGTAAGTCACAAGGTCAGCCCAAACTTGAAAGGTAAGAAAACAGACTTTGTATCCTGATAGGAGGTGCTACAACGTCAAGCAGCAAAGAGTGTATTACTCAGGGAGGGGTACAGGATTGCCATCAATTCCCTACAGATGCTTTTGTTTCTACCGCTGTGTCCTTCCTTGCATCCTGGCATATCTCTGGAAAAGCAGTTCTGCAGGTGCTCTTATGTTGGTTTTGCTTGAGTGAACATCTAGAAAAGCCCATAAGCTGTCAGTTTTAAAATAAAGAGACTTTCAGATCTCATAACTTCATCTCATACCCAAAACCAAATCTCTCCTTCCAAATTCTCTTTAGGTAGGTATCCGGCACCTGCCAGAACACTTTCACTGATTGGAGATTACTTCATTTTAAGACAGCCTGTTCCATTGTTCTTTCTTACACTAAACTGAAATCTTTCTTGCTGTAATTCCCTGTCTCTTCTCTTTTTCCTATTCCCTGGAGCAGACTAGAATAGATCTATGGCATCTCTTATGTGACAACCATTTTATATTCAAAATCATCCATCAATTTCTTTATCAATTCTTCATTTCTTTGCAGACCTGATTATTCAACTGCTCTTTGGCAAAGATCAATATAACATCACTTTACTGTTTGTACACATGTTGTCAAATGTCCTCCCTTACGGGGTACCCAGAACCATCCACTCACTCTGAATTGTCTCATAAGTGTCCAGTGTTCTGATCAGCACCCTTAATTTGTGTACTCTGCTTTTTTCTTTTTCTATTCCTGTGAAAAGAGCATACATTCACTGGAGAGAGACAGAGAAAGGGGAAAAGAGATGTCGACCCCCCTGGCGGGATGGACACACCCTCATCCCTTCTCCTCCACTCTCTTCTTGGGATTTGGGCACATGCACGTAAGTGCCTGATATGATTTTCAAACCACTTTGTCTGGGACTCAAATCACTGTCAACCATGTGTGAGTCCAGCACCTTACCCATCATGCCACCTGTTGGTCCCAGCACTCTGCTTTTATTAATACAGTCCCCCAAGGAAAAACCTCCTCTACCCCACCTCTCCCCTTTGTACTTACACTACATCTTGTTGCATTAAATTGAATTTGGTTTCTCGTTCACAGTAAATGGTTTGAAATAGGGCTCTTCTATTTTTGTGCTGTTTGTTTTTGAACTATGTATTTTTCTATTTTTCTATGTAAAAATGCATCATGACTTTCCCGACCACCCAATGTATTTCTAGTCAATGACTGGAAACATTGATGCTGTTTTTGAATCTATTCATTCACCATTCAATGGTACTTTTCTGAGTTTTCTTTAATGCTAGGCTTTGTAGTCTCTACCTGGAACATAAAAATATGTGAACATCAGCACTGGGTCCTTGAACGGTTTTCAGGCTGCTGGGTGGAGTTGTGGTTTAAAGCAGTCTCTTCCAAGAAACTTCAGGCTTTTTTAAGTGCATACTTATTTTTTTAGGATTTCTCCTGTACCTTCAGTCTACATCTCAAGAAGACACTAAGGTAGAGAAAGGAGACTGGGTAGCTCTGTAGTGTCAGGAGAGCATTATTTAGTTTTCATTCTCCTTCTCCAGACTTCTTGGCATGAGGCTGTTCTTATTGGATCTGGGCTTTCGTGTTGGCATCTTCTGCCAATGACCTCAGATATTGCAGTAGCCTCTAGTCATCAAGCTTATATCCCACAGAGTCCTCATCTTGACTCAGAATTCCTTCAGGCTCGATTGCCATGTCTTGTGATAGCCAGTGTCAATAATGCTCTATTGTTCTCTCTGCATTCGATTGGAGTGTGTGAGAGGTGGCCTTAGCTACGTCTTTGCTTCCCTATGGTAGATCCTAACTTCATGGTGACTGTGGAGCTTCTCTGAGGGGCCTACATCCTCCCTGGGCTTTTCTAAAGAACTAGTAACCAAGTTATGATATTGTTACAGTCTTCTAAAAGAGATTGGATTTCTACACCCTCCAACCTGACATTCTATACCTAAGGTTGAGCTGGAACTTGAATTGTCATTTCATGCCCATATGCTTCTATCCGTGGTCCCCAAGCTCAGGAGGCCAAGCACTGGAGGGACCATTTCCTTCCTACTTTGCCCACTTTCCTGCATCACTTCTGGTATTCTCACCAGTTCTATAACCTGGTCTATGAATAGCCTTTAAGTTCCACCTTGATGGAAGTCATAAGCTCTCTGTTGATTGTTTTATTTTCTCTCTGTCAACTAAGCCAGACCTCTCAACATCAAAAGCATTTGCTCTTACACCATTGTCTCACTATATTATTTAAAGCAGTACTCAAGTCAGTAAAGTCCCCCTTTTCAGAGTGATTCTACTCTCACATGAAGGAAAAAAATAAAAGTTGTTTATTTTATAGGGGTAGAAGGAAAAGGGATAAGAAGTCTAGGAACGAGGAGTGCATACCAAGTTTCATGATACTATCGTTTGTGTTTGACATTTCCATAATAAAAACCTTTTTAACGTTTAGCTCCTATTAAACTTATGAAGAGATTTTTCTGGGACATCTAAAGAACCCAGGAAGCAAAGTGGTGAGAATGACATGAGTGAAATTTCCCGAAGGGTTAATGAGATTGCTTCACTTTTTTTCCTTTGTTTAATCTAAACTTAATAACAAAAGGTTGTTTTACCAAGCTCCAATCTACACACACACGCACACACACCACAGAAGGAGAGGAAAAAGAAAGGAAAAAACTGAAAAGGAAACAAAAATGGACTGATGACCAGTATTTAGAAGATTAAACTCCAAGTTAAGTCTTTAAATGACTGAATGTCCTGAGATAAAAATGAGGCAAAACTCCTGTCCACCCCAAAAGTAGAGAATACAGCATAAATGGGAGATGGAAAAGAATGTGGACACAGTGACATAGAATCACTTAGTTTCTCAGGTTGCTCCTTGCTTCATCAGAAGAGGGGGCTGTAATTGGCTAAGATGGAGCCAAAGTACAAATGAATGGTAGAGGTAGTGAGAATGTATCTCATATTTTGGATCAGATCTTCTATTTCCATACACATTCTGGTGCACAACACAGTGGAAATGGTGTGTAGATTCTTTCAATTTCTTTCTTACTTGGGAAGTAGTTTGTACCTTAGGTGTTTCAAAACATTGAGAATATACTCAGGAGCAAAACAAACAAAGGTCACTGCCTTAATAATGTGTCCCTGCAAATGGGAAAACACAGACATTAAATAAAGAAGTAGATCCAAATACAGTATATCAGATGGTGATAACTGGTATGAAAATAAACAAAGCAGGTGAAAGGGATGAAAGCATTTCTTGGAAGGGGATGCTGCTTAAAACAGGTGAAGGAAGGTATCATGAGACAGATGCATTTCAACAATGACCCAAGGGGAATGAGAGCTATTTGGGAGAAGCATGTTCCACTCAAACACCAATTACAAAAATCTTGAGGCAGGAACTTGTAGACTTATTTTAGAAACATAAATAAAGCCAATATGACTCCATCTCAATGAGGAAAGAGCAAGGAAATAGCCAGGGAAATAGTGGGAACCCAATCTTAGATCTCATAAGGACTAACAGGTATTGTAAGGATTTAGGCTTTTTTTTTTCCCAACATAATTATTTTTATTTTTAATGTCCAAAGTCTTTAAGACAAGGACCAGAGCTTCCTCCCAGACACAAAAATTTTAAAAATTCTCAATTGACTGATGAGGCCAATGGGGTACTTCTTGTCTAATGTGGTTTCTGGGAAGACTTTATTCAGGACCTCAGTGGTCATCTGATCAAATGGAATTATGTTCTTCATCTTCTCCAGCTGTTTCTGATATTCTTCAATCCTGGCCTTTGAGAGTGACACAAACTTAGCAAAACCTTTCACATCTTCCTGTTCTTCAGCGTCCACCTGGAAAGTGTATTTACTCTCTGGCACAGGAAGTGTCAGGGCATTAAACTTATTCTCAAAGTCATCCACCATGCCTGCTTTGGCCACAATGTCCTTGTAGTAAGTAGTCCCAGTCAATAGCTTGTGGCTTCCCATGTAATGCAGCCAACCTGGAGGTGAGGGTCTCATTCCAGGTTTTCAGGGAGTTAGCAATGGTCTTTTGGTTTTGCGGTATTAGTTCCCCAAAAGCTATCAAGTCAGTAGTTTTTAGAGCAAATTTTCACCCAGCCATCTCTCAGTCCTTTATGAACCCTTGTCAGCACACAGTCCACCGCAAGTAACCAGAATTTAGATGTTTAATTATGAGTAAGCTGGAGACCAGCAGTTAGCATAAATGGCTATGTTGCTGGACTCCCATGTTGTCGACCACGGTTCAAGTCCCAGACCTGGTGGCTTAAACTCACGCTGGGCGCATGCACGTACATGCCCAAGATCCCAAGAGGAGAATGGAGAAGAAGGGATTGCGCTGTGGCCATCTCCCCCCCTGGGGGGGGGGAGGGTGATCTCTCGCTTTCTGTCCCTCTGTCTCTCTCTGTCTTCCTGGCAAGCGCACATGCCCTATAGCAAAAACCTCTCAAAAAAAAAATATATATATAAATATATATATATAAATATAAATATAAATATAAATATAAATATAAATATATATATATGAGTAAGCTGAAAGCCACTGGAGAGTTTTAGCTGGGTATGACATGAAAGGATTTATATTTTTTTAAAAAACATCACTTAGTGCTATGTTAGGAATAGACTATAAATGAGTCAAAGGAAGAAACAGGGAGATCAGCTCTCAGACTATTGAAATAAACCAAATATGAGGGCTACTTGGACCAAAGTGCTAATACTAGAGATGGTGAGGAGTAGGTGGACCCTGGACATATCCTGAAAATAAAACCAATAGAATTTTGTAGTGAATTACATGTAGGGTATGAGAAAAGAGAGGAATAATGAACCTTTGGTCTAATGGAAGGATGCAGTTCCACTTATTGAAGTGGAAAGCACTATTTTGGATAAACTCTTTTAGACACTGAAGTACAAGTGTCATGCTAGTAGTTGGATGTAATTTTGTTAAATTCACAGGGTAAACACATACATGGCATATAAATTTGGAAGTCAGCAGTACGTAGATCACGTTAAGGCCATGAGATGATGGGAGTGAATATACACAGAGAAAGGTGATGTTTAAGAACCAAGCCCTTGGGACCAGCAGGTGGTGTGGTGGTTAATGCACTGGACACTCTCACACTGTCAATCATGGTTTGAGTCCTGGACCTCAAGGCTTGCTTTTTCACTTTCCCTTTCTCTCTCTCTCTGTCTCTATGTGTGTGTGTGGCGGGGCGAGGGGGGAGGTGTTGGTGGTGTTTGTGTGTGTGTCTCTCTGGTCAAATTAAAATAAATGAATAAATAAATAAAATTAAATAAACAATTATTTTTAAAAAGAAAAAAAGAACCAAGCCCTCTATTATGCCAAAGTTTAGAGGTGAGAGAGTTCAGAAGCAAAACACTGAAGAACTTGAGATAGTACAGTGTATGGAGACTATTAGAAGGATATCCCAGACGAAATGAGAAGACCTTCTCAACACAGAGGGGGTGGTCATGTGTCAAATGGTGCCATTGGGTCCATTAAGGTTAAATGTAAGATTTGCAACATGCAGATCTTTGGAGACATTAGCAAGAGACATTTTAATGATGTGATAATATAAGACTGAATGGAGTTAGTTCCAGAAAGAAAGGAAGACAGTCGTAAAGACAATGTGAATATGTTATCTCTTTGGAGGAATTTTACTATAAAGGGATGGAGGGTGATGTGTCAGTAGCTGAGAGGAAATGTAGCATCAAAGGCAGGAGTTCGGAAGGTGGGAGCAATTACATGCCAGCTTCACTTACTAACAAAAATATTTGTGCAGGAGATAAGAAACGCTTGCTGGGGCAACTTCCTTGAGTAGGCAAGAGAGAATACATTCTGGTGCAAGTGTGAAAAGACTGACCTCATACACAAACACAGATCATTCACTGATACCAACTTGGAGAAAGGTGAGTATACGGTGCAGATACATTCAGCAGAAGTGGTAGGAGGATTAGGAGAAAATCGTCCTTTGCTTTCTCCTGTTTCCCCAGTTAAACAGAAAACAAAATCAAGAAATTGTAGGTCACTGCATTCAAATCTTTTGGGCATCAAGGTCCTAGAAGAAGTGTATTGGAAAAACAGAGTGCATTGGTGAGGGGGGGTAGGAAGCTTGAAACAGAGATTACAAGACTTAAGGAGGAGAGAAGAGAAGTAAAAGAGCTAAGTGACTGAGATTACTGGAAGGATTATCTTCATTGATAGTGGAATGACCAGTTTATAATAGGAAAAATAATTAATATTGTAAGGAGAAGTCAGGAGTTAAAAACTTCAAAGAGTGAGAGGAGTGTGTGTATGTGAATCCTGGGTCTGCAGATGCCTGCAATAAAGAGGGATACCACTGGTTTAAATTGATGACATGAACTTCAAAGTGGGTTTTCAGAGATGCAGGAGGAAAAAGACTGGAGGCTATAATGAGGAAAAAGAAGGACACCTATCCCACCCACAGGCTAATGGTAGAGGGAGGAAAATAAAAAGAAAAGAAAAAATTATAAATTAAAAGAGCTTTATGAGGAAGCAGGGTTCTGAGGGGTATCTGAGTTTCAGTTAGAGCAAAAAATGTGTAAAGGAATTTATGAAGAATTGAGGATATAGAGGATTTCACTGATAAGTCAATTGGAATTGTAAAAAAGCACAGTGAAAGAGTTTGGAAATTAGTAAAAGGTGAAGATGGAATCAGACTAGGTGGTATACAGAGTTCTGCCTGGGGTAGAAAGGATGCCCTGGGTGATGTGGGCTTCTTACAGAGTGATGGGAGTTGAGATCAAGGCACAATTGTCTCCAGGACATTGGTGGTGACACTGTGAATGGAGGAGGACAGAATCAGTTGACTCTTCCCTGTGGCACTCACTCTAAGGCATTCTATTTTCTCTGGTGCTTGTGGTGGTATAGAAACCAAAGAAGAAATGATGTCACAAGACGCAGTGAAGACTGAGTCCCTTTGCATTCTTGCCGATATTCTTTACTTTCTTTACTCATGAACATATATCTATTTGGAGCCTACTAAACTTGAATAGCAGATGGTAGAATATAATAGTGAGGAAAAAGGTTTTTCTCTGATGGAGACTTCAAAGTACAGTAGACTCTATTTAGTCACTAGGACTACATTCCAAGATTCTCCATGGAGTCTCCACCTGAACTACAAATAATACTAAACTATATACACTATACATTTTTCCTATGTACTCATACCTATAATAAAGTTTAACTTATAAATTAAGTACAGTAAAAGATTTACAACAATCATTCATGATAGAATAAAATAATTATATTAGTATTCTATTAATATAATAGTTATACAACTGTGTTTTTACTCACTTTCTCTCTTTCTCTCTCAAAACGCTTTTTTTGTACTATACTCACCAATTTTCAGACCAAGGTTAACCATGGATAACTGAAACCCTGGAAACCAAAACTGTGGATACTTGGGGACTATTATCCTGGGAGATACTTATTTCATTCTTTAAATCAACAATGTTTGTAAAGTGGTAAGATCAGGTTTGCCTGTTCTCTGATTCGTTTGGCTGCACTGTGTAAAATAAGCTAGTAGGAAAAGAGTGAGGCAGGGAGATCAGTTAGGATGCCACTGTTGTTCAAGTGAGGAGCAAGAGAATGTAAAAGAAAGTTAAAGGAATGGTGAGAAGTGAGGAGATTTGAGATATATTTGTCAAGTGCATAAGCCACAGGACGGGGTGATGGCTTGGGAGTGAAAGGAATGATAGTGTCAGAGACAATTTCTATGGATTGGAACTAAGCAGTGAGAATGACAATGTAATGCACTGAGATTAGAAACCAGTTTTAGGGGAGGAGAAAGATGAGTTCATTTAAGATACCAAAATGGAGTTAAAATAGTTATCAAATTATACTAATACCCTGTATTTGCTACACATTTACCATAGGGCAGTCACTCTTTTAACAAGTACTTAACAGATATTAATTCATTGACTCCCGCATTACAAAGATGATACTAATACCTCTCTGTTTCACAAAGGAAGAGCAGAGGCTTCGAATGTTTAAGTAACTTCCCTCAAGGTCAGGCAAGCTGTGAATCCACCCCATTCCTCTATACCATCCTCTCTGCCATCTCTGCAATAGATGCTTAATTGTCCTGAATTTGAGTATCTAAAAACTCTGAAAAAGAGTCTGGGCTGGAAATAGGAACTTGGGTCATAATTAGGGAGAATATGATCTAAGGAAAAAAAGTCTACACTTAGAAGAGAAGAACTATGAAGAGTCTGAGAAATTGGAGAAAATTGAAATGACTTTATAACATTAAATATTGAGAAACGTTTACTTTTTAAAAGAGTAGATGAGTTTCCTAGGGCTGTTGTAATAAAGTACCACAAACAAGTGCCTTAAGCCAACATTCATGAGTTGGCCCCGTAGTGCAGTGGTTAAATGCTCTGTGGAGGGAGCCAGATCCTACGTGGTTGACTGCAGCTCAAATCCAGTCCCTGAAACTTAAAAAGCATGGCACAGGCCAGGCACTTGTGCATTGTGCCCCAAATCTCAACAGGATGAAAAATGAAAAAGGAATTATAGCATGACCACACCCCATTAAGAAGTCTCTCTCTCTTCCTCTCTTTCTCAGGAGTGCATGTACCTTTTGACAATGAAAAAATAAAAAGCAAAACAACAACAACATTCATTGTCACATAGTTCAGAAGTCTGAAACCAAGGTGTCAGGAGTTGGTTCCTTCTAAGGCTCTGAAGGAAAATCTGTTCCAAGTCTCTCCCCTAATAGTGGCTGTCAGCAGTCTTTGGGGTTCATTGGTTCCTAGATCCATAGCTCCAATCTCTGTTTCTGTCTTCAAATGACAGTCTTCCCTATATACCCGTGTCTCTGAATCTTCCTTTTCCTTTACAAGGAGAGCAGCCATTGGATTTAAGGCCCAACATATTCCAGTATAATCTCCTAATTTGCCTATAGCAGAAAAAACCCATTCAAAGATTCTGTGTGGACACTAAATTTGGAAGGACACTATTCAACCCATTACAAAGGGGAAGATAAAACTATTTGTAATGCTATTTTGATTATCATTTGTACCTTCTATTTTTTTTTAAGATCTTTTCATTTGAGCTCATTAGGATTATTTTTGGATATATACAACATGCACTTGATCATTTTCTCTAGGTCAATGGTTATCATATTTCTTTGAAAAAATACAGGTTCCTATCCCTAGAGTTTCTAGTTCAAGTTCAAGGGCCAACCTCCAAATGTGAACTGTTAACAAGTTCCTAGGTTGATACTGGTGTTGATGCTGCTCATAGTGGACTAATTTTTCAGAATCACTCTTCTAGATTCCCAGAAACCTACCTACCTTTCTTTCTTTCTTTCTTTCTTTCTTTCTTTCTTTCTTTCTTTCTTTCTTTCTTTTCATTCTTTTTTTGGAGAGGTTTTTGCTATAGGACATATGTGCTCGCCAGAAAGACAGAGAGAGACAGAAAGCAAGAAATCACCCCCCCAGTGGGGATGGCCATGCCATAATCCCTTCTTCTCCACTCTCCTCTCAGGATCATGGACACACATACACCCACACCCAGCGTGAGTTGAAGCCACTGGGTCCAGGACTCGAACTGTGGTTGACTATATGGGAGTCCAGCAACATAGCCATTACGCTAACTGCTGGTCCCCCAGAAACCTTTCTTCTCTCTTGACTTAGAGGTACAAGTTTGCAGCTCTGTTATTATTTTTTTTTCTGTTTCCTGTGTGTGTTTAACATCTAAGTACTCCAAATGAACCAGATGGATCCATGAAAATTGTTGGTTATGCTGGGTTATCATAATATTGATAATTATCATTCTTTGTATCCTGTTACAAGTTGAAAAGTGTCTCCCCATGCTCTATTTAATATATTTTTTCATCAGCAAACGACTTTATTGTTGTCAACTAAATGTATTGTTTGTTTTTTCACTGCTCCCCTTCCTCACTCCCCCATCACCAACTCCCTATTACCCTCCCCTTACTATCACTAGTATCTGCAGTTGCTCTCCCTGCTATTTTATCTTCCAATCTTTCACTTTTGCTGTAGAGCATACATATCAGCATATATTGAACAAGGACATACGAAACCTGCCTCTTAGTCTGGTTTGCTTCACTTAGCATTAAATCTTACTTATTCTTCCACTTTGTATCAAATGTCAGGAACTCATTTTTTTTATGGCTGAGTAGTCCAGTGATATGTTGGATATTGCTGCTCCATTTTTCCCAGGAAAATGTATGTACATTTGTAATGTACGTTCAGGTGTAAACTGGTATGATGAATATTGTCACCAGCTAGGACAGACACTGTTAAAGACGCCATCCTTTCATTCTTGGGCCAGTGCAATCTCTACCACTTGGAGCTTTTGCATGTGAATTTTGATGAAATCTGTCTAATAATGCTCCACGGAAGATCCCTGCCAATTGAGACAACCCACGGGTTTGTTTTGCACTGCATTCACGCTACAGCTGTATCACTAAGGTGGAGGTGTGGTGGTGTTTTTCCTAATTCTCCACCTCTAATCTTAATAAAGGGCTTATCAGCCTAGTTCATCAGAGTCCTTTGTTCTCTGTTCCCTCTGTTCATCCAAGTGGCAAGTTTTATACATGCTAAGGCACATTTCCTAACATTAATTCTCTGATGTTAATTGGCCCATGATGCTTCCTTCCAAGGAGCCAGGGGAGGTGAGTAAGATGTGGGTTCTGCTCAGTACAAGTTGCCTCATCATTTCTACTTTGTCACATTTCCTCTCTTCAACATTGGACTTTTGGCAAGTGGTAAAAGTGAGATTTGAAGCTAGGTAGTCTAGTTCCAGAGCCTGCCATCCAATCATTTCACACTCTGTCCTGCTCTTTCTTGTCTGGTAGAATTTTGTAAACTTCTCAAACCGACACAGAAGGTGCTCAACCAACTCACCCTACATGTTTGTACTTCTGTGTTCTCCAGCCATGCTGGCCACTCCAGGAACAGGAATTTCCAGTTCATTTTCCACACCTGTCATTCCCACCTACAGCCCCATGCCTATTGCCCCATGGGTTACATGTATCAGGATAGTTAAAAACACAGGACCAGCAGTTGGCGTAACGGTTATGTTCCTGGACTCCCATGTAGTTGCCCACGGTTTGAGTCTCAGACCCGGTGACTTAAACTCACGCCAGGCACATGTGCGTGCCTGCCCAAGATTCTGAGAGGAGAATGAAGGAGAAGAGATTGCAGCAAGGCCATCCCCCCTGGGGCGGGGGGGGGGGGGGGTGATTTCTCGCTTTCTGTCTCTCTGTGTCTATCTGGCAATAGCACGTGCCCTATAGCAAAAACCTCTCAAAAAAAAAAAAAGTTTTGGACTCAGACAACTTTTGATACAGCACACCATTAACTTCCTTCCTTTCTGTGTACTCTTGAGCAACTCACTGACTTCTTTGAGCCACTTTCTTCTTTTCACCTATAAAATTGGTGCAAGAGCATCAAGCGTGCATAGCAGCTCGATCACTGGAGCTCTCATTGTCCATGTGCTACTATTGCCCCTACAAAGAATCCTCAGTCTACTCAAATATCCTACCCAATCTCCCCAAATGTTGTTAAATGCTCACCTCATTTTTCCTTCACATGAAAACACCCTAACAGTCCTGCCATGATCTCCATTAGATGTTTAATTCTCCCAAAGCCTTGGAGTATGATATAGCAACTAACCTTCTAGTGCCATTTTCGATCTATTGTGCCTCTTTCAAATAGTAAATGACTCTGAAATCTCTAACTTTTTTTAGAGAAATTTTTGTTGCAGAGCACGTGAGCTCACAAGAGACAGAGAGAAAGTGAGAAATCACCCTCCCAGGGGTATGGTCATACTGCAATCCTCTCTCCATTCTCCTCTAGGGATTTTGGGCATGCACGTGCTTGTACCTGTCACAAGTTTCAAACTGCAGGTCTGGATTCAAACTGCAGTTGGTCACGTGGGAGTCCAGTGCCTTAACCACTATGCCATCTGTTGGCCCCAGAAGCCTCAAAATTTTGATTCAACAATAATAATAGTCATATTTTTTTTTACCTCAAAATTTGTCTCAAGGGGCCAGCGGGTGGCATGGTGATTAAGGTGCTGGATTCCCACATGGCCAACCATAGTTGGAGTCTTGGATCTGGCAGCTTGAATAATCATGCCAGGCACATGTGTGTGTATGCCCAAAATTTCAAGAGGAGAATGGAATAGAAGGGATTGCAGCATGGTCATCTCCCTTAGAGGTTGATTTTTCTTTCCCTTTCTCTGTCTCTGCCCCACAAATGCACACACCCTATGGCAAAAACATTTTAGAAATTTGCCCCAGAATATGAACACAGAGTAACAGTAAACACCACTTCTCTATATGGAGGGTGCTACTATTAGGTTGTCAGAAAAATTACGACACATTTTTGAATGGAAAAATACATCATGACTTTTCTGACAACCCAATATAATTCCATTTTACAAGGAAAGAAAACTGAAGCTTGGTGAGCTTAAGTAGAATTTAAGTAATATTTTAGAGTTGGAAAGAACCCTAAAATTCTATTCTACTTTACTAGGCAGATACTTGGAATTTCTCCTCAATTCAGTTCTATGTTTCCTGTGGCAACAATTTACTATTCCTGAGATTAATACACACACACACACACACACACACACACACACCATATTATCTCCCTAATGACATTGAGACATTCTTAGCTACTTTTAGTCCTCATCAGTACCAGCATAAAAAATAAGAAGACCCTTGCCCCTTTTTCTTTTCACCTGTCAACAGCACTAAACTAACACTGCCCAAGCCAGTCAGTTTCCCACCAAGTACCATTGTGATTGCAATCCTGTTCATCCTTCCCTGCTTCTTAAGCCCAAAACAGTCTTATCTTAGTCCTCCAAGGCTGGGTGAGGAGCTCATAAGCTGAATCAGCACACTGTGGTGCTATTATTTTACACATCTCTCTCTCTCCACCAGACTTGAAGCCATTTAAAGACAGAATCTGGAGCCATGCTCATTGTTCTAGCAGCAAGAATCTGGTGCAGAGCCTTGTGTACACTGGCCCTTAGTGTGTATTGAGTAAATGAATATCTCTAGGGGTTAGTGCAAGAAAACCAAGCACAATGGTGGGCACACAGCAAACCGTGCATGACTGCTCACTGACTTGATCATAACAAGAGCGATGCTTCAAGGGTTCCTGGTGAAGATGTGTTGGCCTGAACTGAAGTCCAGGAGTGCTTCTTAAAGGCATTGGGAGGCAATTTATACAAAGCCCTGGTTCTTTCGATGGCATCTAACTGAAAGCCACACCCAGTGTTTCCTTGTTTTCATTCATAAACTTGAGCTCCTCAATGGCCAGGGGTAAAAGTGTCTCCAAGGTCAAGATGAATAATATGGAGGCAAATTTCACCTCATGATTACCACCCTAGTATGTATGTGAGGTTGCTACAAGTCAAGGTATTTTTCCAGGAAGCTTTGATTCATTTACATGACTTTCCAGTAAGGTGTAAACCAACACCTGGGGCTTATCACTTCCAGACATCACCCTTCCCTCCCAGTCATCCACTGGAACATCACCATCTTGAGACTTGCTCTTCTCTATGCCTACTGTGCTCCTCCACCCCTGCTGGAAGTTGTCTCTGTGATATCCCAAGAAAGTCCCAGCATGCAACCAATCAGACCAGATCCTCCAGCTCCCAGTCAGTCTCACCAGCTCTAAAACCTTTGCTGGTGCAGTTGTCTGATGTCTTAAGATGGGGAAAAATATTTTCTTTATTGCCATTTCCATTCTATTCTCTGGGGCAGCCATACTTGGTGGTATGGTTGTGCATATCAGCTTACAGACTGACACAATCGGCAAACAACTAATTCTAACCCAGTGGTCAGTGTTAAGCTGAAGAGGAAAAAGGAAACAAGCATAAAATATTGCACAGTTGGAAAAAAAGAATGCTATCTAGGAAAACAGACTGAATCAGAAAATGTTAATTCAATGCTATTTGATAAACAGGCCTTAGGGAAATAAAAACACTGAAGTTGACAGCCCACTGTGCTCATGGGCTGGTGAGAACCCAGACTCATGTAACCAGGAGCTTAGAGAAGGAATTCTCCCCTTTAGGCTCCCTTGTGAAATGGGGAGTCTGACAAGAGTACTGATATCTAGCCATTTTTAGCACAAAGAACATCTCTTTTGTTGGTTTTGATCCATTTTTTTAAAGGACCACTATTCAAAATTAAATGATGGCAGTTCTCACTAGTTCTTCATTCATTGTCCCAATTTTTATGGCTTGAAAGTATACACGTTATTGGGCAGACTCTGTATCTCAGTAGTTAAGGGAGCCAGTCCCACATTACCAGCCATGATTTGAATCTTGGCTCCAATAGCTTGAAAAACAAGCTGGATATATATGCATACATGCCCAAAATTCCAACAGGATAGAGAAATAGAGGAGAAGGGACTGAGGCCTGACCATGCCCCCAGTGGGGGATTGTCTCTCTCTCTCTCTCTCCTTCTCCTCTTCCTCTCTGTCACTCTGTTGAGCACATACACCTTCTGACAAATTCCTAACCAAAACTTCTGATCAATGGGAATCAATAATTCCAGCATACAGCACATTTTAACTTTTAGTTAGTATATAAAGTATGAATAAAAATTACTGTGGAATTTCTTTTAGGCTTTTAAAGATATTGAGAACTGCTCAAGCCCTTCCCTGCTCCCAGCTAAGCATTTCCTTGCATTCCTCCAAGTGTGGCATGAACAAAGATGGTGCATGTGGTCAGAAATCTAAGCCATCCTTGTAGTTCCAAAATACAAATGATTTCCAATGCCATAGACTTGAATTTTGCACTACTTTATTTTAGCCTATTATGAGAGTCATTCCAGTGTTCTTAAATTTGCTTTATTTATGAAAATAAATTCTTCCGGTTACCAGCAGTTACTAAAAAGACTCAGATTCAGTACTGTCCTCAGTGTTGGCTGCCACCAAAACTTGTAAAAAAAGGTTTAAAATTTATTTTAAAAATTAAAATTTAATTTAAAAATTTAAATTATTTTGCCATTTTATAATATATTCCTAGAATAGGCTATAATATTAAACAGAGAATATAAAGCTTATTGAACTTTGTGAATGGCTCTTATAAAATCTACCCTTACTCTGTTTATTGTACAAAGAGAGAGAACCAGATTCAGATTGCCTGATTGGGTGCCTGGATTTGAAGCCAATATACCTTTAATTGGCAATTATGTGAGCTCATTATCTCCCTTTTTCCCAAAAAAAACTATTTGAAATAGTCTTCTGTCACTTCCACATTCAAAAGAGTTACTAATATTTCTCTCACAGGACAAATTACATTTTAGGGTATTAGGTTAAATAGATTAGCATCTGGAAGTTCTTAATACAAAGTAGATGCTCTATCAATTTTTTGATAGACTAATTCTTTTAGAGAGATAGCTCTTACTTTTCCACAAATGCTTTATTTGGTTTAAAAGCAATTAAATCGTGCCTTTATTTTATTTTATATTTTAATTGATTTTTATCCACAGTTATCATTTAGTATAGTGGAAAGATGCAGATTGAAATCAACCAAGAGAAGTACACAGAGAGGAATCCAGCAAGTTACCAAACGTGTAGTTTCCATTGTCCCTTCCCTGTGGAGTCATGGACAGCATTACCTTCCCAGCAACAGAGTGTGAGAGCATGCACAAAGAATCGCCGATAGCACTTCAGAGTTTTCAGAATCCTTACACAGCTAATATTTTACTTTATCTGCATTCACCTTTCCACCTTTCAGTTTGTTCTCAGACTGTTGACCATGGAACCAAACTGAGAAAACATGAAGTTTGAGAAGAGGTGTATATGTAGGAGGAGGGATTTTATTCTAAAGGCAAAAAAGAGATGATTATCAAGAATATTTCTTGAACACCTTCTATGATGGGTTCTGGGAACAGAACACTGGTGAATAAGATAGACAAAGCCATTGGCTTCATGGACAAGAAAAATGCACAGATACAGCAAATCAGGTTCATTCTCCCAGGGCTATGGAAAGTGGCAGGCAGTTGCCTATCACCTCCTTCATCTATATATAAAATAACATATTAAAATAGAATGGAATTGAAAAGACATGCATGAGTTTTAGACAAAAATCTTAAAGCCACCACTTAACCATAGGACGTGAAGCATATCACTTACTGAGCCTTTCTTTTTTTTATTATTTATATATTTTTATTATTATTCATACATTAAATCACTATACATCATTTAGATTGTGAAGAGACTTTACCCAGCATGGTACACACCTCAGTCCAGCCCAGTTGAGACCACCATACACATCCTTGTCAACATGTAATAAACCTTATCTGTATCCCACAAGTGTCTTACCTCTCCATTTCCCCCCCAAATTTCCTTTCCTACGCTCTTTCCCTCTCACACTCTCTTTCCACTTTGTCTCTAGTGTCCATTACAATGTTTAATACTTTCATGTTCTCCAGTCTTTCAGTCTCTACCACAGAGTGCAGACAGTTGGTATATGTTAAGTGGAGACATGCTTACTGAGCCTTTCTAAGCCTCTAGTGGACCTTACTTGCCAGGATTGCTAGGAAAATTCAAGAAAAGGGCACACATCATGTAACATAGCTGGCATCCCAAAGTGCTGAGTGAGGGAAAGGATTACTAATTGAGGAGTGCTGAAGAAGCCCTCTACCTTTTATGAATAATTTCTATTTTTTATTATGTAAGCAATGCTAAGGCACTATACAGTCATCTGTGTAATATTCATCCATAATCCCAACACCTTTCAAAAACACTACTTCCATTTCCCTATGTCCTCTTTCTCCACTCAGCCACAAGCACACATGACATTTAAGGGGCTATAATCAGTGTAGTTATCACTTCTGAATTCATCAGATTTGTCTCTGAATATAGCATGGAAACGTTCTGTGTTTGCAAACTGCATTTGTTATAGCTATAGCACATTATGTAGGCATTATTTTTTTAAGAGCACACTTACATTGCATGCAACTTTCACCAATGTGAATTACATGGCAAAGTTCATTTCATGCATAAAATGTAATACTTCTTTCACTGTAGGTCTTTAAAATAGGTCACTGAGATTGTACAGTAAATTTCATTAACATCTTTTCAGGACTTGATTACAAAATATTATTGCAATTACTAAAGACCTTTGGACAGGGAAACTGGGGGAGTGGATTTATTGTAAAATGTGAGATAGTTGTGTGGAGGGACTACTGAGATTCACTGTGAAGTGAGATTGGTTATGGAGAGGGCACACTGGGAATCACTTCGGGATGTGAAGTGGTTGTAGGGGAGATGACTGGGGATTGTTGCAGAGCATGAAGTGATTGTTAAAGTGGGAGAATAGGAGTGTAAAAGGACTCTCCAACAAGTTTGTAAAAGATAAAATTAAAGTACAATTTTATTTTTGTGTGAAAATAGTTTTGAAATTCATGCAGATTTTTTCATAATATGCATTTTCTGTGAAATTTTTAAAGCCCTTGCATTATAGAAGCAAAAAGGATTTTCCATTTCTGAGGACTACTCTTGTCATGGGGTGTGGATTGGTTGTCTCTAAGAGAGAAGTGGGATTCACTATGGAGTCCAAAGTTGTTTAGGAGTATAAATGGGCTTATTGCAGAGTAACTTGTCTGGGTGAAAGGACTGAGGAAACCAGATAGCTAAAAGGGGTTATTGGATTAGAGAACATGGATTTACTATGGATTGAGAAAGGGATTATGAAGGTGAGTGGATTCAGGTTTACCTGGGAGTGTGAGCTGTTTGTAGGGAAGAGGGATTAGAGATTAATATGGAATGCAAAAAGACTGTGGGAGGAGAGAATAAGCATTTACTGTGGAGTGTAAAGCATTTCAGACGCAGGAAGGTTTGAAAATTACTGTGGAGTGTGAAATGGTTTTGAAGAAGGGGGACTGAGGCTTATCATAGAGGATGAAGGGATGTGAGAGTAGGTGGATACAGACTATGAAGTATGAAGAAGTTTGGGAGAAGAGGTCTGAGGTTACTGTGGAGTGTGCAGTTTGGGGAGAGGAAAGATTGGGAATGAATGCTAAATGTAAAAGGGCTGTAGAGGCAGAAGTTGTGTATACTGTGAAGTCTAAAGGGTTTGAGGCTTGAAATGCTGTTCAAGTGGAATGCGAAGGAATTGTGGCAGGTGAGATTTGGAGTTCATTGCAAAGTGAGTGCTAAGAGTTTGGAAATAGGTAGGGATTATATGGAATGTGAAGTGAATGTGGGAAGACGGGGTTTGTGGAATATAAGAATGTTGGTTTTGTGGAATGTGAAAGGAGTGAGAACAATTGTGCAGCGTAAACTGGTTGTTGGGAGGGATGATTAGTTCAATATAATCTGGTGTGTGAGAAGTTTGGAGTTTATCGTGGGAGTTAGGTAGGTAATTGCAGTGGGTACTGTTCGTGGAATGTGAGATGGTAGTGGAGATGGACAGGGTTTTACTGTGGAGTGTGAAGTGTTACAGGGTAGGTTGTTGGAGATTCTGAACCAAAAAGTGGTTTCGTGGAGGGAGGGAGATTGAGTTTACTCTAGATCATCAGAATTTATGAAGATTGAAGATTAAGGTTTCTTGTGTGTGAAGTGGTTGCTGGAGAGAGTACTGGAGTCTACCTTGGAATATGAAGAGCTGTGGGGAGGGATAAATGTGGATTACTCTAAAGTGTGAAGTGGTCCTAAGGCTAAGAATTTTACTGTGGAGTGTGAAGTGACAGGGAAGTTTTATGTTTAATGTGTAAGGTGTATTGGCTGTAAAGAGAGAGAACTGGAGCTCCCCATGAGATGTGAGTTGGTTTGGGAGGTATTGTATTTTGGATAGTTGTACCCAAAATGTTCATGTGCTGGGAACTTGGTTCCCAGTGTAGTGGTGCTGAGAAACAGAGAGATCTTCAAGATAGGAAGTCTATTCAGTGGTGTCTTATCATGGCGGCATAGCCCTCATGAAGAAATAAATTCCTTCTCAGAGGAGGGAATGAATTCTCACTCTTGCAGAAATGGGTTAGTTTCTTTTAGAGTTGGTTGTCATGAAAGTAAGATGGCTGCCCACAGGTCGCTCTGTTGAATGCATTCACTATCCTTCTGAGTCGGCCGGCCATGTTGTGACATATGATGTGACCCTGGCCCCATGCTCTTGAACTATCCAGCCACCAGAATCATCAGCCAAATATATCCCTATTCCTTATAAATCACCCTGTCTCAGGTATTTCTGTTTGGTGACACAATAATGAACTTTAACAGGAGAATAAGATTATGGTTTCCTGGGGAGTATAAAAATAGTTGCTGAGTTACAGAATCAGATTCACTGTGGAATATTAAAAGGGTATAAAGAGGGACCATTTTTATTTAAAATAGAATATGAATTGGTTGTAGCAGGTGGGAGGATTATTGTTTACTGTGGCACGGTGTATGAGATGGCTCTGGGGAGAGGAATTAGGGTTTATGTGGCAATGAGAAGACTATGGCTTACTTTGGAGAGAGACGTGACCTTCTGAGTTATCTTTGGCCTGCTCTTTTATTCTCTATCTCTCCAAAAACTAGTTCCCAAGCCTGACTACACATGTCCATTCTTGGGAAGAAACTTAGGATCAAGAAAGCTCTCCCACCACCCATTACAACCTTCCATTCTTCCAAAGGCCCAGTCCTTTGAGCTAGAACTGTAGAAAACACAAGATCTACCTTCATGGAGCTCTAAGTCTAAAAACAAACAGGAGACTCAAGGACAGAGGAAACAAGGTATTATGTCTTGGGTCAACTCTAGAGTCCAGAAAGGTTGTGTAAGGGCACCTTTATGTTCCCACCTCAAGTATCAACTCCAGTTCTTCAAGATTAAATGCTGCCTGGCATTCAAGTCAGACTGCCCTTCTGGTAAAGGAATATGGATCTGGATTCAGCTATCTCTTTTTGGATAAAAAAGAAAATGGGAGCCAGCAGTTGGTATGGAGGTTAAAGCAGCTAGATCCCACATGGCAGACTGCATGGTTCCAATCCTTGAGCCAGTGGCTTGAAAAACACACTGACAGTGTGTGTGTGTGTGTGTGTGTGTGTGTGTGTGTGTATGTGTGTATCTGTATGTGTGTCCAAAATCCTGAGAGAATAAATAGAGGAGGAGGGATTGTGGTGTGGCTACCTTCCCTGGGGGTGTGGAGGGTGTGATTTCTCATTTTACCTCTCTTTTTTTCTCTCTCTGGTGTGTGAGAAAGAAACTATTTTCCCTATAACAAACTAAAGAGAGAGAGAGAGAATAAGTCTTTGCCTAACAGGGAGCCCAAGCCTGCTGAGCACTGCATCCTCTGGGACAAAGGTTCCTAGAGGGCAGCATGGAATACTGTGGTTGAATTCATGGCCTCTGGAGTTGGCTAAAACTGAGCTCAATTCTCAGCTCTACTATTTTAGTAGGTCCTTTTCAAATCTGGTAGTTTCCTACAGTTGAAGTCTCTATTCTATTATTTTCTTTGTTACATCAAGGCTGGCATAATGCATTGGCCCTGCTAAGCAGGCAGGCCTTGGAAAATACATCTTGAGGGGGCAATGATATTTATGGAAACAGAGGCAGGATGAGAAGACCCCATCCAGTTGGCACAGACTAATATGGATTTAGTGGTTCTATATTCTCAGCTGGGTGGGAGCTCCTGGTTCGGAGCATCCTGACCATGAGAGGGAAGCTTCTTTCCAAGTGGGTTAGTTCTGAGCTGTAACTCCCAGAATCTTTTTTTGGAAGTTAGCCTCTGTGTCATAGGATCTTCCTTATCAGTTGTGGAAACTCTACATTGACTAATAGATCCCTTTCTGCTGAACATGGCAAGATTTACTTACATTGGTTGCATTAAAGAAACATAAACATTACAGCTACTGAACTTTAAAACTTCAAGCAAAGCAGTCTGCACAGGTCCTACAGCCCACAGCAGCAAAGCAGCTAATTGGCCATGAGCAAAACCACCTAGGTTTGAGTCCTAGCTCTGACACCAACTGTGCGAAGTTGGGTAGTTATTTCATCTTCTTGGGTTGCTATTTCCTCTTCTTGAACTGTGGCTACTGTTGTCTACTTCATGAGATGTTGTGAAAACTAAACAGGCTAATTCATATTATAATAGCACTTAGAAATGCAGCTGCGATATTTGAAGCACTGAATAAAGATCAATTATAATGATAACTCTCTCTAGTCTTCATTTTTCATTTATAAACTTAAAATAACAACACTCACCTCATTAAGTTTGTAGCAACATTAGATTTTCATAGTGCTTTTCATAATTCTTTCCTTCCTCTCATCCTCCTTCTCTCTCCCTCTTTCTTCTTTCCTCCCTTCCTTCTCTTCTTTCTTCCTTCCAGAATAGCAAAGGGAGGTGATGATACTGTCAAGAACCCAAGATTCCTAAGGCAAACTTGATTTACTTATCAATTTTTATTTTTAGATTTTTGCCATAGGGCATGTGCCCTTGCTGAAGAGAGAGAGGGAGTGAGAAATCATCACCAGGGAGGATGGCCATGCCACAATTCCTTCTCCTCCATTCTCCTCTCAAGATTTAATGTTACATCTCCTCTGAGCCTTTTAGAATGAGAACTATACTCCAAGAGGAACCCAGTACCCAGGATAGATAGAGAACAGCATAGCTATGCATCTTGACTATACTAAGCTTACTTAAACAGTCAAGCAATTAACATTTATATAAGCCTTCATTGAGTAAAGAACTTTTAACTTGACTTTTTGTTGTTGGGTTTGGTGTGTGTTATTGTTATTATTTCTATTGCCTGGCTTTTAAGTGCCTTTTAAGTAATTTTTTTGCAATGATTACATGCTTTTCCCATTTTATACCTTGAATAAAACCTTATGAGTAGGTAGAAGCAAGTATTCTTTATTCTCAATAAATATGTTTCCCACTGAGGAATGTAAGAAATTGGAAAGTGAGTTTCTTCCTCAGGCAATTTCTCGAAACATCCAGAGGCACCCAGAATTTAGAAGAAAACAGAAAAGACTTTCATTCAGCAAAATAGTTGGTACTTGGTCCACTGGCATCTTTCTTTTCCTCATATGAAATTGAGCCACTATATCAATTAAATTTCTTCCATTATAAGCCATGAAAAATAAAATTCAAATTGTCTAGAGGTCAGAAGGAAGTTGGTATGAGTAATGTATTCAACCATGGTTTGAAGCCGTTCTGCATTAGGGAAAAGAATCCAAGCTTGTCAGCACAGTTCCTGTTTTTTTCTTCCTTCCTTTCAGGGTGTGTCTGACAGCAGAAAGCATAGAGGAGGAGTCTTAAAAAGTTCATGAGAATACACATCATAAAAAAAATGTCTAGATTTCAAAATTATTTGTACCAAAATGAACTTATACTTTAATTCCATTTTTCCTACTAATTCTTTGATGTCTTCATACTTTACACTTCTCCAGGCTGCAAACTTCACTAGAAGAAGATACCCCCATTCATACAAGGATGAGAGCCCCTGCAATGGTCCAGCAGTGCTTAAATGAAAGAACAGATTAGTTTTATTCTGAAGTTTGATGTTAGAAAAACCATGATTGCTGTTCCTTTTTCTTCAACACAACCCTCAATAGTACTAATCTGTGAAGGTGTTGGGTGATAGTCTGATCTCCATCTGCCCAACTTTAGCCTTTCTCTCAGTTGGTTGTAAACTCAGACATGGAACAAGAGTGGTACTAGTAGGGCCTGTGACTCACCACTGCTGTGTCCATTCCAAAGAGGTGCTCATAAACACTCAATGAATGAATGAACCCGAAAGACACCTGAAAGATCATCCCGTTTGCCCTAACAAAGAGAATAGAGACCCAGAGCAATGATCTGACTGTCCAGAATTACCTCTCTTGACAACTTCCCCTCAAATCTTTGTTCCATCTACTACATGCTACTATGACCATGTCCAGACAGAAAGTAATCCAGTAACTATTACCCAGTACATTGTGTCCAAATTTTACAGACCTTTAACTTAAACAGGGAGAAGACTTAAAAACAAAAAGATTAAACCTCTCCATGTGCTTTTCACATTATTCTCTTCCAGGAGTTAGGGGGTAAATTCTTGGCCCCACCCCACTCCTATCACTATAGAATTCTTTTGGGTGAATCATTCCCAATCTGAACTGATAATCCTCGCAGCAAACTTTTCTTTCAAGATCATAAAAACGCAGCGGCTCGTTAATCATACAACTATTTAACCCAGTCCCTCCCTACAAATGAGCTCCAAACCCTTAACGTATAATCTACCCACCCACACACATTGAAATGAGATTATTGTTCCCACAGAAAAGAGGCCTGCCGTTGCACAAGTCCCAACTTTGTTCTAGAGGGTGATAAAAAGGAAGAAAAAGCCCGAGTTGTTTGATAGGCTTCTAAGGACAGCACAGAAAGGATGAAAGATTACCTCCCAGATACACAATGTAAAACACCTTTCCAACAAATATCCAGAGGGCTCCCACACTTCATCTGGGCATGCTCTCCAACCCTTTGATCTAGAAGCCATTGCAAATTAGCAATAGTTACAAAGGTGGCCACAGTGGATGCATTTATTTCTACTTGAAATAATGCAGCAATTATTCCTTCCTCCACTGCCAGGAAGGAAGAATATCCATAGAAAGGACACTGTGGCAAGCGGGAACCCAGGCTGAACAACAGTTTCTCACAGCAGGGACTGAAGATTTTGGAATCATGTACATCTGGAGTCTAGGCTCAAACTTGCTACTAATTGCTATGAGATTCAAAACTACAACTACTAATGGAGCCCTTCTATGTGCCAAGAATGCTATCAGGTGTTACAGCTGTTATAACTATCCCTAAGATCTGAGCAGGCAGTGCCATCAGCTCTGAGTTAGACCATTTCCACAATTAAAAGAGATTATAGAATCAATGCTATGTAATTGTTATAAAGAAAAGAGAAGAATGTAAAGACATGCCTTGCTGGGACCAACAGCGTAATGGCTATGTTGTTGGACTCCCATGTAGTCGACCGTAGTTAGAGTCCCGGAACTGGTGACTTTAAACTCACACAGGGCGCGTGTGCATGAGTGCCCAAGATCCCGAGAGGAGAATGGAGGAGAAGGGATTGTGGCGTGGCCATCCTCCCTTGGGGGTGATTTCTCACTTTCTGTCTCTCTCTGTCTTTCCGGCGAGCACACACACCCTATAGCAAAAACCTCTCAATAAAAAATAAATAAATAAAGACATGCCTTGCTCATAGTCTGCATGCAGTCAACAGGAATGTTGATCTTTTTTCACTCAATGGGAAGGGCTGGTTACAAGGCATTTTAGAGAATGGGAGCCATTGATTTGAGAGCCAAATATCCAGCTGCAACTCTGGAGAGAATCTCTGCTAGAGAACACTTGGGAAAAGCATACAAGATTTGAACTTCAATTCTCTGATCATACCAGAGAGTAGAGGAGCGCCTGCATTAAAATGACACATCACAAGGACACTAGGAGAGGATTAAAACAGACTGGACCTCTGGGCTGGGAATCTGGGAGTAAGAGTCAAAGATGGACTGACGGGAGGCTGCTGGAGATTTGGAAAGAGATAAATATGCTTCAACATTCTCTTGTTCATTCCTAGAGATGTCAACAAGAACAGAGCAAAGTAGACTGCCTTTCAAGGATGAAGTTCCAGAAGGAATGAAACAAGGTTGTTGCTTTCTGTGAACCTTTCCCTAATCGCTCCCTCTCCCTCAAGCAAAGCCCAAATTTCTTGGGCACCCCTGCCCTATGCACAGCCCTCTAAGGTTACCTGAAAATCAATTATGAAATATTGATTTCCTCCCTAAACTGTAAAGTCTCCCAGGGAAGAGACTGTTGTGTTTTCATTGGTACTAATTGTTTAACACATAGGCTGACATAGAGAGATATTTATACATAAAGAAACACACTTTAAAAATGTACGTAACTATTTTGCATTGTTTTCTTGAAATTTACAGCTACAGCCTTGCCTTTTTTAATGGTTGCAAATATTTCCTCACGTTGGTGCATCATAATTAACTTGGGCATTTTACTACTAATGAAGTATCATCATTTTTCCAGATTCCTTTGTTTTCACCACTGATTACTCCTAGTAACAGAATGCTGGAGGTAGCTATCATACTATTTTGTTTATGCCGAGATAGTAAGGCACTATGGGAAAGAGCACAAACTCTGGAACTAGACCATATTAACTATCTGTGTAAACTTGGGTAGACTATTTTACCTCTCTGAACCCCAGTTTCTCAACTCCAAATTATAGCTGATAACAGCAACCAACTCATACTGTTATTACAAAGAGTAAATAATTACTATGTTAAGCATAGTACAGAACAGTGCCTGGCACATACATACAGTAAGTGCTCTATGAATGATTGCTATTGTTAATATTCACACAACTGTGTCCCACAAGACTAGGAGATACTTGAAGAATGAGCATATCTCACTGTCATGTATTCCAGGCCATCCTCCCCAGACCTGATACTGAGAAGGTTTCTGCATATTTGGTGAGTATATGAGAAATACAGATGGGGAGAATCAAACATCAACCTCATTGTGCCCAGTATCCCAAAGAAAACGGTTCACCAATTTGCATTACATTTTTATCCCAAAATGTATATCAAAACTTAGCAGTACTTGGGGGAACCAGAAGTTAGCGTAATGGCTATGTCGCTGGACTCCCACGTAGTCAACAGTGGTTCGCATCCCGGACCCAGTGGCTTAAAACTCACGCCGGGCGCGTGTGCGTGCGTGCCCAAGATCCCGAGAGGAGAATGGAGAAGAAGGGATTGAGGCGTGACCATCCACCCTGGGGGTGATTTCTCGCTTTCTGTCTCTATGTCTCTCTCTGTCTGGCGAGTGCATGCACCCTATAACAAAAACCTCTCCAAAAAAAAAAAAAAAACTTAGCAGTACTTGGCACCTTAGTTTGAAATAAATTTATTGGATGTTTTCTAGGGACAAGAATTGATAACAGGGAGGAAATTGAGACCTGAAACCTTGGTGTCAATTTTCTATTCTTTGTGCCTTAGACCAAGAATAGAACAGACACTGTAAAGAAAGCTGAGGTACAGGAATGAGGTTGGCCAATCTGAACACGATGTCAATGACTCCCCAGTTTTATCAAGAGTTCGCTCTTCACCTATTAACTTTTTGTGTGTGTGAGAGAGAGAGAGAGAGATTTTTGTGATAGGATGCGTGTGCTTGCCGAGAGAGAGAGAGAGAGAGAGAGAGAGAGAGAGAGACAGAAAGCAAGGAATCTCCCCCCTGGGGGGATGGTCATGCCACAATCCCTTCTCCTTGGTTCTCCTCTCGGGATCTTGGGTAGGCACACACACATGCATAGTGTGAGTTTTAAGCTGCTGGGTCTAAGACTCAAATCATCATCAACTAGTGGGAGTTCAGCAATGTAACCATTATGCTGCCTGCTGGTCCCCACCTATTAACTTAATTAGAGTCAGACTCCTATTGGCTTAACTGTGACTGATCATTCCCCTTTCTATCAACATAATAAACCTAGAGTGAGGAAGCAATAAGAAAAAAAACATTATTGAGTGCTTACTGCATAGCAAACACTTTTTAAAAAAGTCACCATGAGGTACACGTGCCAGTCAGAGACAGAGAGAGACAGAAAGTGAGAAAGCACTCACTAAGGGTATGACGACACTGTAATCCCTTCTCCTCCATTCTTCTCTTGGGATTTGGAGCATACACACACATGCACCTGGCATGTTTTTCAAACTACCAGGTCCAGGACTCAAACTGCACGTAGGATCCAGCTACTTTAACCACCACGCTCCTGGCTGCCCCGAAAACACTTAAGTAATGATCTTATTTGAATCTCACAAATACACTAGGAATTCTCTATTATCCTTTTTCTACAGATGAGAACATTGAAGCACAGTCAACCATGGCCATAGAGTTGGGAAACAGAACAATGAGGAAAATCTGCCCTCGTTAACTCTCAGTTCTAAACTTTCTTTCTTGTTTAAGAAGAGAGGGCTTACATAACGCTAGCTCACAGGAAGTAAATCATTGCAAGTTTAATATTCTGACACTCTGAATCAAGCAAGAAAGGAAAGAGTTCATCAACTTTAAATCCCATCCATAAAACTGCCAGGAAGCAAGCTCGGTCATTAGCCTTTGTTTCTGTTTAGGTATCATGGCTGAAGACAGGAAAAGCAAAGGTGCTGAAACTGGTACAGGTAAGCCCTACCAGCCAGCAAGTGTGAACTTGCATCATCACAAACAGATCCTGTTGAATGTTCTGTCGTTGGAGAGAATCCAGCACAGCTGAGTATCGGAGGGATGTTCAAACTTTGAATCACCAGCTTCCATCTTGGTTATAAAAAGAAAAAAGAAGAAGATTTTGTTGTTGGTTTGTTTTTTTTTTTTTTTTTTTTTTTTGAGAGGTTTTTCGCTATAGGGCGCGTGCTCTCGCCAGACAGAGAGAGAGAGACATAGAGATTCACCCCCCAGGGGGGATGGTCACGCCGCAATCCCTTCTCCTATCTGATCTTGGGCACGCACGCACACGCGCCCGGCGTGAGTTTTAAGCCACCCGGTCCGGGACGTGAACCGCGGTCGACTACGTGGGAGTCCAGCGACATAGCCATTACGCTAACTGCTGGTTCCCTGTTGTTGTTGTTTTTACTTCTTATTGTTTAAAAGTTGTTATCCCAGTCCAAAAAGGCCTAGATGATCCAATATGGTCCCTACTAAGGTTTGATATTTTATGGATAAAGACTCAAAAAATATTTGGGATATATGTAAGCTGATTAGGTATATGAACCTTTCATTTCCTAAGGTAAAATCTTAGACTGATTTTCAACTTTGTTTACAAGTATTTTATAATATGAATCTAGTATTATCTTATGTGTTATCTATTAATGAGGAAATAAAATGGAGAGTAGAATTTATTTTCCCTGTATGGTGGGAAAAGGGAAGAACTACGATTTAGCAGTCCACTAAAAATTAGGAAAATAAAAGGCCTTACAAAGAAAAAAAAAAGAAGAAAGAAAGAAAGCAAAAAGGAAAGAAAGAAAAGAAAGAGGGAAAGAACAAAGAAAGAGAAAGAAAGAAAAAGAACTCATACAGGGGCCTAGAATCATAGACCTTGAAGAGACCTTATTGGATATCACATCTAATGTTGTCATAACATTGCCACCAACACAGGGGTCCTCTCTAGCACATCCTTAGGGATAGCCATCCAAACCCTGCTTCTACACATCCAAAGAAGGAAGGATGTTTTTCCTCTCAGTGGGAACCCATAATTCAAAGAAAATTCTCCACGTGAGCAATGCAGATGCCTGGCAGGCACACAGAAAGCCTGGGGGATGCTGGAACCCAGCTGCATGGCAGTGTTCATTCCAGGTGGCTAGCGATCAGTGACATGGCTCAACCAATGGTTTATTGACGTACTTTGGAATGTATTTCCTCAGTAATTGTTATGTATGTGGCTGCTTCAAATGCTGAGTCAAGCCTTCACCCTTGCTCATATTACAGACTTTCATTGTACATTTTAACCTTTTGTAGAAAGAAAACTGTGCATGTATTGGATATCCGTTGAATGCCAAACATTTAAGAAACCACTTCCAGTGCTTTTGTTTATTTATCCTTATAGTCACTGTGAAGAAAATTTATTACCCCATTTTACAAATGAAGAAGTTGAGGGTTAAAAATTTGTCCTGGTGGGGGAAGCAGGAGACCGAAGAAATTATTAGTACTGAGCAGGAATATTACATTAGGAATTCCTAGAAAGAAGCTATACTCCAACTGATGGAAGGTGGCCTACTGGGGGCATGATTTCTGAACCAGACCTTAAGGAAGAAAAAAGCATTTCCAGACGGTAGGACCCTCACTTAAAAAAAGGCATGGGGCCTTGAAAAATACTGAATTTACAATGTTTCTTCAAGGAAGCTCACCTAACTCCCCAACCAGAATCTCTTCGTAATACCCATAGACAGAGTACCTGTATTCTTTACTGCTCAGATATTTAACTTCATAATGCTTGCACCTGAAGGTGGTTTCTAAATTCCCAAATGTAGGATTAGCTCTTAAACCTCATTTATATTATGTTGATGGGGCTGGCATTGGCTGATCCCCCAGGAGGGAGTTTATTTCATTAGTGAGGTTTGGACGGATGGAATGGCCAGGCCTCCCAGACCCCTTCTCAGAATAAATGGAATCTTCCATAATAAATGGATGATTTTTGTTTTCTTAAGATTGTAACTGGCCCCACTCACCAAATGGCAATAGGTTTTGAGTATCAATCCTCAGGGGATCATTCCTCTTTAAAGTTTTTTTTTTCATTTAAATAATTACACAGTGGCTTCTAGGTTAATGCAAATTTCAAGATACACTACTAAGACTTTTTCTTTTTGCCAAGACCATATGAGACATTATTTGTAGTAATGCTTCCTGCCTTAAGCTATTAACCCTGAGCTTTAATGTAATCATCTGTGGACCTAGAACAGTCTCAGGAGGTTGACACTAAGTCAAAAGAAAGCAAGGTGGAATCAGGTGTTAAAAAAAAAAAAAAAAAAAAAAAAAAAGAGCTGGAGAGGTCCTAGGGATGGCTTTCTCTAGAGCTTTTTTAGTAATGGAAGGAAACCCTTTTTCAGATAACATCTTAGGTAGACCCTGAGGAAGGCATGTATTTCACCTGTTATTTCTCCTTTTTGATAAAATATACTTAAATTTTATTTGGAAAAAAAATGCTCTTAGTCTACATATATCATGTGATCCCAGCCCAGCTCCAGTTTGGATCCTTGATTGGCTCAAGCCATTCAATAGGTTGTCTTTCTCAGGCATCATGATTGCTTTAGGGTAGGTAGGTGGCCTCTGTTGATTCAGTTGACTGACCCTCAGGAAATTGGCTGAGATTGCTGGGCCACTAGCAACAGCTTCTCTGGTTAAAAAGGTGAGTATGTCATTGCTGTTACCATTAGCAGTTCTAGCCAGAGGCCAGAGCTGGCACAGGAGACACCCATGAGAAGTATAAAGAAATGAGCCCCTAAGGTAAAACCTGTTGGCTTTAGTCCTACTACAATCTCTGGCCTTCTTAATTATGCAAATACATGATTTTTTATGATGAACCTAGTTTGAATGTGATTTTCTGTTAGTTGCAAATAAAAGTATTTTTGAAAAGTCCAAAAGCTTACAATAAAAATAGTTAAAACTGGTTTACTTTGGTCTAAGCAAGGGTGGGAAACTTAGAGTCTCACCCATAATATACTCTCAATTTCAAAAAGTGCTCTGTAGGTGGACGCCACTATCTAGTTTAACCCTTTTATTTTATGACTGGAAAAATCATGGTTTGTGGTAAAGTTGCTAAATATATGAGAAACATTTAAGAGACTGAGAGTTGGTATACACACGAATGAATTAACACATAAGTTTTTTTAAAACAATTCATTAAATTAAGAAGGATGAGTAATAGCTACTTAAAAATGAGAATGATTTTTGCCTGGAGAAATCACTGATTTTATGAAGATACTCCCAAGCTTCCTGACCCCACATGTTCAGGTCCTTTAAAACCTCTTCCCCATAAGTGCAGGCAAAATACAGGATTTAAAATAACACTAAATAAGCCATCAATAATTACAGTACAATCATCCATGTAGTATAATCTTACTCCAAAATTTCCATAAAAAAGCATTAATAGTTGTTGCCCTATAGATAATTGGTCACGCTTCAAACCTGCACGATTTGTGTAGTCCTGTTTACTACCCTGTTTATGCTTCTTAAAAACTTAGCAGAGAAAATGAAGTGCATTCTGCTAAAAATGCACTTTTCCTTGGATGCTGGCTTTAAATAATGCCATGTAGGTTACCTCTTAGATTAGCAGTTCCGCACAGCTTTACACTCCGGTGCATTTCCCTATGACCTCAACGTTCTCTCTGCCAGAAATCAGTGCTTCAGGATATAGCCTTATAATACAGTAACAGAAATTCAACATACTGATGGTGATGTGCTGGTGCCATACGAAAGGCACAGGGCACCCCATTGTGTCATGGGAAACTGGTGAAACATCGTGATCTACAAAGGTCAGAAGACGGCCAAGTTCACATAGCTAGTGAAAGAGAAAGGAAAGTAAAATCTGTCTGAATACATAATTAATAAGTGAGTCATTTCTCCCTGAATTTGAATAACTTTGTCTTCCGAGAGGGGCAAATTCCACAAACCACATTACCTCCCTTCTCTTTCCACTGAGTGAAAAAAAAAAAAAAAAAAAAAAAAAAAAAAATTAGTGGTTAGATGAACAGATTTTAAACCAAAATTTGAAAGAACATCATTTCCTTCTGTCTCTTATCTAAAGATGAATCATTACATGACCCCTTTCCACAGCTTAAAAAGCATTTCATAGAAATATGTATAATTAAAACTTTGGAACTCAACTTGACATAAAAACACTTTCATTCCTCTAGTTGTGGAATGGAAGTAATACTACTAATATCTCATAAATTCTGGTTAAAGGAACTTTATTTTGGGTGACCCATGAAAGTCCTTGCTATGTTAATTTTTGTTTCTTGCTCTCTGCTAAACTTTTTGAGTAAACAATGATTTTTTTTTTTTTTCATTTAACTTGCTCTTTGTGGTAAAGTTGCTAAATATTTGAGAAAGATTTAAGAGACTGAGAGCTGGTATACAAAAACATAATGGGGCCAGTTCCATGACCTGGTGTTGAAAGCAGCCAGATCCCAAATGGGTGACCTTGCAGTGGAAGTTGATAAAGACGCCAGGGACATGTGTGTGTGTCTGAAATTCTGAAAGGATGAAAAGATGGATGACAGGGGATTGGAGCATGACTATTCCCTATGGAGGTGAGGGTACTTTTTCCTCTCGCTCTGATGAGCACACATGCCTTCTAGCAATGCGTGTGTATGTGTGTGTATGTATAATGATTTATTCATAAAAATATATTGTTTGGGCTATATTAGGTCAGCCAAAGCATTATTCCACAGTTGCTAGAGTCCTGGCTTATCAGAAATGCTAGCTTGGGTGGGCTTTTGTAAAATGTGACATGATGCAGTCATAGGATACTAGATCCCTCTGTCTTGAACAAATGACTTACTTCTCCTCAATGACTTTCTTGGATTTTTATCTGTACAATGAAAATAGGAATAGTATTTACTCTGAAGGATCGTTGTAAAGATCACATGGTTAATAGATACATAGAATGCTCTTAAGATAATTTCTAACACATGGTGAACACTTAGAATTAATCTTTATGAGCATTACAATGGGACTTCAAAAAGTGGGTGGCAGATATAATTAAAACAACTTTATTTTAGTGCAAACGGTTTTTAAATCCATCCAGTTTTTTTTTTTATAATATTTATTTTTCATGAACTTTGTGAAGAACCCTCATGTATCCAGTGAAACCGACATAATTTCATAATTAGATATTTTATATCATGGACATCTTCATCTTGAAGAAAAGATACACAGAAAAACCTGATGTAACCACCAGATAAAGGCTGATATTTTAGGTCAACCTGGATACTCACTGTCTCTGTTAAAGTGCTTCCGGCATCCTCGTGTTCGGGTCTCTTATAACCTCTTTCCTCCTGAATGCAGGCAGAATCATTAATAGGAAGAAGTGTAACGTCCATGGTTAGGTTACTAATCAGATGACTTTATGTTAACTAAAAGGGAAAGTCATCGAAGTGGGCCTGGCCTGATCAGATGATCTCCTAAAAGAGACTGGGCCCTTCTTGAAATTATATTTGAAGTGTGAAAGTGTCTATGGGGGATGTGACATGGCAAGGAACTGAAGTCATCTTTAGGAACTGAGAACAGGGAACCAGCAGTTAGTATAACGGCTATATTGCTGGACTCCCCCATAGTCGACCACGGTTTGTGTCCCGGACCCAGTGGCTTAAAACTCACGCCGGGCACATGTGCATGCGTGCCCAAGATCCCGAGAGGAGAATGGAGGAGAAGGGATTGCTGCATGACCATCCCCCCCTGGGGGGTGATTTCTCGCTTTCTGTCTCTCTCTGTCTGTCTGGCGAGCGCACACGCCCTATAGCGAAAAACCTCTCCAAAACAACAACAAAAAAGGAACTGGGAACAGTACCTGGGTTGTAACCACAACAGAATGCAGGCCTCAGTCCTACAACTGCAAGGAATTAAATTCTGCGAACAACCGTGGGAGCTGAAAAGGGACCCCTAGCCCTCAAGGAGATCACACAGTACGGGTGATTCCTTGTTTTTTATTGCCCCACGCTGAGCAGAGAGCCCAGCTCTGCTTGAACTCTTGACCAGTAGAACTCTGAGATAACATACTGATATTGTTTTAAATCACTACATTTATGGTCATTTGTTCTACAAAAATAGAAAACGAGTGTACTGCTAATTGGCTAAAGTTGAGCCTCATCTAATTGGTTCATAAGAGGCTAAGAGCATAGACAAGAAGAGTATGTGGTCATGATTTTGCTTTTCCTCTGTCCTAGTAATAGAAACACAACTAGGGAGTTTTGTGATTCCAGAAAATAACTCTGTTCATTCATATGGACCTGCCCGCTGCAGGTAAGTTACTGTCACCACAAAAATGCCTCCAATGCATTCAGTGCAGTCCCTAGAAAGCCCTTCTTCTAGACTTGCCTTTAGGATTCTGCTTAATTGAACTCCAAAACAAACAAACAAACAAACAAACAAAAACAAACTAAAACTCTAACCACTCAGTCTTTGCGTATCCCTAACCTCTTGGCATCATTTATGCTCCTAATAGTGTTGGACCATAGTTATCTTGCTTATTTGCCTCCTGGCTTACAGATTTATTGTTTGACTTGAATATAAGCATCATGAAGACAAGGACCTTGTCTGTTTTGCTGTTATTTCTCCAGAGGCTAGACAAATGGATGGCAATGAATAAATATTTGCTACATGAACGTATTAGAGAGAAAGGCAGTCCGTATCAAAATAGGACACATATAACATTGCTGTAGACTCATATATGAAGTACTCACCTACAGCTTAATTAAAAGGTTTTTATAACATATTGTTCACACTCATATTCTAGGATTTTTAAAGGGTATTTCCTCTCTGAATATGAGAGACAGAGAGGGAGAGATCCAGCATCCCCAGTAGGGTTCTGACGCTGTGATTCACCCCCACTTCCAGCCAGCCCCGTAACCCCAGTTCAGCCAGTCCTAGGTCAGGGCACCCACATGCTGGTGTGCGCAGGGAGGTCTGCAACCTTCCCATCGGGCTTGCAGAGTGTGTTCTACTGCTGCACCCTGCCCAACCCATTACAGGATTTTTTGATACTAGTTTATAAGATCCTTGAGGACAGGGATTATACCCTGTAGTGCTAAACACAGTGGCTGATGTTTAGTAGATGGTCAATAAATTTGTGTGAGATATAATAGAAATTGTAATTAAGCTATAAAGTCCAGTTACTTCCAATATGAATATATGATCAGACTAAGTGTAACTCTTATTTATTTGATTTGATATAGAAATTTTTCACCTTTTTCTTTTCTGTCAACACATATATTTTAGCCCAGCAAAACCCATTGTGGAAGTCTGACCTTCTAAATTATGAGATTATAAATTTTTCTTGTTTTAAGTCACTGATTCTATGTAATTTGTTATAGTAGTGACAGGAAACTAAACCATAAGGGTAGGGAGACAGAGCTATTTTCTTAAATAAATGTCTCCTTAGAAAAACCAGCTTACATAGCTGGGTCTATTTACAATAGTGTTGGGTCCAGCCAAAAATGGGAACCATAGTTTTTACCTCTAATGAAGTTTTTTCCATGGTCTTCCAAACCACTTCCTCAACCTTGTGCCTGGATGTGGTATGGCATAATAGAAAAAACATGGACTTCAGAATCAGTGAAACATGAATTCAAATCCTAGTTTCAAGGCTTAACTGTACCATGACCTGGGACAAGGGACCAGCAGTTAGCGTAATGGCTATGTCACTGGACTCCCATGTAGTCGACCACGGTTCACGTACCTGACCCGGTGGCTTAAAACTCACGCCAGGGACCAGCAGTTAGCGTAATGGCTATGTCGCTGGACTCCCACGTAGTCGACCGCGGTTCGAGTCCCGGACCCGGCGGCTTAAACTCACGCCGGGCGCGTGTGCGTGCGTGCCCAAGATCCCGAGAGGAGAATGGAGGAGAAGGGATTGCGGCGTGGCCATCCCCCCTGGGGGGTGATTTCCTGCTTTCTATCTCTCTGTCTCTCTCTGTCTGTCTGGCGAGCGCACGCGCCCTATAGCAAAAACCTCTCCAAAAAAAAAAAAAAAACTCACGCCAGGCGCGTGTGCGTGCGTACCCAAGATCCCGAGAGGAGAATGGAGGAGAAGGAATTGAGGCATGGCCATCCCCCCCTGGGGGGTGATTTTTCGCTTTCTGTCTCTCTGTTTCTCTCTGTCTGGCGAGCGCACATGCCCTATAGCAAAAACCTATTAAAAAAAAAAAAAAAAAAAAAAAAAACATGACCGGGACAACTAAGTCCTCCTCTCTTTCTGTTTCTTCATCGCACTTTTGGCGTTGTTACAAGGGTTAAAAAGCAAAGAAATTAATGTTGTTATTGGTAACCAAGGCACTCTTCCAAGGAGGTGCTCACACTGGCAGTTTTCTGTCCTGGATAGCCACAGGATTGCATAAAGGCAAAAGTTGGTAATAGTTTGCTTACTAACATGAAAGAGGGTGCTAAATTTGAGTGCTAGGCTTAATTCTGGAGTGAAGTAAAGCATATCAGAGATTCGGTAGGACAGAAAAGAGGAAACCAAATGAATGGCACAAGGCAGCAAATTCAATAATGCGAACTCTGGGACTTCCAAATCTTCAAGAAAGAGTTTTACACTTAAATGTTATTTCCATGTTCTATTTCTATGTAAATGTACGTAAAAGTGAACTCTTTTCTGACTTAGGGTGGGGAAGAGAGAAATTAATAAAAATAAAAGAAGGGCTTCAAACTTCCAAAGACCATGAGACTGAGATTTAAGCCAAATTTTTTATCTGATTCCCTAAGGGACAAATCCTGTGTCCTATAGCGTATTATAGAAATGTCTGGAAAGTTATCAACACTCAAACAACGGGGCTTCAACTTTGGGGTGGTCTGTACACTCTCTTCTCTCATTTGAAAAATTGACTTCTAAGTTTGCCTACACAGAGACATGGGAAGCAGATGAAGATTTGAACTAACAGGAAAACAGTGTGTTTGGCAGGTGGTAATAGCAATCAAGAGGTCCATTGTACCTTCAGGGCCCAGAATATATCCCTTTTGTTCACAGTCACCTCTCTGCCCTCTGGTCCTGTACTATCTTCTGGGGAAGACTTAACACAACAAAGCAGGTGGCTTCACAGGCCTCTCATTTGGGTAATGAGTTGGAACCTTTACCCAAAGCCAAGCCCAAGGAGTCCTCCAGCTGTTCCACACTAGAAGTTGACAGAAACATTTATGTGTATGTGTGTATTGACGTGTGGGGGGGGGGGCTGAAATATCTTTGTACTAACATATTTTCTAGCAGCTTTCTGCCTGTTTTTAAACTAGGATAAGAATACACTGGATCACTTGATTTCTTTTCAGGATGATGGAAAAAAATTGAGGCTATTTTTAGATTTCATTGCATCTATCAACTTTTGCCCTTTCCAAGGAACTCTTCTTTGTCTCTTCTGATCTGTTGTGGGAAAGACTTGGAAGGAGACAGCCAAAGGGTAACAATATAAGACAAGGGTCCTGGCCATTCTCTACTGCTCCAGAGAAAGTTAATAAATTACACTTTGGGGACAAAGAGAACTTTGACAACAGAAATTCTGACAGTTTCATAAGGCAGGAAATGTGGCTATTATCAACCCAGAGCTGGGTATGCAAACACAACCTATATGTTTATATACCTTGTCCCAGCTTATGGACATTGTTCAAACGGAAGAGGAAGAAAGCACAAGAAGGAAATCCTCTTACTTTTGGCAAGACACAGAAATGTATGTGCTTGGCCTACATCTGTTGTCTCAAAGAGCAAATGTCACTTCCTCTGTGTTAGGGGTCACAAAAAGAGTTCAAAAGACAGCATAACCATCATCAGTATCAGTCACTCAAAAGCCACTTACTGAGCACGGATTATGGGAAAGTCACCGTAGTAGATGGCAGGGTTATGATGGTGAGCAAAAGTCTACGTTCTTTCCTCTCCTCCTGGAGCTTCTGGTCTAGTTACTGCTGTGGTCCACTTCATCATCATTTTCATCACCACCAGCACTACCATCTTATCTCTTAGAGGAATTTTTAAAATTTAAGTATGCCTATTAAGCATCTGGGAATTTAAGGGGGAAAAAAAGAGCATAAAAATAAAATGTTTACACGAATAAAAGAGTGCAAAAGATTATTTGGAAATTTCATTAAAATGAAAACTTCCAGGTGTATTTGCCGTGCTTTGAATTAGCAAATCTTGAGGAGGGGCCCAGGCAGGACCCAACATTTTCCAGAACAACTCAGATGGTTCTGAATGCAGACATTTCACAGCTTACGTTTTTCAAATATTGTCACCTTAGAGTGCCTTACACATTTTGTCATATTCATTGTCTTGAAGATCACACAGCCCATTCAAGTAGAAAGAATGAGAAGTATTAGCTCCATTTTACTTATGAGAAAAATGAGTATGTAAAAATATACATTCAGCCTACTGTACTATAACAAACTTATAACTTGTTCGAGCATTTTCGTTAGAAGTTACAGAGAAAGCGTAGCTGTTCTAGTGCAGGTGAGAGGACTTTCAGTGTTTTGGTTGAGGCTGCATGGGAGTCTGAGTTTGGCTTTCTTCCTGTCTTAAAACAGGTCAGGAGTGGTGACATGTGCCTGTGGTCCTAGCTAACTGGAGATTGGGGCAGAAGGATCATGGGTCTAAGACTAACCTGAGAAACCTTGCACATTCCTGTTTCTGGAAAAAGAAAAATACCTATCTCTAGTTCTCTCTTCCACCCACACTTCCTCTATCATTAAAAAGCAAAGTTAAAGAAAATAATATTTTTAATGCATTTGTATTAGAAGGAAAAAGAAAAAGCATTTTTATTTACAAGCGACACTATCTGTAATTTACTATGTATCAGTCTATATAAATGTATTATATTAACCTTAATTTGTACCCTGACAGTAATAAGCTTATTCATTCCTTTACCTAATATTTATTGATCACCTATTATGTGTTTGACATTGCTCTTTATGTTTAGAACTCAGTTGTTTAGGTGTATTAAAAGAAACTGCTTTATGGAGTTGACATTTTAGTGGAGAAACAAAGATCAGGAAGCGACATCATGGTGCAGTTAGGTCATACCTGAAGGGACCTATCCAGAAGTCCACGCTCTAGGTACAGTTCTGCAAGTGCTATCGTGCTATTTGTACCTGTACCAGGAGAGTTGTCAATGAGCATAAGAGGTGCTAGAAATTATTCTTTGGTGAAAGAAAAGATATTCCAGACGTGGCCAACAAAAAAGAAAGGCAACTCTACTCTTTTATGAATAAAGCAGAAACTTTTCATATGCCCAACATCCTAAAATCTTTGGCATAACTAGGTTTGGAATTTTATTTGATTCTCTTTCTCCTCCAGTTAATAGTGAACTCTGCCACCCTATCCTATTGAATGCTTTTACTGAATCTATGTGCCCCTCAGAGTAAGAATTGCATGCAAGGTGAAATAACAAACATGACGACAGGGAGAAATTCATCAAGCTTACAAAAAAGAGTCTATATGACTGTTTGTGGCCTATTTGATAATAAACATTTATGCAAGTAGCAGAATTCTCTCTGAGACTTGCTTTCATCAAAACATTCCTTCCAGAAGTACAATTGTTGGGTTGCAGATTCACAACCCCACCTCTCTGTAATTATTATAGACCATTGTTTGTCAAAGTAATCCAACAGTTATAGGCAGCCAAATCGACATATCAATTTGTAACAGATTGTCTCATTTAATCTCTTACAATAATGTGCGAGTGTAGATAATCTCATTATCTCCATTTTACAGGTTAGGCACTTGAGGCTTGAGTTTAAATAACTTTCCTGTTATTTTGCTGTATTTAGGGACTGAAGAGCAAAGCAAGGATTTAAACTAGTTTGTTTCCAAAGCCTGTACTTTTTCCACTTCCTTATCCTAGTTTGAAAAGATCTTGGTGGCATGGAATCTATATAGGCCCATCTCTCAACACTTACCAATGGCGCTGAGTTTCAGTTGGCCATTCTATTTCCTAGTGGCAACATTTTTCTTATCTTTGTGCCTCCTCCCCAACCTCCCATCCATGAAGAGCTGGTTTAAGATTCCCTCACCAAAACACTTTTTAGTAGTTGGTGATGATCACCTTTAAATCAATATTAAATCTTGCTTTTTTCAAGCAACTAACTGAATAGATTCTTGAGAACAAGTGTTTCTCCTACATTCTCTAATCACACAGCATCCTGTATGGTGCAATGCTTAAGGGGGCACAGCAATAGATAAATTTTAACTCATAGTTTGGCATACAGTGCCTGAAGGAAACTAATACTCAGTAAGTAATGTGTTTTGTTTTGTTTTGTTTTGTTTTTGTTTTTGTTTTTGTTTTGCTACAGAGCATGTGCAGTTCCCAGAAAGAGACATGGAGAGGGAAAGTGAGAAATCATTCCTCAGCAAGATGGCTATGCCACAGTACCTCCTCTTCCACTTTTCTGTTGGGATTTTGTGCATGCACACACAAGTCCACAGCATGATTTTCAGGCTACTGGGTCCAGGACCTGCACTGTGCAGTTGACCATGTGAGATCCAGTACTTTAACTTCCAAGCCACCTGCTGTTCCATTATTTGCCCCATTTTTTTTTCTTTTAAAATTTCTTTTTCTTCCTTTCTTCCTTTTTTCTTTTTTTTTTTTTTAATTTTATAAGCAAGAGAAACAGTGAGATAAAAGAGAGACTGCATCCTCAAGAGAGTTTTGACACCACAATCCACGTCCAGATTCAGCCAGCCCCGGATTATGGGCAAGTGCACCTAACATACTCAGGGAAGTCTCCAGATTTGAACCAGGAGCCTTTCCACATGAAAGTACTTTGCAGACTGTCACACTTGACCACCGCACTACTGTTTAGCAAATACTGTTTAGTATTTGCTCTTGAAAGAAATTTCATAAGATTCTGAATGTCATAGCTGATGTCACTTTGAGTGCACATGATCAGAATTAGAAAGTCAGTGAGAATTGAATATTTAATTTAAAAGACTTGTATTCTGGCCAGCTATTATTTACTCATTCTTTTCTTTTAAATATAAGGTTTAGAGGTCTTGGAACAAGAGGTTCATTTTTAATATATAATGTATGTATCCAGAAGTCTGAGTCAGCAATGAGGTTATCCGAGGCCAACTTGAGGGAATATTTGAGGAGGGAGGTCCAGGATGGTGTGGAAAGGACTGGGATAGAATATAGAAAATGGGGAACAGGATGTGGGCCTGGAGCCAGATCTTTAAATATTCAAGTTTTTCTTTTTATAAATGAAGTGATTGAAGAGGTTGTGTATACACTTCTTAATAATTAATGCACTCAGTGTCATTTGATGGCAATTAAAAGGGACTTTGAAAATTTCAAGTAGTTACATGTAGACATGTGACAGAATCCTGGCATTTAATATTTACATATGTGTATACCTAGTTTCCATTCAATACTAAGCTAACTTCAACATGGGATTTTGTTAATGAAGAATGTCTTTGTACTAATATCTATGGTATAATACAAATTCCTTGCATTTAGGTATATGTATTGGAAAAGCATGAAATCATCTGAAATGGGGACTGTTGTCAATATAGGAAATATAGTCATGTCAAGAACGAGTTTGTGTAATATCATTATGAAAAACAATTATTGGAGCTTTATGCAGAGTCACTGGGTAAAAAATAAATGATACTGAGAAAAACTTCAGAAAGAAGCATTTATGTGGTAGAGACACATGTGTATAAATACCTATACACAGATATTAAACTATTACAGTAATTTCATAATGAAAGCATTGGCTTTGACATCATATACTCTTAAACACATATTTGTTTCACTATTTCTAGCTGAATTTACTTTATACCTCTTAAATTTAGTTTTCTCCTCTCTAAATATGATGTAATCAGACATACAGAGCCAGAAATACACTAAGCATTTAATGAGAGAACTATGATCATTAATAAGATCATAGTTTGTGAACAGTTTATATAGGAAACACAAAGAATTTGGCTTCAAGACCAGAATTATCTGATCCAAACTCTACAATTATGTGATGGATGACTTGAAGGACATACTTAACTCTTCTTCATATCAAGTTTTTAAATTGGCAAAATGGCTATATTAATTCACTATTCTAACTGTTCTTCTGATGATTTGAAATAACCTACAGCAAGCAAATAAAATACAGTACGCATTTCAACAAATGGTAATCAAATATAATTATAAGGTTATAGGCACATCAAGAAGGCATTGCTCTTACAGCTGATATTACTATAAGTTCTTTTCTGAGCAAGAGATGACTTCTCAGATCTTAAGACTGTGACATTCCTGAGCTGATGTAAAGGAAGTCCAGTGTGACTGGGAAAGTTGAGAATCTCATTTCTAACAAATATAAATTCTTCTTCCTTTATAGAAAACCTGATCAGAACAGACTGATTTGCACAACTAATCTGTCTCCTGGGGTATACATTCATAGTGGCACTTTGCCCAGCCCTCCTCTCTGGTCTTCAGTCCCACATGTTGGTGAGACTGATGAGGAGAACAGCGAAGTGTCTTGGGAGAGAAATGCCACAGGTAGTCTGAAGACGTGAGCTCCATTTCCTGTGGGCCCCAGCCTTCAACAATGCTTCTCTGTTCTACCCAGAGAGGCTGGAATGTGGATGAAGGCCAGCTGGCTCATCAGCTACAAAGGGAGACCAAAGGGTTGCAAATGGGCCAGGAGGAAGACTGGAAGATTGGCATTTGAGAATGCAACCAGTGATGCACCGTCACAAGCTCTTCAAAGCGTCAGACCCTTCCCAGCTCAAAGTGAGCCAAATATCCAAGAGAGAAAGTAACATACTTCTTCCAGGTAGAGCCCTGGCTCAGAGAATCCACAAAGAGGAAAATGAACTCTGCAATGATTAAGTTCCTTGTACCAGAAAAGTACTTTATACATTGACCTCATTAGGCCCCATCACACTTGTTTAAGTTCCAATTATTATCCCATTATACAGGTGCATTGTGAGTCTTCAGCAAATTTTACTTATTTTTGCCATTGCTCTCATTCTGATCACAGACAAAAAGAATGAGGCTCATAGCAGTTAAATCAGTTGCCCAATGTTATTCAGCAGATCAGTGATAAAGCTAGGACTGAAATCTTGTTGCCTACCTCCAAATTTGTGTATTGTGCTTACTGGACACTTTCCCTGCACCACCAGTGGTCATATTAGATTCATTGGCAGAAACACAAATTACATTTCTCCTAAAGAGTCTAGTGCAGTGTTTTTCAAACTGTGGGCTATGACCCTCAGTAACTCATAAAATCAATTTGAGGTCCTCACAAATGCATTTCTAATTATATAGGATAAAATATAAGTATAGAATACATCTTACATAATTCATGTAAATATTTAATGATATTTTTGTCTCAACCATATATAAGAATATGTACAGGAATACACAGGATTATGATGTACAAAACGTAGCTTATAAAGATCATGGCCAGAAACTTCAGAAGCCATCAGTTTAGCAAGGACACAGGCAGCAGATGCTGAGATATAGCACACTCCCTACTTGCTACCTCTTGTCATCATTCTTTCTAGGACTGCATGGTGCCATGCATGGTATCTCAAATGGCAAAGCATTAAAATGGCCCATCCTAAGATAAGGGGATTCGTGAGCCAGAACTTCACAGAGCAGACTTCTATAATCCACTGTGAACATCTCAATAAATATGCTGAATCCAAAAGCCTGATATGAACTGAAATTTGAATCGAGCCAAGATTAATCCAATGTTTTCATTCAACAAATACTCCAGTAATATTTTTTGGTCCTCTGCTCTGTGCTAGTCACTATACTAGGCAATGAAGAGAGAGGATTCAAAAGACAGGTAAAGGACCAAGCCCCACAGTGCAGCAGTTAAGTGCTGTCCATAGAAAGTTGGACCCATGGTCTACTACAGTTCAAATCCTGGCCCAGGTACATGTGTGTGCATGTCTCAAATCCTCTTCCCTCTCTTTTTCTAGAATAGAAAAATAGGTGACTATACCCTATTGGGGATTACTTTCTCTTTTTTTCCTTAAAAAGATTATTCATTCAATTTTATTTATTCATTCATTTATTTTAATTTGACCAGAGAGAGACAGAAAGAGAGAGAGAGAGAGAGAGAGAGAGAGAGAAAGTGAGAAAGCAAGCTACAAGATCTGGGACCCGAACCATGGTCAGCTACGTGGGAGTATCCAGTGTAACCACCATGCCACTGCTGGTCCCCAAGGGTATTACTTTCTCTCTCTTTCTCTCTCTCTCTCTCTCACATAGGTACCTTCTATAAGTAAATAAACAAACAAATAAATAAAAGATAGATACCTATTTCCCTGTTCTCGTGTAGCTCACCATTCCTTCTGCAAATACAAACTGAACATCCTCTATGTACAAGATCTATGTCAGGGACTAGGAATATCAGAACCGATCTTTGTTGATATCCAAGGCTAAAGAAAATAGGTGCTCCACTGTATACATGTTTTAATTAACTTCTTTTATAAGAGGCAGGTATCTTTCACATTGTTGCCAAGCAACAATCCTTCTTCAGCCATTCAGCTAGCCAGGATCATGGAGGTGCAAGCATGCCCAGTGTGTTCACATCAACCCAGAACATGAACCTGGGCCACCGACATGGCTCCAGCATTGCACAGCAGTGCTCTCCTGCCTGCACCACCACAGCTAAGCCTTAATAAAAGCTTTTGATTGTTATTTTTTTGTAGAATGTTAGTCACTGAAAAACAGTGAAGTCTTAAAGGGGGTATATTTAAACAAACATTATTTTAAGTTCAAATATTTTATTTATAACCAAATCTCTATACTGAACTAAATTTATCGTTATAATTGAAAATTTTAAAATTTTATTGGTGAACAAATACATCAACATATTAAAAATCAGTTCTTTTTTTTAATCTCATTTCCAATTGGAAGAATTGTCACATTTAGCATTTTTTCTTAACCAAGGGATAATCATATGTGGTGATAATTTAACTTCAACTTATGTATCTTGTCTTCATTTAACATACTATTCTCACCATGAACTGTTCACATGTTCATTTTAATTTTTTAAATTAGATATATGTTTTGCCATAGAACAAATGTGCTTGCTGGAGAGACAGAGAGAGAAAGACAGTAAGAGGGAAAGAGAAATCATCCTCCAGGAGGGATGGCCACAACACAATCCCTTTCCCTCCATTCTCCTGGAACATTGGACATACACACACACACACACACACACACACACACACAGAGCATAATTTTCAAGCCCCCAAGTCCAAGACTCAAATCAGGGTTGGCCATGTGAGAGTCCAGTGCTTTAACCACTATGCCACCTGCTGGCCCTAAAAATAATATATTGAAATATTATTTATCTCAATTGTTTATATTGATTTTTCATCCCCACTGCACCAAATTTTGCATCCAGGCAAGTGCCTCACTTACCTCTCCCTAGTCCCGGTACTAAGAAAAATATCAATGAAATAAGAGAGCCCTTGTTCCCAGCTCTTAAAATTCAGTAAAGACTGAAAAAAGTAGACACACACTGGCTAACACTGCCTGAGCTTTTACTAAGTGCTATTCTAAGGATTAATTCATTTAATCCTCCAAACAACCCTGAAAGGTGGATTCTACTTATTGTTACAATTTCATAAACAACAAGGACAACAAAAAATAAAAATAAAAAATGGAGGAGAGTGTGGAATTTAGGCACAGAGCAGTTAAGAAATTAGTCTAAACCCAAGGTCACACAGGTCTAAGAGGCAGAGCCTGGATTTGAACCCAGACAACTTGTCTCCAAAGCCTGAACTATCAACACTGGGTAGTCTCTAGCTTAAGAAAGATGGTTGTAGGGGCTCCCACATAGCTGACCATGTCCTCAAGTCCTGGACCTGGCGGCTTGCTTTCTCACTTTCTCTCTCTCTCTCTCTGGTCAAATTAAAATAATAATAATAGTAGTAAATAAAATTAAATTTAAAAAAAAAGAAAGATAGTTGCAGTTTTCAACCTAAAGGATCACTTGCTCAGCTGAAGAAATAAAACTCGCCACAGGAGTTTAAAACCAACTGTTAAAAAAATAATTAATAATATTTAGAAAGTATTAAGTAATTTACCCAAGGTAATTTTATTGCCTTCTCCCAAAAGAATGGTCTCCCTTTCCTAAACCATATGCTTCTTACTTTTAAGGTGCGTAATAGCAGTTTCTTCAAATGGTGATGTTTAAATTAATCAGAGAGTTTCCGTAGAGGAAATTGTACTCACCAATTGGCACCCTTGCACAGTAAGTAGCCACACTGAAACCTACTATACTGCATCCACATCTCCTGCATATTCCATTTTATCCATTCATTGAACAAATATTTATTAAGCACCTACTGTGCATCCATTTCATTAATAAAAAAAAACACAAAATGTCCTTAAAGCATCAATTCATAAATCTATTTTATTCTGAATTTCTCTGAAAAAGATCCTTGAGGAGGAAGCAGTACTAATACATGAAGTAATAGCCTCCAATACAAAACTATATATAACTTATATCTGTAGGATGCTTTATGGATTACAAAGAGCTTTCATGTGCATTATTTCATTTGCTATTCATCCTCTAGAATGTCTCAGGAGATAAGTAAAATTAAAATAACACTGATTTAAAATACTCTAATTAAAGAAACCTAAAATGGTAAGCATTAGCAATAGATAAACTCTAATTGTTGTCCCACTGAGGAAGAGAGTTTGAGAAAATAGGTCATACATAATGCTTTCCCTGATTAAGGAAGGGAGATAAAATGCTTAAGCCCTGCCACTAACCTCTTGGGTGATGTCAGTGTAAGTCATTAAACTCTGTGTTTCAGTTTCTTTACCAATAAAGCAAGTGTTCAATCACATGCCAGTTCATCTCACAGAGTCATTGTGGGAATTAATGATGAGTCCCTCTAGTACAAAGATTGCTGATCTTTTGATCTCTGTAGCCCCTATGCCTATCAAGGTCCTGAAGTGAGAGGGAACCAACAGTTATGCTGGATGGATAAATGGACAGAGAGCTGGACAAATAAACAACTAACTGAGCTGACTTATTCTGCCATAGATTCTTTACATGATCTGCACAACCCACCCATCACATGAAGCCAATGGTAGGTCTTGACTCATCTATGGCTTTGCCTGAAGCCTTAGCATTTGCCATAGCATTGTTTTGGCAAGCTTTCTGCCAGTTACTTAGCTTCCTTGTTCTACTTTCATTCAGATTCCAGCTCAAATGTATTTTTTTCAAGAGTCTTCTCAAATTGTCCCTTAATATTGCCTGCTCAGTCCTTTTTTGTCACTCACCCTGCTTTATCTTCCGAGCTCTTTGGATGGCCTTACTAAATTTTGCTGACTTACGTGTTATTTTTTTCCACCATTGAACGTGAGCTCCTTTGAGGTTCTCTTATTTACTATTGAACCTCAGTCCATCATACATAGCTAGTACCTAGCCCCTAATGAATTACTATTGAAAGAATGTATGAATTAGTCCAGACCACACTTTCAGGTACCAATATGACCTAATATTCCTCTCTCTCTTTTTTTTTAATTTCCTGGCTATTGAATCACCTGGCTTTATAATCCTGATCCAACATTTTCTCCAGGTTTGCCACCCCACTTTAGAAACATTTGGACTTTCTCACCAACCCCATCTAACATGAATCTATGACCTACTGATTCTCAGAACTCTATAACTAAGATAATTTTCTCCTCCTTATGGTTTCTCATAAAACTCTCATTGGTCACTCTTATTCCTAGATTTTTTGTTAAGAGATGATCTAAAAATGGATAAATGGATGGATGGACAGATGAATAGACAAATGGATGAACAAATAGGTAAAGATGAAAATTTCCAGGGCTTATGGCAATTTTCACCAGTTAAGTACTGGTGCAATTTTCTTCATGAAGCCTTCTCTAATCAAAGATAATTGCCATTATTCCAACACTACTCTTACAAAGATTGTACACAATTGTGTATTTAATCTCTATTCCAATAGTCTGTTGATATAAGGCACATATACAAGCTATTTTTCATCCTTAGTTTGGGACCAATTGACTATGATAAAAGATTTAAGGCTGAATCTAAAAATCAGAACATAAACTTTATTTTTTAAAAAAATAAATAAGAGCGGAGTGTGGAATGAAGATATAGTATGGCATTGGGCTCTGTTACAGCTTTGTACTTCTGCTCAACAACCACTCCCAAATTGGTTACTTACAATAACAATCATTTATTTCACTCATGAATCTCCAACTTGAGTAGGGCTTGGTGGGGACAAGCTAGGGTTGTGTCTATTCCATGCAGCATTAGCGAGGATATCTTGACTAGGGCTGGAGAATTCATTTTTAAGAAAGATTACTCACATAATTGGCAGGTTAGTCCTAGTTATTATTGAGAGTCCTGCTAAGGCTGTCAGCTAGAAGTCCTGGATCCTTTCCATGGGCTAATTGAGCTTTCTTGCAATTTTTAAATCCAAGAGAATCAGGAAGAATTCAGGATACTTTTCTGTCCTAGTCTTAGAAGCAACAATTTGTCACTTTTGTTATAATCTATAGATCAAAGTAGTCACATACTCTATCGGCCAGATTCAAGAACAGAGGACAGAGACCATGTTTACTGATAGAGGAATGGTCAGTTTCTTAAAGTCTGTAGAGTAAGATATATTATTTGGATTATTATTATTATTATTTGGAAAAGAAAATCTGGCATAGGCTTTCTAATACATGGCTCTAGAATTAAAGAAGCATACCCATATGGTCATATAACTATTTAAATTCACACAGATGTCTGAGCCTAAAAAATGGTCCTTTTCTAGGGCATGAAAAAACTGACCAGAGAGGAAGAATACACTGAACTGAATTCTAAAACCCAATCAGAGCCCATTAAGCACAACGAAATCTCTCCATGGTTTCTAGGAGAGACAATGACCTCATCTTGGATTTTTTTTAAGTTTATTTTTTTTTTCCTCCAAATTCCTGGTTTAATAAGGACTTCTTTATTTTGAGGGGAAAAGGTCTCAGACATCAGGCTGTTCACAAAAAAACCCCACAGTATCAACTTTATAAAACAAATCTTAAAACTATTACACTATTTTCTAGAGGATGCATTTGATACGCCAACTCCTATTCACTAAAATACACTGTTATATTTGTGTTGAACAGCCCCACACAGCACTCTAATGTGGGGCATAAAACACATACTTCTAACTCAAAGTTGCTCTCAGGTGCTACTCAACTAAATGATACTGCCTTTGCAGTTAGGGAAGCAACTACTGAACTCATGGATGAATGAAATGAACTGTCTTCCCTATATAACAAAAGACTGTTTTGGAGACAGTTGATAAAAATCATACATCCTTTTTATTGTTAAGTCATAAGGAGGTATCAAAATTAAAAGCAAAATTACAGGGTAAGACTAAACTACTAGGAGCATCAAAAGAGGTGAAATGGGACCAGGTGCAAGGCAGTATGAATTAATGAATATGGGAAGGACAAAGATGGGGAAAACAGTGAGCATGTGCCGAAGATACTAGGGGAGAGGATCTGGCGAAAATTTTGATCTTAGACAAGCGCCTAGGTAAAGAAATAATGGGTAAGATTTCTAAACCCCACTATGTGCTTAAGAGTCATCCTCGCCATTGGCGCTGTCTCTGCCATCCTCTCCTTCCTCAGCCTCTTTTTCATCATCTTTGATCAACGCCAGCCATTCGTTTACTCTGTTTCTTTTCAATTTTTTCCAGGTTTTCCAGAAGAGAATCCACTTTTTTGTTTTATCTAGTCAACTCCTTCTTAATGGCCTGAATGTCATCACCTTTCAACTTTCTAGACTTGGAAGATGATCCTCGTTGTCCACTCTTAGAATTGAAGCTTTTGCCCCCCTGTGAAGTGTTTCCTGATACCCACTGGCATTTCGAGAGCACTACAGCCCGAGCAATAGGAGGTGGTGGTAGAACATGTGCTGGAAACTGTACAACCTGTCGTAATAATTGCATTGAAAGTCATAGTCCAAATCAAAAGAGGAGCTACGTAGAGGGGACCAAGAAGGGTGTTCTGGTACTGACCCGTACATCTCCGCTGCAGCTCATTTCACACCTGCTTTCCTCGGTTCACTTTTGGCTCTGCAGCCAGATTAATATTTAAAACCTGGCCGGCATTCATCCTTCCATCCTCTTCTGCCACAGCAGCCTGGGCATTCCTCTCATTAACATACTAAACGAAGGCAAAGCCTTATGAACAGAGCAACCCGCAATTTTGCTATACTTCGAGGAGATTGCTTCCACATCAGACTTCTTGACCACAGAGTGTTGAGATTCCCAATTAATACACGGGAATTCATAGAGCGAGGATTTGTCTTGTTGGTAACATTGCTGGCCATTGCGATTGATGGTAATATTTCTCACAAAGCCAAAAAGTGTAGCTGAAGGTCAAAAAAATCTCACAAGTAGGTGAGAGAAAAGAGATTCGATTCTGAATCTCTCCCTCCCAGGTTCTAGGCAAAGAAACCGACTGCAGCTGGAGGTAGGGAATGTGGCTACAACTACTCCATCTCAAACTCTTCACAAAATGCTAAGTTTATTTATTTCTTACATGAGTGAGAGACACCATTGTCCAGGTCTTGTACAGAATTAGCTAGGGTGAGGATGTAAGGTTGACAGTGGCTTCAGATATTTTGATTGCCTTAGAGAAAATAACCAAGGAATGAAGTCAGCACATAGAAGAACCAGAGGCAACAGGTGATCCTACTGGCATTATTCAATGCAGTCAAACCATATCTGAAGCTATATCTAACCTTGGGCTTTTGATTTACATGAACCAATACATTCCCTGTTTATCACAAGCCACTGAGAGTTGGAATTTCATTCCTTTGCTACCTAACATTATTTTCTCACACTCTGCCTGTTATTAAGAGAGTGTTTTGTAATGAACACTACAGATAATCATATGTAAATTTTATTACATATTAAAATTTCATCCTGGAATGTAAAATGTATCTTGGAGATTCTGTCTTTCCTCTCTGCCCCCCCCCCCCTTTTTGGAGAGGTTTTTGCTATAGGGCGCATGCGTTCACCAGAAAGACAGAGAAAGACAGAGAGACAAAAAGCGAGAAATCACCCCGCCCAGGGGGGATGGCCACACTGCAATCCCTTCTCCTCCATTCTCCTCTCAGGATCTTAGACACGCACACACATGCACCCGGCATGAGTTTAAGCCACTGGGTCCGGGATTCAAACCGTGGTCGATTACGTGGGAGTTCAGCAGCATAGCCATTACGCTAACTGCTGTCCCCTCTGCCCCCTCTTTATCCAAGCAACAAATGGTTTATCTACTTGCAGTTTATCCTGCCTCCTACCCTTTCTTCATCCCACCACCAGGTCCTCTCCTTATAATACCCAGACCTCTGATCCAGTCCTCACATCTTTTCATCAGTCCCCATTTCCCACTCCTCTAAGTAAAGTTCTCACTCTTATCTTCCAGACCTTTCATTTTACTTTTCCAACTTTAGCTCCCATGAATTTTATAACCCTCCCAAATGTTATGACTCAGGTCTCTGGGGAAAAAATAAAAAGGTCCTCTTTTCCTTCTCTCTCTGAATTTGCTCTTGCTCTCTCTTCCTTCTGTGATATACTAAAGATGGCAACAAATTCTTTGCTACTTCTCCCAGTAAGAGGGAGAAGGTGACCTGCCTTGAGCTCAGATCACCTTAGTGACATGATTGACAATTAGAGAGAATGGAACAATGTGACCTTTTTGAATTTCTAAGACCAAGTGACAACAAGCCTTGCAGCTTATTCCTGGCTTCTTGGAAAGTACACTCTGAGGATCATTTTTTTGTTTTTTTATTGTTTGTTTTGATTTTTTTTTCCATAGGACATGTGTGCTCTAGAGAGACAGACAGAGAGGGAAAGTGAGAAGTCACCTCCCAGAGGGATGGCCATACTGCAACCCCCTCTCCTCTATTCTACTCCTGGGATTTGGGGCATGCACACATACCTGAAGTGATGTTTAAGCCAATGAGTCTGGGACTTGAACTACGATTGGCCATGTGAGAGTCCAACTGCCTTAATCACCATGCCTCCTGCTGGCCTTTCAGAATGGTTTTTATTAAAACACTCTGTGTCTCACGAATCCCAATCACTAAGATTCATGCCATCAAGAAACCTTCACTAGCCTTGTAAAGTGAAACAAAAAAAAAGTAAGTGTTTGGACTACGAGGTGGTATGATGGTTAAGGTGCTGGACTTCCAAATGGTTAACTCCAGTTAGTCCTGGACCTGATGACTTGAAAAATCACACCAGGTTCATGTGTGTATATGCCCAAAATCCTGAGAGGGGAATTGAGGATAAGGGATTGCATCGGGGTCATCCACTACAGGGAGGAGGGTAATCTCTCACTTTCCCTCTCTGTCTCTCTGGCAAGTGTTTGTACCCTACGACAGAAACCTTAAAAAAAAAAAAAAAAAAAAGAAAAGAAAAGAAAAGAAAAGAAAAGAAAAGAAAAAGAAATAAAGAGAGAGAGAGAGGAAGAAAGAAAGAAAAAGACAGGGAAAAGAAAGAAAGAAAGAAAGAAAGAAAGAAAGAAAGAAGAAAGAGAGAAAAGAAAAGGAAGAAAGAGAGAGAGAGAGAGAGAGAGAGAGAAAGAAAGAAAGAAAGAAAGAAAGAAAGAAAGAAAGAAAGAAAGAAAGAAAGAAGAAAGAAAGAAGAAAGAAAGAAAGGAAAAGAAAAGGAAGAAAGAAAGAGAGAGAGAGAGAGAGAGAAAGAAAGAAAGAAAGAAAGAAAGAAAGAAAGAAAGAAAGAAAGAAAGAAAGAAAGAAAGAAAGAGAAAGAAGAAAAGGAAAAAAGAAGAAAGAAGAAAAAGAAGAAATAAAAAGAAATGCTCTATCAGCCTCTGGCTGTCTAACTTCCTCAGCCAAGGCACCAAATGTTTGAGCAAAGTCATCTTGGGCACACCAGACCAGCCCACCTGCAAGCTAAACACCACTGAGCAACATTGGTTGGTTGGTGTTTAGACAAGAGAGCAGCCAAGTTTATCTAAATGCTAAATGGACACAATAAAAATATACCTTAAATGGTATTAAAGTCACTGAGTTTAGGGAGTAATTTGAACATAGCAATAAGCAACTAGAACATTCTCTATCAAAATGATGCCAAGTTCACTAGAGAAACTATGAAAAAAAAAATCTCTCCTTCCTCCTCAGCCTAAATTTTAAAAGTCTATGGAGAAGAAGCTATCACTGAAGTGAAACGGTGTTAGATAGGCTTAAGGACTATTTCTAGCATGTCATCTCTTTATATATCTTGTGACAGATGAATGTGTCAAGTTGGCAAAAAGTGGGCATTAATGGGTTGGTGGTAATACGAGGAAATGATTTTATTGTGTTAGATATCCAAAAACATGACTGTAGAGAAACCATATGCCTTCCAATGATTCCACACCTAACAGTTTCATAAAATGTTAAAGAAAATCAGCCTTGCTTATTCTTCATGATAAACATTTTAAAATTACTTTTTATGATGAATATTCTCTCTCTGATACTTAAAAAAAGTAAAGTAAATTATTATCTGTTATTGTAAGTTTTTCCCTATAACCAAACTTTGCCTGTTGCTTTGAAATTTGCTACTAGTTATGGAATTTTACATATTAAAGAATAATTTGATCATATCTGAAAGGGGGCCAAGGTTATGCTACTCATTCACCTTACCATCTTAACAACCAACAACAAGAAGAAGGAGGAGAAGGAAAAGGGAGAGGAAGAAGAAAGTGATCTAAAATGGAAATAATGAAAATACTTGTCTAGAAATAATACCATATACTTCTTACCAGTTTTTCAAACCTTACTTTGAACATTAGCATTGAACCACTCTCATTTCTTCACTACCCAGCATATTCCGTATAATATTATAGAAGTAAACTATGGGAAGCATAAAAGTAATTTTTATCATAAAGACTCCTTTTAAAACAAAAAAACCTCTAAACATGCTTTGAATACTACTGTAGCAATTAGATACCAAAATCTGATCCAGTCATGGTAGCATAAATAGTAGGGTGCTAATATAAGATACTGGAACCATATGGGAAGTCCTGGGGTTCAGATTCCAGGTCAACTGGATAAAACTGGTGAACCCATGTTCCCAGCTAAACAGAAGGCTTGGGGAGGATCCGGCATGGCAAGTTCCTATTGGGGACCTCTCTCTCCCCTCTCTCTTTCTCTCTCTTTCTCATTTTATCCTTTTCTCTCTCTCATGATAGAAAGAAGGAAACTTTAAAAAGATACCAGTCTATTCAATCATGCAAACTGAGCATGTTGTTTATATTTCTCCTAGAGCAATTTTTTTCTCTGCCTCTTATAAAATTGTCATATAAATAAGTTTCTAAGTTCCACTAATAAACTATTGTCCTCCAAGGCAGAAATCATAGCATATTCTTCTTGATATTCCCAGTACAGTGCCTAATTGTACTCAGTATATAACTGAGTAAATAACTCTTCAGCAAATAACTGCTGAATTAAGTAATGGTAGTGATAATGGCAGTGGTGGTAGTTAAGGTGTTGGTATATAGTCATGATGGTAGGTTTTGGTGGTGGCGTTCCTGATTGTGGTGATGATGCTACTGATGATGGAGATAATGATGCTAATGGTAAAAGTACTGGTACTGATAGTGGAGGTGATGATGCTAATGGTAAAAGTACAGGTCCTGATGGTGGAGGAGATGATACTGATGGTAGAAGTACTGGTACTGATGGTGGAGGAGATGATACTGATGGTAGAAGTACTGGTACTGATAGTGGAGGTGATGATGCTAATGGTAGAAATACTGGTACTGATGTGGAGATGATGATACTGATGGTAGAAGTGCTGGTACTGATAGTGGAGGTGATGATACTGATGATAGAAGTACTGGTACTGATGTGGAGGTGATGATACTGATGGTAGAAGTACTGGTACTGATAGTGGAGGTGATGATACTGATGGTAGAAGTACTGGTACTGATAGTGGAGCTGATGATACTGATGGTAGACGTACTGGTACTGATGTGGAGGTGATGATACTGATGGTAGAAGTACTGGTACTGATAGTGGAGCTGATGATACTGATGGTAGAAGTACTGGTACTGATGTGGAGGTTATGATACTGATGTTGGAAATAATGGTATTGATGGTAGTAGTTGTGGAGGGGTGATGCTGTTGAGTCCCAATTCAAAGCAACAGGCACCAAATTATCCAGGAATGATACCATTTTGCTATAAAAGGAAACTTGGTGACAAGTGTGATTTTTACTCTATACAACGTTGCAGAAAGAAATTGTAGACTTTCTTTCTGTGCCAGAAACTGAAATCTGAGGGATAGATAAGCAGAAGTTGTTGAGAGAAATTTTGTCAACCTCTGGAGGGTCTTTCTGAGTTCTTAAATGCCTGTTTGCCCCAGGACTTATGTTTTTGAAGGAATTGAGCAATGAATATGAAAGAAGAGATATAAACAGTCACGCCCAGAGTGACTTCCCACTCCTCATTGTCTCATGCAAAGAAAAGAAATTCTTTGGAAGGGTTACTTCCAAAGAAAACATCCTGAGCACCAGGCAGCCTGCTTGTGGATTGCCAGTAGCCAGCGAGCTGACTCACTTAGATGTGTGAGGCTCTCTCCTGCCAATGAATTATAACGAGAACATTCCAGGCAATCAAATTACTGGGACTGCAGGGGGAGGGGAGAGTGGTCATTTTCTAGAAAGCAGGTTCTAAGAATGCCTTTCTGTGGACTGAGAACTGGACCTCACTATTCCAACCGCAGATATAGTTTGCCCATAACATACAGAATGAAGAAATTAAAATGCACTGAAATTAGTCAGAAGCCTTTTGTAATCAAGTCCTCAGTAAATACGGACTTTTCATGCTTATGTACCCCCATATTGTTGTTAATACACTTCCCTCCTGCTTTCGTTCTGTAAAGAACCACTTCCAAATCCAAACTGCCTATCGACCAACAAACCAGTGATTCAGTTAATAATTATAAACGCTAACAATCACCATGCACCCACATATAAAAGAACTAGATATCACTTGCCTGAAATACTTGACAGTCACACAAGAAGGCCACGGGGCTACCTGAACAACCCAGTCATGTTGGGAGCTGCTAGGGACAGGGGTGAGAGTGGGGAGGATTGTTGAATTTGAATGGAACCTTGCTTAAGTGGTTCCAGTTGATTCTTTCCCACACAAGCTTGAGCCTACATCTCACAGAGGTTTTAGATCTGTTCATTTCCTTGTGCTCTGCTCCAAGAATTAGTGAGTCATGTTTTAAGCACAAATTCTTAACATAGGTGCTACCGGGGAACAAAGCAAAACAAACGCCTCATTCTTTTATTCATCCTTTGAAAGGAAACTCATGGCGGAAACGTTTGTATAACATTCCATTTATATAACAGGAGAAATATCAGCTGAAGGAAAGAACAGTACAGCTGGGGAAGGGGAGTGTGTGTGTTTTCACAAGGGTGTGCCCCTTTTAGCCTAACTGTTCTCAATACCAAATCATGGATCCCAGACCAGCAAAGGACTGTGAGGACCCACCATAGGAAGAAATGAGGTGGAAAAAGAAACAGCAGGAGCTCGAAAATCCTTTATTAGGAAAGGGTTCAATGGACTGTTTGTAAGTGCAGGCTCTAGAGTCAGGCAGCCTGTTCTGCTAATTACTAGCTGTACTACCTTGGGCAGGTGCCTGAATGTCTCTGTGCCAAAGTATCATTATTGGTCAACTGGAGATAATAATAAAACCTACGTCACAGATAATCTATGTAAAATTGGATTTTTTTTTTTTTGAGAGGTTTTTGCTATAGGGTGCGGGTGTTCGCCAGAAACACAGAGAGAGACAGAGATCTTGTGCACGCACGCACATGCACCGGCATGAGTTTAAGCCACCAGGTCCAGGATTCGAACCGCAGTCGACTACATGGGAGTTCAGCGACATAGCCATTACGCTAACTGCTGGTCCCTGTAAAACTGGATTTGATATATAAATCATATTCAACAAAGACCTCAGGGTCCAATTCTGATTTCTTTTTTTCTACCAGTCATTTCCTTTTGCTGAATGTCAATTCTCTCATCTTTCTCTGAAATCTGTACATTTCAGATTGATAGAAAATTTATAGGAATGTTCTAAAAATGGGAAAATTGTACACCAGCCATAGCTCAATTTTAATTAATTAGGCATCAATTGCTTTTCTAAGCACACAAAACAAGGGAAGAAGAATATAAGTGTCATGGTTTGGATATGATTCCTCTCCCCACCCCCAGCAAAGTTTCAAGTTTGGGAATTTAGTGTTGGAAGGTAGTGAAGCCTAGTGGGTGGTGATTGGATCATTGTAATAAGTACCACTCTCGAGAATAGATTAATGATGTCCCCTGAGATCTAGTGAGTTCTAGCTCTCCTGAGATCCGGTTAGTACTTCAAATAGATGGTTGCTGTAAAAGAGAGGTACTCCTAGCTCACACTCACTTTGCATATACTCATCATGGGCTGTGTTTCTATTGGCCACATTGTAGGCTAGCCTGATGCCAGGTCTGTGCTTCCAGACTTTCCAGCCATCAGAATTGCAAGTTAATACATCCTTAGTTCTTTGTATATCACCCAATCTTGTGTACCTCTGTTAGCAAAGCAGAAAATGGATTAAGGCATGTCATTTGAGCTTCTTCCAACCCATTTAGTTTGGATATGTGGAAAAATCTTTATTTGCCATCTTCAGATCAGTTTATTCATGGCCTGGATTTTTTTTAAGTCTTTTTCATAATAGATGATGTTAATCAGGGCTCTGGATACAGACATGCAGAGTTTGAATTGCAGATTTTCTACTATATACTCTGGAGCAAGTGAATTGAATCCTCTTTTTCTCTTCATCAGATTGGCCATGGTTTATTTTGTTCCTTGGTCTTTTCAGATAAGCAGTCTTTACTTCTCTGCTTTTTCTGTACCATCATGTCATTTTCTCTGCCTTCAGTTTCACCTTTTGCACTTTTCAATGGCCACATACTCCCCCTGCACGATCTACTTTGTCAGCTTTCTACCATAGATTCTTGATTGAAATCACTCATTTCTTTTCAGTAATAAAAGAATAAAGGCATTTGAGGTTATATATTTCCCTTTAATTACAGGTATTTATCCAATAGGTTTTGATAACAAGTACCCATCTTTTCACTGACTACTAGATAAGGTTTAATTTCTGTTTTTATTTCTTCATTGCTTTAGGGTTATATTGAAGAGTATTCCATAGCCATAATTCTCCAGTGGCTAAACTTTTTGGTTTTTATTCTATTTACTTTGGATTTCTGTTTTTGAGGACATATGAACCTTTGGGCCTTGATTCCTCGGTTTACTGAATTATGGTCAGAAAATTGCAACTTTTAAAAATTTCTCTCTGGGGAAGTTTTAAATAAAATAATTCTTAAAAAAAAAAGAAAGAAAGAAACAACTTTAAGCCCTTGGGTTAGTGATTATCTTCTTTAAGTCTTGGTTTATTCATCTCTAAATTGGGGGTAATAGTAGCACCTACTTTCTATGCCTAATGCAAAGATGGGAGGATACAATGCACATAATGCTTGTAAAATAATGCCTAATAAATAGAGTGTGTTAAAAAAAAAAGTTATTTTTTATTGTGACCAAATGCAGATAGGCTCACAACAGTAAGATGGATGTAAGAGAATAACTGCTATTCTTTATTGGTAAGCTCTTTTCATAAAGGAAACTGAGTTTATTTAAATCATTCAAATTAACTATGGCTTTCTGAAATTCTTGTCAAGTTTTTCTGTCATATCCTGATATATACAGCTTCCTCAGTCTTCCCTGCACTTCTAGGATGTTTTACTATTTGTGCCACCTCTTCTTAAATTTTTTGTCTTACTATTGCATAATAATCCTCTGATACATTCTACTGTAAATTCTTACTATTACATAATAAGCCTCTTTTAAATTCTTTGTGATTGACCAACTGACTCGCTAAGCCTCAGTTTACTCATTCATAAAGAAGAAATAATAATACTTACATTGTAGAGTTATAAAGATATGCAATGAGACAAATACTGTGATGCATCCAGCACAGGGCCACCACCCAGTAGGTGATAACCCATTTTAGTTCTCTTCTTTGCTGCCTTCTAAGTAAACTGTCTTTTTGTCTCAAGAAGAAAATCTCGGGAATGGAAAAAAGGCCTCTTGATTTCTATTTAGGAGACCTTTCAGACCAGGTCGTTGAGATTCTTTTCTCATATTAACTATGGAGCTATGGATTTGAAAGGCACTCAGATAGAAAAATAAGAGTATATTTGCCCATTCTACCCAGAAACATGGAAAACCAGTGCTCTAAACTAGATCACAGAGTGCCTTATGAAATAATGCATTCATTGTTCTTAATAGTTTTGTCCAATAGGTCAAGGATGCACTGGTGTATTGGGGTAGCTATGGATTCTGGGATTTCCCCTTTACCACAAAGGAGATGACGTAGGTGTGAAATTCCAGGCAATTTGCCAGTCTTTTGTAATCCATTCTTCTTTCCTCTTTCCACTGAGTGCTTGAGACTCTACCTCTAGGGCCCACCTGGTTTAGAGTACTAATGCTTTCTCCAGGCTTTCTCCCTAAATTTCCCAGCAACTAAGAGAAGCAGAATCATTGTTCTGGAAAATTAACTACAACCACACACAATGCTTATCAATACCAGAGAAATTCTCTTGGGTGACTCACCAGCATATTAACTTCCACAGTCTAAACTATACGCCCTTGTTCATTATATAGACTCATAGCAGTTTGCTTGAGTTTCTCCTATAAGTACCTAACAAAATGCTTTATTTTTCCTCTGTAGTTTAAATACCTTTACAAAGTTAAACCTTTCAAGAAAGAGAAATATTGTTTAGTATTGTTAAGTACACTATTTAAACAGTTCAGGTGGTGTCTATATCACCTTGAGTTTTCTCAAAAATCCTGAGAGAAGATATGTTTTGCATTTTTCGGAAGACAAAACTAAAGCTCAGAGAATTAACCTACCGAAGGTCTCACACCTGGAAGATCTAAGAGTCTATATACCATTTCCATTAAGCTCAAAACCCAAGTTCTTTACATTTAATCATGCCACTCTCCCATGAACCTCCCTTAGGTTTATGGAAGTATAAAATGTGTGTGTAGTGATTGCCTGAGTTTTCCCTAGTTAAAATTGGTCAGTTGAGCCATGTTTATAGTGATATTAGAGAGGGAAGAGTCCCCTAAGTTCTCAAATCTAAGACAACCACTGATGGTCTTGAATGCTCCTATGGTCCAAATGGACATCATATGCTGTATTGTTGTGAGAATTAATAGTTTCAGAGGGAGGATGCCATGCTACAGATTGCTTTTCTTTAAGACATTGATAAGCAGATGTTGTGGTACTCTCCAGATGTCACCATCAGTTCTTTCCCGTCCTATATGCACATGACGCTCTGCTCAGCAAAATGTGTAGTCTACTTTGTATCCTCTTTAATCTGACATGGCCTCGTGACTTGCTTCGAATGGAAAATGCAGTGAAAATTTTGGTATATCAGTTCCAGGCTTAACTTTTAAGAAGTTTGGCAGCTTCTGATTTTATTCTTTTCTTGCTTTCTTTTTACTAATTTTTTTGCCCGAGGGTATGTGCTCACCAGAGAAAGAGAGAAAAAGAGAGAGTGAGAGAATGTTCTCCACAATAGGGAATTGTCATGCTATAATCTGTCTGCTCCTTTCTTTCTTCCCATTAGGATTTCGAGCAAGCATGCACATGCACCTCGTTTTGTTTGTTGTGTTTTTTTTTTCTTTTCTTTTTTTTTTTTTTTTTTTGCTATAGGGTGCGTGCACTTGCCAGAAAGACAGAGAGAGACAGAGAGACAGAAAGCAAGAAATCACCTCCCGGAGGGGATGACCACACCACAATCCCTTCTCCTCCATTCTCCTCTCGGGATCTTGGCATGCACGCACATGTGCCCAGCATGAGTTTAAGCCACCAGGTCCGGGACTTGAACTGCAGTCAACTACATGGGAGTCCAATGACATAGCCATTACGCCAACTGCTGGTCCCCACCTCGTTGGTTTTTCAAACCACAAGGGCTAGGATTCAAACTACATCCAACCATGTGGAATCCCATTCTCTTATGGCTCCTGGTTTTATTATTGTAGTCAGCCATCATATACGAAATCTTATTATCCTGAGACTACCATGCTTTGAGAAAATACAAATTATCTACATGGAGAGGCCACATGAAAGAGAATGAGAGCCTGCACTCATGAATAGAGCCTTCTCAGATATTCCAGTTCTGAGGAATGTGCTCACCTGTCCAGTGCCAACGAATGGACATGGAGACATGAGGTATAGGGAAGTGAGACTTTACTGGCAGTCTTGCAAGATCAGGTGTCTGGTGGACAGGTATACCTGGTATGGTTACAAGCAATTTATTCCCTAGTATACAAGTCCATCCCCTGGTTCCTCGTTGGCTGAGTACTATGGGGTATACAATCTTCCTGGACGTCACCTAAGATTTATTATTTCCTTTTTAGGTATTAAGGTGCAGGCTTAGGACAATCTCATGAAATAGGCCCATCAAATGTCCTGAGGGGAGAGAAGAACTAGTAAGTAAAAAGGAACAAAGGGCTGATGACCACCCACTATCTTGAGAAGTCATTTCTCAAGGGTGACTTGTTATTTTTGGGTTTTGTTTGTTCAGAGAGTTTGGGGGAATTTGTACTTCCTAGGATTGTCACATCTGAAAGCTTGTTAAGCAACTTTTGTTAAGATATTCTTGAAAATAAATCATTTAAGGCTACTTTCTTACACAGGTCAGCTGAAAACAGCCAACGGAGTGATCCTACTGACACTGTGTGAAACAGAAGAGTCACTTTGCTGAACCCAGGCAATCTTCAGAGTCATCAGAAGTACTATTTTTTGTTTAATTTATTAAATTAATCACCTGCAATGTTTTATTTAAAACTACAGATGTTTAAAGCCTAATGCAAAACTCTCAGGTCTGCACATTTGTATGTTTTTAAATTCTCCCAATATGTATAATGAGCAATCATTGTGGTAACCCACAAAATTAAAGACTCATTTATTTTAAAAAGCTCTACTTTTAAAATGCAAATTCCTCCTAAATGTGATAAATCAAGCCGATGGGCACAGGATAACATCCTTAATCAAATTGTTTTCCAAATTCCTGGCCAGGATTAGATAATACAGCATATAAAGAGCTAAATGCAGACCATTTACACACCTGAGGAAGGAATGTTGATTGAGGTTCGAAAAAGATGCTATCTGAATAGTCTAGAGTCAGTTCTAGTCTAATGGGTATCTGGAAATTGGAAGAGAGGTGCAAAGGGGGCAGTGGGAGATTGATAAAGACTGGTTATACCTACTCTGATAAAAACTCACACCTCAGGAGTTATCTTTGGAGTTTTTTATTTAAGAACCTAAGAAATGATTACATAGGTTACTATAGGGGACTATGGGAAGACTCAAGCCTTTCAGAAAATGAGAATAGAACATTGTCTCTGGTTCTTTTACCTGAATTATATACACAGTGTGTTTAAAGGTAAACCCAGCACAAGTCAGTATTCTGTATTGAAAACAGAATGTCAAAGTGGGGAGGCTTACACTGTAAGGCATTAAGTAGTAGGGAGTATCCCTGTCTTTTACCTCACATTTCCCCAAGACACCCTCCTCCACAGACCCTGCAGGTTGGTTGCTTCTCCCTGAGGAGCTGTGAGTCAGATCCCTCTGAAACCTTTTCACTTTGGCTGTCTGCACTTCCTATTTATCCTGTATTAAGACGCACCTGGGGGTTTCATGACCCCAGAAGAAAGGAAGTGAAAGGAACTGTATTTTGTACAAAGCTTAATTTTCCTTTCTCAGTTGAAAAGAAAAAGAAACCCATACTCCCTGAAAACTCCCTCCTGTATTGCTGAGTCAGTAAGAAAATCAGCATGTAGTTAGCATCTACTGCATGCTAATTGCATTATCTACATTGTCATATTTCATCTTATGTCCTATGAGTCATTATTCTTGAGATTGATTTTAAGGTCCCATTTCATAGATTAGACACTGAGGCTAAAATTTTCAGATAAGTTGACTAGAATCATATAGTTGGGGAATGATGAAGACAGAATGTGAGCCCAGGTTTTATTGACCCAAATCCTGTATTTCTAGCCAACAAAAGCATTCTTGCCATGAATGGAAAAAAAAAAAATTATTTCAGGTCCTGGACAAGAAATTTTCAGCAGGTTCTTTGGGCATCAGATAGACCTGGCCTAAGCACTTGCTACTCCAATGAGGTCCATGATGTAACAACATCAGTCTCACCTGGGAGTAGGTACAAGTGACCCATGTCACTCAGGTGAGGTCTGCTGACTGGCCACATTGACATCATTGGGTAGCTTCTTAGATTTGCAGCATCTGGGGCCCCATTTCAGACCTTCTGAATTAAAATCTGCATTTTAACAAGCTCCTCAAATAACTTAGTATATACTCATTAACATTTTTTTTTTTTTTTGGAGAGGTTTTTTTTTTTTTGCTATAGGGCGCGTGGGCTCGCCAGACAGACAGAGAGAGACAGAGAGATAGAAAGCGAGAAATCACCCCCCAGTGGGGATGGCCACGCCGCAATCCCTTCTCCTCCATTCTCCTCTCGGGATCTTGGGCACGCACGCACACGTGCCCGGCGTGAGTTTAAGCCGCCGGGTCCGGGACTCGAACCGCGGTCAACTACGTGGGAGTCCAGCGACATAGCCATTACGCTAACTGCTGGTCCCATATACTCATTAACATTTGAAAAGTATTGACCTAAATTAAAATGTTCTAATTATCTGAACCTCACACCTCCCTTAACTTAATGCTCTCCCTAGACATAGTGCTACTCAAATATCTGAAGTCCAGGAGCTCTCAGATCTCACAATGGGAGGACCTTATAGTACGAAGTCACTGGGCCAGTATGTGGCATTGTGGTTAAGGTGCTGGACTCCCACATGGCCAAACTCCATTCGAGTTCTGGACCTGATGGCTTAAGGATCACACGAGGTGCGTGTGTGTGCATGATGAGATTCTCAGGAGGAGAATGGAAGAGAAGGTGTGGCCATTCTTCCCTGGGTAGTGATTTCTCACTTCCCCTCTCACTGTCTCTCTCTGTCTTTCTCCAGTGAGTACATGTGACCTATGACAAAAACCTTAAAGAAAAAAATCAGAGTCACAAAATAATGTCTTAGACACCTCAGTAAGCTTTGTGGCATGGTCAAACCTAAAATAAGTCTATAATAGTTGCCCAATTCTTATCATGTAGACAACATCATGTACTAAGCTTTTTGTCTACGCCCGGCAGCTTGCTACATGTGGCAGTTCAGTGGTGAGAAGAGCATCTGTGCCCTCAAGGAACTCCTGGTTCATGGGAGCAGGCAGATACCCAGCCAGGCCATTATAAACAATGTGGCAATACAGAGAAATGGAGAGGTACAAGGTAGTATGAAGTTACCAAGGAGACACTTGGAGTCTCCTCACCTCCCAGGAGAGGTTCAGCCTTCCCTAGCCCACACATCTGTCAGGATTAGCTGGAACATTGGGAACCAGCAGTTAGTGTAATGGCTATGTCGCTGGACTCCCACGTAGTAGACCACGGTTCGCGTCTCGGACCTGGTGGCTTACAACTCACGCCGGGGCGTGTGCGTGTGTGCGTGCGTGCCCAAGATCCCGAGAGGAGAATGGAGGAGAAGGGATTGCGGCGAGACCATCCCCCCTGGGAGGTGATTTCTCGCTTTCTGTCTCTTTGTCTCTCTCTGTCTGTCTGGCGAGCGCACGCGCCCTATAGCAAAAAACCTCTCCCCCCCCCCCAAAAAAAAAAAAAAAAAAAAAAAAAGGATTAGCTGGAACACCAGTTTCCCTCCAGGCACCATCCCCTCCCTCCACTGCACCTCTCTTCCTCTTCCCTAGGCCATTCACCCTTGACATAGATCCCTTCTACTTTCTCAAATTCCTGTTTTCCTTCGAGGCCTTTCCTTCCTATCCACCCTAATCCACAAACTTTTCTTTCTCTCAACATCTATAACACAAGTCTTTTATTTACTAACAGTTCCCAACCTAACTGCACACTAAAATCATCCTAGGAGCTTAAGTAAAAGAGAAAACAAAAACCAGAACTCTGAACTTGCCCTACTCTTCACTCTAGAGACGATGCAAGGACATCATTTTCCCACAGTGCTCTATGTAGCTCATATGCAGCAAGGACGGAGGTGGGAACCGTTACCCCACTCACTTGCTGCCTAATCCTAGCAGCTTGTGTTACAGAGAAATGCAGAGCTGACAAACTGCCATACCCGTGGTCTCACTTGATCCCCAGTCAGCCCTGTGAAATGGCAAGTGAGAGGTGCTTAGTGCACTGTAAGGCTGGGAAAACTGAGTAATAAAAAAGTGAAGTAACAAGCCTGAATTGTGTAAATCTTAGGCCCACATCCTCTGACTTGCCCTGTGCTATTAGGAAAGAAAAAAAAATACATATGTGTGTGCGTGTGTGTGTGTAATAAGGATGAAGGAAAAGTCATGTGTTTTTCCTTTGAGTGCCCTCCTCCCCTGGCCTCACACATGTAATGTTGCTCAGCTCAGGTATGAAAGGTTGCAGGTACGCATCAGGACTGGGTATTGTTTTAGATCTCCACCCTAGAAGGAGGAACTGGCAGTCGGATGTAAATCAGAAACCATATGACGGGATACACTTGACCAAACTCTGTGAGAAAAGGGAAGGTTACAAATAGCCTGAGGTATTAGAACTTTCCTCAAAATCAATCAGGAGTCACGTTCTGATCAGGAGGGTGGATAACAGGATAATGAGGACTGAAATGTTCTAGGGTTTCGTTTCTTTCAGCCCAGCTGCCACCTGCTATTTCAGTTCACTGGGGCTCTTGTGAATGGGTGCCTTCTTACCTGTCCTCCCTTAAAAAGCAAACACGGAAACGTTTGTTCAGCTCCCCTCTCTGCTGCTCCTGCAAGCAGCCCAGGAAGTAGTGCTGACTAAATGAGGCCTCGACAAACATAAACTTGGGCAGGAAGGAGTTTGAAGTGGAGGCAGGGCAAAAAAAAAAAAAAAAGCCATTTTTTTCTTTATGTTTTCAATCTTCCTGCTAGATTTTCTCCATGCTCTGCTTTGGAAATAGCTTCATCTTTGGGAGGTGTCCTATGTATATTTCATTTCATTGTTCTCAAGAAAAATGTTCAGTTCTCAGAAAAGAACAAGAAAAGGAATGGAAGGAGCGGCCTGGGTGTTCCCATGCTATGGAAAATGGCACATGGATGTGGGGGGTGGCAGGAGGGCTGGCATGACACAATCTGCTGATCAGCAATTCTGGGGCAGCCAGAAGGGTATTCCTAAGGGGAGCATGTTCTAAACCAGCAGAAAATAAATGCTGCTTCAAAAATAAGCATTTCAGGCTGTGACTTCCCTGGGTCAAGAAGCCTCGTCGTTATTTTTCAGAGTAAGTCTGCCCGAGCACATACTGTCTGCCACACTAAAGAGCTTATTTCAGAAGGCACTGCCTTCTCATTTTCATAAATAAATAAACCCTCACAGGTCTTTAGAATCTGATTATATTTGGAACAAAATTCCTAAATATAGGGCCATTATCTGAAACCATGTGACCATCACCAGTCTTTTAACCTAATTTTGTCTACTAGAGAATGGCATGCCTCCAGGGTTGTGATCAGGCTATAAGCCGGTTCTCAACAAATATCAGAGGTTATTTTTGTTGTTGGGGGGAGGCGAGAAGTGGGAAAAATCAAATGACTCTTTTTTAATTACCAGGAAGCACATGTACTCACCAGAGTAAGAGAGAGCGAGAGAGAGAGGCAGAGACAGAGACAGGCAGACAGAAAGGGAGAAGGAAGAATCACCTCCCAATGGTACGTGACCATGTTGCAATCCTTTCTTCATGTCTCCATCCTATCAGAATTTGGAGCATGCCTGCACATGTACTCAGCTTGTTTTTCAAGCTGCTGAGGTCGATATTTGAACCATAGTCAGCCATATGGGATCAAGCTTCCTTAACCACTAAGACAGGGGACCATCCTGACAAATGACTTTCTCTTGATTATATAACCCAATATTTTCATATTCACCTAGAGGATTGATCCTCCTCTTCATTGGTCTTTATCATTTTTCTCTTAGGACAAAGTCCCATTCTCAGAGAAAAAGCTAATATACCACCTTTCATCTTTGCTGCTAGCTGGCAAAAAGGTTGTTTCTGTCTTCGTGTTTTTAGTTAACTGACATGCCCTCAACCTGATCTTTTTTTTTTTTTTTTTTGGAGAGGTTTTTGCAATAGGGCACGTGCGCTCGCCAGACAGACAGAGAGAGACAGAGAGACAGAAAGCGAGAAATCACCCCCCAGGGGGGATGGCCATGCCGCAATCCCTTTTCCGGTCTCCTCTCGGGATCTTGGGCACACACGCACACGCGCCCAGCGTGAGTTTTAAGCCACCGGGTCCAGGACGCGAACCGCAGTCGACTACATGGGAGGCCAGCGACATAGCCATTACGCTAACTGCTGGTCCCCAACCTGATCATTTTTAATCAGAAGAGTAAATCAACTCTATCCATTCACCAGGCACTAATCTCCTAGTGTAGACTGAGTTCAAAGGATAACTCGTTTTATAGGATAGATGTGTTTCTTGCCCTGATGAAGCTGTCTCATGGGTGGGAAGGCATTAATAAATAATCAGTCTAAATCACCTAAATTATACTGGAATAGGTGCCTTGGAAAATGACTGTGAAGACATAGGTCTGGGTTTAGAGTATAGGCTGAAGTTTCAAGAATGGCTTTTTCTGGGGAACCAGCAGTTAGCGTAATGGCTATGTCACTGGACTCCCACGTAGTCCACCGTGGTTCGTGTCCCGGACCCGGTGGCTTAAAACTCACGCCAGGCGCGTGTGCGTGCATGCCCAAGATCCCGAGAGGAGAATGGAGGAGAAGGGATTGCAGCGTGACCATCCCCCCTGGGGGGTGATTTCTCGCTTTCTGTCTCTAATGTCTCTCTCTGTCTGTCTGGCGAGCGCACGTACCCTATAGCAAAAATCTCTCAAAAAAAAAAAAAAAAAAAGAATGGCTTTTTCTGAGGAAGTGGCATTTCAGACTAGACTTAAAGGATAAGAATGAACTGGTGAAGAGAAGGCAGCAGAAGGGAAAATATTCTTGGTAGTGGGATGGCAAATGTGAAAGGCCTGAAAGAAGGCCAGCCCTGCCTCCATGCGCTACCTGGAAACTAGGGGTGGAAGTGCTGAACACAATGCATGTGATGGGGACACAGAGGAGGCATAACAGTCAGAGATTTCCTGGAGGAGTCACACCTGAGCCAGGTAAATGAACGAATGATGAAGTGCATTCCTGAAAGAGGAGGATTGGCAACAGGGACACGAGGAATGAGACAGAGTAAGCTGACTCTTACTGCGGGGGAGAAAGTTGGGGTACTGTGGGCAGAGATTTGAGCTACAAGGATATGTGGGAGAAATAGGGCACCCTGGAGACTCAACATGAGGAGAAGGGGGATCCAGGACAAAACAACAACTTCAAGTGAGGCAAAACTGGAAACAAACTCCTGGTAAGAGGCTACTGAAGAATCACACCTCAGGCTTTCTCCTGGGTAAACTTTATTTACAAAATTAGGTAACCATGTGCTGGATTTGGCCCATAGGTTGTAATTTGCTGACCCCCCCCCCCCCCGACTCTAGATCATAAACTAGAGGTTCAGGAAAAATCACATGATGTTATTCACTTTGGGAGAGGAATGCATTAAGTGAAGCAACCGGCTCTTTCCAGGATGTTGGGTTTCTTGTGGTTCATAAACTTGAAGAGTCTTCTAAATGCCAGGCTCTGTGCTAAGCCCTGGAGAGTCAGTGAGAACAGGGTTGTAGAGATTCCTTTTCGATCATCAGTGAGTAGCCATGGTTTGTTGTCCACCATGTGCTAGGGCCTCAGGATTCAGTAGTGAATAAGCCTAGTGGTTCATCTATCCCTCAGTCAGTCCATCCATTCACTCAGTCCCTCAGCAAGCATGTCTTGAACTTCTATGATTCCAAGACATGTTGGCAGAACTCTGTGGAATTTATTGACGACCCAGCCATGACTCCCAGCCATGAAGGTAAGCAACTTGGAGTTATTTACCTTCTAGAGGGGAAAACGAGCCAGGTATATTAACATCCAGGGTCTGAGTTGCAGAGGAGAATGTGCTGCCAAGAAAGTAGATATGGGGGCAGTGGGTGCCCAGAGTGAAGCAAGATGACTTCCAGCTGGAAGAAATCAGGGAGGCTGACAAGATGACATGTAGCTTCCTGTTAACCCTTTAGAGTGACATATGAGTCTGTGAAAAGATTACAAGCAGCTTCTGAAAAGACAGTGCTCTTTTGTACATGCTACCAGCCCTCAGGCCCAATGAGCCAAGTCTTATAAATACTTTGTGATTTCAGAGGTCCTGGAAATGGTTTCTCTCTCTCCCCAACAAAATGACCTTACCTAGATGTTTTCCAGTTGGCCAGGATTTCCATATTTGCCGGCTCTTGAGTTGTGTACTGAAAGGAGTTATTAATATGCAAAAGAAGAAATAATAATAATTCTTTCATAATTCTGTACAGAGTATCATTTCATCTATTTTGCAGATAAGGAAGCTGAGACTAAAAGGACTAATAGCTTGTCCAGTATCACAGAAAAAGAAGTAACCAGAATTCATGTCTGTGACTCTCAGATGGCTCTATCTTTGATAAACATTTTGGCTGCCAGTCTCCAAACCTGGAGTCTGCTTTGACTCCATCTGTGATCGTCCATTCAGGTCAGCTCCCTGCTTGACACCTTTCTCCATTCTTGCAGAGGCATCTCTTTCTGCTTTGCTTCCATAGCCACCACTCTGGCTCTATGGACATCATTCACAGGGTCAGCAAACACTTGTCTTGCCGACAGGGGACTCATGGTCTATTACCCAAGACTTAATATTGACCTTTCCGGGCCAGCAGATGGTGTAGTGGTTAAGGCACTGGATTCTGACATGGCTGACTGCAGTTCCAGTCTTGGACCTGGTGGCTTGAAAATCATACCAGGATGTGTGCGTATATCCCCAAAATCCCAGGAGGATGGAAGAGAAAAGATTGCAGCTTGCCAATACCCACTGGGGGATGAGTTCTCATTTTCCCTCTCACTATCTGTTTGGCAAGTTCATATGCCCTATGGAAAAAAAAAAAAATTAATGGACCTTTTCACCTCTTTTTTGCCTCTTTCAAATCTGTCAGCCAGGTCCTGGAAATGGCATCTCCTTAGTGAAATTCAAGACATATTATTAGACTATTTAAGCTGTACTAGGCTCAGTCTTTAGGAAGAAAAATGACAAATTTACAGTTTCATGCAAAGCACATCACTTGAGTCCAAAGCCTTCAGAATAAACAGCAAACTTCATTTGAACTAGCCATAGGGAGTCTGGTACAAAGAAACATTCTGGACTCAGGAAGAACCAAAAACTTTTCTGAAAGAGAACAAGCTGATCGTTGAAGAAGACTTGTGTCGTGTCTGACATTCCCAGACTTCACTCCATCCACCAGTCAACAGCAGGAAAGAGAAAGAGAAAGAGAAAGAGCACCTCACTGACAATTGTAGCTCGAGGATAAATAAAATAGAACTGCAGAAAGACCCTAGACTGATGGAAGCATGGTTGTGCTGGCTCGTGGCGGGAGATTAGGATTTTAAAAGCCTCTGATCAACTCCTATACAGAGACTAGTCTACAAAGGTCATTGGCTATGATAATTAAACTGTTTTTGTAAATAGGAGCAATTCCAAGAAGGTGGTTGACCTTTGGAAGAATTTCTAATAGTGTTCACTTCATGATTGATTGGAAATATCTACAAACATGCGTGTCCTGAGAGGTGAATGAGAAAAGTGTGTCATTGTTGTTTCCCCAATGGGTCTATTTGTCCTTGTGGAACAGTTTAGGGGACAGTAGGACTGAGAAAACAAAACTGGCCCCAGGCTCTTGGAAACTCTGTCTGTGAATGGATTCTATGGTTCTAAGACTTAGGAGGTTGGAAAAGGGATAAGAAGATCATAGGCAGAAGATGCTGATGAAGAGAATAAATGCAATAAATTATTTTAGGTCATTAAGTTGATTTTTGGTAGAAAGGAATACAAAGGTCAATGTCACCAAGCTTGAATTTTATCTTTCTAAAAACAGTGCAGAACTCTGTGGGCAGAGTTCATATGATGGAGTAATGAATCATACCGACACCTCTTGGTCTGACCCCAGGGAAGATATCGGTAACTTCATTGAGGTTTCAGTGATTTCTCTTTGACACTCTTTTGAGAGAAAACAAGCAGAGAGGGAAATACCCTGGCAGGCTAGAAACCCACTTTCGAGGCCATGGTCTATGACAAACACCTCATGCAAATTCTGTGCTTGCTTTTGCGCTCCATTTCTTTACCAACTATGTAGCTAAGCAAAATGGAACAAAAAAATGGTGTCTTGGGAGAAATAAAATTGCTGAATTAGATACAGGCCTCCTTTATCTAAAGAAAAAAAGTTAAACTATGGTACTGGTGAAACGAGTTTTAGGGGGTTATTGTGGGATTTTATGTGAGACCAAGATGGCTAGTTAAAATGATGATAACTGAGTCTCATCATTGTGGTAATAAATATTTCTAGAATTTCAAGGGTGCTTTCTCTCTCTCTTTTTCTCTCTCTCTCATGTTATCATAAAAAATAAAAATTTAAAATATGCTCAAAAGAAGAAATTTTTTTTGACTGGCCCTGTGGTTAGTGGTCAAGGGAACTGGATTCCATATGGCTGTCTCAAATCCTCACCCCAGAGACTTAGAAAACTTACCAGGCACTTGTTCACATATGCCCCAAATCCCAACAAGAGAGAAATGGAGAAGGAGTTGTGATATGACCATGCCCCATTGGAGGTCACTTTCCCCGTCTCCCTTTTTCTATCACTCTCTGTCTCTCTGTCTTTCTCTGGGGAGCACATGCATCCTCTGGCAATTAAATTTTTTTAAAAAAAGCCTGTCAATTCCTAATCTTTGGGATAGTAATTAGTATGTAAGAATGTATAGGCTCTTATGTTAGAGATCTGAATTTGAATTCTGCCTAGACACATCATTCAGTAATCCTACAAATGCTTCTCTAGTGTGTATCCATTCTTTATTTCGCTTCCAAAATATCACCCTCTCCTAGATGTTTTCCCTCCTCACTCATCAATTCTTATCAATCTCCTTTCTCAGTTGCTTCTAAACTTTCTGATCTTTTAACACTCAGACCTTGACCACCTTCTCTTTTCTATCTTCACATTAACTATACACAGTCAAAACACACATATTAAAAAATAGAGATTATTAGATTGGATAAACTCAGTTTTATATTTTTTGTACTTCCAGATAGAAAAGTTTAAATTAAAAGATGGGAAAAGCTATAACATGTTAGCACCAGGGTTTGTTTTTTTTGTTTGTTTGGTTTTTTTTTTTTTTTTTTTTTTTTTTTTTTAGAGAGAGATTTTTGCTATAGGGTATATGTACTTGCTGGACAGATGACCAATAGAGAGACAGAAAGCAAGAAATCATGTTGCAATCCCTTCTCCACTCTCCTCTCAGGATCTTGGGCATGCACATACATGCACCTAATATGAGGTTTAAGCCACTGGGTCCAGGACTCGAACCATGGTCAACAATGTGAGAGTCCAGTGATGTAACTGTTATGCCATCTGCTGGTCTAACCAGCAATAATTTTTTTAAAATATTTTATTTAACTTTATTTATTTATTTCAAATTTGACCAGAGAGGGGTAGAATGTGAGAGAGAGAGAGAGAGAGAGAGAGAGAGAGAGAGAGAGAGAGAAAGCAGGCCGCCAGGTTCGGGACTCGAACCGCAGTCAGCCATGTGGGAATCCAGCACCCTTAACCACCAAGTCACCTGCCAGCCCAGCCAGCAATAATTTTTTAAAGTTGAGGAAACTGGACCCAGCCAGTGGTGTGGTAGCTAAAATGTTGGACTTCCACATGGCTGACTACAGTTTGAGCTTCAGACCTGGCAGCTTGAAAATCACACCAGACATGCATGTGTGTATGCCCAGAATCCCCAGAGGAGAATGGAGGATAAGGGATTGCAGCATGGCCACAATCCCTCACTTTCCCTCTCTCACAAGAACACGAGCCCTTCAGCAAAAACCTGAAGGAAAAAACAAAGTTGGAGTAACAATGTCAAACAAAGTAGACTTTGGAATAAGGACTTTTAGCGTGGATAAACAATCATTACATGATGATAAAGAGGTCAATTCTCTGAAAAGACATAACAATCTAAATGTTTATGTAACTAAAAGTGGAGTTTTCAAATCCATGAAATAAAAACTGATAGAACCAAAAGAAGAGACAAATAAATCCACAATTAAAGTTGCAGCCTTTAACACTTCTTGCTCAATATTGATAGAAAAGGTATTCAGAAAATCAATAAAGATGTAGAAAAACTGAACATTTTCAGTCAAATTGACCCAATTAACATTACAGAGCATTCACCCAATAACAGCAGAATAAACACTTTTTTCAAATATACAGGAAAAATTTACCAAGATAGTTTTCTGGGTCATCAAAATGCCATGTACTCTGGAAATAAGGGTCTACAGAGCGGTAAAGCTTGACTTAGAAAATATCTTTCCCATATATAGTTATATCAGAAATTAGAATAACCAGTCTCACTAGGTAATTAGTTTCCCACCAGTGGAGATAATGGAGAAGGCTTGATGATCACTCCCATATGTTATAAATAGCAGAGAGTCTTTTTCAGATTTCAAATTTCAAATGTTATAAAACTATTATTCAAATTAAACCATATTTTAAAACACTAAAACGTGTGACAAATATAAAGGCAGGTGAGAACCAGTTACTATACCCTCAGACTTGACAGGGTACCTGAGGCACAGCCACAAGGTCTCCAGTGCTCCACTGCACATGAATTTGAACAACTAGATGAGAGGATTTGGATAGGATGTGTCCTTCAAATTACATCGAAGTCAGATCATCTTGAACCATCTTCTCCACTCCGTGAGGTTACTATTCCTTCACCCTCTTAGAAGTTCTATAGTCCTCGTTTTATAAACTAAGTTCACTCTGGATAATAAGATGGGCTCCTGAATAAGTCTTCATGTTCAAACTCTTTATAATTTACAAAATTAAAATCTTGGGGAAATTCTTTAACTTTTCAAAATCTCTGTGACTTGATACAAAAGGTGAGAATTCCAAAAGCATTTACGACAAGGGGTTTTGGTTGATTTGTTTGTTTTTTAGTGAAAAAGTGACTTAAGATGTGTGAAGTATTTAAGACAATGTCTGACACATAATATGGTTTTAATATATGTTAGCCATAGGGGCCAGCAGGTGGCATAATAGTTAAGGTGCTGGAGTCCCACATGGTCAATGATAGTTTGAATTCCAGATCTGGTGGCTTTAAAATCACTCTGGGTGGGACCAGTGGTTGGCGTAGTGGCTATGTCGCTGGACTCCCACATAGTCAAGCACGGTTCCAGTCCCGGACCCGGTGGCTTAAATTTATGCCGGGCGCGTGTGCGTGCATGCCCAAGATCCCGAGAGGAGAATGGAGGAGAAGGGATTGCGGTATGGCCATCCCCCCCTGGGGGGTGATTTCTCGCTTTCTGTCTCTCTGTCTCTCTCTGTCTGTCTGACGAGCACACGAGCCCTATAGCAAAAACCTCTCAAAAAAAAAAAAAAAATCACTCTGGGTGCATGTGTGTGCATGCCCCAAATCCCAAGAGAATGGAGGAGAAGACATGTGGCATAGCCATCCTTCCTAGGAGAGGTGATTCATCACTTTCCCTCTCTCTTTCTTTCCCTATCTCTCTCCAGCAAGTACACACACCATATGGCAAAAATAATCTAAAAAAAAAAAATATCTGGAATAAATATTAGCCATTATTTCTTCCAGGCATTGGAAGTGTTTTGGGGAATACAAATAGCAAGATTTCAGAACAAGATAGATACTGTTTCAAATTTAGCAAAGTCATTTAGTAGCTCTTTGAGTACCTCCAACGTTTCACTTCATTGTCCTCAGTATTTGTTCCATAATTGTTGATCAAGCACCTACCATGTGCTCAAAATTCTTCATGGTTCTACTTGTAAAACATTGAGATAAAGAGGAGTAAGGATCTAAAAGATACAAATAAATCACTTGGTAATGAATTGGAGGGTACTGACAAAAATTAATATCGCCTAATTTATTTCTAGGTCCTTGGTCCAAGAGCTAAACCTATCCTTCTAGAACACAGACTTTTACATGTTCCCATACTCCTAGAGTTTATAAAACATGACACATGATTAGGAATTGATATTCTTTGTGGGATCCAGTGAGTTAAGGGTATATCTGTTTGTAAAGCAGTCAGAAATAGGACTCTTTGCCCACCATGGAGGTACAGCAGTAACACAACACTCTGCAATACTGAAGCCACACAGTAAAGTCTGAATCCATGTCCATATGTCTCTCTACACACATGTACGTGTGCCTGTGATCCAAGCTAGCTGAGGCTGCAGGCAGATCACAGCATGAAGATGCTGTTGAGGGTGCCTGTCTCTCACTCTGTCACTCTCACTCATGGGAGAGATAGAAAGAAAGAAAGAAAGAAAGGAAGGAAGAAAGAAAGAAAGAAAGAAAGAAAGGAAGGAAGGAAGGAAGGAAGGAAGGAAGGAAGGAAGGAAGGAAGGAAGGAAGAGAGAGAGAGAAAGAGAGAAAAAAGAAATAAAAAGATTTTCATACATATTGATTTTTACATCTCAAAATCTAGCACCAAATCTGCATTTTCCCATTTGTTACCATTTATTTATTTGGGTGTATTCTTGCTAGCAGAAAAATTGAATAATAATAAAGAAAAAAGTATAGAAAAATACTTTCAAATTTAAAAATGAAAGTCTTTTAAATGTGTTTATTCTCTTTTCTACAAACTGGGAAAACACCATCATAATGACAAATGGCCAAAGATGACCCCAAATAAACTTTTAAATAAGGTGTTGTACAAGATGGACTTTGAAAATCATTGTCAAATATGAATCAAGCAATTTCTAGGATTTGGTTGATAATAATGAATGTGTCTCATCTGTGATATCTCATAGCTGAAAACCTCCCAAAAGATTCTGCTTGCCATAGCTCTCTCTTTTTAAAATAAAGATTTCTAATCTTTGAGGTCTTTCCTCTCTAGACAATCCTCTCTTCCCAATCTGGGAAGTTAACACCACCTGACACTTTCTGATTATATTTATCCCTTAACGAGAAACTTAAAACACAAACTTCCCTCTCTCATTACCTTCCTCTTGCAACCCTTATGAATACACCTTTTAATTTCTCCTTGAGTTAGCTTAGCTGTTGTATCTCATCTTAAGTGCCTTATGTGTGCAACTAGTTGAGCTTTTAGTGAAGAATTCTTCATAAGATAACAGTCTTTCATAGTCACCCTGACTGCCAGACATTCCCCAAAGATGCCATATCTGGGCACCTTTAAACATGCTCTTCTTTCCACTTGTCACTCCAAGTATCACTTTCTCTGGCTGGTGAACTTTTCACATCCTTCCCTACTCAGCTCAGTATCAGTTATCTATGCAGACTTCCTTTTTTTATATCTGTAAGTGACATCTCTGGGCTAGTTCATCTATGATCTCTGTAACATGCTGAATAATTGTCTTCCAAAGGTGACTAGGTCCTAATCCCAGGGACCTGTGAATATGTTACCTTACCTGGCAACAGGGATTTTGCAGATGTGATTCAGTAGGTATTTTGAGATGGAGAGTATCTTGGATTATTGAGTTTGGCCAAACATAATCACAAGGGCCTTATAAGGGAAAGAAGTAGGGAAAAAATCGAATCAGAACTGATAGAATTATACTTACAATGATGCACTTTGAAGATGGAAGAATGGGACACACCATGAACCAAAAAAACATGGGTGGTTTCTATAAGTTAGAAAAGGCGAGGAAACATATTCTCCCAGAGAGCCTCCAAAAGGAACGCAACTCTGCTAGCACCCTGATTTTAGCCCAACAACACTCATTTCAGACTTCTGACCTCCAGAACTGTAAGATAATAGATCTTTGTTATCTTAAGCCAAGTGTCACAATTTATTACAACAGCAATAGAAAGCTAACAGAACCTCTCTAAAGCTGATTGTTTTAGGGAATAAAAACTTCAATATGTGACTTTTTCCTGTAGATAAGTCAACTTGCCCATAACTATTAGTAGTGGATATAATAAGGGCTGACTAAATTAACTATGATCAGTCAGTCAGTAAGTGGATAATTCAGTGAACAATTCTTAGGAGAATTTAATCAGGGGTTGGATAGTACAGTGTATAGAGCTGTAGATTCAGGGTTGGAAACCCAAATGACAGTTTTGTTCTGCCACCTGCATGGGAATGAATCATTTCACCTCTGAATCTCAACTTCTTTACCTAAAAAAAAAGAAATCAAAATATTCCTTATTACTCTGAGGCACTTAACAGCCAGAAGACTATATGACCATATGCCAGGGAAATTTTAGAAGGCATGCCTGAACTAGGTTGGGTGTCGAACTGGTGACCTCAGAGGTCTCTCCCAGCTCAAAGATTCTATGATCCAGACACAGCAGGATGCATCTTGTATAGAAAGTAACTCCAAGACAACTGGTTTTTCAGAGTCCCTTGGGGGGGTGGGGGGGACAAAGTCCTCTGAGAGCAAACAAAGACACCAGTAGCTTTGGGTCAAGCACTGCTTCAGATTCGGGCCAAAGGCAATGAGAATGCCACAAAAAACATCAAAGGGAGGAATCTGGCCCTGGAACAAGAAGACGGATGGAGGGGAAGTCATGATCTGCAGTAAAACAAATAAATAACCTTTAAAATCACATCTGCAGACGGTCTAACGTTCTTAAATGCTTTCCAATAAGCTTCGCTGGTAGCTTGCCACAAATCCTGTCCAAAAGGATTTACAACAGATGGAGGCAGGGAATCGTGACCTAGCCCCAGTGCTGTTACTAACCAGTCGGATGACCTTGGGCACATCATTTCACCTCACTGGTCTATAAGTTTCTCATTTCAAAGTGAGTGGACTTAATTAGGTGACTTCTGACCTCCCCTCTCGCCTCACATTGTTACCACCTTCCAGCCCGAGCTCTGATCATGGACACAAAGCACAGTGGTTAATTTTGTATTAAGTAAGCAGTCATTTACAAGATTCTGCAAGGAAATCTAAATTTAAATTTAAATCCTAGGCTTGACACAAGGTCAAGAAGGGAAAGAAGGAAGAGGAAAGCAAGGAGGGATATAGAACTTTAAAACAACATTTCCTTGTTATTTCCCCGCTTATAAGACTGCTCGAAGTCAGCAATGATTGCCGTTTTTGAAATGACCCTGCTCTAGTTAAAAATGGAGGTTAGACTTTGAACTGCTGCTGCTTTTCTGTTCATGGACAGAACTTCAGGCTTGGGCCTCCAAGACGTGAAACCCCAATACCAAGATAATACTGAGAACACTTAATCCCCCTTTGTCCTAAGCTTTCCAGTGCAGGAATCTAGCAAGATGGAGCACTGAGCTGTCTCCCAGATTTCCCATTTTAGGACAGGTCTTGAAATAGTTTGTGATGTAACTATTTCCACTGCATTTATTTCAGACCTTCCCCTATCTAAGCCAAAATTGCTAGAGCAAGAACTCTTAGTTTTTTGAGAAAGACCCAGACAAAAATTAAAAAGAGGGAGGCTTTACATTTGCCAGGCATTAGAAGGTGTTCTGAGTTTGAAATTCAATGAGGTTGCAGTGTTTTCATGATCATCCTTCAGCCACCCCCCCAGATACCTTATACACACATAGCCAGCTGTGTCCATGGGATCATTTTTAGTTCCTAGACACCAGCATATATTTACCAAGAAAGAATAAAGAAAATTATAAGGACAGTGAAGTGTATTCAGAGAGTTAATTATACATAATTCTGTATATTTCCAGAATGTTCTGAAGCAGTGCTTTACAGAGTATGGTTCATATATATGTGGTAGTATACAATTTACAAAGCAATCTTAGTTGTGATAAATGGACTGGTATGCACCGCTGCTCTTAGAGTCCAGGCTCAGGAAGAAATCCTGTGAAACTTAAAAAGATGAGGATACACATTCCATTATCACCTCTCCTCAATAATTCATCCACTTCCAAAGTGGTGCCCTGGCCGACCTTCCTGCGACTTTGTCATGGCCCCATCCAAATGGCAATCCTACCTTCAGGTCCTACTCACCATCTCTCAGTCACCTTCCCTGGGCTTTCATTCTCTTAACTTCCAGCATATCCTTACCTCCAAACCAGCCTCATGTTTTTTCAAGTTCCCCTAATCCCTCAGCTCTAGCCCTTGTATCACCTCCCTAAACTCAGTGTTTCACTTAATCCCAAGCTCTTCTTCCTCAGTCACAGCCTCTTCTTACCCACACGGCCTTCTGCTACCACCCAATCAGAAGCCCCTTTGCCTTTCCTACCCCACTATTCCTTCTCAGGTTGAAAATCTCTTCTTTCCGAGACCAACCCACTGCCTTGGAGCGTCCTCCACCTTACTCATTGTGCTAATTTCCTGCCTAGTTTTTGAAACAATACACTGAAAAACTGGTCCTCAAGCTTAAGAGTCACTCCTGTCTGCTCTTTCTAAGCACATCCATAGAGCAACACTTTCTCTCGGTTCTTCGCCCATTTCCCTCTTGTCTTTTTTACTTTCTTAGTGCTACTTTCCCTCTATAAATAAATTTATTTAAGCAGAAAAAAGTGAGTTGACTTAAGGAAAAGGTCTTAATGCTACATAATAGTGCCAGTGATATGTGGGTGTGGTCAAAGTTTCAGTGATTATAAATGAATGACAGGTTGACAAAAACTATTGTAGAATTATAAAATATTTTTAAACTTTTTAAAAATTTGTGTGATATCTAACAGCAAGGAAGACTGGGATAACTAACCCACTGTTTAGACAAGGAAGCTAAGACTCAGAGGTTGTATGAATTATCTAATGTCATGCATCCAACAACTGGTAGATGGAAGACTAAAATGAAGTCTACTGATTGTATATCCAGTGTTCTAGCTTTTCCTGATGGTTACACTTTCTCATCCACATGTACTTAAATAAGAATCCTTCTTAACTCAAGTATAGATGCCAAAAACAGATCCTAGGAAAGGGTACTTCCCGAGAGTAAAGAGAAATGAAATATTCATCCCAGGTAGTTTGAATATGTGTCAAATTAAGAAGCGGCATGATCTATTAGCCAAGGAAGAGACAGCAAATCACTGAAATGTAAATAAGTTTCTCTTATAGAAGGTGGTAGAAATATTAAACACAAACACAACTCAAGGAAAGTCAGATAAGTAAGACTCCTGCATTTTCAAATATCAGATATTTGAAAAAAGAAGTTGTCCAAAGATAGAAAATGCAGATTCTGAATGAGGTCAGTTTCCAGGACTAGTGTGGTCATCTTGCATCAGGCAATCCCCTGGTACACTGTGAGACATTTACAGAAGAGTGATCAGGAATCAGGAAAGAGATGCCCTGGGCATTGGCTGGTCTGGAAAAACGGCCCCCATAGTGAAGGGTGGCCATGAATAGAAATGGTCATAGACAAAGCATATTGTCATACCTGAGTTTCAAGAAAGTTTCCAGGCATCATTATGTACAGGTGCTTAAGTCAGAATTGGTCAGATCTGGTCTACCCACCAGCATTACCATCACATTACCAGCAGTAATGTGATGGTAGCTGTCCCATTTCTTCACATTTAGGAAGGTGGCACTAACAGTTTCTAGCTCTGAGAGCACATCTCTCATTTTATGCAACTGTATTCTAATGTAGCAGAGATCCAGCATAAAATATGTGGTTAAAACATCATGAGTGAAAAATATATTCACCTGTTAATGTGGGATTAACTCCATCTACAGGTATATGAAAAGTTGAGCACACTTAAAGGGGGGGGGGTGGGTGAGTGTTAATTCTGAATAGATTTTAACTCAGTTGCTTATGGACAAGGTGCAAGAGTCTATAAAAATTTTTATTCTCAATTTCTGTGCCATCAACTTGTCTTCAACACCTTTCTAATCCTTGGATTCTTGAATTTCTAAGAAGTTATCTTGTGGACACCTGTAATATAACAATAATAAGAGTGAGCTAGAAAAATAAAAGAAAACAAATCAGAACTATCTAAAAAGAAAAATGAAAACCAGTTTGGACTATCAGGGACCTGATAAGCAGGGACAAGTGTCTCAGGTATGTCTTCAGAGAGAAAAGGATGTTGGGATACTCTCAGCATGACAGTTGTCTATATTACAGGCTGGTAAATAAGACTTCCTGGAGCTCTTATTGTCTGAGGAAGACATGAAGAAAGCAGGGTAGGAGGTTTGGCAAAATCCACCTTTCTGAAACATACATTTTATAAAAATGATGGCTTAATTCGTGTGTCATATATTTTCTGCTATCCCCTTTACAGCCATTCTCCACACTTACAAGTTCTGCTTTCCCAGTCAGTGTGGATGCAAGCTCTTTACCATTTGACCTCTGGCTGTGAAAGCCACCAGTGAGAAGCCAGAGGACAGAGAATGCAAGTTTAGACTACTGATTCCTAGCCTCTGTTCCACCTATATTCATGGCTCTACTCCTATACTGAAGCTAGCTTCTTTATTCAAATCCTCTTTTGGGATTCAGATAATTACTTTTTCCATTAGAGGTATTAATAGTTTGCTGCTATTGCTGACTCTTAGGGTATGGCACTTCCTGTCTGTTTCTCCAAATCTTTGCAAATAATGGTTTCATAAAATTTTCCTGACACAAGCAGGGGGCATGGTGGTTAAAGCAGTTGGGCTGCCACATGACTAACCATAGTTGGAGTTCTGGATCCAGTGGCTTGAAAGTCATGCTGGGAACATGTGTGCACATGCCCAAAAATCCCAGGAGGAGAATGGAGGAGAAGGGATTATGGTGTGGTCATTGCTCCTTATAATCCCCCGCCGAGGGGGGTGGTTTCTCACTTTTCCGTTCTCTGCTTCTCTCCGGCGAGTGCATAGGCCCTATGGCAAAAATCTAAGAAACAAAATAAAACAAAAAAAGTTCTTCATTACCCAGAATGAGTATGGCATCTGTCTCCTACATTACCAATACACATTTGATATGTGTAATGATTACATATTTAACAAAGTCTATCAGCACTAGCCAGATTGGGTGATAATAAGTGTAACTTTTATTATCTCCATGTCTCTGGGACTTGCTTAAATTAGGGATATCTTGCCAGTCCATAGGCAAGACCCTCCAGATACCAGAAAGCCCCAGTGAGATTCCCCTTATATTTTTAATTACTCAGAAACTCTAGGTAGGCAAATACTGTACATTGCTGTTCTATTACTGCATGATAAAGTAACACAATTTTAGGAGATTAAAACAAAATCTATTTATTAGCTCACCATTTACGCAGGTCAGAAGCCTGGGATGATCTAACAGGCTATTATGATTATTCTCACAAAACCAAAATCATGTTGTTCACCAAAGTCATGCACATCTCATCTCATCTGGAGTGTTGTGTCCTCTTCCATGCCGGTATCATCTGAGGGCCATCTCAGCAACTAGAGGTTACTCATTCTTGTACATGGCCTCCTCCATTTTAGCTATCAGTGTAGTCTCCATCATGGTGAATATACTTGACTTTCTTGGTCTCTAACCTCTAGACTCAGGTCAGGCTCACTTGAATCCTCTCCTTTTGATGAACTCAACTGATCAGGGACCTTGATTACATCTAAAAATCCTTTTTGCTATATGTTATATTCACAGGTTCAGTTCACACTCTATCGGAAGGTATTATAAAAGGGTGAGGGCCAGTAGGAGTGATTAGAATTCTGCCCACTACACATTACTTCAATAAATCATGTAACCTGGCCAACACCAGGAATCTGGGACCTATACCACCAGTGCCACCTTGCTGCAGTATATGGAGGTTAAGGGGGCAGTGCACATCCATTCACATTGCAGCTAAGTGTGTTGTGATGTCTAAGCTGTAGCCATAGGCAATGGTTGAAGGCCTAAGAAGGTTTGAGCACGATAGAGCAGACCAAAATTCACAAGTTTCTTTGTTTGTTTTCCCTTTGTCATAGACAACTCAGAACAATGATTTTCATGCATGTCCTCCCACTTAGGACAAACTTATATTGTACTCATGATTATCTCGACTTCAAAGATGAGGAAACTGAGATTCCAAAGGATTGTTCAAATGTCCAAAGTCACCCAGATGAAACTGGCAAGCTAGGATTCAAGCTTGGGTATATAATATTCCTAAGATCTGGCCTTTAATGTGTAAGTTGCAAGACCATCTAGATGTTCTGCGTTCTGACACCTACTTTCCCTTTAACACCCCTCATTGCTGTTTTCCTGAACTTAAGCTCATTGACTGAACTTTTCCTTAGGACTAGATTTTTATCAGAAATGTCTGGTGCTAGTTGTTTCATATATACGGATCTCAGGCCCCCAAAGACAATTAATGTGATATGGATCTAAACTCAGGAATACTGCTCACTAGAGAGGCTATCTCTACTGAAACTGCCAATCACACTCATCAACATTACTACATGGAATTGGTATAATTGCAGCTAATACTAAAGAATCTTGAAATTTAATTAGTATGTGCAGCATACTCACTGGTAAATATGTTGGCCTTTCAAAAATATTGAAAATAGCTCAAAACCCCTATTATTACATTGACAGGCATTTAGGAACCCAAAGAATCCGTAATAAGAAACAATGCTCTATTTAAAGCTAATCAGTTTAAATTCACAATTGTCCATTGGGAAGCTTTGCTTAAAATTGAACTCCAAATCCAAATCCTAAAATAGAGAAGCCAATGTCTTCTGGAAAGTTACTACAAGTTCCAAAATTCACAATAAAATTATATTAAGCAAATTGTGTGTGCAACATTTGAATCAAGAAGATTAATGATAAATTTTCCCTTAAGTCAGTAAATTAGTGAATTACTCTTTAAATCTTGGAGAAGGGCCGGCCTGTGGTGTAATGATAAGCTTTGTGCACAGGGAGCTGGATCCTATAAGACCAACCTTGGTTCAAATCCTGGCTCTGGTGGCTGAAAAAAAACATACTGGGCATGTAAGTGTGTGCCCCAAATCCTGATGAGCTGGAGAAATTAAGGAAAAAGAGTATATCATAACCAAAACCACATTGGGGAATGCTTTATCTCTCTCTAGCAAGCACATATGACCTCTGGGAAAAATAAAACAAAACAGTGAGAAAATACTAGATTGTCTATTTTTTTTCATATCATCTGTCAACTTCATCCAAAATGTCTTTGTTATTCTTTATTTCCTATTGAATAAAATTCTATACGTTTAGTAAGGACACAAGGATACACATGGCATAACCCCTTCCTAATTCTCCAGTTCTATCTTCTGTCTTCCTCTTCTTTTATTCATTTGCCCAACAACTACATATTAGCTGCTACTGTGGCCTGGAGATAGAAAAATGGTCAAGACAGCCCCAAGAGCTTTCCTCTAGATGTCCTTTCTTGTCAGACCATACCTATGGTTCCTGGAACACCCACCTTACTCCATACCTACTTGTCCTTACATACACCTCCCTGAAAGGTTCTTCTCGCATTTCCATGTCCACCCACCTGGTGAACTCCTACACATGCCTTGTGTCTCAGCCTCAATATCACTATTATTGGAAGGTCTTTAATTCTACTCCTCCAACACCAGCAGCTGCACTTCCCAGAGTCTTTCCTCCTCTGGGCATGCCTTCACTGAGCACTTATCACATTTCTATAAGGCCTTACCCTGAACTGACTTCTAGTCACATCTCAAAACTCATCTCATTCTACCCTCTCTCTGCTCATTAATATCAGTTTCTTTTCATTTCTCAAACACACCAAGTTCTTCATGGCCTCAGATCACCCACACATGCTATTTTCTCAGCCTGCATAATTCTTCCCCGCACTTCTTACTGAGTTACCCTGGCTAGCCTTTCAGATCTCAGCTTAAATGTCACTTTCTCAGAAAGCCCTTTGTTGACTACCCAGACTTAAGTGAGTCCCCATTATTATTGATTCCATGATGCCTTTTGCTTAGATTCACAGCTCTTATCACAATTTTAATTCTATATTCTCTTTTGTGCTGTTTTATTCATCCATTTATTCCACAAAAAAATTAAGAACATATCATGTGCCATGCAAAACTTTAAAGATGGGGATAATTGTGGAGTGATTGTTTTCTCAGCTATGGAAAGACCTAAGTAGTCAACATAAATTACACAAAGAAATAAACTAGGTCATTTTAAGCACTTATGAATTCAATGAAGAGTATATTATAGGGTGGTGTGACAGAGTAACTGGGGAAAGAATGCTATTTTAGGTCAGGAAAGAAGTAAGCCAGACAAAGATAAGAGGAGTCAACCCAAGCAGACAACATCATGAACAAATGTCCAGGGATTGGAATGATGTAGGATTGTTCAAGGGACAGAAGGATCCACTGAATGAGCAGGGATAGGAGAAAGTATGATGCCATAGAAGTAATCAGTCAGTGGCCAAGTCAAATAAGGCCATACAGACCATGATACGTCTGGATTTTATCCTGAGAGCTCTGATTGGTGGATTTAAAGCATGGAGGCAGCTTACATTTTATTAAGATTATTGTGACTTCAAAGTAAATACTGGACTGTTAAGAGTGAGTATGCAGGTAAAAGAGGGTGATGTCTTAGACTATGGATGTCATAATGGAGATTGTGAAAAGTGGTTGGAATTAAGATATTTCATACACACAGTTGATTAAATCTATTGGTGAAGAATATAGGACATAAACTCTGAGAGAAATCAAGAATTATTTCTAGGTTTTTTGGCTTAGGAAGTTGAGCACATTGTGATTCTTTCTCTCTCTCTCTCTCTCTCTCTCTCTCTCTCTCTCTCTCTCTCTCTCTTGCATTTTTGCTATAGTTCATGTACTCACCAGAAAGAGACAATGAGAAGGAAAGTGATAAATCACCCTTCCAGGGGGATTGTCAGACCACAATCCCTTCTCTTCTATTCCCCCCCTGGGATTTTGGGCATGCACACATACATGCCCAGCATGATTTTCAAACCATCAAGTAGGAGACTCAAACCATAGTCAACCATGTGGGAGTCCAGCACCTTAACCACCATATTGCTTGGTGGCCTCAATTGTGGTACTCTTAAATTAGAAGAGGAAACCTATAAAGAGTCACGTTCCTTTGGTAACTGAAGTTGATGGGATTGCTGGTGCTACGTTGGGCATGTGTGAGGTGCCATTAGTTTTCCAAGTGCACCTATCTACCTGGCAATTACATACATGTATGCAATCTAGAGTACAAGTTTGGCAGAGATGTGAATTTGGGAGTACTAACACATAGGGATGGCAGCTCAAGCCATGAACTAGATGATGTTTGAGGCAAAGGAGACAGAGAAAAGAAAAGAAGTTAGAGAAAAATTTTGATCTATGGAGAAGAACTCTAGTAGATTCAAGGAAGAACAGTATTCAGCAAGGCCACTGAGAAGGTGCAACAAGTAAAATATGAGGAAAACAAAGGGATTGGACCATCCTGTAGTGTGGTGGTTAAGGGGACTAAATCCCACATGGCCAACTGTACATTTTAAGTCTCAGACCCCACAGTTTGAAAACCATGCTAGTCACATGTACATGTGTACCCAAAATACCAAGAAGAGGGAGAAATGGAGAAGGGATTGCAGAGTGGCCATCCTTATCGGGGTTGCTTTCTCACTCCCTCCAACCTCTTTGCCCTTGTCTCTCTCTGGCAAGTGCATATACCCTATAACAAATTTTAAAAAGAAAAAATACAGGGGAAAAAATAGAGAGGTAAGACATTTGTGGGACACAGATATGGTTTATTATTTGTTGACGAGGCTGTGTATAGTTTTCTCAACTGGGCTGGACTGAGGTGTATATCATGCTGGGTAAAATGTCTTTACAATCTAAGTGATCTATAGCAATTAAATGTATCGATAATTAAAATTAATAAATTAAAAAAATAGGGGATTATTGTTACATCAGAGAAATGGAGCCATGGCTAGAAGACGACTTTATTTAGATTCCTACAGAAGTTAGATGGCAACAAATGTGAATAATTCTGGGAAAGCTTATTTGCAAAAGGACTGTGTATGAAGCTATGGGTAGGGCATGGACAGCATCAAAGAATGGCACAGAAACACTTGCTCAAAGGGTGGTTATCAGAGGAGTAAGTACCCTGACCCTATGTTTCTCTTCCTCCAATCTCCTGTGATGGACATTTATTCACCAAACCAAATCAGAAGCCCTTGTGTGTGGACCTCACTGATGCAGAGTCCAAGGTGGAGAAAGGTTGAGAGTGGACACAGAGGAGGTAAAGAAGATATCTGTCATGGAACCATAGGCTCAAGTCACAGTTTGCATTTTTTTGGTAAGATAAATGATACAAAAACATGTTTGTGTGCTAGTAGGCTTAATACCATATATAGAGAAAAACTGACAGTGTTGTGAAGAAAGGGGATAGTTATAAGAATAAGATATTTAAAAGTGCTATAGGGATGGGATCCAAAAGCAAAGATAAGTGATTTGTCTTACTGAACAATAGAGATAGATCTTCAGCTATTTTAGGAGGTGAGTTACTGATAAAAGTAGGGTTATGGAATTAGTGGAGGGAACTTCTGATTTCATCTAATTTCCCCCCTAAAATATGAAGATAAAACATCAGCCAGTGGAGAGGGTGTCTGGTGACTTGAGAGAGAGGTGTGCAATGGCTGTCTCAGAGAATGGCAAGTGAGTTTACTACAGAAACACAAGATTATCTTAAACCTGAGTGCATCTCTGAACTTTGTGGTCACATATTTAAAGTAGGTCCTGTAAGCAATATTAGATTTTTCAAGTTTTCCAGAGCGAGCTCAGATTGAGGAATTTATTGAGTTTACCCAGGGTCTTTCTTTTTTTTTTTTTTTTTGGGAGAGGTTTTCACTATAGGGCATGTGCGCTCGCCAGACAGACAGAGAGAGACATAGAGACAGAAAGTGAGAAATCACCCCCCAGGGGGGATGGTCACGCTGCAATCCCTTCTCCTCCATTCTCTTCTCGGGATCTTGGGCACGCACACACACGCGCCCTGCGTGAGTTTTAAGTCACCGGGTCCGTGACGCAAACTGCGGTCGACTACTTGGGAGTCCAGCGACATAGCCATTATGCTAACTGCTGGTTCCCGATAATGGATTTTTCAAGGCAGTAATATTAACGACAGATAATAGTATATAAGCTGGATAGTGAGAGAATGAAGGAAGAGTGGGGTAATATAAATAACAACAAAGTTGAAGACGGTAGATAGATTTAAGATCAATGATGTCAATCTCTGGAGGGAAAATACTAGAGTGAATCAGCTATCAGGAGAAAAGATAACAGTATGCAGTGGGATGTATGAAATCAAGATTTTGGAAATAATACAATTGATGAAGATGAAAAAGTTTACAACATGACTATGGAGTAGGTGGTTGAGGTGGAGTACAGGATTAAATGGTTAGAGCTAAGGATGCCAAAGAGCTAAAAGGTCAGAGTGTTAGAGGTTCCCTCTTTATGGATACTGAATTAGCCAAGAATGAGATCAGGCAGAGAAGAGATGAAGTAAAATAGATATTCAAGTTATCAATCAGTTTATAATAATAATAAAATCACAAACACTCATATGGCACTCAATATGTCAAACACCATTCAAAGTATTTCATGTGTATTTCTGCATGCAGTTCTTATATCTACTTTATCTTCATTTTTATTTAGATATTTTTGCTATAGGGCATATGCACTTGCCAGAAAAACAAGAGAGACAGAAAGCGAGAAATCACCCCCCAGAGGGGATGGCCACACCACAATCCTTTCTTCTTTATTCTGCTCTCAGGATCTTGGGCATGCAAGCACACATGCCCAGCATGAGTTTAAGTCACTGGGTCCAGGACTGGAATCATGGTTGACTATGTGGGAGTCCAATGATATAACCATTACACCATTTTTTGGTCCCTATCCTCATTTTAATGACAAAGAAACAAAGTTCCAAAGGCACTGAATTAACTTTCTCTACTCTCATAGCTAGTAAATGTCAGAGTCCAGATCCACCTCAGGCAATTTGATTCCAGCGTCTATGCCCTTAACCACGAATTTGATTCCGGAGTCTATACCCCTAATATGAATTTTCTGCTCTAAAAAGAAAAAATAATACAATAAAATATGTAATTAAAGCCAACATTCTGGAAGAACCTCCTCTGTGCCAAGTACTCTTGAGTAATAAAGTCTAATCATGTGCTTCAAAGAGGCTGGGATTTTTGAAGTAAGTAAAACAGGAGGAATGGGAATACCTCACTCTGAGGTTCTAAGTTATGTAAGAGATAAAAGCTCCCATTGTGGAAGAAGCAGCTTTATCAGGGAACAGAAAGTCTTCATTTAGATCAAGGTAGTGATGAGAATACCCAAAGAGAAAATGTGGAATATAGGGGGCTTATTCATGGTTCACTGAATTCAAGGGAGGCTCTGGATTTAAGAGGGCAGGAAGATTTGGAAAACCTAGGAGCAAGTGCATTGATGAAGGGTTAGTGAGAAGCGTTGGCCTCTGATGATGACAAAGGAGAAAAGGATGGGAAACACGATGGTGAAAAGACAAGTTCTAGAAGTCTGATGGGAATTCTGGGAAGAGAATGGAGAGTGACCAGAGCATACTGAGACCTGAGGGTCTTGCCACTACTGACATACAGTGCAAGCTAGGAACATGAGTGAGGCGAAGCCCTCAAAACAACAGATTTGGCCTATAAATGTGTATCACTGGTCTCCATACCTCAATACCCAGCACAGTTCCTGGCCCACAGTTAGTGCCTATACTCTTTAAAAGGGCAGCAGAGTTCAGCATTGTCTATCTCCTGCCTACCTCTCTTATTTAACATTAGGCCACTATCCTCCATGTTCACTCAACTCAAGCACACCATACTCTGTTGCATTCCCCAAAACCAAGTCCCTTTCCACATTAGCATTTATGTACTTACCTCCCATCTGTCTGCATCCCAACACAACCCTACACAGTTTCTCAAATCAAACCCAGGTCACTCAAATCTCTGCTCTAAGGCCACCTTTTTAGAGAGACTTTCTTAACCTCCTACCTTTAGCATCATGTCCAGTCCCTGTCTCATAATCCTAGTTTACTTCTCCCATAGCACAAATCACTGATGTCTCATTTGTTCATTCATATGCCTGTTACTCGTTTCTTTTTATATTTTCTGTCTGCATGAGACTTCCCATAAAGGCAGAAGTATCACCCCCCTCATGTTTATGCCACTGCACTTAAAACAGAAAATGCAGTAAATATTAGTTGAAAAAATATATTAGTGACAGTTAAGAATAATTTTGTTCAAATATATTCAGTTTTCAAGCATAACACACATAGTATATCACAAAACCCTCTATTATTCACGAACGACCCTCCATGGCCCAACAATATCAAGATCTGGCTCAGTGTCCCCACGCTCGCTCATTACACCGCATTTGCAACTAACCGTGTGGTTTCAATGGCCCAAGCTGAATGGCTCACAAGGGGAGTAAGCAAATATTTGGCAGGTTCATTTGCCAAAGAGCCATTGCCACTGATTAAAAAGCAATTAATTATGAGAATTACAGAGAGAAAATGGCCTTCATGTCCCTGGGCCACCTTTTTTCTGAATGACTCGGGCAGCCCAGGGCAAGTCAGGACATAAAAGTGAAAATAAAGCATGTGCTCTGAAGCCACACTGAGACTTTGACAATAAAACTGTTGAGATGGCAAGTCACAGATAAGGTGACCTGAGTGTAAGAGATATTAGAGGGCATGCCTTTGAACTTGAAAATGAATAGAAGAACAGGATTCTTATAATTAAGAAAAAATATATATACTAATTATAAAGGGGAAAAAAAACGCACTTAGCATGGGTTAAAGAAATGTAAGATTTACTGCACTGGGAAAACCAAAGAGAACTCATGTGAAGTGTTGTCATCAGATGAAGCAATTGAGATAAGCCCTTTCCAGCTCGGAATAGAGGGTATTAGTTTGAAAGCAAAGTGGGCTTTGTTTGTGCCACTTGGTCCATTTGAATTTTATTTTCTAGTTAACTTGACCTTTGAGTCTTAAGTGATTTTTGACCTAGTTTAAGCATGAGGGCCTGATGCTCTCTACAAGACAAAATTTATTTGGTTATATTGCTTAGCCACTGTAAGATTACTTCATTTTTTCCCTAATTTTAAAATTTTCTTATCACTTCAATAAAGTCAAGCCGGTCTTTTCAGTTGGTGTATACAAACAATAGTTTCTTTTAATAACTTCCCAAATTAAAAAATGTGTTTAGAAATTATCCAATTAGTTCTTTGTTCAGTAACTTTTGTATGGGTGAGCAAAGTAAACCCTAAAATGGTGATGGACCTGGCTCAGGAGCACAGCTACCTGGTGGCAGGTTGTAAGGCAGAAAACTCAGGTATGAGTCAAGTAGAGTCCAGTTTGAATCTACTTCCATGATTGACTAGTTGTGTGACAGTTATAATACTTTTGTATCTGTAATGTACATGACCATTTCTCCTGGCTAACCCTGTTTCCTCATTTAAAACATGATAATAATTCCACAAGTTCCATATTAATCATGCACAAACAGTGCTCTGGGATCTGAGGATTTATTAGTAAATACAAAAAAAGATAAGTATGTAGAGTTTACTTTCTTAACAAATTGGTAACTATGAGTAACTTATTAAAAAGACACTAGAATTCAGATATTCTTAGGGAGAGAAACGAAGAGTGGTTTCTCCTACTCCTTGCGAAGGCCATGAAGACTCCACACAAGAGTAGTAGGCTTCTGCAAGTTCATGTGCTGGCCCTGCTGAAAAGGCTCTTAGCTCTCTCCTCTCTGTATCTTGTGTGCAGTATTCTACACAAATGGCTTCTACTCAGTGGGGGTTTAACACAATCCTTCCTAACATTTTCCATGTCATGGCACACACAGAAAACTACTTTCTATAGCATCTTATGGTCTAACATAAGGATTGATAAACTTTTCTATAATGACCACATAGTAAATATTTTTGGCTATGTGGGCCATATAATTTCTGTAGCAGCTATTCAATTTTCACCATAGCTCAAAGGAAGCAGCCGACAATATGGCAAAGAACGGGTATGGTGGATAGGGCTGTGTTTCAGTAAACTTGATTTACAGAATAGGTCATGGATAGATTTTGACCACAGACTGTCATTCCCTGGCCTAGCACAAAGCAAAAACTCAATAAATATTAGCATTAGTCATTCATTAAATCAGCAAATGTTTACTGAGCACCTGTTATGAACCAGCCCCTGTCCTTGGTCCTGGGATAAACTGTTGAGTGAAAGGACAGTTTTTACCCTCACTGAGCTTACTGTCTACTTTCTAAATAGTCATTGGGTCACCGGAAAAGTCATGATGCATTTTTGCATAGAAAAACAGAAAAATATGTCATGACTTTTCCGATGACCCAGTAGTTATAAAATATAAAGCAATATCCATAAAATAAATGTGGCTTTGAGATTAAAAAAAAAAAAAAAAAAAAAAAAAAAAAAAAAAAAAAAACAGCCAGAAGCTCAGGCCTTCTAACATCAAAACTCATGTTCTAGTATTGTTTATAAGCTACTTGGAAATGAGAAACAAATATATTCCTATTAATCCTAGTGTTAGGCCCAGCTCCAAGCACACATTCATCACTTCACTGAAAACATGCTGACTTCAATATTGTTGTAGATTTGGGTTGTCATGGACACCTTTGCATATCTCTGGCTTTCTATCTCTTTAAACTTCTTCTCATTGCAGATAGTAAGAACTGGCCACTAATTTACATGACTAATTTGTCTTTGGGCCTAAGGCCATGGGCAGCACTAAAACAACTTGTACAAATTCCATATATCAAACAACCTTGCAAATATTGTAAATAAAAAGCAAGAAATCATCTTAAGACCATGCCTTAACCTTGATGCTTCCCAGAAAGTAAAGCCTGAGATAAGGGTTTGAAGGGATGTTTTTTTGAAGACATGACCCCATAGAATAGACGGGTGGGAGTGGTAGTGATAAGTGAAAGAGGGCATAGACAGGTGCACTGGCAAGCTGACACCACAGTGGACAACTGGGTCTCAATCCTGCTTTGGGACCTCCTGAGCCTTGTAGAATGCACCATAGAATTACTATCTGTTGGATAGTTAGAGGGGATAGTTATCCAACATCTGTCATCCTCCTTTGGTCAAAGTTTATCCCAGGAGGTAACTCTTTGGTACACTGGGAATTGTATATGTTTAAAAATGGTTGAGCAGATGCCTTTAGATAACCTACGTTGGCTATGTTATAGAAGCCCTTGAGCAACAAAAGCAGGAATCAGAGAGTGCACTTGAGGCTAGAAGCTGTTGGTTTGATTTGCATGGTAGCTAATCATTGCACCAATGTCTAGAGTAGAAAATGTGGGGAACCAGCAGTTGGCGCAATGGCTATGTCGCTGGACTCCCACGTAGTCGACCACGGTTCGCGTCCTGGACCCGGTGGCTTAAAACTCACGCCGGGCACGTGTGCGTGCGTGCCCAAGATCCCGAGAGGAGAATGGAGGAGAGGGGATTGCGGCGTGACCATCCCCCCTGGGGGGTGATTTCTCGCTTTCTGTCTCTATGTCTCTCTCTGTCTGTCTGGCGAGCGCACGCGCCCTATAGCAAAAACCTCTCAAAAAAAAAAAAAAAGAAAAAAAGAAAATGTGGACCAAGAAGATGTAAGATGGGGCACAAGAATGGTCCAGTTCAGCTAAACCAGCACTTAAGAATACAACAAGTGCACCAATGAAAGTTCCATGCTTGACGTAGAAGGAACATCCAGCCATCTGCCTCTCACTAATTTTCACCTCCAGCCTTCCTCCCTGACTAAGATAAAGGTAACAATTCACCTCTGTATACCACTTGTGTAGCACTTTTATGAACATTTGGCTCTCACAGAAATCTTGTGATGTGACTAAGGACTGAATTATTATTCTTCCCTTTTTGCAGATAAGGAAACGGAACTCAGATGAGCTAATAGAATTCATTGCCTAAGGCATCGCCTTCCAATGGAACCATCTGCAATGATGGAAATCTTCTAAACATTGCCCAACACAGTAGCCATTAGGCACACATAGCTATTGAGCACTTGAAATGTGGCTTATGTGACTAAAGAATTGAATTTTTAATTGTATTCAATTTTCATGAATTGTAATTTAACTTTTAATGGCCACATGTGGTTAATGGACAATGGACCAAGAGATATTTGAGCCTATCTTTTTCATATTGTGCTCAAAATATTTTTCACTGTTGAGGTACAAGGTAAGGAATGTGTTGACCTTCTTCATCTTGCATATTTAGTTACATATTGAGTCCTGAATTAAGCTATTTCACATGTATTCTTGCTATCACCTGGTTGCTTTCCAGTCTTAACTGTAATATAAAAAGGAGGGACTTACCTAGAAATAGCACTGAGTAAACTAATGCAAGCTGAAGCAGCAAGAATCTTCATGGGAACAGAACAAACACAAAGGATGGCTTCTACTCCTCCCTCCTCCCACTTACATTCTTATTCTCAGTATGCACCTGGACACAAAACCATTTTGTACGTCCACACATAGGGCAAAAATGCCCTGCACACCTAAAACTATAGTATGTATGTTGTAGAACAATGCACTTAAGATACAGTTTGCATAAGCTGAGACTTGCATAACTCGAAGGCATCTGTGACTAATAAGTGGGAGATTTGAGATTCTACTTTACATCTTCTGTGTTTTAAGCCTAGGACTTTATACTTCATATTTTTCCACTTCTTAATTCAAGTATGATAAGTATGTCAAATCCAAGTACATTCAATAAATGATTCATGAGCTACTAACTTACAGTACAATTGTTATTTAAATATTTATGTGTTGTTTGGAGGAAAAGAGGCATTTTAAATCTAAAGACAGTAGTAGATCATCCATCCTGAGTTGTTACAGAATGAGGCAACTCACATTCATGTATTTTTCAGAAAACCAAAGCTTACTGTAACTTTTAAAGACTGATTTATAAAATCCCATTATAGAAATATTTTTGCTGGAAATTCTTCTGAAAGAACTCTTCCACTTTCTCAAACAGAATATTTCACTCTTTCATCCACTCACTTATTCATTCATTCGTTCTATGAACAAATATAAAGTCAATACTTCTCACAGGCCAGGCACTGTGAAAGAGTCTGGGATGGTACAAGCAAAGAATTCTTTCTGCCCTCAAGAAACTCAGCAGTCTCAAACTAACTACCAGCCTCCCTTCCCATCATTATTATTCAGAATAGTACAAATATACTGCAAGTGCCATGATATAATGACGTCCTGGAGCAGCACCATCCCCTAGAAGTATAATGTGAATCTCTTCTAAAATTTAAAGTTTTCTGAAAGCCATTTTTAGAAAGTAAAGCGAAACAGGTGTATTTCATTTTAATAATATATTTTAAGTCAAACATTTTACCACTTCAACATGTATTCAATATCTTACAAATTGTTAATGGGGTATTTCAAATTTTCTTCCATACTTAGTCTTCAAAATTCCACATGCTTTTTGTGCATACATAGGGTCATCTCTGTTCACACCAGCTACATTTCAAGTGCTTAATAGCCACACATTAGACAATACAATTCCAGAGCAGCCATGATTTCTTTTGCCCTTCAAGTGTGGTGATGCACTGGCATCATGAGGGGAGTTCTTGGGTAGGGAGGTGGGATGGGGAGAGTCTTGGTCCCTGTCTCAGAACCACTGACTCAGAAACCATGGATGAAGTAGAACTGCCTGTTGTACCAAGTACTCTGGGTGATCCTGTGCCTGATAAAGTTTGAAAACCATTGTTCTAGAAAATTCAGTGTACTATATACATGGACTTGAGATAAATAAGCATTCCTTTTCTCCTTTTCTCATTACTTGCAAAAGCAACAAAATGAAGAGAGCTATTTGTTCTCTTCAAAACCTCATAGTAAAATTTATTTGTCTAATACATGTGTTACTTTTCTCTCGTTCCTATAACAAATTACTAAAACCACAGATTTATTTTCTTTCAGTTCTGGAAGTGAGTCTCAACAGGTCTCACTAGGCTAAACTTAAGGTGTCATCAGGGTGAGGTTCCTTCTGGAGGCTCTAAGGAACAATCTGCCTCCCTGCTTTTCCAGCTTCCAGAGGTCACCCACACTCCTTGGCTCATGGTCTCCCTAGCTTCAAAGCCAGAAGCATCCAGGAAATCCTTGTCAGGTCACATCTCTCTGGTTTTCCTTATTCGTCCTCCCTCTTCCACTTTCAAGAGGCTTAGTGATTACATCGGATATACATGGATAATCCAAAATAATCTTGCAACTCATATTCACTTTACTAGTGACCTTAATGTCATCCACAAACTTGCATTCCTTTTGCCATTTAACGAACCATATTCATGGGTTCCAGGGACCAGGTCATGGACACCTTCAGGGTCATGGAGTTACTGACATATCCTAATGCGAGATTTTTTAAAAATGGTTATTTTTTGTACATTTAGAGGTTGGCATCTAGCATTTTTTTATTAGAATGGCAAAGGATGTGATTTCTTACATTTTATGAATCTGAATATTAACATCACTCTTAAATATAATTAAATGGATTTAAATATGATGGTAGTTTGATATAACTATTACCCATTTAAATTTTTTCCATGCATGTGCTTTTTTCTGAAAGTTGAAATTTTATGGTATTCTTTTTTTCCTTGTAAGTATGTTCCCATTTTCTTCCCCCAGAGAATATTACATTGATGTAACATATTTTCACACATCAGGGTCTTTCATTGATCACTCCAACATACATCTCTGCAACAAAATTATATATAGTATGTGTATATATTCACAAATATGTGTGCATGCATATTCAATTTCCTGTGATTACAAAGCTTTATGACTTAAATGTTTTCTTTTGTTGTTGTTGGAGAGGTTTTTGCTACAGGGTGCGTGAGCTTGCCAGAGAGACAGAGAGAGACAGAGAGACAGAAAGAGAGAAATTACCACCCGGGGGGATGGCCACACCACAATCCCTTCTCCTCCATTCTCCTCTCGGAATCTTGGGCATACACACACACGTGCCTGGCATGAGTTTAAGCCACCAGGTCCAGGACTTGAACCACGGTCGACTACATGGGAGTTCAGCGACACAGCCATTACGCTAACTGCTGGTCCCAACTTAAATGTTTTCTCTATCTTGAAGTAATACAATTAATATGAGTAAAATAATTAAGCTTAGAATATTATACATGTTATCATTATTTTCAAACTAAAACAAAATCTTATTAGAAAAACATCTTTTTGTGTATGAGGTGGAGAGAGAAAATTATGGCAACTCGATTATATGAAGCTTTTCAAACAATATTTCAAATAGTCCCTCTGAGTCATCCACATCTCAGTATAACTCTTCCAGTATGATGGTGAGCATGAGAGAAAAGCCTTTGTTTGGTAAAGTGGGACAAGGACGACTGTGAGAAGTAAGGTGGTTACGGAGACTGTCAGGGTGCCCACTCAAAGTAAAACAGCCATTCTGACAGGCTGTACAGACAATGGGGCAGATACAATAATAAATGCATGATGCATTTTTCTTTCTTTGAGTGGAATCGCAAAATAGAATGTATCAGCAATCCAATGTTTGTAGGGCACAAATCTCTAGCAGTACTACAAATAGCATGTGTGCCTGTGGGTGAGGTCATATGTTTTATGCATCTCAACTATCAATAATAAACAACAAATTCCAGTCAACCATGCTAAAGGAAAGACTGAGCTAGCTTTTGAGTCTCACTGGAAAAAATGATAATTGAGAAATCATTGTCTTAAGGAAGGGAGATAAAATGAGAATCTAAAAATATTTTTTAAAAAGATTATAAGATTACATGTCAAAAGTAATTACTAAAAATAATGCTTCTTTTTTATTTTCTGACATTGTATTTATCAACTTTATTCATTGTGTAATTTGTTATGATTTCTTATTCTCAATAAATATTAATTTTCACAACTAATTCTGTTCTCATGATTCGTGCAGTGCTTAAAAAAGAACCTCTAATTTTTGGTTTAAAAAACAGCTAAATAAATGTCAAGCCAAATTAGAAAGAATTAATTCAATCAAATAAAAAACAATATTAATTGACTTCTGGCATATGTCATCCACTCTGTTTAGACTGTTTTATTTGTTTCTCAAGAAACAAGCAACCAAATAAAACTATGCAAAGCCTTACAAGTAGGTATTATTATCCAAAACTGTCAAGGAAAGTTTGAGTAACATGGTCCCAGTCTTACAGCAAATAAAACAATCCAGGATGAGATACAAATTTTTTTTACAGTAAGTGCTAACTGCCACCAACTCATTATTCATATATTCAAGGGGTCTGGTCATGGTAAGTGCAAAATGGAGCAATAGAAGAAGACAGCGGGCTCAGTCTGGTAGTGGTGGCAGTGATGATTTTAAAGGGGTGGTAGGGAGAAAGAAAGCCTCATCAATAAGGTGACCCTTCAGCAGACATTCAAGGGACAAAAGGAACTAGTCTTGTGAGTGTCTGAAGTGTGAGGACTTCAGGCAGAAGGAACAGCAAATGCAAAGTTTCCAGTAGTTCTAGAAGTGTTTTGTGAACCAAAAGAAGCACAGTAAATAAAGGCTGCAAGTGGTAACCCTGGAAACTGGGGTTGAATATGTGTCACAGTCCGCAGAGGACTGTAAGCCACTGTGGACTTCAGTTTCTACTTTAAGTGGAATTTCAAAGCCAAGGAAGATGTCAAGTGATTTGATCTATGTAACATTTTCAAATAAGAGATGAATAAGGCTCTATCTTTACCATTAATGATTACAATTAGCCAGATCAGTTGATGGATCTTTCTTGAGGCAGGAAAGTAGGAGACCAGCTCTGCAAATGAGATACTACGTAAGTAGGAACATGTCGCTGAGCCACTTGCAAACTAGTTTCTTCATGTGCAGACAGGAAATAATAATCTCACCTCCTGTCTCACTGCGATCATGTCTGTTATCAAGCTATTATATCTCAGCTCCAAACTTATCCTTTTATACGCTGCTTAGAAAATTGTGTTTCTCCTCTGTCTACTGGGTCCCTGCTCTGTTCTGTTAACAGGGGCATAAGGCAAACTGGAAAGTAAGAATCCAGGAAGAGAGGATTGTTTCTCTGCTTTGTTTGCAGTTCCTGTAAAAGTCATCCTGGAAATAGTCATTGAGTGGTAGCAGTTGGTTCTATTGGGTCACTGGAAAAGTCATGATACATTTTTGCATCGAAAAATGTAGAAACATATACCAAGAGTTCCTGTTTTCTTCTATCCTTCAAGACCAGCCTCTTCATACTCCTGCAAAAGTACCCACACCAACCAGCTGGGCAGCACCTTCTCCTGATCAGTCAGGGTCTCAGCTTCACAGTGTCCTGTTTATAAATTTCCTGGATCTAATAACACCAATCTCTTCTTTTATAAACCTAGAAATCAAAGCTACTTCCTGCATAATTTCACTGTTTTAGATATTTACCTTTCAGTTCTCTTGGGTTTATTTAATTATTCCTATGTTAAATTCTTTCTGTCAAAGTAACTAGCATGGTTTTTAGTCTCTACACTGCAGCCTGAATGATGTAGTAATGGTACAATAATCAGCCCACCTTTACTTTCACGAACATGTGTTCTGTCTCCAAAATGTACACAGCACTGTATTACGTGCTAAAAACACAAAGATGAAAAAGACAGAGGTTCTGACCTCAAGGATGCTAGTGAGCTAGACAGATACATATTAAGCTCACTCCCTATAAAGACCGTCAAGCCATGCTGTAAGTGAACATGAATATGATATCAGCACACCCAGTGGCAACAGAGAGGGGTCAGTGACTGAGTCAAATTGGAAGAATTTTATTAGCTGACACTGGGACTGTTCTTTGAAAGATAAATAGAATTTTTATAGAGGAAAGAGAAAGAGGGTGGGTGGAGGCAAAGGAAACAGCAATGCCCCAGAAAAGCAAATTGCTTGGAATGTCAGAGAGAGACTAGTAACTCAGCAGAAACAACTCTGAGGAGGGAACGAAGGATTGCAGGCGCTCAGGAGGAAGGTGAAGCAGGGCCCTAGGATGACATGAGGAGACATGAGCTCTTATTCTCTAAAGGGAATGGGAAGTCATCACAGAACTTGACAGGGGATTGACATGGTCAAGTCTGCCTTTCCAAACAACACTCTTACCACCAGAGAAGGAAATAGGAAGTTAAGTTATGAAAGAAATCCCAGTGAGAGATAATGAGGGATGAAGTAGGGCAGAGAAAGGATGTGGAGGAAGAGACAAGTTTCAAAAATGGCTTGAACCATTTAGAATCCTGATAGAAAATCTAGATGTTATTCTTATTTGGCTCTCCATTTCTGACCATTCAGTACTAACAGTAACCACCTCCTAAACAGGCAGCCACCCTGGTCAACTTCATATTCTAGGTCATCATACTGTCCTTGATTCCTCCTAGAACACATTCCAAAAGGAGATTTTGCAAATTCTGTCTTGTTCAGTCAAACTCTTTTCTAATAATTATATTTTCTATACTCTGGGCATTAACTGCCTGCAGAGCTCAATCCTTATTTAGGGAAGTTCGGTGGTCAGCACTTTATTGGCTCTCCAAATGACTTCTTGGACTAAAAGACCTCGAATCATGTGATGTAGACTGAGATTAAACCTTACTCTGTCATTTCTTGGCCTCAAAAAGTCAAGTCAATTTTCTAAGCCTTGTTTATCCAATTGTAGAATGAGAATCCCAATACATACTTCTAGCAGAAGGAGGCCTTCAGAAAGTTCATGGATAATAAGTATTATTAAAGAAAACTATGCAGAAATTTCCAAGTTTTTTGCACCAAAATAAACTCACACTTGTTTTGTTTTGTTTTGTTTTGTTTTGGGAGAGGTTTTTGCTATAGGGCACGTGCACTCACCAGAGAGACAGAAAAGTGAAAAATCACCCCCCCCGGTGGGGGGATAGCCACGCTACAATCCCTTCTCCTTCAGTCTCCTCTCGGGATCTTTGGTGTGCATGTATATGCGCCTGGTGTGAGTTTAAGCCACTGGTCCAGGACTCGAACCACGGCTGACTATACAGGAGTTCAGCAACATAGCCATTATGCCAACTGCTTGTCCCTATACTCACACTTTTATTACCTTTTTCTACAGACCTTTTGAATTTTCCATGTACATGATTTAGTGGGATATAAGAATGAAGTTTGTGCAGTGCCTGGCTTGGAGCCTAGCCCGCTTGAATGCAAGGTCCCTGTGAACAGAGATCAACCTGCTGTCTTCCCCATTCTTTATTGACTGGCTATTTCATTCAAATTAACACTGGCCTGTCTTACTTTGTTTTGTTTTTTACCTCTTCTACCTAACAGTATGAAGTTCAATTCTTCTTTCATGGAAAGCAGAGATACTGGGAAAATTTCAATCATGAATTTTTTGTACTGATATCACCATTTGCAGCTTCCCAAAGCCTTTCGTTTTCATGAATGGACTGACCCTTCCGAGACACCAAGAGATAGTTATGTCCATGTCACAAGAAAAGAAACTGAAACCAGAGTCAAGGGTAATGATTTGAAGACATTCGCGAGTCTAGGATAGTAAAGCTGGGACTGGAGTCAGACGTGTTCAAACACACAGTTCATTCCATCCTGAGTTTCTGAGTGGTGAAAGATGGCCAGGATACTGTCAGATGTGGGGAAGGGTAATGTTGGGGGAAAAAAATGGTGATCTTGGACTTAAACTAATGAAGAACAACCAGGAACAGTAATAGGTGCTTCCCCAGACCTGAGGCGGGCAACTACTCCCATTTGGAGTCAACATCTACACATATCCTTCCTTGCAGCCTTCGTCTCCTAGGGGTAGTGCTTGGGCCACAGTAGATGCTGCCAACTCCAGTTTCTCTATCTCTTGTGTGTCATGCTGTTCATCATCCTACCATCCCTCGGCTTCTGCTTGTATCGTTTATAAAGAAAGGCACCTGCCAGGAAGTACCTCCTCCACCTTTCCCCCTTGTCTATCCTCAGCCCCATCCTTCTACGTGCCTCTGTTAGTTGGAAGGAGAAATAAATACACCTGCTCACATTATGTCACATGAGGAATTAAAATTTAACTTCTTTCTTTTCTACCCATGACAAAACACTTTAATTATACTGAAGCAAGGTAAATGCTGAAGGCAAAAGTGTACTGTCAGAAACTAGAGCAAAGAATCCTCCTCCAAGCTAGATATCATAATAGACAACTTTGTCAAAGAACAAGGGTTCGGGTTGGGAGACAGACAGACATGGGTTCCAAAGCCAGTGTTACCTCTGTGATCTTGTCTCACAGGAAAAGTATTGCTCCTGAAATTCTGAAGTACACGTTTCCAACCTTAGAGATGAGACAAATCAGGTAGTTGATTGTATGGCCTTTGTGCTCTGACCACTGGGAAGTTCACTGATTTGTCTGAGACTCAACTTAAATATGCTATAGGACCGTGACATCTATGTCAATCTCAACTTCCTCCTTAATTTTTATCTTCTCCTTTTCCATATTTTTCATAAGTCTTTTCATGTCTACATTCATATGTTCTTCCCCCCTTTATTAAGTAAATATGTAAATGGGTGTTATTAAATCTTTATAAGTCAAAACAGAATAAGAATAGTCTTTCTGCACTTCCATTTTCAGATCTATAAATGTGAATATTAGCACCTATCACATAGCATTTTTATGAGGCCAAAATGAAGTAAAATACATAGACATTTTAGCATAAACTTGCACTCAGAAGGTGCTTATGAAATGAGTGCTCTGGTTTCTTCTCTGAAGTGGAAAAGAGTTGGCTGTGACATGCACTTCATTCAAAATGTTTTCAATCACATGCATCCAATTTTAAATGTAGGAACATGTAACTAAGGATAAAATATCCCACAGATCGCAATATTTTCCAACCTGGCCCATAGCTAGAGGTCAAAACTACAGTCATCTTAAACTTTTCAAGGTTTTCTCAGACTTCATTGCAAATTCACATCACTTTATGCAGTATGGGTGTCCAATATGCCATAACCGTGCTCTAGCTTTAACCTCTCTGAAGTTTACTCATCTATAGAATGAGGATAATTTTATCTCTTTCTAGAATCGAGCAAAGGTTATGTGAAGTGATGCACATGGCTGATATCATACTAAGTGCTTGAAGTTAGCTATTAACTTTATGTTCTTACAGTTTGCTTTTTATTTTATTAATAATAGATAGCACATGCACGTGTGTGTGTGAGAGAGAGAGAGAGAGAGAAAGAGAGAAAGGCACCCTTAACAGGGTCTTATAACAACCACAATCCCCTTTCCTCAGTTCTCTAGTGTGTCGGATCCCAAGCACACATGCACATGCCTGATATGTGTTCAGGCCAACTGAGAGATCCTGATATGTGTTCAGGCCAACTGAGAGATCCAAACCTGTGGTCGACCACATGGCTTCCAGCACTGCAGTTTAGTTTGATACTGACTACACCATCAGGCTGGGTCAGCTCTTAACTTTAAGCCCCAATACGTGGTGATTTCATTCTGCCTTGTATTTATATTTTGTATTAATTTATGTCATCTAATCTCAATTTAGAAATGAGCATATTATTTCTGTTTTGCAGATAAGGAAATAGAGAAGAAATTTTTTTACCTTCTCATCTTAAAAAGTAAAGGATATTAGTGGAGATTTTTGCATGTAAACATTTTAGAGTCACCTAAAGCTATAAAATAAACTTGAGAAGTAATTTCAAGTCAAATCCATGCCAAAATCACATTTTAGCACTGTAAATTTAATTGGAATGCCGTTGCACTGAGCTGGCTCCAGTGCCTTGGGCTCCTAGGTAAGCAAAGTGAAGCCCAATGTAAACCATAAAGCAACATTTAATCTTACACAATCAGAAAACACCAACTAAACTCTAACTAAGCTCGGTTCACCATCATGCCCAAATAAGGCAAAACTCTTTCTGTGACCAATTTGCAGGCATATTTCTCACCTCCCAGTTATCTTTCTTCCTTTTTTATTATTATTGTGGTAACACTTAATGTGACATCTATTCTTAGTGAATTTTGAAGTACACAATACTTCATTATTAACTATAGGTACTATGCTGTATTGTAAATCTCTAGAATGTGATATCTACCATAACTGAAATGTTATACGCATTGAACATTTTCCCCATCCCTAGTTCCTGATAGCAACTACACTCTGCCTCTATGAGTCTGACCATTCTAGACATGACACCAAAGTGAAATCATGCAGTATTTGTCCTTTGGTACTTGGCTTATTTCACTTAGCACAATGTCTGCCAATTTCACTCATGTTGTCACAGGGTTTTCTTCCTGAAGTGTAAATAACATTCCATTATATACATATACATATATACATATATATATATATGTGTGTTTGTATATATATATGTATATGTGTGTGTGTGTATATATATATATATATATATATATATATGTATATGAGATTTATTTTCTTTTTCTGTTTATCTCTTGACAGACATTTGAGTTGTTTCCAGCTCTCTCCTACTGTGAATAATGCTGCCATGAACATGGGAATGGAAATGCATGTGAAGGGTTCAATGAAAAAGTGGGTAAATGTAGAATCACACTTGGGAAACAAAACAAATCATTTTAAACAGAGGAAAAGATTATACTCACACCTGCTTACTCCGTCCTAGAGCTGCCTGCTGTTCTCTAAAAAGGAAAGCACGGGTGGTACTGAGACTGCCTAGTTGGGGTCTTTGAAGCCAAAACAGATCTGAGCTGGGGTTTTGGCCTTGTTAATATATTAAATCTTTGTTATTTTTAAGGAATTCTTACTTTAAGCTTACTTAAGCTTAAAAAGAAATAAATAACCCAAAACTCCAGTCATGTATTTGAGGTTAGATGAAATTTTGAGTCAAATAATAAAACTTCTTTATAAAAGAATCTGAGATACATTTCTGTTAATGTAACGTCATTTTTAAGGCAAGTACTATAGCATTCACTTTATTTATAGAGAAACCTATAAGCAGAGGTTTAAAAATATTTTCTGACCAAGAAAGGAATAGCCCATTTCTCACCTACTTTATTAATTCATTTCTACCAAGCCACCACGTTTTTCTCTGTAAAAAAATTCAACTTATTCCATGCAAAATGGGTTCTAATATGAGCTATGCTGTCCCATCAGGAAGATACTCTAAATATTATATAAGCTTCCATTTCTAAAAAAAATTTCATAGGGATTCTCACTTTGCATATTCCTTGGAGGTTTAGAAGATTTGCATTGCCTTTCATACACCCCCAAAAGTCAGCATGATTTGTTCAAAATTTTACCAGTTAGCATTGAAATAAAAAAAAAGTACCTCATGTACAATGATAAACTACCCCATGTGGTTTGGATAAATTAAATACTTTAAGCTTTCAGTCTCCCTAATGATTTGGAAATGAAGCAGCTGTGATTTATGACTCCAGCTGATAGGTTAGATCGGAAGTTTACATTTTGAAAAATGCTGTATTTAAATTCCCCTATAAATAAAAAATCATATTGCTCTAAAAATCCAGCCTAAGATATGTATGCAATAAATTAGAGATCTTCATATTGGGTGGGAAAATCTCCAAGACTGATGACTTTCTTACTAGAAAAAAGGCACAGAGGGAATCATATCTAGGTCTGTGTCTATCTGCTACCACTTAATCACCAGTTATTGTTCCTTTCTGTCCAATCATTTATTTGCCCATCCTAATGACCACTGTCAGAACTGCCTGCATCAGCTCAGATGTAAAGATGATCTGATGTGGTTTTAAAATCCAGATCAACTATTTTCAACCAGGCAGTTTCCAAAATCTTGATACTAATATCATTCTGGGTTACTCATTCTTGTTGGTTTAAGTAACAAGACTGCTCTTTGCCTCTGCTTTGCTTTCTCAAGAAAGAACAGAACAGAAGCAGATAAGAAAAATGATGCACAGCAGTGAGGGCAAGAAAAGCCCTTGGGCAGGAGTCAGGTGAGCCAGGAGCCAGTCTGGCTTTGGCCTCTCACTACCTTGTAGTCATGCACAGAGTTCTTACCCTCTGTGGAATCTTTATTTTGGATTGGCTTATTCAACACCTAAATTTCTCTTTTTTCCACCTACAATTAAATAGCTGAATGACTATAGTGCCACATGTAAATTCAAATCCTTTAACAAGTTACTTGCTCCCTCTGTGTCTCAAATTTCTCAGGTTTAATATATGAATAAATATTCCTGCCACACAGAATTTGTCATGAGGATTAGACAGAATAATGTATGCAAAGTACTAACAATAATTTCTGATGCATAGTAAGTATTCAATTAATAGTAGTAATCATTCTAATTTTTATAATTATTATTATCAATATTTTCAGTATCTTGCTGGACAATAACCAGTCATTAAGGGGGAAAAATGAATATCACAAGCTTCAGAGGGGAAGTGACGCTAATGCTTGCTTCATAGCTATAGTGACCAAGCCAGCAGCGGTAAAAGGAATTAAGAATGGACCCAGTTGAAAATCTCATGGTCGCTCGGCCACTTAAAGCTTTTATACCAAGCATTTATGATCTTTGAGACTCACTGGAAGCTACCTAAGACTGTCCAGATGTGAACCTGAATACCATCTCTTCCACTTACTAGGTCTCAGGACTGGGCAAGTCATGGAACATTCTTGAGCTCAGGTTTCACATGTACAAAATGCAGTAGTAATCCCTATGCTAAGTGGTGGTAGTGAGCAGGAAGTAAAACCGTGGGTATAAAGTACATCCTTCTCCTAGTACCCATTGCCCAGTAAGTGCTCAGCAAATAAAAGATGCTATTATTGTTACCATTATTGTCATTACTATTATTATGATGATTTTTAGGGTTTTGTTTTGTTTGTTTGTTTGTTTTTCCTGGAACTGCCTCTTTGCCCTCAATAAACCCAAAGCCTTGCTGCTGGGTGTTTTCAGATTTCCTCTGGGGTCCCATCTCTTCCTTTCTGTTTTCACCCAACTGTCTCACTCGGCAGGCCCCACTCACTCTCCCTCCTTCTATTTCCTCTGCTTAGTTTTCATGGAAGTCCTCAACTTGCTGAGAAGCACCCTTGTCTCATTTATGATTCATGAGGCACTGAGTATACAGATGGCATTATATAAATGTTTAATAATCACCATATGGTTTCCCTGAAAATAATGTCACTCAATAAGAAAAGCAGACTGAAGGCTTCTTATATGAGAAATAAATAAAGGCAGACCTGTGTTCTCCTGTCCTCCCTTTACTGCTGGCACGCCATCAAGCTGAGGGCAACAGTTCATACCAGACTGGGAGGTGCTTACAGAGCAACAAATCTGGGGGCTATAAAAATAAATAAATAAATGCCTCAAATGCCCAATATTAATTTTCTGCCTCAAAGGCAGCTCAGTGGGTCCCGTTAAACCCCAATGCCTGTGATAATTATTCTATGACAAGGCATTGTTTTAAGTGGCTGAGTGACCATGAGATTTTCTTTTGGGTCCACTTCCATCAGGATCTCATTTGTCCTAGCTGTTTTCTTGAAGGACTTCATGGAAGCCGTTTATTTGTGAGGTTCTACATTAGGAATGGAGACGCATAGGTAATGGAGAGAGACTCCACGTTTGACAAATGGGAATCATGATTGTCTGGCCTACTGACAGTTGTTGATGTGCTCTCCTGACCTGTAAATGTTGCAGCTGACTGATTACAGTAATTGATTGAGAAAACATTTGTCAATAGCCTTCTAATGAAAGGGAGAAGAGAGGTTGTTCCAGCGCCCAGGAGCTGGGTTTCACTTAACAGAAAAGGCACTGACCTGTGTTACGGACAATCACTGAATTCTATCTTCCCATTTAGATGGTCAACATATGTAAATCACCTACTATGTGCTAGGTCCGAGATTGAAAACTGGGGATGCATAAGTGGCATATGACACTCAGACATGGGCTGTGTGATTTGCTCAGCTGACCTGACCTGCAACATTCTATTGTTAAAATTGGAGGCAGGCCCAACCACAGTGGTACAGATGTAGCATGCTACTCTGCAATGCTGGAAGCCATGTGGAAGACCCAGGTTCAGTTTCTGAATCAGCCTGTACACGTGTATTCCCATGATCCCAGCCGACCAGAAAGGCCACAAGGGAGACTGCAGCATGAGACCTGTTGAGAGTTCTTGACTCTCTCTCTCTAAGAGGTATATATATATATATATATACATATATATATACATATATATATATGTATATATATATGTGTGTGTGTGTGTGTATATATATATATATATATAAAATTAAAAGCAAATTGCCAATATTTAAATCAGAATATTTTACATTAAAATCTAGACTTGTAGCATCTTTTGGAAATTTTGTTATTCAGTCACATTGGGTCAGCAATTCTGCAGAGCAGCTGTCATCTTGACTTGAGTGGCTGCTACCTCCTAGAAATGAATCATGCACTCCTGAGCCTGCTCTTGTCTCTACCATTCATTACTTCATTCCTTAGTATTCACTGTCTGATGCTGTAGGATTTCCAATTTAAGATCCCTGTTTTTGGTTCTGGAGACACAAACATAAAAAACAAAAACAAAAACAAAACAAAAAAAAACACAAATACATGATTTTAGGCCTTGCCTTGAAAATAGTCATAATGGGGTAAATCTTCACTACAGTAAATACTAAATAAGAAAAATAACAATTTCTGGTTTATTAAAGATTCTACATAGTAAAGCCACCCCACATATAACATGATGGCTACAATATGCAAAAGATGATATATATTTCCAAAAGTCTTCATAATGCCCTCTCTTTGGTGACAGCTGAACTGTGGTTGAAGGAGGACTACATCTGGAAGCAGAAGACCATGGTTTTCAGTTGTGACACCTGATTTCTGGTGACCTAGGATGAGGGATGAGTCATTTACTTTTCTAGGAATCCTGTTTCTCTAGAGAAAATATAGTGTTTTATGGCAACCAGTTTTTGAAAAATAAAGTTTTATTGGAATACAGTTACACTCATTCCAAATACACGCTCTCAAACAGTGCTTTTCTGCATGTGCCCACCATTCTGTGGTTCAGAAATCTCTAGCCTTGTCACTAATACAGACACTAAGGTCCCACTTCCAACTTCCTAAAACAAAATCTTATGTTGAAGGAAGAGTGCCAGACTGTACTTTAATAAGAACCTCAGATAATTTTGATGAATCCAAAAATTTGAGAATAAAGAGCAAACCTTCTTTCCACACTATATGCCACACAGAAATTCTGAAAGAGGGAATTTGCGTCCAACACAATGCGTGACAGGCCTGATGAGAGCCAGTGGCATGAATTATGAATCTCCTTCTGTCAGAGAAAACCCTTCAGGCAAGAAAGACCTGAGCTGGCTTTTAATGGAGTTAAGATAAACTGGGTAACCCAGAGTTGCTCCTTTGGACAGCTGCTCATGAAGCAGCTCTCAAAATCACTTCCTGCTCCAATGCACCTACCCACACTTCAGCTAATTCAGTACAGATGGATTCCCACCCACCATTCATTACGCATGGGCGTTCCAGTGGGTGTTCCCAGTGCAACCTTAGTTCCTCTCTTATGGGTCTTCTTCTAATAGATGAAGGCACAAATGTCATGAGAACACTGAACATACAGAACTCATAGATTTAATCATAAAATCAGCTTTATTTTTTTGTCCCTGTCTGCCTTCTTTAACCTGCTGAGTCGGGATCACCTTTCCCTACCACTGGATGAAAATTCAGGTTGTCCCACAGTTTTTCAGATCATAATCTCAAATGTACAATCTTCATAGGAAAATTAAATCACCCAATTTAATACATTAATCGAAGTCTTATCTTTATTCAGAGGTAATCCTTTTCTGTCCCCTGGCCACCCCACCAAGTAGAGCCTGTGGAAGGCAGGAAGCCTTCCCCAAGGAGGCAGTACATCTCATCTTTCACTTGCCTCTTTCTCCGCTGACTAGTTATTGCTTCTGATCCTCCTTCCCATTCAGAGGGAGATGGAAGAAGGAAGAAAGAGAAGGAAGAAAATAAGAAAATTCCCACTAGCTTGTACTGTTGTAAAATGGTTCTCTCTGGACCCAAAAGAAGAGCCCTTTAGGCTCAAGATTTTTGAGGAGACCAACCCCCAAATGGACTAGAAGCCTGTGCTAAGTCCACCTACTGCAACATTAGTTATTTGGGCCATGGATTCACTCAAGCTCATGGATAGAGTTCAAAGCCTACTCCATGAACTCTGATAAATAGGTAAGATTAAAACACTGTATCTTCCAGAAATATCTGTGAGCATATCAAAGCATTGAGAAGAAGGTAGAGAGTTGATAGTGAATTTGAAAAGTAAGCCATTTGGGGCCTATAAATTCATGCCAGGAGTGGGCATACCAACAAAAAAAGCTTCCTACCCTGTCACATTTTAGCACATGTCTAGTCCAAGTATGTCCTAATTCCTTCCAGGTGCACTCCTGGGACACAACTTTTATAACATGAGCTGGCGAGAGATCTATTTGAGGCACAGATTTCCTGTTTACTGGTTAGATTTTAAAGAATGCCTCCTTTATGCTAGCTTTCTCCCTAATTTGCATAGCTTGTTGGGTTTTATAGGGATGAGTTAATGCAAGTGCCATAATGGAAGGCTAGAGATCCTCTTTATTCCAACACAGACTGGGGAGATTTTAAGAAGCTGCAGAGAGTCATCTGTACACTTGTGGATTCAGCTCCTCTTCTCCTGAGAGTCAAATTGCTTCACTGCAGTGTTCACCAAATCCAATGCTTGCTCTGTACTATCATACATTTGTTCATCCCTGGAGCACAGCATTCATCAGGCTCCATGATGGTTAGTTCACAAATGTCTGTCACTTTGAGACTTAGTGCTCATTGGAAGAAGGAATTTTACCATTTGTCTCAGAAAGCTGAGAACCCAAACACATAGGTTTTATTAAATGGATGCATGTGAATGTTTGTTTGAGGATGGATGGACGGACGCATGGCTGGATGGACGGACACATGGCTGGATGGATAAATTAATCTCTTGCATATGTACTGTGTAGAAATTAGAATTACAGAGTGTCTCTGAATCCCTTCAAAGTCAGAAGTGATCAGAAGATCTGGTAACAGCACGAAATTTTGAAAATTGACTTTTAAGATTAGTATGTGAATTATTATGAGACTATTTATCCATATAGTATAATAAAATGTCTTTTACTCTTTGATAAAAACTACTGAATTTTCCATTTAAAACATATAAGTTGAGACCAGCAGTTGGCGTAATGGCTATGTCGCTGGACTCCCACATAGTCGACCGCGGTTCGAGTCCCGGACCCGGTGGCTTAAAACTCACTCCGGGCGCATGTGCGTGCATGCCCAAGATCCCGAGAGGAGAATGGAGGAGAAGGGATAGCAGCATGGCCATCCCCCTGGGGGATGATTTCTCTCTTTCTGTCTCTCTGTCTCTCTCTGTCTGTCTGGCAAGCACACACACCCTATAGCGAAAACCTCTCAAAAAAAAATATATATAAGTTAATTGGCTGAATAAATTTGATTTAAAATATGTTTTTTTTTTCCTGCCAAGCATCCAATTGTCCTTCAGATAACCATGCTCTGAGTATTCTCTCAGAAACTACCTTCCTTATTAATTTCACATGCCTTAGATAAGGTACCCCACCCCCTTCAGCCAAACTAATCACGATTTTTCATCCTGGCCCTACTGATTGATTCAAGGATGGATATCTGATCCAATTAGAGACAATACAATACCACGAGACTGGCTTAGACTTCTGAGAAACTAACTTTCTACTCAAATCTGAGCGAATATAAAGTATGGTTCCTCGGCAACCAGTTTGCTATCATGAGGAGGACAACTTAAAGAAAATGAGAGAAAGAGAGGGCGATTGGGCCAGGTAATATTATTTGAGCCTCTGAATAATGGTGTATCTAAGTCAACACTATTCTAGGATTACCTCTATGTGTTTATTTCATATCTATTTATATTTATATATGGTTATATACACAAAAATATTCTTTTTAAGCTAAGTGTATTGATTTGCTTTTTTGTACTCATAACCCAAAGGCTTCTTACAGATTAATTGATTTTTTTCAGAAAATGGAGCTTAGTATAAGCTCTTATTTTTAGATTTCTGTTGTATATATGAATAAAACTAGTATAATATTTTCAGAAGTCTGTGCCTGGACTCAAGTGTTCCACAAACAATAATATATACCTATTCATCCAGGTATTGTATTAAACTCTTAAAAGACAACAATCAGATCCCTTTTCTCAAAGGCTCACACTCAATAGGAGTTAGATCTGACCAAGCACAATACATGAAAAAATTATATTGGAATAAGTGTGATGAAAGCTTGAATAAACACTTGCTTCTGGTTTTTGAATAATCTTCCTAATTTATGGTCATAAAACTAGCTAATAGGGTAAGTCAGTAGATCAATAAGGAGGGTCTTTCCTCATCCTTGCTATGTATGAGAATCATCTGGGAGCTTACATAATCTTGGCCCTGGAACTCCAGAGCAATTGAAGCAGATTCTCTGGGAAGCAAGTCCCAGGCATTGGTATTTTTTTAGAAGCTCCAGAAGTGGTTCCAGTGTACACCCAGGGTTGCCAATCTCCTTTCCTAGTTGCTAGTGAAATGATGCTCAACTCTCTTGTCCATCCAAATCAACCTGGGGAGTTTACGAAAAGTCAGGTACAGGGCCAGCCAGTGGCATGGTGGTTAAAGCAGCTGATTCTTACATGAACAAATGTGCCACTTGAGTCCCGGACCCAGAGGTTCTAAAACATGCCAGACTTGCATGAGTGCATGCCTAAAATCCTAAGGAGAATGGAGAAGAGATTATGGTGTGGTCAAGCCCCCTAGAGGATGCTTTCTCACTTTCCCCCTCTCTCTCTGTCTATCTCTGTTCAGGTGCACATGCCTTATAGCAAATAGGAAAGACAGAAGGAAGGAAGGAAATAAGAAAGGAAGAAAAGAAAAGGAAGGAAGAAAGGTACAGTGTCAGGGTCTCTTTCAGATACTCTGATTCGATTCATCTAGAGTGGACCCAGGTGTCAGTGTGTTTAAAACCTCCCCAGTTATTTTGAATATTCACCCAAGATTAAAAACAAAACAAAATAAAACAAAAAACAAACAAACAAACAAACAAAAACACTACTGATGTATAGGGAACCCATCATTTTGGAGATGCCTACCAAGCACTACACATCATACTGGGCGCATTTATGTGTTCATTTCCTTTACTCGCCATAAAACTCTTTCAAGTAAAATGAGAGCAGCATTTCACAGATAAATAAATACACATTCTGAAAGGCAAAATAACCTGCCCAATGTGACCTATATAGGTGATGAGGGCTGGAATTTGAATTCAGTTTTGTCTGGCTCCAAAGCCAAATTCTTTTTGCCACATTGTCCATTTATTCATCTAACCATTCATTGTCAGTTGGCCTATTCTTTCAATCAGTGTTTAGAGTCTTTCGATAAGTGTGTAGCTTATATCTGGGAATATAAAGCAGCTCCAGAAATGAAGAGTGATCACAAAGAAGCCACCTACCTTCTCAGGAACACAACTATGTGGATCTATGTGTGAAAGAAAGAAAAATACCCATGCAATAAATCAGCTTTAAGTTATTCCAAATACCTAGGGATGCAAATACAGTGGTTGGTTATTCAAATCTCTTTGCTCTGGACACAACATAGTCCCCATGACTTCAAAGAAGGGCAAGCCACATTAATTATGCTGTGAGAAGTCAATTCCAGCCTTCTAACCCAGAAGGCAAGCTACATGCAAATGCACTTGATCCTACTGTAATCAAATGATTGAGGGTAGAGGGAGGTAGCATTTCCTGTTGGGAAGGAGGGCCTGGGAGAGACATAAGGGCAAAGACAGTCATCGGATGAGAAGTAATATTTGCCTCCTAGGCACAATAAAAGGAGTTTCTTTGTCTATCTTAGTCCCAAGAACAACTTGTCCTTTGTGATCAAACCTGCCAGCAGTTCCTGCCTGAGGACTGGAAGAGCCTGTCATCTTAGCAGACAAAGGAGGCATCCGGGACTGGAGGCAGGGAGGAAGGGAAAGGGACAGCTACTTTGCCTTCCCTTCACCTTGATGGCCTCCTGTTACAGGTGCCTGCCATTTCGGAGATGCATGCTATCCCACCATCTGGCCGCAGAGTGCTAGAATTCAGGAAATTCTATACTCATATTGCTCTCTGCACACCAGATCCTTTGCCCAGCTTGGAGCAGTTTGATTCCAACCTACATTTTCAGCTCCATCGCTTGCTGCTCCCCACAGCTAATGACCCCTCAGTGTAATCACAGCATGTCCCTTGCCTTTGAGCCTTCTCTCATGTAGTATTTTCTGTCCGGAATTCTCTTCTCATTTCCTTCTCTTAAAAAATGTTGACACGATTTTCAGTTCTGATAGAAAGACTTCCCTCTGTACTGGTGAACAGAGTCACTTCTATAATATTTTTATTAAAAAAAAATTCTTACTCTACTTTCATAATTCTACTGATATTGTATTCCTCTCACAGGGTTTTGGATTAAATTATCTTTACCTAGTTGATTCAGTTGTCATCTCCTCCAAGAAGTCTTCCTGTTGTTCCCATTTTTTATTCTTAGCCCTTGTCCATACTCCCATAATTCTATACCAGTAGTTTTCAAGTGTAAGCATGCACCAGAATAACCTGGGAGATTTGTTAGAGGCAGTTTTCTGGGCTTCCACACTAGTTACCGATTACTGTGGTTTGAGCTGCTCCTCCCCTCCAACTCATATTAAAATGTAATTGTAATTATGACAGTTTTAAGAAATAGAGGCGATTAGTCCACGAGGACTCTACCCTCATGAATGGATTAATGCCAGTACTGTGGAAGTAGGTTAGTGATTGCAGGAGTGGGTTCCTGAGAAAAAGGATGAGTTAAACCCAACTTCCTCTCTCTCACTTGCCCTTCTACTACGGTTTGACCCTAACGACAAGCCACCGCCATGCTCCTGGACTGCCCAGTCTGCAGAACTATGAGCCAAATAAATTTCTGTTGTTTACAAATTACTAAATTTATAGGATTCTGGTGTAGCAGGAGAAAATGAATAAGATGCCAATTTAGTAAGTCTATCATGGGGTCTAATCATTTGTACTTGAATTACCTTCCCTATGATGCTAATGCTGTATGCACGTAGATCATACTTGAAGAACCACTGGCCTACACTTACTCAGATATAATACTCTCACTGTACTTAAAGCATGTATGGTAAATTACTAGATTATGATTCTAATACTCCCACTCAGTCACTTAGTCAATACTGCAACATGAGATAATAAAAAAGTATTGCAAATAAAATTATTAGAGTACATTAAATATCTACTATAGTATAAGAAATTACTTCAGAGATTAACTTGAATCAACAAACATTTATTATTTCAAAGCTTCTGTGGGTCATGAATTGAAACTGGCTTAGATGGTTGGTTCTAGGTTAAGATCATTCACAAGCTGGGACCAGAAGTTAGCGTAATGGCTATGTCGCCAGACTCCCATGTAGTTGACCGCAGTTTGAGTCCCAGACCCGGTGGCTTAAACTCATGTCAGACACGTGTGAGTGCGTGCCCAAGATCCCAAGAGGAGAACGGAGGAGAACAGATTGCAGCATGGCCATCCCCCCGGGGGATGTTTTCTCGCTTTCTGTCTCTCTGTCTCTCTCTTTCTGGCGAGTGCACGCCCCCTATAGCGAAAACCTCTCCAAAAAAAAAAAAAAAAAAAAGATCATTCACAAGTTTATAACAAAGTTATTGCATAGGTCTGCAGCATCATCTGAAAGTTCAGCTGGAGAAGGATCCTTTCTCAAGAACACACATGTTGCTGAAAGGTCTCAATTTCTCACAGGTTATTGCCAGAAACTTCAGATCCTCTTTTTGTATACTGTTTCATCACTTGCATAAATGTCCTTAAAGCATGGACACTGACTTCCCCCAGAGCATATAATCCAAAAGAAATAATGCATACCCAAGATTGAAGTTGTAGTCATTTATTACTTAATCTTAGAAGTTATCACTTTTTCTGTATACAGTTGACAGCATAGAACAAATTCAGTATTTTTGTGGCATGGGACTACAGGAAGGTGTGAGTACTAAGGTTTAAGATCATTGGCTATTGGCTACCATGTGGAGTAGTAATAGGGAATAGAGGTGATCTTCTTCATGTAGGCTGTCTAGGGAAGATCTTGCTGGGGGGATGCTATAAAAACAAAGATGCAAATTAAAGAAACAGCCAGCTGTGTGAAGACTTATGAAAGAGAGTTGCACACAGAAGAGAAGCAAAGGCCTTAAGGCAGAAATCAACGTGGTATATTTGATGAAGAGAAAGAAGACTAGTATGATTATAAAGATTGAAGGCTCCTCTCTCACAGGCTAATCATCTCTCATTTGGCCACACCTCCCAACAATATTGCTTCGGGGAGTAAGTTTCAAACACATGCTTTTTGGTGCACACATTTAAACCATGGGGATAGTCATTCCTTTTGACAAATGAGTTCTCCTGACAACTCATACTAAGGCATGATTTAAAAAAAAAAAAAAAAAAAAAGGCAAAGAAAAAAAACTTACTTAAAAAAATTTGCTGCAGCATATTTACAGTTTATTATTTAAAATATCAAAAACAGAATTCTCAAATTTTAAATCCCTGGTAAGATATTTTGACTAATTAAATTATGATAAACTAACCCAATGGACGTATCTTGTAGTCATTAAAATGGCCTTACTGCAATGTAAAAAATTCCTTTGTGTATATGGAAAAATGACATTAAAGTGGAAACATAGAACAGAACACTTCATATATGTCAAAATAAATGTAAAAATTATGCATGCGTCTCACCAAACAATGGAATATAAAGTTTCTTACAGTTCTCTTCCATTAGGTATAGGGGCAATGTGGGCAAATGTTTTCTTGTTTTAATTTCTATGAAAGTTGTTGTAAAAAATAAAACTCTATTTACTTATAAGGCTACCTTATTACAAAAGAAAGAGATAAAGAAAAGTAAGGAACACATTTACAGCATTACTAAAAATGACACTGAGTAGCTGTATTACATTTGAGGGAGACTGGACCACAACCTGCTCGAGATAGCTCTCAAGTCTGCAATGCCGGGGTCCGAGTGGGAAGCAAGCAGGCCTCTACCTACAAACCTTGGTAACTGTGGCATCAATAGAGACGAATGCCCCCAATGGGAGGCACAAACAGGGCCACTGAGAATGTGACTCAGCAGGGCCAGATGGTATTTATTCAAGAGCTCATTTATTTGGATCAACTAACGTATGAAATAGCAGGGATTCTGACAAGGACATGCGATACCTCATTTCCTTGAAGATTAAGAAGCTGCAAGCATAGTGTCTGTCCTCCAAAAAAAGCCTGAGGAAGTAGAATGGCTCTGAATGATCAAGCCATGAGCAAAGCAGAGATTCCATGGGACTGACAGACAAAAAGATATTTGTCTTAAGCTATGGGTTGAATTGTATGTCCACATTTCCAACCTCCACCCAAAGTTAAAGTTCTAACCCCTAATACTTTAGGAAATGACCTTTTTTGGAAATAGAGATATAATCAGTAAGTTAGAATGAGATCAGTTTGGAGGAAGATGGATTCCTAACCTAGTATGACTGAGATCCTTATAAGAAGACACACACACACACACACACACACACAGACACAGAGGGAATCCCAGGTAAAGACAACAAGAGATATGTAAAAAGAAGGATTCCCCTATGGGTTTCAAAAAGACTGTGGCCCAGTTAAGGACTTGGCTTTAGATTTTTCTACTGTTTTAGCCACCTAGTTTTCGTAGTGGTACTTCACTATAGCTGCCCCAGCTGGGAAACTAGACACCCTGAATGCCCCTGCAGCTAGATGAGCAAACCTGATCCAGTCGTTTTTCCTTGCTTGTCTTCTGGATTACTGCAGCCAGTCACATCTCAGGTCTTATTACTACAGAGACAGAGCAGAAATAACTCGGCAATCAGAGACCCAGCTTAGGCCAAAAGGAAGGTCCACAGAGTAGGAAATTGGGCTGTGAGCCAGGCACCTTCTCCCACAGCAGCATGAAAACATTTAATAGCAGGGGGCAGAGTAATGAAATAGAGAACAAGGGATGGAAGAAAATGGTATGCAGACACTAACACAGTATACAGTATGTACAGTGGTTAAGCCGACGGATGCAGGATTCCAATCTCAGTTACACCATCTAACCAGCTGTGATACCTTGTTAAGTATTTACACTCTCTAGGGACGTGGTTATATCATCTGTAAAATGGGACTAAAAATAATTATGATCTCAGGGCAATGGGGAGAAGTAAATTAATACCTACAAAGTGCTAGAACTGAACCCAGCACATAGTAGGCATGTAATAAACACCACGTCCACCCTTGCATGTGTCCTATCACACTGAATGTCTCCACCATCTCAGATGTTTATCTTATTAGATTGTGACTAGATAAAGGCACTAAGATGTAAGAGGTTGAAAAACACATCTAATGTTGTAGATGAAATAAAACAGTTCAGCAACTGGAGATCCAATGATGGCAAGAAGGAGACCACGGAGGACAAAGCAGGAAGGTGAGGTGAGATTCAGGAGCCTTCTGATAAGTGGGTCAAACCCGGAGCCAGGTCAGTCAACTCTGTAGCCCATGCTTTCTCTACTCCTTCATTATCATGACATCTTAAGTTTGCTCTTTCACCAATTTGCCTCATCATCTTCAGCAAGTCATTTGCATTTCTTAATTTACACCAGGGTTTCTCAACTTCAGCACTACTGACACAATGGGCAAGGTTGTGTCCAGGTGAGACATGTCCTGTGTCCTGGAGGATATTTAGAGGCAGCCAAGCCCTCTTCACACAAGACTCAGTAGCATCCTCCACCAATGGTGATAATCAAAATGTCCCCACATATCACCAAATGTCCCCCAGAAGTCAAAGTTATCCCCAGTTGAGAATTATTAATCTACACAATAGGATTACTGTACATGCAAAATTGCCTCACTGAATCATTCTGAGAAGCTAATTTGATAAACATGGTGATCCTTTTGTTGTAGCTTATTTCTTTCTTCCATGAGTGAAAGAGACAGAGAGAAAAAAGGCAGAAAGAGAGGACAATCTCAACAGGGTTCTGATGTTGCAGTCCACCCCTAGATCAGCCAGCCCTAGATTGTGGGCACACACATGCCAAGCACATGCAGGGAGGGCTCAGAGTGAACCCAGAACCTTTCCAGGTGGATAAGTCATCAAGAAAGTCACATTTTTACTGCTTTTTCATGGTAAATATGCTTTTTTAAAATATTTAAATATATAAATATAAATATATATAGTGCTTTTGCCAATATAAGATATCATAAAAGAAATTTTATTCATTGTCACTTGCGAAGTCATGTAAATCTCCCCTTCCCATCCCAAAAATTACAACCAAGGAGGGAAGGAAAAAAATGGTACAAAGGCAATGAGCATTGTTCAGGTCAAAAGGACTAGAAAGTACTCTCAATTGGGCCAATAAGAAGACTTTATAAAGGAAATAGGACAAATGTCCCACAGAAGTCAAAGTTATCTCCAGTTGAGAATTATTAATCTACACAATAAGAAGGATGGAAACACTTCTGCAGACAGAAATAGAATCTCTAGTGGAGGAATGCACACATATAGTCATCACATGGTACACACCAGGTGAGAAAAAGAGAGCAGGTAAGTTGTCCCAAGTCTCCTGAAAACACTTGACTTATCCTCTGCTAGACTGAAGGCCTTCAGTCACAAACCACAGCTTCCTCATCCTTCATGACTCAACTCAGATGCCACTTGCTCTAAGAAGACTTCTTGAATTCACAAATTTGGCAAGATATTCCTTCTTTTTATTCCTCTTTGTTATCAATAGCTCCCATCAGTGTCCCTTGGGGGGCTGCTAGTAGCATTTGAGGTGGGTTAGCTCTTCATCAAGCAATTGCTAGGACTCTCTTGTATCACAAGCTTAGCACAACTTACTCCCACTTTCTAAATATCTCCATCACTGTGAAACTAAAAATTGCTACCATACTCTTCCAAATGTCTCCAAGTGGGCAATACCATACCTAGTTAAAAAGCATATCTTAATGCTTACATTTTGCCTAAAACCGGTGTCTATATAGGTTAGGGACTGCCAGTCTTAATTATATCTGCTGGAAACCAGCCCAGTGCCAAGCTTACAAGTAGCCTTGGTGAGAATTTGGTGAACTATTAGAGAAGAAGGCTCACCTGGGGAAAATTGGAGACTCAGAATCGGAAGATAAAGTACAGCCAGAGAGTAAGGGATGCTGAACATATTAAGAAATGTGAGTTTTACTCTCTTAGGTGAAAGCGTATAAAATTTCCATTCTTATAAGTCAGAATAGTCAATTATCAGTCATCATATATGGTTTATCCTAATATAAGCCAATATTATAATTTCCTTAACTTTTTCTTTAAATTGAAATACCTTTTTTTAGCTGACATGCTAATTTTGGTCTCATTTCAAGCACTAATAATATCCATGAAATGATGGGTTAGATGTACTGAATTTTGTCTTATCTAAACAGTCATGAGTCCTAACCATTAATGGTCATGCACGTATTGCCTAATGTTATATCGTGGGCCACAAGTACACAAAGCCTGCTGTGGGAACCTGTGCTCTAAGCAATTGGGATAAGTCTACTGTGACTGGAGGAGGTGATGATAATGGTGGTAGTAAAATGGGGGCAGGGGAGTTTTTGAAAGGAGGAAGAAGAAACTATTGAGAACACAAGATATGAAGGGAAAAAGAGAGAAATAAGAAGTAAAGGAAAAACAGGAATAAAGTGAAAGAAAAAAGGCACAAAAGAGAAGATAAAAAGAGAAGGCAGGAAGGGCTCATTGCCATGGGTTCCAACTCTTTCTTCACTTTTGTTCCCAGTTCCACTCCAATGCTTCAGTACCATCCATTCAAAGCCTGATTATCATGGCTGACACAGCCTAGCGCCTGCTTATTTTTAGATGAAATTAATCATTTTCATGTGTTATTTTTGGTTCAGATAATAGCTCGAGTACACAGCAGCTTCTTCATTAGCTGCCAGCAAGAATGTAAACAGGTTGAATCTCCTCTTGGCAGGGTCTATATTCAGCTCAGCCATCGTGAAGCTGAGTTCTCTGAGAAAGCTGTCTCCTGAAGCCTCTGAGGCATGCGGAAGGAGGCTCACCCAGCAATGAGAGTGTGTGTATCACAAAGCTTTGAAACCACTCAGGTCCCAGTGCTGCCTTTGTTCAGTTTCTTCTGTCAGGGACTACTGACGTTTGGACTGAATCATTCTTTTTTGTGGGGTGCTGTCCTGCACACTGTAAGATATTAGCAGCATCTAACCAACAGATTCCAATGCCACCCTCACCCAGATGTGGTCAAATGTCCCATAGAGGAGGGACACTCCATAACATCCCCAGTTGAGAGTCATTGGCTTAAATAAATAAAATGAAGCCATAATATTACAATCTAAATTATGCTGACACCACCTCCCAACCATTTACTTGTAGAAATTAGAATTTCTACGCTGGTTTACACATATAAGTGAAAGAACAAAATGCTCTTACTTCTCTACTCTTGTCCCCAGGTAGCTACTGATGACCCATATGAAACATCTGGACCATTGAGCACAGGCACCAGGCTTCCCACGGGTAGCCAGTGCTGCTGGCGGCCTTGGAAGACGCCTCTGCTCACTTCTAGTTTGTTTCATCTCGAGCAGGCATCTTGCTCTTCTCTTTAACTCTGCACAGAGAACCAGATGCAATTGTTCGCTAGATTTATCTGAGAGCTCAGAGATAGTACAAGAAAATTAGAATACTTAGATAACTACAACTCCTGGCCAGTGCTGGGCTGGCTCTCCATCTCACTCTTAGCTTTTGCTCATGGGACCAGAGGTGGCAGCTTTCTCCCCTGGAATCTCTGGTTAAGTCCATTTCGTTAAGGCTTTCTCAAACGATGTCCCCCATTGCACTCAATGCCCATATAAGAAAATGTTTTCCCTCAAGTCCAGACCAATACTCCCTTGTCAAGTCCTCATTCCCCACTTCAGGAGCCACCGGATCCCAGGATGACTGGCAATGAGAATCATGCAAGTCCTTTATTCCATCCATGAGAGTTCAGGCTCCAGAAAAGAACTACCAGTTAGAGAATATCAGAGTCTTTCTGGATCTGGGCACATGAGATTTACATAGCTCAGAACAAGTCAATTTTTCCACTATTTCTTCTTATTGAGTCAAAATAAAACATTAGGAGACAACTCCATAATCAGTTGATGATATTAAAACACGGAGAGGCTTTAGGGCACCTAGAGAAAAGCACGTGGCCCAGGCTGAGGTGGTAAAGAAGAATTCGTTGTGAAGATGAAATAATAGCGGCATCATGAAAAATGACCAGAAGTTGGTCAAATAAAGTTCATAGGCAGAGAATGAAAGTAAGGAATCAAGGGGGAAAAATGCAAAATATATAAGAAACAAGAAAGGCGAAATTATTTGTTGAAGATAACATGTATAGTAATAATTTTGATTAAGCCAATATACAGTGTATTCTGGATGGGAAATCTAGTTTTGTATGCTGTGATGATGTACAAGTGAATGAATACAAAATAAATCAATTAAATTAAAATTTTTAAAAAATTTTAGAGAATGGAAAAAAATTAAAAATAAAGTTCTCAGGGGCCTGGGCTGGAGAAGAGAAAGCCCACACCATGCTAGAAACTAGCCCAGTCAATTAAATACAATGATACAGATTTTCAAGAATGTAAAGGAAAGGACAAAAAATGGAGATCAGATTTGGGCTAGGTGGGATTCTAACCCAAGGAGAATAGGAGAGTCCAGGATGTGATGACTTGATTTTAGATGATCCTAAGGCTCAGAGTTTGGTCACCCTACCATAGCTTCCTTAACTACTAGGATTTATTATGAAACTTCCGTAACTCCTGGGATTTATTATGAACAGGGACAGCAACTCCAGCTTATTAAATAGTCACTCTTAAATTTCCCAGCCTTAAGAGGTGAGAGAAAGTATCTTTTATCTTATATACGTTAGGTCAGAGTGAAATTAAGCTTAATAACCAAACCAAGGTGAAGGACTGGCCAGCATCACTCTGTCTCCTAGATAACTTGTCCTTGGAACTGCTATAAAACCCTCAAGGTTACTTTAGAACCCTCTCTGACCCCTATGATAGGCACAAACCCACATGCATTCAGGCACCCAGGCCAACTGTTATAAACTAAATTTTTTTATCCCCCTAAAATTTATTATAGTTAAATCCTAATTATCAATATAGGAGTTGGGATCCTTCAAAGGTGATTAAGTTATAAGGGTGGAGCACTCATTAATAGGATTAGTGCCCTTAAAAAGGGGGCCCCATGGGGACCAGCAGGTGGCATGGTGATTAAGGAGCTGACACACCCACGTGGCTGACCACGGTTCAAATCCTGAACCTGGTGGCTTGCTTTCTCGCTTCCCTCCCCCTCTGTGTCTCTCTCTGGTCAAATTAAAATAAATGAATAAATAAAATTTTAAAAGGGGGGGTGGTCAGAGGACTCCCTAGCTCTCTGTCATGTGAGAACACAATGAAAACATCAGCAATATGCCCCCAGAAGATGGCAGTCACCAGACCTCAACCATGATAGCTCCTGTATCTTGGACTTCCAACCTCCAGAACTCTGAGACAGGAATATTTGTTGTTGAAGCCATCCAGTCAATGGTAATTTGATATAGCAGCCTGAAAGGGCTAAGACATAAAGTAATGGAATTTTTATTCTTCCAGACCAGTTTGGATGACTAGTTCCTACCTTCTCTCTCTGGTCTTTAACATGACAAAGAAATCAAGGGGGAGAAGGCCAGCCAGGTAGTGTGATGGTTAAGGTGGTTGGATCTCACATGGCCATCTGTGGTTCAAGTCCTGGACTAGATGCTTCAAAAAAACACCCCTTGAATGTGTATGTGTGTTCCCAAAATCCTGAGAGAATGGAGGAGAGGCTATTGCAGTGTGGCTATCCCTCCCAAGAGATGATTTCTCTCTCTCTCTCTCTCTCGCTCTCGCTCTCGCTCTTGCTCTCGCTCTTGCTCTCCAGTGAGCACATGAACCCTGTAGCAAAATTTTTAAAAGGCAGTCAAGGGGGAGAGAGCTGCCAATTGTGCCTTTCAACACTTGTACCAATGCTGCTGCTGTTGTCTCCTCTTAGCCATAACCTCCTGCTTGGTGGTAGCTTTCAGTTAGAATTTCCTGATCCAAATCCAAATGTCAGACAATGATAGCACCTTAAAGATAACTTAAAAGAAAAGTTAGATTGGGTTTTCCAGTAGGCTCTCTAGGAAGAATAGTGACTGTCATATACTTAAGGCATTCCCTATAGAGGTTCATATCACGGTATATGCCTCATTAAAGGAAACCTCAGTAAAAGAAATACCTGGAAATAAATGATACCCAGCTCCAGGTGGACAACTCCAGGTTTATATACTAAACTGTAAAAGTATAAAGTTCTTAAAAGCTAAGAAGCATAATAAATTTGCAGTCCAAAGTTAGACCAAAGGTAGTAAATCATTTTCATGCCCATTCCAACTCTCTAGGTCAAAGTTGGCTCAGACATAGTAGTGTCTGGAAAGCTAAGACTAGATAAAGTCTTATTGGAAAGAAGGCTTGAAGAGGAATAATGGCTGCCAAGAAGTGACTACTTCTACCTGTGCTAAGAGCTTTCTCATTCTTGGGACAGGTTGTTAGTCAAGATCCTTTTAGTTCCAAGCAATAGAAACTAACTAGAATTGATAAAAAGAAAGAAATGTAATTTGTTCTTACGAAGCAGAATATGAAGAACTGCATCTCACTCAGATGATGGGTTTCTGTCAGGGCCAAAAACTTATCAGAACTTTCTCTCTTTCTTTTAGCTGTGCTTTTATCAATGTGCTGACTTTATCCTCTTTAAATGAGATGGACTTCTCCAAGGCAGCAGAGACCGTGGTCAGAGGTTGATTCAAAGTGCTTTATTAGGTAAAAAGAGATGAACAGAACTCCTCCACCTGTTCTTATTTGTAACAAACACTGGGAAAGATGCTGACTGGCCTGGCTGATGTCATGTGCTCATTCTTGAACTAATTATAAAGGTCCACAATATGGTCCGTTATAATTGGCCCAGACTAAATCAGGTGTTCACCACTGAAGTCAAAAAAGCAGAAATAATCCCTGCCTGTTAATATATAAAAATAGTTCTGCACTTATATAAGCTGACTCCATGATTTGTAATCTAGACACCATCTTCTCTATTCAGGAATTTTGCATTTGAAATGACATTGTATGTCTCCACTTAAAATGTACCGAGTGTCCACACTCTATAGCCAAAATGGAATGGCTAGAGGATATAGAAACATAGAAAATGATTATAAATACTAGATACAGTGTGGGAAGAGGATGGGTAAGAGGAGAGCCTGAGGAAGGACATAAAGGAGAAAAATAGAGAAACAAGGTATTTATGGGACAAAGAAATGGGTTATTATCTGTTGAAGATAATGTGTATAGTATTCTCCACTGGACTGGTGAGAAATGTACATATGTTGGAACATTCGCTTTGCAAGCTAAGTCACATATGTGATTGAATATATAAAATAAGTTCAAATAAAAAATATTTTTAAAAATTACTTCACTTGTCTCTTTTAGCAATAGCTCTTATCTCTTTTTTGATCATTGTCACTTATGTACACACAGGTGTGTATGTGTGTTTGGAAGATGGAAAATTTATATCTATTACTATAGATATGATCAATGAAATTCTCTTTAAATTTAACTGGAATTTTTGAAACTTGAAAAATTAAACATCTATTTTTTAAACCCCCTTTTGGGAGCAACCTTGTTCCCCTCCTAAATTTCCTTACTTCATTTGCAACTTTATATTCTCTATTTCCTTGGTAACTTACTTGAGCTTTCCTACAAAGCCATGAGTACTTGGAGATCAGACAAGACCTACTAATTCTCCTCAACAACAGAAGTTTTAGCTAACCGATTTCTGGGTACTTTGTTTTCTTGCCTGTTAAGGTATATGAACAGTTTCTCCTAAGAGAACCCCATAAATTATACTCTGAACTCAGTCCCCTTTCATCTACTCTGAAATTTTATATTCAAAATGTTCTTGCCTGTCTCATATCAACAATTTTTCTCTCTTATTGGATCATTCCAATTAACATATAAATATATTTATTTAGAAATATATTCTTTAATCTTAATAGAAAAATCTCTTCCTTAACCCTGTCTCCCTCCAACAATTGCCCCATTGTTTTTTTCTTTTTACACACAAACTTTTTTTTCCTGTCTTATGGGATGCATGCACTCACCAGAGAGACAGAGAAAAACAGAGAGAAAGCACCTCTCGAGGGGGATGACCACAGCACAATCCACAGTCCTTCTCCATTTCTGCTGTCAGGATTTTGGGCATACACATGCACACCTGATGTGTTTTTCAAGCCATCAGGTTCAGGACTTGAACAGCATAGTCAACCATATGGGATCCACCCACCATAACCACTATGCTACGTAGGTGGCCCTATACAGAAACTTATTAAGAGAACCATTATGTTTTGTCTCCAATTTCTCTCTTTCCTTTTTCTCTCTAATCTACTTTTATCAGATTTTGTCTCCACTGCCCCACTGAAACTGTTCCCATTGAGTTCACCAGCATTCTTCATCTTTCCCAACCCAATGGACAAGTCCATCTTCATGTTATTAGAAGCCCTCCGAAGTTCATGAAACATGCATACGGGGGAACCAGCAGTTAGCGTAATGGCTATGTCGCTGGACTCCCACATAGTCTACCGCGGTTCGCATCACGGACCCGGTGGCTTAAAACTCATGCCGGGCACGTGTGCGTGCATGCCCAAGATCCCGAGAGGAGAATGGAGAAGGGATTGTGGCGTGGCCATCCCTCCTGGGGGGTGATTTCTCACTTTCTGTCTCTATGTCTCTCTCTGTCTGTCTGGCGAGCGCACGCGCCCTATAGCGAAAATAAAAACCTCTCCAAAAAAAAAAAAAATGCATATGGTGCAAAAACTGAACATGGATTTTAACTTTTTGCACCAAAATTAATTCATACATTAATTCCATCTTTCCGTGAACTTTTTGAAGTGCCCTCATACTGACTTCAAAGCATTATTTGACACTTGATTGAACACCTCTCATCCCAAACCACTTAGGTCACTTGGCTCTATGACAACACATTCTTCTGGTTTTGCTCTTGCCTATGTGGAGCTCCTTCTGAATTTCCTTTGCTTGGTCCTGCTCCTGTTCAAAACTTCTGAATACAGCAATGGCTCTCTTCTCACTCTGCATTTTCCTAAAGAAACACATTCATGACTTGAAATAAAATCTGTATGCTGACTACTCTAGTTCACACTCTCTCCCTTGTTCTCCAGGATTGTTTTTAAATCCCTATTCTATGCCTTTGTTGGCATGCCCAATAGTTTTCTTGAAATAACTAGGGCCAAAGCAGAACTTTTCTACCTTTTTTTAAAGAATTATTTTATTTAAGTTTATTTATCTATTTTAATTTGACCAGAGAGGGATAGAGAGAGAGAGAGAGAAGGAAAATAAGAAAGCAAGTCACCAGGTCCAGGACTCAAACCATGGTTGGCCATGAGGGAGTCCAGTGCTCTTAACCACCATCCCACCTGCTGGCCCCCAGAACATTTCTACCTTTACTTCACAGTTGCCCCTCTCCAATTGATCCTTCTCATTTAATGATATCACCATTCACTCACTTGCTTAGATTATCAATCTAGCACTTATTCCCTAGTCTTCTCTTCTAACACTCTACGCCCAACCATCAGCAAGTTCTGTTGGTTCTGTCTCCAAGATACATTCTGAGTAGGATCTTCTCTCATAACCTCCATTGCCAACAGCTACTGCATGTGTCCACCAGACCTCTCCTGAACCACTGCCAGAGATTCCTAATGGTCTTCCTGCTTCATCTTAGCTCATCTACAGCTTATTCTCCATACAGCCATCAGAATGATGTTCTGAAAATACATTTATATCATACTTCTCTCCTGCTTAAAATCAAAAAGGGCTTCCCAGCATATTTTAAATAAATTCAGAACCCCCAGTTTGGTGTGTGTTGTCCTGCTCCCTTCTACTTCACTATCCTTTCTTGTCCCGTATTCCCTCTTACCAAAAGATGCCATCTGCACTGGTCTTTTTTGTTGTCCCTTCTCCATATCAAGCTTATTCTCTTTTAAGGGATTTTAATTTTTGTTTTTCCTTTTTAAAAATGCTTCTCCTGCCTCAGTATTTCACATAACTCTCTCCTTGGCATTCAAGTCTCTACTCAAATGTTACATTCATTGAGAACCCTTCTCTAAACTGTTCATACAACAGTCACATGAATCTGATAGCACAGCAAATCCTTATCCCTTAACCCCGTTTAATTTACTTTACATCAATCTTCTAAATTATACCATTTATTCATACTAAATACCTTTTTATTTTCTGTTTTCCCAAACTAATGTGCGAATAGTTACCGTATATATCTTATCTTATGCCCTTTATTTCACCTCATTTGCTACAACTCTTTCATAAGTATCTGGAAATAGTAAATTCTTTTTTCTTTCTTTCTTTTTTTTTTTTTTTTTTTTTTTTTTTTTTTTTGAGTTTTTGTTATAGGGTGCATGCGTTTGCCAGAAAGACAGAGAGAGACAGAGAAACAAAAAGTGAGAAATCACCCCCCGGGGGGGATGGCCATGTCACAATCCCTTCTCCATTCTCCTCTCAGGATCTTAGGCCACACGCACACGCGCCCAGCGTGAGTTTAAGCCACCAGGTCTGGGACTCGAACCATGGTCGATTACATGGGAGTCCAATGACATAGCCATTATGCCAACTGCTGGTCTCTGGAAATAGTAAATTCTAAATAAACATTTTGTTGCATGAAACAAAGACACATTAATTTGTATATTCCCTTGATCTTTTTACAGCAGAAGCACATAAGTGGTGGATGAATAGTTGGATGGGTGGATGGTGGGTGGAAGAATGACTGGTTGAATGATTTGTTGTGTGGACAGAGATAAATACGAAAAATGAACCAGGTTAATAGCACCCAATCTAGCAAATGTAGAATAGCCAGCATGTTCTTTAGTTATCAATTGATGCATAACAAATTAGCCCGAAAGTTAATAGCTTAGAATTGTAGCTTTTTATCTTTCAAAATCAACTAGGAGTTGATTGAGTAGTTCTAATCCACATGGTGTTGGCTGGGAGGATGATACAGCTATCTCACCCAAGAAAATATCCAAAATGGTTCACTCATATGGCTGGCAGTTGACGCTGGCTGTCCACTGAGTTCAGCTGAGACTGTCAACCAAAGCAGCTATGCCTGGCACTTCCAGGATGTTTGTGATTCTCCCAGTAAGTAATGGTTTTGAGGCATTCTATGAGCAAGTGTTCTATGAGAGTCAATCAGATGCTCTAAGGCTTTTTCTGACTTGGCCTTGAAAGCCCTAGATTGTCATTTCTGCCACATTCTGTTAGTTAAGCAATCACTAATGTCTGCCTAAATCTGAGACTCACAGCAAAGAGCAGCATTGAAGGCAGCCATCTTGAAAACTATCTACCACAGCTGTAAACAAATTGGATTCCACAGGGAAACTACATTTATAGATCCTGGTCTTCTGTTATCCTTTTCAAAACTACTTTGGGTACATGCATTTTATTTTAAGTAAATTGAATCTTAACGATCGTAAATGAGTAAAGTAAAAAACTTTTGTAAGTCAAGTTCTTATGATTTGTAACTGCATATTCATTATCTGAAAATTCACTCTTCAGAATTCCTCACCTTTTTTTTTTTGTTCAAAAAACACAGTCTTGTTTCACTTTCCTTAAACTATTCCTTGTATTCTACTTAGAATTTTCTGTTCTATTTTTATGTTCCTGCCACCTGTTCCCTTCCCAATACCACATCTCCTTCTCATTAACTCAGGCTAATAGAGAAAGAAAAGGCCCATTCTAACATAAAAGCTAGAAAACAGGAACTTAACACAAAATGGAGGTATACTCAAAGCAGAGTCTTAAGAGTTGAATTATTAAATTAGTGATTGGGTTTCATTCAGTTACAATCCCAATGCCACTCTCTTTCCTTCACTCTTTCTCACATAAGATTCAAATACGAAGCTACAACAAGCAAACAAATAAAAACATCTGAACTGGGACCAGCAGTTAGCGTAATGGCTATGTCGCTGGACTCCCACGTAGCCGACCGCAGTTCGCGTCCCGGACCCGGTGGCTTAAAACTCACACCGGGCGCGTGTGCATGTGTGCCCAAGATCTCGAGAGGAGAAGGGATTGCGGCATGGCCATCCCCCCTGGGGGGTGATTTCTCGTTTTCTGTCTCTCTCTATCTGGCGAGCTCACGCGCCCTATAGCAAAAACCTCTAAAAAAAAAAACTTCTAAACTCACCCAGCCCTATGAATTGGAAGCTTATGGAATATAGCTGAACACAAATTTCTTCTCAAGACCCACAGAGATGACTCTAATGTTCTGTCAACATTAATTACCTCTTCTAGGTGTCAAGGCACCACACTGAAAGGAAAACCTAACTCTTTCTCCAACTATGGTTTATCTTATTAGCACACACTTACTAATCTCCCATTGAAGAGGTGACTAAAACTATTGGTTACACTTCCCAGTGTGTTTTACCATCTCCATTTCTGAATGAATGCACTTGTACATGTATAAAGAAACTAAATACAAAGATAGCTTTCAATATGCAGAGATTCACTTTCCAGGCCTCTTTTCAACATGGATCCTAATCTGCAAAAGACATTGACCTCACCAAAAAACAATTACAACCAGGTTCTCACTGTGCTGAATTTCCTCAAGTGCACCCTGTAAGTGGGCCACAGCTGCAGCCAGCAGATTTTGCACTTCTCTTATTCCTGCTGAGGATGAAATGTGCTGAGGCCAATAACCTGGTGAATAATTCATTTTCCCCCAGAACAATTTGTAAATCTCAGAATTGCTTTTGCCAAAATAAAGAGCAAACTTTAAAAATAGTAACACTTTTTGGATGTATAGAGCCTTCTATAATATTTTAATCATTATCTTAAAAATGAAGGTAATGCCATAGATAATATTTATTCAAAGCTTAAAAGGTACCAAGTTGTGTGCTAAGGGCTTCAACATAGGTCATCTCATTTAATTTTCCTAACATTCTGAAGTAGGTATTGTCTCCATCAGAGGAAAAAAATGAGACTTACTAAGCTTAAGTAACTTTCCCAAGACCACACAAAATTTAAATCCTCATCATAGTCACCCTGCTAGACTGTCTCCTATTTCCATGTGTCACTTTATCAATTTACCTATCCATAGACTTATAGATAAACAAATAGAGAGGTAAGTAGTGGTAGAGATACACCTCAACTGAAAAATACCATGTATTAGGGCTCCCACTTTCAGATTAGAATATTTAAGCAACAGAATTAAAGCAACCTGTCTAAGAAATATATCAGGGAGGCGAAATCAGTTTTCTGACCACTTGTGGTCTTCCTCAAACCTTCAAGCAACCCCAATAGAGTCAAAGGTATGTCTTGTCTTGTGGTCTTCCCAAAACCTTCTGGCAACCCCAACGGAACCAAGGGGATTTCTCTAAGTCTTTCCTGTAAGTGTGAATGGAAGTGTATGTGGTGGGGTGATGGGTATGACAATATACTGAACCCTCAGATGACATTTCCAGCCAAGAAGAAGAATGCTTTATCAAATCCCCATCAGCCCAAGACTAGATCGTACCAAGATTTTGCAATATGAACATAATGTTCCCTACCGTCCAGGATCTGATTCTTTTCCATCGGGTAACATATTCGCAAACAATGACTCCTAACTGATGTGGAACAAGATCCAACTCTTACTCCACACACCAGGACCTTTACACCACATTGGAGGCAACAGCCCTGAGGTTAAAGGGCTGTTCCGTGCCTAACCACTAAAGCTCTTGCTTAAAGAAAGGTTTCCCAAAATGAACCCCCAAAGAAACTGAAAATGGCATGAACGTACATCCTGTTACTCAACACTCACTGGATTTCATAACATGAAGTCAGGAAGAAAAGGTGCCAACATTCCTGAATGTTATAATCATTAAGGAGCAAACTCTTAATGTTCCCACACTTGAGCGTTAAAAAGATGGGATTATTCAGACTCCTCCTCACTTATGGAATCACTGCAAAAGCATATGGGTTGAATTAGACATCCAACGCTAATGCTCTCTACCATTCCCTCTGGGAGGCCTTTGGGGCTCATCCCAGGCAATTGGCTTTAAAGACAAGGATATCCTATTTGGAAACATAGTCATGAGCCCTGATATTAATAAGCACTTTCTAACTTCAAAGCACGTTTATAACCATTGCCCTAATTAAACCTCATAACCTCCCAGAGAGAATGCAAGCTTCATCATTTCCACCCTACAAATGGAGAAACAGAGGCAGAACCCTGTGGAATATAAAACCATGATCTACCTATTTGCAGAACCATTGGAATATTTAATCCTTTTAAGGTTAAATTAACTTGTTAAAATTTTATTATTTTTTTTTCTTTAACTATTTGGCAAAAGCATAAAAAGGCATATAATTACATATTTTGATGGTTAAAAGCACCAGACCTGTTTGTGTGGCTTTGGTGTAAGTCTTTAGTTTCCTCATCTGAAGTTAAGAATAATAAATAATTCTACCATTATTTGCATTAAATATGATAATATATGTTAAGTTTCTGGTGTACAAATAGGCACTCAGTAAATTTCGAAGTGCTTTTCAGGCTGACTCTTTTTCTTTCAGCCAGCAGTTCATTCATTCTTTCATTCATTGACAAGTATATAGTGATGGCCCATTGAGTCCCAAGGACTGTGCCATCTGCAAAGGATGCAGTAATGAACAAGATAAAAAAGGTAATTTCCTGCATATGGAATGTATCTTATTCTTGGAACTAATTCACACAAAGTGTAAATTATTCTCCATTATTGATTTATACTTGAGCTCACCATTTACTTGGCTAAAAGGTCTCTTTGATTATTCTTCCAACCAGACTTTCAAAGCCATTGTGCAGGGTATGGCAGCCTTGGCTCAATTCTACTAACAAATGCTGGAGAACGCATTTCCTCTGCATTTACCCAACGTGAGGAAACAGTTGAGGTCTCCTAGAATTTAACAGCTACTTCTTTTTGTCCCAATATGCAGTGGGAGAAATCTGTACTATACTTTGATTATTTTCAGGCACCGTACTGGGTGCTGTGGAAGGAAGGAAGAGCAGGAGGGGAGGTTTAGGGAATGTTGCAAGATTGAGAACATGGAATATCAATTGTATTTTAAAAAGAAACAGGATCAGTAAATACATCGTTCCAGAGTGAAGGTGCAGAGTGAACTAACACACAGAAGCTCTGTTCTGTGGGGGAGTTTCTTGTTTGGGACTCTCAACAATCTGAACACCCACAACTCTTCTTCTATGCCATTCTAATTACATTTACATATGTTTATATGAATTTATGTATCTGCATGTGTATGTATATAAAATCTACATATATTTTTTTCAACAAGCAAATGCTTGTTGAATAATAACTGAAAGAGGCATATTGAGCTTTTACTCTAAGCAGAAGTACTGGTGGATGTCAGGCATGCATGAGAGGTCTTCAAAATTTCATGGTAAATGTGTGTTATAAAAAAATCATGTGTGCATTTCAAAAACTTTTACCAGAAAATAAATTAGTACATTAATTCCATTTTCCCATAAACTCTTTCAAGTTTCCTTATTTTTTAGTCTGCTATTGTGTTGCTTATAGAAAAACTGAACCGGGTAACTTTTTTTTTTTTGGAGTGGTTTTTCCCTTAGGGTACGTGTGCTTGCCAGAAAGAGAGACAGAGACAATGAGATAGAAAGCAAGAAATCACACACCAGGGGGAATGGCCATGCTGCAATCTCTTCTTCTCCATTCTCTGGGAGGCCTTTGGGGCTCATCCCAGGCAATTGGCTTTAAAGACAAGGATACATACACACACACACTCAGCATGAGTTTCAAGCTACCAGGCCCAAAACTCGAACTGGGGTCAGCCACGTAGGAGTCCAGCTACGTTATTGCTACACCATATGCTGGTCCCACCTGGTAACTTCTTAAAAATGTAAGTTTATCAAGGGGAAAAAGAAAAAAAAAACATTTAAGGGACACAAAAATGGAAAATTATTTGTTGTTAACATATATGATAATATCTTTACCTGGACTAATATACAGTGTATTCATGCTAGGGAAATTCATTTTGCAAGCTGTAATGGTATACAGTGATTGAATGGATGAAACATAAATAAATATAACAAATGGAAGTTTATTTTGTTCACAATTCTAAGGATTGGGAAGTCCAAATACAGAACTGACATTAGTTGTGACTTGCTAGTCACAATATGACTGACAGAAGAAGTTAGAATGGTAGTGCATTTAAAGTGACAGAGCTAGGAGAAGCCACCTTCCTTTTATAGCAGCCACTCTTGCAAGAACTATCTTTTCTTGTTAGAGTTAGAACTCAGGCTCATGAGATTGCATTAATCCATTCACGGAAGAGATACCTCCATGATCCAATGACTGCCCACTGGGCCTTCTGTCCTAAAGGTCTCACCACCTTGCAACATCATTATACTAGGGATCGAATTATTAAGCATGAGCCTTTGGGGGACAAACAATTGTGTAAACTGTACACCTCATATTAGCACACTTAATCTTCCTGTATTTCTATAAGGTAAGTATGTATATTTTTTCATTTTACAGAAAAAAACAACTGATGTCTGTAAATAGGAAAATTTGCTCATGGCTTATTAATGGCAGAGTCGGAATTCAAAGACAAGTGTTTCTCATTTCAGTGCTCACAATTTGAATGCTCACTATATGAAAGGAAAAGAGAAGAAAGAAAAAAGGGAGGGGAAAAGTAGACAGAGGAGAAGAAAGGAGGAAACAACTTAAGCATGTTCAGAAACTCTGAAACATGAAGAAAACAATTCACTCTCATATTTGGAGGTAAAAGTTTAGTGGTTAGACCCAATGACAAAAGGTGGACAGGAACCTACCAAGAGAAGATCTGTGATAGACGAAAGAGAGGTAGAGATGGAAGAAACAGTGCAGCCCCAGCCTCCAGACTTACTCAGGAGAGTCAAGCAATGCCTGACAATGACAGTAGGAATCAGGAGAGGACTGACCTACACCTGAGGCCTCTCAGCACTCAGTTCCCTGAGCCTGTGTTCTAGTTGGGGCTTGCAAAGCACCAGTCCTGGTCAAGAATTAATCTTCACCCAGCCACATCTTCTCATTCTTAAAGACATAAGTGATACTCCTCTTCCTCTACATCTTTCATGAAAATGCCAATCCCCAATGCTCTCTCTCTTGTCTGAAGCCCTATAATTGGAAAAATGACAATACCCAATGTTTACTAAGTGTTTACTATGTTCTAAGCACTGTGTTAAACTCTTTATATGTTTTTATTATTTAGACATCATGTTTTTAATTGTCATGATCATGTTTAAGGAATTTTTTTTTTCTGAGAGATTTTTTTGTTATAGGGCATGTGCACTAGCCAGAAAGAGACAGAGAAACAGAAAGTGAGAGATCACCCCCTCAGGGGGATGGCCATGCCACAATTGCTTCTCCTTCACTCTCCTCTTAGGATCTTGGGCATGCACACACACACACACAACCACCAAAAGTTTTAAGCCACCAGGTCCAGGACTCAAACTGCAGTCAACTACGTGGGAGTTCAGTGACATAACAATTATGCCATATGCTTGTTCCAGAAAGTTGCTTTTTATTCCCATTTTAGAAAGGCCATAATGGTTAAGTAATTTCTCAATGTCACTTCACTCCTAAGTGGCAAAATAAGATTGCTAACCCAAAGCTCACATTCCTTCTCCCGTAGAACAGCCTTTGTAGTGGCTGACTACTTGAAGATTTAACCCATGTGTTGTGTTAAAGAAGTAACAATGGAAGAGACTGGTGAGCAGACAGTCTGAGATTGCTCCAAAAGAGCCTTGCAGCAGCAGAGAAGAAAAAATGCAAAAAACTCCATGCATGGAAGCTTGACCTGTTTTGAAAACAGATCAGCTCAAAGTATGATATCATGGGACTGACAATGGGAATCAGAGATGCATATCCAAGGGCAGAATCTAATTTCAATTCCAGGACATTTCATGAAACAGAATGTAAGGCAACAATTACTTGCTAAATAGAAAATTAAAGGCATAAATAAAGTCAAAGCTAAACCAGTGAGGCAAAAATCGTACAGGCTCCAATTTTGTCTTGCTGCTAGAAGCTGCCAGTTTGAAAAGAAGAACACATGGGATAGTAAAAGAATGAGATCAGTGGGCCATGGTTGATTGATGGTGATGCTTCTGGCCTCACAAATTCCCAAGCCCCCCAGTATTCACCCTTTCCCACTCACTACCAGAAGCCTGGAGCAAGACCTGGGAGAAAGAGGCCCCTGTTCTCTCCATAGGAATTCACTTTCCTGTGAATGAACTCCAGCACTAAGCTCTGGTAAAAAAGAGCCTTATTTCCCTAGACTCCATGTCCCTGCACCTCTGCCAAAATACATTTCTTAAGCTTCCAACCTTAAACACAGACACACACACACACAAGCACGTGATCTTTTGGTATTTTTAAAATACCAACTTTGACCCCCTTTCTAAATCTCCAACTTCAATGAAGATTTCCTGTTTGACAGAAAAGTGGTGACACATGACAGGGCATAAGCCAGTCAATGTTTGATTCCTACAAGTACATAGGTAAGACACCAGGTCAAATGTCAAATGCTTTGAGCCATGTTTTACAGCCACTGCCAAATGAGATCAAACCCCTCCCTTCCCTTTTCACTGATGACCTCTGAATTCTTTCTGGCAAGTATCTCTCAGATTGTCCCTTCTTAGTCTTTCCTGCTTCTCTTACCATGAGAAGTTCCTCACTTCTACTCTACCCTCCACAGAGCTCTAGAAAGATTTTTCTAACCCATAAATCTGATAACATTTTTCCTTATTAAAAGAACACAATGGATTTCCCCAGCCTCTATAGACATGCATACCAGGACCTGCATAAACTGCTCCCTTTACTTTCTCTACCATTAACACCATGCATTTATTTTTTTACTCATTCATTCAAAACATGAAGCACCCACTACATGTCAACCATCTTTCTGAAGCAATGCTAAACTCATTCCAAACCTTCCTACATTCTTCTGTTGCTTTCTTTCATAATGTTCTCTCCGCCTGGAAAACCTCTATTTCTCTCCCATCCAACTCTCACCAACCCTTCAAGGTTATGTCTCTCTGATATCTCCTCTGTGACGCTGGGAATAAGACAAATGCAGATACAGACATACACAACACATCCTAGGCAATTTCTCTCTTCTCTATCCCCATCCGCCCTCCACTGCTTCACAGATTGACTATGACTTGTATTATGTTGGAGAATTGCTGTCTGCCTATTTTTTCTTCTCTTTCTAAGGCAGAGGTTGTATCAGCTTCAAGAGGAAGAGACCATTATATTCTTTTCTGTATACTTAACTCATCGCCTGGCACATAGGCAGTACCTATGAATGTTGAAGGACATCTACCTCCATCATCTTCCTCAAAGAAACAACTTTGTCATTCCAGGCTGTTCTGAGGAGTGGGTAAAGTAAGTGGCTACCTACTCAATGACATTTGAACAGTCTTTCCCCCATGAAGTTTTTAAAAATAATTATTTAATTTTATTTATTTATTTTTAATTTCACCAGAGAGAAACAGAGAGAGGCGAAAAGTGAGAAAGCAAGCCGCTAGGTCCAGGACTCAAACCATGGTGGACCATGTGGGAGTTTAGTGCCTTAACCACTATGCCTCCTACTGGCCCTCCCTCCATGAAATTTTACTACCATCACCACTCTTCTCCCTAATATTGAGGTTACATTATTAGGTGTTTAATTCTTAGCACACGCTATTTTTTTTTTATCTTTCCAGTCTCATTTCGATCCAGGATAATATAGTCCTTAAAAAGACAGACTCTGGAGTCTGGGCGCCTGTGGACACTCATGAACCTCACCATCCTGCCTGGGCAACCTGGCATCATTTCTATCCTTCATCCACACAACAGGGATCCTACCAGTACTTCTCTTATCAGGTGATTGTGGGGATTAAGGAAGTTAATACACATGGAGTGTTTGGAATAAAAACTGGCACACAGTAAGCGCCAACTGTATCTAAATAGTTGCTATTATTGTTGTGCTTACTTTCTGCTCACTCCCACAATTCACCGTCCATGCTGAGGTTTTATAGCTCTCACACTCATCCTTCCCCTTCATGCCCTCCTGTTATTCCTTGCTCTGAATGCTCTTTGCTTTGTTTGTTTTTCCAAGTTGGAGATCAAGTCTCCTTCCTGAGGCCACCCTACACCACTCCTAACCCAGTCAAAGATGGCCTTTCCTATTTTCTCACCATTGGAGTCTGTTCATGCCCCGATCACAGCATTTCCCAACCTGGGCTAACTGTCCACTCCCCCTGTGAAGTCCCCTGTGAGTTCTGGGGTTTCAGGACAGTGAATGCGCATTCAGAACAGCCCTGACGAAGTCCTGCCAGTTCCAGACTGTGTGACCAGCTCTAAGGATACCACATAGCTCAAGTCCAGTTCCTGCCCTCAAGAAGCAGACAAGAAAATAGTCTTCAAATCTGTGGTAATAATAAATGTGGTACTATACAACACTTTAAAGTGGCACTGTCCCTAGCTTAGTCTCTGGCAGCTTTGAGGAAATCTACAAAGGAAGGAGGAAGAAGAGGAAAAGAAAATGAAGAAAAAAGGGGAAAGAAGTATGAAAGACAAAAGGAAGTGAATTAGGACTATGGAGGTACTTTAATTGTCATATGTTTCACTGGAATATATTTACCACTACGAAAACAAATTGCTTCCACTGTCATTGCAAAAGCTTTACTGCTGGATGCCTTTCACACAGTATTTTCTAAAGAGGGGCTACCATGCCACAGGGGACAATTTGCCCCAGTGTGTAGATGGATGTTTTAAATTTAAATCATTTTGTATTTTAACATATAATGCTACTAAACTTCTAGCCTTCCAAGCCAGTCCTTTCTCAGGTATTATTGCTCTGTTTAGAGTAAGTCTAAACTAACTATGAGTGAGTGAAATTGAGGGGGGGAAAGCCTTGAGGCTCTACAAAGATGGTGCAGCTAAATGCCAAGACTGCAGAAGCCTAAAGCACATCTATGGCCCTTTGCTGCTTCCCCAGAACTCTCCAATGCATCTGGCCCACCCTTAGAAACTAGGAAAGGCCTCTTCCTCTGCTTTTGGTGAGCATTCTTCAAAATCCTCACTTACAAGCATACTCCCAGGCCACAGGTAGAGAGAGTAAGCCCAGGAGAAGTTACATAAATCATTAATGTTTCTCTGGTTTAGATGAAGTCTACTCATAGAAGAGGCAGCCTGACTAAGTGCACTTTTTAAATAAACGCTGTCATTCCCATCACAGAACTTGTGCCAAAAAAACAGCTAACATGGGGAATTCTTCTCCAGCCTAAATCTCAACTCCCCAAGGAATCTCATTTGGAAGCAGCACTTCCACATCAGCAATAGGGAGAGAAATGTTGCAATACCTCATTAATATCTTTCTTGGCAGGACATACCTTTATGTGTGTGTGTGTGTGTGTGTGTGTGTGTGTGTGTGTGTTTTAATATACGTGTGTATAAACGTGTGTGTGTGTGTGTGTGTGTGTGTGTGTTATAGTCATAAAGGGATTACACCTCATTTTAAATAGTACACAGAGCTCTGCTACCTGTGGGGTGATAGCCCTGGGAAATAGCAGCTTCCAAAAAAAAGGTCCAACCTGCTCATTATCTTACAAATAAATGACTTTGTTCATCTTCCTCTTTCTCATGCTTGTTTTTCCCTCATATTGTGCCAAACTTCCTGTACCCTGTTATTGTAGGACATTGTCCTAACATGCTACAATGCAGCATGGTACAGTTCAGTGAGTACTGACACAACTAGAGTATCACAATCATGGCAAAAACCATATGCACAAGAAGAAGAAACTGAAGATTCTCTTTTAATTTAGGGAGCAGAACAGCCTGAGGCCTGGCAGTGATGAATCTGAGTAACCATCACACCAGAGATTCCTGAGCACCATCCTTAGCTAAGCATTACCACTAGAGTCAGAGCAGGAACTTCTCCATGTCCAAGGGCTCCTTGATATCAAATGCAGGTAGATTGTCAGTAGTTCATTCATCCACTCTGGTTCAGGCTAATTGTCCATACCTAGAGGACCTCACCGCTGGTCACAGCCAAAGTCATTAGTTGAGTGAAGTCAGGCATTAGTTTCATGCAAGACTTACCAGTTCCTGGACTAAATTGAACTATGTGTTTGTAGTATCTCTTCCCCCCCTTCCCAGTATAGAAGTTGCCTTGTATATTAGACACAATTTTATTTGTGATTGGCAATGAAGGGTTCTTTCTTGGCTCTCATCCTTCAATTGGTTGATTCTTATTTTCTCTTCAGATCTGTGTTCAGAAAACACATCCTCAGAGAAGTCACTCCTGACCCACTCAGACTAAGTCACAAGTCTGTTATAAGTACCATATACCTTTCTTTCAAAGCCATCACTTTCAGAAATGTAAGTGTAAATTGATGTATGTCACTATTTAAATATTTGTTTCTGTGTTAGTCTGTGAGCTCCCTGAAGGCAAGTTCTTTGTCTGCTTTTGCCTCTGTCCTGTAACCATCACACATAACAAACAGTAGGTTCCTCAGTTAATAGTTAAGTTTATTAGTGAACAAATGAATGAAGGATGAGTACGTGAATGAAAATATGCTCCCAGCATAAGTGTTGTAATGAGGTTACATAAGTAATTTGAGTTCAGAACTAATGTATTCCTCTCTTCTGGGCACACAGTTGAATCGTATTTCCCAGCCTTCTGTGCAGCTAAGGTATGGTCATATGACTTTTGGGACAGTGAACCACGACTTCCAGATTTCACTCATAACACTCTCACGACTTCCAGATTTCACTCATAACACTCTCAAACACATAATTTTTCAAGCTCTTTTTCCCTTGAGATGACCATGGAAATCTTAGAAGTGAATGTTAGGGGTGAAAGAGTTCTATCAGCCTGTGTACTTCTATAACCATGTGAAGTAGAGCCACCCAACATTTTCACTAGTCTCTAGAACTGTTATGTTGAACAAGAAATGAAGCTCTAATAAGTATGTGTGTTTACATATGTGAACTTCTTTTTTACAATAGTGAATGTGTCTTGAAATAATGCACTTCTACCCCATGATTTTTAACTAGAGAAAAATTCAGAGACAATACTAGAATCTCACAAGAGAAGAATGGTTGAAAAAAAAAAATATATATATATAGAGAGAGAGATAACTTCCTAAGCCAGATCCATGGCCTGGTGGTTAAAGCACCCGGATCCCCATGGCTAACCCTGAGATTCAAGTTCTGGACCTGATGGTTTGATAAATGATAAACCTGCTGAGTACATGCGAATGTGTGCCTAGTAGCCTGACAGGATGGAGAAATGGAGGGAAAGAGACTGTGGCATGACTCTTCTCAGTGAAAGATACTTTCTCCTTCCCCTCTCCCTCTATCATTCTCTGGTGAGTTCACATGCCCGCCAGAAGAATTTTTTAAAAAAGTCTTTACAAGTGACTATCACATTCAGCCTCCATTGCTTTAATCATCATCCTATGCACTTGTCAGTGGCACAGGATGGGTTTTGATCCATTTTCTTCCAAACCAACCACAATACCCTAAATGGTCATCACTATTCTTGTCCCTGTGGAAAAGAAAAGGTAGCACAGGGCACAGAAATGCAGTTTAAAAGAATTTCCTTCTAAATTAAAAAAAAAAAAAAAAGAATTTCCTTCTAAGTTACTCATTAGCAATGGGACCCCAGCAAAATTATTTTAGCCTTTTCTTTCTTCATTTGTTAAGAAAGAGTCTAAATTTGTAATTCAAAATTGCTGTTAAGTTTTATGATTCAATTCATATAGAAGAGTTGGTGGAGAAGAAAGATAAATATATCACTGATTATAGACAAAGGTAGTTAGGTTCAAGGGGTTGTGGAAACATGCTTTTTAGGGTTGAAGAGTAAAGGGGAGGGACAGGGAAGACTTAGAGTAGGAAATGATCAAATGTGGAATTCGGAAGATAGAGGCTAGATCAACTCAGAGGTGATCAGGTGGAGTCTCCTAATTTGAGGTCTTGAACTGAGGTCTGGAAAATGAACACAAAGGCAAAGAACGGGAAAGCTAGTATGAGACTTTTAAATCATAATCAAACATTTTTGAAACATCAATTAAATTGCTAGTTCTGTAAAGCTTTCAAAGCTGGTACAAACCGTAAGAACAAATGAAAATGTTCTCAATCAAGATATTGTAACAAGATAGTATCAGTGATCTGAGCTCAGAATAATTTCATTACACTCTTTCTGGGTTCACAGCTGAATTGTATTTCCCAGCAAGGATATTAAAATTTCCCTTGCTGCGGGAATGTCCATAGAAATCACCTTAGACTAGAAGTCAAGAGCAAAAATTCTAGACTATACTCTGTAATTAACACATATTTGATCTTTTAAAATCACATCAACTTCCACAGCCTCATCTTCCTCCTCTGAGAAATGAAGGCTTCAGCAAAATGATTTCCTGCTCTTAACATGTGATTCCATGTCCATGGTCCTGGGCTATTAGTAGCTACATCACTCTATTTAGCCTGCAGGGGGCACTAGACTAGGAAATGGGACACCCGGTTTCTCTTCCCATTTCCACCTCTAGCCAACTGTGTGACCCTGGTCAAATTGCTTAACCTTGCCATATCTCAGGTCCCCTCCATAAAACACAGGGATGATAAACTCTCCTCCTACCACTAAAAGGTGTAGCCAAAGTTAATACCCTCATCATCCTTTGAGCTCAGCAGATGAAAGGCACTGAGAAAAGTACAAAGAATTTTTATGTGCTATTGACTTTATTTTATTTTCTGTGGGGGAGGGAGTCTGTCCCAGCTGGAAAGCTGCTTTCTCTGAATCAAAGGGCAGGAACCCAGCAAGTTTCTCAAGATCGAAGCCTTAGACTGGCTGTGTATACAGACAGTGCCAGCCAACCCTACAGTTCAGTTTCCTTTAACCTGGTGCTCGAGGCAATAACTGTGCAACTCTGCAATTTAACAATGTGTTCTTTGTCCCACAACTGTTCTCATTTTGCAACTGTCCAGGTAATATGTTTGGGCCTGTAGAAAGAGTCAAATAGTTAATGAGGGAAGGGTTTGGCTTGCTTTACAGAGGTTCTACCAGCAAGTCCCAACAAGAAGGCATTCTATCTCTCCTGGTTCGCGATCTACCCTCCCCTGCCTGCCGCCAATGTACAAATGTCACTACCAAGAATGAGCCCTCTTTCCCAGCAGGCTGTAATACCAGTTTGGCCTTTATCAATGCATCGGTGAGCTGTGTTTTGTTTATGGTTTTATGCCATCTATTTTCCCAGGGATATTATGTTTTCTAAAGAGCTCTTGAGTTTGCGTCAGCTTTTAAAACGACTAGCAGCACAATTTCAGTTCATATTAAGCCCTTAATATGGTATGAATAGGGGAGCTATTAGACTAAAGAGCCATAATCACCCCTGAGGAAAACATCCATCACCAACCTTTATGTGGTCCCTGAACCTCTAAAAGGTGTCATCTCTCTGGGGTGTATCTGGTGAGAGCTTTCTCTGGGAGATGCCAAGAAGCCAATGCATTAGATGGGGCTTAGAAGGACATTTTCTAACCATTACAAATTGCCTAGTCTAGCATCTCAATTTCATCTACGTGATGAGCCTTAATTAAATTTGTCGGGGTTTGATCCTTTATCCCCAGATGTAGTGCTGACAGAGATTGCTGACATAAATAATGTGTACTCCAAGTGCTTGCCAGGCTCCAGGCTCAGGCGGGACAGCCGTGGATTTTTAAATGTCATTTCCAAGATATCCTAGAGGTGTTCAGCCTCCCCCTTTCTACTCTGGGAAGAGAGCCCTGGGCAACATCAGCCCAGATGACTCTAATGCATCTTGACAGAGCATTCCCACTGGACAGGTACACTACCTTGCAAATGCCTTCAACAGGGAAGGCATTCACTGTCTGCAAGTCTCCTCGAACTGAAGGCATTTCTTGCATAAGTTTTGAATCTAATGTGCTTAAATAAGACTACCTTAAAAACTGTATGCACACATACACACACGAAAATGTTATTAGGGTTTGCTGTATTTGACTACAGTATTCCAGGAAACAATCCAAATAGTAAAATCTCCTCCCCGTGGCTTCCTGGTTCCTCATTCCTGACTTGCTCTCCTGCTGTCAACTGAAACCAAAGAGAGACCATCTCACTCTGGAAGTTGTTACCTCATTATAGCCCAGGCTGACCTCAACTGGCTCTGAGGGGTTTCATTGTGAGGGTTGGCTGGTAAAAACCACCACAGCCTCTGCCAGGGCACTCATCACCCTGTGTCTACTTAGGTCTTAACCCTGGTTTGAACTGAACTGATAGAGCTACCTATTTGCTTAGAGGAGCTTTTACCGCAGGCAACAGCAGGTGGTGAAAAGAACACAGGCATCCAAACCGGGCAGACCTGGGCTCACCTCTGGGTCTGAGACGTGCACATGTGACCTCAGACATGTTACTTCATCTCTGAACATTGATTTCTTTATCAGTGAACCAGGGATCCTCCCTCCTCCCTCCCAGGACAGGTTGAAGCCCATACAAATTCACATTCATCTCCCCATTTTAAGTGATTCAGTCACACCAGGACCAGTGTGGGTTCCTGGGCTGGGCTTCTTTCAAAGGACACACAAGGCAGCCTACAAATGGTGAAAGAACGAAAGAGAAACTTTGGCGAAGAAGTTGCAAAACAAAATAAACAAACAAAAATTTGTAAGACCAAAAAAATCCATTTTCATTCTTTTCCTGGCAGAAATCCAGTCAAGGGGAAGAGTGCTCTTTTGACTGTACAACCTACTGTTATGCACAAAGCTGGGAAACTAACAATTGTCCAACACGTTAGTTTGCAAGGTGAATCCTTATCTGTGATGCTATTTGAAACCTGGGCCTATTAGTAAGGTTGAAACTTGCCCTCACTTTTCAAATTAGGAAACTGGAGCTCATAAGGGTTAAGCTATAGATCAAAGTTCACATAAGTCTCAAAAAAAAAAAAAAAAAAAAATTCACATAAGTCTCCATGGGGCCCCGTGGTGGGAGTCCATGAGGCAGGCCAGGGTGTGAACCTAAGTCTGGGAGCCTTTCTCCTCTCTTGTACTTCCTCTCTTGCTCCTATGGACATTCATGATGCCCTTCAGTTAGTTAAATGTCAGGGGTGGGTGCTATATTAAGTTAACTGTTAACACAAAGCAAACAAAAATCCCAGGCCTGTAGCTGGCTTCCTAGCACAGGAAAGACTTTGTGGCTCATACAAAGTCCTTTGCTGAGGTCCCTTACATTGTTAGTCCCTTCCTCACTTCTTCTTTCCCATTCTCCCTTTGGCCACAGAAAAAGACTGATCATTTTTCATGTTTCCTGGCTTCTTTGACTTCTAATGTCCTGGACTTGCTCTACCTGGAATGCCTTTCATCTCTTTCAGGCTGGCCCATCCTACCTTGGCTGTCAGCTTACAGGCTCTCTGTGAATGGGCACAATCTCAGACTTTCCAGTAAGGCTGGGCAAAGAGAACCTGACTGATGTAATGTCAGTAAGAGCTCTTAGCCCTGACTGTGGGACACTGGGAAGATTGTTTTACCTTTCTACAAATTAAGGGGAAATTATATTGTGCCTCCAGCAGTGCAAAAGATTAAAAAGAACACCTATGATGCCGGGAGCAAAGTCATTACTCAGTAGACACTCAAGAGATGCTATTCCATTTCTCCTCCTTCCTGCTTCCTTTGCTTTCCAGAACATCACATATGCTCAGCAATTACAGAGCAATCACACTGTATTGCAATCATTTGTTTTTGTCCCTCTCACTAGACTACTACTAAGTTCCTCAGAGGCACAAAAACAGCCATGGGATGGGGGGTGGGGAACAGCTAGGTGGCATGGTGGTTAAAATCGATGGATTCCACATAGCCAACTGCACAGTTAAAGTCCCAGACCCAACAGCTTGAAAAACACATGCCCGGGGCCAGCAGGTGGCGTGGTGGTTAAGGGCACTGGACTCCCACATGGCGGACAGCACTTTGAATCTGGAACCTGGTAGCATGCTTTCTCTCTCTCTCTCTCTCTCTCTCTCTCTCTCTCTCTCTCTCTGTCCCTCTCTGATCAAATTAAAATAAGTATATAAATAAAGTTCAATAAAATATTTTTTAAAAAAAGAAAAGAAAAAGAAAAACACATGCCAGACATGCGTGTGTGCATATCCAAAATCCCAAGAGGCAAATGGAGGAGAAGATATTGAGGAGTAGCCATCTCCCCTCGTGGGTTTTTTCTCACTACCCTAGCCCTTATCTCCCTCCAGAGAGTGCAATGTGCCCTATAGCAAATTAAAAAAAAAAAAAGAATAGGTTATCAATATGCAAATAATGTATATAATAAACTCACCTTGTCTCTCACACATGTGCATGTATATGCTTTTATAATAATTTTTAATTTTTTAAACAGCCATTTTTATTTCCATGCCCAGCATATGTTAGGCATTTGCTGTACAGTGAAGAAGGAGCTATACAAGAGCAGGAAGTTGTAGAGAAAATGTTTTCCTTTCTTTGCTTAAGAGAAAACTATGTTATCTCTGATTTCTTTAAACCAGCCTTACCTGAATTTTCTGAACTTCAGGTGACTTTTAATGTGAGCTCTGACTGGATCATTCAAGTCAGCATGAATGTCTCCATCAGGAATTACCTTTCCACATTCCACAAACACCTGTTCTTGTGTACAAAGTCAGAGGGTACATTTCTAAGTAGAGTTCATCCCATCTGAACCTGGCAACCCAGCATGTATAGCACAAGCAGTTCTTCAGCTTGGCCGGGAATTCACACATTGCAAAACCTACATGAAAATAGACACTAGCGGAATGGGGTGGGAATCAAGCCACAGATCTAAGGTAAGAAGACAGTGGAACCAAACATACAGTTCCCTACATTCTTTCTCACCCTTGTGTCCACCTTGTAAAAATCGAAGTCCATCTGAGGTGATTAGAAGCGGAGTTACCACAAGCTACAGATTATGTACCCCCTCTTTGAACTTCAGTTTTCCCAAAACATAAATGGGGAAGTAATACTTCCTAAAAAATAGGGATATTATTTGGCTATATCTTCACCCTGTCAGATGTCTATTTGGCTCTACTTTCCCCTATGCAGATCTAGCCTTGAGTGATATTTACTTTAATGGCCAAACAACTGAGAACACTTCACTAGCAATTGGGCAACTGGATCAGCATTGTCTGCTGCATGCCCCAGGAGCAGGACAACTTTCCTATGTCACCATTTCTTATCCACTATGCTAGTGGTTCTATCCTCCATCCTAAAATAAAATGTTGCAGGATATAGATGCACCACTTTTCTGATGACTGATGCTGGAATTGCTTCTAGGACAGCAGCACTCCAGGAACAGAGGCACCAAGAAATATAGAAACTTTTCATAAGTTCTAGAATGTCCATGTGTAATGTTTGAAGAGGTGCATGGCAGCGCCAGCCCTACGGGTTAGAAAAATAGTTGGTGACATTATGGAGGATGAGTTAGACAAGGGAGACACTGTTTGCTGAGAGATTAATTAAAAAGCTTTTGTACTGATCAAAATGAGAGATAGTATGGTCCTGACTTAGGCCACTGGCAATGAGAAGAGAAAGGAGAGTGAATAGAGCACACTTTATATGTAAGGTTGAAGACCAATTTTACAAATGGGATTAGAGGAGAAAAGGCAAAGAGGCAAAAATAGATTATATTAACAAATATTTTACAAGCCCTCTTTCCCTAAGAAGCCAAGATAAACTCACCCTTTTGTTAACAACACGTCGAGAGTAACATTTGTTTGCTAAGATTTCCTTCTTAATAGATCTTATTTTATCCATTAAATTGCCCACTAAGAAATTAATTAAATAATGAAGGAGATTCGGTCAGTAAATTAGAAGATCAGCTTGGACACACCAGCTCAGGAAGTCATCTCTACAGTTCATCATCACATAAGAACTTTGACTACCTGTAACGGTTGAGATGGTAGCATTCACTGCAGAAAGTCTTAGTCTAATCCTGGAGTATGATGCTTACAATCCGGAGGCCAAGGTTCTCATTCCAATTCATACAGAACATATATTTGTAGAGATTCCATCCCCAACCTAAATGGGCTATTTCCAAGAACAAACTTGGGACAGTTCCACAGTCAGCTTCTATTTTTTTTTCTTTTTAATGTAATGCAAACAGTCATCCTATCTTTGTAGAGTTCAAGATTTCTAACATTACTCAGTTCAGGGACACTACGTACATTGCACAGAGAAAAAGAATATATTCCTCAGGACTCCTATTAATTGCACAGGATTTTCAGAGAAGAATAATGAAGAGTAAGGCAGTCATCATCTAATATGTTTGAAAAACACAAGGATTTGCACAGATTGACATATCAGTCATACTCTCATCAGGCAACTGGGGCACATTGAAATTGTAATTTGAAAACAGTTCTTAAAAGACACTATCAGATGGTTGGAAAAGTCATGACTTTTTTGTGTGTTTTTCTATGCAAAAATGCATCCTAACTTTTCCAACAATGCAATACAAAGTGTGAATAGGGTGTTAGGAGATTTTAAGGACTATTGCAGGGTTATAGATTTACACAGCAAGACTAGCAGAAGCTAGGTGGTAGAATATGTGCTGGAACCTGGACTCACAGAGGGCTAGGTGGAGAAAGCTGAGGACTTTGGTCAAGAAGACCCTGTGAAGAGGGAGCCAGGTGAATGATCCTCCAAACTCTACTGTCCTACTTCCCTCCAGTCTTCTGTTAGTGCTGACCATTATCAGTGCCCAAGTAGACAAGTAGACACAATAGCATGGGATCCTATTGACTTAGTTCATGCAAGCGGGTTCTCGGGAACAAAGCACATGGAGAAGGGTGGAGATGGTATCATCAGAGAGACGAATGAAAGGTACACAGCACAATTACTTTCTTCACATTCTTCCTTGGGGGTATGCCAAAAGCTGCATCTATTAGACAGAGGTTTCCAAACTGGTATGATCGCAGATCCATATAATGGGAATCTCAAAGAATGGACTTTGAGAAATGCTTGTATAATAGAAGATTTGAGGATTTGGTTTATAATCCTCATGAATGGCAAAGGTCCTCTTTGATTTAGGAAGCATTTGGCTTTAACATCCACAGTGATACAATACATCTGTGGGCTAGTGCAGGCCTGGTTTTATTATGCTCATTTTCCAGATGAGGAAACAGAGCAGTCTCTCTGCTCATCCCAGTTCACAAAGCTCAGTGAAAACTCGTCCCTGGACTCCACGGCATGAATGTTGATGGCATGGGTTCACCTCTGGCTTGACTTAGGAAGATAAAATTAAAAAACAGAATGATCTCTCAGAGGAGCTAGTTGCAGGAAACTCATCAGTTTTAGCTTCAGAGGCTTTAATAAGACTTTCAGAGCTCATTCAGCAAGTCTATCTACCAACAAGCATTTTTAAAACCCTCCCCTATGTCAGATACTGTGCTATCGACTCGGTACAATGAAGTGATAAGGAGTGTTAGAGTTTGGGTTGAAGAGAACACAGCATCAGGTACAATCTTCTCTTGTCTGATGGCAATTTATAACCTAATAGACAGCCAACCTGAATGCTCATCAACAGGATGATGAAAAACGAATTATGATCCATCCATACAATGGATACTGTAAAGCAATAAAAGGAAATAAACTACTGACGCATGCTGCAATCTGGGTGAGTCTCACAAATAAATCATGTAAAAGAAATCAGACACAAAGAACATATGCTGCATTATTCAATTTATATGAAGCTCATGAGCAAGCAAACTAATATCCATTGATAAAAATTATAATATTGGTTATCTCTTGGTGTGAAGACTGAGCAGAAAGGGGATGAAGAATGTCTAGGATGATAGGAATATACTCTAAAACTGAGCTATGGTTGTACAGGTGCATATAATTGCAAAAAAAAAATCATTAGGTGGTATCCATTAGATTGGTGCACTGTTTATTTATAAATTGTATCTACATTTTAAAAATCAAATGGAACTGCTATGGTGTGCAGCATGTATAGTCATTACAATGCTGTCCTTTCAGTAGTTTTCTCTTCCACATGAATGATACCATAAGATCCTTTATACACATGTTTTGGGATACTGCACCACATAGTTGTCAAAAGCATGGGCTTTGCTGGGCTCAAATCCTAGCTCTATCACCTCCTAGATGTGTGACCATGAGTAAGTCACATAACTTCTCTGTTCCTGAAGTTTCTCATCGGTAAAATCTAGCCACATCTTATAGTGTTATGAACATGAACTAGAAAATGAATAAAGGAACTGACACATTGTAAGTGCTCACTAACATAGGTTACAGGTGATTATCACCATTATAATCGCTGCTTTTCTGCCCTCTGCTCCACTTTACCAGCAGTGAGAAAAATTCAGAGAGAGGGGTCGGCAGATGGCATGGAGGTTAAGGCAGCTAGATCCTATATGGACAACTGTGTAGTTTGAGTTCTGGACCTGGTGGCTTAAAAAAAAAATCACACCTGGCATGTATGCATGCGTACCCAAAATCCTGAAAGGAGAATGGAGAAGAAGGGATTGTGGCATGGCCATCCCCCAGGAGGGGATGATTTTTTTCACTCTGTCTCTGATTTTTCTCTCTTTGTCTCTGTCCAGCAAGTGCATACACTCTATAGCAAACCAACAAACAAAAATTCAGAGCAAGAGAGAGAGACAGAGACAAACAAAGAGAGGAGGGAAAATGGGTAGTATCTTTAAATTCTCTTTTCTTTTGCCTTCTCAGTAGTTTTCTGACGACAAGTCTGAGACTGACAGTATCAGGGTATGTAGCTAACTGGGAGCTCGGTGCATACTGCCTGCTGGCCTGCGGGCTCTCTTAATGTGCAGGGCAATCACTGGCACCGCTGTACCCCTGTGCACGGACCTGCTGTAGTGAAGCTGCAGGGCTCTGGTGGGTTCATTAGTGGCTCTCTCACCCACAGCCCTCACAACTCCGGCCAGAGTTCTTCGCAGAGCCAGTGTGCCTAAAGGCAAGAGGTAAGGCCCCACGGTGTCTGCCAGCCGGTTGCTTCCATAATCGAGTATTGATCTCCGCCAGGAGAGTCACAAGCCTAGCGCGCCCAGCATTGGCTATTAAAGGCAGGCCTCTGCAGATGACAAATCCATCAGCTACCAATTTGACATTAACAAGCAATTACAATGCAGCCCTTGTGTTAGCTCCACTCGGGGATATCAGGGTGATTGCTTCAAGTGGAGAAAGACAGAGATAAAGGAGGGGAAAAACAATTCGATCTATCTAGAGTGCACCTCTAGAATTCAGTCCAGTGAGGGCAAGGGTAAACGCTGCAGCAGAATGAGCACTGGACTCGGAGCCAGAAAAGTCAGGGAGCCTGCGAGGACAGAACTATATCCCTCATGTTCCTTCTCTGAGCCTTCCTGCCTTGTGTCTAAAGCATGGTTCTCAATGCTGGCTGCACATTAGAATAACCTGGGAACTTTTATAGCTCCCAGTCCCAAGGCCACACTCCACAAAGTGCATTAGAAATTCTGAGGGTGAGTCTCAGCTATCCAGTTAAACTAAGGTCTCTTTTTTTCAAATGTGCTATAGAGCACGTGCACTTGCTAGGGAGGGAGGGAATGAGAAAGCATCTCCAGGGGGCAGATAGCCATGTCACAGTCCTTTTTTATCCATTATCCTCTTGAGATTTGGGGCATACACACTCATGTATACAGCATGTTTTTCAAGCCACTGGTCCAGGACTCTAATTGAACCTTCAGCCATATGGGATCCACCCACCTTAACCATCACACCGCCAGCTGAGGGTTCTTCAGCACTACCAATGTTCAGGTAAAGTTGTAATGCTTAAGACTATCCATAGGGAGGTGGCTGAAATCTGTAATTTTAAAGAGCATAATTCATAACTTTCAACTGCATGAATCCTTTAGGTGCAAATGATCCAAGCGTCTTGTTATGCTGCAGGTTCTGACCCAGTAGTTCTGACATGGTAGGTTTAAATTCTGCATTCTTTTTTATTTTATTTTATTTTCAAAAAGTTTTTAATTTACATCTTCCTTGAGCAAATGAGAACAAAGACAGAGAGAGACAGCAGCCCCAACAGGACCCTAACATTGTGATCCACTCCCAGCCTTCATGGGAAAAGCCTGTGCCCAGTGTATTCAGATAAGTCTCTAGATGTGAACTACAAACCTTCCCATGTGGGATTGCCTCACAGAGTGTCACGCTGACTGCTTCATTGCTGTCTGCCTTTCTTTTATTTAGAAATTTGTTTATTCTTTGCATGACAGAGAGCTCATGTGTATGCAAAAGAAAGAAAGAGAAAGACAGGAATCCTCAACAGGGTCTCCTTGTGCTATAACCTCCCTCACTCAGCTCCTCAACTAGTCAGAATCTTGGACACATGCGTACCTAGCATGTTTAAGGTCAACTCAGAATCCAAACCTGCCCTCAATCATGTGGCTTCAACACTGTGGATGAGTACACCTGAGGCTGGACCTGATAGTCTGCATTTTGAAAAAGAAACCAGGGGCCATCCACAGTAGTATGAGGTGGCTGGTGCTGCTACTCAGCAGGCAGAGGTCCAGGATGCCCAGGTTCATTTTCCAGATCTCCCTGAGAAGCTGGGCACAGAGGCATGCACCTTGTAGCTTCAGCTACTCTGGAGGCCAAGGCACAAAGACCTCAATACAGACAGGCCCTGTCTGGGGGGACAAAAAAGCAACAAGATTCCATAACCATGTACTGAAAACTCACTGTATCCCATGAATAATTATTTCGATATCAATAATACTTTTTTTAAAACCAGATGATGCAGTTACTGCTATTCCTAAACAACATTTGGAGTATAAGATAAAGTACTCTTTCTCTCAAACACTTGAAAAACTTAGAGTAGCACCACCCAATAGAACTTTCTGCAATGAAAGAAATGTTCTAGATCTGTACTGACCAAACTGGTGGCCAGCGGCTACCTTTAACTACTGAGCACATGACATGTGTCCGGGAGACAGGGATAAGGAATCAAAGGGAAAAGAAAAAGAATCAAAACATTCAATGGACAAAAAAATGAAAATGATCTCTTAATGATAATGTGTGAAAGAATAATTAAAAAAGAAATATGGCTGATATAACTAAAGAACTTAACACATTCATTTTTTTTAAATGAATATTTAATTTTCATTAATTTTAATCTAAACAGCCACATGTGGCTGGTTGGTCCCATAAGTCTAAAGAATTTTGAACACAAAGGATATGGCAGGGCTAAGAAAGGGTATTAATACTATAAACCATGAGCAGGATTACACTTACTCCTTTCCAGGAATAAAACCCAATTTGTGGCAAGATTCTCTCCTGTCTCAAATTAAGGCCAACATCCAAATCACAAGAACGGTGTATTGATTCTGAGTAAAATATGGGAGATGAGTGGAGAGAGATGCAGCTAAAGAAGCAATAAGTTCTGTGGCTATGTAATCTATGGCTCCGGGCAACCCAATACATTCTGATAGCTTTACATGCAATACACACGCTAGTTAGTTATGGGAAGTTTACATCACCTTTTTCCCCCCAAGAGAAAAAGGAAATTTTATTGAGAGAAAGAATGCTCAGGGGGAACACATTGTCTTTCTTTTTATTTTGTTTTAGAGAGATTTTTGCTAGGGTGCATATGTTCACCAGAGAGAAAGAGACAGAGAGACAGATAGTGAGAAATCACCCCCTGGGGAGTTGGCCATGCCACAATCCCTTATCCACCATTCTCCTCTTGGGATTTTGGGCATGCACGCACCCACACCCGGCGTGAGTTTTAAGCCTCTGGGTCCAGGACTCGAACCGCAGTCGAATACATGGGAGTCCAGCGACATAATCATTACGCCATCTGCTGGTTCCCACATCACCTTTCTTAATATTTTTTCATAGCACCTAATGCTTATAAGCTGCTGCCTACAAGACTCCCATAATTAATTAACTAATCATTCCCACAACCCCTCCACCATATTTCCAAAATTATATTTATCTCTTTTTTTCTAATATTGTTTCTCCCTTCATGTATCCTTTCTTAGTGAATGATACCACCATGCTTGTGGGCACACAAGTCAAGAACCAGGAAACCTTCTCTGATTCTTTCTCATCATTTCCAATCCCTTCACCCTATTAAGTCACCCCAACCTTTATTTTTTTATTTTTTTGTCCTTTTATTTTTATCTTTTTTTAATTAATTAATTTATTTACATTTAATCACATCTTTACAGTGCACAACATTTCTTTTTCCAGCACAAATATTATGCATATCAGTAAAGCCAAAGATATTACTCTATAACTTAGCAAATAGCTTCTCATTTTTTGGTCAATTAAGCATACTTTTACTTTTTCCTTACCCCTCCCTCCCTTCCATACTAAACATTTTTCCATATTTTACTGATTCACAAAATGTTAAACTACAAATATGGACAAAGCTACAATCTAGTCACAAGTGTCCTATAATTTACTTCTGAAATTTTTTTTTCTGAAACTTTTTTTAACTTAATTTACATTCACCCCCTAAGCATTGTCACAGCATACAAAATGTGATTTCCCATTCATAATATACTGAATAGTGGCTTAATCATGCATATTATCATCAATAATTTTCCATTTCTTCTAGTTTCACATATATATATATATATATACACACACACATATATACATATATATATACGTGTGTGTGTATATATATATATATATATATATATTCCTATTTCTGACCCTCTGTCCTTTCCCACCCTCTTCTCACACTATCTCTGGTGTTTACAGTTGTCTTCCTTTCCCCCCTCCCACATTGTATTGATCACACAATTTCTTAAATAATCTAACTACTTTCAATACCAAGTTCACTTGGTAATTTCAAGAAAAGCAGCTTTTACTTGAATCAAAGAATTAGGACCACCTGCATATAAAAGAAACCTTGAAAAACAAACAAAAACAATGATTTAACTGTCTCAAGTATTTAAATATCTCTCGCATAACAGAAGTCCAGAGGTAGGAAGTTTGAGCCTGATATGGTGACATAACAGTTAGTTGGAATACAAGCTTTTTCATTCTACTTCACCATCTGGTTTGCAGCTTCCAACCTACTGTCATCTCATGGTCCAAGATGGCTACTGAGTTACTACATCACATGCATATTGTAGCTTAGAGGAAGAAAAAAAGGCTAAACGGTAGGGTAGAAGAAGGACTTCTTTTAAGCAGCCTTCCCAAAAATCTCAAATTATATTCTTGGTTACTTTCATTGAACATAACTCAGTGTCATGGGAGACTTGTAAACATAGTCTTTTAGCTGGATAGCCTGCTCCCCTGTAAAAAATGAGGTAATATCAGTAAGATGAAAAGGACAGCTATTAGTTTCTGCTATCCCAAATGTTGTATTTATATCTTCCTTAGATTTAACATGTTTGTCTGCCTCTTTATGCCTCATTGTCATTGTTGTAGTTGAGGCCCAACCACAGATAAATAACAATTTATCTGACAACTGAAATAATTAGTACAGGTTAAGGAAAATAGTCTTTATTCAACTTGGGATGGCTTGTTCCAATTTGTACAGACCCAATAAAAAAAGCTCTTAGTTCAGAAAGAACAATGATGTCAGAAGAACTAATGTTTCCACCTGCCTCTCATTTCACTTAATAGCAAGAGATCTTGCACATCAGACAGGAAAGAGGGCTAGGAAGGAAAAGGAACATTATGATAAATAATTGATGTTAATAATGACAATGAAGACAAACAATGGTGATAAATGAAACGGCAGAACCAAGGAAATTGTTCTACTGTGATATCTTGATTTCAAGCAGATTGACTCTATAATCGGCCAAGCCAGTTTCATCAGGAATTCCATCAACATCAAAACCCCCAGGCTGCCAGTTTTCAGTGTTTACTATCAGTGCATTTCTGTCTGCTTGTCATTACCTGGAGACAAAGATTAAATATTACAATGGGCTTACGCCTCTCCTTCATCTCAATATTTCCATAGAATCCCCTTCACCTTTCTGTATCTCAGTCCCTGGCTTGTAGTATCTCTAGGTATTATTATGACACTAAACTAAACTCAAAGACTGCTTCAATGAACTATCAGTTTTCAGCTGGATCACTGAGTCACAAAATTCAACCTATGACTCTGCCTTCATTGCCATTAACCAAACAGTCAATAGAGCAGAGCTTTGTATTAAACCATTTCCGTAATTCAAGTCTTGCTATCTGTATGATAAGTATAGCCTATTAATCTTCTGTTTCCTAACCTGCTAAATGGGAATATAATATGACTTCACTCCATTTTTTTGTGAGGAATAAATATAATAATCTATGTAAGTGGTCAAGTACATTTTGTGATTCTTAGATAAAGGTAGTATGAACCAGCCCATGGCATGGGGATTAAGGCAGCTGGATCCCACATTGCTGACCACATGGTTCAAGTACAGGACCCAGCAGTTTGAGAAACATTGCATGCATGCATGCATGTGTGTGTACCTAAAACCCAGAAACAAGGGGAAAATGGAAGTAAAGGGTTTGCATTCCCTATGGAGACCATTCCCCATGGGAGCTCTTTCTCACTTTCCCTCTTTATTACTCTCTTTCTCTCTCTCTTTTCCAAGCAAACATGCCCTCTGGCAAAATTAAAAAGTAAAAGAAAAATACAGTATACCTCCCCCCCCCTTAAATACACACACTTTTAAAATGGCGTTTAAAACATGTTGGCTAGGACTAAAGGAATTGATGAGGGTAATTTCTACTATTATTTATTGAGAAAGTAACACACCTTATCTGACTTAAACTTTACAACACATTGCACCAGCAGGTAGCATGGACATTAAGGTGCTGGCCTCCCACATGGCCTCCCACGGTCAAGTCCTAGACCTGCTGGCTTGAAAATCACACCAGGTATGGGTGAGCATGTGCCCAAGGTTCCAGGAGGAAAATGGAGGAGAAGGGATTGTGGCACGGCCATCCACCCTAGAGGGTGATTTCACACTTTCCTTCTCTCTGTCTCTCTCTCTGGTGTACACCTTAGTACAAAAGTCTTAAATAAAATAAAATTTTAAAAAAACACACACTTTATAATACATTTTAAAAGCAGATAATTACTCAGAGAAAACAGAGCTTGAGTTTGGCAAGATAACAAGTGTAAGTCTAGGTTTCAAAGCATGTCTACCTTACTGGAAATGCTCAAGAACTGTAACATGGGGATTTGAACAGGATTGGAGAACAGTGAATTTCCCTTTCCAAATTATATGTCAATACTGGAATCCAATTTTTGTCACAATTAACTATATTCCATAGTACAGAAATAAAGATGGCCCTCATGGAGAATCAACAGCAAGGATGGTAGAAAGAATGGAATCAGGAATCTTTCCATGCGTGTGTCTGTCACTTCAATGTTCTGGCTCTGACACATATCAGAGAGGCAGGAAGTGTAGGAGAGGATTGCCTTATCATGGAAGAAAAAGGAGCCCATTGTTCTAACACTAACTTTGAACCATACAGTACACTAAACACTTTATCTCTATTACCTATAATCAACCCAACAAACCATAAAGTAGGTTAGGTATGATCATCCTCATTTTATGGTTGAGAAACAAGGCTTTGAGACACTAAAAATGTATTCAGTGTTTAAATATTGGTCTGTCCAATTCCATAGTCCCTTATCTTTAGACAATACCAATGAAGAATAGAAACACAACATCTGAGTGGCAAAACATAGCTTAACAAACCTATTATAATGTCTTTGAAATATGCCCATCATTTCTTTGATACTTTCCAACAGCAAAGCCTAATTTCCCTCCCATTGACTGTGGGCTAGATTAGTGACACCTTCTAATTAATAGACTATAGCAAAAGTGAAAGTGCAACTTCTGAGACTAGGTCATAAAAAAACACTGTGGCTTCTTTCCTGTCCTCTCACTTAGATCTTTCTCTCTTGGAGAAGACAGCTGACATGTTGGGAGGAGAATCAAGCAAATTTATGTAGAGGTCTACATGGTGAAACAAATGAGGCCTCCAACCAACAGCCAGCAAGAAACCAATGCCACTGCCAACAGCCACATGAGTGAGTCATTTTGGAAATGGACCCTTCAGCTGTCAGGCTATTTGATGACCCCATCCCCTGCTAATACTTTGGCTGCACCTAGTGAAAAACCCTGAACCAAAACCACATTAAGCCACTTTAAAATTCCTGATTCACAAAAACTGTCAGATAAAATGTATTGACTATTTTTAAGCTACTAAGTTTAGCAGTGATCTATTACGCAATGCTAACTAATGAATACACCAACTCAGCTGTGAAGAAAAGAGTTGGGGAAAAGGACTTCTAAATTCTCGTAGAGAGTTCTTTCCCCTCACTATACCACATTGGCCACTAACTGTAAAAAATTAGGTCAGGGTGCTTCTTTGGTCACCACTCATTCTGCCTGGGGTTGCCAATAGTAGATCTGTTTCCTCTCAATCTACAGAAAATTATAATAGGAAATAAATACCCAAGATCCACATAGCAGAGTTGCCTTGAAGAATCTAGCACAACAGCATGGTGGAAACAATAAACTCAGGATTCATGGTACCTATATTGGAATTCCAGGTCATCTACTGACATAATAGACATGTATCTAATGTTTCTAAACCTTGGTGTTCTCATCTACAAAGTGGGGACAATAATTTCAAGTTCACAGGTGATTATAATGAGTTTTTGTGTAGAGTGTATGTGTATCTGTGATGTCTTTGTACTGGGCATTACTTTGTCACAATCTTCTGCCTCAGTCTTCTAAGTAGCTGAGACCACAGAAGTATGCCACCATAACTGGTTTTTCAAGGTGGATCAATAAACAAATCCAGGCCTCCCAAGTGGCCTCAGCTTGCCAAGCAGCAACATCCAGTTTATAATAATTTTAAAAGATTGTTTGTCAAGCATTTCTAGCACATTTATTCATTCAACAAACATTTAATTATGCTTCAAGAACTGTATTAATTACTGGTGAGAATATGACACACAAAACCATTCCCTCACAGAGCTTTCAGAGCTGAACAGACAACTCGCTAAGGAAGACATACAAATAGCCAAAAGGCATATGAAAAAATGCTCAACATCCTTTTTGATGAGGAAGATGCAAACCAAAACCACAATGAGATACCACCTAGGTATCTAGGTCAGAAGGGCTAAGATTAAAAAAATAAAGAATGGTAAGTGCAGGTGAGGCTGTGGTGAAAGGGGAACTCTCCTACGCTGTTCGTAGAAATATAAATTAGTACAGCCACTCTGGAGAAGAATATGGAGGTTCCTAATAGAACTAACATATGACCCAGCATTTCCATTCCTGTATATCTCTACCCAAAGGACAGAAAAACAGTCAGAAAAGTGCTTGCACATTCATGTTTATTGCCTCATTGTTCACAATTGCTAGGACATGGAATCAACCTGAATGACCACGAACAGATGAATGGATTGAAAAAGTATGGTGTATATACACTATGGAATACTACTCAGCCATAAAAAAACGAGACCTTGGCCTTTCATAGAAAGTGTATGAATATGTACAATTTACTACTGAGTGAAGCAAACTAGGCTATGAAAAAGAGACATTCTGTGTTCCCACTTAAAATATACTGAATGTCTGTATTCTATGGTAGAAACTGAAAGATTGGAGGATATAGAAGCATGGAGAATGATTGCAATATCAGAGACAGTGTGGGAGGAGGTTGGGAGTGGTGGAAGGTAAGAGGAAGGGAATCCGGAGAAAAGTACAGAGGTGAGGCATTTAAGGGACATAGACATAGAGGACTTTCTGTTAATAATAAGGTGTATGATAATATCTTTGACTGGACTGGTGTTCAGTATATTTATGCTGTGAAAATTTATTTAGCAAGATGTTATGATGTACAGCGATTGAATGTGTAAACTAAATTTTTTAAAAAGAAAAATAAGCATAGATGAGAAGTTATTTTTAAAATACAGTATATAGTAAACATTCATTTTTCCTCCCCTTTATCTTTTCCTAGAGACCCAGCTGGTGGCAGTGGTAGTTTTTCTTCAGGATGTCCCATTTGTCCTGAGATAGTACCTCTTTTCCCTACTGAGAGCATGGTTCCAGCCCCTTCATATCCTGCATATCCCACAGAACTTTAGCATTAACCATTCTCTGTAATGCACATACTTTATGTTTAAAAGATCATCATAGTTATCTTCTAGTTAATTAATATTTTTTATATTTTAATGTATTTTATACATGTAATCACAATACATTACTTAACCTGTAAGCTGAATTTACCCAAGATGAATACACTTCACACCAATCCAGTTGAGTATATAAAACACATTATCATCAACAGATAATAATCCATTTTCTGTGTCCCATAAATGTCTTGCCTCTCTATTTTCCCTCTTAATTTTTTTCCTTTCACTCTCCCCCTCTCCCACCCTCTCCCCACATTGTCTCCAGTATCCATAACCAATGCTTCTATGTCCTCTAATCTTCCAGTTTCCACCAGAAAGTGCAAAAAGTCAGTATATGCTAAGTGTCTTTCAAAGACTGACTTGCTTCACTCAGCAATAAATCTTCCATATTTGTCCACTTTCTATTAAATTCCAGGGTCTTGTTTTTTCAGGCTGGTAATATGTGCCACACTTTTCAAATCCATTCATTTGTTCATTTACATTTGTATTTGGTTCCATGTCTTAGCAACTGTGAATAAAGCTGCAATAAACATAGATGTGCAAGGATTCTTCTGACTGATCATTCTCCTATCCTTTGGGTAGATACTCTGGAGTAGAATTGTTGGATCATATGGTAGTTCTATTTGAGGAACCTTCATATTCTCCATAGTGGCTGAACCAATTTACATTCCCATGAGCAGTGTAGGAGAGTGTCCCTTTCACCACATCCCTGCCAGCAGTTATCTTTTTCTTTTTTAAACTTCTCCATTCTGACAGGGGTTAGGTGGTATCTCATTGTAGTTTTGATCTGCATTTGATGCACTTATGTTGAGGGAAGTTGAGCATTTTTTCATATGCTTTTTGGCTATTCAAATGTCTTCCTTAGAAAGTTTTCTGTTCAGTTCATTTTCCCATCTTTTAATTGGGTTAATCTTTATATATTTTTTTTTTCTTTTTGGGTAAGCCACTTGAGTTCCCTGTGTAGTCTGGTTATCAGTCCCTTATCTGAGGTATAGTTTACAATAATATTCCACCATTCTGAGGGTTGTTGATTAACACTAGTTACTCTGTCTTTTGCTGGGCAGAAGCTTCTTAATCTAATGTAATTCCACTTGTCTATTTTTGAGATTATTGCCTGTTCTTTGGTGGTCTTACTTAAGAAGTCTTTGCCTACCCCAATGTTCTCTGAAGTTCTCCCAGTGTTTTCACCAGTATTTTCATATTTTGAGGCCTTAGGTTTAGATCTTTGATCCACTTTGAGTTGATTTTTTTTACTGGTAAGAGATAGGAGTTCAAATTTATCTTTCTTTAGGTGGATGCCCAGTTCTTCCAACACCATTTGCTAAAGAGATTTTCCTTGTCCCACTGGATTGATTGGTACCCTTTGTCAAAAATTAGTTAGCTGTATGTTTTGAAGTTTATTTCTGGGTTCTCTATTCTATTCCATTGGTCCACTGTCTCTTTTTGTGTCAATACCAGGTTGTTTTGACTTTCACAGCTTTGTAAAATATTTTGGGGTCAGGAGTGAGATGGCACCCACCCCACTCCTCTTGCTAAGGATTGCTTTGGCAATATGGGGTCTTTATGATTCCACATGAATTCTATAATTGTGATCTGAATCCTTATCTTTTACCATTAACAAAAATCAAATAAAAGATTTTCTCGATCTGTGAAGAATGTCTTTTATAATTTGATAGGGATTGCATTAAATATGTAGATTAATTTGGATAGAATTGCCATTTTGATCATATTACTATTCCCAATCTAGGAACATAGTATGTCCTTCCATTTTTTTGTGTATGCCATTTTCAATTTCTTTTTTAAGATTCTCATAGTTTTTCTTGTAGACGTCTTTGGCTTCCTTGATTAGATTTATTCCTAGGTATCTTATGCTTTTTGTGGCTATGGTAAGTGGGATTCCTTCATCAGTTCTACCTTGGTCAGCTTGTTGTTTATATAGAGAAATGCTATAGATTTTTGTATGTTGATTTTGTATCCTGTAGTTTTACTGTATTCACCTATTACTTAGAGAAGTTATTTCAGATACCTTTGGGTCTTCTATGTATACAGTTATGTCATCTGCAAATGGAGATAATTTCAAGCATTCTTTCCCTAATGAATGCCTTTTATTTCATTCTCTTGGCTGATTGCATTGGTTAGGACTTCCAGCACTATATTGAAAAGGAGTAGAGAGAGTGGGCAGCCTTGTCTAGTACCAGTTTTTTTTTTTTTTTTTTTTTTTTTGAGAGGTTTTTTGCTATAGGGCGCGTGCGCTCGCCAGACAGACAGAGAGAGACATAGAGACAGAAAGCGAGAAATCACCCCCCAGGGGGGATGGTCACGCCGCAATCCCTTCTCCTCCATTCTCCTCTCGGGATCTTGGGCACGCACGCACACACGCCCGGCGTGAGTTGTAAGCCACCGGGTCCGAGACGCGAACCGCAGTCGACTACGTGGGAGTCCAGCGACATAGCCATTACGCTAACTGCTGGTTCCCTAGTACCAGTTTTTAGCAGACCCCATTCAGTATAATATTAGCTATAAATTTTTCACAGACACCTTTTATTATGCTGACAAATGATCCTTTTATGCCAATTTTGTTGATAGTCTTAATCATGAAACAATGTTGTATTTTGTTACTTTTTCTGCATCAATTGAAAGAATCATATTGTTTTTACCCTTCTTTCTGTTATTATGGTGTATTATGTTTATGGTTTTGTGTATGTTGAACCACACTTTCATCCCTGGGATAAAGCTTACCTGGATGTGATGACTAATCTTTTTTATATGTTGTTGGATATGATTTGCTAGTATCTTGTTGAGAATTTTTGCCTCTATATTCATCAGAGATATTGGTCTGTAGTTTTTCTTTCTTGCTGTATTCATATCCGTTTTGGGAATGAAAATAATGACGGCTTCATAAAGTGAATTTGAGGGTTCCTTCCTTTTGGATCTTTAGAAATAATTTGAGTAGAATGCGGGTTAACTCTTCTTCAAAAATTCTGTAGATTCAGAAGAGATCTGGACTTTTCTTCGTCGGGAGGTTATTTATTTTTCATTCAATCTCATGACTTGTTATGGGTCTATTCAGGTTTTCTATTTCCTCCTGAGTCAATCTTGTTAGATTATATGTACCCAGGAATTTGTCTATTTCATTCAGGTTTTCTTATTTGTTAACATGTAGTCACTCATAATATCACTCATAGTATCCTGTTTTGTATTTCTATTATGTCTTTTGTAATATTGCCTGTTTCATTGCAAATTGGATATATCTGGTTCCTTTCTCTCTTCTTCTTGATTAGTCTAGCTAATGGTTTGTCAATTTTTTTTTCTTTTCAAAGAACCAGCTTTTGCTTTCATTTATTTTCTGTATAATTAGCTTATTTTCTATTTCATTTATTTCTCCTCAAATATTTATTATTTCTTTTCTCCTGGAATTTTTTTTAATTTTCCTATTTTTTCCAATTCCCTGAGACATGATGTTAAGTTGTTATTTGCCACCTTTTCATCTTTTTGTTATGTGCACTATTTGCTATAAATTTCTCTCTTATGGCTGCTTTTACAGTGTCCCATAGATTATGAAAACTCATGCACTCATTATCATTTGTTTCCATGAATCTTTTTATTTCAGTCTTAATCTCTTCAGGAGTTGTGAAGTCATTCAGGTGTAGGTTATTTTGTTTCCATTTATTTGTGTATTTTTAAGTGTTTTTTTCCTGATTTAATATCAAGTTTAATTCCATCATGGTCAGAGAAGATACTGGGTATAATTTCTATGCCTTTGAATCTGTAAAGGCTTGTCTTGTATTCTTTTATGTGGTCAGTCTTTGAGAAGGTACCATGTGGTGTGAGAAAAATGTGTTTTGTGGTTTTGGGTGGAAGGTTCTATAGATGTCTGTCAATTCCATCTGATTTATGGTATCATTTAGATCCTGAATCTCTCTTTGCTTATTTTTTGTCTCATTGTTCTGTGTAAAGAAGATAATGGGGTGCTGAGATTCCCCCAACACTTAGTGTGTTCCAGTCTATCTCTCTTTTTAGATCTAGCAGTCTTTCCTTCACATATTTGGGTGCTCCTGATGATTTAGCCCTTTTACTATATAATGCCCTTTATTATATAATGCCCTTCTGTGTCTCTTCTTACAGTTTTTGTCTTAAATCCTATTAAATATCATGACTCCTGCTCTTTTTTGGTTTGCATGGAGTACCTTTTTCCTGCCCTTCACTTTTTTTTTTTTTTTTTTTTTTGCTATAGGGCGCGTGCGCTCGCCAGACAGAGAGAGACATAGAGACAGAAAGCGAGAAATCACCCCCCAGGGGGGATGGCCACGCCGCAATCCCTTCTCCTCCATTCTCCTCTCGGGATCTTGGGCACGCACACACACGCGCCCGGCGTGAGTTGTAAGCCACCGGGTCCAAGACGCGAACCGCGGTCGACTACATGGGAGTCCAGCGACATAGCCATTACGCTAACTGCTGGTTCCCTCCTGCCCTTCACTTTTAATCTAAATATGTCCTTATCCATGAGGTGGATTTCTTGTAGGTAATATATGGAGGGCTTCTGGTTTTTTATTCATTCAGCCAGTCTCTGTCTTTTGGTAGGGGAATTTAAACCATTAACAATCAATATTATTATCAATATTTCCAGACTTGTCCCTACCATTAAGTTGACCATTCTGTTGGTTGTTTTATGTTCTCTTATTTCTATCTGTCTGTTTTTAGTTTTCTTGGTATAGCACACCCTTCAGAATTTCTTTTTAATTTTGTTATTATTATTCTTACTGTTTTTTAAAACATTTGATCACTATACATCATCTGGCTTGTAAAGAGAATTTACCCAACATGAAATACACCTCAAACTATAACTGTAGAGAATACTATACATTCAAAGGTATGTGGGAGGATGTGATCCATTATCTCTTGCATCCTTGTCTCTCTGATACTCACCCTATAACCTGCACCTTTATTGCTAGCACTAGATGTTTCAAATGCCTCCCCGATTCTAGAGAACAGATGCACCTGGGTCTGAGCCCCAGAGTTTCAAAGGAGAAAAAAGTACGGGATGCAGGGCACGCACTGCTCTCTGTGTGCTTCAGAAAACTATGAAGTCTGTATCAAATGGGAGTGAGTGGAGGTTCCAAGGTCATCTCTGTCCTCAGTTTGTACACTCACTTCTACCATGCAGGAACTGGAAAGAATGCTCGTTAATAAATTTGACATTAGATTCATTACTTATAGTAAATTTTAGGAATTAAAGGCCACTCAGTAATAATTAACCTAGTCATGAGCCTTGATTCAAGTATGCATTCCTAGTGCCTCAGACCCACTTCCTGAAAAACTTGGAAGAGTGATAAACAATTCTTCCCAAACTGCCTCTGAAATTCTATCAACAAAACTAGATTCATTTTCCAATTAATGAGTCAAATGACAACAAATACTGAGTTACTAAATAAAAAAAAATAAAAAAAAAACATGAGAATTAGTAATAAAGTGTCCCTGACTGCTAGTGGCAGTCAGGAGACCTGCTAAAAATTTCCAGACATCTGTAGATAAAAAGAAGATTGTCATAAATTTTCTGATGACTTAATTGTCTGTTGTTTGTTCATTGGTGACACTTCTATTAAAAATGGGGTTCTGTAGTCAGGAAATCACTGTGAAGTCAGGAAACCTGGGTTCAACATACAGGATTGCCTTTGGTGAGTTATGATTCCCCTTTCTAAGCCTCAAATTCCTTCAATATAAAGTGAGGGCAATGGATTATATTGCCTAGGACTTTTTCCTAGATCTACAATGATGTGATGATTGTCCCTTTCCCACAATAACTGTTACTGTTATTAAACACTATCTTAAGCATTACTATAAATTTTATTTATATTACTTTTCTAATCTTCCAGCAAGCCCTAAGATAAGTGGAATTATAATGCTCATTTTATAGGTTCAACGATGTATTAATAACATCCCCAACAGAAGAGACATGGCTGGACTTCAGACTCTGACTGTTCTGCTCTAACCCAAGTGATTCTGGATCCTGGACACACCAAACAACAAATTATTCCAGAAATTCACAGGAAACAGTGGCTGCCATTTGTCACACATGGAAAAATAGAAAAGGTAACAGCCAAAGGATTCCCAGAAACTGAGGCTCTTCTGTTCTTGGCATTTGCATCCTTTAATGTGTTTTTCACATTGCTCTCTTCACAAGGTATGTTTTAATACAATTTTCTCCCATCTTAACACTGAGAAATCTCAGGAAATGCCTTAACGTCTGTGGACTCAATTTGTCCTAAGAAAAATAGGATGGAGAAATGGAGGGAAAAGAATTGAGACATGACTACACGCCATTGGGGGTACTTTCTCTCTGTGTGTTTCTCTCTGGCAAGTGCATGTGCCCTCTGGCAATAATAAAAATTAAATGAATTAAATACTTTAAAAAAGAAAAAAAAAAGAGGGGGCATCAGCTAGAATAAAGAAGACTTTCATAACCTGGAAGTATTTTGAATATTTTGGCCCTAGACCACCTTATCAGCTCCGTTTTTAGCTTTGATATAATCAGAAGATCAAGATTACCATTGAACCTTAAAGATTTTTATTCTCCTACAAGAATTGCTGGATGCTTGTTATATGCCAAGCAAAAGTAGTCTTCAGTATGTGTGTGTGTGTGTGTGTGTGTGTGTGTGTGTGTATATATATATATATATATATATATATATCTCCCATATCTACTTCATGAGACAGATGGAGTGAGACAGATCACTTTTCAGATGAGGAATTTAAGGCTCAGAGAAAGGGCAAGAATTTCTCAAGGTTCCACATCAAGTAAAAGACAGAGGAGACATTAGAATCCAGGACCACTGGATTCTCCTCATTACACAAAGTCTAACTCACAAGGATGCTAATCTTTCATCATGTATTGGAAAGACCTACTTCTCCCATTTATGAAAGTGCAACTCTGTCCAATAAACCCAGAGGCAGACATAAAATAAAAAGTGATAAAACCCAGGCAGGCAGTAAGCTGAATGCTTTTGACATGGCTGTTCTCTGCAGTAGGGAGCAGGAGAGTTCCTGGCAATATGACCCTGAAAACAACAATGAGAGCCTGATACAGAGAAGGAAGATTCTTCCAAGGACTCTGAAATAGGATATTTTCTCAAGCCCCACCTATGGCCAAAAATAAATCATGAAGGAGTAAAGTTGCCAGCCTCCAGGAAACACCACAGTTCTATTCATGCTAGAAAATCTCCTGGCATTAAAGAGCATGTCAACATTGCTAAGAGTTTAAAATAAACCAAACAACAACAAAAAGTCAGGAAAACATATTCTTAAATATCAATGAACAGTGGTTCCACAACAGATGGAAAAGAGAATTATTAAAGAGCTGCATCTAATTAAGAACTTATTATATTCAAGTTTTCTAATTAGGTGTTTCAGATACCTAAACTCCATAAACTCCAGTGTATCATCTCTAAGGTTTGTGCTAACGACTCCCAATTTGTAAATTAAGAAACTATGCTTAAAATTGTTCGTTTGCCCCTCTTCCAGATCTTCCCTCTACCTGGCCCACACTCTAGAAAGTTGACATTTATGGAATACATCAACAAGCTTCTTGCCCTCTGGATTCCAATTGGATTTAGTCGGTGGACATCATTAGCAGGAAGACTGGAAGGTAGGGAGGGAAGAGAATGGCATCTGGCTTTTTAATTGCTCTATCGTCTTTCCTGCCAGAACTTGGGTTGGCTGCAATTTTCCAGTGAAAGTTGCAGCTCTCTCCAGGTAGCTCTTTTCCTACAGCTATAGTATCTCTTCAGACTCTCTTCCCTTGCCCCCAGCCCTAGGCTTGGAGTGATATGGCTCTCTGCTGCACTAGCTCTAAGATACTTCACTGTCTCCTGTGAGTGTCTCTTAAACGCCACCCACATTTTTGTAAATAGTCTCTTTAATGAACTTGACTCATTTGCTTCTTGTGGGTATGAACTGGTTACTTTGGGATGGTTTCCCTTTGAGAAAACCTTGTCTAATGTTCAAACTAAGATCCAGCAGGCTTAAGTAGTTTGGACAAATCCACTATCATATATATATATATATATATATATATATATATATATCCCAAGGCCGCCAGTTCAGTGGTGTCCACTGTGTATTTAAGGTGCACATTAAATAACAAGATTCAACTATGTGAGTTTAGGGATAGCAGACAAAATAAGAACATATTAAATAATGTAGATACAGCCCATGCTTCTACCAAGGGAGTTTCTACTCTAAAAAGAATCCAGGTAGGAAACATAAACTGAAGTTGCCTTCACCTCTCTATGACCACGTGACCTTTTCTAAGTACCTCTCTACACAGGATTCTAGCATCTTTTAAAGCTAGTTTATTTATTTCTTCCATGAGTGAGAGAGACAGAGACAAAACCCCCAACAGGGTCTTCATACTTCAATCAACTTCTATCTTCAGGCAACCCCAAAATCATGGAAATGCATGTACCAAGCACACCCAGGTCTTCAGACAAGAATGGTAACTTTCCCATATGGGTCAGTCTCACAGAGCATCATGTTTCACTACTATGCCACCATTCAGTCCTATGACTCTAGCATTTAAAGACACATATTTTTATATCACTCAGGCTCTACTTTATATATATATATATATATATATATATATATATATATATATATGTGTGTGTGTGTGTGTGTGTGTGTGTATGTGTGTGTGTGTGTGTATATATATATATGTATATATATATATATATATATATATGTAACTATGTACACTTAATTATAAATATCACCATAACAGTATTATATGAACAAAGTATGCCTTCTGTGATGTCTAATCTCTTAAAAATTCCAAGGGCAAGTCTGATTATATGCTATTTTACTTATCTACTGAATTAAGAATCTACCCCATAAAACCTGCATCTACACTCTACCCAGATTGTACCCCTCTTCCCTGACTCACACCTCTCTGGGTTTCTCTCTATTGCATGTGAGTTTTATAGTGTTAGTACATACCCTCTGAGAATACAGACAGTGGGACTTTTTGCATCACTATGCAAATCTGCAGATTCACCACTCAATAAATATTGACTTGTTGACTTCGCCTTTTTTCCACCTTGTAAGCATTTCTAATGATCCAGGAATTTGGAGAAAGAACAAGTCTCATGAAGGTAACTTTTCCTAAGTGAGTTACTTGAGAAACTCAAAAATAGGCTGACACAAATGTTATTTCAAGATTTAAAATCGATGTATTTGAATCCTGCATCCACAAGTGGGAAAAAAAAAAAAAAAACAAGTCCTCATCTTGTTGATTATCTTGTAATATTCTCTTATTATCATGTTGCCCAAAAGAATGAAAAACTTAGAAGGAAAGAGAATTTCATGCCATATTACATTATCTTAGCTTTTATTCTATTGATTTAATCAGTCACTAAGTGTAAGGCACTATGGCTAGAGCAAGAAAGTTATCTCTGTCTCTGCCCTCAAGGATCTTCCATGAGATAGGTAGATAGTTGAATGAATTATCAAAATGAACAAACAAAACTCCTCCCCCACACCAAAAAAAAAAAAGAAAAAAATTATTGAAAACAATAAATGAAATAAAGGAAATCAAACTCAGGTACTATGTTAGAAAAGATCCCTGAGTAGAGGCCTAAATTATTAGAAGTGAATCAAGTGGGGAATTGAAAAACAATATTCCAACCTGTACAAGACCTTGAATTCAGGATGGTTATAGCATGAATCTATAGGCTGCAAAGGGAGCATTGGATATGTGGCAAGAAGGTGGCCAGAGGTGTTTTCATGACTAGGGATATTTCTGTGGCCTCTGGAGCCTGTAGGCAAGGACATCAGGAGTTCAGATAGTCCCAAAAGTAAAACTATAGGGGTAGGGCCATGAGCAGAGGAGAGATGTGGTCGGTTTTGTTTTGTTAATAAGGAACACTCTGCTGTATACAGCATAGGTTCTTCATGGGAGGGCTGATGAGAGTAGAAGCAGAGAGACCAATTAGGAGCTAAGAAGTGATGAATTGGGCTATAGGGGTAGACTTGGAGGTGGTGGAAGTGGTCAGAGAATTCATTTGGAAGTGATGTCATGAGGACCTGCTGATATGACACGGGCCATAAAGAAGGAAAATGAGAAATCAGGACAATTTCCAGGCTTACAATCTTGGTATCTAGCAAATGGTTGACTATAGCTGAAATGGGAGCAACTGGGAGATGCTACCACTCACTGGTAGAATTCTATCATTTACTATGGCTCAAAATTCCACTGACATTGGAATTCTACTCCCAAGCTGATCTCTAATTCAGGTATCATCCAGACCTCAGTATCTTGGTATCTCCAGAACTTTAATCCACACTCCTTTCGTTTTGAGAACTCAATGGTAGCAGAAGAACTTCAAAACCCAACCCAGAACATCAATGTAATTGATTCTTCATAAACTGTCAGTTGCCATGTAAGATAGCTATGATTTGAATATCAGTTACACAACACCAACTTTGGACCGGACATTGCTGACTCTGTCTCCTCCTTCTCCAGCTCCTCTCTTGGAAATATTGCAAGAGTCTGTGCTGTGAGACTCATCCTTCCACATATGAGTAATAACTTCACAAGGGGCAAGTCACCAATACCCTGACAGGAAGGTCTGGCTACTTGCCAGAATAACCTTTCACTTTTTCCCTCTTATTCTCTTCTGCTTCCTTTTTCCTTCCAAGGGAAAATCTGAAGGTGGGTGTTCAGTTTAGTCACCCAGGGTAAGTTGTTTTAACTTGTCAACAGTAAATTCTGCTCTGTACTAACTCTCCAAGACTGACATACAAGCGTGTTATTTCAACATCCCTCTCTGAAGGCTCCTTTCAGAAAGCTCAAGGCAGCAGTACAAGTTGTCATTGTTCCTATCAGCCTGGACAAGACATATAAGTGCAGTGAATCTTCATCTCTAGAGCCATTCAAAGTAAGTTAGAATCTCAGGCTTCCCACTTTCCAGTCTCTCATTCTCTGTAAAATGGGAATAATAGTGCCACTTTATTGGATTGTTGTGCTTAAAACCTCATGCAGGCAAAGGGTTTATACCTACAATAGTGTTTGGCTCAGAGCAATTTTTTTTTGTTTTTTTAAAAAAATAGTACAGGTGTGTGTGTGTGTGTGTGTGTGTGTGTGTGTGCACTGACTCATTCATTCACATACATATTCAATGAGTATCTCCATTGTAAACTTTATACCCATTCTTAAACTGGGTGCTATATATATAAACATTGAACAAAGCTGACAAATTATCATTTATGTCCTAGGCTAAGAAACATACAATAAATAAATAAATATGTATCTATGACAAGTGCCAGCAGGAGCTATTGAAGGAAATTAAGGCCTGGTGAAGGAGTGAAGAGTGGAGGATGAGGTTAGTTGCCAAATCAGATAGAGTGGTCAGAGGACTTCTCTGAGATGGTTGTGTGTAATGCAGAACTGAGAGAAGAAGGAAAGGAACCATGCAGGTATCTGGGAAGGAGCCTTCCAAACAGAGGGAATAGGAGATTCAAGACTGAAGGGTGAGGACTCCCTGGACTGCTGAGGACAGTAAGGAAGACAAGAGGCTAAAGTATAAGGAGCAAGAGGGACAGAGAAAGAAAGTCAGAGGTCTAGTTGAAGGCAGCTCACATGAGACTTAGTCCACATTAAGGAATTTTGGTTTTTTTTTTTTTTCCTTGGGAAAATAGGAGCCATTAGAGATGTTGGATGGAGGAATATCATGCTCTGAATTATGATTTTCAGGAGTCACTTTGGCTTCTTCATGGGGAAGAGACCAGATAACTAAGTACAAATTCAAGGGAGATGAGTTAGGAGGTTACAGTGACAATTCAACAGGGAAGTGGTGGTCACTTGAACTAGAATAACAGTAGAAGTAGTGGTGAGAGGGCATTGATTAAGGATAAAGTCTGAAGGCAGACCTGGCTACAGTTGCTATTAGAATAGGTGTGAGTGTGAAAGAAAGGCTTGTCAAGGCTGACAGTAGGGTATTTAACCCGAGAAACTCCTAGAAGGAAATTATCAATTACTGAATTTGGAAAGGCTATAGAAGATGTAGTTGTTTTAGTTTGTTTGCAGTTTGAATCAAGAGTTCATTTATTCAATAAATATGGTATATAGGGTATCTCTTGTACCATATATCATGTTTATCACTAGGGATAGAGTGATGATGACTAGACAGAAACAGGTTCCGCACTCATGAAATTTGAATAGCACAAATAGACATTTATTGAGTCCTTACTAGGAGTCAGGCACCATGCAAAGTGTTTTTCATTTAATGAAGCTTACTGTCTGTAGGGGAGACAGCCATTAAACAAATAATTACTCAAATATTTATTTAATTATGAGTGGAAAAGTACAGAGCATACTCCTGTGTATAATTGGGGAGAACTGCTCCCAGGCTTCTTAGGGAAGGTTATACTGGGCTAGAGTAGAGGACAGGCATTTTGAGGATTTGGCCATGAGGTGAAAGCTTCCTGTCATGCTCAGATTTGAGACAACCTATTGTTTTTAAGGCATGTTACCTACCCACTTGTCCTTGGAAGAGGGGAGGGCATGATCTCCTGCCTGAGCCCAGGCATTTTATGCTGAGACCCACTTTCAAAGCCCTGCTCAGCTCATTCCTAGCTCTACCGGACCATTCTCTCTTTTCCCTGCATACCTGTCACATGTGGACCAATCCAACACAAAGTATCTGGATTCTAGACAGCTAGAACTTCTCACTCTGACCACCACACTGCTTTAAGAACCCCATTCCTGAGCTCCAGCTTGCTTCTCTAACTTCAGTTGGCATACCGCTGAGCACTTGATCATGTCTTCTTGTGTATGATTCTGGAATTTAGTTTACATGTTACAGAGTGTTTTCCAGCAACACTACAGATGCTTTGAAGACAAAGATAGTGCTGCCTCCTGCTTTGGTAACCCTAGAAAGACACATCACAGTGAAAATTGCTCAGAGCCAAAATGATACAAGAGACTGTGAACTGAAGACCCTTACATCATTGAAGGGAGAAATCTTCTTGGAAATGCCAGAATACAGCCTAACTCAGGCTAACCAATGTGACTGTGACTCTGAGGGATATACCAGAAAGTCACTTTATTAATTTCTGATGGGAAAAAGAAATAAACCAAAATGTTCTGGTTGGCATAGCCTGAGCCAGTAAGTTTTCCTTTCCTGGAGCCAAATCACAAGGGAGCCAACTCAGGATTGGAAACCATTTTATTTTATTTTATTGCTATGAGAAGTCATTTTTTCAGGAACCAGAAAATAATTGAGCTCCTTACAAAAGAGTGTACTTTCTGTGTGGGAAATCATGGCAGCATAAATTGCCATTTATAACTAATGGAATTATTTCTGCAACCTGGATAACCTCATGACTTTTCCCCATGTATTTTAAAGGGTCACATCTCTCCCTAGCTGAAACTGTTATAATACCAGCTAAGACCTTATCAGATTAACCTTTAGGCTGAAAAAGATGCCCAGTAAGTGATGTTGGCTACACGTGTAAGCTCTTCCTGCACTGTGCACAGCCCAAAAGGACTAATTTGGGATTTCCTTTTTTTGAAGAGGAGAGTATATTTGGGAGAAAATTTACTTCTATGTTGATCTCTGACTCAATAAGGAAAATCTAGGACCAGAGTATTCTAGAAAAAAAATATATTTATAAATAACTAAGTTTCAGGGTCAGCAGGTGGCCCGGTGGTTAAAGGCATTGGATTCCCACATGACTGGACTTTAACCTTGGTTCAAGTCCCAGACTTGGTGGCTTACTTTCTCATTTTCCCTTTCTCTCTCTCTCTCCCCCCTCTCCCTGGTCAAGTTTTTTTTTTTTTTTTTTTTAATTTTTTTAATAATAATAATAACAAATGGAACTAAATAAATAAAATTTTTTTAAAAAAAATAGCTAAATTTCAAAAGATTGATTTCAGGGACTAGTTGAATTTTTTTTAATTTCATCTCTTGGGACCAGCAGTTGGTGTAATGGCTATGTTGCTGGACTCTGATGTAGTCGACTGAGATTCGAGTGCCGGACCCAGTGGCTTAAACTCACACTGGGCGTGTGTGTATACATGCCCAAGATCCTGAGAGGAGAATGGAAAAGGAATTGTGGCGTGGCCATACCCCCTGGGGAGTGATTTTTTGCTTTCTGTCTCTCTTGTCTTTTTGGCGAGTGCATACACCTTATAGCAAAAACCTCTCAAAAAAAAAAAGTTGGGAACCAGCAGTTAGCGTAATGGCTATGTCGCTGGACTCCCACGTAGTCGACCACGGTTCACGTCCCGGACCCGGTGGCTTAAAACTCACGCCGCGCGTGTGCGTGCATGCCCAAGATCCCGAGAGGAGAATGGAGGAGAAGGGATTGCGGCATGACCATCCCCCCTGGGGGGTGATTTCTCGCTTTCTGTCTCTAATGTCTCTCTCTCTCTCTCTGTCTGGCCAGCGCACGCGCCCTATAGCGAAAATCTCTCTCAAAAAAAAAAAAAAAAGTTATCTCTTTTTTTTTTTTTTTTGATTTGCCAAAGGATACATATGCTAGTCAGAGAGAGAGAGGGACAAAGAGACAGAGAAAGGGAACAAGAGAAAGGACCCTCCAATGACGTATGGTCATCCTCCAATTCCTCCTCCTCCATTTATTTGTCTATACTATTGGGATTTGGAGCATACATGCACACGTAGCCAGTGTGCTTTTCAAGTGACTGGGGTCAGGATTTGAACTGTGGTCAGCCATGTGGGATCCAGATTCTCTTAGCCACCAGGCTGCAGGATCAACCAAATAATTTTCTAGTTATTTCCAGAGGGTATGAATGCTCACAAGAGAGAGGAAAAGTACCTCTCAATGGGGTGTGGTCATCACACCTGAATCCTTTTTCCTCCATTATTCCATCCCTTTAGGACTTGCGACAAGCACACACATGCACCCAGCCTGTTTCTTAAGCTACCAGGGTCAGGACTCAGACCACAGTCAGCCGTGTGGGATCTGACTCTCCATGCAAGGAACTCAAGCACTGTACTATGGGGTCAGCCCTGAAAATATTTTATAATCAGTACATCAAAAAACATCAGAGGCATTTAGAAATAATATTGATTTTATATATGGTCTCAAGGAATCAAAGATTCATTCTATTGTAAAATGCATGTATTGAGTGTCTAAAGCTCTTCAAAGTAAATCTCTCTCTTCTTTCTGCATAGTTCTTCACAATTAAGAAACTGCTTCCACAATGATTTGATCAGTGCTATGGTTTGAACGAGTTCCCCAAAACTTCAATTGTTGAAATTTAGTTGTTACTAGATGAAGGAGATAAAACAATTCAACTATAAAATAAAGAGGTGAGGCCTTTGAGAGGATCTTAAGAATTAAGATCATTAGGATGAAATCTCAAGGCTGAATCTTGGTGGGTTTATAAGGAGAAGAAATGACAGAGACACAGACACAAATAGTACATTCTTGGTTTGCTCTGCTCAAGCTCTTGCCCTGTGATGTCCTATGCCACTTTGGACCTCGCCAACAGAACAACCTCACCAGATATAGCCCGTGAAACTCGGACCTTCAAAACTATAAGATAAATAAACTTCTACTCCTTATCAATATCCCAGACTCTGGTCTTTCTGCAATTAGCAACACAACAGACTAAAATGGTAGATAAAGAGAACACACAGTTGGGGGTCAGATTTGGTGCTTAGGCTTTTACATACCTTAGCTGTTAGATGCCACCGTGTGCTACCAGGTTCCTGTTGCAAAGGAAGGCACTGAGTGGAATTGGGTGTGTTGCTTATTGTTAACAAGTCCAGAGGCAGCAATTGAAATCACAATGGGGGCCCCTGCAACCCCATTCTGGGTCACTTGGTGGGAAATGCCACTCAGGACTCTGGCTTCAGCTGTGCTGTTGCTGTGGTTTCCAAATTGGCTAAACATCAAAAACATCTGAGAAGCTTGTGAAGCACAGATTTCCAAGCCTCACCTGAGAGGTTCTGGGTGTGGCGTGGGCCCCAGGGGTCTGGATTTTTGCAGACCTGGGTAGCATCAGGTAACTATAAATATTCCAGGTGCAGTGCCTGCCTTTATACCAAGCACCATGAGACAACAGGTATGAAATACTCTGATTTGGGGCCCTAAGGTGCATATTTAGCTTAATTCTAGAGAATAGGTGCCTCACACACTTAGCACAGCCTGCCTTGTTTAATGAGTTATTCATGAAATTGGAGGGCGATGGAAAATTTGAGATTCACTATGAGACTGGACGTCTCTAAACTTTGTTGTTTCCTTCTGTAAAAGTAGGGCTTAGAGTAAGTACTGTCTAGAGGGACCGTGAGATTCAAATATGATTTTATATATGTGTGTGTGTGTGTGTGTGTGTGTGTTAGCTTTAGTAACTGCCATTATGCAGAGTCCAAGATGAAGGGCACAGTTTCTACAGCCAGATTGCCTGGATTCACATCCCAAAGCTCCCACCCACTGGCTATATCAACTAAGGGAGTTACCTACCTGCTTTGTGCCTTATTATCATTGTCTGTAAGAGGAGGAACAATAATGCTAGTACCACTCAAAGACCATGCTGAGAATTAACATCTGACATACTCAGTTTTGACCCTTGCATAATATTAGTAAGTACTTAATAAATATGAACTAGTACTTTGTGAGGGCATACTATTGAATTTTACTGCAGGTATCCTAGTATTTATTGAGGGCCCGTTTATGTTCTCTTTTACGTTTACCAACACCTTTGAAATAAGTACTATTAACTTCCCCATTTCACAGATGACAAAACTGAGTCACAACTCTTGCCTGAGGTCTTCCAGCTACCAAGTAATAGAGCTGAATCCTGAACTCAAGCAGACCCCAGACCTTAGAAACACAGTGCAATATTTTCTTCCAATACAGCCCAAATTCCTGTTGTGATAGTCACACTCATTCCATAGACCTATCCCTCCTTCTGGCTATACGATTCTGAAAAAGGGAAAAACAAGTCACATGATATCCCTTTACTTCAGAGTCTCGTTCACATCAGAAGATGAGCTCAAAATGACTCAAAAGACAGGCAGGAAGAGATGTCACCTGCATTTTGACAGAGGTTTTGGTGCTTCGCTTTTTGTTTAATTGCTACAGGATGTGTGCACTTGCTGGAGAGAGACAGAGAGGCAGAGGCAGAGATGGAGAGACTGACAAAGAACCCTCCAATGGGGCATAGTCACACCATAAATCCTTCTCCTCCATTTCTCCATCCTGTCAGGATTTGGGGAATGCACACATACATTCCCAGCATGTTTTTCAAGCCACCAAGACCAGGATTTAAACCATGTTCAGCTTTGTGGGATCTGGCTCCTACTAGGCTAAGCGGCTAGCCCTTAGCAGAGGTCTTTTAAATTCTAGAAACCCAGAGGAGCACTTGACCACTCAGGACTTGCATGTACACAGTTGCTTGACCACATTCTCAATTCTCCTGCAGTCAGACCTTAGATATGTTTGCACAGAGCTCTGCTAAGGAATATTGTGCTGTGGTTTACATTCTACTGGAAAGGGCTGGTAATAAATTCTATTCTCTCTAAAAGCAAAATATGAATCCACAGGAATGTCTCCAGTGAAGCTTTGATGTTACTTCTGAGGACACTTTGAATGGTGACAAGTTGGTATCCTAAGGGGGTGATCTTCGATTTGGGACAAGTTACATGTGAAAGGGACTTCACGACCTTAAAGATTATAGAGTTCAACCTGCTATTCACAATTACAGTACAGAAAGACCTCGAGATGACATGGTGGTTGACCAAAGGCTCACCCTTGTCTTCTGGGCCTCCAACTCGAAGCTGCAGGATCTCGGGAATAGTTATTTTTCACACCTTCCTTTCAAACCATAGCACCTTTGCTGGCTCCATCTAAAACTGGCCCTACCATCATCTCCTTTCACATTCTGATGTCCCTATTTCAGAGAGATTTCTTTGAAACACAGCCAGCCCTTCCAGTAAGCATATATAACAGAACAGTGATTTCAGGGAGTGAGGCCTGGTGGAAACAAAACCCAGACATGTAAAATTTGACACCTTAACCGACATAAGTACCCACATTCCCGCTCAGTTCCCACTCCCTGCCTCACCCCCACCTTTAACATGCCCATAATTTTATTCTGGGGGAAACCACAACCAGCCCTTACCACCAGAGGCCAACTTCCCTGGCAGCAAGCTTGCTTTCAAAAGGGAAACAAAAAAAATCTTCAAGACCTATGGGGCTTTCTAGCACATTTTGTGGAGGGCCCACAAAAACTGCATTATACCAAGTATAATATTATCTTTTTCTTTAAGAGATTCTTTAATTGGTTCCATGCAAAAGGTTTGTACGTAATGAGTTTAAAACAAATAATAATATTTTACCACCTTAGCTGGCCTATAAAGTGAATACTTTTTGCCTGGCTTAAGGGAAGTATAGGGATGGGAAAGAGGCCTGTGTGAAAATGTAGGCCACTTCAAAAGGCAAGGCCTTGATTCTTGGGCTCTGATACAATAAACTCTGATCTAGTTTTAACAATATGGTTTCAACAATTTCATAGCAAGCATGGTGCTCAATATCAGTGAGATGGAGATGCCAAACTAGATAGTTGAGTGCTCAGAATATGTTTAATTAGTTAATAATTAACAAATAAGTTCACTAATAGCAAATAAGTGAAATGTATTTTGGCTGCAGTCTTTCTAAGCTACTTATAGTTCCATGAATCTAGCATGCCCTTCTAGGCATCATGGCCTTTCTTTCTTTCTTTTTTAAAGATAAAAAATCAACAACTTTATTTCTCAACATAAGCCTAATCAAGGTCAAGACACTGTTGTAAGCTGTTTAGTCTGTCCCTAAAGAACTGAGGCTCCCAGGAATTTAACTGTACCAGTGTAGTCTTTTTAACATTATTAATTGAAGAAAACTCTTTAAAGATTTCTTAAGGTTAGGGAACAAAAAGAAGTCAGAAGGAGACAAATCAGGACTGTGCAGTGGATGCCTAATGATTTCCCATAAAAACTCTCACAAAACCATGGCCTTTCTAATGCAGATCTCTGGTGTGGAATACTTGCCTTCCCTTCCAGTCTTACAGAGTTCAACCTACTATTCACAACTGTTATTCAGAAAATTGAGAAAGAGCCCTAAGGTAATCTTTAGGGCTCTTTCTCAATTTTCTGATTCTCTTCCTTCTAGACACCTCCCTAGGTTCTTGAACTCAATTTTGGCCATGGACTTGATTTTAGTAATTAAATATAAGTGAACGCAATGCCTGTCTCTCAAAGCAGAAGCTGAGTGCCAATGCTGGTTTCCATTTCACTCTCTCTTTCTCTTGCCACTTTTCAGACAATAGAGGCTCCATCATCCTGGGTCCTAGAGTAAAGAGACATTAAATAAAGCTCACAACTGGCCTGGAGCAGACATGAAATGAGAGAAAAATTAATCTTATTATAGTCTTTCAAGATCTGAGGATTGTTTGTTACATAGCATAGTAAAACCTAAGTTGACTGATACACATGTTATCTGCCTACTTACCTGATGAACTCTTACCATCCCTTAGATATTCACTTTATAGTTACTTCACAAGAGAAGACTTTACTGGCCATTCTTTACCTGATTTTTTCCATTGCCAGCGAATCTGTCCCCACAGTCTTCAGTGATTCCCAAGTATAACACTTATGATGTTACTGAGATCATTTATTTATCTTTAATCCCTGGTAGGCTATGAACTTCTTGACAAAAGAGACTTTGCCTAATGTATCATTTTATCTCTAACATATAGTATAGTATCTTGCCTAAAGCACTATGGTTTGAATGTTTATATCCTTTCCAAAATATATGTTGAAACTTAATTTTTAACCCAACAGTATTAAGAGATGGAGCGTACAGGGCAAAAGTGTTCTGTTCTCGTAAACAGAATTAGCAAGCTTATAATAAGTTGGATGAGAACTAGGTAGGCCTCTTGCTAGTTCTGTCCTAGGCAACTCTGTCATGTAAGGCCGCACTGGTCATCCTTTTTTACCCCTTTCTACTATATTAGGACACAACAAGAAGGTGCCATTTTAGGAGCACATATCAGTTTTTACCAGACAACCTGCTGACACCTTGATCTTAGACTTCCTAGACTGTATGATTATGAGCAATAAATTCATGCTGTTTATATATTACCCAGTCTCAGGTATTTTGTAATGGCAGCATAGATGACTAAGAAAAAAAAATGATATCAAAAAGTGGGGTATTGTTAAAACAAATGTCCATAAATGTGGAAGCAGCTTGGAGTTGAGTACTGAGAAGAGACTGGAAAAGTTTAGAAATACAATCTTTCAAAAGACTAGATTTTCATAAAAGGAGTGTTAGTGGTAATTAACACTAGTGAGCTCTCAGAATGAGAGCTATAGAGAAAGCCTAACTCTTCTTAGAGATTATCTAAATGGCTGTGAATAGGATATATGGATAGTAAAGGCAGTTCTGATGAGCTCTTAGCTGGAAATAAGGCACAAGGTATTGGAAACTGAAGGAACGATAATCTCTATAGTAAAGTGGCAAAGAATTTGGCTAAATTGTGCCCAGGTTCTAATACTTCGTGGAAGGAAGACTTAAGTGATTAACTAAGATACATGACAGAAGAAATACTTAAAGTGTTGAGGGTGCTGCATGGTTTCTCTTGACTGCCTTTAGGAAAACAAAAGAGAGTAATTTAAGTAAAATTTGGAATTTGTAATCAAAAGGAAAGAAAAACTTAAAAGAGTTAGAAAATTCTCAGCCTGGCCACTTAAAGAAAAAAGAGAGATGTTCTGGAGAGAGTACCAAGAGTGTGGCCAAGCAACCATTTGACAAAGAGGTTAATATGGATAGAAGAAACCCAGGTGCTCTTCATCAAGACAAAGGAGACGTCAAAAAAATGATCCAGGTGTCCTGTGAAGAGGCCCCCTAAGATGACATCAAGTGATCCCAAAACCTCCTGAAGAAACTAATCGATTCTGTATAACCAATGAAAAAAATACAGCCTGAATTTAGAGTTTTTTCATCATCTGCATTGAGGAACATAAAGAGAAATTTAATTGGAAACACAGTGGAAGTCTACAGTTTCATGATCACTGTCTTTTTTTTTTTTCATGACAAAGAGTCCTTTACTTTTAAATGATTATCAGTACACCAAGTGATAACACGTAAGAAGTTTGTGAATTTTATCACTTAGTATTTTGATTAAAAGAAACTAAAAGTAACCCAAACAATTACACTAGCCATCACTGTTCTACCCTTTAGCCGGAAAGGACTACTTTAAAGCTGGCTGCTGCTTCGCACGGGTTACTAGTAGCTACTCACCACTTTTTCATAGATAAAGCCTCTGACCTTCAAGAAAGCATTAGAGGGGGAAAAATACTTAATCCCTTTCTTTCATCAAAGAACTCCCATTTTTACTAGCTCTAAGAGAGAAAAAGTTAACATATCTGTTTGAGCTAAAGGCGTAGGAAAACAACACACACCCATTAAATTTCTAAGAAATACAAGGTAAAAAGATGAATTCTTTGGATAAGTTCTAAGTCTGTACAAAAAAGCTAGATTTGCTACTCTGTAAAAAGTGAAAGGACCTGCTATATAATATACAGAAATAATTTAATTCCTTTCCAAGAACATAATTGGAGCTCCGTAATGCTTCATATTCCTCAAGGGAACCTAAGACGCCAATCCACGGGACAGGCACTTCGTTCTTCTCCTACCCATTTATGCGGTAGTTTTCATGGATTTCTGGCTGGATGGCACAAAGGTCAAGAGGTTATTCAAGACTCTATCCTTGTCCTGTAGGAAGCAGTTCCGGAGGATGATCATCTTCTTCTGGGTCTCCTTCTCCACGTCAGTGCTGCAACTACCGCGGGATCCCAGAGCTGCGGCTTCCTTGGCCTTGAATTCTTTCTCCCTCTGTGGGCGGTGCTGTTCAATTTCAGCCTGAGCTGCCTCTCTGGCCTGCTTTAGTCTCCAGTTCTTTTGCTAGAGAGCCTAGGACACCTTCTCGGCAGCCAGCTTCGTGGCCTGCAGCAACTGCTGGATCCCCTGTGACTGGCTAGCTATGGTGGTGGTGACTCCGAGGCCCAGGCCAGCGGCCTTCATGATCGATCGCTGTTGTTTTTTATTTTTTTTTTTTCTTGGAGAGGTTTTTGCTGTAGGGCGCGTGCACTCGCCACACAGACAGAGAGAGACAGAGAGATAGAAAACAAATTACCCCCCAAGGGGGATGGCCATGCCGGCAATCCCTTCTCCTTCATTCTCCTCTCGGGATCTTGGGCACGCACGCACACGCGCCCGGCGTGAGTTTTAAGCCACTGGGTCCGGGACGCAAACCGCAGTCGACTACGTGGGAGTCCAGCGACATAGCCATTACGCTAACTGCTGGTCCCGATCGCTGTCTTCTTTGAAATGGCAAGAAAGCCAATCAGTTTTCCAGGTTATATAATTGTCATAGAACAAATAGTTCCCTACCTTTAGAAGATATGAGACTCTTGATATCAACCACAGTTGTGCAGTATCTAGGTTTTTTCTTAAGAGACAAAAACTAAACTCAAGGAAATGTTTCTACCCTGATAAACTCTTTTAAGCCCTGCTTCTTCTTTTATCTGTTTTTGTTTGTTTGTTTTTAACTTTCTAAGAGTCTTCAAGTGAGGGGTAGCACCCTCACTGAGCACTTAGCATAGCTGGACAGTTAGATACCCATGCCAGTGACGGGTGAGTGAATGAGATCTATAGGTTCTTCTATAGAGAAGAAAATGTGATTTTCACTTCAGCCAAAAGTAACTACCTCTAACCCACCTACACTGATAGAAAGAACTTAAAAACTATTTTATTTTTAATGTAGAACTGAACCTCAATACTGCCACGAATGAGTTACAGAGGCGTAAAACTTCAGACCTAAAGAGAATATCACACACCTTCACTGCAGAGATGTGGTAGATGAGGCCTAGTATAGTGAAGGAAATTGCCCAACACCACACAGCTAATCAGTGGAGCATCAGAGATAGACCAGAGGACTCTCCATGTCCACCCTGGCTGGGGGCTTCATGACAATGCTCAAAATTGCCCAATGCCATCTTTAAATGGATCACTATCTGGGCAACTTGATTGTTAATTAATATAGTGGTAGAATCAATGCCCATAAAACGGGAAATGGAGACTTGTATGGTGCTAATGTTTGGTCCAGAGAAATCCCTTCATTTGGTCGCAGTGTTCACAATTACCTCTTCGACCGGGAACTGGAAGGTATAGCCCAGATCAAAGCACAATTATCTATGAATAGGTGCAAATATAGACTCAGGAGTCTGGAAAATTGTAAAGTTGGAATGTGACATCCCTGTTTTTCCATTTCAGGGTCTCTTTTCCTACCCACCAAACATTTCCTTGCTCTCTTCTCTTCTACCAACTCCTAGTCTCAGATTCTTCATTCACACTTAGGTGTAAACTACTGATGACAAGGTGGCCACCAGTGACCACCAGGGAGGTATTTGAGGTCAAAGCAAATTAATGTGTCCTATCACATTGAGGACATCAGAGCCAGAGAGAAGACATGGAGTCTGAAAGACAGGCAGCCCCCACAACAAAGAATTATCTAGCCCCAAACAATACTAGTGCAGAGGTTGAAAACACTGGCTGTAGGTTAGAGTGAGTTGCATGAACTCCTAGCACAAATCATCAGGTGAGCACCTAGAGATGCTTAGAAATCTACCAGCCCCTTAACTTTGAACCTCTGTGCTTTCTCAGAAAGGGGATATATACTTCCACCATGTTTACAACCCATCTGTGCCCTCCATCAGCAGGAACTGCTACTATCCTAGTCTTGGGTGTTTGCATAATGTCTGGTACATGTTCACCAAATATCTCTCAATCTCACAATAATCTCGGAAGAAGGGTACAGCGTTGTTATTCTTATGCCATAAACTAGGAAATGACGAGGGAGAAAATCTGCCCTGTTATACACGAACGAAGTCAGAATCCCAACCCAGATTTGTCCTAACTCCGAAAATTGAGTTCTCCCTACACCCCCACAGTTCAAGCAGAAGTGCAGATTCTGAAAGATGGAACTTTGTTCAATCTGTGACTAAAGATGTCAGAGAGCAAAGACATATTCAGAGAAGAGCCTCAGAATAGCTGCAATCCAGTCCAGTTTGTGAGGAGTAGGAATCAGGAGGCAACTTTTCAGGACAAGACATTTCTACCTTGACTAGGTCTGGTAGGTAGAATAATGACCCCTCTCTCAGAGATGCCCATGCCATAACCCCTGAAGCCCTGTGACGATGCTAGCTACATAGCAAAAGAGACCTTGAAGATAGGGCTAAATTAAGGACCGTGAGGTGGAAAGCTTATCCTGGGGGGCCTAATGTAATCGCAAAGGTCCTTGGAAGAGGGAAGCAGGAGGAAGTCAGAGACGAAGGCATGGTGATGGACAAGAAGTCGTCAGGATATAAATTCCAAGTCAAGGAATGCGCGTGGCTTCTCCAAGTGGGAAAAAGGCAAAGCAATGGATTCTCTCCTAAAAGAACACAGTCCTGCAACATCTTGACTTTATCCCAGTAAAGCTGATTTCAGACTTCTGACCCTCTGAACTGTAAGGATAACACATTCGTGTTGTTTTAGGTTACTAATTGTGTGACCATTTTCTATGACATGAGGAAACAGACATACAAAGATTGCCACATAAAATACAGGACACCCAGGTAAACCTTGATTCAGATAAACAAAATAAATACATCAATTTAAAAATAGGTATAGTCCATGCAATATTTGTGTGTCTTGTATTTTCATTTGATAGATTTGGTAGCCCTATCCAAGTTCCCCCTCTCCATCTAACTCCCAAGTCCCCATAGTCTGCCTTTTCCTCATCAGGTCAGTCACAGCAGTATTATTATACCTGCTACTCTGAGGTTAGTCTATGATTCAACAGAGCAAATTGTTAAGGCCTCAGACAAACAGCTCTGAGGGAAAGTTATTATTCTATATCATTGCCTATCAATTATTTATAGCTTATAATGCAATGCCATTTGTAATGGGTAATATGTTTTTCTATTGTGTCATAATATCATCCAACTCATCAGAACAACCATTGGGGAGATGGATTGGTTTGATACAAACAGCAGAGCCTTTTTTTCTAGCAAGCTGTGTGCATTTTTGAACCTGAAAATCACTGCTGTTTTAGATAAGAGAAAACTCTTCTTTGAATTCAAAGAAAAGGCGAGAACCCACCTTTTCTAACAAACTGATTTACTGATAAACAGAGCAGGAACCAGAGCATGGCAAACGTGGTGCCTAAGGCAAAATACTAGGAGGCTCTCAGTTTTAGGTACTGACCCTGGACTTGCGTGCACTTGACAATGAGTTCTTTCTTAGCTGTTGTGCCCTAGGAGATTCACATGCCCTACTCTAGCCCTGTCCCTGCTAAGAAAATTCACACCAAGCCATCAGCGAGAGGCAGAGATGATTTAGCCTCTTTACAGGGCCTGTGAGAAAATGAAGCCCAGAAAGATGCAGAGAGGCTAAGATCCAGTTAGCAGAGTTACTGTCGTGAACCTTGGGGTATTTTTACTTCTGTTCCCCAATGGGTTGCACAGCTGGGGGGTTGAGGTGTGCACTATACTTCCAGCTCTGAGACCAGGCCCTGTCTTGACTGGGTTAGGTAGCTCAGCATAATTCCACATCCTTGGCCCCGCTGATGGGCATTTAGACTTAAAGCAGTCAATAGATGGTGGACTCCTAACCACCGTCATTAGCTCCAGGGACTACAAATGGGGCAGGGTGCAACGCATGACTTTTGATTCATGAGTAAAGAAATTTTCCTCTTTCCTTTGGAGAATGTGGAATACAAATGAAAAGCCTGGGACTGTTGCATTTATTCTGATATCATGAGGGAAATCAGCATGAGAATGAAGAGTCACGTATGAAAGAAAGCCAGAATCTTTATCAGATCTCACCCAAAGGACTCACTACCTCTAGACTCTTCTGTTTCATGCACAAGTGAATTCATATGAGTACTTAATACAATTTGCATTAGAATAGTCTGCAAATTATTGCAAAAGACAGTTTTCTAACTGGACAATAACCTTGGAAAAGCCAAATTCTACAGCAGCACTGCCCAGTAAAACTTCTTGCAGTGATAAAAGGTCCTAACCTGTGTTATCCCATACAGTAGCCTTGTATGGCTATAAACATTTGACATGTGGCTAATGTGACTGAGAAACTGACTTTTAAATGTCATTTGTCTTTTTATTTAAGTCAAAACTACAAGTTTTGTAAGACAAAACAAGTTTGAAAATAGTTTTTTTCTTTGCCCTCCAGCTTTACAATTTTTAACATAAAAAATAGACAACATCAAATAACTAGGCAGTAAAACACTAACTTGAAAATTATATCTTAAAGCCTGTGAAAAGCATATATCAAGGTAAGGTTGGCCACTGGGGCAACCTGTAAACCTGTAGCTCTTTCTCACCACTTGAACTATGTGACTAACCCTTTCCCATAAAGAAAACACAAGAAATGCCATTAAAAGTGTATTATTTTCCTTGATACATTCTGCAAATTTTGGTTAGCAGATAATACTCTGAGGTTCTGAACACATAAACAATTTGTCCTATCATAAGAAATAGCAAAGTAGTATGATGGAAACACAGTGAATAATAAAATGTAACTTCTTTTAAAAAAAAGGCTAAGGGTTAGGATGACATCTGAAGTCAGTTCACTTTTCCCCAAGCTTATTTCAGGTCCTTAAAGCTTAGAGCATCGAGATTAGGTGGAACTCAATTAGGAATATGGAAAGTTGATATACTAGACTGATGCTTTACTTTCACATTGGACACCTTGAGTAGAGAGCCTGGAATCAGAAAGAGATAAAATTGACTTGTTAGGTGAAGATTTTTCATTTTCATTCATTTGAACTTAAATAGCTACATGACTAGCAGCTGCCATATTGGATGGTGCAAGCCTAGAAGCTTCCTTGCCTTCATTTTGGTTGTTGCCTCCTCCAGAAAGCGTCTCCTGATCACTTCATTTTGTCAGAGTTAGTTAGGCTCATGCCTCTGTGTCACCAGAGCAATCGGGCTCCCCTAACATTGCTACTACCTGTTTTAGAATACTTCTCTTACTCTGTCTCCATTCTTGGGCTAAGCTTTCTGAAGGGTAACATCTTTTCCTATGCTTCAACACCAAGCAAAGGCATAAGCACATTGTATCTGTTGAATTGAATGAGGTCAAGATTGATCCAAATGTATCCTGGATGTTAAAAGTCCTTGTGTTTTGTAAGTATTTAAGACAGCATAAAAATACTACCATTATTGGGCTGGCAGGTGGTGTGGTGGTTAAGGGTATTGGACTCCCACATGGCTGACCATGGTTTGAGTCCCAGACCTGGGAGCTTGCTCTCTCACTTTCTCTCTCTCTCACTCTTGCCCTCTCTGGTCAAATTACAATAAATAAAGATAAATAAAATAATTCTTAAAAATAAATACTACCATTATCAGTTGTGTTCCTTCATTTGAGTATTTCATAATTGTGGTTTTGTGGAATAAAAGGATAATAACAAAATGAATAAAGAAAGAGGAAATGAGGAAGGAGAAAAAAGAGGAAGAAGGAGAAGAAGAGGGACAAGGGGAAAAATAAATCCCCTTTATAAGACCAAGCCAAAATCTTACCACAATAAGAACTGATGTATTAGACTCTAGAAATTGGCAAAATTGAGACCAGCAGGTGATCTGATGGTTAAAATGTTGGACTCCCACATGACTGACTGCAGTTCGAGTCCCGGACCTGGTGGCTTGTTTTCTCATGTTCTCTCTCTCTCGTCTCTCTCTCATGAGTGCACATGCCCTGTAGCAAATTTTAAAAATAATAATAGTAATAAATAAAACTAAATAAAGAATTCTTTATAAAAGAAAGAAAAAAATTGGCAAAATGAAGAAATACTAGCATATAAACCCACAGATAAGTCCTAGGCTCAGAGTAATACCTTCCACCTTGCTCACTTCCTAGTCTCAAAACTATCAACACCTCTGAAAAGTCTGACAAAGATCCTCCCTAACAGGGTGGAGTCAGAAGGCAGCTGCCTGTTCTTTTTCTGTCTAATCTGAGCATAATCCAGGGCTCTGGGTTTTGTGAAAAGCATCTGTCTCTACAGTCTGTTTCTGCCTGCCCTGTCTTAAGACAAATTCAGTAATCTTGAGTGTGTCCTTGCCTTCCTTCCGGGGGATCTCATGCATCTTAAGTAGCCAGGCAGGTAGCCTGGGGCAGCCGTTTGGCACCAATGTCCTGATTCCCAGGGCCCAGCCAAATCCCATTACGAGCTTACTACTTCTCTCATTACCATGAGTTTTCATCTCTTCTGGTGTTCAGGAAAATATTTCCATTTTCAGAAGAAAAGATTCTGTCTTCCACTTGAGAATTTGGCAGGCATTGATTTTTATTATTGCTGCAAATTCCTTCTTGTATTATGCCTTATTGGGGATTTTTAAAACCTTTATGCAACTTGAATAGAGGGGGTTTTCAAGCTAAGAAGGTAGGTAAAGAATTGCAGGAAAGTCAAAATTCCAAAGATTCTCTAAGCCAGGGAGGGATCTATTCCAAAATAGACTCATGTTATTCTTCTTTTTGTTAATATTTTTAAAATTTATTTTTATATATTTTTCTTCTTTTTATATTTAATTACTGCACATCCTTACAGCATATGAAATACATTTTTCCAGCATGAATATACTGCATATTAGTCCAGTCAAAAGTACTACCACACACAATATCATCAACAGATCATTTTCTGTTTTCATGTCCCTTAAATGTTTTTCTCCCCCCCCCCGTTGATTCCCTCCCTCTTACCCTGCTTTAGCTACCCTCCTTCCACACTGTCTCTAACGTCCACACATTCTAGAAAGAAAATACTTGCAGAAAGACGTGGTGAAGAAATTATTCCAATTGAGAAAACTCACTCAGAAGAGAGTCGAGAGAAATGACAATCTGACTGGTTCTTAAGATGCATGAAGTCCCCAGTGACAGCCGACAAATATGAAGTTACCTCTGAATGTGCTCGCAGACAGGACACTGCGAACTGTGCAGACCAAGACGAGGACCTGCGGCAGACATCCCAGGCGTTACCCCAGGTGAGCCTGACCACTACCCTCCAGGGTATGACCAGTAGCCTCATTTTAGAACTGAGGAAAGTGGGCCTGAGTCACCCCAGCAACATCAGCTGGAGTCAGCACGCTTGAAACTGGCAAGAGCGAGATTTTGTTTTTGTTTATTTTTGTTGTTGTTTTTGTTTTTAAATCCGAGCCTGCCTAGTACTCGTTCTTTGATCCAGGGTTCCTTTTTGAGTAGGAAAGTACCAAAGTCGAGGTCTTATACAGTCTGCAGAGTAGTCCTCATAGGAATACTGATGTTTTCCATTTGAGGAAAACAATACCTTAAAATGCACTTTCACACTTATCTCCCTATTTCATCTTGCAACAACCTGGTGGAGAAATATTTCTTCCTCTTTATAAATAAAAAAATTGAGGCTTACATTCCACACACCATGTCAGGCAGTCAAGGACACACAATTCTAGCAGCTGTTTGGGGGTTTAAGATGTTTGGAAAAGCAATCATAATAATGACCAAAACCCCAGGAGTCACCTTTGATTCTTCTTTTCCTCATTATCTACATCAAAGCCACTAGCAAATTCTGCCAGCACTACATCCAAAATAGATTCCACTCTGTCCCCCTCTTTCCATGATTAGGCTCCATCTCAATTTAGGTCAACACCATCTTTAAATGAACAGCTACAGGAGCCTCTAACTGGCTCCTTCACTGTCACTTCAGCACCTCCTACTGCCTATCCATATACACCTGGCTGCCTAAATGACCTGTTTTGACTTTCATGGGCTGTTTATCTTTTTCCCCAAAACATGCTAAAGGCTTTCTGTTGTGTTACTTTGAACTATCAAGCCTTGCATAAGCTAGCCACTGTCCCCTTTTTGACCAACTTTTGCACCACCATCCCCCTCACTCACTAAGCTTGAGACTCTCTGGCCTTTAATATTCCAGGCTCCTCTGCTCTGTAGAAGTTAGGCTCCTAAAATGGCTCCCAACAATTCCCACCTCCTCTTATTCATACCCTAGGGATGAAATCCCCCCTTTCATTTATAGACTGGACACACTCACTTGCTTCTAAAGGGCATAAGGCAACTGTGATGGGGTATCACATCCAAGGTTAGGTTACAAAAGACTGGAAGTCATGTTGTTCTCTCTGAGGAATCACGTTGTGTTATGGACAGGCCCACTTTCCAGGAACCAAGAGTGACCTCCTGCCAAAAGCCAACAAGGCACTGAATCCAATTGCTTGGGAGAAGCTGAATTGTGCCATCGACAGTGTGAGGGAGGTTGGAAGCTGTTCCATCCCCGGTCCAGCCATAAAATGACTACAGCCTTGGCCAACACCTTAACTGCAGCTTGTCAGGGACCCTGAGCCAGAGAATCCTGCCAAGCCATGCCCAGATTCCTGACCCATACAGAAACTGAGATAATAAATGTTTATTGCTTCAAGCCATGAAGTTTGGGAGTAGTGTTTTACACAATAGACAATGAAGATCTACTTCAGAACATTCTCTCTTCCATTTTCCTCAGCCAAGAATGCTCTTTCCAAGTAGATCTTCCATAGTGGGTTCTATCACTTACCCTCTGAGCTCAAGTGTCCCCTTCTCAGAATCCCCTCCCTGGTCAATTCCACACACAGCCCATTACTGTGTTTTATTATATTTATCCACTTTTAATTAACTAACAACTTTTGTTTACTGATTTACCTGTCTCCCCCATTACAATGAAAGTTTCATGAGAAAGGAACTTTCTCTGATACACTCATAGCTAAATCCCAGCTCCTGAAATAGAGCCTTGTATATAGTGCCTTCTCAATGAATATATATTGATAAATAAATGAACAATGAATGAAAAGAAGCTGTGGAAGAGAGATGGAGATCATGGAAAAGCTCTAAACCCTGATTTTTAAATAGTTTTCTGATAATGGGTCAGCACTTATCCCATCTGCCTTCTTAAGTACACTTATTTTTGAAGGACCCCAGCACAGTTTGTTTCTTTTAAAATTACCCCATCATTTCAATTTCCCTGCTTGAGTTTCCTGCAGATTTCAGCTGAATTTCAGGTGGCAAAAACCCACATCCTCTTCCTCCTATCTCCCCTCCTTTTTCCTCTTCTATAACCCACCAACTAGCTTCAATACATCTCCCCTTCTAAACGAAGAGCATTTAAAAGATTGTAAAGCTTCCTGAACTCTGACACCACCACATCTATACTTATTAGGTGTCAATGACTCAAAAACAGATTTGTTTTTCCTGAAATTCATGTGGCTTTACAAATTAGGGAGAAAGTCCCAGGTTCAGAATAGATTGCCAAGTTGTAAAAATTTGCTATGCATTTTTTGCAAGGCTCTGTTTTCTTCCTTTTTGCTCTCCTTTCATCTGTTGAATGAAGCAATGGAATAAACTATATCCCCATACTACCACTGAGAATAGAGAATAAAGAATTATTCCTCTTTTAAGGATATCTCAAAAAAATCTGATTGTGTTTGTTTTATTCTTTTTTTTTTTATTCTTGAAGGCAACTTGTAAATAAGGACACAACGCACAGTTTTTTGACACATAATAATTGTAGGTATTTGTGTATTACATTAGTTTAACACCAAAACATCAGTAACACATCCGGTAAAAGGTGAAGATTAGAGAAATCTCTCTGGTATTTTCAAGATACATGCCTATAGCAAAACTCACAAAATACAGTCAAGACTACTTGTCATACAATATTCATATTAACACGAGATACCTTTTGATATAAATGTCCAACAAAAGGGACTTGTTTACCTGCATGATGATATACTGCTATAATAGGATACTTATATAACCAATAAAAAATCATATTTTCAAAGATTGAAAGGAAATACTCCTGAAATCTTAGTAAAGATGACTCACTCAAAGTAGAGCATATAAATTGAACGTTAGTTTTATATGCTTACACCCTTCTACAGTGATTTCATCTTCACTTTCTCTCTTCCCTCTCCCCCTCCTCTCTGTCTTCTATTCTTCCTCTCCATTGTTGTCCAAGGGGAATCTCATTCTTAGCAGCCATGATTTCTGATATTTGTATGAGACAAGATTGAGAGAATGGGTAGAAAGATTGGAATGGAAGGTAGTAAAATTTGAGACACAATTCTTGTTCAGTTGGTACAGTTTCAGGTTCTCTTCTCTTATGTAGATGTTAAGCAATCAGCAAAGAGGAAAATTTCAAAAGGAGGCCAGAGAAGCTACATCAGACTATATAAAAAGAAGTCTCAAAGAGGGAAGGAAAAGGCTGTGTGAGAGACAAAGAGACTAATGGCAATTTGGCACATGATGGAGAGGTTGGATAATCTAGGGGCATATATATATATATATATATGGGGGGTGGAAAAATGGGAGAGTAATGGAAACAAAGATTCAGGAAGTTTCACCATGGACTGTGAGTTAAATGCAATTTAACATTCTCTGAGGACTAAAGAAAATGCCTGTATTCTCCTAACAATTATCAATATCTAATGGAGTGGTGGTCCTTTGAGTATAACATTAATTGAGACTGGACATGAGGTCTTGGATTATATTAAGTGCATAAAGGAAGATATTGAGATCATCAGACAGGCTAGCCATGAAAACCCTAACAGCAATCATTTCTCTGCAATGATTCTAGAGTTAAGTTCAATTTTGTCCCTTTTATTTGTCTGAATTTTTACCAGACTCTTTTATAAAAGAAAATGCATTACTTACATAGTCAGGAAAAAAACTTCCAATACGCATCCTGTTGTCTCCCTGCAATTAGAGTCAGAAGGATGTTGGTCATGAGGCAGACAAAGAAGGCAGAGAAAGGGCCTTTCAAGCCATGGAGTGGACAGCCTTGGAACTCCTCCCAGTAGAGCTTTGGTCTTGTTCACTGGAGAACATTTTGCCATAGGCAGTTTGCATAAAGTTTGTAAGAAAAAAAAAATTAAGTTGCATTCACAGAACAGCAACTTGTAAGAGAAATAGCTTTGATGGTCTATTGTATTTTACATATAATTGAGAAGTCTGTACATTGAATTTGTATACATGCTGCATTTACTTTCTTTTAAGTCTTTTAAGAACAACGCTTACTAGATGGTCTGCATTTCCCTAGTTACCAGGCCCAGCTACAAGGAGGCCCCAAGCCCGGGAAGGTATAGAAACCTACTGACCATCCCAGTCTCTCAGTTTGGCTTCGTCTACTAGTTGCCATTGTTCAACTCCTTTGGCTCCAGCCAAGCACCTCTCTCAAGACTATGTATTATCAGGCTGCTGTGACTGTTCTCCTATATGTTCCTTTAATGCTACTCATCCCTCCCAGTGAAGAAGTTCCAGAAGCCTTGTACCATACCAGACAGAAGAACTTGACTCTGCACTCATTAGATTAAAGGGTACGTTTGGAGACGTGGCATCAAATGGGCAGAGCTGACTGCTTGCCCCGAGTGTGGCCCTGTGACTGCTGCCCAGGGAGGAAAGCACGGACCTGGCTTCTCTGAAGTTAGGCAAGCCCTGGTCTCATTATCACTGTTGCCACTTACTGGCTGCGTGACCTTAGTCAAGTTATTTAATCTTGTTTGTGTCTCTGCTTCTCTATTGGTAATACAGGGTTAATTAAACCCATATCACCTGGGTGCTATGCACAGTAATTGAGAAATCAGATCATGTGCATTAAAGCACCTAGCAGAGCTCTGAGAAGTAATACTTGCTCAGTCTTACTGCCATCTTCATTGATCGTTCACACCTCCCACACCTATCCTGCCCTGCCCCAAAGCTCTCAAAGACTGGAGATCTGGGAACAGCAAGAGACTGAAGACATCATTTTATCACAAAAGAACTTTCCCACCAAGCTCCTCACTCCCTGGATTTATTTTATTTTGTGTGTAGATAAAAGGTAGAGAAAAACTCTTCTAACTGAGCTGTTAGTGCATTATTTTCTGAACTTAGAGGCATATTTTAAAAAGTCATCCAGTGTTGGGCCAGCCTGGTAACACAGTGGTTAAGCACTTGGCCCTGAGATACTGTTCCCACATGAGAAATGGAGAGAAAAAGATTGTGGCATGACCAAAAGAATGTTCTCTCTCTCTCTCTCTCTCAGTGTGCATGCTCTCTGGTAATTAAAAAGAAAAGAAAAGCCATCCAGTAACCTAATGTTACATTAGTTTTCACATTCCACTTTCAAGTGAGGATTCCAAAGCATTCATGTAACTTGGGATATCCCTTTATCAAATAAACAAGGAATAATATAAGCAAACTCTGATATAATATGAGGTACCAGAAACTCATCCAAATATTTTTCCTGTATGAACTCTCATAATACTCCTAGCAACTCTATGAGTAGGTGCCATAATTATCTTTATTTTACCCATGATAAAATTGAGGCACAGGGAATCTAAATAACCTGACCAGGGCTATCCACCAGCAAATGACAGGTCTAGATCTGAGTCCAGATAACCTCTATCACAGCAGAAATAAAGCAACTACAGCTTGTGGGCCAATATACACATCAGATTTTGTGTTACCCACAAGTCAAAATTGATTTTTAAATGAATACATATTAAATAATTATTTAAGTCTTTACATAAAATTTTCAATATTACCTCTGGGTCTCCAAAATATAAAATAGGTTCTGTCAAGCCCTTAAAGTAAAAAAAAAATGTGCTGCTCCCTACTCTGGAGTGTCTCAACCACTATGAGATAGTCCCTAACTTTGAAATCATCACATGTAGTTACAACCATAATCTATCATTTATAGCAATAAAATCATTATCATCAGTCAGTGCAGCAGCAACCTCATACTCTTACACTACTGTAGCATCTCTGGGTAACACATGTGGCATTGTACAAGGCATGGCCTGCCACAATAACCAGGATAAATGCTGAGGCATGTAAAAAATATCACCTTGGGACCAGCAGTTGGCATAATGGCTATGTCGCTGGACTCCCATGTAGCTGACCGTGGTTTGAGTCCCAGACCTGGTGACTTAAACTCACGCCAGGCATGTGTGCATGTGTGCCCAAGATCCCAAGAGGAGAATGGAGGAGAAGGGATTATGGAATGGCCATCCCCCTGGGGGGTGATTTCTCGCTTTCTGTCTCTCTGTTTCTCTCTGTCTTTATGGCAAGCACATGTGCCCTATAGCTAAAAACTCTCAGAAAAATAAATAAATAAAATAAGAAAGAAAAATAACATCTTTATCTTGGAGACATATCTTCCAAATTTCCAGAACTAGTGCATTAAGAGATTTCTAAAGTTTCAGCTGGACTAAATTCTCAGACAAAATGTTTTCTGGTGGTTTAGAGAGTCAATGCAAAGGAAATGAATCAGAAAGACACCAATTCCTCTAAAACCTTAGGAAATTTTCTTCCACTCTGCCTCCATTTCCACTGTACACAATGGTGCTGGTAATAATGTCTACCTCATAGTGCCATTATAGAGTTTGACTAAGAAAGGAATAGATGTCAAGTATTAGCACTTTAAGTAGTTGAGATGCACAAAGGTCTCAATAAGCTACTAATATTACTATTGTTGTACCAGAATTTCTCAAGTTGGGAAAAAAGGAAGTCTTTTGTACAAGAGCTTCAGTAATCTCATGGTCACCATAAAATTAGACTAAAATTTTGTATTTAAGTTGCATTTCTATGGGAAGAGTCTCTCTACCTTACTTCAGATTTTCTAAGGGGTAAAGAACTCAAAAATGCTTAAACTCACAGCTTAAAACTATATCAACTGCAACAGATGCCTGAAGACTCTCTGAATAAAGACGTGTATACCCCCAGGTGAGTCCTTCTTGGTTCCCACAGGAACGTGTCTGCTGGATCAGCTCTACTCACCACTTCTTACACACACACACATGCACACACACACACACATGCGTCTTCATCCTGCTCTCAAGCAATATTTTGTAGTTTTATCAACAGTACTAGGGAGAAATGTTCACCTGTTGAAATATCCATTTTGTAAGATAAATAATTATGTGATTGAATGTATGGAAGAAAATGAAATGAAAAAAATGATTATGAGGTAAAAACATTTAAACATGTAAATAATTTGTTTTAAAAATAAATAAATAAATAAATAAATAAGGAAAAAAAAATAAACACAAAAAAAAAAGAAAGAAAGAAAAGGAGACTGAAGGCTGCGGCCGGCAGCCTGCAGCCTCTGCTCTCAAGGAATCTCCTCACAAAGACCTTTCATCGCCAGCCTTTCTTTTTCAATACCCTCTCACCATCATTCTCTTTCCCTGTACATTCATCCTAGTTCTCTTCTTCATAGCTGTCTGAAACGTATTCTATTTATGTGCCCTATCTCTGCCTACTATTGGAATATAAATTCCATGAGGAAATGGTCTTGCTCTGTCTTGAACATGGCTGAATCTTTAACGTTTGATTAAATAGATGTATTATTAACAAATGAAAAGAGACTCAAAGGTCCCCAGAAAATTTCAATGAGCTTGCACATAGAAAGTAAAAGGCAACTTGAGTATCTCGACCAACTGGAAATGCCAAGTATCCTGCTTAACCAAGGTTGTCCAAACCCAGCTAAAGGATGCATCTGGGGGCTTGCCGTGAGGAATACTGTGCTTATTGTTAAACGATCTATGAGTGCTGAGTGTGAAATATCAGAATGTGTTGACATTTGGGTTTCTCACATCTGACCACTGCCACCATCAGCACAGTACAAACCTTTCGGATAGAATAACTACGTTTATGGGAGTAAAGTTCTATCTAAAAAGGAAAGAATATCTAAATTAAGACTGTAATAAAAATAATCTTGGATATTTTGAACTTTTTCATTCATTCAACAACTATTTATTGAACATTACTGTGCACTGAAAACTGAGGTATGAGCAAAATAGGTAATCCTTATAATCCTTGTGATGTTTACATCCAAGAAGAAGACTAATGAAAACTCCCCCCATCCCATTCTCTACAGCCCTTCAATATCTAAGTTGACTAAATTTCCCCTAAAATCCTTTTAACATAAGGAGGCGCATAGAGATGCCCACTCACATACACACAGCTCATCCAATGCCTTATGGTCTACAGCAGCACTTCTCAACTAGTAGCAATTTTGTTCTTTCCAGGGAACCTTTATTGATGCCTAGAGACACTTTTGGTGTCACAAAAAGGGAGCATTACTACTGACATCTAGTAAGTAGAGGTCAGGGATCCTGCTAGACATTCTACAACACACGAGAGAGCTCCTCACAACAACAAAAAATTAACTGGCTCACAATTTTATGAATGGAAAGGCTGAGAATCCCTGCTCTGCAGTCAAAGTCTGGTAACTGGACCCATGCAGCAGGTATTATATTTTCCCCTGATCCTTTAGTGATATCCAGCATTATAGAGCTACAGTAGAGCCTGGAATGTTCTGGCTGCTCAGAGCCATTTGAAAACCCTTCGCACACCTGAGAAATGTCCCACACTCCCAAGGTAGAAACGAAAAACTCACTTTCCATCATTTGTAATGCTTGTCCTTAGCCTCCAAAATCACAATGAGTGAGAGACTTTCTGAACAGTGACTAAGACAATAGAACTAATGCTAGGTGGAAACTACTCTTTGGCTAGATGTGGCAATGATGGCTGGCTTTTGGGAGCAACAGAAGTGGAATTTCCTGCATCCAGGATGTGTATTGTGGTCTCTGTCCTCAATGGCAGTGATCTGGTCTTTGCTGGTGTAGGCTCATGATATAGTGTGGATGTAATCCTTGTCCAGATAGCCTCCAAGTACAACCCCACCCTCTAGAGACCCAGAACTCTATCCAGTATTACTTAATAAGTTCTCTTTTTTCCCCTTAAACCTCCTAAAAGGGTTCTCTGCACTCTGATGATAATAAACAGAAAAATGTTCACAATAGATCTGGGATCTGAAAAAGAAGAATTTATATTCACTTAGAGCTCATTTGCTGACTCACTAACCATCTTATTTTGGAGTAAAAAGCACCTTGGCTGCTAACACAGTAAAATACCCTAGTGTGTGCTGCATTAAATAGATATATACATATATATACATATATATATCACAAATATTTAATAACTTCATCAACAGCAAAAGAAAATTTGTTCTTTGCCCTATGAAGTAGCTAATGTCTTCATCCAGCCAGCAGTTTTTTTTTCCTGGCTGTCAATACAACACTCATGCTCATGTCCCTGTTTTGCAAACACAAGGAATAAGAATCATGAACCATCCTTGCTCCTTTTACATTGAATAAAAAAAAAAAAAAGATAAAGAATGAGTGTGCAAGAAAACAAAACCTCCATGGAATTGTAAAGCCAGACTGCCTTTGAGCTACCTTGAAGCTTAGTTTAAGTGGCTTATAATGCCCAGCCTGCTGAGGATCTGCCCTGCCGTGAAAGGGGAGAGCATCCATTTGGTCTTTGTCACTTTGGGGAAAGGATGACTTATCAGCCTTTTCTGCTCACCGGTTCATCTTCTGCTGGGAGAGGGAATTCAGGGGTAGAATTATTCTGTCCATGCAGAACTAGGAAAATTCCCAACAAATGGTGGGCCTGCATGTGGTTAGTGTCACAACAAGAATTCAAGCACCCAAGCAATGAGATCTGAAATCATGATCATACTGAAAGTAATGGCAGACATTTATCTTATGCCTCATATGTGCCAGAAAATTTCCTTACATGATCTCTAATCTCCATGGTAATATTTTTTTTTTTTTTTTGAGAAGTTTTTCGCTATAGGGCGCGTGCGCTCGCCAGACAGACAGAGAGAGACAGAGAGACAGAAAGCGAGAAATCACCCCCCAGGGGGGATGGTCACGCCGCAATCCCTTCTCCTCCATTCTCCTCTCAGGATCTTGGGCACGCACGCACACGCGCCCGGCGTGAGTTGTAAGCCACCGGGTCCGAGACGCGAACCGCGGTCGACTACGTGGGAGTCCAGCGACATAGCCATTACGCTAACTGCTGGTTCCCTCCATGGTAATATTTTTTAACTTTTTCTTTTCATTTGTTTTCTTTTTTCTCTTTTTAGTTTTGCTCTAGGACTTGAGCACTCACAAGAAAGATACAAAGAGAGAGTGAGAAAGAGAAAATGAGAAAGCATCTCCAAGGAGAATGGCCATGTCACAATTCCTTCTCCTCCATTCTCCTCTCAGAATTTTGGGCACACACATATGTGAGCATGGTGTATTTTTCAGGCTGCAGGATCTGAATTAGAACCACAGAATTTGGCCACGTCGGATACAACTGTCTTAACCTCCACACCATCTGGCTATTATCCTAGCAACAACCACAATGCTTTGAAAATAGTGGAAGACTGGTAAGGGTTGTTAAATGAAATCTAGTTTCTTTCTTGGGTCTTGATACCAAACAATCAAATAAATGTATATTTTGTATATATTCATTCCACTTTCCCAGGCTCTAATCTTCTCATCTACAAGAGTGTTGAAATAAATTCATAAGGTTCTTTTTAAATGTTTTATTGAGAGTTTATCTATCTAATACAATGCTCTTACAGATCTTCTTGATATATCCCCTAAACACACATCCAAAGAAACACATACAAGTGACTACACATGAGCTTTACCTGATGATTTAGTCATTACTCAACTTTCTGAGGAACTGGTACAAATGTTCTATCTGTAGATGATTGCTGATTCTCTCCCATGCCTAATTATAAGCCAACAGCAGGAAGTTAACAGAGCCATGAAAAGGTAACTGTGTTAAATTGCACTTGTATTTTTCCAAGTATTTATTATCTTCTTCTTTCATGTATATGCATACATATATCCATTAGCACCCACTAGCATGTTTCTGAAATGCCTCCATGGAAGAAGTACACCTTCCTGTACCACTGACAAAGCATTGACCTCATGTCTTGCTTTGGCCAATAGAATGTGAATGAGCATATTAATGTGTGCATGTATAAGCAGAAGTCATAAAACAACTGCTTGGTGGCCTGCTGGTTAAGGCAGCTGGATCCCACATATCCAAGAATGCAGTTCAGGCCCTAGACTAAGCCCAACATCCCGAAAGGAGAGAGAAATGAAGGAAAACAGATTGTGGAATGACCATTCCCCATGGGGTATGTTCTCTTCCTACCCCCCACCCAAGCAAAGTTTTTCAAATGATTTGCTCATTTCAAGTCTATCGCTTGCTTATTTTCTTGAAACTAGCAGGTTCTACATAGAGGCTGATCTTTCAGTTTTGACCTGATATCGAAGAGGCACTGAGACAAATCTGATCTTCTGTTGACATATATGGTTGACATATAACATGAAGAAGAAACAAAACTTTTTGATCAAGCCTCTGAAAACTGGGAGTTGTTTGTTATTTGCAGTATAACCTATCAGAGACTGACTGATAAATGAATAATATTTCAGATATAGCCAGTTCTCACCAATCACAGCAGTAATTTTCCATAAAGTTGCCATGAACACTGAATTATTCCATAACTAACCATTGATTTTAGGTGAAATACAGTGTTAAGTTCCCGTGAGTTTCTCTTTAAAATATTTTTATCAACCCAGCACTACAAGACCTTGTTTTCTATGTGTTTTTGTTTAAGAACACCATGTTTAATACCTGTTGATGATGCATTGACATTGAACTAGTGGTCAACAGCAATAACTTGTGCCTGACTGAAGTTTATCTGACACACAGATGTTCTTCATAAAGCGCATCACAGTCTTAGGAACACTAGACCACAGTTTAATTTTGTATTTGGGAGACAGAGTCACCCTAAAAAGCATTAAAATGTAGAAAAGGTGGTAGCAAATAGTCTGAAAAGGACACTTCTTTATGATCTGACAGCTAAAACAAGAAGACAGAGGACACTTTGTTCCACCTCAGCTAGGATGTGTGCAGCAGCTGACTCAGATATTTTGCCTCTACACATGTCCAAGAATGATCATTAAAGCACCGTGAATAATTATTTGGGGGTTGTAAGTATATTTTAGCAAGTAGACAAGTTCCCAAGAATCTATGAATCATGAAGATCACTATATGCATATGTACTACATCATTTAATCCCCATAACAATCCCATGGGTGGGTATTTTTATCACCATTATTACCGCTTAAATTCTGAAGGTGAAATAACTTGCCCAAAGCCATAACTAATTAGTGATAAAGCCAGGATTTAAACACAGATTTACCTGGCTCCAAAGCCAGGGTGTTGCTCTTTTTGATGCACCGTGTTACAAATGGGAAGCCTGTATGTGGTACCAATTCTCAACTTCTCTACCAGGATTTCAAGGCCCCCGCCTGATCTGATTGGGGCCCTTTCCTTCCCCTCTGTTGTGCTAATTCTCATCAATACCCTCTCTTCTAGTGAAGTAGTTCCACCACAGGTAGTTCTACTTCCACACCCACCATGTGCTTCTGACAGGTATCTGGTCTTCATTCTTAAGTCTAACTAGGAACTTGGATATTATCTGGCCCAGCCTCATCGCTTTCAGCTCAGACTCAGAGATGGTCAGTGATCTGCCCAATGCTGGTGAGAGCTGGTCAAGATCTGAACACAGGTCTGCTGACCTAGGTACAATGATCCCTGGGACTGGTTCACTTTTCCACTCACCCCAAAACAATTACCTTCAACCTCAGAGCAAACAAATGAGGCAAGGGGTGGGGTTATGAGAGGGATGGAAAAAAAAAAAAGCCATATCACTTAAGCAAGCTTTCACGTCTTTTCAAAGTGCTTTTAGGAAGAAGACAGAGCTGACAAGCATAGGTCAGGTAGCCTCCTGCTTTAAAAGAATCTGACAAACCATGAAGAATGATAGTGTAGAGCTTCCTCTAGACTTTGAATTTATACAGCACCTTTCATCTCTGAAGCTCACAATCCTTTCAGACATTATCTCATTCTTCTTCCAGGATACTAGCACAAAATAGTTGCAATTATTGCACCCACTTTCCTGATAGAAAAATTAAACCTCAAAGAAAATAAGAGATTTTTTCCAAAGCCATACAAATCAAGAATCTTTTTCTGCAGAAACAGAATTAAAGTTTAGAACTATTACCAAAACTTAGTCCTTTTAAATCTAAATAGGTGACTAAAGCAAGTGGGAATGAATGATCAGCATTTGTTGAAGGTTCACTATGTGTCAAACGTCTTACATAAAAGATATCATTAGTTCTTAGTATCTATCCTGTGAAAAAGGACTTGTGATTCTCATTTTACAGACAGGAAAACCAAGGCTAAGGAAGGTTGATAAGAAGGTGCTCAAAGTGGTTAGTAGCAAAGGAAAGATTTAGTAGCAGGTTTCCATGACCTCAAAGCTGGCACAATTAATTAAAATGCAAAAAGCATCATGTATTTGCAGAGGACTGTGCTAGACCCAGGGGTTATAAACTGAAGCACAGATAATCATATATCAAGAACTTATACAACAGGGACCAGAAACCAAAAGATAACTAGAACATACCCTTAGGAGATGACAGTCCATTTGAAGAAAGAAAGGAAGCACACTAAGAACACTTCAGAAAGCACTTTTTTGCATTTTCAGCAACTTTTTCATTGAATGCCTAGTTAAATCCATTCTCTGCTACTTAATAACTGAATACCTGAAACTGGGTGATTATATATAGAGGCTTACTGAGCTCACGGTTCTGCAGTTCCAAGATAAAGGGGCTGCATCTGATTAGGGCCTTACTGCTGGTGGATAACATGGCAGAGGACATTGCATGACAAGACAGCAAGAGATCTAATAGAGTAGAGCATGTGTTTATTTGTCTCATTCCCACGTTGGCATTCATGGGGGCCACACCTGGTAGCCATCACCCAAATCATCTTCCAAAGACCCTGCCTTTCAACATCATAATCATATTAAGCCTGCATCTTCTTAATCCTATCACAATAGGAATCAAATCTTTACACATAAATTTTGGAGAGATTCATACAAGCTACAGCATTGCCTTGTGTATGAGGACACTGAGCTCTATCCTAGGGATCCCACAGGAAGCAAAAACTCAGTTGTGGCCTTCACATAGCTCAGTATGCAATGGCCAACATAATCCAAGCCCCACTGCATACCTAACAATTCAAGATAACCATGGAAGAGGGAGGACTTGGACTTCATATGTTTCATCTTTTCTTTTTTATTTCTTTTTTAAATTTCATTTTTTATACAGTCAATCACATTATTTAGCTTACAATGTAAATATTTTAAAATATGAACATTTCTCCCCAGTCCAGTTGACTAAACTATAAAATATCTTTAACAGAAATTGGCAAATTTCTTTGTCCCATTAATGCTTTTCCTCCCCATTTTTCTCCCAATGGTTCTTCCTCAAACCCTACTCTTTCACACACACTATATATGTTTCATCTTAAAATTCATGCAAATTTAACATGTTACTCCCCATCATATAGAGTTTCATATTTTAAAATAATTACTTATGTTATTTTATTTACTTTTTTATTCTTCAATTTGACCAGAGAGAGAAAGAGAAAGTAAGTCACTGGGTCCAGGACTCAAACTACAGTCGGCCATGTGGGAATTCAGCACCTTAACCACCATGTCGCCTGTCGGCCCCTAGAGGTTCATTTTAACAATACTATATATTTCCTTGTGGCTCAACAGTAAATTTCCTTTTTTTTTTTTTTCACCTATTTTTCAAGTATGGTGGTAACTTCAGGATGCTGGCCCTGTTGACTCTAAAGCATGAAATCACTCATAATGCACCCAAACTATACCATCAGGAGGCATAAATCCAACTTAAAAGTTTCTGGGCCGTAAGCACAGTCTAATTGAATGGAGGTCACTTTGATTTAATGTCTTCGATGTCTGCTATGTGCTACTTCACACTGTGCTAAATGCTGGAAAAACAAAAACAAACGATTGTATAGCAGAATGTCTCAAATTTTTTTACCCAACAAAGTCAGACTTATGGTCAAAATAGCAATAATGGACCAAGGGAGGCAAAAGAGAGGATATCCAACCTACATTAATAAGCACCAGGTACCTTTCATATTTGAACATTATAAGACATACTAAATGTTATCAGCTAATAAAATCACATTACTTCTATTTTATTCTTGCAAAAGATTTATTCTTTACAAAGCACCTGAACAGCCAGCCTTGCAGCTCTGTGAAAGGGTACAGAGCATGGAGGATTGCTCTTGGACCCAAATGTCTGGTTATTTCTCTGCAAGCCAGCCCAGTCTGCCATCCAGCCTTCTCCCCACCCCATACCCTAGGTACCCCCTTGGCAGCACCTACAGGAGCGTCTCCCTCTTACATTCCAAGCAAAGAGAGTGCCTCACACTGTGATTTATGGATTTCTCCGCTCTTGACTTCTTTGGCACTTAATCCTATTACCTTCTGGGTTGGACTGACAGCTGCCAATGGAGGATTTCCTCACACCCCAGAGAAATGGATCCACTGGCTAGTGCTTCTTTCTACACAGCCACAGCCTGACAAATCTAAAAAGCAGCAAGTGAATCATCACATTCTATCTACATCCAACTCTTTCATTTTCCCCTCCTGGCTATGAGCTGACCCAGAAACCTAGGTCTTGTTATACTCTTTACTGCAGCGTGTATTTAGATTCTACTAACATTTACTGAGAACATACTATGCATCTCTTATGTTCACAAATACTACTTGATGTGTCCTCCAGATGGCCTTAGAAGTTAGGTTATTTTAGGTGTTTTACAATTTTCTGTAAGCCCTTGAGGCTTAAAGAAAATAACGTGTTAGTCAGTGGTGAAGCTTCCATCTTTGGAATCCAAGTGTGCACACTGCAGTTCTAGTGCTCTTCCCTCTCAAGGATGAAGATGAATGAATGGATGGATGGACAGTGGAGGGATGGATGAATGGATGATTGACTAGATGGACAGATGGGAGAGAAGGAGAGAGAGACAAATAGTGATAAGAGAGAGAGAGGTACCATACAGATACATACACTTATATACATATTTTTTCTTCATTCTAGGGACCCACCCCGAAACTACTGAATCAGAATCCCTGGAGATTTGTAGGCAGCTAGCCCAGCTGTTCCTGCCAACTGGAATTTATGACCTACCACAGGATACCACATGCAGTTTCATCTGAAACAAATTCCTTTTAAGTACACACAGTGGGCAGTGATGTGAGGAATGTACAGGGAAGGGTGGCCTTGTGGAAAGTGTTCTCTTCCCCTGAGTGTCCTTGGCAAAGGCCACTCAATGTCAGAACACACGTTGTCTACTGCTGACCACATATTTTAACCAGCAAATATTCATCTGTTCAGTTGCATGCAAGTCTCTGTACTAGATGAAGGAATAACCAACAAAAAGTTCCCATGCTGTCTTTGGGTAAAATAAAAATAATAATTATTATTATTATCATCATTATTATTGGACTTGGGAAAGTGTCATTAGGAAGATATATAATATATGCTATGCAAGAGAGAGAAGGTGAGGTCCTTGTAGAGAAAATGAAGGTGAAGGGGTTTCAGCGTTCTTTAGAACAGGGAGCTAAAGATCTAGGAGAGAAAGAAATTCAAGAACAGAGACTTCACAAAATTCTTCATGTTGACTTTCCTTCATGCTATTTCCCCTGGCACAGGAAGACAATAAATGGGCAGAAGAGAATCCACAAAGACTGTAATAAATGAAGATAAGTTTGTTTCACTTTCACACATGGAATTCTGAGTAATTTGGACAGCTTTCCCTAGCCCTTCTCCATTGAAACCATTTTTACCTCAAATTCAGCCCTGGATCAGCTGGTAACAGGGTAGTTAACATGACTAGATTCCATATGGCTGACTGCGTAGCTCAAGTTCCAGACCTGGTGGCTTGTAAAACACACAAGCATGTGTGTGTATGTGCTCAAAATCCTAACAGAAAGAAGACATGAAGGAGGAAGAATTTTAGCATGACCAGCCCCCATGGGAGATGCTTTCCCACTTTCTCCTTTCTGTGTCTGTATCTCTCTGGCCAGTGTGTGCACCTTCTGGTAAATTTTAAAATAAATAAAATAAGCCCTGGTTGGACTGGTTGACTCATCCTCAGATATCAAAAAGTTTTCTCACTAAGAAAGCATGGAACTAATGCCCATAATAAACCCACTCCCTATTCCTGTAGGGCCAGGGACGCCCCACAGAGGGAAAACTGTACTGGCACCTCATATAAATGGACCAACCACACTTCTGTGGTCCACAAAGATGGCCTCAGCAACTATGAAGTAAAAGCGTGTCTCTGTTTCATCCTCTAGCTTTCTCCTTCTCTATTCAGGTATTTGTTGCCCTCTCCCAGCCTCCAACAAGCAGCTGGTGCTTTCTCTTCAACCCTCGATTGTAGACAGAAATCTACACCCAGAAACAACCTTCTCTCTCGCCATCTAACTCTAATAATCCCTTTGCTTTACCTTTACCCCGAGAGCCCTTTACTCTCCACTAGTTCTCTAAAAGGGCTAGTTCAGTCCCCTCCAACCCACTCGCCATCAGCAGCCACATTCAAATGTATGGATCTGCCTTGTCCCTCCCCATTTACCATCTTCATCTGCTCCTTGCCTGGCACATGATGTCAGCCTTAACCTCCAAATGACGCGTGTGTGCACCATTCATACCATTCATGCCTTTCCATTGAACTGCTCATGGGAAGCCCATGATTTTTCAGTTCTCCACTCCTTCTTCTTCTTCTTTTTTTTTTTTTTTTTTTTTTTTTTTTTGAGAGAGAGATTTTTGCTATTGGGCACATACTCTCGCTGAAGAGACAGAGATACAGAAAGTTAGAAATCAACTCCAGCAGGGGGAAGTGGCCACACTGCAATCCTTTTACCGTTCTCCTCTCAGGATTTTGGGCAAGCACATACAGGTGCCTGGTGTGAATTTCAAGCCTTCAGGCCCAGGACGCAAACCATGATCAGTCATGTGGGACATCTCCTCCTGAATTCTAGACTTCATGATTGAGCCTTTCTTGGCCTGGCTACATCCCCAGGATCCAGCTCAATACCCAGCATATAAATAGGTGTTCAACAATACATGCTGGGACCAGTCCTCGGGGAGGTGGTTAAGGCAGCTGGATCTCACATAGCAGACTGTGGAGTTTGAGTCCAAGGCCTGGCAGCTTGAGAAACATGCCAGGTACATATGCATGTGTGCCCAAAAATCCCATTAGAAAGGAGAGATAGAGAAGGGATTGTGGAATGACCATTCCTCATAAAGGGCACATTCTCACTTTCCCTCTCTCTCCCCAGTAAGTGCACATATCCCCTGGCAAAAGTTTTCAAAATAAATAAATAAAAATAAATTTGAGGGCCAGAAGGTGGTATGGTGATTAAGATGCTGGATTTCCATGTGGCTGACTGCAGTTTGTGTCCCAGACCTGGTAGCTCAAAAGTCACACCAAGTGTACGTCCATGCATGCCCAAAATCCCAAGAGGAGAATGGAGGAGAAGGAATTGTGGCAAGACCATCCTCCTTGGGGGGTGAGGGGATGACTTCTCTTTCCCTCTCTCTGTCTCGCTTCAGTGAGCACACGTATCCTATGGCAAAGATCTTAAAAATAGATTAATCAATCAATTAAAATAAAATAAATTTTTGAAAGAACAGATGGTGAATAAGTGAACAAGCAAGCAAGAGAGTGGCCAAGAATAAATGAATCACTGGAGAGATGGTGCCCTCCCTATGGGGCCTCTGGATACCTACGGAAACACCACACCTTCCTCTGCCACCACAGCATGTCAAACACCTCCGGCGTTGCCCTTGTCATTCATATGGCCTTGTGCCAGCTTCACTCCTGGAGCATGTAATTTATGCCATATTTCTGTATCAGCAGTACATAATAACCACTTTATATAATCAACAACAACTTAATTTTAGGGACCCATTTGATCATCTACTTTTCCTACAGCCCTTTGTTGTACTTCCTTCTGCTGCTTTGTCTGACTCCCCACTTTTCAACATTAAGAAAATCTCAGACCTCACTCCTTTAGCTCAATATCACTGCCTGAAATGCTCTCCACTACAACCTTTCCTCGGCTTATTTAAAGCCCATGCATCTCACAGCTAAGAGAAACCATCCTGCAGTTCCTCCTGGGCCTTGAAACATCCCTCTTGCGCTCCCAAATTGCACACACGTCTCTTTGGCAGTGATAATGAAAACCAGAATGAATCACTGGTACACTATATAGTAGATAAATATATACATGTTATGATCTCCCACACACAATGTGGAAAGACAAGAAACCAAGACACAGCAGGCTAAATATCTGTCTTAAACTTGGGCAACTGCCACACGTTGACCCTCTGTTACAAACCTGGCCTTTGTTCAATCATCCATTCATTTATCCATGTATTTATTCATTGAACAAATTGCAAAAAATAGTGAAGTTGAGGGTCAATCACAGTATCTGTAAGACAGTATTTCCAGACTTTGACACTCTTAGGTGGCATCTTTCATTTGGCAAACACAACAGACAAAGGGCAGACAGACAAAGGAGGGAAACTGGAAGAGATTACAGGCTAATTGACTCCAAATCACAGAAAGGCAGAAAAGGGGGAGAATGTGGAGACGAGTTTCAGTTTCAGGTGAGAATTCTGAAAGGAGAAAAGTTTTAGGAGTAGCTTCCCTAAGGCTCCAAGCTGAATGAATTTCCTGAACTTAGGAATAAATGTTGAGACTTGTTTTATTGGTATTTACAAAAGTAGGTTTTAAAGGATCAGCGATTTACAGATTCCACTGGGATGTGTCATACCCAGCTTTCATTCATTACCTCTAAGAGAGCAGGGAAAGCATGCATGGACTGTGAAAGCCTAGATATTTTCAAAGGGGAGCCCAAGACTCCAGTACATTTTTTTTAAGGACTAATGCAGCAACCATGCCTGGACTAGGGGCTCTTGCTCTCTCCATCTTCCAGGCAGTAGGCACTTGTCAATTAACCCTTTCAGGCTGGACTCAATTAAGACTGGTGCTTAACAAAGATCGCCTGCATTTAGACATACCCTTTTCCTATAATCCTCTCCAGTTGGCTACTAGACTCTGCAAAAACACCTGCTTCAGTGCCCAGCAAGGCACCCAGCGTGATGCTAAATAAGAGTTTGTGAGAAACTGAGGAGGGAGGAAGAGAGGAAAATGGAGGAAAAGAGAAAAGAGCAAGGGATGTTGATTTGGTATCTTACCAGGCAGTATTAGTGGAATATACTTAAGTCAAGAGTCTGGGTCCAGCCACAGTGGCACTGGCATCAAGGCATAATAACCTTGCAATGCTGGAGTCGCAGGGAGGACCACAGTTTGAGATCCCTGGTCAACCTGAAATGCACTGGTGTCTGCACCTGTGATCCTGATTGGTTGGAAGGCTGGAGTAGAGGCATCATGGCATGACAAGACCCTGCAGAGGATGCCCACTTTCTCTCTCTCAAAATAAACTTGTTTTAAAGAAACAGAAAAGATTGAGGCTGGCCCATGGCACAGCAGCTGGACTGTGGCACAGCCACAAAACATGATGCTCTGCAAAGTCGATCCCCAAGGAAATGTTCCAGAGTCTTGTCCAGAGCCCTCCCTGAGTATCCTGGGCCCTGCTTATCTGTGATCTAGGGATTGTTGAAGCTGAGAGTAAGTCACAGTGTCAAGAATATGTTGAGGATGCCCTCTTCCTTTCTCTCTCTCTCTCTCAGAAATAAACTTTAAAAGGAAAATTATATATATATATATGTGTGTGTGTGTGTGTGTGTGTGTGTGTGTGTGTGTATACACACTATTTGAAAAAACAAATGAGTTCTGAATTTAAATTGCAGTTCTCTCAGTGCCTACACCTCACTGGGCAAGTCATTCAGACTCTCAGAGCCTCAATTTTTTACAATGAGAAGTAGTAATAATATTGCCTATTTGATCAAATCATAAGAAAATTAAATAAGGTAATGTATTGAACATGACTGTATGAATACATCCTACCATAGAAATTAAAAACATTGTGATGGTTTAATAAGAAGGAAGACTTCTGGGATCAGCATATGACATAGCAGTTACATCGGTAGACTCCCACATGGCAGACCACAGTTTGAATCCTGGACCCAGTGGCTTGAAAATCACGCCAGATGCGTGTGCGTGCATGCCCAAGATCCCAGGCGAAAATGGAGGAGGAGGGATTGTGGCGTGCCCATCCCCACTGGGGGGTGATTTCTCACTTTCCCTCTCACTGTCTGTTTTTATCTCTCTGGCAAGCACACACACCCTAAGGCAAAAACCTCTTTAAAATTAAAAAAGGAAGACCTCAAGGAATTACTGTCAGAAGTCGCTACAGGCTTTTACCAGCAACATCCTGGCATGTGGACAATGTTCCTTTTTGGGACACTTCAATTGACCAGTAGACAAATTTCTTGCAAGACTTGATATTTAAATAACAGATGCTTGGACATGGATTAGAGGGGTAAAGATTCCAATCCACCATCATCACCAGCAACACTGATTGTGTTTGGCAAGATTGAATTTTGTCACTTCTGCCAACATTCATTGAGCACTGACTGTATGCAGGGCATTCTGATGAAGAATTGATAAGGACCAGAAAGCAAATATAATTCAGATTCACCTCATCACCAAGATGCTTACAGTCTATGACAAAAATAAATTAAAAATAAATTCACTTCCTCAAGTCGCAGCTTCTACATCTGTCAAAGAAGAGAATCAGAAGAGGTATCTCCAAGACATTTAGAACCATGACCTTTTTGCATGTCGCTACTCTCTAATACCAAGGTTGTAAGAATAACCATGATTACCTCCTGACTGATTCTTCTCAGAAAAAGCTCTTGCCTATTAAACTAGCTGAGCCACCATACCTAGAGATAATCTCAAAAATTTTACTTGTACCCCAGAAATCCCAAATTGATATCACCCCAAAACAATGACATTCGTACAATTCACAAATCATTCTCTGATACATTTCCTTACTTGAGCCTCACTACTATCCAGCAGGGTAGTATTACTTAACCCATTTAACAAAAGAGATAATTGAGTTTTAAAAGATTAAATAATTTGTCCTGGTCAACACAGAAAGGAATGAGCTCAGTCAGAGCATAAATGTAGATTTGCTGTTGCTAAACAGAATTTCTCTCACCCTTGCACCCTGCAAGAACTTTCATGACTGAGTGCTTGAGCAGCACAGGCTCAGAGAAGCTGAATTTAATCAAAGAAGTCAAAAGGACCATTCCAAAAACCTACAGTCCCCTCTAAAGCACTGCAGAGCCTCGGAATGGGTTAAGTCCTCACTGGCTCAGTCCCAACAGACATTAAATTCACCTGTGCTTGCTCTGAAATAAATCAGTGTCCCTTTCTGCTGCTGCTGTTGTCTGGAAATAATGCAAATGCAATGGGCCTGCACTGACATTGTGCTTCCCTGGAAGGATACACATAATAAATTGTCCCTTAATACTGTTAAAGAGACATTTTCCTCTTACTCAGGAGCTTTCGAGGTTGGATGGGGCTACTCACCCTGCGCACAGGAGGACATGTGTCTTGTCACTGGCCCAGTTTTTCATGTGGCCTCTCATTGCTCCTCGGCTCACTGCATCGCCAAGTTCAAGGCCGATATCTGGAAATCAGGCCTCCATGATGAGTCATACATAGGGCTCACTGCTAATCTACATTGCTTTCTTCATTTGTGATTTGAATTTATTTTATGCATTTCTATGTTTCTTTATTTGGATGCTTAGAAGCTGAAAGAAAGTGGTACTCGTGGTCCATGCCGCTCATCATTTGGAAGAATGCCAAACTGTTTCCACAGAGGACAGAAGGCATTGGTCTCCCCTGCAGGAAGCCACTGCTGCTCCTTAATTGTTTGCTAGAGGAAGAATCAAGGGTAAAATTTAAAGTAAATGGCTGGTCGAGTTGCACTAATTCATCAAAGCATGTTTCAAGTCAATAGTCAGAGCATGCAACAGCCCCTGGCGCCCCCTCCTTCTAAGCAAGTGGAAAAGCCACAGACCTCCAAGCAGATGAAATCATTAGGAGGCGTTCAGCAGTGCTTGAAAAGCACAGAGAGAGGGGGCGGGATTTCTATGTGTGCTCCCCTTTGCCACATGGGAAACACCGGTTGTCTGTGACCTAGTTCTTTGAGACAAAAAGCAGGGAAAAGAACCTACAAAACTCTCTGCTGTGTGGGAACCCCTTCTCCAAGACCCCCTGAGTGCTGAGAAAACAATTAACATCTTCTCACTTGACTCTACTCCTTTTGATATAGTAAAGACAAGCTCATTTAAGACATTTTAAGAAAAGGGGAATTTTTTAGGGATAGACCTTGGACAGGAAATAAAACCCAGGTTCATGAAGGACTAGAAATGGAACTGGAAAGTTTTCAGAAAATCCATCACTATCCTCTCTCTCTCTCTCTCTCTCTGTCTGTCTGTCTCCCTCTTTCTGTCGGTCTCTCTTTCTCTAACTCTAACTCTTATTACATAGTCCTTTGTGTAATGCTTCATTCTATTATTTCTGTATGAAGATCACTCTTCATGCTCTTAAGCATGCAGCCATTCACTCTTTCAGTAAATATTTATCGAATCTTACCATGTGGCTGGCACTGTTAAAGATGCCCGGGATAGAGCATGAACAACATAGACAAAAACCTTGCAGATACTAAACAGATAAAGAAGTAAAAGGCACTGTGTTTGACGGTATTGAGGACTTAGGGAAAAGGATCAAGGGAAGGTGCATGAAACATTTGGGAAGGAGATGAACGCTTTTTCTTTTTTAAAAAAAAGGATTTTTTTTCCACAGGGCATGTGCACTTGCCAGAGAGAGACAAGAGAGATAGAGAAAGTGGGAAATCACCCCTCCAAGAGGGAATGGACACACTACAATCCCTTCTCCATTCTCCTTCTGGGATTTTGGGTATGCATGCACCTGTGCCCAGCATAACATTTAAGCCTTCAGGTCCAGGACATAAACCTCAATCGACCATGTGGGAGTCCAGCACTTTACATACCACACCCCCTGCTGGCTCCAAGTAGTTGAAATCTGAAAGAGGATGGTCATGGGAGATACAACTGGGAAGGTCAGTTTTGAGTCAAATATGAAGGAAGTGAGGGAACTAGCCCCACAAATGACAGGGCAGAACAAGTCAGGCAAAGAAAGCAGGGCAGAACATGCTGAGCAAGAAGGTCAATGGTAGGGGGGACAACCAAGTGAGCGGAGGTGAGTGAAGAAGGAAGTCACAGGGAAGGGAATGGGTGGTAGAGAGCAGGTGCTGGAGGGCGGGGGGGGGGGGGGGGGGTGAGGGCAAAGGAAAGCAACATTTAACAGACAAAAGAATGTAAAGTTCTCTGTTTAAACAAGGTTCTGTAAATTTTGTTTTATAAAAACAAAAATCTAAATAATAAAAAAAAAAAAAGATGGAATCACAGAGCTGGGAATACAGAGCACTAATGGCTTTGGAGGTCATCGTTTGGACTTTGGCTTTTACTCTCATTGAGACAAAATAATCTCCAAAGACACCTCAAGCTGAGTAAAGGTACGACCCACCCAATCTAGTTCCTTACTGCCAACTTATTACGAAGTTGACATTACTTATTCTGGAAAAAAAAAAAAAAAGGTTCAAATGACGATGGCCTGTACTATGCCTACAGTCATCCTGAGTTCTCGAGATTTCCCCAAACATCAGACTGCTATCCACCCTAACAAAATACTGGAGGAAGGGACCAGCAGATGGTGTAATGGTTACATTGCAGGACTCCCACATAGTAGACCTCATTTTGGGCCCCGGACTGGTGGCTTGAAACTCACTCTGGACACATGTGATGTGTGCCCAAGATCCCAAGAGAAGATGAGGAGAAGGGATTGCCATGTAGTCATCGCCCCGGGAGGTGATTTCTTGCTTTCTGTCGATCTGTCTCTCCAGCAAGCACACAGGCCCTATAGCAAAAATCTCTCTAAAAAAAAAAAAAAAAAGCAGAGGAACAGTGGAGGGTACAAGAAGAGACTCAGTCTGAGACAATGTCTCAGAGAGTCTTGAGTGAATGAGCTTGAAGTGCTAGTCAGGGTATCAGGACCTTAGGAAATAGAGACCCCTCAGAAAACTCTGATTCCCAGAAAGAGTTTCACATAAGATCATCACACAAAGACAAAATTAGAATGTGTATTCTCTCACAATCTCCTTATCCAGAGGGCCCTTGGATGTGGCAGAAGGACCCACAGAGCTGTCAAGAGCAGTTGTGAGGCTTTGCCAGTCATGTTGCTATTAATAGATACCATATGAAGTTGGACACGTTTTTGAATAAATTAGAATGAATTAAGTATTAACCCAAGACTATCATTATTCTCACTACCTAGCCTTCCCATATGCTTTCTGAGTAGGAGAAAAAGAGCGACACTATGGCTAGATTACTGGAGACTCACAGAAACCTAGCTGAGTACCACAGAACGCTTCCCCTTTGTGACTCTTGCTGGAGAATGGTGTGGGAGCCACTTTGATAAAAATAAAACTGGTTCAGGAGGGTACTCATCTGTTAAATAACTGTTTCTTATTATTACAGACTATGGGTACACACATGTGAGAGGGGGGAAGAGAGAAAGAGAAAGAGAGATGAGAATACTCCCCTGGGTCTGGCCACACCACCGTCCTTCCTCCACTCCTCTAGCCCATTGGATCTTGGGTGCTCATGCACATGCCTAGGGTGTTTGCGGATGACTGGGCTGGGGATTCGAACTGCAGACACCATGTGGGGTCTGATTTCTCTTGAGCAGTATGTTTTACCCCTGCTCTGCAGAGTCAGCCCAATTAACTCATTTTTTTCACGGATGCCCAGCACAGAGATAGGCATAGTCTAGAACTTTCTTTTCCCCATTTCTAAGAGCACTGGGTTTACAGTAACAGCCAAACAATGATCTTATCCTAAGGAAAATACCAGAATGGTTTACTGTGTCAGTCTCATAATTATACATAAGAAAGTTGCCATCTATAGTTCAGCCCTTGCTTTTCACATGAAAAAGGAAATGACTAAATATATATTTACAGAGTTCTCATGAATATGCATTTTGTAAATGCACAAATATGTACAATTACTTGATAGACTGTTTTGGTTCCTATCTTTCGAATATTTAATACAACTGTAAATGTTTAATTCATATTTATCGGGTTGATGGAACAGTTTCAAAATTATCCAGAGTCTTGATGGAAACAAAATTGAATGTTTCTAGCATATTTGCAGTCCGAGGTTTGACCAGCAGAATCCGTATTAACGTGTTAAATGATGACTTTCTTACAAGGCATACTGAATAAAGCAGCTGGTGAAAATTGGCTTGCTGGCCACGGCATGGAGGAATAGCACTGCATATAAACCCAGCATTAGCCTTCAGAGCCCCTGGTGATTTGACCTTTCTGTTACCTTTTTGCATCTCCTTCTACTCTGCCCTCATCACTCAGCCAAAGACAGCCCACACTCAGACTAAGTCCTCTTCCTGTGTCCAGAAGGCTCACATGGACATCGAGATGCTTCTCACCTTCTCAATGAGATCCATCTTAACCACCCTATTTAAAATTGCAGTCACGAGACCAGCAGATGGCATAATCATTACGTCACTTGACTCCCACATAGTCAGCCACAGTTCAATTCCTGTACACAGTGACTTAAAACTCACACCGAGTGCATGTGCGTGCATGCCCAAAATCCTGAGAGGAGAATGGAGGAGAAGGGATTGCAGTATGGCCATCCCCCAGGGGGGTGATTTCTCGCTTTCTGTCTCTTTGTCTCTCTCTCTCTGTCTCTGGTGCAGAAGCATGCACCCTATAGCAAAAACCTCTCTAAAAACTAACTAAATAAAAAAAATAAAATTGCAGTCACTATATCCCCCAACACTCCTAATGCACTTTACACTCCTGTTTTCTCCAGAGAGCTCACCTGTCACATATAATACCATTTACTAATTTATGATGTTTATGATTTCTGGTTTGTCTGCATCTCCACCCACTAGAATGCAAACATCACAAAATAAGGAATCTATGCTTTATTCACTAAGTATTCCTAATACTAAACTAGAGTTGGCACTTAAAAGATGCTCAATAAATATTGGAAAAGGGAAAGAAGACAAGTTGGGAGACCTGAGGTCAAATCCATCTTGGGAATGAGGCAAGGCCAGAGCAGATCAGCAGCAGACGGGTTCCCTGAGCAGAGGTGACACTTGTCCGGCCTACTCTGCACCAAGCTGCTCACGTTCTGTTTAGAAGACAGCTTTCAGCAGTAACACCTGCCAGAAGCCTCTGTCCTAAAGTTATGTTAATGCAAAGTGGGGCTGTTAGACTCTCCTTCAGAGTGTGATCTGAAAGTAAAAAGTAAAGAGAAAAAAGTCCACCTATTAGAGCAGAGGAGTAAGTTAAGAAGCGGAAGCCTCCTCATTAGTAGGAGATATTATTTCATTATTTATTTTATTTTATTTTATTCTATTTATTACTCTTTTAAGTTTGCTATAGGGTACATGTGCTCACCAGAGAGAGAAAGAAAGTGAGAAAGTGAGAAAGCAGCAGCCAGGTCTGGGACTCAAACCACAGTAGGCCACATGGGAGTCCAAAGCCCGAATCACCACGCCACCTGCCGGCCCCAGGAAATCATTTTTTTAGGGTGATGCTTACTCAGAAATTGTTTGCATTCAGTCGAAATCCAGGAGACACTATAAAACATAGACCGTCACTGCAGAGCAAAGACAAAGCACTTTAAAATGCAAGTGCTGCAGTAGGCATATTTTGCAGTAAAAATATTCGAAAAAGCTACATCTCCTTGGAATAAAGTGTGGTACATTCTCAGTGATACCGAATAGAAAAAGACATTACTGTAACTAAAGAAGAGTAGATGAAGACACTATATTCTAAAATATGATTTTCGAGCAGTCTCTCACCAATCAAATCACATTTATGACAGAGTGAGAATTAACTGAGTATGTGAACCCAAACCAACATCAAGAGGTCACTTAAATGTAGAATAGAATGGTATATGCGATGGAAGGGGACAAAAAGACTATCTGAAAATAACAGATAGACAAAGGACAAAGAATAAAAATAAAAAGGAGGCAGCCCACTGCAGAAGCAGAATAGAGATACCTCCCTAATTCCCCTGTCTACGAATGTCACCAGTACTCTGGTGAATAAAATTGGTAGTAATTACCAGAATACACTCCAGTTATAAATGAATAGTATTTATAGCTTGCCATATACGTATGTGAAGGTTTAAGGGGCCGTTTAGTGCACTGCAAATAGCATGGATTCAGATCTGCTCGGCTCTAATCCTATATGGCATAATTACAAAGCCTCGAATAAATACAAACCCTTCAATTACCAGGAAGAGATATCGGAACCAACTGGAACCCACTGACAGCAGCAGTCAAAATTCTGTCGCCCACAGGGGAGTGGAGAAAGAGACCTTCTTAGTAGCATTATATACTGACTTAAAGAAAATGCACTTCTGGAAAGTAATTTGGCAATTATATCTCAAAGGCTGTCAAAATGTTCATAACATTTATCTCTCTACTCTTCTCCTTCACCTCTGGAGTGCAGCTGCTTAGAATGCAGTCTACAGAAATAACATACAAACCCTGGAGAAACAGTTACTTGCTCACGGGCATTTATGACCACACTATTTTTGATGGTGAAAAATGAAAAACGATGTATACATTTCATTACTCTGTGTATGGCTGAGATTATCATGATGCTTTCTTTTTGTTTTTATTAAACTGGGTGTGTGGAGGTATAATTTACATAGTTTTTTACACATTGAATACTGTGTACCGTCATGTAAACCTCCAAGATAAAACATTAGCATCACTTCAAAGTTTTCCTCAAGAAGGCAGTACCTTTCTCCCAGCTCCGGGAATCTAATAAGATAATTTTTTATAGTTTTTTTTCCAGATCATTATATAAATGGACTCAGACAGCACACAAACTTCTGTGCATACCATGTTTTTCACTTAACGTAATGCATTTATAATTTATCCAAGTTATTTCTGAGTAGTATTTCTTTCTATGGATGTAACCACTTACTATCCATTTTGCTTTTTTTCATTTTTAATTTTGAAATAATGATAGATTCCTTAGCTGTAATTATAAACTGTCTAAATCTGTCTAATCAGTGAATAAATGATCCACAAATTATGAACCAAATGACTCAAACCCAGAGCCCATTACAGATTCAAAAGATAGTACAGACAGGTCTCAATGTGAACTTTCTCTTTCCTCCCAGTGAATACACATCACGTAACTATAATACCATATCAAAACCGGGACATCGGCATAGGTATAGTGTGTGTGTGGGTTCTATGGCATTTATCACATGTGTAGAGTTCTGTAAGTACCACTGCAAGTTCCAGAACTATGTCACCAAAGAGCTTCTTGATGCCGCCTTTTCCCAGTCAGACACTGATCTTTATTCTTTCCTGCTCTTTCATGTCAGCAATATAATTGTGTTAAACATGTTCAGCTTTGACATATTTTGAGAATCACATGAGATAGTATCATCAGATGGCTTTAACCATCCAATAATATAGAAAGTTCAAGAGGAGAAAAAGGTCTATTGTATGTACATAGACTTTCTTCATCTCGCCATTGTCTTGTTCCATGTTGTCCCAAGATTCCATCTTCTCTCCTTTACCTTTTCCTTGAGGACTTCCTTTTGAGAATTTCCTTGGCTGGCATCATGTCCCCTTAGTTTTCCTCTTTCTGAAAACACCTGTATTTCATCTTCTTTCTGGGGTATTTTCTCTGGATATAGAATCCTAGAGTAACATATTTCTTGTCTTTCTATGCTTAAAAAATATCATGCCACTTCCTCTGTCCTCTGAAGCTTCTGAAGAGAAATATGCTGTCATTTGTACTATTTCTCTCCTATAAATAAAAGGTTGTTTCTTCCCCACTGATTTTAAGGTATTTTTCTTTGTCTTTAGTTTTCAGAATTCAGGTCATTATATATCTTCACCATACTATTGTGCTGTTGAACTATGCAATCCTTTGGAATTATCATGTTTGAGTTTCACTCGGCATCTTGAATCCATAGGTTTATGTCTTTTTTTCAAATTGAGGCAAATTAACCCTTACATCTTAGAACATTTTTTCAGTTCCTTCTTGATATTCTCCTCCTTGGAATCTGACCACACCATGTTAGAGCTTCTGTTTTAGTCCCACAGGTCTCTGACACTCTGTTGTTTTAGTTATTTGTTAATTTGTGTTTTGTCTCTCTCTTTTTTTTTTTCCTATTGTTTAGATGGGGAATCTCTATCTTCACTAAATTTTTTATTCCGTTTTTCCATCCCACTCAATTCTTTTTTTTTTTTTAGCTTCTTTGCTGATATTTTCTATTTTTTCACTTTTTAAAACATACCCATAATTGCTCACTGAAGCATTTTGATGATGGCTGCTTTAAAATTCTTCCCAATTTATCTTTCTCGTTTGGTGTTGGTGTCCTTTGAGTGTACTTCTCACTCAAAATGTTCCTGATTTCTAAAAAAGTGATACAAGATTCAGTTGTTTTTTGAATTCTGGACCTTCTGGATTACAATACTCTGAGTGGGATACATGAGGCCAAAGAAAACCTAGAAAATATACCATGATGTCATCCACTTGTCCTGAGGTCTCCAAATGGGTGCTTTCTTTTTCACCTTGCAGAGTTTGCTCATATTTGTTTTATATATAATACCCAGAGCTTTTTGGCTATAAGTATTCAAAGTAGTGGATAAAGGTCTTTCTGTTTCATTTCAAAAGGTATTTATGAGATTACTTTGGAGCATGGGGGTGGGGGGAGAAAGTCATGACATTAAATTTTTTAAAATAACAAATTTTTCTCATACTTTGGTTAATTTATATTTTTAAAAATCACAAGTAAGAAAAAAGACTGAAAGGAAATATGCCAAATGTTAATGGGTATTGAGTTAGCACAAGAGAATGAGGAATAAAGTATTTTTACTCTCTTTTCTTGTGTTCAATATGATAGTAATATTACATTACACATATAAATTAGCAGAACAACAAAAATGGTTTACTCGGACAAGTAAGATTCTTAAAAATGGAACCTACAAAATGCTTCCTCCCAAGATAGCTATGCTGTATATTACTAAAACTTCATCTTAAATCTCACCATTTATGAAGTATATAAAGTGTAGATCTGGTTGCTGCTTTCTGTTGAACAAATCCAGCAGGTATTTGAGCAAAGAGACTAAAATGGTCAGTAGAAGGAAACTACATGAAATAAGTAGAGAAAGAAGAGAGATTTTTGACTGAGGCATGCATTCTCTGGCAAGAGCTTACAATAAATTGAAATTGACACCAAGAGTTGGCTCGAAAATCATCAACTGCAAATATGTTCAACATAGAAGCATTCTCCCAGACAGAACCACAAAGCCTGCACTGGATTGTTGCAACAGCTCTTTAGGGGTCACCAGATGCAGTTCAAGCTGAAACAACATAGTGAGGTACAAGTTAATTACATAGTTACCAGCAAAATCACACTCTTTTTTACAGTAATAATGTGGTAAATAAATACACGCTCACTCCATGGGAAATGGTGGCTATTATTAAGAGCACATTTTCACACCATCATAGTGCTTACTGATAATTGTGCAATTAGGCAATGGCAGTGTGCTAAAATGGACCTTCGTGTTTCTCTGGGTTTCATGGGCTATGTAAGAGGCTCGTGAGGGGCCAGCAGGTGGCATGGTGGTTAAGGCACTGCATTCCCACATGGCCAACCATGGTTTGAGACTCATACCTAGCAGCTTACTTTCGCTCTTTCACTCTGTCTCTCTGGTTAAATTGAATAATAATAATAACGATGAATAAAATTAAGTAAAAGAATTATTAAAAAAAAAATAAGAGACACATGAAAACCATGTATAGGGAGTTTAAGTAGTAACCTCAATGTATGAGTGTTTCTTGTGAACATATCTCAGTCCCCAAATATTCCCTGTACAAGGCAACCACTTTTTGGTAATGTACATCTATTTTTAACCAATTGCCTAACATACAATTAATGTTCAAAAAAACTATTCATCAAATGAATTCATAAAAGGCAATAAAATATTTGCTTGATATGAGTAATCCAAAAGAGAAAAAATAAACCTTAACTATTCTTTTTCTATTGCTGTTTCAGAAAAAAAAAAAAAAAAGCTTTGTCTTTTTTTTTTTTTTTTTTTTTTTTTTTTTTTACATTTAATCATTGCACCTCTTTACAGTGTACAACATGGTTTTTCCAAGCATGAATACAGTGCACATTAGTCAAGACAATGATATTACCATATACATTATCTCAATAGACAACTTTTCATTTTTGTGTCTATTAAGTGTGTTGTTTGTTCCCTGAATCCCTCCCTTCCACCCTCAATTACTCATTCCCATTACCTCTCCCATACTGTCTCTAGTATCTGCAGTTGCCATCTCTGCTATTATACCTTTCAGTTCTTTCAGTTTTAAAAAGCTTTGGTTTTGAAATCAGAAGTTCTTAATATAAACACAAGCTCTACCAATTACTAATTAAAGAATTTCAGATGAATTATTTCCAGTCTTTGAATTTCAGTTTCTCAACTATGAAAGGGAAGTAAATAAGCTTATTATGAGATTCAGCATATGTAAAAACGCTTGTCAACCAAACAAGCACTACACACAGGAAACATTCCAGCAAAGCTGTTACTATTCCAATGGTGGCAAACCCAGACCTATCTTCAAAGTACTCTGTCTTATCTGAGGATGTCTCAGTGGTGACGAGAGAGAGAGAGCCTAAGACAGTCGCACAATTATTAGTCAGGAGGTCAAGCAAGTTGTCTAGAAGGAATCCATAAGAGGTGATCTGTGAATGAGTGATCCACAAATTATGAACCCAATGGCTCCAACCCAGAAGCCACCATATAGCAGGAAGTCCCTAAAAGACAGAAAAGCAGTAGGATGTCTGAAGTTTTATACCTCTATGCACACAGATTGACTCAAATAATTTATCTTTTTCAACTATTAGTTTAGGAAGAACAAGACACTGTCCAATAATAAAGATGAAAGAAGAGTAAAGAGCTGTGGAAATATGTTGCCTGCAAACCAAAGAATTCAATATCTCTTCAGATTTCTACTTTGTGCCCTCAGAATTCACACACTGATCTTTAGGTGAGTTGATCATTTTCAGAGAAAATATGCCACCTCTAGAAGTACTTTTGGGAAATTCTCTTTACAAGCCAAATGATGTATAGTGATTGAATGTTAAATAAATAAATAAATAAATAAATAGAAAGAAAAGGAAAGGGAAAAAGAAAAAAGTGCTTTTGGGCCTCAGGGAAAAAATCAGCAACTAGGTTTTTCTTATTTATTATAATTCACCAAGACAACAAAACTCCTTTTTTTATTATTAAATTTCTTTTAGGGAACATGTGCTCTCCAGAGAGAAACACAGAGAGAGAGACAGGGAAAGTGAGAAAGCACTCCCCAGGGGAATAGCCATGTCTTAATCCCTTCTCCTCCATTTTCCTCTCCAAACTTTAGACATGCACACACATGCTCCTGGAAGGTGTTTCAAGTCACTAAGCCCAGGACTAGAACCATATGGTCAACCATGAGGGATCCAGCTGCCTTAACCACCTTGTCAATGGCTAGCCCAATAAAACACATTTTTGTTCAAGATGAATGGATTCTAAAGTTATCTGGGTAGTTAAAAAATTTGTCAGAATGGTTACATTTTCTCTATTTTAGTTAAAAATACATAAATGTTTATGTAGTTGCCACTTATTTTTTAAGTTTTTGCAGTAGAGTTTAGTTTTTGTGCACTCACCAAGAGAGAAAATGAGAAATCACCCCCAGGGGCAATGGCCACACTGAAATCCCTTCTCCTCCCATTCTCCTCTCAAGACTTTGGACACAAAAACACACAAACCTGGCATGATTTTCAAGTCACCAGGACCAACATTTGAACATGGTCAGCCATATGAGAATCCAGAGCCTTAACCACCATACCACCTGCTGGCCCTAGTCACCAATCTTTTTATTTAAGGACCAGACTTCTCCTTTGATTGCAGGCTCATGATTAGAGTTCATATAAGGTTTTCTTATGTAAAATATTGCCTTTACCTACAATCTCAGTCTTTCTCTGGAGTGGAGTGGTCACACAAAATATTTGAGAAGAAATCCTAGCATAGATTCTATGTGCATTCTTAAGAGAGTTTTCTCTACCAATAATTGAAAGTTGTCTTGCATTTAATTGAGCATTAATTTAATTAACAAGATGTGTTTACCAAGTCACTCCAGAGCATTTAGCTTAAATTTCATAGACACATCAACTCTCTTTTGCACTCATTTCATCAGTATATGTAACAATTAGATGACATAATTGCAAGAAATAGTATTACTGCCATAAGCAAGTTTATGTACAAATAAAACTATATATAGTATTAGTCTTGGCTTCTGACTTTGTTTCTCTGACAAGTACAAAAGTATAAAATAAAAGAGAGCCTTTCTTAAACCACAGTAAACTAAACTGAAGGTGTGTAAAAAAAGTTCCTTCCATTTCACTGCCCTCTGCAGAAATGTTTGCTGTATGCTTATTGCCACCATAAAGGGTAGCACTACCGTGCACAGTAGTTAAGAGAGCCGTGCAGCCAGCTGTGGTTTGCAATCCGGCCCTGGCAGCCTGAGAAACATGCTAGGCATGTTTGTGTATGCACGCCCGTAAGTCTGACGGGATGGAAAAAATGGAGGGAAGAGATTACAACATGTACACACCCCATTGGGGAATGATTTTTCCTTCTCTCTGTCTCCCCTATCTCTCTCTGGTGAGTACTTTCATCTTCTGGTAATAAATTAAAAAGAAAACAAGGATAGTCTCTGTCTCTCTCTCTCTCTCTCTCTCTCTCTCTCTCTCTCTCTCTTCTCCCTCTCTCTTCCCCGTGAGGTACATAACTTTATCTTAGTTCTTTGAGAACTGTATGAAAAGGACCTGAAATTATCTACGCATAATGCCAACTGCCTTCCCAGTGACATGAACTAATAAATACCATCAGAAGAAAGGAGAGGAAGCTGTCTGAAAGTCATTCAATGAGGAAAGAGTGTTGCTGGCCCTCTTCCTCACCACAGGTCCTGGATGCAATCACCTGGTCTTTCGTTTGTGGATTTAAAGTTCGACCATGCAAAACCTGGAACATTTCCTGAGATATGCATATGCAAAGATCTGGAAGCCAGAAAGGGGCCAGTGTTTTTCAGAAACTAAAGGAAGAGCAACATAGCAGCAGTGGAGAGGGCAGTGGGGGTGAGCAGGAAGACATCAGGCAGGAAAGGTGACCAGGGGGCCACACTGAACAGGCTTGTATCAAGCCTTGTGTTTTATTCAAAAGGCAATGAGGACCTGAGAAAGACTTCATGCCAAAGGAAGGTCAAGAGCCCATGTTTATTTTGGAAAAGTCAGTTTGCATGTCCAGGAGAATAGAGGCTTATCTGAAAGCAGGAAGCTGATCCAGGAAGCAATGATGATGTCTTCAGGGTTGGGTCATGGGAAGAAGTGAATGTATTGGAGATATACCCAAGTGGTCCCCCAGATGCCAAGCTTAGGGTTTTATCAGTGGAAATCCCTGCCTAAGCCTAGTTTCCTTTCCTCATAAAGACCAAACCATTAGGGTCTAGAATGTATCCTTGTATAAATAAATATTGTAATCTCAACACCTTGACAGTTGAGTAGAGTTGGAGAATAAAGCCACCTCCAAATTCTTTAGCAAAGAAATGTTGTTTTAGTTTATAGGTTTTATGCACTCATAGAAGAAATAATCAAGTATTATATACTTCAACATCGTAACCACAATTTTCTTAGAATAAAGCAGAAGTCATACCTCTCAGATTTGCAAGCACTTTGTTAAGAGTAAGTATTCATATTTTTTTGCCCTTCAAACAGTAAAGAATCAGTAAAGTATTTTCTTGGTTCTGCTGATATTCGATAGAGCTATCGACTCTCTTCGTCTTTTATGGTGCCATAAAACATATTGCACTGAAATAAAGGTTTACTTTGCAACTGAGAATTCATAGGCAAGGCTTCCTGCTGACTCCTCAGTTCCCTGGACAAGTGTGTCACTGTTTTTGTTGATGGAGGTATTGTTAGAACCAATAAACTAACCTTTCCAGAGGATTCTTTGGACCATAATTAGCTTTAGGTGTGTGTGCATGCACGCATGCATGTGTTGAGGAAAAGAGAGAGTGTACCAAGTATACATGAGTAATTAGGTATCTGCTAAATTAAAAATTTGCCCAAGTCACAATCTTCACTTAGACAATCTGTTTCCATTCTGCTAACTTCTGCTCAGAGCAGTCACTGACCATAAAACCATCTTGCTTCTTTATTCCACAGAGGTTAGAGAAGATTTTTCTTTCTTTTCTTTCCTTTTTCCTGATGGATAAAGAAACTCTTGCCAATATTCTTTTGTGCCTGGAAAGAGCAGAGATGATGAAGAGTGCTTTAAAAAGACACTTATCTAGGGAACTTCAGCTCAAGACTTTAACTTTGTGATTATTCATCCCATAGACTAAAAGTAGTGCATTTGACTGTCAGTCTCATGAGATTGCAAAGGAAAGGACCTATGTGCTCAACGAGGCAGAGAAGAGTCATGTGAAAGAGATGGCTCTGGAGGCAGAAGGTCTAGACTTGAGATCCATCAGGGTCACTTCCTAGTTACATGGCTTTGGACAAGATGCTCTGTCTCCCTTAAGCCTTATTTTCCATGTCTGTAACTTGGAACAGAAAATGATATGAGTAATGATGACATAACCCACACTGGATCATACTAATGACTGCTTGAGATGCTAACATTCAGGAGCATTCATGAACTGTACAGAACAAGAGCAATGTGTGCTGTTAGTGCTACTCAGCCTGCCCCATTTTTCCAAAAAGGAAACAGAGATCTAGAGAGAAGAAAGAGCTCTCCAAGGATGGAAGCCTAACCACTACCCAGAGCAGCCCCAACTTCCAGTTTCCAACACTTGTCCACCTACATATGACCTTCCAATCATCCAGGCTCCCTCCAGCAGGGTACTTTCACTCAACTCAGGATCACCGTCCGGCTCAGTTGTCCAGCAGTCAACATGTAGGTGGGCCCTGTTGGAATGTCCAGACTTATCTTTTCTTATCTTAAACCAATTATTTAACCAATAAAGAGGAGCATTTGCTTTTCTGAGCCATCTGATTCCCAGAATTACAGTAATCAACGTCACCCACAGTGACCAACAAGTTCCAATTTGGCTGAGGCTTTCCATTCTGTAACACGAAAGCCCACTCTCTCAAGAACATTCTTCATCTCAAGCAAACCGAAACAGTCATCTACTCTGAATGTCCACATCTCACTGAATGTCTGCAGCATGCCAAATATGTGCTGAGCTCTTTATTCTCCATTCCTACTTCCTTGCTCCAAAAGAGATGTGAGGTAGGTATGATTATTTCCACTCTACAGGGTGAGGAAACCCCATTCTCAATGACTGACTAAAATTTGTTCTGAGCCCTAAAGACAGTGTGTGGTGTTAGCCAGCCCATGACCCTTGACTCCAACATGTCCTGAAGAATCCCAGGAAGAGGAAGAACAAACTGGTGTTACAGCCAATTATGTAATAAACTTTCAGTCACAACAGTTCTTGACTGACCAAGAAGCAATTCTAGTATTTGAACCTGGGGGTCAGTGGACTAGTGAAAAGACCTCGGTTGCGTTCCTACCACTGCCCTTCCTGACTCTCTCTTAGACTCTTTTGTTCCTTCTCCTGGGAAGTAAAGATAATGAACCTACACCAAAGTGATCTACTGAGATTCACATAACATGTTGCAAAGATGTTTTGTAATCTAAAAACGTAAAATACAGATAAAGTGGGGTTTAATTTATTTGCATTAGGTTAATTATATTATCGAGGATTTACATGGTGTCACTGTACAACCTAATGGCTCCATTAGCCTCTCATCATTTATTTATTTACCAAAATTTATTCCCACTACTGGTATCTTCTAAATACCCTAGAGCAGATACCTGCAACTCAGCAGAAAGTCCTCCATTCCTCCTTCTATCAGAGACCTGATTTGCAAGGGGGACCCTCACTCTGTCCCATTCTCAAACATGGGCTTTAACCAATGAGCAAATGAGCCAATCAGTGTCATATTTGTTAGGGCTCCCGTAAAACAGACATTCCCTTCCTCTTCCATGGGCAAATGTATCTCTTTCCTACTACATGTGAATGAAGATATTTAAAGCCTCTACAGTTATCAACAGTGGAATTAAGAGTTTCAATTAAGGGAGGGAGCATTCCTGCACCATGGAGGCAGAACCAAAAAATAGAAACATCTACGTATCAATTTAGCCTTAAATCAAGTCACATTCAAGTTCCAGAAATGCCTCGTTAAGGCTGAGTGACCTTGAACATGGCCATTAACTTCTCTGAGTGTTTGTTTCCTAATCTGTAAAACAGTTGTAACAGCATATGCCTCACAATACTATGGTGAGCGTGGAGTTGTGAAGTGCCCAGAGCTGGACCTGGCAAATAGTAAGTGCTCAATTAATGACTTTCTCTCACTCTTCTGCCACTAGAGGAGAGGACTGAGCAGTAACTACATAAGAAAAATTCAAAAATAATATTCTTATTTGATGTTTGATAAGATTCAAAAAGTTTTGCTCATGACACTTTCTGTAATAAAGCCCTGTAAATGGGAAGGAGACTAAACTATATCTTACTGTCTTATTTTCATACTGTTTGCATACTTCAATTTTCATTTTCGGTTTGCATATTAATTCAGTTCCCAAGAACAACCCTAGACCAACCCAGGTGCAGCCTATTGTGTGTGTGTGTGAGAGAGAGAGAGAGAAAGAGAGAGACAATAAAATGTGGATTTGGGTAGAGGGTAATCACAACAGTGATAAACAGCTGGCTAGAAGACATAACTTCTCCAATTACAGCCATTCTTAACCTCCTCGTTTCAGCCTCTTTGACCATATACTGAAGCCCTGGGCTCACTCAGTCTAAAATTATCTAATTTCAAGGTAAACCTGAAAGAGAGAGAGGGATCTTTACTATTAGAGGATACTAGACCTTTTCCTGCTATTTAAATATCTTAGAAACACAAGGGCCCCACTGGCTGCTTTTCAACAACAGCAATAGATAAGGAATTAATGTCTGACCTATCTGAACACCATCCAAAAGGAAATCCTCTCCACTCCTGCAGGAAACTCCAAGACTGTCGCTGGCAAGAGAACACAGGGAACAACAAAATCAGCAATCTACAGTCAGCTCAGCCCCCCCCCCCCCCCCCCCCACCGCGTTTCCCTTGTCCAGGCCTCAGGGTCCCCACCTGTAAAATGGGCTGTCAGAAATAATGAGGAGTAAGAAACAATATCAACATCAGGTCAATCGTTAGCACAACCCTGCAAGCACATTCCCTAACCTGTGGTTAATGGGGGAAATGAATGCAGCAGGAATACCACCAGCACCTCCATGCTCTTTAAAAAATCTTCTGTTTCACAGCATATTTTCTTCCCAAAACAAGATTCTCATCATCTCCCAAACCCAACTTTGCTTTTTTGGTGATGCCTTTGCAACACCCACTACACAGCAAATCCAGTCATTTCCTGCTCCCAGTCCCATAATGCCCAGTCCACAAGCCCCTGAATGACCCTAATGTATTACTGCTTTGTCCCTTTTTCCCTGCCAGGCTGTGAGTCCTCAGTTAAATATAGTTTAGTGCGTGAGTCTTTACCCAGTCACCAAAGAATCAAAGTCCAACAGAGAATCTGTGCTAGAGAAGCCCACAGTCTAAGTATGGATACAGAAGAAAAACACAATTACAAAAGATCCGATAGAGTCACAAAGCACAAATGCAGCACAGAAAGAGGGAGTTAGCTCTGCTGGGAAGGGTAGCCCATCCAGGAAGCTTCCCAAAGTAAGAGTACGTCAAGGGTTTAGGTCTTGCCTTATTAACCTGCATCTTCTATAGTAGCTAACATCATTGTACTCTGAAAATAAACAATATCAACATCTGGGGGTGGGGATTGTCCCCCTATTTTCCAAATATTTTGGACCAGAGGGATATCTGAGGACAGTACTCAGTATCTAGTATGTGGACAATAAATTTTTGTTTCCTTTCCTTCCATTAAAGGAAATAATGCTGCACTGAAAGTCACTCACAGCCCCATCCAATGTTCCAGCCACAAAAATCAACTCAGAAATGTTCAAACCTGGGCTGGCATTTAATGCTTAAGATGTATATAAAGGGTGTCAGCCATGTGGCTGAAATCAGGTCTAATTCAGTGCTCATCCCTGAAATTCATTCATTATTAAACTTGGGGGTTTTTTGTTTTGTTTTGTTTTCTTTTTTTTTTTTTTTTTTTTTTTTTTTTTTGCTTTGCTCCCAATGGGAGTTGGAAATAGCATTATCTGTTCAAAAACCAGAGTTCAGCTCTACCCAGCATTGATTCATTTAATGGTTCAGCAACAATTTATTGGGCATTTACTAGGTGCTGAATACTAGAATTTATAGACCACCAACTGAGTGCTGGGTTTAACATGGGATAATTATAGGAAATAACACAGCAAAGTCTCTGTCCCCTCTAGTGGGCTTGAAGAGCCTGCCTTTACCTGCGTACAGGTCACAGAAACCCCTTCTACTGTCAGAGAAGCCATGGGCTTTGACTGAAAGTCCTTGTCGCTCCTCGTTTTGTCCTGCTGCTCTTTTTCTAAATGCCATTCCCTCTTCCCCATCCCATCACCTTCCTTTTCCTTGGAATTCAATCTATGTTTCCTCAAGAAAATACACAAGCATCCTAAAGCAGGATCCTGTGACTTGGCTACTGTGTCCCTAGCATGTCCCCTTGAGCCTTGCATGTAATAAGAGTTCAATAAATATCTGTTGAATGAATGTATGACATGATAGATGATTGGATGAAGGTAGTGCCTCCTCCCAAAAGCCTGCTCTGATTCCAAAGTAGGTTAAGGGGCTCTCCCGGTGCTCCCCAAATCCCTCTTTTGGATTTACTTCTTCATTTACTACCATCTCCACTGCTTAGCTAAGAGCCCTTGTAAGGAAAGGCCCTGATTGTTTCATCTCCATCTCTTGGGAGTAGGATGTGTAAAAGTGTTTGTTCAGACAGTAAATAATGGTTAAACTCAACAGAAACAAACTGAAGGGAAATCCCTCAGTTCCTAGATGACACTCTGAAACCTGGCCTTGACTGACTCCCAAGGACTCATTCTACTCGAAAACATCCCTGGTACTGAGGAGCTTCTGAAAATTAAAAAGCAACAATGAGAGGGAGATGGGAAGTATGGAGAACTCACTAGGTGAACTGACCCTCAGAAACTAAAAGTCCCATAATAGCTGTGTGAATGGGAAAAGGAAAACAATTATGAGACTACAACCAGGTTGTAGGTTGTATTCTTATATTATTATTTAATGCTATTGAAACTATAATCATATCCTGTGCGTTCTCCAGAAATCAATTGACCTAGGTCCAGTGATAGGCATCACAGGATAATAAACAGCAAGGTTAGTAGTAACACACGATTACTATTCCATTCATCCCAGGAAAGTGCCTCATGGGCTCATGCCTCTGTCTGGTTTCATGGCAGGAATGACAGAGGCAAACTCACAGCGTATCATTCGCTACTTGGAACAGCATTGCAGTAAGAATAGTCACCAACAATGGACCAGCAGATAGCATAGTGATTATGTTGCTGAACTCCCACATAGTTGACCAGTTTGAGTCCCAGACCCACAGGTCTATAACTCATGCTGGGTGCATGTGTGTGGCATGCTCAAAATCCCAATAGACAAATAGAGGAGAACAAATTGTGGCATGGTTATCCCCACAAGGGGGTGATTTCTTGCTTTCTGTCTCTCTTTCTCTCCAGCAAATGCACATTCCCTATAGCAAAAATCTCTCTGAAAATAAGAATCATCACTAAAGAGAACTTGAGGCTCTCCACATTTGGCAGTGCAGTCCCACACTGCTCTGTCCTGGTGGTAATTTTGCTCTGTGAGGGGAGAAATGTCAGTTTTACCATGGATTTCCCCTACTTTCTCCCATAATGTCATCCAAAGTTCCTCATTAACTAGAAAGGCATAGCAGCCCAGCAGTTATTAACCTGCTGCCACATTTTTAGTTAGACAGTTAAAATATATTCATAAGTGTATTATGAAAGTCTCAACGTACCCATGGCATCAGCCCATCCAAAACACAGCATCACTGGTCCATCCCACTCACTGCAACCCAGCTTCCTTGGGATGACATATATTGCTGTCTCTGACAATCTTTCCAGCACTGACTTCCTTGACTACTTACCCTGCTGGAAACATCTGGTAAACCCCAGGATCCTGCTGTCCTCCACAGCACTCAGAATTGCATACATTATGGAAAAGAAGTTAACGCTCCTACTTGCCAATCTGCTCTACCTCCCCAAAAATGGTATAATGCCTAAAATGGGTTTTGATTGGCACCAGTTGCTTAATCTCTCTGTCCCTCACTTTCCTCAAATAGTAAAGAGTAATAATAATAATACCTACCTCCTTCCAAGTTATAATAAAGAAATACCAGCTCCTTTTGAGCACATGAACTTTCAATAGGGCCAAACAACAAGTGGACACAATTTGTTTTGACGATGATAGGAATAAGGACACCATAGTGGCCATAAATATTTTGCAGGTTTAACCATGTGCTAAAGACTAGGTTAAGCATTTTACGTGTATTATTATAGTCAATTTTCACAACAACAAACCTATGAAACATGTATTGCTCTCATCTCTATTTTAGAAACTCAGAGATTGTGGGTGATACACCCAAATCCCCATGGCTAGTCAAAGGATGGTGCCTGGGTGTGAATCTAAGTGGCTTAATTCCAAAGGCAGGATCTTGGCCAATACTTTGGGTTGGGGTAAGGAGAAACTAAGAATATGTATAAATCAGAGAATATTTCAGATTAAAAGAAGCTTGAGGAGCTTCAAACAAATGCCTCAACATTTGGGAAAGTTCTTAAAGTTAAAGACTCCTTAAGTCTTAAGGTGTACTCAGCCAACACCTTGTCAAAAATGAGTTTTATTAGGTCATTTGCAATTCTGACAGTGAGACCTCTAGACTCCAAGGGCACACGTTGCACATGATGGCTGCTCGAGTAATATTTATTTAAAGAAAGAATGGCACCTTGGCCTGAAATGAGAAGCTGTAGATCCAGATTCATACTTCACCATCAAAACCGAGTCCTTCTCTCAGGTCACTTCTTCTTTAAAGGAGTATATTTATTTCTGCTCAACCTTAAGATGCCAAAACAGGAAGTCAGATAAACACACTGAGCCATATTCTACAATGAACTTTTATGTAGACCTCAGTGGCATTCTGCTGGCTGAGAAAAAGAAAATCTTGATAGAAATAAAAGCAATGAAGAAAGAATAAATGAAAATATTCCTGTTGTTGCCTGAATGAAGACCTCCTAATGGTAAGGACAGTGTTGAGATAGGTCACCAGTGCATTTGCGTGTCCAGTAGTCCCTGCCAATTGCACGCATTTGGAGAATAAAGGAATACATTATCAAGAATGTTTAATATAATGAAAAAGGACATTCAAGACAAAGGTAGGTTGGCAAATGCAGGATAAAAATTTGCAGAGTAAACTCATCTCCATTTAAAAAAAAAAAAAAAAAAGCTGTAAATAGGACAAACATTTTAAAGTCCCAGAGGAAATACATAAAACACAGTAGTTTCCATCTGTATATTTGAATATGGGAAATTATTTTTGTGACCCATTCAGTTTTTTCCTGAATTCTCCAAATTTCACACAATGGTAACTGATAATCAGGAGAAAATGTTCAACTTAATAACTCAAGTTCTGACATAATGAAGAGCTAACTCAAGGTCTCAGTGGTTTAGATGTGGGGATCCAAGCTTTAAGCCACCCACTTCTCATCCCTAGAGCAGATGTTTTGCCCTGGGACATATTCCATATTATGAACTTGAACTTGCTGAAATATCCACAAGTTTCTTCAGTGCAAATCATTACAGAGACACATGCCAGGAGAGAGGGCGTTGTCAAGAGCATTGCAAGACAGACCAGACCTGCAGGTGCACACCAACAGAAACCCACAGCCACAGAATCTAAAAGGATGACTAGACGAAGAAGCTTTTTGTGTAGTCACTTGGTGTCTTCATCACCAGCCTCCTTGGTTTTTTGCAACCTATAAATAAGTGTATTTCTGAGATCACCAACGCATTTCCCATAGATAGACAGGGAAATGTGAAGATAAGGAGATGGGGCTGAGTGTGGATGAAAGAGAAGGGAGGTGGAGAAACATGGATGTACTCGCACCAGGCATTTCACACAACTGGAAGACACTTTAGGCTGATGGAGTATTGTAGGACCTATCGATACAGCAGGTGACGTTCATCTGTGAAGCAAGGATCTGGGCCCTACTGCTCCTGTCCTTTCCACGTGGCCTGCTCTGGTTTAGGGCTCCATTCTTTGTTGTCTAATGGGATGACTTAGTGCCAACACTTTGCAGATTGAACTTTTGCAACAGAAAACAGACATTCTCAGGGCTGGGAGAACACTCCTTAGGAAGAACAATATGCAGAATAAGAAGTGAAATCTTTCTGTACACTCCCTTTCTACCACTGCATCCCATTGGAAAGCTGTAAGTCTTCTAAAGACAAGGCTCCTTTTCAGCAAGGCCTTGAAATACAGTTCTACTTCTATCTCCATTCACACCTTGCAGGTTCAAAGGTTCGGCCCCCTTCATCTCTCTCCTGCACTGCCTGTATCCACCTTTGCTCTCAAATATCCATTCTTCCCTAGAAGCCAGAGTGCACTTTCAGAAACATAAATGAGGTAATCATGTACTTCCTTGCTTAAAATACAATAGCTCAGGGGCTTCCCATCACTCTTAGAACAAAAGCCAACCTCTACACTGGCCTGCAAGGGGCTGTGAGCCTTCAGCTTCCTCTTGGCCTCCCCTTGAGCCACTCCCTTCCTTCGTTCTGTTTAGCCTATACTGTTTACCAGCCCACCTGCTTGCTCCTGCCTCAGGAGCAAGCACTGACAACTCTGTCTGCCACATGGCTCCCTGCTCCCCACCCCAATCTTCTCTTATTAGGTTCTTACTAAGTTTTCAGTTCTTGGCCACAAATAGGCCTTTGCTGTCCACTTAGTTCAACTCTCTGTATGATATGTATTACATTTTTTTAAATGTATTGCTCTTTATTGCTTATCTCCTTCCATAAGAAAGCAAACCCATAAAAGACCACGGACCTTGACAATTTAATCTAAAACTACTTAAAACATTGCCTGGCAATGTCAATCAATATTTCTTTTAATGTATTCCTGAGTAAATGAAGAAACAAATGGAATTCAAGCTTAAACGGAACCCAAAAATCCTAGAGCTTCCATCTTTTAATATATTACTAAGTACTATGCCTTGCCCACCCACCCTGAATCATCAAAGGATCCAAAAAAAAAAAAAAGGAAGTGATTCTGAACCCCACTTTCACTATTTTCTATGTGATGCAAATAAGACTTCTAAAGCCTGTGCCTCCATTTACTCTTCTAAAATAGAAGTAGGGGAAACAGAAATACCTGTCTCAGAGCTGTGATGCCAATTATTAAGTGAATTTTCCCCTAGTGCTTTAAACTCTACCTGGCATACAAGGAGTGTGAAATACGAGGTAGATGTTTTTGTCACTACAATTACGTTCTAGCCATATTGACCGCATGTGCGAGAGGAAGGGCTCTTAGTTCTGACACAGGAAATAGGCAGTGGGATGCACTGCAGGGAGCAAGTCTGAAAGCAGCGAAACCAGGGAAGAGACTGATCACCCACAGCTGAGGACTAATGAGGGTGGGCCAGGGAAGGGGCCGTGTGAACAGAGACGCACCGGCAGATTAACGGGCAACACGGGGTGGACTTCATCTTCCCAACCGCTGCTTGAGACATTAGAGGGAGGCATGAACGGCATGAGGCTGAGGATTCAGACCTGGTCAGGGCAGCAGGAATGAACAGCTACCTGTTCCTACCCATCCACACAACAATCTAGAAGATACCCAGGGCTCAAAAATGCAGACAACCGGACCGGCAGTTAGCGTAATGGCTATGTCGCTGGACTCCCACGTAGTCGACCACGGTTCGAGTCCCGGACTCGGTGGCTTAAACTCACGCCGGGCGCGTGTGCATGCGTGCCCAAGATCCCAAGAGGAGAATGGAGGAGAAGGGATTGTGGTGTGACCATCCCCCCGGGGGGTGATTTCTCACTTTCTATCTCTCTGTCTCTCTCTGTCTGGCGAGCGCACGCACCCTATAGCAAAAACCTCTCCAAAAAAAAAGAAAAGAAAAAAAAAAAAAGAATTTTGTTCCAAAACATGGAAAATCAGCAGAGATCAAAAATAAGAGCAGCAATGAGTGTTACCTTGGAGGCATGAACAGAGTTACAGAGTCACAGGATGGGATGTATTTCCTTCAGGCACAGGAGTTTTGGGTAGGCATCACACGAATGTGACTCCAACTCTCTCACTGAGCTCCTTACAGCAAACCCCTAAATGTTGATGAGAATGCGAAACTTCTAGAAACAGGAAGCAGATTCCAAACAATCCTTTTTCCATTCTCTTGCTCTCCCTGTGGCTTTCCAGTCCTTCGCCTGTAAGTAACCACTGCCATTTCTTCACCAGCTTTTAGGTTTTTGTTTGATTGATTAAAAACAAACAAACAACAACAACAAAAAACAAGAACTATCTGCATCTTGACCCTCCCGCCTCAGTCCCTCCAGTCCCTGGGGCCTCAGGCATGAATCACCACACTCAGCCTTTAGACTGGACTGAGATTCAGACCTTGACCTCCCACATGGTCCCAGCCTGTGAAGCACAGCACCTTAGCAGTCCGCACCCTGAGGCCGGGCTCTTTCACCAGATTTTATTTCAGACAGAATCTAGTATGTTATCAACCTTTCTCCTTGACCAGAAATGTAGAAAGGTCCTGTATGCTTCCCATATATACCCCTACTTCCTGAGCCAGAAATTCTTCCCCTTTTCTACAATATTTAGGCCATGTTAGTAAGCCCACACATTCTCGGTTTTAACCTGGGGAACATTTTGTCCCCCTAGTTATCTCAGGCCCATCAAGCATTAGACAGTTGAAGAAAAATAAACATAGAGACCCTAAGAGCCTGGGAGGATGACCACATGGGCCTCCAGGGGTCAGTCAAGGCTTATGATACAACAAGAATAAAACCAATTACCTTAGAAACTCCATTTCCCTCCCTGGCATCCCCAAGGGTATTTGACACAGTTCCTATTGCAGATGCCCTTCAATCAGGCATTGTAACTCTGAGTTTGCTTCAACGTTGATTGAACTGGAAGCAAAAAAAAAAAAAAAAAAAAAAAAAAAAAGCTGGTGGGGAGACTTCTAGAGGCTCGGTATTAGTCATCCTATCAGCCACTTTCCCAAACAATTCGAATATTTCAGGAGCTTAACAAAGTAAAGTGTATCCAATTGGCCAGCACTGAGCTGCTCAGATATTAAAGCCAAAGTAAGTGAGAGAAGGACGCATTCCGCAGAGACATTGGGAAGGAGGCTCCTGAGCCTAGATCTTGGCGTGCATGGGCAAGGAATGGCCTCTCAAAGAGTCACAGATATCTTGATTGAACAGACACTAATGTGGGAAGGAAAAGATTCCTGTCCCTGAATAAGTTGCTGTGTATTAGAGAAAATAAAAGCCCACAGGGAGTAACAAATTTAAACATCTGCTAGGCCCAGCAGATATCACCTGTGTACATTGTGACCAAGGATTTGGGGGAGGCTGTGAAGAATCAGAGAATGTGGGATAGTCTGGAAGTATTTTTGATACAGATCTATTTAGAGCAGAGTTTGTCATATTGAATATTACTGACATTTGGGGTTCACCAATTCTTTGTTAGGGTTGTTCTGCTCATTGCAAGGTGTTCAGCATAGTCCTCAGACTCTATTTAGGGTGCCAGTAGCACTCCCGTAGTTGTGGCAATCAAAAATGTTCCCAGGCATTGTCAAATATGCCCAGGGGCCAAATTGTCCCCCACATCCATCCCTTGAGAAGTGCAGGATGTCACAACAACAAGAGCAATGGAAGAGGCCAGCCACACACAAGGAACTGCTTCACAGACACAATCATGTCTCATCTGCACAGCAGTCAGGGGAGGAAGGAATCACCCTCTGAGCAGACGAAGACGTGCAGGCAAAGCCGAGTTCAGCTAGATGTGGCACAGTGACTATTCAAACCCAGGTAGGCTGATTCCAAAGCTGCATTTTAACCAATCTGACATCATGCCTCAATCAGGGGATGTCTCAAAGGACAGGATGACTGAGCTGAGCTCAGGGAGACACTTGACCTTCACCTCTGTGTCTGGAGCCTCTCACTTGCCATTTCTCTATCAGGGCAGAGGAGATGAGTTGGTGAGAGGCCACGACATTCTCAAGGCAATTGCAGTTGTACTGATGATAAATGACAAGGATCTGCGCTTGAGCAGTGGAAGGAGGGATATCAGAGAAGATATGAGCAACATTTTAAAGACAAAATTGATAGATTTGTGATTGATTGAACTGGAAGAAAAATAAGGGGGGGCGGGGGAGGATTCTGAATGCTCAGTAGGAGTCATAATACCAGCTACTTTAACAAACATTCCAATATTTCAGGAGCTTAGCAAAGTAAAGTTATATTTCTCACCCATATCAGTCCATTTGGGTGTTTGGCCAAAAGCACAACGTGATGACTCAGGGATGAGTCCCTGCATCTTGGGCCACCACCACACTCTAGGATTGAGGTCAGCAGACTGAGCTCAGCAGACCTCAGTCTTACCGCCTATGGCCAAATCCAGCCACTGCTTGATTTTGTAAATAAAGTTTTATTAAAACACATCATGCTTATTTGTTTACATATTGCCTAACTTTATTTTCACACTACAGTGATAGAAGTGAATAAGTGTAGCAGAGACTGTATCATCTACAAAACCTTAAATATTTACTGTCCAGTCCTTTACTGGAAACATTTGCCAACCCTTGTCCTAGACTCTCCTTGAAGTCTCCCAGTGGAGTCCCTGTTTCCATTGGCCAAAGAGAACATGAGAAGGCTCATATAAGGGAGTTTATAGCTGGGACTGCACATATCTCGTACCCTTCCTGCAAGAATACACCTGCCATTGACCAGAATCCAGTCATATGGCCACATTTGCTGCAAGAGAGGCTGAAAATATGGATGAATCAATGGCTAAGGATGAAAACTAGCAATCTCCCTGGCTCTAGCAAACTTCCTTTTGCTGATTACCATCTCCTATGATTTCCTTAGAGTGGAAAATCCACATATTCTTGCAAAGTATTGTAAACAACCTGAGACACATTAATGACCAACCTAAACTGCTAAGCCCTGAATTCAAACAAATGTATTATGTTAGGTGATGATACAAGAATAAATATGACCCCAATTAATGAATTTCCTCAGCGCTATATATTCTTTATAAGTCCAAGTACAGGTGTAAATAGAAATTCAGTTTAGCTCAATAATAAGGTGTCTATGCTCAGTGCTCTGCCAAGTAGAAAGGAAAAAGATGTACCAAATACCTGCCAGGACCTCATCCTATGCATGAAACACATGAAAAATAGAAATACAAAAGGAGCATTATATCTAAGTTCAAAAAAGGTAGAGCTTTATCTTTTCATCAACTCAGAGAGAGAATATACCATGAGGACTTGGGTAATTGAGATCTTACTTCCTAGAAGAAAAAAAAAAGCCATTATAATCTGTGATCACTTTTCATAAAAATTAAAATGATCAAATTTGAAAAGCACTCCACAACTTGTGATTCACTCTCACTATCTGGTCTCTAATATTCATCAAAATCTTGTGACTCTAGCATCAAAAGGACATGGGTTTCAGAGAGATCCAGTAAGGAGCTCGGGGGGAGGGTAAAGTCACCTAAAACCTGGGACATGCAGCCTATGAGAAGAACCAAGGGTCCTGAAATGAAAACTGGTTTTCCTTTTTCTTTTTCCCGCATATTAGTCCAGGGAAAGTACTTTACCACGTAGTCATTAAAAATAAATTGTGTCCTTTGACAGACTTAAACTGACATCCTGACATGCTCCAAAAGAAACAGCAGACAGGAAGGTCCTCTACCCACAAATATGGTGAAATTTTTATTGGCCTGAGGACAGCCTAGCCAGGGGCAAGGGAAACGAAGTCATAGGCTGAAAGTTCTCTCGAAGATTGCTCCATCCAGGCTCTCAGATAGAAGGCCGCTTTGAAGTTAAAAACACAACCATCCCAAGCAGTTGTCACTTCCATCAAGTTCAATAAATAAATTAGACACAGAAGAATTGACCAAGGATAGAGCAGCCCTTTGTCAACAGGGCCAGAATTTGAGACAAATTCTGGCTTCTATGCAGGATCACACCCCTTCATCCCATGGCTTCTTAACTTGAAGGCAACTGGGACAGTAAGGTCGTGAACAACAGTAGATACCTGGGTAAGTGGCACACATGTACACACCACGTTCTCTCTACCTCTTCATCAGGCCGTCCCAGGAGGTCTCCAGGTCATGATAGAATAGACCCAGCTATGGCCTGCTTGAGCCAAGTGCTTCCATAGAGGGAACTAGAGCAGTCCCAAGAAACAGCTTGCCAAGAATTCCCTGTCGGTGAAGAAGCCACCAGTAAATATGGAAAAGTCCAATTTGAATGAAGTCCAATTTGTTTTGGCCCCAAAGAATAAATTCCACATCCTTAGCCTGGCATACATGTGTCTTTATCCAGTAGAGTAATCCTTCTTTATCCACTTCTGCTGCTTCTTTTTTTTATTTTTTATTTTTTAGAGGTTTTTGCCTCAGGTCATATGTGCTCATTGGAGAGAAACACAGAAAGAGACAATGAGAGAGAAAGTGAGAAATCACCCCCTGGGAAGATGGCCACGCCACAATCCCTTCTCCTCCATTCTCCTCTTCCTAGAATCTTGAGCATGCACACTCACATACTCAGCATGATTTTCAAGCCACTAGGCCCAGGACTTGAGCCACAGTCAACCTTGTGGGAGTCCAGTGATGTAACTGCTTTGCCATCTGCTGGCTCCCTGACTACTGCTTCTTTATTACCTACTGATACGTGCCTCTCAGCACACTGCTCACCGTGTACCTAGGCTTGTGCCTGATTCCACCTCTGATTTTTATTGTGTCACTACCCCTTTCTCCACCAAACTCCTGTCCATCTCTCACACTCAACTGTTAATGTCTATTCATCTGCGACAGTATTTGCAAGCTGTTCTTTCAGCTATCAGGAAGCCACTCCCTCTGCTTTACAGTCATAACACTTTGTGTGTATTGTTAGTGCCCACGTCACACTCTGTTGAGATCATCTGTGTTCTTATCTGTCCTACCAACTGCTCTGGGGAGTCTAACAGACTGGCATGATGTCTAATTCTCCTGTTTTCTTCAGGTACCTACCACATTGCCTGACATATAGTGGACATTCAAGAAATATTCACTGTAGATGGTAAATCTCAGATGGTAATCTGGCAGGAAGAAAACTCCAAATAAACCACTATGTGTTGATGGACACATCAGAAAACATTCATTTCCTCGTCTAAAAAGTAGGAGTATTGGGAACCAGCAGTTAGCGTAATGGCTATGTCGCTGGACTCCCACGTAGTCGACCGCGGTTCACGTCCCGGACCCGGTGGCTTAGAACTCACGCCGGGCGTGTGTGCGTACGTGCCCAAGATCCCGAGAGGAGAATGGAGGAGAAGGGATTGTGGCGTGACCATCCCCTCTGGGGGGTGATTTCTCGTTTTCTGTCTCTATGTCTCTCTCTGTCTGTCTGGCAAGCGCACACGCCCTATAGCAAAAAACCTCTCTCAAAAAAAAAAAGTAGGAGTATTTTGTCTACCTCATATGACTAAAACCAGCATGAGATGAAAAAAAGTTAGGGTGAAATAATTGATTATATCAACAGTGAATCAATAAGAACATGAAGGTAACATGCAGCATGTACTTTTAACAAAACTGATCCCTTGCTACTAAGTGGTAAGTCAAGAGAAAAAGAAGACAGTACCGACTAACAGAGAAGAGAAGAGTCTGGCCTTTTAGACAGTGCACTGAGCAATTCAGATTTAGATGCTAAAGGTTAGTTGGTCCCAGAATGATGAACAGAAAAGCAAGAAGGCAGATAGTCACTGAATGAAACCATGACTTCCCAACTTTCCTTAAGCTTCCAGATATTTAATCACACCATTTGTTGATGTTTGCATTTGTTCATTAGTATTTTTAATCACTCAAAAACCCGCATAGCTCACCCTCAGAGTTCAGCAGCTTCAAGGAGGTCGATGTCACTCTAAGTAAGATTCTTCTTCTGAACCAGCACCATTGCCTTAGATCAGGAGCATGTCCATCTGCCTGAGTTAATGGTAGCAATACTAGCAGCAGTGGAGGTGGTAGATAGATTACAATGGCTCTCTTATAAAAACTCACATTTATCCAAAGCTCACTGACAGTTATGTAGTGGCCAGTCATTTATGACACATCACAGTATGAAGAGACTGAAGTGTAACACTGGTCATGACCAGCCTTTCAGTGATCTTTACACTCCAGGCAGGCAAGATTACCACTCATGGGCATCATTCTTGCAACCATTGGGGAAAAACAGCTGGACTAAAAACAAGAATGACAGCACATGAAAGACCTTGGAATAATCCTTCTAACTTGACCCCTGGCCCTGGGACACCTACCTACAAAAGAAACCATGCCTATATCTATGTTATGTTTCACATTCCCCAAGCCTGGATCCTCTCCAAACACCATCTGAGCAGCCAATATCTATGAAGCAGGAGAACAGATAGTGAAGTTATTCAGGAGAGGATGGGAGGAGAAAGATAATTTCTGAATTGGGTTTTCATAGTAGATCAAGGTTTTGTTGTTCTCTCACCTCTTAAAATCTCAGTAATACCTTCAACACATTAGGGGAAAGAAGGACTAAGGAAGTGATTAATATAAAAAGAGTTGCCGTGGGAAGGATGCCCACATGAGACAGTGCCAAAACTTTTCTCCTGATGGCCCCCTCTGCTGAGGGAGCCGCTCAACCTAGAGGAATAGTTTCCTTATGTTGTTGTCACTAAAACTGCAGAGTGTCATGAAAAAAAAGGAATAGGAAAAAGTTGCAGTTTGACATGCACAGCAGTCCAAGAGGGATTCTTGGCCATTTAGAAACAATGTCACCTAATGGGGAGGTCTGGGTCTTATAGACAATAAATACGTGTCCGTAACTGAATCCCAGGCTCTACCTCCTGTGTGACCTTACACCACATGCTAAACCTTTCTGAGACTCATATCTCATCTACAAAATGAGTAATACATTCTAATTAATAAGTAATATATTTGAAATGCTAAGTACAGTTTCAGCAAGTACATAATATATTGCATCGTTAAAATTATGCATAGCTTAATGCACAAGATGAGTTTCAGGATTATTTATTTATTCAAGTATAATGTGCTAAAAACAACAAATCCCACATCATAAAAATCTTAATACTGGAAGACATGCTTGAGAAGATGGCTATAAAATAATTACCACTCGATTTTTTTTTTTTTTACAGATGTCTTCATTGGCATATAGAAAGTGTTCAGGAAATTTTGTTAATTATTAGATAAATAAATTATTTAGTTAATATAATACATACTATAGGCAGATTTTAGTTCAAAAACTTGCATATGACAAAGTCATTTTAATATATAGGAAGCTTATGTAGATTGGCAAGACTGAAAAAGCAAAATTGCTGAAGGATTGAAAGAAAACAGAGAAGAGAAATCTGAAATTACTGCTTAGTATATGAACAAAACAATATTCAACCAACCTGTAGTTGTATAAGCTTAAGTACATAGTAAAGCACTATTCATTGTCAAATTGGAAAATTATTTTTAAACTAATTGCATTCTACACACTCCTGTTGTCAGTAGAGACTACATGGGGGTGAGGGCCTAGACTTCCATACACTCCACAGTAGGGGAATGCCTGGTTGCTAGAGGCAACCTGAAGGGGAGGCAGAACTGTCACTACTGCCCGCAGTGACAAGGCCACCCCTCTGGGTTGTCAGCTGAGGCCAGGTGAAGAGCAGTAACAAGGCACTCTTATCCTCCCAGCCGAGGCTCAATGTGGGCTGGAATTTCCACTCCACCAGCAGCAAGGACATTCCCCTCAGGTGTGAAGGAAGGCCAGCTGGGGCCCTGGGTTTCTATCCCCACCTGGCAGTAGAAAGACAGTGTCCCTCCCCCTGCCAAAGCAGTCTAAGGAGGCAGCTAAAACAGAAGCCTTAGCTCAACTCCAGAGTCGTAACATAATACTTAAAATGTCCAGATTTCAGTAAAGTCATTCATCATACAAAGAACAAGGAAAATCTCACTCAAATTAATTATAAAAAAAGACAATCAGTAGATGCCAACATCAAGATAATAGAGAAGGTAGAATTATTCGACAAGCATTTTAAAGCAGCCATTAGAAAATTAAGCAAAAACAAATGTGCTTAAAATAAACAAACAAAAAAGTAGCCTTAGGAAAGAAACTTATATCCTTAAGGAAAAAGATAAAACCTATAAAGGAAAAAAATGAAAATTTTTAATTGAAAAATGCAACAACCAAAATTTTAAAACTCAGATCAAGGCTGGCCCCAGAGCCCAGCAGTTAAGTGGGACAGGAGAAGTTGAAGTCCACACGGCTGAGCAGAGTTCAAGTCCTCACACCAGCAGCTTGAAAAACACATCAGTCATGTTCATGCATGCCCAGGGTCCTGAAAGAATGAAGAACTTGAAGAAAAATTATTACAGCATGACCAGGCCCCATCAGAGGATGTTTGTTCTCTGTCTCTCTCTTTCTCTCTCTCTCTCTGTCTGCCTGGTGCTTACAAATGGCCTCTTTTATTTAAATAAGTAAAGTAATTACATAAAACCAAAAGTAAGTGGGCTTGGTCGCTGTGGCATGCTGGTAGCATCACTACTTGGGAGGCTGGAAGTCACATGGAAGGCCCAAGCTCAGTTCCTGGGCTGACCTGAGCACACCAGGTTCAGTTATGTCATTCTGTAAAAGAGCTAATTAGGAGGCTAGGGCAAGGGGATTGCAAACAGCTAGACCCCATCGAGAATACCTATTTCTGTCTCTTTTTTTTTTTTTTTTTTTTTTTTTTTTTTGGAGAGGTTTTTGCTATAGGGCGCGTGCGCTCGCCAGACAGACAGAGAGAGACAGAGAGATAGAAAGCAGGAAATCAACCCCCAGGGGGGATGGCCATGCCGCAATCCCTTCTCCTCCATTCTCCTCTCGGGATCTTGGGCACGCACGCACACGCATCCGGCGTGAGTTTAAACCACCGGGTCCGGGACGTGAACCGCGGTCGACTACGTGGGAATCCAGCGACATAGCCATTACGCTAACTGCTGGTCCCTTCTGTCTCTTTTCAATGGATGAGCTTAATAGGAGAATAGAGAGATGAAATAAAAGAACTGTGAAATTTAAGATTAAAAAAATTAGAAAATTTCCAATCTTACCAATAGAAAAAAATAACCCGAAAACACACAATAAACAGAGCCTCAGGGATATACAAACCATAAGAAAATATCTAGCATTCATGTCAGAATTTCAAGAGAGGATAAAGAGAATAAGTTGAAAATGTACGCAAAGAAAGAATGGCTACAAACTTCCCTCGTTTGGGGTCAGCTCACAGTATAGTGGTTAGCTCTGGGCAGAGGGAGCCAGACCCCACATGGCCCACTGTGGCTCAAGTCCTGGCCCTGGCAATTCAAAAAACACTCGTGTGTGTGTGTGTGTGTGTGTGTGCCCAGCATGCTGACGGGATAGAAAAATAGAAGAAAAAGGATCGTAGAATGGCCAGTTCCCAGTGAGTGAGAGATTTCTCTCTCTCAAAACAATTTCAAAAAAATAACGAAAAAGTATTTCATGGCTTACTATACAGCTGGAGTGCTCAAGATTTGGCAGAGGGATAGAACTGTAGATCAATGGAATAAAAGAGAAGACTCAGAAAGACCTATATAAATATGCATAAGTGATGTTTGACAAAGGTGTGAAAGTGATTCAGTGGAGAAAGAACAGCTGCTTCAATAAGTAGTGTTGAAGCCACTAGACATTTATAGGTAAAAATGAACCTTGACTTAAACCTCACAATGATAACAGAATTCACTTAATATGGATCATTGACTTAAACATAGAATGTAAAACTGTTAAATTTTTAAAGGGAAAAAATAGAAAACCTTCAGGATCTGGAACTAATAAACAATTGTTATAATTAACACTAAACACACAATCGATAAAGGAAAGAATTGACAAAAATAGACCTTGAGGCCAGTCCTATGACCCAGTCATTAAGGGAACCAGATTCCATATGGCTGATGATGGTTCCAATCCCAGCCCCAGCTGTTTGAAAAGCACATCAAGTGTGTGTTTGTGCAGGTCCAAAACCCAGCCATGATGAATGAATAGGAAAGAAAGAAACGACAGACTAGCCATGCCCCTCGACTATGCTTTCTCTCTCTTTCTTTCTGTCTCTCACTGGCAAGTGCACATAACCTTTGGAGCAAAAAAAAATTTTAAATATACCTTGTTAAAATTTTTAAATTTTGCTATATAAAAGACAAGTTACAGACTTGGAGAAAATATTTGCAAATCTCTTAACTGGTTAAAAAAAAAAACAAACAAAAAAAACCTATTAATCGTCTCTAGGACTTACAAAGGAGTCTCAAAACTCAACATTAAAATGCAACTAATGCAGTTAGAAATGGACAAAATTCTAAAAGATATGTTCCACTAAAGAGGATGGGGGGGCGTGTGGGGGGGTAATGTGTGTGTATAACTGCCTATCAGAGAAATGTAAGTTAAACCACATTGACATATCACTACACATCTATGAGAATAGTTAAAATAAAAAAATCTGAACAGAAATAATTTATCCCAGAAAACTAAAAAATATCTCCACACACAAAAAAATTGTACACAAATTATCCGTAGCTTTTTATCCATACTGACCCAAATATCCTCCAACAGGTACATAGTTTAATAAACTCTGGCGCTTCCATGCCATGGCAGTATAAAGGAGCGAACTGCTGATACACACAGCAACCTGGATTAATCTCCCAAAAATTAAGCTGAGTAAAATCAGTGAATCCCCAAAGACCACACACTGCACGATTCTACTTATAGAACACTCTTGAAATGACAAAACTACAGGACTGGAGAAAAGATGAAGGTTTCTAAGAGGGCAGAAATAGTGCCAGACAGTGGCACACTAGTAAAACACATTCTGCAAGGCAATTCCTCACGGGGAAGTTTGCAGTCAAGTTCACAGGCCTCCCTGAGAATACTGGGCACAGTTTACCCATGATCCAGGGCTGGCTGAAGGTCGGCATGGCAGCATCAGGGCTCTGCTGTCTCTCTCTGTCTCTTTCTGTCTCTCTCACTCCTGGGAGAAATAAATGAATTTTAAAAATAAAAACAGAAAGAGCTGATGTTTAGAGAAGTAGTGTGGCTATAAGAGGGCAACACGAGGGATTCTCATGTGATGAAAACGCCCTGCATCTTGACTGTATCAATATGAATATTCTAGCTGCAATATTGTCCTATAGTTTTGCAAGATATTACCATTGGTAGAAACTGCGTAGCAGGTATGGAGGAATCTCTCTACATTATTTCTCAACCTCATATTAATCTACGTTTCAAAGGAAAAGGTTAATTAAAAATTCAATTACCTGTGCAAATATTTTAATGCCCTGAGCCTAACACAGATGCCTCTTGCAGTTTTCCCAGAAAGTAGATTTAATGGATCTTTGAGAATCAGCTTCAATTGATCTCAGAAATGACTGTGAAATGAACACCATGGATAAAGTTTACCTATCGAAGAAAAACCGTAACTTATCCTTGAAAAATACTACAATGTAAGTTTGTTATTTACAAAGAATACACTAACATTGAATCAGTTTCTATAGTGGAACTGTTAAAGTTTTGGTCTGAATTTATAAACAAACAAAAAAAAGTTAGGAAAAAATTTAAGAAGAGTGTATCAATTTCTTTTAGTAAAATAGAAAAAGATCAGATGGTGGCATAGCAATAAAATGCAATCGGCCCCCTCGTGCCGTGGCTGGGGCCCTGTCCCGCGTGCCGTGGCCGGGGTTCTGCCCCGCGTGCCATGGCCGGGGTCTGCCCCCGCGTGCCGTGGCCGGGACTCTGCCCCGCGTGCCGTGGCCGGGACTCTGCCCCGCGTGCCGTGGCCGGGGTCTGCCCCCACGTGCCGTGGCCGGGGTTCTGCCCCGCGTGCCGTGGCCGGGACTCTGCCCCACGTGCCATGGCCGGGGTTCTGCCCCGCGTGCCGTGGCCGGGTTCTGTCCCTGCGTGCCGTGGCCGGGGCTCTGCCCCTGCGTGCCGTGGCCGGGGTCTGCCCCGCGTGCCGTGGCCGGGGCTCTGCCCCCGCGGGCCGTGGCCGGGATCTGCCCCGCGTGCCGCAACCACTGATGGCCGTCTCTGCTTTCCTGAGCCGCGTTCCTGAAACTGTGTTCCATGGAGATTCACCTACATTTGCGGGGCTGCACGAGACCCACCCTTGGTCCAGCCCTGAGTGCAGTCTACGTTTCCTATTGTTGGGAACTTTATGATCTGATAATTGGAAAAAAAAATCATGTTTATCATAAAAAATAATTAGAATAATAATAATAATGATTGGGGGAAACATAGGAAAGATATTGAATGTTGAAGCGGGGAGATTAATGTCTCTGTACTGACTGACATGCATGGCATTCCCTTTTGAAAAAGCAATGTAATACACTGTAAAGTTGTATGTAATTCAATGTAATAAAAAAATAGATAATAAAAAAAAAAAATGCAGTGCTCTGTGAGGCTGATCCACATGGGAAGGTCGTGGGGTCACATTCAGACATCTCACTGAGTTTGTCAGGCATGGCCTGGGGCTGGGTGAGGCTGAAGGAGGACAGTGGAATCGTGACTTTGTGAGCAGTGCGGCCCGCTGGTAAATTCTCATTCACGGAAGGAAGAAATAAATAAACAAGCTTTTATTTATCTTTTATAGACCATAGTTTAGTGTATTTTTTTATTTTTTTAAATTTTTTAAATTTGTTTAATTGATTTACATTCACTCACTGAGCATTGTCACAGCATACAAAATGTGATTTCCCATCCAGAATAAAAATGAATCTGGAAGGAGAAGTCTCAGCAGAAAATCTTCATTTTTAGTCAATGAAAGCAATATTTAGCACCCACCATACTATGAATTCATAGGGAACAGGTTCCAGAAGCTCAGGCTCCTTTCCACTGGTTCTCACAAAGTGTGCTTCTCTGGGTGGAGCAGGCTGGCACTTCAGTTAAGGTATCTTTCTCTTTGACTTCTTCTTTTTCTGGTCATTCTCCTTCACACATTTTAGGAAGCTATCTCTGCTCTTAGAATGCTTAATATGTTTAAAACACACATTAATTCTCTTGGCAAGAATCATGCCCTTAACGTGTTTGTTTACAATGATGGCAACAGCATGCTGGGTAACATTGCAGACTCTTCCAGTTTTGCCATGGTAACATGGGGCATTCCTTTTTGAACAGTACCCATTCCTTTGATGTCTACAATATCACCTTTCTTGTAGATTCTCATGTATGTTGACAAAGGAACCACTCCATGTTTTCTAAAAGGCCTAGAGAACACATATCAGGTGCCTCTCCTCTTTCCCTTTGTGTTTGTCATTTTGGCAAATTACTGGAAGATGGTGGTTCTGGCCAAAAGGCAATAAGCAAGCTTTGAAAAAGAAAGAGAAAATACAGTTCTAAGAGTTATATTTATACTAGCACTATAAAATAGAATGCACACAATAATTAACAAAAAAGTATAAGCCATTTATGGGCAATATTCTTAAATTTAATGAAAATATATCACCATAAATATGAATAAATTATGAACTACATAATACTTTAAGAGAAATTCAGTATTTTTTATTTATTTTAATTTTATTATTATTATTATTATTATTTTAATTTTGCTATAGGGCACATGTGCTCACCAGAGAGAAACAGAAGAGTAGAGGGAGTGAGAAAGCAAGCCACCAGGTCCAGGACTCATATCATGGTCAGCCATGTGGGAGCACAGTGCCTTACCCACCACACTACCTGCTAGTCCCAAAATTTTGTACCTTAAAATTCTCATTTTTTCCAAGTTTAATGTTATTATATGAAAAGTCCTGATGGCATGTTTTCATAAAACTTTATCAGCTGATTTTCACATTTGTATCAAAGATCTAAAGTCCAAGGACAGCCAAGACCTTCCTGTGGATGTAGTTCAAAGGTATAGAAGTTTATGAAGAATTGTTACAGTGATACAGGAATTAAGTCAGAGTGATGCTGGTGCAGACATCAGCAAGAAGACAAGTGGAAGAAAGCAGAGAGCCTGTGAACAAACACACGCTCAAAATGGACTCGGTGTACCAGACTGCATCGCTGCAGATCAGTGGAAAGGATAAACTAAGAAGCTGCACAGAGATTATGATTATGTGTGGGCACGAGAATTATATTTAATTCTTCACTAAAAGTAATTCCAGGTGAAATAAAGATTTAAAGAGCCGAGCTAGAAACCTTTCAGAAGCAACATAAGGGAGTATGCTTATGGCTTTGGGATAAAAAGAAGTGTTTTTTGTTTTTTTTTTTTTTGAGAGGTTTTCGCTATAGGACAGAAAGCGAGAAATCACCCCCCAGAGGGGATGGTCATGCCACAATCCCTTCTCCTCCATTCTCCTCTCGGGATCCTGGGCATGCACGCACGCGCACCCGGCGTGAGTTTTAAGTCACCGGGTCCAGGATGCGAACCGCGGTCGACTATGTGGGAGTCCAGCGACATAGCCATTACGCTAACTGCTGGTTCCCAAAAGAAGTGTTTTTTTAAGAAAATACAAAAAGCACAAACCTTAAAAGAAAGAATTGATCTGGGACCAACAGTTAGCATAATGGCTATGTCGCTGAACTCCCATACAATTGACCGCGGTTCGAGTCCCGGCCCTGATGGCTTATACTCATGCCGGGCGCATATGCATGCATGCACAAGGTCCCAAGAGGAGAATGGAGGAGAAGGGATTGCAGCGTGGCCATCCCCTCTGGGGGGGTGATTTCTTGCTTTCTGTCTCTCTGTCTCTCTGGCGAGCACATGTGCCCTGTAGGGGGGAAAAAAAAACTCTCTAAAAAAAAGGAAAAGAAAAGAAAAGAAAAAAGAAAAAAGAAAAAAGAAAAAAGGAAAGGAAAGGAAAGGAAAGGAAAGGAAAGGAAAGGAAAGGAAAGGAAAGGAAAGAAGGGAAGGGAAGGGAAGGGAAGGGAAGGGAAGGGAAGGGAAGGGAAGGGAGAAAGAAAGAAAGAAAGAAAGAAAGAAAGAAAGAAAGAAAGAAAGAAAGAAAGAAAGAAAGAAAGAAAGAAAGAAAAAGAATTGATCAATTTCATGACATGGGAGTTAAAAATTTTGTTTATCAAAAGAAACAAGGAAGTGAAAAGCCTTGAGCCAGGTGAAGATTTCTGAAATACAATCAATAAAGACTTTGCATATAGCATATATAAATACTCCCTTTATGCCAAGTTTTTAAAGGGCAACCAACCAAACATAAAAGGAAAAAAAGTGATGAATGGGCATTGCACAGAAGAGAACACACAAGTGGTCCAAACAGCTAAGATGTTCCTTTGTTTGGTAATCAGAAGAATGCAGGTTAAATCCAAAATGAGTTCGTATTTTATGCATAACAGTTTGGTAAAATGTAAAATGTATACAACACCAATTGTTGGCAAAATAGTGGGTCAACTGGGCCTCTAACCATGGTTAGGGAAAGAGGACATTGTAAAGACATTTGAAAACATTTTTTTACACTAAAGAGTAACGTTATCCATGTACATACATGCTCTTGTCCTTCCCAACTCCATTGTCAGGTATACATGGCTGAAAAGAGTTTTGTGGCAGATATATAACAAGATTCTGATATCCTAAGCCCTTGAACCAACCCTATAAGGCCTGGGACAGCCATAAATTTCCCCATTATAACCAACACTCTATAAGCAGGATTCTCCAAGTCTCACAGAGGGGTCGAGACAGAGCTCACACAAGGGTGATGAACAAAGTAGCCGGTGACCACTGCCCCACAAGGACAACAGTGTCATCTTGGACACAGGGCCAGTGCCCCAGAAGCACTGTCCAGGGCCCAGCCCATAGCCACTGGCTGTCAGAGGCTGAGTAAGGGAGGATGGATGAAGTCCTCCCGGTTTCAGCTCCCAATGATGGCTCCAGGTCTCTGACCATTCCCCGTGCATACCACATGCTTCTGTCTGTTTGCACTGGCTGTATGCTCAGTAGCACCCAGGACAGCGCCAATGAGCCCGCAGGTACACCGTGCCCTGCCTGCACATGAAAGCTACAGCACCATCATCATCTTTGATGGACTTGATACAAAACTGCTCACCAGATTTTGAAACGTATTTGCATTAGGACAAGTCATTTCAGTATTGCATTTGTCAGTAAAAGAGTTACTAGAGCCTATCATTATTATACAATTTCAGAGTTGAAGAACAAAATGTTCATTTCATATCACCTACCTGTGCAAAATTTCTCCTATAAGGTGACTGTGAGAAACTTGAAGAAATTCACATGAAAAACTTCACTATAAATCATACATATAGCCTGATGTAAAGCAATATTTACAGAAACAGGCTCTTTATTTTCCTTAAAACTTTGAAAATCATTTAATTTACTTTATTATTGCTACCATAACTATGTAACATAAGTAAAAAGTAATGTACATTCCATGAGCACACATAGAAATACACAACAAGGACCAGCAGGTGGTATAGAGGTTAAGGTACCCGGATTCCATATGGCCAACTGTGCAGTTTGAGTCCTGGACCTGGAATCTTGAAAAACAGGTTAGGTGAATGTGCATACATGCCCAAAATCCTGAGAGAAGAATGAAGTAGAAGGGATTTCAGCATAGCCATCCCCTAGGGGAATGATTTCTCACTTTCCCTCTGTTTCTGTTTCTCTCAGGCAATTGCACTCACCCTATAACAAAAATAAACAAAACAAACAAACAAAACTTAAAAATAAAACACACACACACACAGATTCCAGAACAGTTTATGTAATGTGATCTACTAATAGAGTCATCATTTTCTATGAGCTTCATGACATGAAAAAGATCAGGAATTTCTGCTAACTATTGCACCAGGATACACATCAGAGTTTTCTTGAGAGCACTGTTCATCACAGCGAAAGCCTGGAGGCTGAAACCTGAACAACGTTCATTACTAGTGGAATAAATGGTGGAATATCCATACTCTGAAATACGATGCAACAGTAACAAAGAATAAATAACAACCATTTGCATTAGTACAGAGGAAACTCAACACCCTGATCAAAGAAACAAGTCACAGAAAAATATATGTGATATAATCCTGTTCATGTAAAGTCCCCCCAAAAAAAACAAAACTAAACATCACTTAGGCATTGATATGTAGGTGGCAAAGTTAAGAAGAAACACATGGAGAAATTAAGAGGTAGGATAGAGATTCAATAGGCGTGGGACAACAGTGACTCTCTAAAGACATGGTGATATATTTCTCCTGTTAGATGGTAGGTACACAAATATACTTCATTATTTAAATCTGTGTGTAATTCATTTTATAATTCAATAAACAGAGAAACAAAATTAGAGGCTTTTACATTTGCCTGCAGTTCAGTTAAAAAGGGGACACAGGATAGAGAGCTGTGGGGGAGTTTTGGCTAGCAGGGAAGCAGCGAAGAGGGAGTAAGACTAGAATGGAGATGCATGTTGAAGTCAATTATTTCAAGATAAATTATTTAATGGCTTCTTTACTGAGTTCTACATAAGCTCTAATCACCTTTGCCCTAAGTTCTGAGAATTTCAATTTACATGTTGATAATGACTCCTCGAAGCACACTGTTCTGAAGGAACATGCAATTTTAGAGAAATAAGTCTGTTACCAAAATTCATTCTGCATCTAGTCATCCAAACACTCAACCGTGGGAGAGACGGCCTTAAAATGTATCAGCACTTAAAAGATAAATCAGGTGAAGAAATGAACTTCCAAGCAAGTTGAGAAAGGGCATTTCTAATGTACAGTTTACCCTATATAAACTCGTGTATTTATCTACATCCTTCCACCATTCTGCACTTTCATAATGTCTATCATCTTAGCACTGGGGCCATTAGACGGAGATATTAGATTGGGAGAAAACTGTTAAATAAATGGGGCTTTGGAGAGCCTAATGAAATGTACTTCCCACACACAACAGTCCCTCAGAGGGAAGAATCTCCATTTCACAGGATGATTGATGTGCACCCTGAAGTTAAGTCTATGTCAGATTTTTCGGCGCTGAGTAAACTCATTTAATCCTATATTTATTAAGTGTAGGTTAATAATTTCTGACAGTTTTACATGACAGCCAGAGTACAGTGCAAGGGAACAGAAGAAAGAGCTTCTAGATGGTACACTGTAATTCAGCAATTGTAGTACCTTGGGAAAGCCTCCACCTGAACTACCCCATGTATAATGTCTACACCACTGACCCTAGGGTGTGTGTGAGTGTCAAATGGTTTATTACAGGAAAAAATGAACAGGTGGTAAAAAAACTCAAACCAATTAAAATTGGGCAGTCAAATACACTTAAATTCTGACACCTCTAAACAAAATGCCTGGATGAGTTCTTTACACTTTTGGAAAAGCCAACCAATATCCAAGAAGTGAAAACTACTAAAGATTCTTTTTTTTTTTTTTTGAGAAGTTTTCGCTGTAGGGCGTGTGCGCTCGCCAGGCAGACAGAGAGAGACATAGAGACAGAAAGCGAGAAAAATCACCCCCCAGGGGGGATGGTCACGCCGCAATCCCTTCTCCTCCACTCTCCTCTCGGGATCCTGGGCACGCTGGGCACGCATGCACACGCACCTGGCATGAGTTCTAAGCCACTGGGTCCAGGACGCGAACCGCGGTCGACTACATGGGAGTCCAGCGACATAGCCATTATGCTAATTGCTGGTTCCCCAAAACTACTAAAGATTCTTGTGACCCTTCCAAAACAAGATCAGATTCATACTTAGGTTGACAACATGTCTAATTTTGCTGAAACCATATCCATATTTTGCCAAATGGGAGGGAACCAGGGGAGAAAGGTGCAATGACATAGAGCCTCATTCATGTTTCTAGTGAGTTCAATTCTGACTCTCTCTTCTGAATAGAATCAAAACCAGCAGATAGCATAGCAGTTATGTCGCTGGACTCCCACATGGCCAACTGCAGTTTGATTCCTGGACCCAGTGGTTTGAAACTCGTACTGGACATATGTGTGGGCATGCCCAAGATCCCGGGAGAATGGAGAAGGGATTGCAATGTAACTATCCCCCATGGGGGGTGATTTCTCACTTTCCCTCTCACTGTCTCTCTCTCTCTCTCTCTGGTGAGTGCACACGCCCTAAGGCAAAAACCTTTAAAAAAAAAAAGAAAAAATAGGATTCAATACACAATACAATAAAATACAGGGGGAAAATCTGTGCACAGAAATATTCACTGCAGCATGATGTATAATGCAAAAATCAAAAAAAAGGGGGTGGTGGAAATAAGTCTAATGTGGAGTAATCAATGATTTACGAACACATATCATGTGCCAACCTCTGCCCTGAGTACTTACCTATATTTTCTTATTTGGTCTTCACACCTGCTCTTTTGAGATACTTATGACCAGCCCCATTTGCAGAAAAGGAAACTGAAGTCCTGAGATAGTAACCCTCAAGCAATTTGTTTAGAATGCATGTGTAGACTCAGACTATCTCACTCTACTGTGAATTCTTTTTTTTTAATGAATATTTTTATTTTACATGGCAATTAAGGCAATGTAATTTTTCAGTGTACAAATACAATATGTAATGATTACATCAGGGTAATTAGTATACCCATCAGCTCAACCATTTGTAACACTATATACTGTAAGCTGTTGTCAACCACATCCTCCCCCGTTTCCACTATACTCCTCAAAATGTAGACTAAGTGAAGATTTTTTTTTTTTTCTACTCGTAGGGGAAAAGCCACCGAGGGGGCACCCGGATTTGAACCGGAGCCCAACGAAAGACATTTAGAGAAGGGATACAGAGGTAGAGCATTGACGGGATGGGGAGGTGTGGTGTTATCTGTTGAAGATATTTCGATCAACGGGTCTGGGGAGAAATGTTCACATATCGAAATGGTCTCATTGTAAGCCAAACAATATGATTGAAAGTATATACAAAAATAAATAAATAAATAAATAAAATTAAAAAAAAAAAAATGTAGACTAAGTGAGACTACATGAAGTTTGCCGATATGCGGGGTATCTACTCTTTGCCTGTCCACCTCCATTTCCCCCTCTTCTCCATCTGCTTTCAGTCCAGAGGCCAACCTGTGTGAGATGCACCCCATTCTCCTGGCTGCCAGGTGGTGAAAGACTAGAAGGAGAGATAGTGAAATCAGAATATTTGGTTAAGGGCTCAACCCAATGTCTGAACTGAACTGTCTGGAGATGCTCTTTCTCCAGCATCCTGAAACTATTTCCACACTTCACTCATTCAGGCCCAGGTACAACACCACCTTAACCAGCTCAGGACACTGCACTAACCATTGTGGATTTTCTACATCTTTTCACTTGCTTAAATATTATTATTATAAAACCCTTTTCTATTACAGAATTAGTGTGAGTCATTAGTACATATGCAGATCCTGAATGTACAGGGAAATAGTGATAGGAAGGATCAAGTGGAACAGAGCTGGGGTGAGGACTTCCGTCAGCACCATGATAGTCCATGCGGTTTTTGTATAGCCAAGTCGATATCACATGGGTTTATTGTTCTCTTATGCTCTGATCCAAACAGGGTGTGTCACGTATATTACCTGCACTTAAGGAGTTGATATTCTTATGTTAGAGACAGAGATGTAATAAACTGACGGTGGTAGGAGTGTAATATACACAACTGTGTGGTAAACAAAGTGGTTAGGCAAGTATGGAAGAGAAGTATCTAATTCTACCTTGAAGCAGAGACTTCCAAAGAGGAAGTAATATTTGAAAGAGTAGAATTTTGTAGGGAGAGAAAGGGAAAGTATGTCTAAGTAAGTAGCAATAAAAAGCAAGTTCCACCTTGGATCCGATATTTCAGTAATTCAGTAGGTTTTCCACACCCCTTCCAAAGGGTTCACTGACATCTTCACATCTCATGGGTCAATTAAAACGATCCTATTCTTGCGCCTTGGACCAGAGGGCTGAATGGGACTGATTTTTTTTACTGGCATGAGAGTAATTCTCCTAACTTCCTTCCTCCCCATCTGGAAATAGAATCTTAGCATGTAGAATTTTTTTAGTTAGTTTGTTTGTTTATAAGAGAGGGAAATGAGGGAACCTAGGAGGAGAGAAGTAGGGAGAAACAGAAAAAAAGAAATGAATCCGTAGTAGGGTCTTCACACCACAATCCAACCTCCAGTCTCAGCTAGCCAGGATGACAGGCACATCTGATATGCACAGGCCTCACGTCACAAAGTGAATATGGCTCAATATCATGGACTCCGTTGTTACCACTGCACCATCAGCAAGTAGATTGTATAGAGCTTTGAGTCTCGAAGATAATCTCTATCATTTAACTTATCCTGAGACCAACACTTTAGATTTCTGCATCAATTAAAACACATTAAGACACTTGAAATATACGTGCCTCATTAATGCTCAAATACACAAAATACAACTTCACGCAAACCATAAACCAGCTCCATCTTCCCATTAGCCTCTTGCTCACTACATGATGCATGCAGCTCACCGCACTTTAAAAGTAAAGTGTTAGTCAAAGGCAAAATGGACTACACCTCCCACATGACCAGCAAGTTGAACTTCTTGGGGGGATGAACATGACTGCTGAGAACTTCTCAGGCTGATGTGATTTTATTCCCAACATTCCTACTCTGGAAGCTTCCTCAAAACACTGTCTGCTGACCTAGTTCCCAGAGACACAGAGCCTTCTTTCCTATGGAGCTCACAATGATACAGATGCTATGATCTGGCTGGATTTAATCCCTTATATTAGTCTAATGAACAGAGCAAGTGTCTGGGGCCAAGAGCAGAATGATGGTGCAAGAGGTTGCACGAAGCCTGGGCATCCAATAGATAGAGACTCAGTTCCCTGACTCACCAGCCGACCTTGGGCAAGCCACTTAAATCCATTCCTCAGTTTCTCCAGCCATAAAATGGGGATAATCATAGTTCCCACCAGAGATACTCTTTGTCATGACCTTTGATGTCAGTTTCCACAGACAAAGGTTTGCTATAATTATTCTGAGTGCAGTAATGAGGAAGGCGCAAAGCCAGACTGATTTTTATAAGACTTCTCAGGGACCAGTTTACGGCTGCTGCCCAGGAGACACGTCAGACCGTGCGCTCCCCATATTCACAGAGCACAATACACCCACACTGGCAGGGAGCAGAGTGCAGGCAGGGGATGTTTATTCAAACTTTGCAGGTTTGCAAGGTGCCATGGTTCAATAAAGGCAAACACGAACTTCGGAACCTGACAGGTGTGAATTCATATCACTTTCCTATAGCCTGTTTTTTTCTATAACCTTGGAAGAGTTGCTTACACTTTCTGAGCCTGCATTCTTTAATCTGCCGCCCAAGACTATTGAAAAGATTGATGAGATAGTTTATGCAAAGTGCCTGCCACACAATGGCCGGCACATTGTAGGTGCAAAAACGTCAATTCCATCTCTCTCTCTCTCTTTTTTTTAAATAGACTATGTTCCTCAAAATATGGGTTTACAGCTGTTTTTCAGGGCGACTCAGAGGAAGTCAGCTGCTTCAAAATGAAGCTGAAAATCTTCTTCCCTGACACTGTCTGCCAGAAACTCACTGAAGTGGACGATGAACGCAAACTTCATAATTTTTATGAGAAGCATAGAAGTTGCTGAAGTTGCTGTTGATGCTTTGGATGAAGAATGGAAGAGTTATGTTGTCTGAATCAGTGGTGCAAATGACAAACAAGGTTTCTCCACGAAGTGGGGTTTCTTGACCCACGGCCGTGTCTGCCTGATACTGAGTAAGGGACATTCCTGTTACAGACCAAGGAGAGCTGGAGAAAGAAAGCACACATCTGTTCGAAGTTGCACTGTGGATGCCAATCTGAGCATTCTCAACTTGGTTATTGTTAAAAAAAAAAAGAGAGAGAGAGAGAAAGATATTCCAGAAATTACTGATACCACAGTGTCGTATCGCATGGGGCCTAAGAGAGCTAGCAGAATCCGAAAACTTTTCAGTCTCTCTAAAAACGATGTCCACCAATATGTTGTAAGAAAGCCCTTAAATAAAGAAGGTAAGATACCTAGGACCAAAACCTAAGATTCAGCGTCCTGCAACACAAACACTGGCGTATGACTCTCAAGAAGCAATATACTAAGAAAAATAAGGAAGAGGCAGCAGAATATGCTAAACTTTTGGCCAAGAGAATGAAGGAGGCTAAAGAAAAATGCCAAGAACAGATTGCCAAGAGACGCAGGCTGTCCTCTCTGAGAGCTTCTACTTCTAAGTCTGAATCCTGTCAAAAACAAGACTTTTTAAAAGAGAAGCAAATAAATAAAATTAGATCTCAAGAAAAAAAAAATGCGGATTTACAGAAAAGTTGAGCAGCAAGTACAGAGACTTTCTATATCCCTTGCTTCCATACACCTACAGCCTCTCTCACCGTCATCTCCCACCAGCTCAGAATATCTGTTACAATCAAACCTACATTAATGTAGCATTATCACCTAAAGCCTGTAGTTTTCAGTAGGGTTCTTGGTATTGTAAATTCTAAGGGTTTTGATAAATGTAAAAAGACATGTATCCAGGACCATCAGATGGTGTAATGGTTATCCGGACTTCCATGTAGTCAACCACGGTTCGAGTTCCAGACCCGGTGGCTTGAAACTCACACCAAGTGTATGTGCATGCATGCCGAAGATCCCAAGAGGAGAACGGAGGAGAAGGGATCACAGTGTGGACATCACCCCTGGGGGTGGGGGGCCGCTTTCTGACTCTCTGTCTCTCTAGCGAGCACATGTGCCCTATAACAAAAATTAAAAAGTCTCTCAAAAATAAAATAAAATAAAATAAAATAAAATAAAATAAAATAAAATAAAAAGACATGCATCGACCAGTGTAATATTACAGAACAGAGTTACTACCCTAAAAATCCTCCCTGTTCCTCCTGTTTATTCCTCCCTACTACCAACCCCTAGAACCTCTGATCTTTGTTCTTTCTCTATGTTTTGCCTCTTCCAGAATGTGATATTGGTAGAATCATACAGTAGGTAGCCTTTTTCAAATTGGTTTCTTTCACTTAAGTAATATGCATTTAAGATTTTGACAGGTGGGGCCATCTCAGGCTATGGTGGTTAAGACAACAGGATCCTACATGGCTGATTGCACAGTTCTTACTCTGGACCCAGGATCCTGAGGGACACACTGGGCATGAGTGCATTATGCCCAGGATCCTGAAGGGAAAGAGAATGGAGAGGAGCATGACCATTCCCTATGGGGATTTTTTCCCCCTTGGGAATATTTTTAAAACTAAAAATTCTTCTATGTGTTTTTGTGGTTTGATAGCTCATTTCTTTTTAGTGCTGAATATATTCCATTAAGTAGATTAGTACAATTTATTAACTAATTGAAGGACATCCTAGCTGCTTATAAATTTTGGCAATTATGAACAAGGCTATTACAAATACCTGCGTGTAAGTTTCTACGTGGACAAAAATTTTTAACCTATTTAAGTAAATGCTAGGAAGTGTGATTGCTGGATTGTGTTGTAAGAGTCAATTTAGTTTTGTAAGAAACTGCCAAACTGTCTTCTAAAACAACTGTATCATTTCATACCCATCCCCACCCCAAGGTGTCTGAGAGTCCCTATGGCGTCCCATCCTCATCAACATCAGCATTTAGTGTTGTCAGTGTTTTAATTTTTTACCATGCTAAAAGGTTTGTGCTTTCTCTTTTCAGGTTTAGGAATTGCAAATACTGGGAAATCTCAAACATGACTTAGCATTAGGCTAAGACATGAAGGGCAACAATGACCCCAAATTTTAAAAATCCCCAACCCCTATACCTTGCAGAGCATGGCTGTTAATATATTAAACAATGAAGAGTATCTCGATGCTATTCTGTTTAGAGGGTATTACAAACCCAATGTCATAGCATTCTTGTGCAATGGAGTGGGCAAATTCTAACCATATCCGGAGCCAAGAAAGTGACAGGAGTTGAAAATAACCTATGTCCATTCCATCACAAAATTTATCATGTACCTTCCACAGTCTCAAAAGACTGACAAAGAGCAAATGTTTGTGCAGAGATGAGAGCAGAGACCCTTAGAATAAGAGACTGGGATTAAAAGAAGGTAGAAGCTGTTATATTGAGGAAAACCCAATGAGCAAAGACCCTGAAAAAGTCTTGCTTTGGGATAAAAATGATAAAGAAAAAGGGAAGGAAGCAAAGTCTCTAGCTTATCTAACCCAGAACTAGATCATAACTGGTATAAACTAATTGGTGATATGAGGGTCTACATTACTGATAAAAGATAGTGAGAGGTAGGGAAAAATCTGTGCCATGTTTGACATACTTTGCATAAGAACACCTGCTGATATCCCAAGGAACACACTTTAATCTCATTTGTTATGGTGCATTGCTTTTGTTAGCCTGTGACAAATGCATTTTAAAGCTTATTTAAATAAGATGGAAAATGGAGTTATGTCTTCACAGTTTAAACAAAATATAGATCAATTTGGGTGGCCAAATAGCCAGTTGAATTATTTGGCACCCATTTTGGTTTTCTTTCTCTGTGCTTTTTGGTTTGTTTATTTTGTTTTGTTTTATATTTTTCTAAAGTAAGTATATTAGAAAGAACAAACTTTTAGGAGTTTTTTTTTTTTTTTTAATTCTGTTCCTATATGATTCTCTCCTAAGATGGGGAAAATGCATTTTATTTTACTACTAAGTTATTTTGTTTGTTATTTTAACTAGTCATTAAAATTGGCATATTATTCAAGGTCACAAAGACATAGCCAGGATAAAAACATGGATCTTATCATCTTTATCGAGAGTATTTGCCATATTGAAGACTTTTGGAAAAAAGTGAATAAGCTATAATTAGAAGAAAGGTAACTGATTTCAATTTTTTGAAAGGGTATGACTAAAATCCATCTTTCTTCAGACCACGAGAGCAATTTGTCAAGCTTTATTAATGGCCATCTTCACATTCTTAGCAAGTTTAATTGCTAATTAATTAAAAGATGATTGGATAAACAATGGATTGTACTCACAAAATGAAGATAGCAAAATTTACTGTCATGGTGCCTAATGAACACCCTTGATCCTATTACTCTACCAGTCTTTTAGCTTCTTAATTTCTGAAGTGAAAAAACCCCAAGAGCCATTTTTTGAAAATTAGAGTTAAATCTGGTCAACATTAAGGTCAAACTGTGTTGTGGGGCAGCCACAGGCAATCATAATTTAATTAAAGCAGAATAGAAAAAAATTGCAGCAAGTAAAACAGGCTTGAACAGTGACAAAAGTCTTGGTCTTAACATCAGGGTACCTATATCCCCTTTAGTATTGTGGATGCTGTCGACAGGTCCTTGAGGTGTTCTGGGCATCATTTTTCTCATCTGTAAAATGGAAATGATTAGCTCAGTTTCAAATAAAAGAAACCCAAATATAACAATGATCCAAATAAGGTAGAAATTCATTTTTTAACTCATAAAAAATCCAGAGATAAACAGTAAATGACTTGTGGCACTTCTACTCCACAGAGATTTCAGAGTCCAGGTTGTTTCTATCTTGTTTTTTTCTCCATGCAATGGACTTCTAGTTCCAAGATCACCCATCGTCTAAGGGGGCTGATCCAACACCAACCTTTGCACCTACATTCAAATAAATAAATGTATAAAAAAGAAAGCAAATCATATATACTAGATCGTCACTGAGGAAATTTCTGGAAGTCATCACACAACACTTCACAATGGCCAGAACTTAGGCATGGCCCAAGAGAACTGCAAATGAGGCTGTAGATTTTAGTGTTATTCGTGACTGCCATGTGTCCATCATGGGTGGGCTTAATCATTACATTGAAAATGGGGAGTGGAAATTGGGAGATACCCAGCTATCTCTGATGCAAGATATAGATGAAAGGTTTGTTACGAGAGCACAGTAAGATTACCGCTGTGAAATGGCTAGCCAAATATCTGGCTCATAGAATATGTTGTCTAACTGCTGGCTGACTCTGATAGATTAAAAGAGAAAATAAAACTTCCCTGAGATTCTTGAACCTTCTAGAAGGTAATGGGAATCTGATCCGTTAAAGCATACATCTATGAAATCCACTGATGGTCACTGATGAACCAGGGAATGGCACATCTTCAAAACAAGCCTCTGTTCTAGTCCAAGGGAGCAAGAAGTGTTCTTTGTCTTCTGCAGCCCATTCGTCCATGTCTTTGAGTGTATGGGTTTTACTCCCCAAATCCCAAATCTTCATCTGCCAAGACACAGTTCAAATGTCATTTGTTTAAGAATATTCCTTGACACCCTAGGCTGACAGTGCATTTCTCTACACATATTAATAATTGTTTTAAATTACAGTATTTCCTTTCAAGAACAATCAAATCAAACAAAAAAAAAGAAGAAAACACAGACAAATTTTCAAACTTGTAACATCTGAATCAGGGTAGAGGATAACAACAACAAAAAGGCATTAATTGCAAATACGTTGAACTATACAAGCGCCATAAAAATTCTGGTTTGTATCTTTCTCACTTGAGATGCCTTTTAACATCTTTTAGCATTTTCCACTAAGACCAATAGCATGCTAAGTAGAACTGACATGCTCTTTGTTACACCCCTGGATCATCCTTTTAATAGGGGTATATAATCTCATTACAAGCTCTGGTAGTCATACAGATTACAATCTTAATTGCCAGTATAGGTAAAAGTATAGTAATATATGCTTAGTCTTATTTTTTTTGTGTGTAATGGCATAATTAAAGAAGAGCAAGAGATTTTTCTATAAGCCAGGCTTCTCAGCCTCAGGCTATAAAGATTTCCCTCCCTTTTGAATGTGATATTTACTTAGTATCCAGTCTTAGGAAACCATACAATATTTTAAAGGTCCTCTTACACACATACATACATACACACACACACACACACACACACACACACACAAATGAATGGTTGACCCTGCCTTCACTTAAAATGTTTCCCTACTTCTATTCAAATGTGTCCATGTAATCAAAGTTAAGAGAAAGAACTTTGGAAACAGAAGATTTGTATTTCTGTGCTGAGATTCTCTTACTTTCTGTCATTATTGACTTCGAATAAATCAGTTAATGTTTCTGGGACTCAGTTTTTCATCCATGACACGGAACTGCAAAAGCTTACTACACATGAGACTCAAATTGTTCTTTTAAAAGTATGTTCATGTTCTAAAACTGTAAGCTATTTTATTGTTTTATAAATTACCATTACTAGGTGCTTGCCTTGAGCAATGCACTAAAGCCACATGTGCTATCTGTTCTCCACTTTTCTAATATAGAACCTCAAAGTTCAAAGGTATCTTAATGATTCTCAACTCTCTGAGTTAGCTCACAATCACCTCCTAGCTTCCTCTTTAAAACAGGGATTAAGCTGTGATTGCAGAATGGATTTGAACATGTATCCAGAAGAAGTATTGCCAAGAATGAAGACCAATCTTACAGACTTGGAAATAAAAGTATTAGCAGGTATGGATGAGGGTCAGAGGTGAAATTGCTTATGAGCCAATGATGGAAAGTTGATCGAGATGAAATAATGAACATGTGTGCATTATAAACTACGAGGCTGAGGACAAGAAGCTAGAAATGAGTCAATAACAGACAATCAATGAAAAGACAATTGCAGAATCCAAACTTGGAAGCAGAATAATCAAGTTAATGATCCAATCTGATCAAAATCATAGATGTAAGTTATATGGAAAGGACTCTGCAGTCAGATTAGGACATTTGGACAGTGGTTGTGGCTAGTAAAAAATTCTCCTTCCATGATGGAGTGTCTCAGTGTCTCATCCATGCTCTCCTTGGGTCCTTGCTGCACCTGTTTCTCTCCCTGGCTCCTTCTATAAAAAGGAACATGTGTTTTCTTTTTACTTTAGTTAATTTTCTTAAAGCCCAACTTTTTCCATGAATTATCAGAAGATGCTAAAATACACACACAAAAAATGAATTGTTAAACATAAATTCTAAAACCAGGACTAAAGAAATATAAACTAGTATGCTGAGGGGTTACATGAGATGAAGAAATAAATAGCTCTGGGAAAGAAAGAGAGTGTAAGTGATACAGTCATAAAGACCTACCTATTTGCTGAAGTTGAGCTGGGATTGGGTTCTGAGCTCCACAGGAGGCCAGAAATTAAGAGCAAATAGTCAGATTCTATACTTTCTATCATCCATATGACAATAAGAGACAGAAGTTTTCCTAGAACATGTCTCCAAAGAAAATTTTTCTTCTGTGATAGATGGACAGTGTTCTACAGCATTTCCAGAGAAAAGGAAATGCAGATTTATAACATTATCTCCTTCAAGGGCTCTCTATTGAAACACAGAAGTCAATGCTGAAGGGAAGAGTAGGGTAGCTGCCTCCAGTTCCCACAAAGGCAATGTGAATGGACTGACTCCAGTTCCTGTCACAGCTAATGCAGCCCCTGACCCCTTCTTAGAGCTCTCCGTGGTTCTGACTCATCTCATCAAACCTAACTTTATGATCCAAGTTCAACCCACAAATTTCTTTCTTTTTTCCAGCTCATGTAGATTAACTTAACTTTTTTTTACCATCTTGAATCTATGCATAATTATCTAAGGATTAGCATTCTGTTAGGCTTCAAGTAAAGATTTTGAGCATACTGAAGGTGCTCAAAAAGTGCAAATACTGGCCCTGATAGCTCCCTTACTTTCATTCTCAAATCCATTAGGTAAGCCCATCCTTGTGCTCTGAGACATTCAGCACTCCCATGCATAGTACCTAACAAATAATGGAATGTAACACTAATAACGCTGAAAACATGCTTATTATGTGTGAGCCACACGTGGTATCTCATCAAATCTTCACTAGATGCTTCAGGAGAATTACCAGTATATTCCCATTTTGTGCATATGAAAATTGAAACACAGAGAGATCATCTAGAATGGTGGTCATGTTCAAGAATTAACAATAACAATATAGGTAAGATTGCCTGGACTCCTATAATGTGTTCAGCACTATTCTAAGATGCATGCATGTGCCTTAGAATAAAGTACTGATTTATGTATACAGAGGTATATTTATCTAATCTTTATAACAATACTACGAGATAGGTACTATTTTATCCCTATTTCACAGGAAAGAAAACTGAAACTAAGTAAGATGCCGGGAATAGGAGTGACACTAGGAATGGAGCTGGTGCACAAACCAGGTAATCGGCCTTCAAAATCCAAGAGAACGAGTGCCCTTGGGAGGATAAATAGTCAGTTCTGAAGAATGTAAGCAGTTCAGCAGAAAGGGACTATCAGAAACACACTCTGCCCCAGTTTGGGGCTAGTACTTTCTGCTGTGGCTATTTGACCTGAACTCACCTTGAGGCCCTCAGGAATAATGCACCAAAAAGCCTTCCTTAAACCCACCAGTTCCTGAAGCCAGGACTGCCGAATAGTGGCCTCTGCAGATCTAGAAAGAACTGGGATAAACTGCATCTTACTGGATGTTCCTAAGGAACAGCTGGGGTGGGGGCAGCATTGGCACATAACACTTGCAAATTGGAAGTAATGTGAAGCCAATGCTGGTCAGCTGTCCCAGAAATCACATTCAGGGCAAAAACATCTAGGCTGCATTAACCTTTTGTGTTTCCAAATTGTAGTCTTAATCTCTTTCCATCAGCTTACTTATAATTGCATCAGAGACCCCACAAACCTATCATTATTCCTCTCAGAGGCCCCAAGGCAAATCATTTGTGTGTTCTCTGATTGTGTGCCCTGTTAGTTAAGTGGGGAAAATGAAAAAGCCTTCTTCACCAGTGTGCTGTGAGAATTCATGGGATTCCTACACACTGCACTTTGAAAATATATTATTGCCTTCAAAGGAAACTTGCCTCTTGATTATCAAAATGCAGAAAGTGTAGGAGGAGTGGGGGGAAACAAAATTTTTACTGAATCATTGCTTGTATAAATTTCTCATTTATTCATTCACTCAACATAATTCTGAGTGCTTACTACATATCAGGTATTGTGCTTGGGGAAAAGAAATTAATAGTGAACAAAACCACAGCTTCTCTCCTCAAGCAGCTGATGGCCCTTAGGACAATGGGGCTCTATCCTGACTGTACATTTCAATAACCTACGAGGCTTATATAAAGACCCATTCCCTGTGCCCTCAACTCGGACTAATTAAATCAAAATCTGTGAAGGAGGGACCACATTGTTACTTAATTCCCACAGGTGATTCTGGTATCTAGCAAGGGTTGAGAACCATTGATCTAGAAAGAATAAATTCTCCCCTTCCCTCTGCCCTTGGTAGAGCTTTTGTTAGAATGATTCATTATAATTACAGGATATCCTTGGCTCTTGCAGGAAATATGCTTGTCATTTTTCTCTGGATGAGGATCATGTGGTCATTTATAGTTTTCTCTGAGGCAAGAATTGGAACTCTTGAACTGAAAGACTGGGTATAGATATGGAGTGATCAGCAGTGGCCAGGCTTGGTGACTATAGTATTCATTATTCTATGTCCTTTGAGGGTGGGATTAACTTCAATCTGCATTCTCTATTCATACTAAACAAGTGATACTGAATGAACTATTTATCAACAAGAGAGGTAGTAGATGACTTCTGTTTTTATTTACCTGAATTCACAGAACTCTTCCCTACCATTTAATGAACCACTCCTCCCTATTCTCTCAAGACCCATGTTGTTTGGCTGGAGCTGCCCCAAAGCTCTTGGCTCCAAATGATGGCACCTGCCCAAGATCAGGCCAATGAGTGATACTAAATTATTGCATATGACCTAGGTCAAGCCAATGAATGTCCATCATTAGCCTTTTGCTGGAACAATCAGCCATGATGCTTGCCCAAAGGTACTAAGCTAGCAGATGGTAAATTAGAGTTGCTGGTGCTCTTCTTAGCCACCAACTGGGGAAAGCCTGGCTGATATAAAGGTCAGCCCAGATTCCTGATGATTGGTTTGATTACCTGGATACGGTTGAGACTGAAGGTCTACCCTCGATCTTTTCATTATGTAAACTAATAATCCCCATTTTTGGTTTAAGCCTATTTAAATCATGTCTTACCTCTTACAGTTAAAAACAGTGCCCACTGATGCAGTGGGTAAATGAATGAATTCTTAGTTCCCTTCCCTTCAAGTAAGAAAACTTAAACAACCATGGCTTCTTCCCTTATCCCTTTAAGTTACTGAAAAGGGCTACTAAGGATTTGACAGCAACTGAAAGCACTGACATGTTTGTTTAACGCAAATTTTCCCAGGATGTACTTTATAGAACATTACATTTTCCCATGTTCAAATAAAGTTTAGGGTTAAACTATTAAAAGGTATACTGGGGGCAAAATTTCTCAAGACTTTTTGAATCAGTGAGAATTATATATCTCTCATAAAAATTGAAGTATCCTGGATTTTCCCAACTTATTTAAGCACAGGACTATTTTTTTGTCCTGCATCTCCTGGGACTAGCATTTTGAAGGAAATGTCATTCTATGCGCAACCTAAAGAATGTTCTTTCCTCTTCTTGCAATACTCTTCCCACAACTTCACTCCCAAGCCTGTCCAATTCCTATTCAATTATCATGCCTCAGCTTACATACTACTTTCTCTAACACATCTTTAACTACCTTCCAACACCACTCCAGATGAAGTGATTTATACCTAGTGTTTACTCTTTTAAGTTCTGTACCTTTTCTTTGGTAATATGTGCACACAAAATTAGAGTCATACATGTATTTCACATTTAGTATCTATGACAACCAGTCCACAATACAGGTCCCAGTGACTCCCTAGTTTAAGCTTTTGTGTAGCCGCCTCCCACATGGCTTCATGGATTATGGTATATGACTGATAAAACATGGCAGAATGAGGGTATGTAACCTTAAAAGTTAGGTTATTAAGGCTTGCAGCTTTGCCTTGGGTTTGTAAATGATTCACTCTTAGGAAGCCAGCCATCATGCTACGAAGACCCTCAAGAATCCTTTTAGGGAAGAGCTAAGGACCCTACCAAGCAGGCTGCACCTATTGCCAGCCCTTGAGAGGAAACCTAGAGGCGGATCCTACAGCCCTAATTAAACCTTCAGAAGAATGCAGCTCCAGCCCACACCTGACTGCAATCCAGTGAGATATTACAGGTGAACCCTATCCAGCTGAGTCCTTTCTGAGTTTCTGACCCTCAGAAGCCATAAGACTATAAATTAATTGAGGGCCATCTCAGCTTCTGTGATGCAATAGGGACTGTACCAGAGTATAGAGCTGGAAGTCTGAAAACATGCAGGACACAAACACACACACACCCAGAATCCTTATGGGCTAGAGGGCTGAAGGAAGGGAATTACATCTTAACCAAGCCGCGTACATTCTCTCTCTCTCTCTCTCTCTCTCTCTCTCTCCCCTCTCTCCTCTCTCCTCTCCTCTCCTCTCCTCTCCCTCTCTCCCTCTCTCTCTCTCTCTCTCCCCCCTCTCTTCCTCTCTCCCTCTCTCCCTCTCTATATATATAGATATGGATGGATGGATAGATAGATAGATATAGATATAGATATTTTTTTCTTCCTCCCTCTTACTCTCATGCCTGTGCACAAGCTCTACCATGAATCTTTTTAAAATTTTGTTGAGCCAGAACTGAGAAGTGCTTACTATAACTGAGAAGTGCTTACTATTGTGCTATGCTCCTTCCCCTCCACAAACACATGCACAAACACATGAATTTAAATGCACACATGCATGTATGCACGCCCTATGGGGAATCTTAACTACAGGATAGCAGCCCCCCGTATCTGAGGTTTCACCTGCAGTTTCAATTTCCTGTGAGGAACAGCTATATTCACATAATATTTCACAGCATATTGTTATAATTGTCATATTTTATTATTAACTACTGGCGTTTTCTCTTTCTGTGCTTAATTTATCAATTAAATTTTATCATAGTTATGTATGTATAGGAAAAAAACAATATAGAGTTTGGTACTATCTAGAGTTTCAGGCATCCACAGGGAACCTTGAAATATATTTCCCCTTACCCCATATAAGAAGAGACTACTGTGCTTAAAACATAAAAGGCACTCAATAGATATGAAATGGCAAACAATAAATTCATGAATAAAGCAAATTTATGTATATAGATATATACATGTATATACATATACACAAACACATATGCCTGTATATAAATACATAAATGATAAATATGTACAGACAGAGCAGACTCCCTCTATAATTCTGGTTATAAGAGAGGAGAAACATTCCCTCTAAGGCAGTCAGTACTTAATCCTTTCTATAAGATTGTCAGATAAAAATTCAAATATCTCATTGTGACTATAGCCTCATACTGGGAAATCAGGAGACCTGGCTGTGGCATTACAGCCGCATGATTTGGGGCAAATGGCATCCCTTTCTTGCAGAAAACAAAGACATTAGCCTAAGATATTTTCAAAGGTTGTTTCTCTCTCACATACAATGGCTCCAAGGTAACAAGCTTGGTGGAGGTCTTGTATGACATAGCAGGGACAGGAATGGAACTCAGCTTAGTTGACACAAGGTCCTTGTGACGCAGAGTTGAGGGGAGGAAGGCCAAGTCACCTGCTGAAGTCCAGTCTGCTCTGCTGTCCCTCTCCTACTGCTGTCTCTTGGAACTGGGCAGAGCCAAGGGGGTCCCAATCTTCAGGGAGTGGCAGAGGTCCATCAGCTTTCCATCTCTGGAACACACCAACCACCCAGGACTGTTTCAGTGGTGGTGTTGGTCTTTGGTCATGGAGATGGCAGTGGTGTTATCATCCACGGCCTTTGAACCCCTAAGCCTCAGTGTCAGTCCTCAAAGAACAGCTCCTGCCAATGGTCTCACGTAGTCAACTCTTAATAGATACAATAGCTGGTTTCTAAGAACATAGTGTAGCTTTTAGGCAGTCTGCCTAGAAATTCTTTTCCACTAAATTCCTAAAAAAAGCTGCTTGGTTTTCTCCACACCCCAGACTCAGAGGAGCAGGCCAAAAAGCCAAGAACAGCCCCACACTGCATCTGAGAAAATTGCATCTACGTAATCTAAGCTCATGTGGGGGTGGAGGAGGCTGTCTTACCAGGGCTATGCATGTGGGTAAGGGAATGCGACACTATGGTTCTAATTTAGTATTATGTTGGGACAGGGTGGAGATTGGAGTTAGAGCTATAATATCTACTGAATTCTTACCACATGCCAGATACGTTACATTTCAAACTCATTGAAATCTTGTTAAGAGTCCTGAAAGGTACACATTATTTTTTATCCATTTTATGATTCAAGGGACATTAGATAGAGTATGTAGCCTAAGCTCTTCTTAGTCACTAGACTATTTAGTTTGCAAAAAAATGTCACCGATGAGGGATTATGACCACCAAAGACCCTCTGCCCAGACTTCACCCTCCTGCCCCCGAGATCTAGCCAGGAGCCAGGACAAACCAATTAGTAGTCATCTATATCTGAGTTCTGAGTGGCCCCCTTCAGGGATTAAAACCACCAAAGACCCTTTGCCCAGACTTCACCTTCCTGCCCTCCAGATCTAGCCAGGAGGCAGGTTAAAACATTGTATTTATCCTCTCAGTCTCTCTCTGTCCCTATTTATTTTTAATTTAAAAAAAAATTTAAAGTTCTTAGCTCTCTGCCACTCTTTTCTCTTGCTAATTCTTACCTTTCTCCCCTATTCCCATAGGACAAGCCAATCAGCAGCCATCTATATTTGAGTTCTGAGTGGCCCCACTCACGGGGTGCACTGGCTCACCATATCGTTTTCATTTTTTGACAAAAATAATTTTTTCTTTTTTATTTTTTTCTCTTTTTTTTTTTTTTTTTTTTTGGAGAGGTTTTTGCTATAGGGCGCGTACGCTCGCCAGACAGAGAGAGACAGAGAGATAGAAAGCAAGAAATCACCCCCCAGGGGAATGGTCACGCCACAATCCCTTCTCCTCCATTCTCCTCTCAGGATCTTGGGCACGCACGCACATGCGCCCGGCGTGAGTTTAAGCCACCGGGTCCGGGACATGAACCGCGGTCAACTACGTGAGAGTCCAGCGACATAGCCATTACGCTAACTGCTGGTCCCTCCTCCTCCTCCTCCTCCTCCTCCTCCTCCTCCTCCTCCTCTTCTTCGTCTTCTTCTTTTCTTCTTCTTTGTTTTTTTTTTTTTTTAATTCCTTTTCTTTTTACCTTTCTTGCTTTTCTCCTCAGCCTCCACATACTGATTTTCTAGACAGGTCTAGATGCTCAGTAGCCAGATATCTAAATACTTTTAGGATCAGATTAATCCTCAGTTTTCATTGAATCAGCTGTTTACAGTCAGCTTACAGACTGTAAGTCACCTTCTCCTGCATTCCTCTGAATGCTCAGATTTAATTCCAAAACCTAGGAAAAAATGTATAACCCATCAGATGACCAGAAATCACCACAGAAGCACAAAAAATATGAGAAACCAAGAAAATATCTCTCCTTTAAGGAGAAGGAATAACTCCTCTTCCTCCACAGAAAATAAAAGAGAACTCATGGAACTGTCAGATAAAGAATTTTAAATATTCATAGTGACAAAGCTAACAGAGATGTAAGAGCAGAGAAACAACAAACTCCAGAAGATGCAGGAGAAAAGGACACCAAGTTCCAGGAGGTGAGGAAGTTCTTGCACGATCTGAATGACGAGATACAGATCATAAAAAAGAATCAAAGGAATTGTTAAAGATGAAGGCTGTAATACAGGAAATCGAAGCTTTCCTTGAAAATATCAAAAGCAGATTAGATCATGCAGAAGACTGAATTTCAGATGTAGAAGATAGAACCTCTGACCTAGAAAAATTCACCAAAAAGACTGAGAAAATAACCAAAAGAGAGAGAGAGAACATACGGTTAATACTAGATACCATTAAACACCCAAACGTCCAGATCATTGGTATTGCAGAGGTGAAAAAATTAATAAGGGCATTGATAATCTATTTCATGAAATCCTGGAAGAAAACTTTATAAACCTAGAGAGGTACTCAAATATCCAGACCCAAGAAATACAAAGGACTCCACATAGATACAACTCAAGAAGATCTTCCCCAAGGCACACCATAGCCAGATTGACTAAAACCACAGAGACAAGATACTAAATTTGTCAAGAGAGAGATGTTAAGTTACTTTCAAAGGATATGTAACAAAGCTAAAGTCAGACCTCTTATTGGAAACAATGCAAACAAGGAAAGAACTGGAAAATATATTCAAAGTGTTAAGTGAAAAACAATTTCAACCAAGAATACTACACCCAGCAAGATTATATTTCATATGGGAAAACAAATAGACAAAAACATTCTCAGATAAACCAAACCTGAAAGAATTCACCAACACCAGACCAGCTCTTCAAGAAGTTCTGAAGGAAGTACTATACCAGAAAAACTAACATCAGACACACAAAAATAGGTGTACAAGAAACAACTAAGAGAACGGCCAGCCTAATGGTAGGGACAAGTCCAGAGTTGAATGTTAACTCCCAGAGTTTAAATGGAAAGATCAGACCACAGCAACACTGCAAATTCAGTAAAAGAGAGATTAATTACATGGGTCTGAATGAGTGAAATAGAATTTTTTTACTCTAGACTAAAACATTACAGATTTTCTTCTATGCTTTGATTTCCATATTTAAGGATTTTTGTCTTCTCTTGAACTCTTGGTAGGTTCATCTACCTACCATTTGAACTGAATCTTAATCTTTTTCCTAGCTTTAAGTTTTAATCAAATTTCTCTTAACAATTTTTTATTTTGATCTGTTAGAACTAAAACTTTTTCTTGGAATAAAAAGTCACTGATGGCATGAATATAAGTCACATATGTAAGCATATGACTTAGAGAAAAAGGTAGAAAAAATGAATACATTCTAGTGCAAAAGATGGCAAACTATGGACTGAAGGCCAAATCCAGCCCCCTGACTGATGGATTTTTTTTTAAGGTTTTTGCCTTCAGGCACATGTGAGGTGCGTGAGCTTGCCAGACGGAAACAGAGAAAGACAGAGATAGTGAGAGGGAAAGTGAGAAATCACCTCCCAGGAGTAATGGCCATTCTGCAATTGCTTGTCCTCCATTCTCCTCCTGGCACACACACGCGCACGCACACACACACACACACACACACACACACACACATCTGGAGTGAGTTTAAAGCTGCCAGATCCGGGACTCATATCATGGTAGACCATGTGGGAGTCCAGCACCTTAATCACTATGCCACCTGCTATCCCCCGTTTGATGGATTTTATGAATAAAGTTTTATTGGAACACTGCCATGCCCCTTGTTTACCTAGTGCATACCTGCCTTCGTACTGCCCTACTCAACCGGAACAGTGTCACAGAGAGCACATGGTCCAGGAGCCTAAACCATTCACCATCTTGCCCTTCAGAAGAAAAGTTTGCTGTCTCTTATTCTGTATGGCCATGGTAAAATAAAGCATTATTGTAACAGCAGGCCCCAGACTAAAAAAAGACGTAATTAATGTTTCTAAGTAGCCATGCTTAGACAGTAAAAAGAATTTTAAAACTGATGAAAGAATATTCACAATCAAACATCCATTTACAGGACCAACTGGATCAATGTTGTTCTTATATTCTGGAAGTCTCTAACAAAGCTAAAGCCATCGGTTTAGGGGGGAAAAAGAAAAAGAAAAAGCCGACATTATAGGTAAAGCCACCAGGAGAAAGTGAGACTAGCCTAAGGGGTTAGTCCCAGACCACTCTCTGAAGTAGTGAGTAACACATTGGGTAAAAGAAGAAGTCACTTCAGCACATTCTTTGACAACTGAGTCAGTCATTCAGACAAGAATGAATGCTGCTAAGGCCAAATAGGTGTTTCTGCCTTTACTATTGCTCACTTCTACCACCTGTCCTTGAGGCCTCTGAATTCTTGAGATCAAAGGGTAAAGGGATGGGATAATCCCAAAGAAATTCTGACGTCTTACATGACTCCAGAGATCAATGTAATTCAGCAGAAACAAAACTCTGAAAAGGTAAGCAACTTGTCCTAGGGCATAAGGCTATCGATAAGGCAGAAGCTATCACCCAAGTCTGCAAAACCCTGCTAAACTTTGTTCTGATGTCAATGTGAGCAATGACGTTTGTACAAAAACAAGAAACTTGCTCCTCATTGGCACTCTGATTCCTGCCATAAAAGGACAGTGTTGGCCTGGGTTCATGTTTCCCTAATCTCAGCCATTTCTAGAGCATGTTTACAAGGTCAAAAGGTCTATGTATCACATGTACTATCCTTGATTTAATATATTTGAGTCACTTTTACCTTAAGTTAATTTACTATGCATGGAAACTTCTATACATTGTAATAAACTGGAAAAAACTATCAGCTACTTTCGATAGAAAATACTATGTAAATATGGAAATGTTATTATATATTAGTATTCATTCTAAATATTAATATATATTAGTACTAAATTCCAGGTAGATTATATTACCCACCCAAAGCTCCATTCCTCTGTCTGCCCTAAGAGAAACTGGAGCAAATGCTAGAGAAGTGCTAAGGGATCAATGCCAAACTGAAAAATTTCTCCAGGAAAACAGGATTACAAAAAAGAACAGTCTCATACATTGATGGCATTCTCTGCAGACATTTGGGAAACATGGACACCAGATGGCGAGTCTGAATTCACGAGAATTCCAAAGCCTGCCAAAGAGTTGGGTGAGGATAGAAAGTAGAAAGACGGGCTGGTCTTGTAGCACAGCAGTTTAGACTTCTGTACTGGGAGCCAGATCCCACATGGCTGACTGCATACAAATTCTGACCCCCATGGCTTGAAAAACACACTGGAAGCATTTGTGCACATGCCCAAAATCATGATAGGTAGAGAAATGGAGAAGAAGGGATTATGGCATGACCATGCTTCAGTGTTTTCCTCTCTCTCTCTCTCTCTCTCTCTCTCTCTCTCTCTTTAGCAAACATGCCCTCTGGCAATAAAAAAAGAAAGAAAGGAAAGAGAAAAAGATTTTCTTCATAACATGGATTCAGTCCCTCTACTGTTCTTGGAGTCTCACACAGAGCAGACACTCTGTGTAATAGATATTTGTTAATCCAGTGGAAATGGCATGGCACACAGGAACTCAGATATCAGAGTTAGACTTGCATTCAGATCCTGAGTCCCATACTTTGTGGGACTTTGGGCAGGTTGTATATCCTCTCTGAGTCTGTTTACCTTTTACTTATTTATTTAGAAGAATAGGCAGAAGGAATTAACTATAGCTACCTATAGATTAAAGTCCTCAGTGCACAATTGGTGCACTGTTAATAGGCAGAAGGAATTAACTATAGCTACCTATAGGTTTAAAGTCCCCAGTGCACGATTGGTGCACTCTTCTTAGAGTACTTAACAAATGAGTCTCTAGCACTACAGTTTCCCTCCCTGCTATTATACCTTTCAGTTCCTCAGTTCCAGCCATAAGTGTAGACTTTTGGTGTATATTGAGCAGGGACATATAATGCTTGCCTTTCGTAACTCTTGCTTCACTTAGAGTTAACTTTTCCATATTTGTCCACTTCATATCAAACGTTAAGGGTTTTTTATGGCTGAGTAGTATTCCATATTATAGGTGTGCCACATTTTTTAATCCATTCATCTGTTCTTGGATATTTAGGTTGATTTCCTGTCCTTAGCAATTATGAATAATGCTACAATAAACATGGATGTGCAAGGGTTTTTCTGACTGAATGTTTTCCTATCCTTCGAGTAGCTACCAAAGGAATCCTGAGTAAATTAATGTTTATTAAGTGCTTAGAACATAGCCTGGCATGTAATAGCCTCTTTATAAACATTATTCCTGAACTCTAGGTAAATTTTAAGGGGCTGAAAGAGAATGTCATTTTTTGCATCTTTAAGCCGAGCACAGACTAGAGACTCCCTATATATATCCTATACCATTTAATATTCAAGTAACCTTTAAAGTCAAAATTATTGATATATTTCCATTGTAGAGATAGGGAAATCAAGGACAAGGAGATTAAGTAATTTTCTCAAGGTCACAAAGTTTGTAAGGGGACAGAGTAGTTTTGAACACAGGTATGTTTGATGCTTCAGCCCTCTTCTTTCTTCTCTACAGCTGAACGTTGTCTCCTTTATAATCTCAATGGTTCTGCCAGAGATCAATCCCTTGATTCTGGGTTAATGAGAAGAAATGGTCACTGTCCTCCTCAAATGCCTTTTCATGTGTCTGCGACAGTTTGAGCACCTCACCTGGCTCAGCCTTCTCTGCAGACTTACATGCCTGTCTTTCTCGATCTCCTCACATAAATCTAAGTCTTGCAACCTTTTATCACTTTCTGCTACTGCTCTCCTTTTAACTGGTTCCTAACCTCAGCGTCTGCTCATTAAGTAGGGTGTCCAGGACCAAAGGTAATCTGCTGGGAGACTCTGAAGTCACACCAGTGTTGAACTGAATAATTACCTGGTGCATCAAGAAAAAGTTTCTCACTGATTCCAGCAATGAAAATGTACCCACTAGTGGTGCCAGGCGATGAGAGAGGGCATATGGGTAACTTTCAAAAAATCACTACAGAGTTACTAAGTTAAGCAGAAGCAAGAAAAGCAGATAAAGCTAAGATGGCCTGAGCAAAAGTGTGAAAATGGATTTCAAATCTGCCCAACAAAAGCATTAAATACCAAGTTTGGTGTAAGACAGACCTTAGTACAAAGATGAGTAAGGTGGAGATACAAGAAGAGTAAAAGATCCATTCCATCAAGAAGGTCACAGTGTACCTTTATGGTGCCCAGCGTGAGAACCACTAGCCGTGTGTGGTTAGTGAGCACTTGAAATGTGGCCTGGTCACACTGAGACAGGCCTACGTGTAAAATACACACCATATTTGAGGACAGAGTAGGAAAAAAAAGTTTGTGAAATATCACAGTAACAATTTTTACATTGATTAACAATTAAACCAATAATATGTTTAATACATTAAGTTAAATAAAATATGTTATTAAAATAAATTCCATCTGTTTCTCTTTACTTTTTAAAAAGAAAGCTACTAGAAAATCTAAAAATACATACATGGTCTGCATTTTATTTCTGTTAAGCAGAGATAGGCCGGGTAGGCACGAAGCCCAGATACTAGACAAGTCCAGCTATGACATGTGTTTGACTAGACACAAGTCTCCCTCCTTGGGAGCTGGGGAAAATTCCAAGTGAGGGGAGAGCAGCAATAACCTGTTTACACAATTTGCATCATTTATACAGCATCCATTGGCTACCAAGTTTTTTAAAACACTTTTCTCATCGTTTTCCTTATATGTGCCTAGATCTGGACATAAACTCTTCATGTGCATGGATAACTGCCCTGCCCATTTGATATTTCTCCACCGCCACCTCCTAGAACTTGCTATGGCTCTAGCACACAGGGAATACCTGGAGACATCAATGATCCAACATACATTGTCCATACTTCATTTCTCACAAGCCAGTTTTCATGTGGACAAGTATCCAAAAGGAAGGGAAAAACTGTATATCTGAGTGTGGAAAGGATAGAGAGATATAAATATCATCAAGTGGGAATACAGGAGGACTTCTCAACTGCGTACTGTATGCCACACTTTCTGCTGGACTCTTTTTTTTTTTAGCGAGAGAGAGAGATTTTTGCTATTGGTGAGTGCTCTCACCAGAGAGAGAGACAGAAAGTGAGAAGAGAAATAATTCCCCAGAGGGGATGGCCACGCCACAATCCTTTCTCCTCCATTCTCCTTTCAGGATCTTAGGCACATATGCACACATGCCCAGCATGAGCTTTAAGCTTCCTGCCCCAGAACTCAAACCACAGTTGACTTCATGGGAGTCCAGTGACATAACCATTACACCATCTGCTAGTCCCTCTGCTGGGTTCTTTATATAAAACACAGTTACCCTTTATCCACAGGGGACACTTTCCAAGCAATGGACACCTAACGCCACAAATAGTACTAAACCCTGTCTGTACCAATTTTCCTACACGTCCATAACTGTGATAAAATTTAGTTTGTAAGCTAGGCACAATAAGAGGTTAACAATAACTAATGATATAGCAATTGTAACAATCTGGGCACCAGCAGTTGACGTAATGCCTATGTCGCTGGACTCTCATGTAGTTGACCGTGGTTCGAGTCCTGGACCTGGTGGCTTAAACTCACACGGGGCACGTGTGCGAGCGTGCCCAAGATTCCAAGAGGAGAATGGAGGAGAAGGGATTGTGGCGTGGCCATCCTCCCTGGGTGATTTCTCATTTCTGTCTCTCTATCTCTTTCTGGTGAGCGCACACACCCTATAGCAAAAACCTCTCTAAAATTTTTTTAAAATAAGAAAAACGATTGTAACAATCTGCCAGCATCCCTACTATTGCCATTTGAGGTCATGACTAAGTAAAATAAGGGTTACTTGAACACAGCACTGCAATACAAGGACAGTCAAGCAGATAACTGAGACGGCTACTAAGTGACTAATGGGCCAGCAGTGTACACGGCAGCATTCACTGGACCAAGGGATATTTTACTTCCCGAGCAGGGTGGAGCTGGCAGCACAAGATGTCATCATGCTACTCAGAATGGCCTGCCATGTAAAGCTTAGGAACTTTTTATTTCTAGAACTTTCCATTTAATATTTTCAACCCCAGGTTGCCCGCAGGTAACTGAAACTGGAGAAAGAGAACCCACAGAAAAAAGAGGGGCACTATTATATTTTATATAAGCCTTAAACAATCCTGTAAGAAAGCTAATCTTATCCTATTTTATGCAGGGACTGAGGCCCCATAGAGGTTATGGAACTGTCCTGATTTAACATAGTGAATAAAAAGATAGGGCTGGGACAAGTGAAGTCTATTTGACTTCAAAGGTTGGAGATTTCTCTTTGCAGGTCATGCCTACACACGAATTTCAGGTTCTATTTTGAATAATATTGCTGATTTTTGTAGGAGTGACTGTCTGGACATTTGGGATAAGATGTTGTATAAATACTTGTATCTGCTTCGTAGGAAGAAAATCCAAGAGGATCCAGAAGGTGGCTTCGCTCTCTTCTGTCTACAACTACCAAAGAATAGTCCTGTTTGGGAACTTTAAATTGTATCTTATTCTACAGGTTCACACTGTTTAGACTTCCAAACCCATAACCTAAGACTTGGAAACCAGCCAGTGAAGGAGGGAGGGAAAGAATATTTTCACAATTGCTGCAAGAACTTTCCAAAAGCTATTCCTGGAGCTGGGAGTGTTGACACCAGGCTGTCAAAGAGAGAACAGGGAAGAACTCTAATTTGGAAACATTTTAAACTGTGTGCTTGACAATGTATCCTAGGTGGCAAAAAATACACACACACACACACACACACACACACACACACACACAGTGATAAAGGCTCAGACCCAGTAACTGTGTATGAGCTGGCTTATTGGTGATCTTGTTACTGCAGTAATCCCATTTAACAAAAGGTAATGTGACCTGGTGATTGCCAGGGGTCAAATCTCAGCTTTGCCACATACTAGCCACATGACTTTGAATACAGGAGTCTCTGTACCTCAGTTTCTTCTTTTTTTCTTTTCAGCCCAAATTCATAGTTTTTATTAGAATTCACTGTTGATATTATACATTCTATGGGGTTTGAAAAGTGCCATCACCATAGTATACAGAGTAGTTTGCCCTAAAATTTTCTGTACCCCACCTCTCCAATCTTCCCTTACTTCTTTTTTTTATTTTATTATTTTTTATTATCATCATAATCTTCTTTATATTACATAGGATTACATATAACTTTACAGTGTATTACATTGCTTTTTCAAAAGGGAATGCCATGCATGTCAGTCAATACAGAGACATTAATCTCCCCGTTTCAACATTCAATATCTTTTCTATGTTTTCCCCAATCATTATTATTATTATTCTAATTATTTTTTTAAAGCAGTCAATCACTATTTCTCATTTTGCTTGTAAAAAGACTTTGCCCATCATGAAATACTTCTCACACCAATCCAGTTGAGAATACTAAAACAAGCACAGTATCAATCCCTATCTCAGAGAGTTGTGAGGTTTAATTCGAGTTCATATATGTCATGTGTTTCCAACAATGTAAGGTAGCTAGTACCACCACCACTTTTTTTTCTTTTTTTGAGAGGTTTTCGCTATAGGGCACGTGCGCTCGCCAGACAGACAGAAAGAAACAGAGAGACAGAAAGCGAGAAATCACCCCCCAGGGGGGATGGTCACGCTGCAATCCCTTCTCCTCCATTCTCCTCTCGGGATCTTGGGCAAGCACGCATACGTGCCCGGCGTGAGTTTTAAGCCACCAGGTCCGGGACGCAAACCGCGGTCGACTACGTGGGAGTTCAGCGACATAGCCATTACACTAACTGCTGGTTCCCACCACCACCACTTTTAATGAACTAGCCCAACAAGTAACTCTGTTCCAGTGTCTTCAACAAAGATGGGGTAAGATAAAGGTAATGCTGTTTAAAAGGACACTCTTCCCACTGATGCCTGGAAACGGTGAGATTGCCTTCTATGTATTTTTCAGTGAAATATGTACAAGTCGGTAGAACACAATGAAGACAAACTAAGGCATAAAGGCACAAATAGAAGAAAGGAGTTATGAAGAGTGTAAACTTTACATAAAAGTGTGTGTGAAGGTTGTGTGACCACAACCTTCCCCCATCCTTATAAACTTGCTGATTGCTTCTCCCCTATACACCATGCATTGAAATGATACAGCAAATAAATTCTTAAGTCATAATCTAAAAGTTTTGATTTCATGTGTTATTTAGAAGTGGGAACATCTGCCCAACAGATCTCTGAAATGAGCTAAGGCACCAATTTCTCTTGAGTTGGTAGACTTCTCTGAAGGGTGGTGTGATAGTGTGAATTGTGCAAAAGTACTCAATAGGTATTTTAATAATTCTTAAGCCAGGCCAGCTCTGTACCTGGTGGTTAAGGCAGCCAGATCCCACATGGCTGATAGCATGGTTCAAGTTCCAAGCCCCGCAGCTTGAAAAACATGCCAGGCACATGTGCATGCATGCTCAAAATTTCCAGAGGAAATATGAAGGAGGGACTGTGGCCTGACCATGCCTCCATTAGGTTGTGCTTTCTCCATCCTTCTCTCTCTTTCTCCCTGACTTTCTCTCTCTCTCTCTCTCTCTCTCTCTCTCTCTCTCTCTCTCTCTCCCTCCCTCCCTCTCTCTCTCATAAGCCTTCTGGCCAAAAAAGGGGGAGAAGAGAGAGAGAGAATTCTTTTTCTTTTTTGGGGGGTGGGAGAGAATTCTTAAGCCAGTTAAATCCATCACAAATATCAGATGAAACTGAGTGTCAAAAAACACCATAAACAGGACTATTTCTCTTATCCTGGTTTGTCAGACTTAGACAGAAAGCTCAGAGAAATCACAGAGCTGAACAACAATTTTCAAATTGACAGTGTTTTGGGGACCTACGCTGCAGCTCTTTAACATGGAATACCTGCCTTGAATAAGCTTACTTTCCTATAATTTTATATTACATCTCACTTGTTTTTTTACTAGGGAGAAAGACAAGCTGAGGTAAGAACAAAAAGAAATCACATTCTCATGCTAGTAGCCTCCAAATATGTTCATGCCTCATCTGTGATTAGTGTTCAGTGGTCAAGTGGGAGTGTCTTAAGAGAAACACCGCCACCACCTTCCATCATAATCAGGCCATAAATGTTCCATTTCACCAATTGTAAAATGCTATGAGGGTTGTGGCATAGGCCTGTACCTCCTATTTGGGTTCACTCTTCTCCTCACTGAGAGCTATAAGTAAACAGAATAAACAGTGGTGGTTGTGAACACAGACTTTTCAGCCAAACATTGAGGTCTGGATCTCAGATCCACCATCTCATAACTCTGTGACCCTGGGGATGTTTACCTCTCTGAGGCTCAGTTTCTTCTCTGGTAAGGTGATAATCATGAGAGTACCACCTCTTAGAGGTGCTGTGAGGACAGAAGATCATGTACATAATTGGCATAGTATACAGCAAATGGTGAGCAGCAAATTCATGTTAGCTGTACTAGCATCTTTATTCAATAAAGTAAGCTTTGAAAAGGTCAACGTGTCTTTCATGGATGTCAGCTTAAAAAAAAAAAAAATGTAAGCATCTGAGGCCCAGAGCAGACAGCCCAAGAGAACAAAGTCTCTGATACAAATTCTCCCTTTGAAAGCCATAGCTCATCCGGATATGTGCTTAAAACACAGGAAAGTCAACATGCTGGCACCTCTTTCTCGACCCTCACCTCCATGGAGTAGGAAAGAGAAAACCCCTTCCAACTCTTCCTAAGCCCCTTAGTGTGTTGGTGGAGGTGGGGGAGGTCTCATTTCCTTGTGATTACTCATTCCAGGTTCTCCAGCATCATCCTGCTTGATGAGACCTGCATTTTGCATTAGGCTTGTGCTATGGTTTGAATATGTTCCCGAAAAATGTATATGTTGAAATTGCATTATATTGTAAAGGTATTAAGATGGTGAGAACTTAATCTGATTATGGGATGAAGAGATGAGGCTTTCAGAAAGTGACTAGAAATAGATAAGGTTGCCAGGGTAAGGCATACATGATTGATTCATGGTGAACGTATAAGGACAGAGAATAATACAGACACACGGACAAACATGAATACACTCAGACTTTTGTCATGTGATGTCCTGCATCACCTCAGAATGCTTGAGTCTCCACCAATAAAAATATTCTCAGGTCAAACTCTGGCGGCTAAAGAGGTTGGATCCCACATGGTTGATGACTGACTGTACAGTTCAAGTCCTGGACCAGACAGTTTGAAATAGTGGTTGACTGTTTAAAAAGAATTAGAATAATAATGATAATGATTGGGAAAAACATTGAAAAGATATTGAATGATGAAGTGGGGAGGTTAATGTCTCTGTATTGACTGACATGCAGGGCATTCCCTTTTGAAAAAGCAATGTAAAACACTGTAAAGTTATATGCAATCCAATGTATTATAAACAAGATTATGATGATAATAAAAAATAAATTAAAAAAAAGAGAAAAAACACACAGGACATGAGTGTGTGGCCAAAATATCAAAAGAAGACATGGAAGAGAGGGGAATGAAATGCAACCATCTCCAATGGAGAGTGCGCTCTCTCTCTCTCTCTCTTTCCCTCTCTCTCTCTCTCTCTCTCTCTCTCACATATATGCCCTGTAGCAAATTTAAAAGAGAAAAGATTGGTATCAGATGCAACCCTTCACCTCAAATCTCTAAAACTATGTGATAAATAAACCTTTCTTGTTGAATTACTCAGTGTGGTATTCATTTATTTGCAACAGAAAAAAAAATACATTAAATCAACTTTGGAAGCCAATATTATTATTTAAATATGGAAGTGCTAGATGCAAAATGGGCCAGCACTGTTGGTAGAATGTAAGTGAGCTCATTATACCAACATTCAAAACCAATTTAAAGGGGACCAGCAGTTAGCGTAATGGCTATGTCGCTGGACTCCCACATAGTCGACCGTGGTTCGAGTCCCGGACCCGGTGGCTTAAACTCACACTGGGCGCGTGTGTGTGCGTGCCCAAGATCCCTAGAGGAGAATGGAGGAGAAGGGATTGCGGCGTGGCCATCCCTCCTGGGGGGTGATTTCTCGCTTTCTATCTCTCTGTCTCTCTCTGTCTGTCTGGCAAGCGCACGCACCCTATAGCCAAAAAAAAAAAAAAAGTTTAAAGGCCTCAGTCCTGACATTGGGAGACCTTCATGCTCTGAGTTCATAAGGATGATGCCACATTGGATTTGGGCACTGGGGATGACCATCTGGCATGCATGCTCTTCAAGGAGACCAGGTGAATGCTATTGGAAAGCCCCCCACCATTACCCTTGACCTGATGATTTTGACATCCTAGTAGCTCCCTATCCTGCAGAGAGCAGAATGCACCCAGAAATTCCCCAACCTGCCGGATGCTTATCGACACATCAGATCTCCCTATTGAAGAACATTAAGAAGAGAGCATGACTGTGTGGTTCTGGATGGGTGGGAAAAGAGATAACATCACTAAGTAAAATTTTTTCTTCATTTATTCAATAGGTATTTAGTAAACTCCTATATATCAGTTTAATACAAACCAAAACAAACCTCCCAAAACTTAATGATTTAAAATGCTGATGCTGGAGGGATTAGGATCACTGGAGACTTTCTGCCCTTCTACCCTCCAGTTCTAGCCAGGAGCAGGTTAGAGTGCCCTATATATTGTGTCTCTCTCTGTCTCTCCCTCTCTATTTTTTTTTTTTAAATTTTAAACTTCTTAGCTCTCTGTCACTCTTTCATCTTGCTAATTCTTACCTTTCTCCCCACCCACATAGGACCAGCTAATCACCAGCAATCTATATCTGAGTTCTGAGTGGCCCCTTTTGTGCTGAACACTAGCATGCCACACAGTTTTCATTTTTTGCTTATTTTTTTCTCTTTTTTATTGCTTTTGTCTTTTATTTCTCCTTTTTTGGTTGTTTTCTTTTCCTTTTCCTTTTCTATTTATTTTTCTCACTTTCCTGCTCAGCCTCCACACACTGAGTTTCTAGACAGGTTTAGGTGCACAGTAGCCAAGTATCTAAATACTTTTAGGGTCAAATTAATCCTCAATTTCCATTGAATCTGCAGCACAAAGAGAGAAATATGGTACTGTTAAGAAATTACAGATCGGGAACCAGGAGTTAGCATAATGGCTATGTCGCTGGACTCCCACGTAGTCGACCGCAGTTCGCGTCCCGGACCCGGTGGCTTAGAACTCACGCCGTGCGCGTGTGCGTGCGTGCCCAAGATCCCGAGAGGAGAATGGAGGAGAAGGGACTGCGGCATGGCCATCCCCCGGGGGGCTGATTTCTCGCTTCCTGTCTCTCTGTCTCTGTCTGGTGAGCGCACGTGCCCTATAGCAAAAACCTCTTAAAAAAAAATTACAGGTCACCTCTTTGTGCATGTTTCTGAATGTTCAGATTTAACTCCAAAACTAGGAAAAAAGTATAATCCATCAGAAGACCAGAAACCACCACAGAGGCACAAGAAATATGAGCAACCAAGAAAATAATTCTCTCCTAAGGGAAAATAATAACTCCTCATTCTCCACAAGCAATGCAAGAGAACTCATGGACATGTCAGATAAATAATTTTAAATATTCATAGTGACAAAGCTAACAGAAATAGAAGAGAAGAGAGACAACAAACTCCAGAAGATGCAGGAGAAAAGAAACAACAAGTTTCAGGAGATGAGGAAGTTCTTGCATGACCTGAAAGAGGAAACACACACCATAAAAAAGAATCAAAAACAATTGTTAGAAATGAAAGCTGTAATATAGAAAATCAAAACCTCCCTTGAAAGTATTAAAAGTAGATTAGATCATACAGATGATTGAATCTCATATGTAGAAGATAGAACCTCTGACCTAGAAAAATTCACCAAAAAGACTGAGAAAATACCCCTCCAAATGAGAATTACATACCAGTAATACTAGGTACCATTAAAGGCCCAAACATCTGGATCATCGTTATCCCAGAAGGTGAAGAAGCTAATAAAGGCATTGATAATTCATTCCATGAAATCCTGGAAGAAATCTTTCCAAACCTAAAGAGGCACTCAAAAATCCAAATCCAAGAAATACAAAGGATCTCACATAGAATAAAACCAAGAAGATCTTCAAGGCACATCATAGCCAGACTGACCAAAACCACAGACAGAGAGACAAGGTACTAAATTTGGTGAGAGAAAGACATCAAGTTACTTTCAAAGGATATCTCATCAGGCTAACATCAGACCTCTCATGGGAAACAATGCAAGCAAGGAAAGAATGGGAAAATATATTCAAAGTTTTAAGTGAAAAACAATTTCAACCAAGAATATTATACCCAGCAAGATTATCTGTCATATGAGAAAAAAAAGACAAAAGCATTCTCAGATAAACAAAACCTGAAAGAATTTACCAACACTAGACCAGCTCTCCAAGAAGTACTGAAGGAAGTACTATACAAGGAAAGCTAAAGTCAGACACACAGAAAAAGAGTACAAGAAAAAAGAAAGAAAGAAAGAAAGAAAGAAAGGAAGGAAGGAAGGAAGGAAGGAAGGAAGGAAGGAAGGAAGGAAGGAGCGAGCCAGCCTAATGGTAGGGACAAGTTCAGAGTTGAATGTTAACTTCCAGAGCTTAAATAGAAATATCAGACCACAGTAACACTGCAAATTCAATAGAAGAGAGATTAATTACATGAAACTGAACTGGTAAAATAGAATTTTATAACTTTAGACTGAAACTTTCTTCCATGCTTTGATTTCCAGATTTAAGGTTTTTTGTCTTTTCTTGAAATGTTGATAGTTTCATCTACCTGCTACTTAAACTGAAACCAAACTTTTTTCCTGGCTTTAAGTCTTAAGCAAATTTCTCTTAAATTTTTTTTATTTTGACCTATTAAAACTAAAACTGTTTTTCTTGAAATTAAAAACTGCATTTTAAAAATACCTATTTAGGGACCAGCCATTGGAGTAATGACTATGTCGCTGGACTCCTATGTAGTTGAACACGGTTCGAGTCCCAGACCCAGTGGCTTAAACTCACACCGGGCACATGTGCATGTGTGCCCAAGATCCCGAGAGGAGAATGGAGGAGAAGGGATTGTGATATGGCCATCCCCCCTGCGGGGTGACTTGTCTCTTTCTGTCTCCCCATCTCTCTCTTTCCGGTGAGTGCACGTGCCCTATAGAAAAAACCTCCCCCCAAAAAAGAAAATATTTAATGACTGCAGTAAGCTATATAGCCCCAGCAAGGTGCTATTCTGTGAGCACCCAGTATCACATCCTCGTATTTTAATTTGTGACCTCTGTGTCTTCAAGGTGCTCTCTTGCCTTCTTCAGTTTTTGCCCAAATGTCATTTTCTCAGTGGGATTTTTCCCAAAAACCCTATTTAAAGTTACAATATCTTCTATGTGTAGGTTTTTCAGGAACCTTCATATTGTTCTCCACAGTGGCTATACTAATTTACATTCCTTCTAACAGTATAGGAGGATTCACTTTTCACCACAGCCTCGCCAGCACTTATCATTCTTTATTTTTTTAATCTTAGCCATTCTGACTGGGGTTAGGTGGTATCTCATTGAGGTTTTGATTCACAGCTCCATTATTATAGGGATGTTGAGCATTTTTCATATGCTTTTTGGCTGCTTGTATGTCTTCCTTGGAGTTGTCTGTTCTGTTCATTTGCCCATCTTTTAACTAGATCACTTTTTTTTTCAGATAAGCTGCTTGAGTTTCCTATATATTTTGTTTATCAGAGGCATAGTTTTCAAATACATTCTTCCATTCTGAGGGTTGTCACTAATATCCTGGGAAAACTCACTTTGTACTCTGTAAAGATGTACAGTAATGAAATGTTTTATATATATAAAAAAAATACTTTAAAAAGTTATGCTCTTTTCCTGCAGTCTTTTTCCACATGGCTTACTTATTGTCATCTAATATACTATATATTTCATTCATTTATTTTGCATACTGTCTGTCTCTCTCCAAATAATATACAAGTTTCCTTTTTTTTTTTTTTTTGGAGAGATTTTTGCTATAGGGTGCATGCACTCACCAGAAAGACAGAGAGAGACAGAGAGAAAGAAAGAGACAAATCACCCCCCAGGTGGGATAGTCATGCCGCAATCCCTTCTTCTCCATTCTCCTCTGGGGATCTTGGGCATGCACACACACATGCCCAGTGTGAGTTTAAGCCACCGGGACCGGGGCTCAAACCTCGGTCGACTACACGGGAATCCAGCGATGTAGCCACTATGCGAACTGCTGGTCCCAATATACAAGTTTCCTATGAGCAGGAATATTTATTGGTTTGTTGATGACTAAATCTTCAGCACCTATAGCACTGTTTGGCAAGAGTAGGTCCCCAGTAAATAACTGTTGAATGAAAATATAACATACGCCTCACCATAAGAGAGGTGTACATTTCCTTAGTCAACACTGAATCCATACTGTACAACTTAGCAATTTCATTCTTATCTGTCCAAAATAACAGAACTATGTTCACAGTAAATCTTCTACACTAATGTTCATAGCAGTATTATTTATGAAGGTACTAAATAGAAATAACCCAAATGTCCATCAACTAATGGAGAAATAGACAAAACGTGATGTGGCCATGCAATAGAATACTATTCAGCCATAAAAAAGATGAGGTATGAACACATGTTACGAATGCAAGGGCCTGGGCATGGGCTGTGGCAACAAGAAATAAACATGTTGCAGAAGTATTCAGAGGCAAACTCAGAGGCAAACTCAGCAGGATTCAATGATGATCACCGATTTACCAGGAAGGAAGAAGTCAGAGGCCCACAAAGTCTCTTATCTTGGAGCTCCTGGGGGTAGGGGGTGGGTAGCAGGAGATGGGAGCAAGATTAGAGGGAAGCAGATCAGTTGCATTTGATATATTTGTCTTAGAGGTGCTGGTTAAGTAGCCACAGAAAGTTATTTGTCAAGCAGAGAGCTGAGCAAAGAAGAACTAGTAAAGGATGAGGTATCTGTAAAAATGTCTTAAATGTATACAATAGTCCACAGGAGATTCTCAGCATTTTACATATGTCATCCCATTTCATTAATTTTTAAGAGATATTTTTGCTATAGGGTGCATGAATTCACCAGAGAGGCAGAAAGCGAAAAATCACCCCCCAGGGAGATGGCCGTAACATCATCCCTTCTCCTCTATTCTCCTCTTGGGATTTTGGGCACACATTCACAAATGCCCAATGTGAGTTTTATGCTGGGACTCGAACTATGGTCAACTATGTGAGAGTCCAGCGATATAACCATTATGCCACTTGCTGGTCCTCCCATTTGATCTTATTAATAGCCCTTCAGACAAAGAATTAAAGCCTTCTCCCATGCCTAGCTCCTGACATCTCTACCATTCTTACCTTCTCTCTTCTGCTGCCTTCTCCTCCCATCTTCTCCTCTTGTCCAACCTCTCTCTTCATCTGCTTTTTCTCCCTAGTGTCTAGTAGAAATAATATTTGCCATGGATTTTATTTTATCCAAATAAATGGGTGCTACCATTGAACGTTACCCAGAAAGATAAGACATTTGTCCTGGGATCTTATTTATTAGACATACATTAACTGGGCACCTAGTTTGTGGAAGGTGCTGTTCTAGGTGCTGAAGAGAGCTGTGAAAGAAAAAGAAGTCATTGCCTTCCTTCACCAAGTATACATTCAAATGAGTGGAGGGTGGGAATAACATAGCAGAAAGTGGAGAGAAAGAAGAAAACACAACTCCAACTACAGAGGAAAGTATGGGGGAATTTGAGAAATGAGACACAGAGAAATGGTGCGGCCATCATTTCAGGTTATGAGAAATAGCATATGTGTTCCGTAGCCAGGGGACAGAACTCATTAGCATGAGAGCAGACAGCAACTCATATTTCTTTCTTTATTGATGTTTATTTACTCCTTTCAGAGGCTAGAGGGACAGGGAAAGATATAAAGAGACAGAGGCAGAGATGAAGATGGACAGAGACAGAGAGACAGCATCCTCAATAAAGTCTTGGTGCTCTTTAGACCTGGGGGAAGGCAAGGCCAGTTTGTTCTCCCTAGGGAGGCTATAGGTTTCTCAGAGGTTACCCACCAGGAACTTCCAACTATTTTTTCATGTCTATTCTCGAGGGTCCACCTTTAGCTAACATCCTGACTCCTGGCATTCAGTGGTCTACACTACAGGAAGAATTAGGTAAAATTACTGTCCTGAAAGCTGTAAGGGAGGGAATTCAAAGTTCTTTTTTTTTTTTTAGAGAGAGAGATTTTTTGCTATAGGATGCATGTGCTTGCCTAAGAGACAAAGCTAGAGAGACAGAAAGTGAGAAATCACCCCCCTAGGGGAGATGACCACACCACAATCCCTTCTCTTCCATTTTTCTCTTGGTATTTTGGGCATATACACACACACATAAACACACACACACACACACACACACACTGTATGAGTTTTAAGCCACCAGGTCTGGGACTAGAACTGTGGTCGACTATGAGGGAATCTAGTGATGTATGCCATCTGCTGATCCCGGGAATTTCAAAACTCATGAGTTATAGACTCAAATATTCAGAAGTTTAGAGAGGGTAGAGGGACACCATATCATGTGGGAGACCACTGAGACCCAGCAAGGGCAGGTGACACTGGGGAGAGGAGACAGTGGAGAAGCCCAGCCCAGAACCCTTCTTCAGCCCAGGCCGTCTGCTAGCAGGAAGCCTCAGCACTACCTCTCTCCCCAGCCAATATGTCCATGTGGTGAACTCCACTGATTGAAACACAAAGGGCATTCGGCTGTCACTTGGATATAATTTGAAAAGTCATAAGTTGGCCTTTGGAAAGCTGTTTCAGACAGCAAGAATATTTTAATTCAGGGAGAAATATATTCATCTGATGAAACCTATGGAGACTGCAGGTGGGAGGGAAGCAAGATTCCCTTGGTACCTCCTGGAGCTTCCACATCCATTTTATTTTATGTAACGTTGCTGTCATTTCTGACAGTGGTGGCATGACGGTTCAATGAATATTTAATCCTGGTGGAATTCTCTTCCCTCCTGCTTTTTCAGTGTCCTCACTTGAGCCTTTCCAAAGTAATGATTCTGCTCATCAAACATCAAAAACGGCATCTCCCCATCCCAATGCTGGGACTATGGTAAAGACTTTAGTTCTGAGCAACAGATTGCTGGTTAGGCAACAAGGGAATGACTCCCTAAAACACTGATTGATGGAGGCCTACATTACCCCAGAGAGGATCGTTAAGCCACAGAAACCATTTGGCAGTTCTTGCAGGCACCTGTGTGCAGAGGCTGCTGCCAATATGTGCCTCTTAATTAGGCTCCTATGCAGTAAGTTTTCCATGCTGTACTTGGTGATGCATGCAAAATGTCTGGGAAGAACACAAGCACCCACTGCAGGATGAATAAAGGAGGGACTTTTAGGAGATGACTGGGGAAATCGGCCCTCTACGTTCTTGTGGGTAAGAAGAAGGAGTACAACACATCTCTCCTTGGAGGCCAGCAGGGAGGAGGATTAGAAATCCATGGCCGGCATCCATCCAGTCCTTACCACGTGGTACTCCATGTCTGATACCTATTCTGCAACACTGGGACGTTGGAGACCACGTTTAGATATGTGGAAACTGAGGCCAAATGAGAGGAGGTAAATCCCTGAGGTCCCAAGGAAGATAAGTGGCAGCATATACAACTTACACAACTAGATAGCACTGTGTCATAAACTCTACCTGAAGACCATTTCGTCCCACTTGATCATACTCAGTGATTGCAGTCTTCCTGCCCCAGCTTCCAGGTTACCTGTGTCTTCCTGCTATTCCTCTTTCCCTGCTGAGTAGCCTTTTACAATTTCTTTCTTTTCTCAGTCTATGAACTACTCCTGGATGGTTTCCCTTACTGGTATTGTTTCAGTGACTACCTGTGAGTGAATAATTTCCAATTCAAAATCTGCAATGAGGGGAAGATCTTGAGGTCCCAATCAAAAATTAACCCACCCAAGAGGAATTTATACTCATTTCCTCAAAGCTTCTAACTTAAAACTCACAGAACTAAACATAATGAATTACTTACTCTCCTTAAAATCAACCTCGGTTTCTACATTCTTTTACAACAGTATCAGATATTCAATCAAACCTTACTTAGCTTCTGGAGGCAAACAGACTTGAGTTCAAATTATAACTTGATCATTTAATAAATGTACACCCTTGAGAGGGTTACTTTTTTGAGCCTCAGTGTTTTCTCTGTAAAACAGTTCTAATGGTTCTCAGAAGAAAGTGAGGATGTAGTAATAGCTGTTCAAAATGTAGTCGTTTATTGGGTCAGCCAGTGACATGGTGGTTAAGGAAGCTGGATCTCACATGGTCAACTGCACAATTTGAGTTTCAGACTCAGTGGCTTCAAAAACACACCAGGTGCATTTGTGTGCATGCCCAAAAATCCCAAAAGGAGAAATGGAGGAGAATGGATTGTGGCATGGCCATCCTTCATGGGGGTTGCTAAAGGAAAAAAAAAAAGAAAAAGAAGAAAGAAGAAAAAAGAAAGAGAAAAAGAAAGAAAGGAAGAGGAAGAAAAGAAAGAAGGAGAGAAGGAAGAGAGAGGAAGGAAGGAAGGAAGGAAGGAAGGAAGGAAGGAAGGAAAAGAGAGAGGAAGAAAGGAAGAAAGGAAGGAAGGAAGGAAGGAAGGAAGGAAGGAAGGAAGGGAGAGAGGAAGAAAGAAAGGAAGGAAGGAAGGAAGGAAGGAAGGAAGGAAGGAAGGAAGGAAGGAAGAAGGAAAGGAAAGAAAGAAGAAAAAAGAAAAAGAATGAATGAATGAGAAAGAAAGAAAGGAATGAAGGAAGTAAAGGAAAGAAGAAAGAGAAAGAGAGAAGAAAAAAAACAAAGAAGAAGAAAGAAAGAGAGAAAGAAAAAAGGAAGGAAAAAGAAGAAGAAAGAAAAAGAGGAATAGGAAGAAAGAGAAGGAGAAAGGAAGGGAAGAAGGGGAAAAATATTAGGTCATAGAGAAAGTCCTGACTTATTTTTCTGTTTTTCTATGCAAAAAGGCATCATGACTTTCTTGACAACCCAATGGGAGGAAGGAATGAAAGAAGGAATGAAGAAAGGAAGGAAAGAAGGAAAGAAGAAAGAAAGGAAAAAATTAAAGTACAAATTTATTCTGGTCCAAAATTTTTTAATTCACACGTAGTTTTTTCATAATATGCATTTTCTGTGAACTTTTTGAAGACTCCCCATATATTCTAACATCTTAGAAGTAGTCATATTTAAATTAGTGCAATTTTTATTTCCTCTCAGATTATCTAGATTTTTTTTATTTTTTCATAATGATTATGCATTGCTCTATACTACTCATATAGGCTTTGTAGGAGGTCTTTATTTTTGTTTTTTGTTTTTAGATAAAACATTCTCAAAGCAGTTTAATAACCCCCTTGAGCTCAGTTGTTTCCAAGACAAGCCTAGGGGTAGCATCTCTTGGGTGGAAACAAAAACCAAATTCATGTAGGCCACATACCAAGAGTTTCATACTTGGCACCATCTTGTCAAGAAGGAAATATTTCCACACTGTGGGACTGAATCAGGCATCATGCCTCACTAGCCAGGCAGACGAACTGATGTTCCCTGAGGTGTCCTGCAGCATGGCTACATCAGACATGGGGATGAGAAAAGTCTGGGACATCACTACGCACAGTGCTCTATAGCTGAACATACACAACCGTGACCAAAAGTCCCAGTCAAGAACCTGTGCACCTCTCTTGCATAACAAACTCTATTTTGGACAAAAGTCTTTTCCTATTTTTCTTAAATTCATCCAGATTTTCATAAACCAACTTAATACTGTAAACAGGTTAAGGACGTCTGGGAACATGACAGTATCTCCCCTGAAATCTCAGTCCTAAATTTATGCAGTTTTAAATTGGGGTTTTCATTAATTTAAATGGAAATGTAAGAACCTCAATTCAGGTTAAAATCTTTAAACATTGGGTTTGAATTTACTTTAGCTGAAGCATAATCAAAATACTAGTTCAAATTTAAGTCATTTATTTCTGAGTGCCACACCTGGCATTGTGCCTAATCCTTTTTCAAAAAAAAACCAGCACTCCCATCTTCCCAATACTCACCTTGCCTGCCTCTCTCCACCCCAAATCAGGTGGGGCCAGCAAGTGAGCATTGTCTGAACTCACCCATTGGCCTTGCATTGTGGAACTGAATGTGCTATTTGAATGTGGTAACAGGACACCAATTTAGTTGGGTGTCTTTAGACAAGTCCTCTATTTCATTATCTATAAAAAAGAGAGGAGGACAAGGAATTGGACTAGGGTCCCTAAGACCCTTCTATCCCTAAACTCTGTTTCTTCAAGTCCCAATTGCAAAAGAGTCCCTTGTTACATCAGAGCTGCCCTTCATCTGTCATCAGTCACACACCCACATATTATCCATCGGGAGACATGCAAACACACCTCCATACACATCCTGAGCCCACGCCCCTGCAGTCAACAGTCCCACCCAGAGTCAAACCCAAGGAGAAATCCCCTGCATTAGCATCAGACTCCAGCAGACCCCGAGCAGTCACTCCTCTTGGCTTTCCAAGGTGAGACGTAGCAGATGTTGTCCCCTTACTAAAACATCTTTTCCATAAAGAAAGGGTCTGATGCCTCCTCCAGGCCTGCCTTCTCATTATCTGGAACTTAACCTATTTATCATAATTGCCTATTTAACTATCTAATTTTCCATCAGACTGTAAATTCTACAAGGAAAAGAGCTGCGTCATCTTATGGAGTGTTTTGGCTACAACAACTAGCTCAGAGAGAGACACAGGGGAGGTAAGCGCTGGATATCCTTGCTGCCCCTCTGGGTCTCCTCTTGCAATGGATTAAAGATGGCCACATGTTCTCTGACACTTGTCCCTCAAGAAGTAGAGTCTAGGGACCAGCAGATGATGTAATGATTACATCACCAGACTCCCACATAGTCAACTGCAGTTCAAGCCCCAAACCCAGTGGCTTAAATTCACACCAGGCACGTGTGCATGTGTGCCCAAGATCCTGAGAGGAGAATGGAGGAGAGAAAAGGGACTGTGGCTTGGCCATACCCCCTGATAGGTGATTTCTTGCTTTCTATCTCTCTGTCCCTCTCTGTCTTTCCAGTGACCACATGCTCCCTATAGCAAAAACCTCTCTTCAAAAAAAAAAAAAAAAGAAATGGAGTCTAGGGGCCAGCCCCTTAGCCTAGTGGTTAAGGGAGCCAGATCCTACATAGCCAACCATGGTTCATAGCCTGAACCAGTGGCTTGAAAAACATGGACAGTACCTGTGCATACACAAAATCTTACAGGGTGAAGAAATGGAGAAGAGATTGGGATCTGACCATGCCCCATTGCAGCATGTTTTTCAAAGCTCTGGGTCCAAGATTTGAGCAACAGTTGGCTATCTGAGATCCAGCTCCCTTCATAGGCTACAAAGCCAGCCCTCCATGAACTCTGAAATTCCTTTCATAGGCTATTCACAGACTGGAGCTGGCTTGCCATCTGTTTTGGTATAGCCTTCAAGCTAAAAATGTTTTTTACTGAGACCAGTGGATGGAGTAATGGTTATGTCACTGGACTCCCATGTAGTTGACCACAGTTCAAGTCCCGGACCCAGTTGCTTAAAATTTACACTGAGCACATGTGCATGCATGCCCAATATCCCAAGATGAAAATGGAAGAGAAGTCACCTTCTCACCTAGGGGTGACTGCTTGCTTTCTGTCTCTCTGTCTTTCTGGCGTGTGCAAAATCTCTCTCTCAAAAAAAAAAAAAAAAAAAAATTTAAAGAATGGTGTTTAACCTTCTTAAATGGCTAAAAAATTTAAAGAATATCATTTTGTAACATGTGAAAATTACATAAAATTCAACTATCAGCCTCCACCAAAAGAATGTTATTGGAACAAGGCCTAATACATCTCTTTGTGCTGCTTTCCCATTTTACAGCTACTAGAGCTGAGTCTAGAGAGAAGAAATAAATGAATTATCTCAAAATCACACAGTTTGCAAGAGGTGAAGTGAAGACTGTAGCTCAGATCTGCCTAACAACAAAATACCGTAACTCTAGTCACTGTCTGGAAGGAGGCGAAGAAGTAGGCTATTGGACAGGCAGGGCCAGGAGCGATTTGGATGAGCAATATGAACACAGGCCTGATGGACACATTAGCTTTAATCACTAAGTAATGCTGGCTAAAGTGAAGTGTATAAATATGAATAGAAGCCCAAAATCTAACATTTAAAATATTCCATCTGAGTTCCTCATTTTATAGAAAAAAAAAAAAAAAAAAAACAAGGATAATGGCAATGAAAGACTGGCCAAGATTATCCAGAAAGTCAGAGTAAAGTAGAAAACTTACCACATACCAAGAGATGAAAGTAGAGTGCCTACTACAAGAGACGGAGTGAGGGTGATGCGCTAGCAGTCAAAGCTCTGAGAGTGGACTCCAGGTCCACAGGCTGCCCTGGGCAAGTCTGGAGACAGACATGAGTGTGAGGCCACAGTGAGATCCAGTCCCCTGCCCTTATTTCCCTAAGGTTGCAGAAGACAAAATAAGTTTGTATTTTTACAGTAAAATAATAAATATGATATAAATTACACATGCAAAGGTGTGATCAGTTGGAAAAGAAAAGAGAATGTCATGAGAAGGATCCAACTTCTGAGCCTTGCCATATTTGCAGCTAGAATCTGAGCCCTGCTTACTATTTCCTGTGTGTAAGCTGTATGTCCTTTTCCAATTTTGATCAGAGACAGAAAGACTGGAGCACAGAGAAGAGAGCCACATACATAGTCACCAAATGCTAGTCAAACACACACTGTGCATCCTCTCTGGTCTGAAAGACAGGCAAAATTATTCCTATTTTACTCATGAGGAAACAGGCTCAGTTCATGAAGCTTGATGCACAGGATCCAGGTATCTCCACACTTGGAGGAGGCATAAGTCAGGTAAATGCAGAAAGGACTTCTTTCTCCCAATCTGTTGGGTTCCTCTTAGCCTGGCTCGCATGGCCAAACTCCTTGCCTCCATGTACTTCTCATGGCTGAAACCAGGTTGATGGTAGCAAGTTGCTGCTTCAGATGCTAATGCCCTGCAAATGCAGACAGGAGTGCTGTAACCACAGTCAGACGACCTAGATTCCTCCATGGGGTCAAACACCACACAAATGTCTGTTTGATACAGACTCAAGGAGCTGATAACCCTTAACAAACAGGGTAGGGCACTTTTCATCTTCCTCATCACTCTCATCTCAGGATGAAATGGGCCGCAGGGAAGGGTTCGCAACTCAACTCTCAACTCCAAAGGTTCCCGAAAGATAACCCCACGCCTTGTGCAAAGTTATGACAGGAAGCCCCACCAGGCCTTTGTGATAAGCTCGGCAAGCACATTGCCAGGGATTGACAATTGTTTGGCAAAGAGGTGGTGTCCACTGCTTCAGCTGTGACTTTGGACCAGAGTTACAACAGACATACGGATATGGCTTGGGCTCAGCACCAGAGCTCTATCTCGTGTTAGGGCCTGACTGAGATTGCTCCAAAAGGAAAATCGATGCTACTAAACCCCCACTTGGTGTGAGTGACAGCGTAGTGGCAGGTCACAGCCCTGGATACATAGCCAGAGTGAGAGGGAGACAGATGCTGTACTGACTGTAGTGGAGTTTCACTGGGAGAGTTTTAACACTCTACCCACTTTCAGCAGCTTCTGCTGAGGTTTAGCTCCTGTCCTGCGTATGCCACAGCATAAATGCCCTCCTGCTACTCCCAAATACCCAACTCTGTGACTAACCATCTCGGGAAATAGCTGGGCATACATTCACTGGACCAACTCATGGGATCCTGCTTCATGTCCTTTGGGAACACCCACCCCAGAAACACGACAAAGGCCTTGGCATTGTGAGAATCTGCCCACCCCCATTTCTACAAACTGTCAAGACTGACTGGTAGCACTTTGTTCTGTGCTCTGAGAGTACCAGACGTGTAGGACTTCCTACACACATATTCTTGTTCATAGGATATTGCATGTTCTGTACACTGTCTAGAACTCTCTTTCCCCAAGCATCCACCTGCATACCTCCTGCTCCTCCTTCATAACTTGGCTCAGACATAATCTCTACATTGACCTTTCTTTGAATCTCCAGGGTCGGCTACTGCCCCCCTGCAGTGCTCTCACAGCATCTTCCCACCCCGGCATCTCTCTCCCTCTCTCTGCCTTTCTGCCCCAGAGCTCACTGCTGATCAGTCCTCACCACCAGGAGAGCCCCCTGAGGGCAGGCGTTGTCTTCTCCCTCTCTATAGCTACACGACTAGCACCTGGCCCACAGAGGGGTTCGCTAACACTCACTCACTCAGACATTGGGAAGAAATGAATGGCAACAACAGACTGGGTCTGGAGCAGCCCCCTTTAGAAATCTCTTTATTCATTTATCCAGCGCATGTTTTTGTACATCTGCCAGAGACCAGGCATGTGATGAAGCAGGCCAAACAGTGGGGAGCAGAGCAGACCTGGGTCCTGCCCTCTGAGAGCTTATTTAGTGCAGTCGAAAGAACAATGCTATGACTAATTGTTCTCTTGTCAAATAGATAATTTTCTATGCTTTTAAAAAACTCGCTTTATCTTTTTGAAGTAACAAATAACAAGTGTGTGTATTATATATATTTATGGAGTAACAATGTGAGGTTTGATATATGTTTACACAGTGGAATGATTAAATCAAACTAGTTAACAAATCCATCACCTCACATATTTATCATTTTTAGATGAAAACATTTCAAATCTATTCTTCTGGTAATTTTGAAATATACAACACATTATTATTTATTATAGTCGCCATTTTGTGCAAAGGATCATTCCCATGTTCGTGGCAGCATTATTCTCAATAGCCAAGATATGGAGTATCTCATCGTAACCCCAGCCCTACCTGAGGCTCCCCCAAGGGTGAGACCGTGAAGGCGAGACCTGTAGAGAGTGGACCTCTGACGACTGAGAAGGGCCCTGCCTAGAATTAAGCTCTGGTCTGGGAAGGAGATAATGGAGGAATTTTTTTTTTTTTTTTTTTTTTTTTTTGAAATGGCAAGTACATGTGGGTCCTGGAAAAATTTTATGATAAATGCATAATATGAAAGAGCTATGCAAGGACTTAAAAATTTTTGCACCAAAAAGAACTATTTTAATTCCATTTTTCTGTGAACTTTTTGAAGTCCCCTCTTATAATGTCCAATATACTGCTCTAGGTGAAATAAATATTCCTTTCATCCTTGCCACTAACCTAGATTGCCAGTAATTATTTTATTTTTATTCATTCTTGTTTTTTAGAGAGAGAGAGATTTTTTGCTATAGGGTGCATGCACTCACTGTAGAAAAAGAGAGAGAGAAAGCAAGAAACCACTCCCCTAGAGGGATGGCCCCACCGCTATCCCTTCTCCTCCATTGTTCTCTTGGGATTTGGGACATACATGAACACATGTCTGGCATGAGTTCAAGCCTCTGAGTCCAGGACTCAAACCATGGTGGGCCATGTGGGAGTCCAGTGACATAACCATTATGTTATTTGCTGGTCCTGTTGCTGGTATTATTATCCCCCTTTTCCAGATTAAAAACTAGGGCACAGAGACATTAAGTTACTAGTTCAAAAGCACGCAGCTATGAACTAGCAGAACTAGATTGTGAATCCAGGCAATCCCATGCCCAGTCTGGAAATGTTCTGCTTATTCTCTCAGAGAGACATAATTTTGAGAGTGAAACGAGCCACCAGGAGGCTGCCATGAAAGGTGAGAGGGGTATAGGGCCATAGTCTCAGCCTCGAGAAGGTCCCAATAGAAATGCCAAGCCCTCAGAGGGGAAGTAACTGCTACCATTTTTTAAATCTTGTTTATTTTGTCTCTTTGTCCCAGTCTTATCTATACAGGTGTCTGGTGCTTTAATCTTTAAAATCTGGGAATGCTCTCTTCAGGTGGTCCCTGGAAAGAAGTCAGGCAGAAGCATTTATGTCATAAATTACTTCACAATTCAACTGAGAGATGTCTCAGCCAAGTCAGAGCAGAGTCCAGCACCCTCATCATGTAAAATCTTACCCATACCACAGTGGGGCAGAGGCCTTCCCTAAATGAGAACCACGGTGTCCTTGGTCCCAGACATACTCAGGGCACCCTGACCGCACATGGAGATGCAGGGATGCCATTGGGCACCCAGGTCCTGGCATCAGCTGCCTGTCTTCACTTTGTGACCTTGGGAAAGTGACTTTAAATCTCTCAGCCTCAGTTTTCTCACCTTTAAAACAGGATACCATCACAAACTGGCTTACCTGGGCATCCGTTTTCCTTTCCTCCTAGCACGCAACTAGACTATCTTTATTGCACAGCCTTCCTTACAGCTAGGTGTGCATGACGAGGCATCGGCCAGTGGGAAAGAGTACTGAGTACCACTTCCAAGCCTGACTCACTGCCCTTCTCTCCCTTTCTTTCCCACTGCAGCACCAAGATGTGGAGTCCTGGGGGATTTTTGAAGCCATGTATTAAATGCACAGCCTCCATCAGTGGGAATCCCTGATTAAGTACATGGGACAGAAAATCCCTGCCTTGAATCAGGTTCTTTCCAAGCAGCGTCTGAGACAGGGACTGGAGTGAGTGTGGTTCCCTGAAGAAGGGGAAAGGGAATGCGAACAGTAGGAGAGGTGAGGAAAAGGAAACAAGCAGGGATGCTGTGTGGTTCAGCAGGGGCTACCAAGGAACCCTGGAACGTGAAGCATACCACAGAGTTGGGCCCAACTGGAGGCAGGGGAGGAGGCTGCCTTTGTCCCTGTATCAGGCAGTCACAGGATGAGAGTCATTAATGCCACTCCTAGAAGGCATGACTTCCTCCTGGGCAAGACAGCCCCCTCTTCCCTTCCCTACAATTCTGCAGAGGCCAATTTTCTAGGGAAGGGAGCAGCTGTGAGTCATTCACAGCCAACACTGACAGCAGTTGGTGTGGGCTTCTGATAGCATGCTAGTAGCATCACTACACTCCCTTTTCTCTCCACCTTCTCACTAGGACTTTCTGGTTTAGAAAAGCAGTAAGTTCATGTCTGCTTTGTTAAGCCACTATGATTTCTTGGTTTCTATGCATCACCATAACGCACATAAGATAAAGGACCAACCTCACAGAGTTACGTGATGATTTAATGAGATGCTACAATTAAATTGCTTAGCACGTGGTACACACTCAATGACCGCTAGCTACTATTAGTAATTGTTACCCTGTGGCAGGTACCAGAAATATAGAAATATCTGCTCTGCCCTGCTCTGGAGCCCCACAGTCTTGTGAGCAGAAGACAGATGGAAATAGATTATTACAGAAATATGGTAAGGGCCTGTCTGAAATATGCACAGGACAGCTCACACCTGAATCTACCTAGGGACAGAATAAAATGCTCCAAGGCAGAAGTGATGCTTGAGTTGCCTCTTCAAGGATGAGCAGGTGCTCTAAAGCAGAGAGGGAGAAGGGTACTCTCAGCAGAAGAGACACACATGTACCATTATGTTCAGGGCCATTCCTTTGTGCTCGGTACCTCACTTCCTGCGGGCACAAATATTGACCTTGCCTGTTGTATTGGTGACCTTTCGAGTTTGAAGTCCCACCTTCTATTCAAATGTATAATGCAGGACAAGTCATGAAACCTCCTAAGCCTTGGGGTCTGCAGTTGCTGAGGGATGGAGTTGGGGAGTTGAGGAGGTAGCCTTCTCTCCAGCTTGGGTAAGTGTCTGGATAAGTGTCTGATTCTAGTGCTGGGCAGCACAATTCTGGCCATGGTAGGTGCCCTGTTACTGTCAGACCCCTCTCCCTTCCCTACATTCCTCCAACTCCATCCTGCTCCCAGAAGCTCTCCCAGGAGTCCCGTTATTGTGGTCAAAGACCCCCACCTCCCAGCCTTCTTAAACTGTACCTGTTTCACTCAACGTCTGTCCGCTAAGTAGAGCCTGAACCAATCACTGTGTGCGAGGCACTTCCCACAAGCACCCCTTTCTGTTCTCCTCCCAGTTCCTGTTCACAGCCAACACCTCTCCCTGCTCCTCCTCCCCCTCTGTGTGCCCCATTAGTTAGCAGACGTTTGAGGAAGCATTTGTGTGTCGGATACAAAGTAGGCTCCAGTCCTCTGAAGGCTGGCCTTATTTTTAGCAATCCTTTTGGTTCCTACATGACTCTCCTGAGGGACGTGTCTGGATACAACTAAGATACACACTCTGCGTCCCTTTTACCTAAATATTTGCAGCTTCCAACCAGCAAGTCCAACAATCCAGCCTTCTCTCTACAAGGCTGCTTCTTTTTCCCCATTCCTTAGTTCCATTCTTTTCCCATTTTTGGTTTACTGCCAGGAGTAATCATTTCCATTTCCCCATAAACCAGCAGGGAGAAGCTCTGCTTCCAAAATACAGACACTGGAGCAGGAGGGGCTGCAGAGCCATATTAGGTCATTCAGCTCAGCTTCTCTCCTGCAGGACAAGAAAAAAATAAGGTGGGGGGAGGGACCCATATAAGAGAGAAGGTTTCAAACTTTAATACATAAATGTTGCTAAGATAGGCCAGTCCTGTAGCTTAGCAGTTAAATACTGTGCAATGCAAGCTAGATCCATGTGGCCAACCACAGTTCAAATCCCAGCCTGGTGACTTGAAATGTATGCTGGCCATGTGTTTTCCAAATCATTATGGGATGGAGAAGGGAAAAGGATTGTGGCGTGACCTTGGTCCATTGCAGGTGCTTTCTCTCTTCCTCTCACATGCACAACCCTCTAGCAATTAAAAAGAAATCCTGCAGGCCAGCAGTGACACATGACTGATGTTATGGTTCAAGTCCTGGACCCAGTGGCTTGAAAAACATGCCAGGCACATGTACAGGCATGCCCAAAATCCAAAGAGGAGAATGGAGGAAAAGGGATTGCAGTGGCCTTCCCCCTAGAGAGGTGACCTCTCACTTTATCTTTCATTCTCTCTCTCTCTTTCACTTTGGTAAGTGCACATACCTTATAGCCACAAGAAAAGGAAAAAAAAAGATTAATAATCTAGGAGTTGAGAGGCCAGATAGCAGTGCAAGGGTAGAATGGAACACCCTGTGAGGCTGAACCACATAGGAAAATTCTGGGCTCATGTCAGGAGTCCCTCCCTGAATACATCTGGTGCCACATGGCCATGATCTGAGGTTGGCTGGAACTTGATGGAGTTGCGGGGAATCACAGTGCCAAGACCCTGTTGGGGATGCACTCGCTGGCTCTTACTTTCTCACTCATGCAAGAAACAAACTCTTTAAAAAACAGAAGACTCTAGGGGTTGAGTCTCAGAAATCTCTTTGACTCAGGCAGGATTTCTGATAACTGATATTATTGAGTTCAAAATACAACAGTCATAGTTCTTCTGCCCCCCACCCCAGTATGTGAAGGGCCAGCCAGCATAGGATGAAGGGTATGGGCAAGTCATAGCTCTGGCATGCATGTCACTTGTGTTCAAATTCCTCAGTCAAGTTGCACAACCTTTCTGAGACTGTTTCCTTGTCTGGAGAAGAAGATTATTAATGGTGCCTTCCTCAGAGGGTTACTATGGGCATTCAGTAAGGAAAGTGCTTATCACTGAGCTCTGCCGACTGTCAGCACTCAATAAGGGCAATAAGAGATTGCTGCTATTATTTTCATTTTTCATGGTCATCTGCACGACTTTGTGAGCTCTCTCCAAGGAATGGGAGTGCTTAACTGAGAGCAAGATTGGCTTCCAATTTCTCCGCAACCCCAGTGCCCAGCATAGCAGCATCCACTCAGTGTTGGCTGAAGATGAAAAGGGAGCTGACGCCATTCCTGTTTCATAAATCAGGTCAGCCTGACTTGGGAGTAAAGCAAGCCTCATTTGTCTGCCTCCAGTCCCTGTCTTTTCACCAGGCCATCTCTATCCTGAGGTGCTCATGAGCAGAAGTGATGCGGTGAGACAGGCAGTCATCTCAGGCATTTGTGTGAGGAGTGAAGGAGGCTGAGCATGTTCACAGTACAGAACAAAGCAGGCTATGTCAGCTGGTCCCCTCTCATCACACAGGAGTCCCCTGTACAACCAGCACTAATCCTTAGAATTCTTGGCTGGTCATTTGTCTACTCATTTATTCACTCATTTATTTATTGAGAATTGATTGTAAATCTTGTCACAGAGGATTCAAAGCATAATGAGACATAGGCTCTGCCCTGGTGAAGCTCACAGTCTACCAACAGACACCATACATTAAACACCATGGTAGGAAGTGATGTGGGCTTTCAAGGAGGCTGGCCCAAGGTCAACTGGGAAATGGCAGAGCAAGAGGTCATTACTACCTTGGAGGCAAGAAGGAACTTCAGATAAGACTTTATCCAGCAGGAAAGGCAGAAGGTAGGCTGGTAGTGGTGAACAAGGAAGGAAAGAGCATTTCAATCTGAGACTTGGTGAAGGTGTGCTGAGCAGGCAGCACTAAGAGGACCACAGCAACCATGGTTGGCAGGCATCTGTGATGAATTTAGATTGAGGAGGCTAGGGAAGGCAGCAAGATCCAGGCCAGACAAGCTTCATGGGCAGTTCACGTTATCCTGAGGACAGCCATGGACCACTGAAGAATTTTAGACAGGGGAATGATGTGATCAGATTTGCATGTTAGGAAAAAGATGAGCCTTTCTAATACACACGTGAACTCATTAGACCTACTCAAGGGAAGTTCTGCTCTATTTCCTTCTTCTTGCTTTAGGCAGCATTTGTCAACAGAGGCCCTCTTTCCATCTCTGAATTCTTGGATTGAGTGTAAGCTTGACCCTCCTTCCATCTCCTTGATTTTTCAGTAAGTTTCTCTTCCTCTTTGACTTTCCAAACATGTATGTCTTCTAAATTTCTGCCCCAAAACAGCCACATTCATCTTTTCTTCCTGCAACCTTCTTGGGGATCTCATCCTGCAGCCTCAACATTTTAAATCATTTTGAGGATGAGCCTTCAACCCAAATCTTCAAGAGAGTCTTACATATGGTAGACAGAGCCCCACAATGCTGTTATGGTGCCTAAAAATTATTGTCAATATTATAAATTCTTTCTAGATGATCATGTTTGTAGCCATGCAAGAGCGATTAGCAAAATCTTGGGGTACTTTTTACTGTTTTTGTATTTTAAATTTTATTTTATGATTTCTTATTTACATTGAACCATTGTACATCTTTACAGCATACTCTTCGGTTTTCTTCCCTTCCCACTTGATGTCCTCACTCCCACTGCCCCCATGGCCCATTGCCCTCCTACACTGTCTCTGGCATCCACAGTTTCTCGCCATGCTTTTATCCCTTCCAGTCTTTCGTTTTCTGCCATAGTGTGCAGACATTCAGTACATGTAAATATTAAGTGGGAACATACAATGCCTTTCTTTGACAACCTCACTTGCTTTACTTAGCATTAAATCTTCCATATTCATCCACTTTCTATGAAATGCCAAATCTCATTGTTTTTTTTTTCTAGTTGAGTAGTATTCCAAGGTGTATATGTGCCACACTTTTTCAGAACCCAGAGTGCTAACCACTACACCATGGAACCACATTGTGCCACACTTTTTCAATTCATTCATCTGTTCTTTGATATTTGGGTTGATTCGGTGTCTTATGTCAAATCAATTGATGCAGAAAAATCATTTGATAAAATACAATATCCCTCATAATTAAGACTCTCAGTCAAACTGACTATAAAGGGGACATTTCTCAACATAATAAAAGACAGACATGAAAAACCCACAGCTAATATCAGACTGAATGGGGAAAATGTTCCACTAAAAACTGGAACAAAACAAGGCTGAGCATTTTCTCCCCTCCTTTTCAATATGGTAGTGTAAGTCCCAGCCAATACAATCAAACACGAAAATAAAATAAAAGGCATTTTAATAAGGAAAGAAGAAGTGAAATTATCTCTAATTGCAGATGACATTGCTAGATATATAGAAAATCTAAAAGAAACTTCAAAAAATGACTGAAAATGATAAATGGATACAATAAAGTGGCAAGTTAAAAAATCGACATACAAAAAACTATAACATTTTTATGCAACAACAATGAACAAACTGAGGTAGACTTGAAGAAAGCAATCCCATTTACAATAACCACAAAAAAACAATAAAATACCTAGTAATAAACCTAACCAAAGAAGTCAAAGACCTCTACAAGGAAAACTAAAAAGCTCAAAAAAGAAATTGAAAATTATACAAAAAAGTGGGAAGACATCCTTTTGGAAGAATTAATGTAATCCTACTGTAATTGGTTTATAAATTCAATGCAATCCTGACCAAATTACCAGAGATAGTCTTCACAGAATCAGAAAAAGCAATTATAAAATTTGTCTAAAATAAAAAAGACTCCATATCACCAAAGAAATACTGAACAAAAAGAGTGAGTAGGAGGCATCTTACTACCTGATCCCAAAATACATTACAAAATTGTGATAATCAAAACAGCATGGGATTGGCACAAAAATAAGTGTGTAGACCATGATTTCTGAGACAAGCACAGAAATAAACCCCAAAACATACAGCCAACTGATGTTTTTATGTAGGACACAAGACATTTTGGTGGGGAAAAGAAAATTTCTTTAGCAAATGGTGCTGAAAAAACTGGGTAGCCACCTGTTTAAAAATGAAACTGGACTCCTATCTCTCACTATTAATAAAAACCAACTCAAAATGGAGCAAATATCTAAACATAAAACCTCAAACTCTAAAACTGCTGGTGGAAAACACAAGGGAGACTCTGGGAGACAATGGAGTAGGCAAAGACTTCTTAAATAAGACCACCAAAGCTAAATCATGTTTTAAGTTAAGATTGCCACAGGTGTATCAAAATATTGAGCATTGCTATAAAAGTAGTATCATGTATAAACACTATGCAGCCTTGGGTTGAGCATTGCCAAATATGACATGACAACCTTCCACTCTTTCCTCTTCCTCAAGGTACTTCTACCCAGTGAGAACAGTAAACAAGCAATAGGACTTTGTGACCCAGGGCACAAGCCTCAGGCTCGATGAACAGATTTGCACCCTAGCTCCTTTATAAGCATGATTTTGGAGACGCAATTTCACCTCTCCCAGCCTCAGTGTCTTTATCTGTAAATGGGAAACATAATTCATCCATCATAGTCTGGTTGCAAGGATTAAATTCAATAAAGTCTTAAAGCATAGTCTACCATATTGTAAGAACTGAATTATGATTTAAAAATATATAACCACTATGAAAAACAGTTTGGCAGTTCCTCAAAGAAAAAAAGAAAGAGAAAGAAAGAAAGAAAGAAAGAAAGAGAGAGAGAGAGAGAGAGAAGGAAGGAAGGAAGGAAGGAAGGAAGGAAGGAAGGAAGGAAAAAAGAAAGAAAGAGAGAGAAGGAAGAAAGAAAAAGAAAGGACATAGAGTTACAAGTTATCACATGATGCAGCAATTCCACCCCTAGATAAAACCCCAAAGAAATAAAAGCATATGTGCACACAACTTAAACACAAATGTGTGCTTAGCCCTATTACAAATAGTGCTACTAGGAACCCCAAAACTAGCCCAACCATCTGTAACCAAATGAAAAATTTACACACACATGAGGAAATAGTATTCAGCCACAAAAAAGGATGAAGTGCTACTATTTGCTACAACATGGATGAACCTCAAAACGGCACACTAAGCAGGGGAAAAAAAAACACACACAAAGTAACACATATTGTGTAATTCCGTTTTTATAAAATGCCCAGAATAAGCAAGTCCACAGAGAAGAACAGATTGGAAGGACACAGAGGTTGGGGGGAAGAGGAAAGGAAAAACTGCTTCATGGGGACAGGGTTCCCTTAGGGGCACATGAAAATGTTCTAGTAGAGTTGTATGATGCTGTGACTACATTGTTCAATTAAAAATGATTAATGTTGTGTTGTATAAATTTCATCTCAATTTTTTAGAACAAGTTTCACCTGCTGGCTGTACTTCTGGTCTTGGGCCAGTTATGGCCCTCAGGTGGGTTAAAATTTTCCCCAGAAACCATGGGGCCCAGCAGGAGTCCTGTACATCAATGTAGTTCTCAGTTTCCAGTGTAAGTACCGTAGGCAGACACTGCCCACGTGGAGTTCATAGACCTTTAGGTGTGTTGCTTAGCTCTGGAACCAAGTTCCCATCTTGTTCCCACAGTTTGCAATATCTGTACAAAACATTTAAAAGCACTGAACCTGAGCCTTCTCATCAACGAAATGGAAGGAGCAGTCCCACTAACCTCAGAGTTACAATGACGATAAAGGCTCCATTTCCTAGGGCTGTCCCAACAAATGTTCACAGCCTATACACTCCAGGTGAGCATGCTGTGATCCCAAGTGACTTAGAACAACGAATTTATTCTTTCACAGTTCGGAAGGTCAAAAGTCTGAAATCAAAGTATTATCAGGGCCATGCTTTCTCCAGAAGTTCTAGGGGAGAACCTTTTCCTGTCTGCCCGCTTCTGGGACTCCAGGCATTCCTTGGCTTGCAGCTGTATCTCCCTACAATCTCTGCCTCAGTCTTCATTCGGCTGAGTTCTCCCCTTCTCTGTCCCAGATCTCCCTCCATCTCTCTCTTATAAATGCATTTGTCATTGGATTTAGGGCCCATCCAGACAATTCAGGAGTATCTCAAGATCTTTATCTTAACTATACACACCCTTTTTCCAATTAAGATCACATTCACAGATTCTGGGAGTTAAGACATAAATATATCTTTTGAAGGCCACCATTCAGCCCACTATGGAAGACACCCAGGTAAAGTGTTTTCATGCACTCAGTAAGGACAGATATTCATTATTCATATCATCAACATCATCGTCATTATTCTTATTACCTAAGCTATGTACTGGGCCCTCTCTAGGACAGAGTCCATTTGGAGCCCTCATCTTGCTGGGGCTCTTTCCAGAATACAACATTCTATTCCCTTCCTTAGTAGCCTGAACCTTCTGGTGCTCCCAGTCCTGGCTCCCGTTTCTAACTGGATTCTTGATGGGTTTGTGCAGCTCTTCCCCCATCACCATCAAGCACTTGAAGCTTCCTATTTCTGGTCCCTACCCGCTTTTCTGATATAATATCATTATACCTGGGATTGCAGTCCTGATTGATCTCTTGGGCTCCTTGTCCTAGACTACCCAGTGCCCTTACAGAGTTGCTTCTCTGTAGCCAACAGCTCCCTCTGCCCCATCCCTTCCATCTGGGTCCTGCTTCCCCCTGGCTGAAGCTGAGGGACCAACATATTTCAGTCCTTAACTGGAGAGCTTATAAAAATTAAAGGCCCAGGATATATACCTAAACCCATTAAATCAGAATTCTGGTGAGTAGAACCCAGATGACTTTTTTGTTTTTTTCTTTCTCAGGTGATTCCAATGGAAAGTCAAGATAGAAAATGCCTACCCTGGGGCATAAGTACCCAAGAACAATATTGCCACATCCCCATCTCTTGGGAATTTTAAAGGCTTGGGGATGTATCAATACTATTCAAGGATTTAATCTCCTGTATAGGTATTATAAGAAATGGACAGTGCTGAGGAGAGTCCTAGAACAGAAGAAGATGCAATGGCAAAAGCCTTGGTTTGGGCAACAGGTTGGAATCAAATCTTGCCACTTACTAAGAAGCATGGTCTGGGGACCAGCAGTTAGTGTAATGGCTATGTCGCTGGACTCTCACGTAGTCGACAGCAGTTCGAGTCCCGGACCCAGTAGCTTAAACTCAATGCCAGACGCATGTGCATGTGTGCCCAAGATCCTGAGAGGAGAATGGAGGAGAAGGGATTGCAGCATGGCCATCTCCCCTGGGGGATGATTTCTCACTTTCTGTCTCTCTATCTCTCTCTGTCTTTCTGGCGAGCACACATGCCCTATATCAAAAACCTCTCAAAAAAAAAAAATGGTCGAACCACATCCCTTAATATCTCTGAAGTTCTAGTTTCTTGTGCTTAAGATGAAGTATATACTACTTATCATACAAACTAGTGTGCAGAAGTGATAGACCTCGACATCTAGCAAAATGGTCCATAATAGAAGTGAATCAAAACCCCTCCTTCTTAGCTGGTTCAGTGGTACAGCAGAAATAACTGTAAAGTAATGCTGGATCCATAAGGAAGATGGTGGTTTCAGTTCCCAGTCAACTACACTCAGGGTGCAGTTGCCATAATCCTGGCTGGCTGGAAAGATTTGTAAGGGTCATGGCATGAGACCCTGTTGAGAGTGCTTGCCTTTCGCTTTCTCCTCTCTCTCTCTCTCTCTCTCTCTCTCTCTCTCTCTCTCTCTCTCCTCTCTCTCTCTCTCTCACTTTCATGAAAAAAAAAAGAAACAAACAAACTTTAAAAAGTGAACAGTAAAAACTCATTCCCTTCCTCCTGGAATTTGTAAAAAGTTTAAATCTAGTCACAAACACCAGAACTATGCCTTCTATAAATGGCTCCTTGGCCCTGGAAAAGGGTCATTTGTGTGGTTTATATTCTTTAACATGTATTCACCAGATTAGGAGCAAGTCCTCAAATCCACTCCCAGGCGATTGACTAGGTTAGGTGAAATGGTGGGGCCAACCTGACTATGCTTCAGTCCACCTGATGGTGGTCCGACAAGGCTCACAGACTGCGGCACACAGAGACCTGACGTCATGATGGGATAGGCAAGCTGACAGATGTGTAAGTTCCCAGCAAAATCCTCCCTGTTTTCCTACCAAAGGAGAAAGCAAGGAGGCTCTGTGCCTAAGCCGCTTTATCTTCCCTAGAAGCCTCTGGCTGCTTGTTTCTGATCGCCCAGTGTTTTCTTGGTTATCTCTATGATATTAGAGACAGATTTCTTGGTGACACTGGAAGCCAGAACCTACCAGGCTGAGAAGAAAAAAAAATCATATTCTACAAGAGGTCTCTACATTGTCTCTCTGCATTTTCCTTCCCTGGGAACACTCACTGAAACTCTGCTAGCAAAAGTGAAACAAAAAGCAATTTTCCTTGCACTTTCCACCTTTCTGCCCTCTGGATAGCAATTTGCTGATAATTCCATTACAGAACTTCCAAGAAACAGTAAAGACGGAGACACCCTTATTACCTCTTCTCCATCACCTCTTTCTCGTCTCTTTTTTCCCTAGCACCCAGCAAGATGTCTGACACATTCGTCCATTCAGTACTCAGTAAGCATTTATGGAGCACCTGTTATTCGCCTCCCTCCCTGCTCTGTCCTTCACTGTGCATACTCAGTGTCTGACACATAGAAGACAACCCACCAAATAATTGTTAAAGTGAAGTAAACTTATTTAGAGCCCACCCACATTGATGAACCAATTGCAGATATGTTAGCAAAATCCAGGAGACCGTGACATTCTTATAAGAAAGCTTGCATCAGTTCTTAAAATCTTCACCATAAAAGGTATCTTAGAGCTTAGTTAGACCATTGAGTCCAACTGTAGACCCCCAAATGATTCTGATGTCCTTACACTCATCAGCCCAAATTCCCATCCCAAGCCATTTCACCATGGCCAGCAGAGCTGCATGAGCTAGCCGCTGCCTGCCCTCACCTCCTCCTGCTCCATCCCTCTCCTCACTATGTCCAGCCACACTGGTCTCTCCATTCCGGATACACTGAGCTAATTCCCACCTCTGGGCTTTTGCATTTGCTGTACCCTCTAATTACTCAGGTCTCACCTCAGAGGTTATGTCCTTGGAGACACATTCTCCACCACAATCTACTGCACATACAAATATGCTTGCACACAGATATGCACACATGCATACACATACACATGCACACACATGCATACCACAAACACACACACACAGTCATTCTTTTACATTCCCTTTACTGTGTTTATGGCACCCATCATTAGCTACAACTGTCTTTCTATCTATCTGTTAACTTGTCTATTGTCTGCCTCTACCTCTAGAATAGAAATTTCATGAAGGCAGTGATCTTTTATGTCCTTTCAATACTGCATCCATGTGTCTAGCACATCCCAGATGCTTAATAAGTATTAGGTAAATGTCTTTTTATGGTCCATTGAACTAGTAGAAGGTGATCCTTCAGCCCCCACCTGCAGACTTTAAGTGATGGAAGGAGGGATCTCACCCCCTCCCAAGGGAAGCCCATTTCATCACTGGTCAGTTGATAATGTTAGAAAAATGTTCCCAATGCCAAGCTGTCACCTGCCTCCCTCTCACCTCCTGCTATGAATTCTCATTCCTTGTAGCTGCTCCAAACAAGGAAGGTCCTCCTGCCACATGACGGTCCTTCAAATATTTGAAAACTGTTAAGTTTCCTCTCAGCCTTCTATTGTCCAGGTGAACGGCTTCCTGGAGATGTTGTCAAGAAACAAGGCCGTGTTTGTTTTTGGTGACTGTGCCCATAAAACACTCCAGCTTCCTGAACCTGTAAATGGCCTGTGTTTTCATTTTCCAGGACAGCTGCCGACAAGTGGCCAGGGTGGTGCCTGCGCTTGCAGTTTCCCCATCCCCAAGCTGTTCCTGGGAAGTGTCTGAGTGTCGTCTTTACAAGACCTGAGAAATGTGCTTCTGACTCTATCAATTCCTAAGCATGGTTCTTAGAGACTCCTTTGACAAAGAGAGAGAGAGGTGGGAGAATGGAAGCCCCTACAGCAGCCCACTGCAGCGTGGATGCAATGAAAGGAGCATAAACTTTGTCTTCCTTCAAATGCTACCTTTCTCTCCTCGGACTTCCGCAAGAACTCTTTCCCGTGTACCCTTCCACCACCCCAACAACTGCATTTGCTATCCAGTTTCAATGCTTTATTCTCTTTATAGCTCTTGCTGCTACTTATCTACTGATATTTAGCCACTTGTTGACTTTCTGTTTCCTTGAGGACAGGAACCTTAACTGTCTTAAATAGCATCTTATCACCAGTGCCAAAATGAGCACTTTCAGTACTTAATAATCCATAAGTAGACATGCAAATGGTTTTGAGATATCAGACAAGTCACCTAACCTCTCTGAGTCTTTGTTTCCTCCTCTGTAGAATACAGCTGGAGCAGAGACAGAAAGTAATCCCTCATCACCAGGCTGTTGCACAGAACAAGCCAGGCGATGGCTCTGGAAGAACTTTGCCAGTTGTAACTTCATCAAATGTTGAGGGTTACTATGCTGTGCACTTACACAGAAATAGCCCTGTAAGCAAAAAAAGTCAGAGGGTGTCCCTTGGGTGTGATTGGAGGGCCTTCTTGCCCCAATGAGTCTCCCTTATCTTTTTACTATCTGAAAGTTCCACCATTAGACATTCCTTTCAGTAAAGGCACGTTCCCACTGAAACAGAAATGCTTTGTTCAGTTTGAAGATGGAAGTATAGAGATAATGGAGAAGATAGCTTATTTTTTCTCCATCTCAACTACTTTTCTTTCATCCCCTGAGTCTTGCAAACTTTTCCAACACTTCAGATGCATGAGCCTGGATTACTCTGGCTGCCAACTATTTTTAAAATGGAGGGATGGACCTCACTATCACCGGCCTATCTTTCCAGCCCAGCTTAGGACTGCAGAGGCATTTTCCATCTGGTTCTCAGTTGGGTTGCAACACACATTTCATAGCAGGGAAATCTCACCGTGCATGTGTTTCCTGTTCCACTCTTGCCAAAAGAAAACTGGACTCCAAAGATGAAGCTCAAGGCAAGGCTTTGGCCCAGACGGGCCCAGCAGGATTATCACTGTCTGGAAGCAGAGGCGGGGTATCCCCCATGCCTTTAGGAGAGGTGAGAAGAAGTGAATATGGCAGAAGCATTATGCCAACTCCCCACAGTGTTGCCCACATGTCAGCCAATCCACCCACCTGTCATTCCCAATGCCCTCCCTCTCTCTCCCACATTCCAACCTTGGTGAAATCCATCTCCAAAAAGCCAACCATTTATTTAACAACCAAGGATTCAGCTCTGCCCCAAGCTAAGAGCAGAGATGGTCACTGTTATCTAAGACTTTATAGTCAGGTGAGAATATGGCAAACAATACAGAACAACATGCAGTGATAAAGGCATAGATATAAAGGAATAGATATTCCTGGGATACTAAAGTACTAAGAGGATGAAAATAAAGGAGGACAGTTTTTTAAAGTTTAAGAAAGCCTAAGAATGCTTTGAAGGGAGGAAGTAGAGAACAGATGTCAGTTACCCCAGAACTGAAAGTAAGGGGATTAAATCCTAGGGAGCCGAGTATGTGAAATGAGAGTAAAGCAACTTCAAGGAAGTGCAAGGAGGGTACTTAAGCTAGAGGGAAGGGTGAGTGAGAAGAAGTAGAGAAGAAGACCTAGCGGGCTGGTCCAGGCACTGCTAGATCCCACACAGCTGACTAGGGTTCAAAATCTGGTTCTGTCAGCTTGGAAAACATGCAGGGCATATGTGTGTGTGCCCAGGATCCTGATGAGCTGGAGAATTGAAGGAAATAGAGTGTGGACAGGCCCCAATGGGGGTGGGGGAGATAGCTAAAGGGTACCCTCTCTCTCTTTCTCTCTCTCTCTCCTGTTCTCTATCTCAATTTTACATGTGTATTCATGCACATGTAAAATGTGCATGTGCCCTCTGGCATAAAAAAAAAAAAAAAAAAAAAGACCAAGTGAACAAAAGGACCAGAGAAGGAAAAGAGGTGAGAGATAATGGAAGGCTAGAAGTGTGGACTGAGGAATTTTTACTCGTATCATAAAATGTCATGTCATATCTTTTGTACCTTAAAGAGGGAGTTAATGAAGAGATTCAGAATTTATCGAAGTCGCATTTAGACAAATTAATGCAACTGTAGTTTAGAGAATGGATTTTGAAGGAGGCTCAAAACAAGAGTGAAAAACAGGAGGAGCTATGGTAAAACCACCTAAATGATGGTTACACCTGAAACAAGGCAGTGGCCATTAAGGGAATGGGAAGAAGTCCAGTTGAGCATGTTGAGTCCAAGGGTGAGATAGACCTGGATGCTTTTCCTAATAGTGCTGCTTATCTAATGACATGGCCCTGAGTGAAGAAACAAGCATCTGTGCAAGTCACTGTTCCTGGAAAATAAAAAAGGATGCTGTTCTGCTTGCTGCATTGTGAAGATTTGAGCTACAAAGGTCGAATGTCCAATATAGAACCTACATAGTAGGTCCTTAACACATAGTAGCCTTCATGTTTTCCACTATTATTGAAAAAGAGAGGGCCAGAATGCTGCATCCACCAACCATCCACATCCACAAAGCCAAAAAGAATACTTTGGGCTACCTGACATTGTATCAGACTCAAAGCATCCTATCTCTTCCTCAACAGACAGACTTGTAAATAAACTCATTGTTTTAATAAAGAGAAAAATAAACAGAACTCTGAAAAACCTTCAACCCATAGGTATTCAGTGCATGCCTTCTGCATGCCTGTTCCTACACTCGAAACCATGCTGATCAAAAAAAGAATCTAATGAAGTTTCAGGTGCAGCACTTGACCTCAAGAAATTTCTCGTCTGGTTGGGGAAATAAATGAGAAATGCATGAAACCATTGAGAACAATGCCTCTTTTCAAGTCTTATCTCAGTGGAAGTCTTTACAGCTTTTGTCCCCAGTGACCTTCTCCTCCCTGAGACTCGCTTCACCCTTCATTTTAGGGCACACTGTATACAAATGGACTTTTTTTTTTTAATTCTCTTTCCTTGGTTCTTCTGTCTTTAATGTCAGTGATTCCCAGGGTACTTTGGTTCCCTTGCCTCCCCACCACACACAGCTCCCAAAACCACACACGTGAGTCCATGGTTTTGGCCACTAAGAGTTTCATACTGGGGGACCAACAGTTAGCGTAATGGCTATGTCGCTGGACTCCCATGTAGTCGACCGCGGTTCAAGTCCTGGATCCAGTGGCTTAAAACTCACGCCGGGCACGTGTGCATGCATGCCCAAAATTCCAAGAGGAGAATGGAGAAGAAGGGATTGCGGCGTGGCCATCCCCCCGGGGGGTGATTTCTCGCTTTCTATCTCTCTGTCTCTCTCTGTCTTTCTGGCCAGCGCACACGCCCTATAGCAAAAACCTCTCCAAAAATAGAAGAGTTTCATATTAGCTTAGAGCTGAGTAGCTACACCACTTCCAGCTAGCAACTCCTGGGTACCTCACATGCACGCCAGACATGACATCTACAAGGTAGGACCTATTGGTTTTTCTCAAACCTCAGGCCATAACCAAATTAATAATATTGCTATGCACTTAGCTGCCAAGTTCCATTCACTGAGCAGTCAGAGCATAATGGTTAAAAGTACAAGTAATCAAACAAGACTGCCTGGCTTCAGGTCCCAGCTCTTATTTTCTCTATGATTTGCAAGTCATTACACATCTGTATGCTTCCATTTCTTCATCTGCAAAGTACATACTTTAACAGCTCATATCCCACAGAGTGGTTAAAAGGATAGAATGAGTTAATATTCCTACAAAGTGCATCAAACAATGTCTGACATATAGTGAGTGATATGTGTTTGCAATTATTATCTTCAATTCCTCTTGTTTCTTTATTCTGGTTACTGCTGTCTGTGTTAGAAATTTACTCTCTAGGCAAATGTTCTCAAAGCAACTGCAACTCACCCAAGTGAGTGAATGTCCCCTAGGGTTGAGGCCCAGGTGATATTTGGGTGACTCTCATGCGAATGCCAAGACCATCTAATTCTTGGTTCTCTGGTCCCAGAATCCTGGTGTCTAACTCAGTCAGCATGGGTGAGAGTAGATCAGAAAATGCTGCCCCCTCCACAGTCACCCATCCACAAAGTCCCATTACTCCACCAGAATGCTGCCTACTTTGCTTTCCTTTCATATTTCCTGGTCCTTTTCAGTTTAAAGACAGGTGAGAAAAAGAAAGCAAGCCTGCCTTTGACTCCCCACTTGTTCTCCCCTAAGAACCCCTCCTTCTGAATTGATAAGGGTGAGAACATTGAAGGCAACGATAAGACCTCTGTTCCCAGCTCCTCTCCCTCCACTCCCTCCGGCTCAGCTTTGAAGTACCAAAAACCCTGCCTCTGTAACCTGATTGTGTTATCTTCACAGCCAAGGTAAGAGAACAGAAAATGACTTTATGGTTTCCCGTAAGTAACCTTCTCCAAAGTCATGCTTTCTTATAAAAGAACGGGGAGAAGACTTGGCTTTCCAGAAATCAGAGTACTGTTGGGCACAGACAAGATTCCCCATCCAGGTGTAGAGCAGTGACTCTCAACCATAGAGACATTTGGCAAAGTCTGAAGATAGTTCCAATTATTGCAACTTGGGGCAAGAGGGTGCTACAGGTATCTGGCTAGTAGAGGCCACTAAGTATCCAACAATGCACAGAATAGCCCTGACAACAAAGAACCAGCTGGCACAGTATAGCAATAGTACCAATGTGCAGAAACCCTTGTTTAAGAAAGGAAAGGGATAAAATGAGAGAAAGATCCTTCTACTACCAAAGAAGGTAAGATACCATGGAATTTTCATTCACTACTTGTTCATCCTTCAAGTATCTACACTCCTAAGAGATCTCAAAGCCCACCATAGTTTTAAACTGTGTACAAGAAAAGTAATATCTATTTATTTTTTCTACCACAAGAGCTGATAGGCTTTTGTGGGAGAAGACACGTTTGTGGTGCCTAGAAACCTTACTTAGTTCTGGCTCTGCCCCTGGATAGCTAGTCCTGTAAACAAATCCCTTCAAAAAGTAGGGAGAGGAGCTCAGAGCTTTCTAGGAGACTCTTAATTCTATAGTTCTATGGCATGGGGCAGGGAGGGGTAGGGCAAGTATGTTGGACAAGGACTGGAAAGAAGAGACCCCTGAACTGGGCCTAGGACAGGAAAGGGCAGGCATGATGCAACAAATCAAGAAGGAAAAGAGGATTTTAAGAGTATCTTGAGGCCAGCCCATGACCTAGAGATCCCACATGACTGAGGGCAAGGTTCAGGTCCCAGACACAAAAGTTTGGAAAACACACAGGACATGTTTGTGTGCTTGCCCAAAAGCCAGAAAAGAGAAAGAAATGGAGAAGGGATTGTGGTGTGACTGTTCCCCAAGGATGGTACTTTCCTGCTCTTCCTCTCTAGCAAGCACACTTGCCCTTTAGCAAATTATAAATAAATAAATAGATAGGTAGGTAGAACCTTGAAATGGAGATGAAATGTGTGCCTGGCACATTGTAGTTCCTCATGTGCTGGCCCCATTTACCCTTTTAAAAAAATTAGTATTCAAAAAAATTTAAATAAAAATAAATACTTTTAGGAAGGTAACAGTTTCCTAGGGCAGTACCTGAATTAACTGTTCACTTCAGTGCCTGTCAAGTGCCTTTGTTAGATGGGGAAGAAATGTCTCTAGAGGAATATAGATATGATTTCTTGCCATTAGGATTCTTGTTTTGTTAAATGAGAACACGTCTCACTATTTTTATAGCTTATTGGAAAAGGAACTCATTGAAGATTGATCTTACGGAAGGAAAAATAAAAAAGGTGAAAAGATGAAACTAACTAGAGTGGGATCCTGATCTGACCACCTGACAACCTCCATAGTCATAGGCAGACACTTTGAGGCCTTCACGACACTTCAGGAAGGGAGAGCTGGGAAGACCTCCGAGACCATCTACCTGAGTGATTCGCCAACCCTCATTCCAACATAATTTTATATTTATATAACATATTTATATTGTCAATTTAATGGGAAACACACAATTTAAGAAACCTAAAATGTAAGTGAATTTGTTTTAGTAACCTCAACAACTGGGTCCATGGTTCTTTCTTTAAAAACATTAGTTTTAGGGACCAGCAGTTAGCGTAATGGCTATGTCGCTGGACTCCCACGTAGCCGACCGTGGTTCGAGTCCCGGATCCGGTGGCTTAAACTCACACCGGGCGCATGTGCGTGCGTGCCCAAGATCCTGAGAGGAGAATGGAGGAGAAGGGATTGCGGCGTGGCCATCCCCCTTGGGGGGGTGATTTCCTGCTTTCTGTCTCTCTGTCTCTCTCTGTCTGTCCGGCGAGCGCACGCGCCCTATAGCAAAAACCTCTCCAAAAAAAAAAAAAACATTAGTTTTAGAACAGTTTGAGTTTCATAGCAACACTGGGTGCAAAGTACAGAGATTTCCCTTATCTCCCCTGCCCCCACACATTCATAGCCTCTCCCATTATCAACATCTCCCACCAGAGTGGTACATTTGTTACAACTGAATCGACATTGATGTGTTATCACCCAGAGTCCATGGTTTAACTAGGGTTCACTCTTGGCATTGTACATTCTATAGATTTGGACAAATGTATAATGACATGTATCTGCCATTCTAGTATCATAGAGGATAGTATCATTGGTGCAACAAATTCTCTGTCATACTCTTCAGAGTGGCTAAAGAAGAGCCACATAACCTTTTGCAATCAAGAAATCCCCAGAAGGACCAGACCACGTCTGAATCTGTGCTCTGCCTATTCATCCTTCCCTCCTCCTTAACTCCTGACAACTATCAGTCTTTATAAGCCTCTGTAGTTTCGTCTTTTCCAGAATGTTGAATTGTTGGAATCATATAGTATGCACCCATTTCTGTTTGGCTTCTTTCACATAGTAATATGCATTTAATCCTCCAGGTCTTCTCATGACTTGATAACATATTTGGGGGCTCTGACTAATACCCCATTGTCTGTCTATATCACAATTTATTCACCTACTGAAGGACATCATGGTTGATTTCTAGTTTGGGCCATTATGAGTAAATGCTATAAACACCCGTGTACAGGTGTTTAAGGAGACATAAGCTTTTATCCATGTGCTGAGAAATGGCCATGTACGTGTGAGGCATTGTGTGTTATGACCTCTGGACAATGTCTGGAGAAGAAATAGATTATTGCGTTTCCTGGAGAGAACCTTCACCCTCTTTAGAGTCTTTTCTATTAAAAAATGGTGGCTAGATTGGCTGGCCCCATAGCCTAGTGGTTAAGGTAGCCAGATACCATATGGTCTACTACTTTTTGAATCCCCACTCCAGCAGCTTGAAAAACACACCAGACAAATGTGCATGCATGCCCCCAAATACAGAAAGGATGGAAAAATGGAGAAGGGATTGCGGAATGACCACGCCCCATAGGGAGTGCTTTCTCCCTCTCTCTGCCTTTCTCTGGCAAACACATGTGCCTCTGGCAATTAAAAAAAAATGGTAGCTAGAAAAAAGTTAAATGTTATAGATCATGTAAACAAGATTTTGAGAGAAAAAATGACTTCTCAGACATCCACAGTTCTTTCCTGATAGGCTCAAAAGATTAGTCCTGACTCCCTGCTAACCTGCTGGTTTCTACCTCCTCTACTTTTTTCAGATACTCTTATCTAAAAGTCCCTCTTCTCTTGACAAGAGGGACGGTGCACCCCACCAGAACCATCCATTGGTGCAATAAATTCTGTCATATCCTTAAGAGTGACTAAAGAAAAGTTACACACCTTTTGGCAACCAAGAAGTCCCTGGAAGGACCAGGCCAAGTCTGAGGCAGTGAAGTACAATGACATGTATCTGAAATCAGATTCAGTTCTTTGCTCAACAAAGACTTTGGGGAACATACGTGTTCAAGTCCTCCATTCCAGGGGTGCAGCTACGACAGTGATCAGGGTAGCTTAGGGCACCTGAGTTCCTGGCTGCAACTTATCAGCTGAGTAACCTTGAAAAATGGCTCAATAGCTCTGAGTCTCAATTTTTCCACTTGTAAATGGAACTTTTTTTAAAGCACCTCCCTTAGAGAATGTGAGGTAACACCTGTACATCTTTCAGTCCAATGCCTGGCAGGGAGTACACCTCAGTACAAGTTTGTTACAGATGCCAGCAGGCAAAATGAGAGCCCTGGGGCTAACCAGATGGAGATTTGTGTTAAAACTCTAGGACAAATGGCTTGTGGGAACTTCCCCCATTAAATGATACCCATGAGTAAAATCAGGTACTTTGGTCTCAATGTAGGGTCTTATCTGCTGATTAACACCCTCACTTACCCCAACCTTCATGCAATGGTCTCAAAGAGAATATAAAATGCATCCCCTTCCCAGAGGGTGACTTGCCCTTTCTTTTGTTTATAGACTATTTTTTAATCCAGGTGTGCTAGTGTCTCTCAGAACCACACTTACCTCTGACATGAATGCCATAGGCAGGACACCTAAGCCTCCTTAGCTGCAACAAAGTCTGTGGCTCCCTCCAGGACCAGTATCATAGCTCAAGCATTTGCCAACGGCCTACAACTGAGCAGAGATTTAGCCTGACATGTCTACACCTCTGATTTTTGCAATTATTTGTGTTTTAAATTCACAATGTTTCTCAAAAGCTTAAAAAAATGAAAGGGAAACATCTCCTATTGATTTGTCAGTGGATCTTCCAAGGCCTAGGTTAATGGAGCACTCAGTAGTGACTTCATTAGGTGAAGGTTGCCCCTTTCTGACGGAGATTCTCATATTCATCCATTTTTGTGTATTCTAAATGGCTTTGAAGGTCCTGAAGAATCAATGGCACTTTCATAAAATCTCTAGGCTTCCATTGTCTTGGTAATAAGGGCCCTCAAGATGATGAACTTTACTTTCACGTGAAGACTTCAGTAACTATTCTGGTCAAAGGGCTTGAGGCACAGTCAACATCTGGTCAATGGACCTTGGAAAACCCTATCTGACCCTAGGAAGGCCTACAGGCATCTTTAATGGCTACTGACACTTAGGACTCCATGTAAAATGACCCCAGAAAAATAGGAACCAAGCTCTTTGCATTCAAAGGAGGTAGTGGGATGGTTTCAGCATAACCCAAGGGGAAATTTTAATGCAGACAATAAAGTGAGGCTTTGGGAATGAGCATAGAATTGCAAAAGTTCTCTGCTTTCTTTTCTTTTCTTTTTTTTTTTTTCCTCTCTCTCTCTGTCTGCTTTCTAACACTGGGAGAAGAAAGAATCCAGAAAACACTCCAGACAAGTGATTAACAAACTCATTTGTTAGGTTTGGATAATGGTTTTGTCCCCCAAAGTTTCATGTTTTTCAGTGTTTGGTGGGGGAAGTGATGTCTAGTGGGCAGTGATCAGGTCATGATGATTACATTGTGGAGATCACACTCTTATGAATAGATTTTTTTTTTGAGAGGTTTTTGCTATAAGGCACGTGCACTTGCCAGACAGACAGAGAGAGAGAGACAGAGAGACAGAAAGCGAGAAATCATCCCCCATGGGGGATGGTCACGCTGCAATCCCTTCTCCTCCGTTCTCCTCTCGGGATCTTGGGCACGCACGCACACGTGCCTGGCGTGAGTTTAAGCCACCGGGTCCAGGACTCGAACTGCAGTCGACTACATGGGAGTTCAGCGACATAGCCATTACACTAACTGCTGGTCCCATGAATAGATTAATGGTGACTATGAGACCCAGTGAGTTCTTTGTTTTCCGTATCTTTATGTTGATTATTCAATGTATACTATCAAAAGCTGACATTGAAGAAGAGTCATCCTAAGGATTAACTTCTCTTTCTCTTTTTTTCTTATTTTTTAACATTTTCTGATCTGTTTCCAAGTGCTTTATATGTATATATTTATTATTATTATTTTATACATTCAGTTGCTACACATCATTTGGCTTGCATAGAGAATTTACCCAACATGAAATACACCTTGGACCAGTCCAGTTGGACTACTATGCATGATATCATCAACATGTAATAAACCATTTCTGTGTCCCACAACTGTTTTGCCTCTCTATTTTTCCTTCCCTATTCTTGTTCCCTCTCCTACCCTCCTTCCACACTGTCTCCAGAGACCCAGGGAGTTCTGATTTTCTTGAGATGAAGTCAGTTCTCATGAAAATTGGTTGCTATAAAAGAGAAAGAACAGGGAACCAGCAGTTAGCGTAATGGTTATGTCGCTGGACTCCCATGTAGTCGACCGCGGTTCGCGTCCTAGACCCGGTGGCTTAAAACTCACGCCGGGCACGTGTGCATGCGTGCCCAGGATCCCGAGAGGAGAATGGAGGAGAAGGGATTGCGGCGTGGCCATCCCCCCTGGGGGCTGATTTCTCACTTTCTGTCTCTCTGTCTCTCTCTGTCTGTCTGGTGAGCGCACGCGCCCTATAGCGAAAACCTCTCCAAAAAAATAAAAAGAGAGAGAGAAAGAACTGCCCACAGCTCACTGTGAACAAAACTGTCATCCTCTATGCTTCTGGTGGCCACGTTGTAGGCTGGGTCCAATGTCAGGCCTATGCTTTTGGACTTTCCAGACACCAGAACTGTAAATCAATAAACCCTTATTTCTTTGTAAATCACTTAGTCCCAGGTATTTCTGTCAGCAACACAAGAACAGACTAAATCACTGATCTTCAAGGCTCTGATCACTTTCATTGTCTGTGAAATTTGTTCTTTATCTCCAGAGTCAGATCCAAGTTCCTCAGCCTGGCTTGCAAAATCTCTAATAATTTGTTCCCAATTTAGGGAACATATTGTAATAGCAAAAGTTAGGGCAAAAGATCACAGCAGTCAAAGGGGAAAGAGCCAAGTTCGAGGCCCAGCCCTGGTACTCAGTTGTTCTGAATGCTCAGACAAGTTACACAGTGCAACTCTGTAGAAAGGTCTTCCACTTGACAGAGAGAAACAGAGGCCCAGGATTAACTGGTTTTGCCAGTACACATGATAATAAAAGGCAGAACTGGGACCAAAATAAAGCCTATCTCCTGAATCCCAGGCTGGGACCACTACACCACACCTGCCTCTTCCCTCCTCAGAACATCCTGAAAACACACTCCATGAAGCTCTTTGAATTGCTTTTGCACTTTTGCAAGTTATTGCTAATTAAAGTCTCCCACTTATCCTCTGCTTAAATGTTGTATCTCTCTTTGCTTTCATCTGCTGTCCACGTTCTGCTCTTTAAATACTTACCTAAGAATAGTGTTCCTCAGGTGACCTTCTCTTTGTATCTTCTCTTGAGAGAATTTTCACTCTTTCCACCCATTTTTTCCTCTCCCTGATCACAAACTGAACTTCAGCTTATAGAAATTAGAAAAAAGTCAAAAATACTATACACAGTCCCTGACCACTATAGTTTATTCTCTACAAACTCACCTTCATGTTAAACTGTGCTAACTGGCTTTGCATGGCATAGTGGGTGTAAGGGAAAGAACACACCTGGTTCTTTGATGTAATAGTCCTAGATGCAAGTATATTTCCTACTGAAGGAAAATGGTATAGTCATAAAAATTATAATGTGGCCTTTGAGCGAATAGTAGTCAGTGAGAAAATATGTAAAAAATAGAGAGGAAAAAAGAGAAAGACTAAGTTGGTGCTGTGGGAATTCAGAGGAGAGAAAGTTGGATGAGAACAGGGATGGAGGAAATGAAAATTGGCCTGGGCCTTGGAGGATGAGTTCTACGAAAAAATGCAGAGAATATGGGCTGGTCCTGTGGCACGAGGTTAAGGGAGCCAAATTTTAAATGGCTGATGCTCATTCAAATCTCAGTCCTGGTGGCTTAAAAAAACACACCAGCCATGTGTGCATACATGCCCCAAATCCTGACACAGTGGAGAAATGAAGGAGAAGGAATTATGGTGTGACCACGCCCCCACTGGGAGGTGCCTTCTGTCTTGGTCTCTCTCTGCCTTTCTCTGGCAAAAGTGGAAGAAAGAAACAAGAAAAGAAGAAAGAGACAAAAGAAGAAAGGAAGAAGGGAGGGAAATAAAGGAAAAAAGAGAGAAAGGCAGAGAGTAGAGAGATAGGACTGGCAAGAACTCCAATAATGCTCTTCAGTCTTCCATTACACATTGATCTTACCAGACTTCAACAAGAGCTAGCATGCTGAACAAGTTGGATTTGTGGGGTGTGAGAAGAAAGCACCTTTACTGGGCTTCTAGTGTCCCCTTAAAATGTGTTCAGTGAGGAAAGGTCATCCCCTGCCCTCAGATGGAAACTTGTACAACGCAATGAGTTTTTTAATCATTCCCAGTTTAAAAAAGTCAATGTCTCTATATCACCAAACGCAGCCTGAATTCAGATACCAGGATGCCCATTCATTCAACAATGCACACTCCAAACTTCATTCCAAGATTGATCTTTTCCCCTTTCTAGGTAAGGCCTGTGTTAGATGAGAAGGCTATTTCTGGGACTCCTCTTTTACCAATGTACTAAGTGGTTTCTGCACCTCTGGAGTTGGGGAGATAGGAGTACATAAAAGTTCATGCTCATCTGGTATTGCTATAAACTTAAGCTCCCTGAGTATGGCAGATATTCTAAATAACTCTTTTTCTTTGGAGACAAAAACTTTCATGCATTTTTTGGAGACCCTTCCTTGATAGCAAGAGATCTCTGATCCACAGCTCCCTCAATGGAAGATCCAGCTACCTCTGTTCCAACTGATGGTTCACTCCTACTTCTCCCAAAACATGTCCATACCTCTGTGCCTGGTTCTAGGCAGTCCTCTGGAACAGAGTCCATTGTAAGCCCAGTTGCTCTCCCCTCATACATATCCACATCTGGACCACAGAAATGGTCATGTGTCTTCATCCCTAGCAAAATCTAAGAGGACAGGCTGCCCAGTGCAGCAACCTCTTCTTTGGATCATCTACCAGCAGCTGACCAGGCCATCAATCACCCCTCAAATGTCTCCAGTGGGAGTCAGACTTGAGTCCACTGTAACCTGTAACTTCTAGAGATAACAGGCCACACTGAGTGGTCCTGCTACAGGATAGTGATAATATGTTGCCTTAGAGGGCCCAGCCAAAAATTCCATATTAACATCCTTCTATATGAGTCTTCAAAAAGTTCATGAGAAATGCATGTTACGAAAACAAATGCAGGACCAACAGGTGGTATGATGTTAAGGGAACTGGACTCCCACATGGCCGACCATAGTTCAAGTGCTGGACCTAAGATGACTTGCTTTCTCACTTTCTCTCTCTCTCTCTCTGTCCCTTTCCACTCAAATTTAAATAAATAAATAAAGTTAAATAAAATAATTATTTCCCTGAAAAAAATAAATAAAAAGAAAACAAATGCATAAATTTCAGAAAAAAATGTTATCAAAATAAGCTTGTACTTTAATTTCAATTTTCCATGAACTCTTTAAAGTCCCCTTGTATAACTCTTTATTGTTCTGTGATTTCCCCAAAAAGCCACAGAAGTCCTTGTTTTATCCTTTTTACAGCAAATGACAGTATTCAAGAGTCATTGGCTGGATGAATAAACACTTTAACTGATACTGTACCAGAAAAGTTTCTGAAATGATAAAGACATCAGTTTAGTTGAAGCAGTTTGTTTAGAAAAGGATCAGGAGCTAAGTGGTAAAAAAAAAAAGTACTGAGAGATATTTGGAGCAGTGAAATCTAGGAGGTGAAGAGCAGAGTGGGAAAATCATAGCTCAGGAATGGATAGATCCAGGGGGACACTTCGCTCTGCCAGTAAGGGTAACTATAGACCAGAAGCAAGTTACTTGAACCCTATGGCTCTCAGCATCCTTACTGTACAATAAATGTCATCCATCCTATCTTGTAATATTGATATAAAGTTTGAGACAATGTTTATGAAATATCTGGTAAAGGGTTTAATTGCACAGTAGGTGGTCGACCTAGGGTAATAAGATTGTCCTTGAGTACACACTATAGATCAGGGAATGTGTTCAAAGTTTAATAGGCACCATTTCACTTACTTCTTACACCAAGCCCATGAGATAGAGAGAAAGTGCTCCTGATTTTTAGCACAAGGAATTAAAGCTAAGTGCCTTGCTGAAAGCTGCAGATCTGGTGAGAGGCAGACCTGAGATTTGGACTTGCATCTCTCTTTCTTCCAAGTCCTCCATATGTTACCCCAACATCCTTGTGCATCTTTACTGAGGGATCATTGCATGTCTCCATGAAAAGACTCTAGGAAAGAAATGCTAGATTGATCTTAAGGAGCAAACATGCTTCAGGATCATGCTAAAAGCAATTACAGTGTTCTTTTCTTCATTAGAAACAGAGGACTTGAGAGAGCAGGATTACTCTCCTGAAGGATTGAGTCCATCTCTTCACATCACTTATTCTACTAAACATAGACTGAGAATCATAAGGAGAGAGTGAAAGCCAAGAAAAGTGAGGATACTGGAGGAAAGCACCTTGCCAACTTTGAAAAGTCCAAATCCCAAGGAAATAGCCACATTCACCTAGAAACATCAACAGAGAAAACTTAGGGTAAACTTGAGGGCAGCTCAGTGCTTCTTTCATCTGACACTGGGAACAAAAGCAAGGGTGACGTGGATATTAACAAAATTCCAGAACATATGATTAGGAAGATAAATGGTGACCATCAAGCTATCCAGATCTAATGCATAAGGCCAGGAGGGCAAACTCAGCGGTGGAATTTGTGAAGGAAAGGCAGACTAGGAGTGCTCTCAGAGGGCCAGTCGAGCTAATGGGGCAGGGTAATAACCTCCAGTGGAGCATCAGCGTTTTCAATAGACCCATAGCACACTTAGATAACAACAACGATAATAACATCTCACAGTGTGCCAGGCCCTATAGAGAGTGCTTTGGACACATGACCTAACTTCATTCTTATCAAAATCCAACAGAGAGAATATTTTAGGGCCAGCCTGTGGCATGGTGGTTTAAGGTAGCTGGTTCCCAATGGCCAACTATGCAATCTGAGTCCTGAACTTAACCTAGAGGCTTGAAAAACATGCCAGATGGATGTGCATTTGTGCCCAAAATCATGGAGAAATGGAGAAGAGATTGTGGTATGACCATCCTCCATGGAGGGTGCTTTCTAACATCCTCTCTCTCACTTTCTCTCCCTCTCCCTCTCCCTCTCTCGTCTTCCCTGCTGAGTGCACACAATCTCTGGCAAAATAAGAAAAAAAAAAAAAAGTAACTTACCCAAGATTTCACACCCAGTAGTGGTAGAACTTGAACTTGTGTTCAAGACTATTCAATTCCTAAATCTCTGTTTAAAATTATTACACTATATCACACAGATTAGAGGGTTAAGGGCTAAACTGGAGATTGAGATGAAAATATAAACAGAGTGGAGGTGTGAACTGCAAACAAAAAAAAAAGAAAAATATTTCATAGGTTTTGAAAGTTGAGGACTTCTGTTCTATTTCATGTCAGCTAAATGACCTTGAGTAAGTTATTTTAAGTCACAGCCCTCTGTTTTTCTCATCCATAAAGTGGAGAGAATAATAGTAACCACCCCCTAGAGTTGTAAGGATTCAATGAGTTAATAATGTGCAAAGCATTTACTGACACAGAGTTAGGACAGCAACTCGCACATAGGAAGTGTTATTTTTGTTACTACTGCTATTAGTGTGGGTGGGCTAGGCTGTGCTTTGAAACTGCTTTTCTGACTACAGAGACCAGATGATTTCACAAGGAGCTTTTTTAGAAATGCATGTGCACTGGAAGAAGCTAACATTTGTTTATCCACAGTAAGACTTGGAAAATACATCGATTTTCCTTTTTTAATAGAGAATCAAATTAGAAGTGTCCTGGGCATTGCACAAGGTGTGGCCAACAGAGTTTTGGAGGTCCCCTAGAATTCTCTGATGGCAATAAGAAACACTGGCTTGGGCAAGTGCTCTGGGTGGTTTATTCACAGCAAGTAAGAGAGGATGTACATGCAGAGGCCATCGACAGGCCCATGTGGTCACGAGCTAATGTCTGGCCAGGGCTTTCAACTAGCCAGCAGTTGTCTTACTAACTCAAGAGAAGACGTGCTTGTGCAGTACGCAGTGAGTCAAAACTAAGAGAGAAAGTAAATGGATGCAATTATTGACAAATACAATTTTAAAATATTATAACTTTTTAAAGCCAAGGAGAGACAAGTTTACATGATAAAATGTGTGGGGGTCAGTGTGAAGTCCTACCCACAGATTTCAAAAACTGCTAAAGAACAGTTATTGGAGAGACCTGCTCATGGGCCAACTTAATAGCAATTCTCACTAAAGAAAAGAAATAATAAAAAGAAGAAGGGGGAGGGAAGAGGAGAGAAAAAGAAAGAGGTAGACCAGCTGCTGGTGTGGAGTTTGAGGCAGCTGGATCCCACATGGCTGACTGTGGCAGTTAGAGTTCCACACCCAGTGGCTTGAAACACACACTGAGTGCATGTGTGTGCATACTCAAAATCCCAGAAGGAGAATAGAGGAGAAGGGATTGGGGTATGTTCATCCCCCCTGGGGGTTGATTTCTCACACACTCTCTCTCTCAAAAAGGAAAATCTGTCTATTTTCCAAGCCCCTCTCATAGTGCATGTGTCCTATTACAAAAACTAAAAAGAGAGAGAGAAGAGGGGAAGGAAAATTGGGAGTTCAAGTGCATGCCCAGTAATATTGATTAGCCAAAAAGCTCTAAACAAGGGAGACAGAGAGACTTGAGCTCTGAAGCAATCTGATTGTGACTAAATTGTTATGCTCCTGACTGGGAGATGTTATATGAAGAAAAATAGTAACAAACTCAAGTGTATCCAAGAGAGTGGTGTGGGGTCTCAAATTATGTCAGATAGGGAGCAGTTAATGGAATGTGAGATGTTTAGTTTGAAGAACTGAACCTGAAAGGGGCAAGTCAGGTGTCTTCACCATTTGAAGACCAGTCATAAGGACCATAAACTCAACTAGTGCTCTGTGGCTCCTCAAAAACACAAGTGACAGATTTCAACCAAAAATACAAGAATAAAGGAACTGTTGGGAACCAACAGTTAACGTAATGGCTATGTTGCTGGACTCCCACGTAGTCGACCGCGGTTCACGTCCCGGACCCGGTGGCTTAAAACTCATGCCAGGAGCATGTGCGTGCATGCCCAAGATCCCGAGAGGAGAATGGAGGAGAAGGGATTGCGGCGTGGCCATCCCCCCTGGGGGGTGATTTCTCGCTTTCTATCTCTATGTCTCTCTCTGTCTGGCGAGCGCACGCGCCCTATAGCAAAAACCTCTCAAAAAAAAAAAAAAAAAATACAAGAATAAAGGAACTGTTTAGGTAGTTGGGATAAGCTCATTGATGGGGATGAAATATCTGGGATATTTGGATTTGCAGGGCCATCACAGAGAGTTAGACACTCTTTGACACTGTGACATGAGCTCTTCTCAAAAGGCGGCCACAATAATTACTGGAATTTGCATAGCTTTCTGCAGTTTACAGATCTTTTTCATTATCTAAAAGAGCACTCTGCAAGCTCAGACTACTGCAAAAAGGAATATTTTCTTTGGCTGACTTATTTATTTACACATTCAAGAGACTCCTTTTGCATTTCTATTATGTTGCAGTCACTGTTCTAAGTGCAGGGGATACAACTGTTTAAAAAGAAAAACTTAAAAAGCCAGGATCAGCAGTTAGCATAATGGTTATGTCGCTGAACTCCCATGTAGTCAGCCATGGTTCAAGTCCTGGACCTGGTGGCTTAAACTCATGCCGGGCACATGTGCGTGCGTGCCCAAGATCCTGAGAGGAGAATGGAGGAGAAGGAATTGTGGCGTGGCCATCCCCCCTGGGGGTTGATTTCTCACTTTCTGTCTCTCTATCTCTCTCTGTCTTTCTGGCGAGTGCATGCGCCCTATAACAAAATCCACTCAAAAAAAAAAAAAACTTAAAAAGCAGTCCTTGTCTCATCAGGTTTATAATATAGTAGCTAGGAATAAATAATAAATACATATTTTATGTTATACTGTGCTAACCTATTTTTTTTTAAGGCAGGTAAGAGAAATTGAGCATGGCAGAGAAGAAAAAAGTTTCTCTCAGTTGGGTGTTCCTGGGAGTGACAATTGAACACAGATGTGGATAAAGTTAGAGAGAACCCTCCAAGAGAAAATCATTCCATGCACAAGAACAGGAAATGCAAGGCTTTGAGGACAAGCTTGGGAGCTGTGTGGCTGGAACAGAGTGAGTGAGAGGAAGAAACACGAGTGACGTGGTCAGAGGTGCAGCTGGGAAATAGAAGTGTACATCGGCTTTGTAGAGCACTACACAAACTTTGGATTTTACTCTGACTGAGATGAGAACTCACAGGAGGATTTGGAGCTAAGAAGTGAAATAATTTAATGTATGGCTTTTAAAATATCACCCAAAGAAAAGGCCACAAATGGACACCAATAGAAACAGAAAGAAGAGTTAAGAAGCCAACACAGTCAAAGCGGTGAGAGATGAAGGTGGCTTAGGACAGGTGGCAGCAATGGAGGCAGTGAGAAGAGGTCAAGTGTATTTTGAAGGCAGATCCATCATATTAGACTAATGGATCTGAAAGAGAACAGGAGTCAGGGATGACTCTACACTTCCAGGTTGATCACTTGGGAGGACGGAAGAAATAGTCATTCATTAAGAAAAGGAGCCTGAGGGAAAAGCAATTTGGGGAGACAATATAAGCTCAGTTTTGATCACATTAAGTTTGGGGGGCCTATTGTGTATGTTAGAATCTGGAGTTGACCAGCAGATGGTGTAACGGTTTCATCGCTGGACTCCCACATGGCTGACCGCAGTTCAAGTACCAGACTGGGCGGCTTAAAACTCATGTCAGACACGTGTGCACGTGTGCCCAAAATCCCAAGAGGAGAAGGGATTACAATGTGGCCTATTTACTCATTCAAGAGACTCCTTTTGCAAGTCTATTATGTACACGTGCCTTATAGCACAAAACTCTCAGAAAAAAAATAAATCTAGAGTTCAGAGACAGATCCAAGATCCAAGTTTGTGATAACAATTTGGGAGTCATTAGCATAGGATGGAAGGAGAGCAGTCAGTGAGGTGGAAAACCAAAGAAGAGTGAGATTCTTTTTGCCAAGTGAAGAAATGATTTAGTAAGGAGAGCATGACCAAATGGGTCAGATGATATGTAGGTATCCCAGTGACGACCCTTAAAAATGGAGGACAGAGGCTGAGGTTAGGGTATTGAATCAACAACTAGATTTAGCAACATGGAAGCACTAGGGATCACAAGACAGGTGATTTTAGTGGAGCAGTGTACACCAAAGTCTGCTTAAAATGAGTTGAGAGAGAACATGAGAGAGAGAAAGTGGTCACAGCAAGTATAGGCAATTCTTTTGAAGATTTTTCAATAAGCATTTGTAGAGGAACGGGGTGGTTGCTAATGCACTTCTGGAGTCAAGGACAAACTTCAATTTTCTTTTTCAAAGACAATGGTTGTAGAGAAGAAACATTAATTTCTGAGGGCTAGAAATGACCTATTGATTGATCCATGCTGACTATTTAATTATCTAGAGGTCTATACTAATGAGACACTTCCCTGGATGTGACACACTCGACTGCCCACGAATACAAAAACCAAAGAGGCCATGTTGAAAGTGTCCCATGCTGAGATGGGTACAACACCAATTATCTGCGATATTCCGAAGAGCATGACAGGAGCCTTCCAATTGTTTTAATTGAGAAAATATATAAAACAAGGAAAATATGAAGACTAAAATTCTGGAAAAATACAAAATTGTCATTTTAAAGGAATCATTCTTCTCTGCATTCTCCCCTCCTAAACTGGACAGAAGTTGATGTCATTGTATTTTAAAACAATATTCAAACTTACATCTATTAATTCACTTAAGCCACACAATAGTACTGCTATATAGATACCTATTGTTCTTAATCTCCTGCTGTGTAACAAATGACCTCACGCATAGAGACAAGACAACCACCATTTTATCATACACACAGAATTTGTGAGCCAGGACACAGAAGAAATGGTGTACAAAGGTTCTTCCCTGCTCCACAATGTCTGGAAAGACTCAAATGACTGGGAGCAGCTGGAAGAGCTGGGGATTGGAATCATTTGCAGGTTTATTCACTCACAAGTCTGGCCCCTGAGCTAGAATATTGACCAGAGATCTCTTTTTTTTTTTTTTTTTTTGAGAGGTTTTTGCTATAGGGTGCATGCGCTCACCAGAAAGACAGAGAGACAGAGAGACAGAAAGCGAGAAATCACTCCCCATGGCCACACTGCAATCCCTTCTCCTCCATTCTCCTCTTGGGATCTTGGACACACACGCACACGCACCCGGCATGAGTTTAAGCCACCGGGTCCAGGACTTGAACCGTGGTCAACTATGTGGGAGTTCAGCAACATAGCCATTGCCCTAACTGCTGGTTCCATTGACCAGAATCTTTTGGGATTAGCATTCTCAGGGTAACTAACCCTCTTCTAGTTATCTTAAGACTCCAAGAATAAATGTTCAGCAAAGAAGGCAAAATCTCCATGGCTTTTTATGACTCACCTCAGAAGTCAGTTGCACTTCTGTTTTACTATGTTAGTCAAAACAAATCACAATTCCACCCAAATTCAAGGGGAATGACACAAACCCCATCTCTCCAAGAGAATAGTGTCAAAGAACTCAAAGTCATGTTTTAAAATTAGCTCACCCATTCTACAAAGGGAGGTAAATTAACACAAGGTGGTTAAGTAGCTTGCCCATGGTCACACAGGGAGATGGCAAAGGTTAAGTCTAGCTTCACTGTCTCTACTCCTTCCTAACCTCCCTGTATAAAGTGATATTCTTACCCTACTCAAACCGCTTTATTTTCTGTGTATCACTGATCACTACCTGATTTCTGTTCGATCATTAATCTTCCCCCTCTGGAATGGAAGATCCAGAAGACCAGAACTTCGCTTCATTCACTCTTACAGCCTTATCCTCTGGGGCAATGCCTGCTTGTAAAACATACCAAAAAAGCATGGTCAAATGAAAAAAGAATGTTCCTATTTATTTGATCAATACCAAATATTTAATGAAATTCCCACAAGATCAATCTTTCAAAATAAGGTTCTGCTCAACCACAAACCTTAAAGGTGGAAACTATAAGTCTTTAAAACACTCTGAACTCTAAAGATTCTTGGATTTGTTTCAAGGAGGTATTAGATGGTTCTTGTTCTCATATCACTGTTTGAGAGGTCACATATTTTAAAGATGTGCATTTCACTGGAGATACAGAAAAACATAAAAGCTACCAAAAGAAATAAATGCCTTTCCTAAACTCACTTGAGCTGTCCTTCACAGGAGCCTGCATTTCTGTCTCCACCCACTCAGCTCACTCAGTGCTAAGACCCCAGTCTCTCAGCCCTCCCCTGCAAAGCCTCAAGTCCTCCTCTCTCCTATGCTGGCCCTAGGCCCCAGCCATCCTGAACACCTTGCAGTTTCCCTCAGTCATACCATGTTTTCTTGTGCCTTCCTTTATTGGAAGTCTTTCCCCCTCACTTATTATTTTCCTGGCTGAAGTTGATCATGTCTTCTGTGGGGGACTGACTGAGGTCCCAATTCCTGGAACTCACTGGTGTTACCTTATATGGTAAAGTTTGTACAGATATGATTAAATTAGGGGCTTTGAGATGAATAGATTATTCTGGATTACCCACATAGGCCCTCAATGCCATCATGGGTATCCTCATAGTAGAGAGGCAGGAGAAGAACTGACACATAGAGAAGAGAAAGCAGTATAACCTATGACCACAGAGGCAGAAATGGGAGGGATGTGGCCACAGAGGGAGAAAAAAATGCCAGCAGTCTCCAGAGGCTGAAAGAAGCAAGGAAACATCTACCCCTAAAACCCTGAGAAGGAGCACAGCCCAAATAAGACCTTGATTTGGCCCAGGGCAACTGATTTTTAAACTTCTGGACCCCAGAACAATAAAGAATACATTTCTGTTGTTCTGGGCCACCATATTTGTGCTAATTTGTTTCACAACCATAGGAAACTAAGACAGCTTTTCTAGAAAGCCTGCCCTAACTACCCTTTCCTCTGCACGTGGGTAGGCAGTTCCAGCTGCAACTTGTGCTTCCTTCCAGCAAATGCAAACACACCTGCTTCCAGGGGCCAGCACATAGCAGTGATCTGTGCGATGGGTGGAGACTAGTACCAACAAAGGGGCACATGCCCCTACAAAGCGCCAAGTAAAAGAGAAGAAATGCAACAAAAAGATGGGCAAAGAGGATGAAAAAAAAAGTTTACTAAAGAAGGTACTCAACAGGTCAATAAGCATATGAAGACTGTCCAAACTCATTAGTAATCAGAAATAATAATAATAATAAAATGAGACAAAAATAAAGCTAAGAAATACCAAGAGCTGGTAGGACTCAGGACTTTTTGGAGCACCACACACCCTTAGTGGGAGGGGAAATGCTGCAACTGTTCTGGAGAGAAAACTCAGGTCTGTATGTGCCACGTGATCCAGCTCTTCCACTCAGATACGTGTTCCCCAAAGAATCCCTCCCATGGGTCTATCAGGGTGGTTTTGTTTTTGCAGCAAGTGGCAGAGAATGGAAGCATCCATTATGTGACCATTGTTAGAGGAGGGAGTAGGACTATACAGTGGACACAACCCAGATTAGCCTGCAGCAGTTAGAACCTACACCCCACATATGTTCATGACAATATGATGGCTCTTCAGACCCCGTACTGGCTCAGCCACTGCTACTGTAAGATGCTTTTGTTCAGAGGCTGATGCTGCATGGGAGGCCCAGGTTTTGTTCCCAGCCCAACCTGAACAACTTGAGCATAGTGGCATGCACGTGTAGTCCTGGTTGTCTAGGAGATGGGGGCAAGAGGATTCTGTCATGGCAAGACCCTGTCAAAAATCAGCCCATCTGTTTCTCATAAAAAATTAAGTAAGTTTGGGGGAAAAAAAAAAAAACTCTAGACTGAGTCCAAAAAATTAAGTAACAGAATAAGATCTCTGAGATAATGTCATTTATGGAAATCAAACTCTGCACACACAAAATACGATACATCTTAAGAATACTAACAAGCAGGAAGGGAAATGTCAATACACTAGAATATTGCCTATGTGAGCAGAGGATAGACATTAAGAGAGAGAGTAAATAGATAGATGCAAAGACAAATGAGAGGGGTTTTTCAGGAGCCAGCAGTGTTAGGATGACAGTGTGCAATTAACCAAAGACTTTAATGAACTTAACCATCTGCATCTGAGAATCAAGTTTTAAAAAATCACAGTCACAAACACTTTTTGGAGCTTTCGGAGGGAAAAAAATGGCCTCAAGTTCTTTGATACTCTTCCATCAATGCAGCAGAAATGATGCTATGTGGCTTGAGAAGTGGAGTCATGAAAGGAGTTTTCCCCTCCCGGAACTCTCCTTCTCATAATCAACTGCCATGCCACACAGAGTTATGGGATGGAGGTACATGGGGCAGCAGTTCCAGCTGGATCCTGCCTTCCAGGTACCCCAGTCCAGGAGCCAAACATGTATGATCAGATGAGAAACCAAGAACAGGTATTTGAAGTAAAATAAGAATCAGGGTAGTTACTCAGGGAAGTAATTGACTTTAATGAGGAGTGATTTGCATGCGCTTGTATCTTGTACCTATAAATCCCAAGGACGTGTTGAGTTTTTCAAGACAGTTTAGTGGTGCATGCTGTCTCCCTGTAACCTGGTCACAACAACAAACTCCCTTCTTCTCCATCCTCTTGTTTCATTAACCATGAGAAGTGGCTGGACTTGGTTGGCCGATAATGCTGCTTGTCTTCCCCAGAGATCTGTGATCTCACATAACTTTACCTCTGTGTCCCTCACACCTTCACAGCCTAAAGATGAGCCCTTAACCAGAATCCGTCCTGCAACCCAGTCTTGGGCAGAGACTTGCCACTAACCAGCTGCCAACTTTCATTTTGCCTCCCTTCCCTTAACTGCCAATCTACCTACTTCATGGGCTAAGAAGCTCCTTTCAAGCAAACCTCACAACAAGCCTTGTTTTTTTAAGAATTATTTTATTTAACTTTATTTATTTATTTGTTTGTTTGTTTATTTATTTATTTTAATTTGACCAGAGAGGGACAGAGTGTGTGTTGTGGGGGTGGAGGGGAGGGCAGGGAAGAAGTGATGAGAAAGCAAGCTGCCAGGTCCAGGACTCAAACTGTGGTCAGCCATGTGGGAGTCCAGTGCCCTTAATCACCATGCCACCTGCCAGTCCCCACAACAAGCTTTCTAAAGAAACAATTTTGAAGGACAATGTGATGCAAAAGTATAGTGGTCTAGATGGTGGCTGTGAAAAATATACACCTATACCCTAATTCTCAGCCCTATAAATGTGGCCTTGTTTGGAAAAAGGATCTTTGCAGAAAACATTAGCTGGGCCTTAAGGCAAATGGCAAATGTCCATATAAGTAACACGTGGAAGGAGACAAACATGTAGAGATGCACGCCGTGTGGAGAGGAAGGCAGAGAATGACGTGCTGCGGCACAGGCCAAGGAACACCAGGAGTCACCAGACACCAGAAGGGGCCAGAAGGAATCCCCCAGAGCCTCTTCAGGGAGAGCACTGCAGAGGCCTTGATTTTGGCCTTTTAGCCTTTGGTGCAGTGAAAGAAAGAAACGTCTGTTGCTTTCAGCCCCTCAGCTTGTGGCAATGTGTAACAGCAGACATAGGAAATTAATACATTATGGAGGCAGAATTATCACAGCCTTACCATGGATTCCTTTTTCTTTTTCTTCTTCTTTTTATTTTAATGATAGAAGCATATACACAGCTATGTGCACGAGAGAGAAAACGAGCAAGAAAAGAACCCTGGACAAGGTCTCATCATACTGTGAGCTCCTTTCCCCAGCCCGCCAGCTCTTCAGGGTCTTGGGCACCCACAATGCACATTTTCAAGCTGTCCCCAACCTGTGTTCTGCCATGTGACCTCCAGCACTGCAGTCCAGCATGCTTCATACTGTCACCTAGGCTGACTCCTTTGTGTCTGGGGGGAGCTTATAACCCCTTAGACACCAGGCTGGCCGGTCGCTCTCTCAGAGAGACCCTTCCCTGAAAGTACTCATCTGGTAATCAGTTAGCAACACCTGAGAAGCACCACTATCTGGGAAGAGTAGCTTGAATCTTGCGTCATTGTCTAATATTCTCATTATCTTCCTGGTGATAAGCTCCTCAAGGTGGTGAGCCATTTAATGAAGCAGTGGTCCTAGTCCACTCCTGTGTATCTATAGTGCTCCTCTTCATCCTAAAATACTCATTTTAACCATAACCTCCTCTGTGAAGCCCTCCCTGATTCACCTTAATTATCCTCATAGCATCGCTTCTCTGTGCCACCCTCCTCAGAAACACCTGGGGCATGTCCTAAAAATACTGGCGCTGGCCCAGCCACAACTGACCACAGGAAACATCACTGCTTGGGAGGCTGGAGGCCTCATAGGCCAACCTGAATATGCTGGGCATGGTCACATGCTCCTACTTAATTAGGAGACTGGGGCAGGAAGATCATCACACGACAAATCCTCTAAAAAAAAAAAAAATACTTATTTCCTCTGACAAATAAAAATCTACATTTTTTTAAAAAATTAAATAAAACTATCTCTATCTCTTCTCTTTCTCTCTTTGTTTCTCATAGAGGCAAAGAAAATGTTTTTTTTAATTTTTGCTAGAGGGCACTTCACTGGAGAGAAAGAGGGAAAGTGAGAAACACTCCCCATGAGGAATAGTCATGCCGCAATGTCTTCTCTTCTATCTCTTTCTTTCAGGACCTTGACATGCAAACACATGTACCTGGTGTGTTTCTCAATCCACGAGTTCTGGGGCTCAGACTACGTAGTTAGCCATCTGGTATTCAGCTGCCTTAACCACCATGCCATAGGTTGGCACAAAAATGTCTTTTTAATCATCCTACCTTAGGGAGTTAACAGCCAGAGTGGGAAGGGTAGGCGGCGAGGAGTTCTGTGTCTTAAACAAGCTTCCTAGGTGTCTGCTAGGGACATGGAAAGAAGCTATAAGGGCTTTGAGTTGGAGAGCCTGGGGCTGCTTTCCAGACCTGTTCCTCACTCTCAGTTAAAACCTTGAACTTTAGTGTTAGTTCCTTCATCTGTAAAATGGGCATAATAAAAATAGCCCATCATAGGGTTGTGGTCAAAGGATTTACATTAATCATACTTACAACTTACCAGGCACAGTTGCTTAATAAATTCTGAACACTGTCAACATGATTGGGTTTTCATGAATGACTATAGTGATACTGACCCAGCCCACCTAAGGACACAGCCCCAGCACCTTCCTACCCCCCCGCCCCCACGATCCACACGAGCCTCCTGAATGGCTCCCCAGCTCCGGCCCACCATTTTGCATGGTGAAGCACTATTGCAAAATTCAGATCTGATCTGTTTTATTAACAGAATCCATGTATCACTTTCTTTAAGGAAGAGGAAAATCCAGATGAGTATAGTGGTGACTCAAATGTGTCTATTTAGAACTTCCAAGATTATTAAATGATTTGGGTATATGCAATTGACAAAGAAAAAAAAATCCTGACTTTATCAGTCCTCTGCTTAAAGTTTCAGGAGGATGTAAAGTAGCCAGAATGACCGCCTTCTGCCTGCCTCTCATCTCGCCTCTCTCTTCCTCCTTCTAAACACTTGCAGTTTTCCAAACATGGTACGATTTCCACCCTCTGTGCTTTTCCACATGCCTCCAGTGCCCTTCCCCTTTCTTAGCCTACCCCCTCCCCAAGTATCTGTAACACTTTTATTCATCCTGCAAGTCTCAACTTAACCCTCTGTGAAGCCATCCCTGAGTCACCTTAATTATCCCTATAGCATTGCTTTTCTGTTCTACCCTCTTATCAGTGCATTCCTCAATAGCACAGAAGTTAGGATCCCACAAGAACATCAGACTGCCTGTGTTTAAATCCCAGGACCATGATTTACTATCTGTGTAATACAACCTCCCTAGGCCTCAGTTTCCACATCTACACAATATAATCATTACACATCTTAAGAGAAATTAATCTTGTTAAGTACTAAACACAGTTCTTGGCACAATGTAAGCAACTAAAAATATAAGCCACTGTCTTTATTATTCTTCAGAATGGTCTAAAAAATCAAGTAAGGTAATCTTCATTTTACACTCCGGAAATCCACAGAAAACTTTTAGAAATGATCAATGAGTAGATGTGCGAATCAGAATGGCAAGCTTGAGTGAAACCTCAGAGATAGTGTGGTCTAACTCACTGTTAACCACACTAGGACAATATCATGTGGCTTGGGGATGGAGCCTGAGGGCTCCTTTTGTGTGACTGGGGGACCCAGACAAAACAAAACACTTTGCAAACTCCATCCTTACAACTTCCTTGAGAAAGAGGTTTAAGGCAAGAACTCAGGCCGCTATTTCTAGATGAAGAAACTGAGTCACAGGGGTTATGTGACCAGCAAAAGGTCACACGGCCAGTGAGTAGGGTCAGTCCCTCAGTGGCCTTCAAGGCCCCTCCTCCAAGTTATCAGTTGACGATCTCAAGACCAGGAAGTTGTTTGGGTCACAGAAACTGTTCTTGTGGGAAATGAAGGTGAGATGATAAACATGAGGTTATGAGAACTAGAGTAATGAGGTAATGCTCAGGTTTTTGTTTTCGTTCTTATGGAACAGCGTCTATGGCGAACGTTTGTTTTCTTTAATTCCAGAAAAGATTTGTAATGAGCATAACCAATGAAGCATGCAGGGAGGCAACATGTCTTCCTAGAAAGTAAAGAGGGTCTGAAATTGGATGGACCTAGGCCCCAATCTCCCCCTCCCCCACCCTCATCTATCTCTAGAAGGACTGGGACAGATTCTGCAAACTCTACATGCTTCACCTTCATCTGTAAGATATGCGTAATGGTAACATCTCCCTCACGGGTCTGTCAGGACCTTAGATGATGTATACAGAACCCTTGACATGTAATAGGCACTCTACAAATAGCTTCTATGCTATGAGTAAAGCTGTTTGGAAAACTATAAGTGAAACTCTTCAGGAAGAAGAGCGAAGTATTTTCAGAGATGAGTTTGAGTACTAGAGGGCCAGTCCCTGAAGGAAAGAGGCTGTTATTATGGACCTACCTGTGCCAAGCATTGCACCAGCACTACATAGTGCTCTGGTCTCTGTATCCTCACCCCAGGTAGAACATCTAAAAACATTCAATAAATATTTATTAATTATATATAGGTGTGTACACAAATAATTGAATGGATAAATAAATTTATTCAGTTAACAACATTGCCAAATAAATATTATTTTTCCCTTATAGATTAGGATAGAAGCTTTGAATGGGAAGATTACATCTTCAAATTTGTATGGTTAGTAAGTAGAGAAATCACAGGACCAGGTAAGGCCTCTTTTCAAAATTTTTTTAGGTAAAACCCATAGGATGAGACACAACTAAAGTAAAAACACAGGAAAAAGAATTCCAGGTAAAGAAAACAGCCCACATGAAGGATAATAAGATGAAGCAGAGGTTGGCATGGCCTGAGGATAAGGACCACAGTCTAAGATGAGCTTGGGACCAAGGTGAGGACAAAGCAAGTAGAGAACTATGAGCTATGGTAAGGACTTGGCTTTTATTCTATGCATAACGGGAAGCCTGAAAGCACGTGAAACAGAGAAAGGACATTATCCAAACGTCATCGTGGTGCTGGAGGAGAGTGACAGGGTACAGAATCCAGAGGCTATCATACAGAACCTCAGACAAGAGCTGATGTGGCATGGTCCTGAGCTGAAAATGTCCAAATAGAATAAAGTGGAGAGTCTGGAGAAATCTTTGATCAGTAGAGCCAGTAGACCATCCTGATGGCCTGGCATGGAAAGTTAAGGAAAAGTCAGAAATGGAACTCTATCTTCTGACATGAACCATTTTCTGAGACTTTATCAATTAGAGCTAAGCAAGTGGAGGAAGATCAAGAGTCTGATTGGGGCATTTTAAGGTTGAAAGACTTGTAAGATATCCATGTGTAGCTTTCCAGATGAGACATAAGGGCTTCCTGAAGACTGGAGAGAACTTACAGTAGTGGGAATATATAAAAATCACCATAGTTTACAGTGGAGGATGGAAGAATGTTAACTCTAGCAGGAAAAGATGATCAAATCCTAAGAAACACCAACAGTTAGAGGCAGAGTAGAATAGGAGAACAAAAAAGGACGATTAATGACCAAGAAGGAGATCCAGGAGAGTTTTGGTGTTTCAGAAACCAGAAGAATAAAATAGTATGGACTCAAAGGATGTAAAGATCTAGACTTAGAAGGTCAAATCACCTAGTTCAAGTCAACTTGTTCAACTGCCTTGTTTTCATATGGGAATCTGTGGCCCAAATAGGGGAAGTGGCTTACCAAAGATTACATAACTAGATAACCTCAGAACTTTCTAGCAATGAGAATTAATGCCAGTAGTGAAATAGACTCTCTCCTTAGATGTGAACTCCTCACCACAGAAGGATGCAAATAAAAGCTGGAAGAGAATGTGTGCTATGTGCTTGGGGTGGTTGTGAGGAAGAGTTCCCCTAGCTATAAGGTTGTAGCATAGATAATTCTCAAGTATAGCTAAACCACTTTGTATCTCAGGATTCCTGGGGTCTCACTGGCACATAAATGAAAAACTAAAAAATAAAAATGCAAATTAGGATATTGATGAAAAATAGCATACCTAAATAAGCCCATTTACAAAAGCATACATTTTTTTTTGGAGAGGTTTTTGCTATAGGGCGTGTGTGCTCATCAGAAAGACAGAGAGACACAGAGAGATAGAAAACAAGAAGTCACCCCCCCAGGGGGGATGGCCACGCCGCAATCCCTTCTCCTCCGTTCTCCTCTTGGGATCTTGGGCATGCATGCACACGCACCCAGCGTGAGTTTAAGCCACCAGGTCTGGGACTCAAACCACGGTGGACTACATGGGAGTCCAGCAACATAGCCATTGCACTAACTGCTGGTCCCCAAAAGCATACATTGTAGAAGTAAGCTCTTACTAATGCTCTCTAACTATGTCAAAAAAGAGATAATATGTGTTAGCAGACTCTCTCTCTCTGTGGGTCAGCCATGACTCAAAAGTGTCAATAACTTGAATTGTCTGCATTTCCAATGCCCCTAGATCCACAATGTAAATGCCAGATCCCACCATCCCTGGGAGCACAGGTCTACCTGTCTTCCCCTCCCAATCAGGATCTGTGGGCTGGGGTCTATGTAAGGGCAAGACAGAGTGTGAAGCTTTTGTAAATATTGCCTTTATAACTTCCTCACAAGGCAAGTGAGTGAGGCAACCCACCCCCCAGTGCTTGGAGGGAAGCAGGGAGAGATAAGGCCACTGAGAGAACACCCAGAGATGAACCCAAAACACCCTCAGAATAATTGAGGAAGGGCCCATGTTCCACTTCCACTTTTCTTCTCTCTGCAGCACCTCTCTAACGTTCCTACTGGCTTTCTTTCTTCCTTCCTTCCCTCATCCTCTTAGACCTACCTGTAAGTGCCATTGGGTCACTCTTTTTAGCCCAAGATATCAGGAGTGCTATGGTCTCTGACAAGAGTCAGATGATTAAACATGAAGGAAAGAGGCAGAGGAGGATATGGGTGATGATCCCTCGCACAATGCAGTACATTAAATCACACTGTGACTCTGTGTTCTCCCCAACATAACAAAGCAAGTGGTAGAGTATGAGAAAATTGGGCAAGAATTGTAGAGTGGAATAAAAGAAAGAGCTTATGAAAGACTAACAAGAGAAACGTCAGCTGGAATGAGAGCTCTGTGAGTACGGTGGCACCAATCAGCACAGCTGTGTAACACCAAGACACAGGAAGACAGGGCTGTAGGACTGGCCAACCAAGTTTTGCTAAAGACTTGTGGCAGAAGGATAAGAGGCTAAATACTTTGTTGATGAGCAAGACTAGGTCACTTGCTGATCATCAGAACGATGATGGTCAGCAAATGACCTGGGTTAAAAGAGAGGCAGAAGCCAAAAACAAATCCCTGAGTTATGGGGAAAATAAAAGGAAACCATAAAGGAGGTAGATATTAGGGAGCCTGAATCAAGCTAGGAGATACTGAAGGTACAGTTTTTAGATATGGAGCCATTCTGTGCTGACATGAACGAGAGTGTGACTGTGGTGTGGGGAGAAGGGGGTGGAATACAGATGAAGATCAACAGAGTTGACAAGGTCACAGAGTAAAGACACAATCACATGGCATACTGTGTTCTCATGTGAGGAGACAAGGCAGAGAGCCAGGACCACAGACTCCAGTGAATGGTGGAGAAAGGACAATGACGATAGCACGTAGAGGCATTCACTGGGCAGCATGAGGCTCAGAGGAGAAGGTGACATTACAAAAGTGACAAATGTTTGCAATGGCAATAGGGAGCTATGAGGAATTTGGTTCACTTATAAGGATCTACCTATTCCCATAGAGCTGTGAAAGGGGGAGTGATACTGCAAAGAAGCAGGTCCTTAGGAGAAAGCTGGGATTTCCCTAAGGAAGGAGGAGCATTTCTGGAATATTCTGAGCAAGCCGTAATACAGAATAGTGAGCACAGGGGAAAAATGAGGAGGGAGGGCAAAACCAGAAGATAGGTAGGAATACAGAGGTCTAGAAATTGTGTATTTTGGGATTCAGTAATAAAATTGAGAATTAAGGGACCCTAATAGAAGTTAAACAGACATTATGTGTTTCTTTGTAAAAGTGTAAATACCACTGATGGAACATTGTTATCAAAAACTGTAAACCATAACCTAGATGTTAATTAACAGATAACTGAATAAGCAAAAAAAAAAGTATCTACACAATAAAATTCTCATTCTTGGGACCAGCAGGTGGCATGGTGGTTAAGGCTCTGGACACTCCCACATGGCTGACCATGGTTCAAGTCCCAGACCTGGTGGCTTGCTTTCTTACTTTCTCTCTTTCTTTCATCAAATTAAAATAAATTAATGAATAAATAAAATTAAAATTAATAATTTAAAAAAATTCTCATCCTTGCTACAACTTAGCTAAGCCTTGGAAATAAGTGCAAGTGAAATAAGCCAGATATGAAAGGACAAATATTGTGTGATTCCATTTATATGAGGTACCAAGAGTAGATAATTTCACAGAAACACAATATAGAATAGTGGCTACCAGAAGAGAGGGAGGAAGGGGAGTTACTAATGGGTCATCGGAAAAGTCATGATCCATTTTTGCATAGAAAAATACATCATGACTTTTCCGACAACCCAGTATTTACTGGATCTAGAGTTTCTGTCTGGAATGATGAACAAGTTCTGCAAGGGTGATGGTGATTGCAGATGTACTTAACACCACTTAGGTATATACTTAAAGATGGTTAGAATGGCAAATTTTGTGCTCTATATATTTCGCCATCATAAAAAAATGTAAAAAATAAAAATCAAATCTGATCAAAGCTCTGGATTCTATTGTCCACTTATAGGAAAAACAGGAGACAGAGTAACATATGAAATGACTAGCAGGGACACAATGAGAAAAATTCACAGTTTGAGAAACTCAAAAATAAAAAACAGCTCAGTTTTCCTCAACAACAAAATGAGAGATGGAGGAATACCTATAAATCGAAAGAAGCTTAAAAGTTATATACCTATTGAATCTTAATTTGAACAAAAAGCAATTCAAATCATTTGAATATTGACTGGATATTTATCTATTAGGTGTCAGGAAAGTTATTATATATTTATCTGTTTTTTATGCAAAAACTGCATCATGACTTTCCCAACAACCTAGTATGTTAAGAAAGTATTGCTAATTTATCTGGGTGTAATAATGACCTTGTACATGTGTTTTAAAAAGAATCTTCATCTTTTAGAAATGTGTGCTGGAATATGAGTGAACTGGTGTGATGTCTCAGAGTACAATGCCAGAAGGGAATGATAGTTTTCACAAAACAAGATTGTTCATGAGCTGATCATTGAAATTTGTGGACTTGGCAGCTTTATGAAGACTCATTATATTGTTATTCTCTATTTTTGAAAAAGGTGGGAGTCTTCCATAAAAAGTTAGAGGAAAATGAACTTTGGTGGTTAAAATCAATCAAAAGGGTTTTGTTTTTTTGTTTTGTTTTGTTTTGTTTAGATTTTTGCCATAGAGCACAGGCACTCACTAGAGATAGAAAGAGAAAGTGAGAAATCACCACCCAGTGAGGAAGAATGGCCACACCACAATCCTTTCTCCATTCTCCTCTCTGGACTTTGGGCATGCACCTGCATGTCCCTAATTTTCAAGCCACCACGTCCAGGACTCAAACTGCGGTTGGCCATATGGGAATCCCGTGCTTTAACCACCATGTCACCCCCAGTCAAAAGATTTTTTTTTTTTTTTTTTGGAGAGGTTTTTCGCTATAGGGCGCGTGCGCTCGCCAGACAGACACCAGAAAGCGAGAAATCACCCCCCAGGGGGGATGGTCACGCCGCAATCCCTTTTCCTCCATTCTCCTCTCGGGATCTTGGGCACGCATGCACACGCGCCCGGCGTGAGTTGTAAGCCACCGGGTCCGAGACGCGAACCGCGGTCGACTACGTGGGAGTCCAGCGACATAGCCATTACGCTAACTGCTGGTTCCCCAGTCAAAAGATATTTTAATGAGGCATAAATATAAATCCTACATTTGAACTCAGAATAAGGAAGGATGGGAGACCATGTGTCAAGAATTCATACAAGGTCAGCCACAAAGGAAAAACAGTGCTTTGTAATGCTGAAGTTATGTGGGAGGGTCCCCAGTTCGTAACCTAACATCTCCACATATTCACCTAGCCCATAATCCTGACTGGCTGGGGATGGATCACAGTATGAAGACCCTTTGGGGAATGATTCACTCTCTCTCATGAAAGAAAGAAAGAAATTAACTTTTTCACAAAAGGAATTCATATGAAAAATGTCTGGGAATTGAGTTGGCCCCAAGATCGACGTAAACCAGCAAAGTAAGGCATCTGCTACAGAAGTTAATCCCACCTTAGGCCAAAAGCCTGAACAGGAATCTCTCTAGGTTTGCTCAGGCATGCCTGGGATAGTGCGCTCAGTTCTGAGCCCCAGAATTTATAGATGACGTGGTCAAACTATAAACTACTTACTCCAATTCAGCCGGAAAAGAGAAGACTTGATTACGGACACATACGGACATAGGGATAGACATTCCAGGGAGGCAACTTTTGGCTAACCAAAGGGATTTTTGCTCTGCATCAGGAAGTAGCATAGGCTAGCACAGTGCTTTTCAACATTTTCCACTCTATTATCCTTAAAAGCAAAGCCAGAGAATAAATGTATCATGTAAGGTAACAGCACAGATGAAATATCTCAGAAATGTGCCTGGTGATTAAAATCACAAGAATTTGCATTCTATGTAATACCAAAAGCTGGTAAGGATGACACTCCAAAAGTATGCATTCATCCTGACTTCTTTTGCCACTAACACACTATCCCATATTGAGATGTAAGGAGAAATTTACCCCCGGGCAAGATTCCCCAGGTAGTGGGTTCAGCTTCTGCCTCTTGGCAGCTTTGTGTCAGTGAGCTACTGATTTAATCTCTGTGTGCCTCAGTTTTACTCATCTGTAAAATGCGATTGTTTACACTTACCTTTGGGAGTTAAGGTAAGAGAGAGTCCCTACAAAATAATTACAACTATCTTTATTGTGCATGTACCATGAATCCTGTATAGTCCCTTTTGATATATTGCTCATTTTGAACCCATTGAATTGTCCTGCCACAATTGATATATTAGGAAACAACTGGAGCATAATGTAAATTTTGTGTTTGCTTGTGCAAGATTTCATCTATGAGAAACACTGGGTGCATCCAGCCGAACCAAACTACACGGACATACACAAAGCACACTTCCAACGTCTCGCAGATACCTCAGTCAGCAGCACAATGGTGTGTGTTATGAAGCACAGCCCTCCACATCTGTTGTAACAACTTCCCGTCTGATTTCAAATAACTCTCCTATTTCAATTATTCACAAGCTACAGTCCTCTGACTCCCACTTACTTACACAAGTAGACTTTAAGTCTTTCTTAATAAAATTAAGTGCCATATTTATTGTAGTATTTGTGTATTTCTGAAGCATTTAATGTGTAAAACTGCACTATCATTATACAAATGTACACACACACACACACACACACACATCACTGGTAACGTTTTTGAGGGCATTTTCTCTAACCCCATTATTCCTGTAAGCCCTGTGGTTTTCATTGTGTGATTTTGCATAGCACAGTGATTTCGAGGAACACATATGTTGTGTTATAGAAGAACTGGCTGAACTAAGCAATTTACATGCTTTCAATTTTCCCAATAACTCAGTGAGATGGATGCTATTATTATCCTCACATTGTAGGTACTCAGTAAGTGACAGCTGCTGCTATTACTAACAACAACAATTAAAGACATCCAGAATTGTGAAAGGCCCCTTTTCAGCTACTATGGCACTTCCCCTTACTGATGGCTGAGAAGCTGCCTGATCAATGGTGGGTTTTGATTAGGCAATATTGTCCCTTCTATTTCCTGTAGTCTCCAACCCTGGAGCTCTTTGGCCAAGGAGACTCAAATAGAGCCTCAAAGTGCCAGTCCCTAGCTGTCATTCACCCACCAGACAGGTCAGGCAAACCCATGGCCTAGCCCTGGCTGTTCAGCGTTGGGAGGTGTCTTCTTAATTTTCTTTCTCTTCTCTGACTCATACCTTCACTAAAAGATCCATTGATCGATATACTGGAGAAGCTTCTTCTAGTGTAGCCAAATACTTAACCATAAAATCTGCATGATTATTTGTGACCCAGATGTCTGGAACATCTGTCACTTCCTGTCTTGTGTTTTCTGTGGAATGAAGTCCCAAAATGAGTTGCTGGAAGATTTGTATCCTGGGTGAAGGTTTGTTCCAGATATTCTCTCAGGTCCCTGCAATTTTCATTGCTGCTTCTACAGATTTCCCTTCTGAATAGCTTTTTTTGGATAAGTGACTTCTTAAAATCAAAGGCTAAGAAGCTCATTTATTTATCCATCAATACACTGGACTGAAATCTCTGTGTTGGATATAGCACAAGATATGGGAGATGAGGATAGAAGCCCCATAGACACCACCAGTCCATCCACTTCCACAGAGTGCACAGTCTACTGGGCTTGTAGAAGTAACCTAATGAAAGTCTACAAATGTTAGACATGTGTCTAAGTTGCATTTTCAGAATTGCACCTCCACAGTTCATTTCTTCACTTTTATTTCTAGGGTAAAAAAGGCCAAAGTAGAATCTCAACTTTGCCCCTTTCTAGGTTTATCCTCTTGAGTGTGTTAGTCACCCTCTGTAGGTCTCAGTTTCCTCATCTGTACTTGGGGACCATGTGTATATTGTAGGATTGCTATATGAAATGCAAAGTATATGGCATATAAGCATACAGCAGAGTGGTACATGACATTAAAAATATGTTGCCTATCTTCCCCTTCAAACTCCATTAGTCCTTGGCCTTCATGTTAGCAAGTACTTAGCACAAGTGTCCACCAAGCCACTGTCTCTGAATGTTCATCTGTTATACAATTATACCTTCAAACCTTATTGTAGTGCTGGTCCTTGTGGGCTAGGGATCAGGAGGGACAATTTATGAAAAGGTATTGATATGAGACAGCTGCACCACTTTGAAGACCCCAGCATGTCTTCCAGAAAGCCTTCAGAGTTCTATATGTAATGACAACCAACGAGGCACTTCAATGGAAAAGAAGCAACCCAAGCTACTCACCCTTTCCCACCCACATCTGCATTTGCTCCCTCTGAAATTGAGTTTTCTTTATCCTATTAAATTGTTGTTTTAATCCATTAATCCAGTTTTTGACTGTATGTGACATAGATATTTGGTGGCTGGCTCACTTTTCACCAGGGGCTAAGGAGGGAATGAATCTGATATCAATCAAATTCACAAATGCTTTTTTCATTATGAAATATAATAACATCTTATATTTCCAGCATTGTCAAGAAATGAGTGGTGAGCAGTTGACATATGATTTGAAAAGAATGGCTTTAGATTGGGTCTAGGCAAATTAATATGCAAGAGAATACCAAGAGGCAGTGTCCTTTCTCAAAGGGACTTACTTCTTCTGAGGGCTTGCCTGAACTGCATTTAAAAACATTGAATGTACCCAGTGTAAGAAACTGTAAATACATTATCTCTAAACTCTCAACAACCCTTGGAAATAAATATCATTCTCACTTAACAAATAAGGAAACTGAGACCTAATGAGGTTGAGGTTTTAAAAAAAAAAAAATGTACATAGTGGTCCTTTTGTTGGGATGAACTTTCTGACACTATTAGGTCCCCATGGAACTTGGTTCCAGAATACCCAGGTATGTTCATAAAAGTAGATTCATCAGGAAACAAAACATTTAATAGACACAAAAATGAAAAGATACCTGTGGATGATAATGTACATGGTAATGTCTTCAACTTAACTAACATGCACTCTATTCATACTGGGAAAAACCATGTTATATACTGTAAAGATGCTCAGTGATTAAATATAAATAAAAAATTAATTTGAAAAAACAAAGAATTGTGCTTAGTGATCCATTTCATTTTTTGTTGTTGTTGTTAAATGTTCATCTCCCCAGCCCCTGTTTATGATATCTAAGAGGATAAGGATGCTATTTTTCTTACTTGTTTGACCAAAAAAAATGGAAAAAGGATACAAAAATTTCATAGAAAGAAATGTAATTTAAAAATAATATGGGGCCCAATCACTGTAGTGCAGCAGTAATGCAATGCTCTGCAAAGCTGGAAGCCATAGACTAACCACAGGTTTGGACTTTCTGGTCAGTCTGAAAGCATGCCAGGTTCACACACAAGCATCTAGGATCTTGAAGAGCTAGAGGGCTGAACGGGGCCAATTGTGGTATGATGAGATCCGGTCAAGAGTGTTCTATCTCATTCTCTCTCTCTCTCTCTCTCCCTCTCTCTCTCTCTCTCTCTCACACACACACACACACACGTGAATGTGCATGTACTCTATCATTAAAAAAAGGAAAAAGATAATAAAAATTTTTCATGAACTCTTTGAAGCACTCTTTATGTGAATTCCTTAAGTGCTAACTTTTGTTCTAGCTTCTGAGAGTCTTACTGGTGAATACAATGGCTTCAGGATCTTGGGAGTTTACAAGGCCAGCACTCACCATAGCTCAGTGCCTGGCTCATGGGAGGCATTCAGTAAATAATATGTTGAATGTATAAAGGCATGAAAGTTAGAATCTCCTGCTCCTGAGTCCTAATGCACATCCCCACCTCCACACAGTCTTCTCACATGTCCTTCACAGAGTCCTTGGTGATTGGGCTACTTCCTCCTGCTTTGTTCTCACTGTCTCATCTGTCCCCTTAACAACTCAGTAGTGCCAAACCAAACAAACCCTAATCAAACAATGTTCTCTCAGATCACCCTGCCGTTGAACTCACCCCACCTGGATGGCAAGGTCCATCTGATTCAAAACCCCACCCAAAATCTACCTTCTCCGTGAAGCCTTCCCTAACCCTCTATCACAGACCAAGCGCACTTCCTGTGCCCTCCACACTGTTATACCTGCATTTGGGCACACATCACACCATGCCATCAATGATTATTTTGACCTAATCTGTGCAACCAGACTGTGAGCTCTCTAAGGACAGGATCCACCTGGCTCATTTTTGCATCATCTTGAAAATGTCAAGATGCTTCAACTACAAGTAATAAAAAACACAACTAATGACCTGAACAATAAAGACCTGCATTATCTCATTAAATATATATATATATATTAAATATATATATATATATACACATTGGGATACAGAGAACCCAGGGCTGCTTAAGTTTGAAACCTCTATGAGCACCGGGACCAGCAGTTAGCGTAATGGCTATGTCGCTGGACTCCCACGTAGTCGACCGCGGTCCGAGTCCCGGACCCGGCGGCTTAAACTCACGCCGGGCGCGTGTGCGTGCGTGCCCAGGATCCCGAGAGGAGAATGGAGGAGAAGGGATTGCGGCGTGGCCATCCCCCCTGGGGGGTGATTTCCTGCTTTCTATCTTTCTGTCTCTCTCTGTCTGTCTGGCGAGCGCACGCGCCCTATAGCAAAAACCTCTCCAAAAAAAAAAAAAAAAAAAAGAAAAAAAAAAACCTCTATGAGCACCAAGGAACTTGGACTTCCCACTGTCCCACTCAGTCCTCCCCATTAGCAACCTCTTTCCTTATGATTACACAATGGTAGCCATAGTCTGAGTCAGCACATGGAGCCACGACAACAGCAAAGGGAATATGTGGAAAATAGTGGGGGGAGAACCTTCTCTGAAGCCTGTTTTTGAGATTTAAAACACTTTCACAGCCATTCAAGCTACTTTCCCTCATCTCTATGAACCAGAAGTGTGTCAACAACCATTTATGAAACAATCACTACTGAGGAGAATAAAACCATCTTGATGGGTGAGTCCAATTCTCTACTTCCCCCAGAAAGACATAGCTTCAGAGGTGGGTGAACCCAGTCAAGGTGTTAGCAGGGAGAAGGGTTGGGAATGGGTTGAGCTGGGAATCCAGGACATGTGCCAAACCCCTTGTGACATTTTACTGCAGACCCACTCTTTTCTCCAGCAGTTCAAGTTCACTGCCTACCATTGTCACTTCGGGTAGACCTAGATGAAAACAGGATGCTTATTGGAGAGTTCTCTGGTTGCCTCTTGCTGATTTTTCCCTACCCAATCCCTATTCTTTCCAGGTCCTTCTGTTCACACAAGATTGATGCCGAGAATTTACTCAGTACAAGTGTGTTGAGTTCCACCATACGCCAGCTCATAAACTAGGGAAACAGGAAATACGTCTCAGTCCCTGCCCTCAAGGAGCTGTGTGCTGCTCAATCTCACTTGTTTTTCCACCCAAAATATGAGACAGATAGGAGAGATGTATAGATCAGAAATGGAGGCACAAAACAGCAATGTGGTGTTTCTGCTAGCCCAGCAGCTCATCTCCTAGAGAAATGGTCAGAACCACAGCCAGCCAACTATAGGTCTAATTTTAATTCTAGTCGACTGCAGGCAATGATCCAATTTGAAACCTATTCCATGGGACAAGGTGGCAAATGAGGTAAACTAACTTTGTGTTTCCCATTTCCTAAACCTCCATTTCCCAGAGCATGTTCTTATAAAATGGGAAGAAAAAAGTTACCTGACCAAATAATTTTGTGAAATACTGACTACCAGCCTTGCCCTCCCTGAGAGAGTCGCAATCACATTAATGCACAGAGGATTCTGAGAAATCCTACAATAAATAAGCTAATTTAACTCAGCAGGTCAAATTTTATTTTCTCATAGAGCACTTTCTCTTAACACGCATTAATTCATTAAATAAATAGTTATTAGGGACAGCAATGGCCTGGTGGTTAAAACTTTGAACTCCCACATGACCAACTGCAATGTGAGTCCTAAATCTAGTGACTTAAAAATCACACTGTGTGTACACCCAAAATCCCGAGAGGAGAATGGGGGGAAGGAATTTCAGCATGGTCATCCCCTCTAGAAGGTGCTTTCTCACTTTCCCTCTCTCTGTCTCTCTCCAGCAAGCATCAGAACCCTATGACATAAACCTAAAAATAAAAAAAGAAATAATTATTGACCATCAGCCATGCGATATACACCACCCAGTTATGAGCAAAAAGAAACAGTGCCTGTCTTCGTGGACTTTATAAATTAGTGGAACTAAATTCTACATCACCAAGAACAGTGCTTACTGGGAAAATAAATATTAACATAAAACTTTATGGTTTAGTAAGTATTTTTATTACTAACTATTTAAATTGATCCTTACAGGTATTATAAATCCAGCCCAGATGGCATGGGTGGGAGTCTCTCCATCCAAATCAGTGGTTTTCACACTAGACCTGGCGTACCTATGCTTCCCCCCATGTCCCCCATGCCACTCTGACCTTCTCTGCAAGACAGCATCTCTGCCTAGAGAAGGCCAGTGGGTCCACCATGAACTGGAGAAAGATAAAGATAATGAGGGACAGTTTCAATGAAGTGTTCCTTTAGAAACTGCTTCATCACAGGCAAGTCTACCCTAGTCACATACAAATGACATGCCCGGGACAAGTAAACCTCAGCCTTTTGGTATCAGAACCTGACTTTGGAAGGAGAAGAAAATTAACCCAGGAGTCAAAAAAGTGAGGAAGTGAAGGCCTGCAGGCAGAGTGTGGAAGGCTCCGGGTTCTCAACTCTCAGCGTGGGTTACTGTGAGGACAGGTTATTCTCACTCTCTCAACTTAAGGAGGAAAAGCAGCCCTGTTCCCACAATGTCTGACCTGACAGGGCTCCGGCCATGCACACTTCCTTCCTCTTTCATGAGAGGGGCTAGTTTCAGCAGCATGACTTCACGCCTTCTGCAAACTGCTTCAGGTCATCTGCCATGGAGAGGTTGCCTCCCCATCTTCAGTAGTTACCCAGCAAATCTTTGGAGCGTTAGTTCCTTGGTACCTAGGAAGAAGTGTAAAAAGAGTCCCAGCGCAGCAAGCCCTCTCTCAGAGAGAGCTTAGCTCCATGAGGAGCTCTTCTGCTTCTCTTTCAAGTATCTGCCATAGGAGAAGCTCAACTGCATCTGGCTCCAGGCCTGCAGCCTCTACAGAGCCTGGTGGTGATAAGCATGTGTCTTGCATCAGGCAGCCTAGCTCAAATCCTAACTGTGTGACCTCCAGCAAGTTATGTAACATATCTGAATTTTGTTTTCCCCATCAGTAAAAATGGAGATATTAATATGTTATTTTTTCTCTTTATTCCTCTGCCATCATCAGAACTCTCATGACACCATCACATAAGCAACATAAATACACTGAATTGAGCCTCGACCTGGAGTAGCATCTTAATGGAACTGCGGGTAGTCAGGGAATAGCTGCTTAGTGATTGCATTTAAATATTATGTTATATGAGCTCTTTAATATACTTATCTGAACTGATTCTCACATCTACAGATTGCTGTGTTATATTTTTTCAAACATTTGTTAACATAAGAACACACTGTTTTGTAGATTTATTATACTTCAGAACAAAGTTGTTTGTATTTTTCTTTTTTAAAAAAATAATTATTTTGGGAACCAGCAGTTAGCATAATGGCTATGTCGCTGGACTCCCACGTAGTCAACCGTGGTTCATGTCCCGGACCCGGTGGCTTAAAACTCACACCGGGTGTGTGTGTGTGTGTGCCCAAGATCCCGAGAGGAGAATGGAGGAGAAGGGATTGCGGCGTGACCATCCCCCCTAGGGGGTGATTTCTTGATTTCTGTTTCTATGTCTCTCTCTGTCTGTCTGGCAAGCGCACGCACCCTATAGCAAAAAAAAAAAAAAAAAAAAAAAAAAAAAAAAAAAAAAAAAAAAAAAAACTCTCTAAAAAAATTATTATTATTATTTTATTTAACTTTCTTATTTATTTATTTATTTTCATTTGACCAGAGAGGGGCAGAGTGATAAAGAGAGGGAAAGTGAGAAAGCAAGCCACCAGGTCCAGGACTTGATCCACAGTCAGCCATGTGGGAGTTCAGTGCTCTTAACCGCCACACCACCTGCCGGCTCCATGTTTCTCTTTTCTTAGCTAACCAAATTCTTTCCTTATATCCCAAGTCAAATTGGTTACCAAGGCAAATTGGCATATGAGATTTCTCAATTCTCTAATTTTTCTGACCTGAGTTCCAGAATTTATCTCCTATTACCTGGACTTCAGCAGGCTGCTGCCTCAACTTTTCTTTCTATCCCTACATCCCACTCTTCTAAAAGACTTTCCCTACCAATGCTGGAGACCCTAAAAATAAACAAACTATAAACACTTACACACATACATAAATGAGCAAACAAACATGTCACCCTCTGCTTTAAAAGATGGGGAAATGTTATCCAGCTCAGTGTTTTTAAACTTGTTTAATTATAAGACTCACCATAAGGAACTTGTTAAAAATACAAGTTCCTGGGCCCCACCCTCAACCTACTTACTAGGAATTTTCCAGGGGGGAACCTGGGACTCTCCTTTGATTAAATATCTCAGACAGTGCTTACAAGTAGGCAAGTTTAAGAAATACTGATGCAGTTGATTTGGTAGAATGAGATTTATTTGTAAGTAACAGAAATCTCAAAAAGACCATGACCCAAACAAGATCATGGCATTTCTTTCTCAAGTAAGACTTTGCAGTGGTCCAGAGCTGATAGGGTTCTCCATGTTGTCAGGAACCCAGGTTCTGCATTGCTCACTGTCTGTGGCACTGACATCCTGGTTCAAGATGGTTGTGTCCATACTCCCGGTTCCAGATGGAGAAAGGATGAAAGGTGCACAGGAACTGGGTCTTACAGGGGGTTCTCAACTATCATATGATTCTTCTTCTGAAACCATAGGCCTGAAATTAGTCTCACAGCCACATGTGGTTGCAAAAGAACCAGGGAAAACTGCCTCTGTATCTCCAATGGAAAATGTGAGCAGAAACAGTATTGGAAGGAGGCTACAGAGCCAAATACTCCCATTTAACAGAAAAATATTCTAAATTCCAAAGAGATTAAGCAGCTGGCCCACGGCCACAGGATGAGGTAATGTCCCCAAACACTTGTTGCAGTCTATTTACTTTTGCTTACTCAAAAGGAAAGCATCACAAAAGGAGACGTTCATTCTGACAGTTCACATAGGGTTGATGATGCTTCCCAGAGGGCATGGAATGAGAGAATCACATCTGCTTCTCCAGCTGTGGCTTCAGTCTTCCCAGACATATCTGTGAGCCAAGCAGTTTAACCGCTCAAGAAGTGGTCATTTGGGACCAGCAGTTAGCATAATGGCTATGTCGTTGGACTCCCATGTATTCGACTGCGGTTCGAATCCTGGACCCGGTGGCTAAAAACTCATGCTGGGCATGTGTGCGTGCATACCCAAGATCCCGAGAGGAGAATGGAGGAGAAGGGATTGCAGCGTGGCCATCCCCCCAGGGGGTTATTTCTCGCTTTCTGTCTCTCTGTCTCTCTCTGTCTGGCGAGCGCACGCGCCCTATAGCGAAAACCTCTCCAAAAAAAAAAGAAGTGGTCATTGGTGTGATGCTTACAGTGAGGGGAAGGTGTTCACCTAAAGCAGGAAGGTTCCTCAGCTGCTGAATCCTTCAGGTCATCAACTACCACATCACCTATTAGATGATATGATCAAAGGCCTTTCTACAGCCTTGGCATTCCTATGTCAAGTTTTCTGTTAATTCTAGACAAAGTAACTCTAAAAAGCATAATTCCCTTGACTAGTCCCCCAATGCCTTTTCTTACCCTCATTCCTGGCCACAGCTAATCATTTGGTCATTCAACAAACCTCTCTTGAGTACCTCTTCCATGTCAGACACTATGGTAGGTATTGAGGATAAATGGAAGATAAAGCACAGACTAATACCTCAAGACATCTCCTAGCTAATGGGTGAGACAAACAATTAATACAGCTGTAATAGAATTATAATTACATTGTACTAGGGAGTCTGACAGGCCTGGGGTCAAATCTCAGCTCTACCTCATGATTCTGGGCAAATCTAGCCCCTCTGCATTTTCTTCGTTATTCATAAATTAAAGATAATGGTCCCTAGCATGTAGGGCTTGGGTGAGGATTAGCAAGGTAATGTAAAGGGCTTAGCACATAACAAAGTTCAGCATACTGCAGCTGATCTTGCTGGAAGTATCACAAAAAGCTATCCAAAAGCACAGAAGAGGGTGGGAGAACATCGAAGAGGGAAAATGAGCTAGATCTTGAAGAGTCAATAATTGTTCACCAAAGATAAAATCACTCTCCCCCAAAAAAACAGCATAGCAAAGACAGAGAATATGGAGTCTTTTCACAACTAGCAAGCATTTGGTTTGGCTGGAGCAAGGCAGCGAGCTATAAGTATAGAATCTTGACATAGAGAAGTTTAGATAATATGAAAAATTAATTTTCTTACATAATGAGAGATCCAGAGGGAAGTCATTCCAGGTTTGGCTTAACAGCACAAGCACAGTATGTCACTACTCTGGGTAAGCATCTTTGCAGTGCCCTCAGACTTTCTTTCATGGTTACAGAATGACTGCCAAGCTCCAATGGTCACATCTTCACATAACAGTATCCCGGAAAAGAATCAAATAGAGAAAGGGGGCAGATGAAATTTTGCTTGTGTTATTTTGTCCTTTTATTGGGAAGAAAGACATTTCCTATAATCCCTCAAGAAGGTTACTGGCCATGGCAGGGTCACATGCCCACCTCTAGTCAGAGTAATCACTGACAAAAAGAAATGGTATTGCTTTGATCATAGTAGAGCAACCATGATTTTCCCTTAAGGTTTGGCATATGGCTACCCTTATAAATCCAGGGTTCTCTTAGCAAGGGAGAAAGGCTAGTGAGAGGCCTGAGAGTGATCAGTGCTCTTCACCAAATATTTCTAGTTCTCTACCTCCTCCAGATATATAATGAGTTGCCTTTCCCACAAATTGTTAGCAGGAGTAATATGCTTCACTGACAGAAAAAGTTTTAGAAGGAGCCAATGTGGGCAATGTGGAGACATCACACTCCTGGTTTTAAAATATATTATAAAGAAATGTCAATCAAAACATCATGGTATTGGCTAAAAACAGTTATATCAACCAATGGAACAGGATAAAAAGCCCAGAAATAAACCCATATATTTAAAGTCAATTGGTTTTTGACAAAGGTACCAAGAACATACAATAGGAAAAGGACAATCTCTTCAATAGTGTTGGCAAAACTGGATATTCACATACAGAAGAATGATCATGGATCCTTATATCATACAATATACAACAATTAACTTAAAATGGATTAAGAACTTAAATATAAGACTTGAAACTGTAACATCACTAGAAGAAACATAGAGGAGTTGCCCCATGACATTTGTCTGGGCAATAATTTTCTGGATATGAACCTGGAAGCACAAGCAACAAAAGCAAAAATAGACTCATGGGATCACATTGGACTAAAATGCCTCTGAACCACAAAGGTAACAACTAACCAAGCGAAGAGATACCCCACAGAATGAAAGGAAATACTTGCAAACTATACATCTGATAAAGGGGTTAATATCCAAAACATAAAAGGAACTCAAACAACCCCAAGGAATGAAAATAAATAACACAATTAAAAATGGGTAAAGGCTGTAAACATATATTTCTCAAAAGAAGACATACAATTGGCTAATAGGTACACAAAAAAATGCTCAACATCACTAATTGTCAGAGAAATGCATATTAAAACCACACTGAGATGTCACCTCATATCTGTTAGAATGACTTTTATCAGAAAGATGAAAGGCAAGCTTGGGGAGGAAAAGGAAATTTTACACATAGAGATTCCTCAAATAACTAAAAATAGAACAACCAGATGATACAGTGATCCTATTTCTGGGCGTACACTTAAAGGATCTGAAACCAATATGTTGAAGCGATATCTGCACTCCTATGTTAATTGTAGCACTATTCACAATAGCCAAAATGTGGAATCAACCTAAATGCCCATCAGTGGATGAGCAAATTGGTAGATAAAATGTGATACATAAACACAATGAAATAGTATTCAAAAAGGAAGAAAATCCTGCCATTTTCAACAATATGGATGAACACTGTAGGACATTATAGTAAGTGAGAAAAGCCAGGCACAGAAAGACAAATACTACATGATCTTACTTTTCTGTAGCATATAATCAAGCTGAACTCATAGAAATAGAGAGTAGAAGGATGGTTAAGGATGGTTATCAGAGACTAGGAAGTGTGGAGTAGGGTTGAGTAAGGAGGGGGAAAATGAGTTTTTGATCAAAGTATATAAAGTTACAGATAAACAAGAAGAATAGGGTTTGAGGTCTAGTGCACAACAGAGGATTACACTTGATAATAATGTATTGTATATTTCAAAATAACTAAGAGCATAAATTTCAAGTGTCTCGCCATAAAAAATGATAGGCAAGCAAGTTGATGGATATGTTAATTTGCCTTATTTCATCATCCCACATTGTATACCTATATCATAGCATCATATTGTACCCCCTAAAAGTATGTTATGATGATTTGTCAATAAAAAGTAATACTACTAATAAATAATATTATTTTTTAAATTTTATAAGAAGAAAGAACCAAAGCAAGATTTATTATATTCCTTTTTCCTGACTTGAAATTCATAGGACCAGTATTTAAGAAGTTTCTGTCAGTTGGATCCTTGAGTGACCAGAATGATCTGCTTATCCCTGCCAACTCCCAATGGACAGCTGGCATGAGTAAGAAATAAACCTTTACAGTTATAAACCACTAAGATTCAGGGTTGTTACTACAGCACAAACTACCCAGCTGGAAAGAGGGCATTATAGACCACACAGGCTGGGAAATACAGCCTAGAAACACCTGCTGGGAAGATGCAGGAAAATTTCATTTGCAGCAGCTGGTGTGACAGCTGGAGCTCCATTCTCTTCACCATCTCACTTTTTAAAAAAAAGCATTTCTCCCTTAAAGAAGCAAATAGTACTCATGGGGTAGTAAAGGAGGATGGGGCCATTTTTTCTTTCCTCTTCTAATTCTCTCAAAATCCAGAAAACAATAAATCCCTAAAACAGAAGCATTTGCTAAATGCTTATTATATGTGAAGGCTTGCGCTGAGCAATTCGAGTCTATAGTCCACTCAGCAACACCAGGAGATTGCTATCATTATGATCCCACCCTGAAGAGTTTAAATAACTTGCTCCAGACCACATAGGTGGTTGAGTGTCCCAGCTAGGATACAAAGCCAGTCTATTTGATTCCACTCCTGCTTGACCTACTCCAAGGATCTGTGTACCAGGGCCAAGGGGAACTTCAACTTTAAAGTCTGAGAAGCTGTTGCAGGAGTCTCCCTTTCCCAGGGTCTGTGTAATCCGTGATCTGAAGAGATCCTGTCCCATTGCCCAGTTCTTTACAAAATGCACCAAATCACCAGCAAAAGGAACTAATGGGAAAGAATCAGCACCCTCCAAACCCACACTGTTCTTCACCTTATCTCTTTTTCCTCTCCACCCTCAACAACAGCCACATAATGATGCCATAACTATAAGGGCAATGGCATCCAAGATCCTGTTGAAAGCCCACATTGTCTGACCCAGGTCATAAGGAATACAGGGACTCAAACTCTAGAGGGGATAAGCAGGAGGAGTCTAGATCAATTTGGCAATGTTAACAGGGTGAAAGGTGACCCCACAGTTGCCATTCACCATCACTGCCTCTGTACTTTGATACATGCTATCATCTGTGGAAAACATTCTTCCCAAAATCTCCTCTGTACTCTTTATACAACTGTCTCCCCAATTGGATTGAAAATATCTGAAACACATATAGTACATTTTATTCATCTTCATGTCCCTTGAACCCAGCCCAGAGCCCAGCACACAGTGAGTGTTCAAACAATACATAAAGGAATACCATAGCCCAAGTAGGGCCTGGGATTTCATTTTTCTATAGTACTTTACCCTTTACAAAATATGTTTGATTTTTGTGCTTCTCAAGAAGTCTGTGAATCAACAGGGCAGATGTACTTATTTATTATTTTACAATTTCTCATTCACATTTAATGGTTGTACACCTCTAGAGCACACAATGTGGTTTTTTCCAAGTATGCATGTAGTACATGACAATCCAATCAATGATATTACTATATACATAATTTTCAACAGAGAAATTTACATTCTTATGTCTGTTAAGTGTTTCTTTCTTCAGCCCCCACCACTCACCCTCTACTATCAGCCCCTGCCCATTCAATTTCTGGTATTTACACTTGTTCTCCTTACTATTATATCTTCAAATCTTTCCATTCTGCCACAGAATGCAGGTATTCAGTATATATTGAGCAGGGAGGAGAAACTGAGGTTCCAAGATCTCAAGTGACACAGCCAAAATCTCCAGTGAGCAAGTGGCAGGCACAACTGGAAATTTGACCATATTAAATATGCAAATAGGAACACAATGAATACTTGCTGAGGAGACAGGAAGAGAAGAAGAGAAAAGGAGAGAGAGAGAGGGGGGAAAGAGAGAGGGCATTTGAATCCAACCTTAATTCAATGACCTGACCATCTGCCCATGATAATTTGGCGATATTCACACTGAGGGACTGAATCAGTGATTGTTTGTATAGCCAGAGATAAGTGGGCACATTTTCCCATTGACAAATTATCAAACAGTAATTTTAGTAATGTCGTTAGAATGTAATAGAGATAGAATGCAATTTAGATACGCATATCCTCTGTCTAATCATCATTCATCCATCCACATTGAAGGTCAAGTTGAGTTTAATCTTCCTCAATGGCCACACTTTCGGTTTCTGTCTCTCCATATTCCCTGTGCCTCCTTAACTTCCGTTCAGCTTGTAATGGAAAAGGCACGTGACCTAAGACTATGAAGGCAGGGTGATTCTTTTTTGTTAAAACAAGAATGCTTGTTGCAACTGTGGCTCTCTTCGGGTACCTGGCCTTGTCCACACGTCCACCAATACAACTCCTTGAATATACCATTGTATATTGTAGAAACTCCCTCTGGTTCTGCAGAAATGACTGTTTGCATGGAGGTTTTTCAGCAGCCTGAGCAAGCACGATATTTGAATCATCTTGAAATCATCTTTTTTTCATGTGTAAATAAACAGTGGGAGGAAAGGAGAAGGAATCTATACAATTTTAATGAACAAGATTCCCATCGGTAGTCAAAAGAAAACAAAAGGTAGCTTAATGGGCACAGGAAGCCATTTTTTCTACTGATTTCTCTGCTCAGCTCTCTTGGGGAAAGGAGTGGCATCTAAATTAAAAGAAAAAAAATGACACTCTTGTATTTTTCCTGTCATTTCATTGTCTTTGATCTTGCATTTCCTAAGAAAGAAACACTTAACCTCCAGTATCAGATCAATGTTGGAAATGCATGCTTTATTTTAAGATCTTTTGCTGGTGCATAGAAATTCTGCAAATCAAATCAAATATGTATCTTCATATATGAACTTAAAAAGATTCAAACAACAGGTTTCATTCAAGCAACCAATATGCTTCAAAATTATTGGCTGAATTCAGGCAGATTACTGATTTATCCATCAAACACTAATGAATTATTTTTGAGATAGCAATTATTTTCTGAATACAAGTTATTTCATCATACGTAAAGAGTTATGATGTTTTGAAACTGCTTTATACATGGATACTACCCAACTGAATTCTCCTTGTACCAAAATGGCAGGGTTGTGTGGATTTCTTCTAAGGGAAGGTGAAAGGCCCCTCCAGTAACACAAGCAGTCTATCATGAATCTGTTTGAATTCCCTTTTCAAGTGAATGAAGTGTATTATGTTGCCAGAAGGATACTCCATCATCTATAATAAATATTCATCTGCATGTATCATGCACTTGAGCTGCATGACTGATGAACTCCAGCTCCGGAAATGAATGGGAAACTCACTAAGACAAATGTCACCTTTCAGTGCTGTTCCTACAGATAAATTGCAGTTAGATTTAAACAAAGTCAGTAATTTCATGCTTTCCAACTGGTGCCTGATTCTGTTCAGACAGCTCCCACTCTCTCTAAGGGTACTGACACCCAATCTGATTAGTTGGGTTTTGGTCATCTCTACCACCAGTCAACAATTTTTACTCAGTTGGTTTAATATTAAAATATCATTATTCTAAATACATTTTCCCCAGGTATTTATGCAATTTGGCCTACTTAAAATATGGGCAGCTTCATTCATGATTGATAGAAGTATATGTAGATACAGTTCTTTTAGAAAGCAACTTGGCTAGATTCTGTAAAAATGCATTTCCCCCTGTGACTCAGGAATCCTCCACCTGGGGATTAAACCAACTGTTTTGTAAAGGAAATAATTTATTTCCAGTCTTCTGGTTTCTTTTTAGGAAGGTGAAGGAGACTTCATATCCTAGAAGATTTAGAATCTTATTTCTCCTGCTGTCCCAGTGGGGAGTAAGAACTTCATCTGATGGGTGAGTTTGGGAGTAGAATCCAAACAATAGTATTCATACATATGTAGACTCCTTTTTTTCATGTGGACTTTGGAGAAGCTTGCTTTGTTCTGTCCTGAATGAGAAGAGATGTGAGGTTCAATCGGGGGGGGGGGGGGGGGGGGGAGGGGGTAAACATTAGGAAATAGGTATAGCTTATAGTTTGTTCTCCCTCCATCCAGTCCTAGGTCCTCTCTTTCATATCAGGTCTTGTGAAAGGAAGAGAAAGGTATAACATATATTATTAGGCAGCTATTTCAAATAGTATAAGTATGGTGTCTAGAATTACTTCATAATTCTGAAGGGGGAAAAAAGAAGAATAGATAAAACAATACTGTCAAAACATCAGAAAGAGTTAAAGCTCAATGATGAAAGTGTTACTATTCATTATCATTTCTTTCTAAAAATAATCAAGAAAAATGAGATTTGGGACACTTTCATTTAAGTTCTATGTGAAATGAACACTTATATCAATTTTTACTCATTTTTTGAATATAATAAAGATTGTTCCTCACCTGCAGAGAACAGTTTGTAACTTGTAGGTTGACAGAATGGGCAATATTTACTGATATAGCTTAGTTCAATAAAGTGTGTACTGAAATATTTCAGTCTGGAAAGACTTATGGCATGCTCATGCTGGGATGTTTTACTTTTTTTACCAATTTTGAGAAGTAGGATTGATACATTCACTCTCAGTCTTCTCCTTTATGGCCCCCTTTGGTTCAGATACAATTGTTTGTGTGTGAGTTTTTAGAGAACTTCAAATAGTAAAGGTTTATCTAGCCCTTTTTAAGTTAAATAATGTTAAGTCAAAAATTCGAACATAAAATCCAGCAATCACACTCCTTGGTATTCGCCCAAATGAGTTGAAGACTTAATTACACAAAACCCTGCGCACAAATACTTACGACAGTTTTACTCATAATAACCAAGACTTGGAGGCAATCAAAATATATTTCAATAGGTGAATGGATAAAAATAACTGTGCTATAAACCTTAAATGCATATTGCTAAGTGAAAAAAGTGATCTACAATGGTGACATACTATATAATTCCAAATGTACAACATTCTGGAAGAGGCAAAACTATAGACACAATAAAAAGATCAGTGGTTGCAGAGGTTTGGGAAGAGAGAGAAATGACTAGATGGAACACAGAGGACTTTTAGGACAGTGAAACTTTCTGTATGACACTGGAATGGCGGGCACATATTGTTATACATTTCTCAAGATTCATAGAACATACAACACTAAGAGTGGATCCTAATGTAAACTGTGAACTTTGGTTAATAATAACGTACCAATATTGGTTCATCAATTGTAATAAATATACCATACTAATGCAAGATATTAACAAGAGAAACTACAAGGGAATGGAAGGTGTAGGAATTCTCCACTTTCTGCTTCATTTTTCTGTAAACCTAAAACCATTCTAAAACCTAAAATCTATTCATTATTAAATGGCAATAATTCTAAACAATGGCTAGAATATCATTGCAGCCACTAAATACACATAGGTGGCAACACAAGTAGTTGAGACCGGTCAAGTCAGCCAGTAGAGACTGTTATAGTGGTCCAGGAGGATAGTATGGATCCTACCTCCCTCTAGAGAGAATACAGAACTTCACTTTTTTGGCATGTTCTTTCTATGACAGAAGCCAAAAGAAGCATGCAGTGACATCTGAGATTTTGTCTACTTGGACACTGCCGATCCCCCCATTCCCTTTACTCTTGGGAGCTTACAGAGTTGGGTATAAGTAAGAATATAAAGCATTTGACAGATCATAAAGCCACACATCTCATACACTCAACAACAACGACGCCAATATTTATTAAAAACCAGGCTTATGTAGAGCTGAATTCAAGAAGGAAAACACAAAATTCTGTGGGCATAAAAGAAAGATGACAGTGCATTTTGAATTGAGCATTATGATTAATATCTGATTCTGGTTCTTCCGCAGGAGGCCTACACGCAGCCCTTAGTGCCACCGCCACGTCACTAATGATCCCTGAGAAGTTCCAGCACATTTTGTGAGTACTCAACACCAACGTGGATGGGCAGAGGAACAAAACCTTTGTCATCACTGCCATTAGGGTGTGGGGTGAAGGTGTACTCATATGGTGTGGAGGAAAGCAGACACTGACCTCACCAAGAGGGCAGGAGAGCTCACTGAGGATCAGATGGACCCTGTGATCACTGTTACGCACAATCCACAGAAGTACAAGGTCCTAGACAGGTTCTTGAACAAACCGAAAGATGTAAAGGATGGAAAATACCGCCAGGTCCTGGCCAACAGTCTAGACAACTGCATGAAGACCTGGAGAGACTGAAGAAGATTTGGGCCCATAGAGGGCTAGACCATTTCTGGAGCCTTCTGGTCTGAGGCCAGCACACCAAAACAACTGGCCATCATGGCCATACCATGGGTTTGTCCATGAAGAAATAAGTCTGTAGGTCTTATCTGTTAATAAATAGTTTATATTTTTAAAACTATGATTCTGTACACCTGTGGTCCTAAAAATATGTGGAATTTGATTAGGATTATAATTTAAAATGCACTTGAAGGGAACCAGCAGTTAGCGTAATGGCTATGTCGCTGGACTCCCATGTAGTCGACCGCGGTTCGCGTACCGGACCCGGTGGCTTAAAACTCACGCTGGGCGCATGTGCGTGCGTGCCCAAGATCCCGAGAGGAGAATGGAGGAGAAGGGATTGCGGCGTGACCATCCCCTCTGGGGGGTGATTTCTCGCTTTCTGTCTCTATGTCTCTGTCTGTCTGGTGAGCGCACATGCCCTATAGCGAAAACCTCTCAAAAAAAAAAAAAAATGCACTTGAAAATGTTAACAGAAAAAAAGAAAATAGGAAGAAACATTCATAAAGAATTAGAGTTGTGGGACCAGTAGATGGTGTAATGGTTAAGTTGCTGGACACCCACATAGTCGACAGTGGTTCAAGTCCCAGACCTAGTGGCTTAAACTCAAGCCAGGCACATGTGCATGCATGCCCAAAAATCCCAAAAAGAAAATGGAGGAGAAAGGACTGTGGCATAGCCATCCCCCTGGGGATGATGTCTCACTTTCTGTCTCTCTCTATTGCTCTGGCAAGCGCATGCACGCTATAGCAAAAATCTCTCTCAAAAAAAAAAAAAAAAAAAAAAGAAAAAAGTAAAGGAAAAAAACAAGGGAAATAATTGAAGTTGTTATGTTAAAATGCTGGGATTGAGACCAGCAGGTGACATGATGCATAAGATATTGGATTCCCACATGCTAACTGTGGTTTGAATCCCAGGCCTGTGGCTTGCTTTCTCACTTTCCCTCTCTGTCTCTCTCTAGTGAGCATACATGCTGTATAGAAAAATTTAAAAGTAATAATAAATTAAATTAAATTAATAATTATTTTTTTAAATGCTGGAATTATGTGTGATTATAACATGCCTATGTACTTTCATGATTTTAAATGTCCTTTTTGGAAGTGGATCGTTAATCATTCAACTGTCAGCCAATAATTCTGCAAAAGTACTACACATTCTTTTTCTTTTTTTTGGAGAGATTTTTGCTATAGGACATGTGCTCTCACTGGAGATATAGAAAGCAAGAAAACACACCCCCATCCCCGCTCAGGGAGGATGGCCACACTGCAATCTCTTCTCATTCATTCTTCTCTTGGGATTTTGGGCAAGCACTCAGACATGCCTTGGCATGAGTTCAAACCACCAGGTCCAGGACTCCAACCATGGTAAGTCACATGAGAGTCCAGTGCCTTAACTACTATGCCAGTTGCTGGCCCCAAGGACTACTAAACATTCTTAGGGAGGTAGTCATGTGTATGGCAAACATCTCTTATGTCTTAGGTTCAAACATAAAATAAGACCATTAAATCCAGCAATTTGCTGAAGTCATACCAAGACTCAAATCCAGAGCCCAGATCCTTATTTCCTTCTTGGGGAAATACCTCTAATACTGACTCTCTACCCATTATGAAGTTATTGTCCACAGACTTCACTAGTGAGCAATGACTTTCTGGCTCATTCCTCTATCACTACCCAGCCTAGTTCCTAAGACATAGTAGATGCTTGATAAATGGATTAGTGAATTCCAGGGTACCCTGGGTTGCCCTCTGATTGTCTCAGAGGACTTTGACTTGATTCCTCACAAAAAATTGTAAATTCTTTGACAGGTAGGACTTCATATAATATCTTTTTACTAATAGCATCACCACAAAACACATGAGGGTAGGCAGACTACTGAAGAACTGATAGGTACTTAAAGAGAAACACTTAAAGCTGAAAATTTTATCTATACCTTTGGCTTCATTGTAGGTTAATGCCCTTGAGCAGGTTAAATACTCATTGAACACTTAATGTGCACCAGACACTCGACTTCACTTGCATTGTATTATTTAGTCTTCTTGACTCTACATAGTAAGTATTGCTGAGGTCCCTATTTTCTAGTTGAGGAAAATGAAGTCCAGTAAAGCCAACCGCAAGGTTCATAGCTACTAAGATGAGGTGCTGAGATTCAAACCTAGACAGTCTGACCTGAGATCCTTTGTCATGCAAATTCCTGACAAGACCCTACTTCTGGCAGAATTCACATGAGGAATAAGAATTTATCTACAAAGGGTCTTGGCATATTTTTATTACTACCTACTAATTGTGACTGGTACCATAGGGCTGTTTTCATCATGGTTTCCAAATAACATAAGGTCTGCCAATGTGCTACTATATTATTTGACTAAACATTGACACTGAGAGAAATCAGATCACAGAGGTAAACACTCTTTATTTCCAAACAGATGAACTCTGGCAAACAATATATTTTCCCACTCAGCACTGACTTTGACTTCAAAATTTTCTGGAATTGGCAAGAAAATGGCAGAAGCAAAATGTAAACATTGTCAGTGTTTATAATAAATGATAGTTAATAAAACCTGAAAAGATTACATCTCAGAATCTTACTTCCTGTGTTTCCCATTATTTAATAATTTATTATATGAAATCCATTGACCTTTCTGTGGGCTTTCTTTTTTTAGAGGAAGCTGTAGCGTTAATTATGGTTTAGCTATTTTATTGAGCAGCATTAGCATACAAATAGGACATCAATAACCAATTACAATCTTCATCTTGGAAAAGCAGGTCTCTTCCATGCCTCTGTGACTGCTAACTCAGCCACTTAAAGGTCTTGGACACTTAATGATGATGGCATTCAAGGCTCTACTCAATCAACCCTCAGGGGGTCTTTCCAACTCGACATCCTGTTCCTCTCCTTCACTTGCTCAGGATTTCGGCCAACCTGGCCCACCTGCTGAATGCCAGGCAGAGCCTGTGCTGGCCCACTTTTCTTTTATTTCATACTGCTCCTGTCCACCTAATCTCTGTCCCTTTAATTTCTATATTCTGTGCAACCATCTCCCATTTTTATTCATTCAACATATGCTGATTCAATACTAGCTAAATACCAGTTGTTTTAGTCTCATTCTCTGTTGCTTAGTAACTAAATGTCTAAAACCAAGTACCTGATATCTAAAACCAAGTAATTCATAAGACTAAAAGTTGATTTGACTCATGGTTTTAGGGGTCTAACTTCAAGTGGTCATATTCAAGTGGTCATATTTGGTGAGGGCCTTCTTGCTAGTGGGAGTTCTTTGCACCTAACACAATACAGAGCATCGTGTGATGAGACAGAACAAGAGCAGTGTAAGAATGTATGTGTCTGTGTCTTTGTCTGTGTCTGGGTGTCCATGTGTCTATCTCATTCCCTCTCCATACAGAAACCATCAAGGTTCAGTCATGGAGGTTGACTTGATGACTTTAATCCTAATTTCTCCCCAAATGTTCCACCTTTCAATCTAATAATTATATTAAGTCTTTACTCTCTCTTGCCCTTACAACGGCTCTTCAAATCCCAACACATGAGTTTCTGGAGGACACATTCAAGCACAGCACTGGTCAGTAGCTGGAAATCTCAGTAACAAAGCAGACATAATTCCTCCCTACCTGAGGCCTCCAGACTTATTTGAGAGTCAGAAAACTTTCTCTAGAGAGAGCCAAATAGTAAATATTTTGAGCTCTATAGTACATACACTATCTGTCGTAGCTACTCAGTTCTGCCTTTGTAGTGGGAAAGCAGCCACTACAAGACATAAATGAATGGACATGCTTGTATTCCAGTGACACTTTGTTTATAAAAAGCAGACAGTAGGCAGTCTACTGGCTCGTAGGGCATAATCTGCTGGCCTTTGGCTTAGAGCACTGGCTTCTGAAGTTGGAGAGACATGGGTTAGAAGTCCAGCAACCCCGTCTACTGTTGTTGGCCTTCAGCAAGCTCAGTTATTTCTTTATACCTCAGTTTTCCCCACTCCAGTGACTTCCCACCAGTCAGTCAAACTTCACCCTGACCCAGAGAGATGGCTTTGAATATTTGCTTCCATATATTTCTCCTGCCCTTTCCTTACCAGGTTCTCCATCCTTGACTCCTTCATTGCTCTGCTGACTCCTTCAACACCAGAGATATTGCATACAGAGCACCCACTGCCTGGCATTCTCTTTCTCCTGTGTGTTACATGCTCAGTTCCCATACTATAGGGTCCGATTTCAAATGTGATTTCCTCTAAGAGGGCCTTCTGCGACCATCTTGTCTACACCTACCCGTACATGGGGGAAATGCCCCAGCCTTCTCTATCTCTGATCATTATTTGTTTCTGGCACCCTACCAGTTCGTGTTTATTTAACTCTTCATTTTATATCCCTTTACTAAAATATCCATTCCATGAGTGCATAGACTTTGCCATTGTGTCTAGCACCTAGCCCAGTGTTGGCATGGACTAATAAGCCAGTCAATCGATGTTTGTTTCATTAATAAATTAATTAATGAAATAAATGCAATAAATGTTGGTAGGTTGATGCATCTCAGTCAAGAAAATAGACTGGTTTAGCTGCAGAAGTGTAGCAGTAGCACCCCGCTCTGCGATGTTGAAAGCCATATGGAAGATCAGGATTTGGTTCCTGGGTCAACTCATGTAGGCACAGACCTATGATCATGGTTGACTGGGAAGCCTGTGGGAAGGACTGCAGCATGAGACCCTGTTGAGGGATCTCTCTCTCTGAAGGAATAAATAGGCCTTAACAGAAAAACATTTTTTTAAAGTTCTGCTATAAGGTGTGCGTGCTTGCCAGAGAGAGAGAGAGCAACAGAGAGACAGAGAAAGAGAAAGTGAGAAATTATTCTTCAAGGGATATAACCACACCAACCCCTTCTTGGTTCTCCTCCTGGGATTTTGAGCAAGCACGTACACTGCCTGGCATGTTTTTCAAGCCACTGAGTTCTGAACCCAGTACTCAAACCATGCAGTTGACCATGTGGGATCTAGTGCCTTAACCACCATACTACCAGCTGGCCCAGAAAAAAATTTGTTAAAGGAAAAGGAAACAGCCTTGTGTTTTATCTCTCCCTTGTTTTATAAACACAGTAGAGCAAAGACCAATGTTTCATCATTTCCTCTGGAATTAATTCTACCTTAAAATACGTTTCATTTGGGAACCAGCAGTTAGCGTAATGGCTATGTCGCTGGACTCCCACGTAGTCGACCGCGGTTCGAGTCCCGGACCCGGTGGCTTAAAACTCACACCGGGCACGTGTGCGTGCGTGCCCAAGATCCCGAGAGGAGAATGGAGGAGAAGGGATTGCAGCGTGGCCATCCCCCCGGGGGGTGATTTCTCACTTTCTGTCTCTATGTCTCTCTCTGTCTGTCTGGCGAGCGCACACGCCCTACAGCGAAAACCTCTCAAAAAAAAAAAAAAAATACGTTTCATTTTGATTTCTAGAACAATTAAATCATTGGCTTGTATTTTATGTGAATGAGCCTCAAGTATCCTATGCTGAGGTAACCCCAGGGTTCTAAGGGTACTTTTGCCTTATTACTGATGAGATTCCTTTATTTCTAGGGAAGACTCCCTTCCGACCAATAACCAGAAGGAAAAGTTGAGAGATTTGGGTGCTGGTCCCAGCTCTCTCAGATTGGCTGTGTGACCCTAGATGATTCAAGTAACCTCTCTGAAATAGGTTTATGGCTTTCTCAACTGCAGATGAAGAACGTGAACAGCTCCCGCAACGACAACCTAACATACTGCAAAGCAGTCCCCAGCTCTCAAGTCGCTGGTGTTTGGCAGATAAAGGCGAGTAAGAAAAACATTTGAAGCTATCTGCTTCATAAAACACACAGCTTTAAAGCAAATAAGCCAACACTATCCCCTCTTGTAGAGCTCTCAGCCAGAGTGGACTTTCCTGGGCCAAGCCAGTCGCTGAAATGATTAATTATTGTAACAGCAGAGAGGTAAATGAAGAAGCGACAGATGGCCGATGTGAAATAGTCTAGAATCACCTGCTATGAAATTAATTCCACATCTTGGAGGCTTGGGGCTCAGAACACCATGCAAAAAATGACTGTTGATAAATTGTGTGTGTTTGTGTGTCAGCCTCTCTGCAAACACCTAAATAATATATGTCGTGTCATGTTTTCTTTCCTCCATCTCGTTTTAATACATTATCATTTATAGAAAACTGCGGGGAAACGTGGAACATCAATCAAGCCATTAATTCCTGAGATTATGCTAATGAGATGCCTGGAGCGTCTGTTTCCCAGAATAGATGCACCCCCAGGGAAAATGCTCTTGGCTCTTCTCAGCTCAGCCCTCCCTGCTTAGATCAGGAGCCATGGGCTCCTGCCGTGGTGTTCCTCTTAAAAGGGCACCCTGCACGTCGACACTGGCATAGGGATGATTTGCCCAACCAGACAGTCAAGGCCAGCAGCTTCGCTCAGATGAAACAGAAGATGTGTGAGACACAAAGAGTGCGATGTGAGACCCAGCTAACAAGCTTAGGAAACCTCTGCTGCGGTTTTCACTCGTGCTGGGGAACACAGAGGAGGAAGACAAAAAAATGAAATAAGGAGCTTCCCAAATAAGATGCTCCATCAGCTGAGATGACAAGCAGGGACCAGGACCGTGTGATTCCTATTCACGTGGAAGAAAATCAGGGTAATGAGGTTGGTGTCAGAGGAGAAAACCTCGATTATAGTAACTACTACTCACTAGGCACATATTGGCCACTGTACAATGCTGCGTGTTACTGCAAATACTGTCACCCCTCCTCCCTTATCAACAAGGTTCACAAAGGTGACTCAAGGTTGTCCAGCTGGTGGATTGCTGTGCTATGTCACAAACCCAGGTGCACCAGATTCCAGAGCCTGTGCTCACTCTGCTTTGCATATTGTGTATATATGAAAAAAACTGTGGATTTAAATGTACTCTTTGAAGTCATTCAAAGAAACAGAAAATGGGTTTAGTCGGCAGTGTCTTTAAAGTGCTTCAAAACAAAATCACAGACCACAAAAGGACAGTGTGAGGGAACTTGTGATGATGGACCTGCTCTGTATCTCCATTGTGGTGACAGCTACTTAAATCTACATATATGATGAAATTGGATAGAAGTATATGCATGTGAGCACGTGCTCACACATACGCACAGGAAGGCAAGTAAAATCAATTAAAACCAAATAAACTCTGTGATGAAATCATCATCAACGTGATGGATTGGATGACATTATATATAGCTATACAAGATGTTACCATTGTGGAAACTGGGCGTCAAGTCCTTTTGTTTGCAATTTGCTCTAAGTCTATAATTATTTCAAAATAAAAAGTTAAAAAGAAAACTCACAGACAACTATTCCAAGGGAACTCCTGCCAAATTCTCTCTGCATCAGCCTCTATTTATTACTGTCTCTGCGTCCTGGTTATACAGGCACATGGTCTACAGTGGTAAGAATCACACAGAAAGTTCTAAATATAAAGGATAGGCACCTATCCAATGGTAAATTTGACCCGATTAAGTATAACAATTTCTTGCAAAAACACCATAAATTTAATAAAAAGATAGACTAGAAAAAAATGTGCAACACCTATAATGAACAGAATATATATTCACATATATTCACATTTATATACACACAAATATATGCATATATAACTAGAAGTTACATTAAAAATTTCTAGACAGTAAAAAAGCAATACATAGCCCAAGAAAAATGTCAGCAAAAAAATAGAGATAAATAGTAAAAGAACACCTCAATAATCACATGTAAAGGTTGTTACCCTTAATAATGGAGGGGGAATACAAATTAAAATAATAATCATATGTCATTTCAGATTATTAGAGTTGAAAAACAAATCTTTCTTTTAATTGTTTTCGGTGAAAAGATCTCACTCTGTTGCCCAGGCTGGCCTTGAACTTGCAATCCTCCTGCCTCATCCTCCCATGTAGTTGAGATTAAGGCACTACACTTGACTAGATTTGCAAAATACTTAAAGTCAGACAATACCAAGAGTGAAGGGTGGTAAAAAGTAAGCTTTATATAGGTTCTAATGGCAGTGTGAATTACTGCCTTAGTGGGAGCCATTCCATAGTAGCTAGTCAGCATGAAAATGTGCATACTTATAAACTGGTGTTCTCTCTCTAAGATTATATTCCCAGAGACATTCTCACAAGTCCACTCAAGTATATGCATGGAGCTTTATCTATCACAGTAAAACTTTTGGAAACAAGCTCAGTATCTATTTATAGGTGGTTCTACATGAGGCAGTTGGATATCAGCTCATAGTCTTCCTGCCAGTAGGCTTCAGCTCTGCTGAAGGACAAACTTCTGGCCTCAATAGCTTCCCACTGGGACAGTCAGTGGAGCCAGGCTACAGGAGGGTAAACTGAAGCTCTGTTCTCCCTAATTCCAGGTCTTGGAAATGCAGATATGTTTGTGAAATGTGAACACACTCCCATGTTCCAAGGTCACTGTCAAGACAGGAAGCTGGATAAAAAGGTGAGCATGCCAAATCTCTCCTAACCAAGAATGCAGCCGGGATCAAAGAGGAGAGCTAGGGGCCAGCAAGATTCAGTGCAGATGAGCAAGACACAGTTTACAGGAATCTGTAAAGAGAGGGCAAACAAAGTAGCTGTGGGGGAGCACTCTGGAAGAGTGGGAAGTAAGGGATCATGGTCAAAAGAAGCTGTTGGGGGAACCAGCAGTTAGCGTAATGGCTATGTCTCTGGACTCCCACGTTATTGACCGCGGTTCACGTCCCAGACCCGATGGCTTAAAACTCACGCTGGGCGCGTGTGCCTGCGTGCCCAAGATCCCGAGAGGAGAATGGAGGAGAAGGGATTGCGGCGTGACCATCCGCCCTGGGGGATGATTTCTTGCTTTCTGTCTCTATGTCTCTGTCTGGCGAGCACACACGCCCTATAGCAAAAACCTCTCCAAAAAAAAAAAGGAGCTGTTGGGCAACTGTCGAATTGGAAGCAGGATGCAAGAGTCGTATTTGAGGCTGTATTTGTGCTATACTCTGCGTTGTGTGTTTTTTCCAAAGCTGCTCTTGGTTAAAGAACATTCTTCTTCTCCTTTATGGAGATATGGGAACTAAGTCCCAAGGTGACTCAACAATTTCAAGGTTGTAAGTGATGAATTCATAAATCAAACCCAGGCCAGTCAGACCCCAGACATCACTTTCATTGCCTTTACTGAAGGTGACGTTTTTGGTAAGCAGTCAATTTGTGTACACCTTGGCTGGTGATACTGTAGACCATGAACTCAGATTTGGGGCTGGTTGGGAGGATTCACCCATTGAATTTGGAAGCATTGACTAGCATGATGGCTACAGTGTGGTCTTTGGAGACAGTTGGACTGAGTTCTTAAAACTTTCTAGGATAGAATTTTATTTTCTATGCTATGAACTGAGGATAAAGACAACAGTACACTTCTAATTTTTTTTTTTTTGAGAGGTTTTCGCTATAGGGCGCGTGCGCTTGCCAGACAGACAGAGAGAGACATAGAGACAGAAAGCGAGAAATCACCCCCCAGGGGGGATGGTCATGCCGCAATCCCTTCTCCACCATTCTCCTCTCGGGATCTTGGGCACACACGCACACGCGCCCGGCGTGAGTTTTAAGCCACCGGGTCCGGGACGCGAACCATGGTCGACTACGTGGGAGTCCGGCGACATAGCCATTACGCTAACTGCTGGCTCCCAACAACAGTACACTTCTCTTGGGAGTAAGAGATATACATATAAGAAGCTCAGCCTGGTTCCTAGCACCAGACAAAAGTTTTGTGAAGACTAAATAAGTACTTTATGTGTATTCACCTTCTTCTACCAGCTAGGTGCTCAGCTCCGATCAGAAACAAGCTAACTTCTATATGTTTTGCATGCCCCACAATGCCTATGACAATATTTTCTATCTGGTAGGGGTTAGTCTGAAGTGTACTGCACAAAAACAGTATGAGACCTCAATTAAACTGCAAAATCTGGAAGTTCCCTTTCTATACCCAGTGGCTTTACATTCAGGAATGTTGGTTGAAAACTCTAGCCTCAGGACCAGCAGATAGATTAGTGATAGATTCACCTCATGTTTATTTAGAAAAGACTTTTCCTGCCTGTTTCTAAATTTTGAAGTCTTAGCAATTTGTCCTATTATAATTGGAACAACATTCCTTATTTTCTTATATTCGTAAAACTTTATTCATAATTGCTAGAAACTAGAAGCAACAGAGAAGGCCTTTAATAGATGAAGGGACTAACTGTGTTATTGTGTTGAACACAATGGAATATTATGCAGTGATAGGAAAGTGAGCTATCGAGTCACAAACAGACATGTAGGGACCTAATCCTTATTGTCAGAAAAGGCTACCTACCATGTAATTCCAACTGTGTGACATTCTGTTAAAGTCAAAAGTATAGAGACAGTAAAAAGTTAAGTCATCAGGAACTACATGGGGAGGTAGAAAAGAACAGTGAGCAGGTGGAACACAGATTCATAGAGGGATAAAAGTACTCTGTATGAATCTGTGTTGGTGGGTACCTGGTGTTATGCATTTGGGAAACAGATAAAACTCTACATCACAGAGTGAACATTAATGTAAACTATAGATTTTAGTTAATAATCATGTATCTGTATTGGCTCACCAATTGTAACCACAATACAAATCGTTAATAATCAGGAGAACTCTCTGTAAAGGGAAGATATAGGAATTCTTCTTTACTTTCCATTCCATTTTTCTGTAGCCCTAAACTCCTAAATGATATGTTACCTCATCCAACAGTATTGGAAAGTTGGTTTAACAAAATACAGTGATGTGGGACCAGCAGATGGTGTAATGGTTACATTTGCTGGACTCCCATGTAGTCAACCACAGTTCAAGTCCCAGACCTGGTGACTTAAAACTCATGCCAGGTACATGTGCATGCATGACCAAGATCCAGAGAGGAGAATGGAGGAGAAGGAATTGGCCATCCCCCCTGGGAGGTGATTTCTCACTTTCTGTCTCTCTGTCTATTTCTATCTCTCTGGAGAACACACACGCCCTATAGCAAAATCTCTCTAAAAATATATATATATACAATGATGTGCCATGCATTATGCTATTTGCAGATGACATGATTATATACATAGAAAACCCAAAAGAATCCACATAAAAAAAAAAAAAACCTGGAAGAGGTAAATGAATCAGCATGCAAAAATCTATAGCATTTCTATACATCAGCAAGATAGACTTGAAGACTGAGGTAGACCTGAAGAAAACAATTCCACTTACAACAGACAAAAAGATATATAAGATATCTAGGAATAAAGCTAACCAAAGAAGTCAAAGACCTCTACAAGGAAAGTCTGGATTCCCTCCCTCAAAGCCAGTCATGGTGGTGCTTGCCTGTAGTGTTAACTACTCGGGAGACTGAAACAGGAGGACCACGACATTGCAAGAGGAAAACCAAACAAACAAACAAAAACCATGTAGGGAGTGAAGTCTTTGCAGAAATGAGCTGCAAAAGCAGCCTATCTTTTGATTACTATGTCACAATCAGTTAACATAGCGACATCAGAAAAAAAAATGCCATCAACCAGAGTATCTCACATAGTCTATCTAGTTCATTCCATGTCCTCTTTTCCATAACACCAGTTAAGGCCATTGCAGACCCATTATATGGGGAAGGAAACTAAGCTGTCCAAAGGAATAGTCACAGATACAGAACCGTGGAAAGAAGGAGGAGGCAGAGAGCATGGCCAAGGCTACCAGCTTCAAATTGAAGTTCATTCCTTAGGCTTTATTATAGCAGCCTCTTTTCAGAAAGTGCCTTTCCTATCTGAGCAATGATCTCTTTCACTTTTTTCAGTTTAACTGGTTAATTCATTAATGACTTTCAACTTCCTCTTGAACCCCAACAATGGTTTTTTTCCTTTATGTGGTCAGTGCTCTGCCCTACCTGATTAGCAAACAAAATGCTTTTCCTAGTTCAATAGCACAAGCACCCAGGTGAGAGGCAGGCACTCTACATTCCAGACTGAACTCTGACATTAGTCTGTTGTGTGGCTTACTTCTCTCTTGACTGTCTCCACACGGGCACTCCAGCCTAAACCATCGCCTCAAGCTGTTGTGAAGACAAACTTAGATAAAAGATGTGAAAGCATTTTGAAACGTTACAAGCATTATACAAATTTAGGTGTCATTATTACAAAGGCAATAAAAGGATTTATCACACTGATAAATAGTGCGTATGTTTCGGTGCCTCCATAGTTTCCAAGAACGGGAGTAATTGCAGTTGGCAGATAAATCCACCACAGTTAACCAAACCCGAGAGTATTTGAGAAAAGGGACAACTTGGCCAAATCCAAATGATTTTAAAAGACTATAAAAATAAACACGTATTCCAATATAATTAATTCCAGTTCTGTCAATCCTTCCTACTACTTGGAACAATGTAGCTTATTATGAAGCAATTACCCTTTGAATCCTTTTAATCCCAGCTGATCATTTTCCGCTTTAATTGTCTTGCTGGGTTTGAATGTTGTTATAGTTCAAATGCAGCCTATTAGCACAGCCTTGGCCACCTCGTGATGTTTTTGCAGGCAAAGAACACTCTTGGAAATCCCTGGTGGACTTTGTCCCAGATTGTACCAGTAACTGCAATTCATACCCCCAGGTGCTGTCGAGTGGAGGAAGGGCCAGCAGAGCGTAGGAAGCAGTGAGCCAAGTTCACCAGGGCTCAACAAAGGGATAACATTCTCACAATGCTAGTGTCGAAGCTTGGTGCAGGACTCCTGGGCATGGAAGGAGAGCCTTATCATTTATCACTGGAGAAGTTCGAGCAGATTACATAGCAGGGGTTTGAGCATCTACATAGAGTGCACAAGGGGGTGAGGGGGTCCTTTATGGTCACAAAAATGTCTCTTTTCTTTTTCTGGAGTCTGCACCTGATGCGATTTGTAAGTACCAAGATAAATACAAATGTAATAGAGAGGTTAAGAGTATCCGTGTTGGATTCAGGATACGTAGACTCAAATTCCAGTTCTGCCAGTTCCTAGCTGAAAACTGTAAGACTCCTACGGATGCAAGCAGTACAAACGTGAGGAGAGACCACCTCTCTTTAGAGCCTGTTCCGTTAATAATGAGATGATTGTATTTAACTTCTCTGCCCCTCCTCAATTTCCTCATCCGGAAAATGGGATAATCGTGGTAGTTGTTTTGTACAATTGTTCTGGATAATAAACAAGTGAGCATACCACACATTTGGCACAATATCACCGCATAGCTGCTCAGTTCCTTTAGCCATTTCGTCACTGTCACTGTCATCTGATCTTCCTCCCTTTCAGGGACATGTACTGCCATTTCTGGGTCCTCCCTTGCTCTGCGGCCTCTGTTCTCCATTGTTGCTGGATGCTCTCTCTCACTGGAAGTCCAATCCTGTTCGCCAATTACAATCTTTTTCTTACTCCCCAGCACCAGCAGGAGGAAGCCCATGTTGCTCAGCTTGGTGGATAACGCCCTTCAAAGCCACTTCTGGCCTCACCACCATCATTATCAATGCCCCCCACCCCGTTTCCCTTGAGCTTTTATCCTATACCACTTGCTCGCCATGTCCCAATGCCCACTACACAGACTATGCTTAATGTGTTTTAGCTATATATTTTCTAGGTCATTGATTTTGACATACCCTAGGTACTTATGGAGAAAATATAAGTATGGGAAAATACACGAGTCCAAATCTCAGCTTTTGCTGTGTGGCATTGAGCAAGTATCTTAACCACTATGAACTTTTAGTTCCTGCAGTGACATATGGGATTAATAATTCCTTTGTTGTAAAATAATGCAGAAGTGTAAATGGAGTGCCCTGTGTGCTACGTCTTGTCATAGTGACTGACACACAATGGGATCTTCAAAATCACCAGCTCTCCTCCTTTCACTTTAATCCTCTCTGGAACCAGTACACAGAGCATTAGGGAAGATGTAAATGCCCAGCGCAGGTTTCACTTGTGGTAGATTTAGCTGTGCCAATATTCACTGGGCAACTACAGAGCAACAGTCTCTGTGTTTGTTGAAGATGCAAATATGGAACGCAGACTATGCTGAAAGACCCACCGCACCTCCAACAGACTCAAGGGTCATCACTTAGGTAGGCTGGTTATAGGGCAAGGAAGAAATGCCCTGGTCAGGAGGTTCTAAAAGGCTGTGAGTTTGAGAATCTAGCCCTTCCCAAATTTAGGAAACTTGGTCAAGATTGTCATACCCCTCATTAAAAAGCAGTCAAGTACAAGTGAAAAGTGTAAGTGACCCTTCAGGGACATTTTTTTTTTTTTGGTGGGGGGGGGAGGTTTTTGCTATAGGGTGCGTGCGCTTGCCAGACAGACAGAGAGACAGAGAGACAGAAAGTGAGAAATCACCCCCCGGGGGGGATGGCCATGCCACAATCCCTTCTCCTCCATTCTCCTCTCGGGATCTTGGGCATGCACGCACACACACCAGCGTGAGTTTTAAGCCACTGGGTCCGGGATGCGAACCGCGGTCAACTACGTTGGAGTCCAGCAACATAGCCGTTACGCTAACTGCTGGTCCCAACCCTTCAGGGACTTTTTGATGAACAGAAAAAAATAAAGCCATATCGACAGAGACCTACTCTTTCAGGCATCACCCTCCACACCTTCCTTCTCACTGTATTAATCAAATCAGCACCACAGCAAAATCATACACAAAAAAAAAATCTGTCTCAGACTTTTGACATCACTTAAGATTGGTGAAACCCAAGAGTACTGTGTAGTGGGTCTTCTGGATCCATCACTGGCCACAAATCCATCATGTCCCTGTATTCTACATCTTCTCCACCCACTGCATTTTGGGGTAAGATTTCTTTTCCCTTCAAGATTTATTTTAATATATATTTTAATTTTATTTCATATGTCTATAAATATTGTAGAGAAAAGCATGAAGCATGACTTACTATGTAACCACATCTCTGGGGGATGATCTGGAACCTGAGCTCCATACCCATCCCTGAGGAAACCCTGTCATTTGGGAAAGTGAGAGAAAGAATTAGTAAAAAAGAAGAAGAAATTTTTAAAAAGGAAATGAACAGGAAAGGAGGAAGGAAAGAAGAAAAGGAGGAAGAATAAGGAAAAGAAGGGGAAAGTAAAGGAATAAAAAGTATACATGAAACAGTTTTCAAGACATTGGACATCAGAAAATGAAGGCCAGGGATCACTAAGAGGTGAGAAGAAGCAAAACGAACCTAGGACTGCCTCAGCACTTCAGAGGGTTTCCAAGCTGTAGCCCAGATAGGCAAAGCCAAGTGGATCCTGGACACCTTCCAGAGTTGAGGAGATAAATGGAGAAAACAGGGGTTGCTGAGAACAGGATAGTCAGACTCTGCAGGATAAGAACCAGGGAGGAGAGAGTTGCACATAGGAAAAAAAAAAAAAAAAAAGCCCAGAGATCTGCACAGGTTTCTCTTTGAGTAGTCAGTCAAGTGCAATTCAGCTCATATGAGAGGAAGCTACCCAAGTCCAGGGAAGGAACCACCTGCAAAGATTAGAAGAAACACTATCCAACACCCACATACAGATAGAAAAATTCCTGATTACACCAACCAGAGTAGAAAATTCCATCATTGGGCATTATGCAGAATACCCAAAAAGATATTACCTCAGAAACAGGGGCAATTAGCTCTGTACTAAATACAGCTCCAGTCCTAACTAACAAATCTTAAAAGCAAGACCTAGAAGGATCAAACCATTTTAAGTCACTTAACTGCATCACATAATCAAGCTCAAGAATGCTTATAATAATAGAAAACTAAACAATATCCTACCAGGTAAGATTCACAATGTCTGGCATGTGATCAAATATCAATAAAAAGTTACCAGCCGTGCAAAGAAGCAGGAAAATATGACCTCTATTAAAAAGGAAAAGTAAAACTGACACAGATACTAGAATAAGCAAACAAGACTTAAAATTATAATAACTGCATTCCATAGGTTAAAAAAAATAAGTAGAGACATAGAGATGACCATTATGATGTCTGAGATTTAAAAAATATATACACTGGGGAACCAGCAGTTAGCGTAATGGCTATGTCGCTGGACTCCCACGTAGTCAACCGCGGTTCGCATCACGGACCCAGTGGCTTACAACTCACGCCGGGCGCGTGTGCGTGCGTGCCCAAGATCCCGAGAGGAGAATGGAGGAGAAGGGATTGCGGCGTGACCATCCCCCCTGGGGGGTGATTTCTCGCTTTCTGTCTCTGTGTCTCTGTCTGTCTGTCTGGCGAGCGCACGCGCCCTATAGCGAAAAACCTCTCCAAAAAAAAAAATATATATATATATACACTGCATAGAATTAACAGGAGATTAACTATTATAGAAGAAATAATTAATACACTTGAAGACATAGCAGTAAAAACTATTCAAAATGAAAGATAGAGGACCAGCTGGGAGTGTGTTGATTAAGGTGACTGGAACCCACATAGCCAACTGTGTGGTTTGAGTCCTGGACCTGGAGGCTTAAGAAATATGCCAAGCATGTGAGCATGTGTGCTTAAATTCTAAAAGGAGAAATAAATGGAAGAGAAATAATTGTGGCTGACCATACCCTATGGAAGGTTCTCTCTCTCATGCGCCTCTGATAAAATGAAAATTTTTTTAAAATTAAAGAGAGAGATAATTTTTTAGTTTTTGTTTGATTTTTAATTAACAGAACATCATGCCAGGCATATATATATATATATACACACACATATATACATATATATATATATATATACACACACATATATACATATACATATATATATATATATATATATATATATATAACCATGATCCAGACAAAAAAAAAACAGTTCATACCACTCACTTTTTTTTTTTTTTTTTGGAGAGTTTTTTTTTTTTTTTTTTTTTTGCTATAGGGCGCGTGTGCTCGCCAGACAGACAGAGAGAGACAGAGAAACAGAAAGCGAGAAATCACCCCCCAGGAGGGATGGCCACACTGCAATCCCTTGTCCTCCGTTCTCTCAGGATCTTGGGCATGCACGCACACGTGCCTGGCATGAGTTTTAAGCCACTGGGTCCGGGACTCGAATTGCGGTCGACTACGTGGGAATCCAGCGACATAGCCATTACGCTAACTGCTGGTCCCCGACACAACACACTTTTTATCATAAAATTCTGGAAAATGCATACTTAGGAAGAGTGGGACAGGGGACAAAAAGGGAAGATGAGATTACATGGAATACTTTGGGAGTGGTGGTATGTTCATATGTATTACAGATTGTGGTGATAGTTTCATAGATGTATATATATATGTGAAAATGTCAAATTATATACTCTAAATACTTCATTGTGTGTTAATCATTCCTCAATAAAATTGATTAAAAAGGAGAAGATGCCTGATATACTAAAAAAGTATAGGGTGAGGTAAGAAACAGAGCAATGAGGTACTGAGGGGGTGTGGAGGAGACCCAAATCCCAGGGGCTCTCCTGGGAGCCCATAGATGTTACTCAACCACTTCATCACTCAGAACTTAACTTTGATCTACTAGAGTTCAAGCAGATGGAACGTCAACTAAGAAAAATGCTGAGAACAAACCAATATGTTGTAGCTTGGATAAAATCCAAGGTATGTGTGCAGAGCTGGTCTACGTATGACTGAATACTTAGAAAGGAACAAACCCCAGACACACACCACACACACACACACACACACACTCATGAGTATGTGCACACACAGGGGAACCTAAAAACAATGGCAGCAACTGGTACGATAAAATGTGAATATGCTTAAAACCAACCAAATGTTTGGCTGGAAGCTGTCATTCTGAACCCTGATACTGCTAACATGTCAGATGGTGGCAGCTGGAAGAACCTCACCAAGGAAGATACTAATGTGAGCTGAGAAATCAAACAGGTCCAGTAAGCTGAGGAGTAGGAAGATGAGAGCCAGCAGAGGGGTGGCAGTAAAGGGGGCAGAGCAGGCCTGCGTGCTCCTTTCACTAGGGTCAGGCATCTGCTTCCAGGGTTTGGTACGAGTTGATGCGGGTCAAGAAGGGCTGAGAGGGTTCTCAATTTGGAAATGGAAAAGTTAGGGTCCTGAAGAGAGAAGTGATTTAAAAACAAAACAAAACTAGCCTTTCATGACTGAATACTAGAATGATTCCCTCTTAGAAGAGGGTAGGAGAAGCAGCCCCTGGCAGATGCTAGAACCAGAATCCTAGGCCATGTTCAGTCTGCCTCTACTTCAGCACATGTGGCCCCAGTCACCTTCCTCATCCCTAAGATAAGGTACATAATAATGAGACCTTATTGGGGTTGTTGTTTAGTTAATGGTTCTCCAAAAATCAGAATAGGATGTGTGTGTGTGTGTGTGTGTGTGTGTGTGCAGTTATATCATTTAAGTCTTATATGTGTGTGTCTGTGTGTGTGTGTGTATATATATATATGTGTGTGTGTGTGTGCACACACATATATACATATATATAGAAAGAGAGAGAGAAAATAATTATTTTAAACTCTTCATATGAGCCTCTATGTGTATATATGAACCTTGGCCAACGTGACTGTGAACATTGGCAAGTCCAAAATCAGCAGAGTAGACCAGCAGGCTGGAGACTCCTGAGAACACTGTGGTTTGAGTCTGAAAGCCATCTCCTTACAGAACTCCTTTTTCCTTGGAAGAGGTCAGCCTACCTCTATTAAGACCTTCAAATAATTAGATGAATCCCACCCATATTATGGAGGGTCACCTACTTCACTGAAAGTCTCCTGATTTAATCTCATCTAAAGAAAAAGCATCTCATCTAAAAATTATCTTCAGGGAAAAAAATTCTATCAATAGAATAATGTTAGACCAAACACTAACCATTGTGAGTGCTATGAACTTCCTCCTTCTCACCAGTTCTTCCTGCCAAATTTCATGAAAGTGCTCATGTTCATAATAGGCCTGGGTAAAATTGCCTTCTCCATCTTCTCCTTCTTCTTTTCTCACATTTCTCCTTTCAAAGGCTCTCCATAGACCCTGCACCTCACCTGCTCCACCTTCTCTGTGCCAACTACCCTCACAGTTCCCCAGACAAATCTGTCTTTGCTAGCAATGCCCTTTGCTCTAAACTCATGGCTCCTGCTTTGGTTGCACATGAGAATTACCTGGGGAGCTCTTACCCATCCCCCAAATTAGGCTTCACTGCAGAGAAACTAAATCAGAATTTCTGCAGGCAGGTCTTAAGCATCAGTGCTTTTTTCAAACTCTTCTGGAAATTATGATTTCCAACACGTGTCCACATTTGTCCTGTGTCCCATTCCTTCAAGGTCCAGTCTCATAGCAGATGGTCAAATTTTTCATCTGCATCTACCTAGTGACAGAGTTGACGTTTGCTCTCATATGTTTCCTCTGGAAATGCCTTAATGGATACCCTAGACAGAACATGAAGGGTGAGAATCCCAGATAGATTAGTGTGGGAGGGCTAATCCAGGGTACCATCCCTGTAACACTACATCTCATGGAAGGTCACCTGTATGGAATATAAGCCTTGCTCAGGCCACAGCTTTTGGAAGAGCACTTATTCACAGGCCATAGGCATAATGACAACAAGAAAGAAGAGAAAATAAACATGCCAACCAATCAGATCAACAGAATCAGTCTTGGAGACCAATGAGACATGAATTCAAAGTGCCTCGAGTACAGACCTATAGTAATAAAACCATCATGAATCACGTGTCTTGCCAGACCTAAAGCTGTAGAGCTCAGATTTTATTATCCCTAATCTTCACTACTTTAAGAAGTACATCTCTTTATCTCCATGTTAAAGATGGGGCTCAGCAATGGTAAGCAATGTGGCAAGACTGCAATCAAGAAGACTAGAGTGTGATTTACAAAGCATTTTTATATCCCTTGTTTTATTTGATCCCAAAACATCTTGATGTACCCCATTTTTCTTAGCAATCTGTGCTTGTTTTGTCTACCATTTAACATATACCCAGCATATACAGGAAGCCCCAACACATGAACCAAATACTCTTCTATGTAGGTCCAGTTGCACTACCACTGTGCCATTACCTGGCCTCTTGAGAGTTGCTTATGACATATCTGCCTTCACTAGAGTGTAACCTTCATGAAAGTGAAGATTTGGGTCTTCTTAATTACTGCCATTCCCCTGTTGCCTGGCACTTTGTAGAAGCTCAAAAATGTGTCAAATAAATATGTGAATGATCCTGCTATTGATGTTCACCATTGTATTAGTTCAGGTATGTAATGATGCTAGCTGTTGTATCAAAGATATCTCAAAATCTCAGTGATGCTATTGACGTTTTGGGCCATATGCTCTTTTTGTTACGGGATGTCCTGGGCACTGCAGATTGCTTAGCAGTATCTCTGTCCTCTATATACCAGAGGCCAGGAGCATTCCTATTCCCCAGTTATGACACCAAAAATGTCTACAGACATTGCTAAAGAGGAACCACTAGCCTAACACAAGTTTATTTTTTCACTCACATTACAGTACATTGTGTGATTTAGTGATCTTCAATGTACTTGTTCAAGAACTAAGTCTCCTTCTTCTGGAGGCTTACTAGCCCCTCAGGCCTAGTAAGGATTGAGGATCCCTTGAAGGATCCTCAACCTCCTGCCAAAGTAGAAGAAAAGAGAATTGTATTTGTGCCAGGTCTAGAACTGGCATTCATAATTTCACCCACACTCCTTTGGCCAGAACTGTCACTTACCCCCACATAACTGCAAGGGATGCTGGGAAATAAAGTCTAGCTAAGTGCCCAGAAGGAAAAGAAAAGGGTTTGAATGAAGACACAACAGTTGCACCACAATAGAAACATGTCGTATTGCAAAGGAGATCAGCTTTTGGAATTCAGGTAATTGTTGCTTACTACCCTGATATATTTTATTGAAGGTTCTTAAACCAAAGCACTTTTTGCCAACCCTATGTTATTTAGTAGGCAAAAAACATCCTCACTTAAGTCATTCAGTGGGAGAGAGGTTTGGTCGTTTTGCACTTTATGCTAACGTTAGCCCATTAAATGTTCAAAGAAAATAAACCAAACCTTTATTCACTGTTCTAACTCCAGAACCTATACCTAGCACTTTGTAGGCAAGTCAATAAATATGTAGGACATACAAATTAATCAATTTCCCCACTAGAAGATGATTTCATAAAGATAGGAACTTCATTTGCTGCTAGATCCCCAGAGTCTCACAAACCACTGCACACAGTAGGCACTTAATAAATATTTGTTGTTCAAAGAACTCAAAAAACACGATCCAAAGTATCTGTCAGATCAGGTACCAGGCTAGACACTGTATCATTCTCCCCTCCCAAAGTCTCCAGTCATGTTCTTCACAATTTCACCACATGGATCAAGGTAGTCAAAACAGGTAAGACCTGTCTAGAGCTCCAAAGTTATATTACCATCTAGCTTTTTTAAGAATGAACCACACTGGTTAAAATAACCTAGTTTATCCTGTCTAAAAAACTCTACACTAGCAACTTTATCCCATTGCCCCAGAGGTACTAGCCAACCCATCTTCAGAACCCTAGTACTTTCTTGCCCAAATCCCTTTCTCCTTTCTACTTGTCATATCTTTGTTTGTGTCTGTGTTTTTCCTAGAGAGAATCAAATATGCTGATGCCTGTTATGTGGCAGGTCCAAAGTCAACCCGGATTATTGCTGATAACATTATTATGTAGGTCTAGGAACCTGGGATCTGGAAATGGCTGTTTGATTTAAATCTTGACCCCCGTCTCTATATGAGACTGGATTGACCCCTAAGTTGCCACATCGGTAAAGTGGAGAAAGTATTAATAACTACCTCCTAGATCCCTGGGAGAATTGAATGAGCTCGCTCGACCTTAGCACTCAGTACCGTTCATTGCCTGCCACTCAGTACTATTAGTATTAGCCTTACTAAAACCTCAACCCCAAAGGCAGGTAGCAGGGTCTTCATTTAAGAACGGAAAATATTTGTGCTGCTATGTAATGCCAGTACATAATAGGGGATCAATAAATGTACGTTTCTTATTCTCATGCCTGATACTGACTTTGGGGCACTTTGTCAAGTAGCACCTCCTACTTCACCCCCAAAATAAATACCACGTCCATTTCCTGGCCAGATAAATACATTGAGTGATTCCACCTGAAGATATTTCCAATGCTAGAATGTATGAAGGAAGTCATCCATCTAACTATATGGTGTTTGCTGTATCAGTTTTAAGCAATGGATATTTCGAATTCCAGAGAATAAGGTGTTATGTAAAAAGTGACATTTTATCATTAATTTTCTCCAATGTTATCTCGTTTACTTTTAAATTGTACTTCGGTATGTTTGAACTTGTCCCTGAACTCTCAGTCACTCAAAACACAAACACGTACTTTGTAGAGAAAATTTGCCTCCTGTAAGATCCATGAGGCAGAGGCATTTGATTCATTTTTTTTTTTTGAGACACTTTTTCTCTTTCTGTCACTCTTTAGCTCAACTTAGCTGTACACACTACACTTCTTTTTGAAATGCTATCCCTATGAATCTTGTCTCACTTATTCTTTTAAACCACCATCTTTCAAGAAGCATTTCAAGGAAAATGCAGCCCTAACAGCATCATCAAGCTGTAGTAATGTCTTTTGAGTACACACATTTGATCAGTATGAACCCCATTTCTCTCCCCTGCCTTCCTCATCACAGCAACTGCAGTCTTTCCCAGATATTATCAACAAACCTGCCTGATAGGGCCATAACGCAAAACACCTTTCCAGAGATTAGACCAAACATCTCTAACAGCTCCGAATTTCATTACAAGCAGCAGAAGAGAGGAGACAGGTGGCAAGACTGGAAGCATCCTGACCCTCTGAAATGCCAGCCAGGGGCCTCCCTAGGAATAGCAAAAAGCTAGCTGGAGAGTATTGTCCTATTCCAGAAGTCCAATCTGTTACTATCACCTTAATCGTTATGTTAATAATCCTGAAGATAGGTTCTATATCACTTCTTAACAGAGAGAGACAGAGAGATGAAATCACCCCCCTCCGCAATCCCTTCTCCTCCATGTTAATAATCGGGACTGAAGATGGGAGCCCAGCGACATAGCAGCTAACTGCTGGTCCCAAGGTTCTATATTCTTGACAATCCACCATTAGACTTCATACAACAGCCAGTGTGGCTTTGTTTGCAACGTTTCTGTTACGAGTTGAATTCTGTGCCCCCAAAAAATGAAACATTAAAGTGCTGACTCCCAAGACCTGCAAACGAGACCCTGCCGGAAATGAGGTTTTTGTGAACATAATCAAGGTAAGATAAGGTCATACAAGATTAGGATGCGCTCTGATCCAAGGTGACCAGTGTCCTTGAAAGAAGGGAAGAGGGGGTCAGCAGGTGGTGTAATGGGTAAGGCACTGGGCTCCCACATGGTGGACCACAATTAGAGCCCAGATTCAGTAGCTTGAAACTCATACCAGGTGCGTCTGCATCTGTGCCCAAGATCCAGAGAGTGGAATGGAGGAGACGGAATTGCAGAGTGGCCGTTTTCCCCGGGAGTGGTTTCTCACTTTCTCTCTGTGTGTCTCTCTGTGTCTCCAGCAAGGGCACATGTGCTATAGCAAACATCTCTCAAAAAAAAAAATTTTTTTTTAAAGAAGAGATAAAGAGATGGACATGCAAGGGAGAATGGCATGTGAAAACGGGTAGAAACTGAAGCGATGCCTCTGTAAGCCTGGGAGTGCCAAGGGTTGCCAGTAACACCAGATGCTGAGACAGGCACTGAACAGATTCATCTCTAAAGCCTTCAGGGAAAGACTGGTCCTTGACTTGGAGGACCTTCAGCCTCCAAAACTGTGAGAACGTAAATTTCTGATGTTTTAAGCCACCCAATTTTTGGTACTTTGTTAAGGCAACCCTAGGAAATTAATATAGCTTCCAAGGTGCCCTCTCCGGCCCTGTCTTTTTTTGGTTTCAGTTTTGTTTTGTTTTGTTTTTGTCTGAAACCATCCCTCCACTTACATGAGCTCCCCATCCTCTCTCAAACCTATGGCAAGTCCTGGGACAGTGCCCTTCACTTCCAATAACCTCTGTTTTTTCCACCCCAACATTCTTCAGGGTAATATCTCATTGCTTCTCTCCACCTACCAAACTGTGGTGTCTGACTGTCTTTCTCCACCTACCAAATTGTGTCTTGGTCATCTCTAAATACTCTGCCCATAGCTCTTGCTTGGTAGACATTCAATAAATGTTCAAAAAAAAAGTAAAAGAAGCAGTCAGATAGAGGAGGTGGGTTGTATCCAAAGTCAAATGTGTAAAGATTCAAACAAGGAATATGGATGAAATATTATTCATTCCAAAAGTATAAATGATGAAGGTTATTATCTAGAAAAACTTAGAAACAATTAAAAGGGGGGGGAGGCAGGACCAGCAGAAAGCGTAATGGCTATGTCGCTGGACTCCCATGTAGTCAACCACAGTTCGAGTCTCGAACCCGGTGGCTTAAACTCATACTGGGCTCATGTGCATGCATGCCCAAGATCCCGAGAGGAGAATGGAGGAGAAGGAATTGTGGCATGGTCATCCTCTTGGGGGATAAGTTCTTGCTTTCTGTCTCTCTGTCTCTCTCTTTCTGGTGAGCCCACACACCCTATAGCAAAAAACTCTCAAAAAAAAAAAAAAGGCAAGCAAAATTTGGAGATCAGACAAACAGTAGGTTAAGGGAAAGTCTACTCATAGTGCAAAAGGAAAGTTAGCAAAGAAAATTAGCTAGTAAACACAATAGATAGGTCAGGACAGCTGGAAGAGTAATGCAAGACACCTGAGTTGGGGGGTGAAGTCAGAAGACATGCAAGAGAACTTGATCTCTGTAGAAACATATTGCTGACCTGGTACACTTACCTTCCAGATGCAGCTGTGAATTCTTTTTTTTTTGTTTTTTTTTTTGGTTTTTTTTTTTTTTTTTTTTTTTTTTTTTTTTTTTTTTTGGAGAGGTTTTTTTGCTATAGGGCGCGTGCACTCGCCAGACAGACAGAGAGAGACATAGAGACAGAAAGCGAGAAATCACCCCCCAGGGGGGATGGTCACGCCGCAATCCCTTCTCCTTCATTCTCCTCTCGGGATCTTGGGCACGCACGCACACGCGCCCGGCGTGAGTTGTAAGCCACCGGGTCCGAGACGCGAACCGCGGTTGACTACGTGGGAGTCCAGCAACATAGCCATTACGCTAACTGCTGGTTCCCCAGCTGTGAATTCTTAAAGACAGAAGCACCACCATTTCACACATAGACACACAGACTAGTTTGAAAAAATTCCAACACATCCAAATTGGGAAACACAACTAGATGCCTCACCTAGGAAGCTTAGGGGGGCAATCTTTGGACAAACCTCCTGATACAACTGGTAGTCAGGTGTGGGTAAATTGTTACTGAATATACCCCACTGTCATAACAATGTCATCAAATGTGTAGCAAACAGGGCAGAGAGGGCGGACTGTGGACCTCTGTATACACACCCCCATCTAGGTGAAGTTGTGGCTGTTGTCCCCATTTCAGAGATAGGAAGACTGAGGCACAGGGAGGTTAAGTCTAGCTAGTGAGTGGTTACTAATTACCTCTGGCCCTACACATCCACTCAGGCTGCCTAAGATAAATGATAAATGATTGAATGAGAAAGCACTTTCGTATTTGCTAAATAGCTTAAAAATAGAAGCAATTACTAATATTAAAAATTTGCTAATGGTCAGTGATACACAATATTGAAACTAGCTAGCTCAAAAAGTACTGTATTTGGAAAAGTCTCATAGCCTAATGGTAAAGGGAGTTGGATCCCTCATGACCAATTAAATGGTTCAAATCCTGGTCATGGCAACTTGAAAAACACACTAGGCCTGTGTGTGTACATGCCCAAGGTCCCAATAAGATGGAGAAGGAAGAAGAGATTGTGAATGGACCACATCCCACTGGGAGATACTTTCTCTTTCTCATTCTCTTTGTATTTATAAAGAATCTTGCCTCTGGGGGGGGGGGGCCAATCAGAGGCGTGGTAGTTGATATAGCTGGATCCTACATGGCAGACTATGAAATTCATGTCCTGCACCCTGTGGCATGAAAAACCCTGTGTGCATGTGCACCCAAAATCCTTAGAGGAGAATGGAGGAAAAGGGATTGCAGCATAGTCATCTCCCCTGGGGGGTGACTTCTCACTTTTTCTCTCTTTCTGTCTCTCTCTGGCAAGCATACCATGCCCTATAGAAATTTTTATTGTTTTTTAAAGATATGGGGGAAAAAAGCATCTTGCCCCTGTAGGAGAGCAGATGACCCCCAAAACCCACCTCATTCTGGTGTTAGTTCCTGAACAATTTGTCTCCACCTGGCTCCTCCTTGCTCTGCTAACTTATTTCTTTATTCTCTCTCTCTCTTAGCTCTTCCACTTTCACTCTGCCTAGAACACCTCTGCCTACCCCACCCTCATTGTGGATCACTCTTGGTCTTCCAGGACTAAGCCCCAGAGCACATTGTGGCTTACCTTCATGGGTTCAAGTCCCACCCTATGCTGTCTGCTGTGCTTGTCTACTGACACATCTCTCCCACACTAGTCTGTGAGACCCTGGAAGCTAAGACACACTGTGGTGTCTCCCCAGTGCCTACCACACAATCCAGCATGTCAAGGTGGCCAGGTGATTCTATGTTGAATGTTCAGTAACAGGTTAAACCCTGGCTCAGATTTCACTGCTCCCCTCTTAGCTCCACAGTTGCACACATGGATCTATTGATAAAAACTCCATCAATGGCAAACTAAAGAAACAGTTCTTGCCCTGGAGGAATTGTAGTAATTTTTAAAAAGGAAAGTCAGAAGAACTACATAGCTCAGCATTCTAGTTCCAAGCCCAAGGTGCTGTTTCAACTCAGTTGCTTAAGAAAGATTCATTCATCAGGGTCTCCCAAGTATTTCACACTGTAGACCACTCATAAAGGGCAAAGACCACCTGCCCTCAGTAGTGTCAGAGGGGAAATTACTAAGAAGGCTGAGATAAGTTTACTTGCAAGACAAGGGAAAGAATTTTTCTTTCTACTAAATGCTGCAAATGAATTATGCATTTATACTTAAAACTGGTATGATAAGAAGTTAACCCCAAGATTACCGAATAGATCATAGCTGGAGAATAGTCATCCCTATTTATCCTTCCAGACTGATCTCTGACTGCTCTTCTCAAGGAAGCCTGCCTGGATTCCCCGCCTTACCCACAGTGTGAATTCCTTCTTACTTGGGCCTCCAGCACACCATGTTGCACCATCATTGTTGTTTCTTTATGTCTGAGTCCAGTCTTACAACAAGAGCTAGCTCCCTGGGGATAGGAACTGAGTCTTTGCCCTTGTCAGATCCCCAGGACTTACCACCCCAGCAGGCACACAGGGATGTCTTGCAAGAGTCATTTGAATCAACTGACATCAATTCAGTTTATAGGTTGTCAGGTCTCTCGGATGAACCATTGAAAACCTTACCCTCAGCCTCATCGAAAGTATATTTATCTTGGAAAGTCCAGCCACCCTGAAAATCAGAGGCTGACTACATGGATAAATTGCCTTGCTGAGCCACCAGACAAAATGACAACCTGCTTTCACCACTCTGAAGTCACCCACCTGGCGAAATTAAATTCCTCAGTAAAGGAATGGAAAAATTAACTGAGTCATTCTTAACCAAAATGTGGTTTCCAGTTACCCACACTTCCCCTACAAATAGATGACCCGTGATATGCAGGTTTCTAATTCTCCCAGGGGAGTTTAATAGATTGGCTATTGACCAGATAAATCATCCAGTAAACCCTCCTGCTTGGCCTTGGCCCAGGTCTCCCGCCTTCTCCTTGCAGGGACCTGACTCATACCCTGTGACATCTGCCAGCAGGGCTCTTGACCTGGTTCCCAGGGAAGGACAGGGTAGCCTAGGAGAGCAAGACAGAGGGGCAGGGTGGGGGCACAGCCAACGGGGAGGGAGGCTTCCCTGGAAGACAGACGTGAGCACAGCTCTGGGACACACGCTGGCTGTTTACCTGGAGCCTCACACCGCATGTTGCAAGAGTTCTTTCTGGGCAGATTGCAGCCTGCAGATTACTCAGCAGCAGCAGGGGTGAGCCTGAGGGAAGCACAGCCTTTACAAGGAAGGCAGCCCACACCCAGGTTGCACCTTTTACCCCGGGAACTTGCCTGGGGCCTATTCCTATGGTGGCTGCCAAGAGGGCACTGAGAGGCGGTGCTTGCCCGGGGCACTGGGAGCCACTGCCATCCTGAAACCGGCTTCTCATCCTTTTTCCATTGTCCACTTGTCTGAGTCTTCCAGTGAATTCTGGGGTGTGTTTAATGAAAGATTTTAGAAAGGAAAGATCACAGTGGATTTTTGCTACAGCTTTCCAGCCACCCTCTCTCTCAGCTACCATCTTGCCCATTCACTCCCTCCTCCTCAACACTCCAAAGTGAACTCTTTAGATGGTTCATCTGAACTTATCACTCAACTTCAAGAACTACTTCAAGGGCCTCTTGTTTGGTCTGGTCCAAACACATTAGAAAGTCAGATGCTGCCTAGCCCAACCTAAGCCTCTGCAGACTTCTCTCCAAGCTCAATGGTGGTGCCAAGAAACAAATGAGGAGCATCGACCCCCTCACTTTCATTAGCATCACCATTCTTCAATGTGCACTGTGGACTTCCCACAGATCTTACACGGAGGACTGTGCAAATACAACCTCACAGTCCCCCCCCAGTTACTTCCAAAGATACAGAGAATATGAAGACCTCACACCACATCCTCATCACATTCTAAGCTCCAGAATTAAATGCCAACATGCAGTTATATGATGCTATTTTGTCTTAATTGCCAGAAGACATGTGTGCTCCCCAGAGAGACAGAGATAAAGAGGGAGAAAGCACCCTCCAACGGAGCACAGTCACATAGAAATGCTTTCTCCTCCATTTCTCCCTCCTGTTGGAATTCTGGGTATACACACACACATGCCCAGCATGCTTTTCAAGCCACTGGAGCCAGAACTTGGACAACAGTCAGCCATGTGGAATCTAGCTCCTTAACCATCCGGCTATGGGGCCAACCCTACCTCATTATTTTTTAATCTACCAAATAGCAAGATGTCTGGAGCCAGGCACTAGCAATGCCACCAGGAACCATAGTCAGGACCAGTTTTTTTCAGATTCACCAGAGAAGATACTATGAACAAGCAATGGTGTCTTTCCATGGGCTGTTCCCTCTGCCAGGAATGCTCTTCCTCCTCTGCTTCCTAACATTGAGCAAATGCCTACTCCCTCTCCAAGACTCAACCCAATAGTTATTTGTTTTATGTGGTCATTCCTGACCTTCTCTATGTGATCTGCTCTCTGGGCTCTCATCATATCTCGGTAGACTCACTAAGGTGCATTTTGCTTCATGTCCTTCCCCATAGAATGGGACCTCCCTGGGAACAGGAATCACACTGCCTCATCTCTGTGTCCTCATGGCATAAGCACAATGCATATTGGTGGGAGGTAACGGCCCATCTCTTAGCCTTTTGAATGCCCTTCAAAATAGCCCCAATCTGACCTCCTCACCCTCCCACCCCTTCTGTCCACATGTAAGCCCCTAGATCTCCATAGAAACCACCTCTAGGTCTCCTTACTTGCACTCTTATCCCCTCCCCTCTGGTCCTCCTACTACACAAATCTAATCACATCACCCTGGTCCAATGTCTTCACAGTTTAGTGGAATGTCTCAAGTCTCTGCCACAGTCCATGTGGCTCTATGTGAACTAGTCCCAGGTATCTCCAGTACCTCCCCCACCATTTCTCCTTTTCCTGAAACTTATGCCAGACACACTGGCCTCACTACTTCTGAAGCTCACCCAAGTGTGTTCCTGCCTTACCACCATTTCCCCTGCTAGCCCCTCTGCCCAAACATGGATTCTTGAACACCCTTGTGCCTCATTTCTTCCCTCCTTCAGTTCTCCGCAGAATTCTCTGAGCCTCTCTGTCACAACACCCTCCACCATACTACATCCCTCAACCCTGGTTTATGGCTGGTTTTGTAGCATCCCTCTGTTAGACAGCACTGGCATTGTTAGACATGCTCGCCTATTTTCTATCGCCTATTGCCTATGTCCTGTGGCCTCTGGGTCGTGAGTTTGCCTCAGGGTCATAGATTCATCCCAGGTCATAGGTACAGCAGGAGTCTCCCAAGTAAGACACTCTAGAAGCCCCATTTTTCTGTTCCTGGGGGCAGATCCTAAGAGACCTCAGGGTGGGGAATGTAGGGGTGCCATCTTCCATCTTTCCCGAGATGTTGATCCAAATCTGGGTACAGATATGTGGCCCTGGAGCTGCCAAGTCCATGGCTGGGCTGGAGGAGCCCACACATGCTTGCCTGCTGCCTGGCCAGAGGCTCATTCCTGAGCCCTGTATCAGTGCCCAGGACTGCTCATGAGGAAGGAGCTGCAGACAAGATAGCATCATGCTGTGGCAAAATCACACTCATTTCCTGGCAGAATGTGGGGCACCTATAAAGGCGACAACTATGTAGATGAACACTTGCCTACTCTGCACCATGCTCATAAGCCAGTCACACCCTCCTCAGACTGACACTTCTAGAGAACCCTCGTTGCCTCTTTCCTGGGGCTTCCCAGGGCTTCTACCAGACCTTCCCAGATGGGGCTCCTGCCTCCCATTACATCCTGACTCTCTTGCTCCAGTCTTACCAGAAAGGTGCTCGCCATTCCCCCAAGGTGCCACACCCTCTTATCTCCTTTGCTCACACAGCTCCTTCTGCCCAGATCCCCTCTCCTCTGCCCTGTGAGAAATAGGATAATAGGCTTCGTTCATCTGTCCAGCCTTAGCCCAACAGATACCCCCTCAGTCCAGCACAGTTAGTGGTACAAGCAGCAGGGCGCCACATAGGAGTCCAGGCTTCCCAGACCAACGTAAATAGGTCAGGGATGGTGGCATGTGCTTACAATTCTAACTAACCTGGAAGAAAAGGCTGAACAGGTCCCAAGATTGTAAGACCTTGTCCAAAATTCCTATCTTTCTCTTTCTCCTATTAAAAATATAAAATAAAAAAAAAAAAAAGACAACACTGCCATGAACCACTTCCTGACACCTTATCAGAACTGGCCCTACTCCAGGCACAAACATTCTCCTTTATGCCCTTGTCCCTGGAACTAATTCTACGCAGCATCTGTAGCCTTTTATTTTACTTCCGTGAATGTCTACAGGGCTTTCTGTCCCAGTAGGTTATGGACTCCTAGAGGGACGAACCCTTTTTCACCAGAGTCACAATAGCCAGGGAGTAGGGAAAATGCAAATCAGTTGATGCCACCTAATTGGTCAAAAACTTCCCATCTCACTCAGAGAAGAAATCTGTCCCTGACCTACAAAACGCTGCAGGGTCTATGCCTTGAGCCCCTGTAAGGTGCTCTGATCCTATTTTCCTCACCATTGGATCTTCTTCAGCTGTGCCAGCCTTCTTACTCTTAATAAACACACAAACACAGTCCCACCTCAGGGCCTTTACGCCAGCTGTGCTCGCTTCCAGGAACACCCTCTTCTCTCAGTCGTTTGCAGGGTTCCCTCCTTCACTGCCTCAGGTCTTCATTCGATGCTGCCATCTTCGCAGTCAGACCTTCCCCGACCAGTCCACACGCCTCACATTGATATTTCCTGTGGCCCTTCTCTACCTTACTTTTCTCCATAGATTGTATTATCTAACACACGTGTGTGTGTGTGCGTGTGTGTTCATCTGTTTTGTGTTTGTCCATCTCCACCCACTGCAGCTTAGAGAGGAGAGCGATGTCTTTCTCTATTTGTTCAATGCCTTGGACAGTGCCTGGCATGCAGCAAAGACAGAATCATTTCCAAATGAGTTATGGTACCCCTAGCATGTAGCATATTTCCTGGCACAGGAGAGAAACTCAGTGAATGTTTAATGAGTTAATGAAAAACAGACAAGCCAGCCCATGGCATGGTGATTAAGGTACTGCATCCCACATGACTAACTTCGTAGCTTGAGTCCTGGACACAGCAGCTGGAAAAACACTCTGGGTGAGTGTGCATGCACATGTGTGCCCAAAATCCCAAGGAAAGAAATAGAAGAAAAAGGATTGCAGCATACCATCCTCTACGGGGGAGGAGTGGTGCTTTCTCACTTTCTCTCTCTCTTTCTCTCTCTCTCTCCCAGAGTCTCTTTCCAGTGAGGGCACACGCCTTTCAGCAAATTAAAAGAATAAAGAGAGGAAGGAAGGAGAAATAAAGAAAAAGAAGAAGATAGGGAGAAGAAGGAGGAGGCAGACAAAGAGGGAGAGAGAGAATAGTGGAAGGTGAGGAGGGAGGAAGAATAAGTGACCCAGAGACAGAGACTGAGAGGAAGCAGCTCTCATCTTTCTGACATCTGTGTGCTGTGGGTTTAAGTGGTAGAATATTGCAACCCAGAGCTCTAGTCCCAAATTTCCCAGGAAATTTCTCTGCATTCAACTTCTTTTGCCAGTACATACCAGAGAAGAAAACATGACTGTTTCAACAGGACACTTGGTCATCAGTTTGTGACTCATCCTTGTAAATTCTAAATTGCAGACTGCCTACCTGAGCTACCCACATGCACGGCTCATGCTTTTGGTTAGAAGCCCCTCACTCTATATTTTGCAAATAATTTTGTCTGGAAAAATCCATTTCTCTTTAATCATGAGAGTCATACATGCAAAGGCACAAAGAGGAAAATAGCCTAGTTTTGAGCCTTGCTTTCTTTCTGGGGTTTGTTTGTTAATTTGCTTTTCTGTAGATATATATCTTAAAAATTGAGTTTACACTGTGTGTATATGTAACTTCTCATATCGGGACTCCTGCTCACTCCTGAATGTGTGCTTAGGAAGTAGCCAAGGAAGCAACTTCAGACAGTGGAAGGTGCAGACTTTGAAAACAGATACATCTCAGACCTGTCCTGGCTCTGATGCTGGGTAGCTGGGAGACCCCGGTTAAATAATTTAACTACAATGACCATTCCTCATGCTTGTCACAGACTCTGGGACTATCCATTTTGCATTTGCTGTTTCAGTGTAATTACACCTTTCATACTAACAGTGTCTGTTTAAATAATAAATTATTAGGTCATTGGGAAAGTCATGACATATTTTTCTGTTTTTCTATGCAAAATGTATCTGAACTTTCCAGATGACCCAATATACGGTCCCACTATACTTAACCCTGTAAGCTTTAGTTTCCTCATAAACAGAACAAACAATACCCACTTTCAAGGAACTATTACAGTAATTGTATTATTTATCCTCACTGTGCAAGAAATGACCTCTGAATATGGTTGCTTAGAATAATTTACCAAAGATCAGAGATTAGCTGTGGTTTCACAGGGAGAGTCTGACTCCAAGTCTTTCATATTCTTGGTCAAATTTTCACCTAGGGCTACATTCATCCAAAGGTTGGCTTAGGCTGCAGAATCTGCTTTCAGACTCACCTGCTTCTAGTTAGAAGCCTCAATTCCTCACCATGTGGGCTTAGCCTTGGGGCTGCTCGAGACATAGCAGCCAGCTTCCCACAGAGAATATGACCCAAGAGAGCAAAAGAGGAAACAAAATGGAAGCTACAGAGACTTATTTACTTTTTAGTGTATGATTTCTTATTTACATTTAATCTATAGAGACGTCTATCTCAAATCACCTCTGGCACACACCCACCCCAGTGCAATGTTGCACTACAGACTGCGCAAAGGTAAGACGACCAGGTGGCAGGATCACTAGGGGCCTCGGAGACTTGCTGCTAGGGGACTTAATTTTATTTATTTATCTATTCCATCAGAGAGAGAGAGAGAGACAGAGAGAGGCATCCCTAACAGGACCTTCATGCCACAGTCCACCTCAGTCTCTGCCACACAGTTTTTGCCACACACGCATGTCTGACTTGTACAGAGAGGTCCTTGGGTTGCAAAACCAGAACCTCCCATGTGGGCCCATTTGCATTACTACTGCACCACCACTTAGCCCTAGGACTTCATTTAAACACTGCTTGTAAAGTCCGCAGCACATAGTGGGCATGCAGTAGATATTAGCTATTTCAGAGCAGGATTAGACAAAGAAGTTTTTCCAAACAATCCTAGACATCATTGGTAACAATGAAGGATGGAAATGCTGTGGCTCTTTAATAAGCAGATTCAATTTACTTCAACAAATACTTACAATATTCCTGCTGTTTTATATTATGTCCTCTAAGCCAAGTACATTTGCAAATAACTACTGAATTACACTAGGTTCCTAAACTCATTACTTGGGTAACCAAAAATTAACTTTTTAGACTCCAGACTTTCCTTATGTTCTTAAGCTTCTGCAATCCTAGCATGTCATTTGAGTTTCGCGGTCAGAACTAGTTGATGTTTACTTCTAAGAAGGAAGACCAACAGAGTTTTCTGGAGTCAATGCACAGATGAGCTAATTTCCATGCTGCTTGAGCATACCGAGGTGTTGAATTCAACGCTGCAACTCAACCTATGTAAGAAGATGAAAAGAAATTAAGTAAGAATCCCTCTAGCACTGTGGTGGACACTATGCTTTAAACAATTGTTTTGATTGAGCTTTGAAGCCATCCAAAAATCATCATACTTCCACCATCACCTGGCTGATCCATGTGACCATTATACAGAAGCTTTGATGCTCCGGCCACATTCCCTGTGTGTTCGCCCATTTAAGCCAGGACAGCCTCTTACCTGCAGCTCTCTGCCTTGGAGCCTTTTTTCTGGTTAGCAGAATGTGCCAGACGGTCAATGCCCTTGAACGACCACCACCAATGGCCCTCACCCCTCAGCCATGGATGGCTGGGGAGCCGGTCCCCAGTCCTTCTGCCCTCAGTTGTGATAACATGAAGGCACTCTCTATACCATCTCCTGGAGGTCCCCAGCAGGACTGAGCTCCACTTGCTTACGGTAGTAACCAGTTGATAGTGCCCTTTTCATTTTCTCCTTATTTTTTAATTTTTTTTATTGCCAAGAATGTGTACAGTCACCAGAGAGAGAAAACACTCCTCAATGGGGTGTGATCATGCTGCAATCATTTTTCCTCCATTTCATCAGGATTCGGGGCATTCAGGCACACATACCCAGTGTGTTTTTCAAGCCACCAGGGCTGGAATTCGAATCACAGTCAGCCATGTAGGATCCAGTTCCCTCTGCACAGGACTTACCCAACACACAGCAGGACTGGTCCAATAGCACCCCTTAAATAGCATCATTTTCTTACTTGGCTCTTCTGGTGTTTCCTACATAAAACACACTCAAATACTCCTCTCAGAATATGGTCTGGGTGAGAGGGACCAGCAGTTAGCGTAATGGCTATGCCGTTGGACTCCCATGTAGTCAACCACAGTTCGAGTCCTGGACCCGGTGGCTTAAACTCACACTGAGCACGTGTGCATGCGTGCCCAAGATCCCGAGAGGAGAATGGAGGAGAAGGGATTGTGGCGTGGCCATCCCCCTGGGGGGTGATTTCTCACTTTCTGTCTCTCTATCTCTGTCTGTCTGGCAAGTGCACACGCCCTATAGCAAAAAATAATCCTCTCAAAAAAAAAAAAAAAAAAAAAAAAAAAAAAAAAAAAAAAGAATATGGTCTGGGGTTAGCCTCCACCGGGATAAATGCTTCCCCTTTGAGAATAAAGGCCAGCTCTGAACCATGTCCTGTGAGGTCCTACCCACCCTTCCCCTGCCATTCTCCCTCCTGCTCACAGCACTCCAGCCATGTTGCCTTGCTGGCGGTTCCTGGAACGTTCTGAGCATGTCTTAAACTCAGCAGCTTTGCTCCTACATTGTCCTCTTCCTGAAAGACTTGCTTGTACTTACATGTTACGTGTTTACAGCCATCACTTTGTCCAAAATCCCTCCAAGTTAAATGTAAACTCAGAGAACTTGAGTTGTCTCCAATAATTAAAATAGTGCTGGATACATAGTAGGCACCCAATGGATACTTGTTGCATTATTGATAATAGGATTGAAATCAGGTGAGATCCAGTAAAAATTCTCAAGAGAGATCTGCTCAGTGTCCTAGCCATTATTATTGGCGCCCCTTCAAGGAACCTGTTGCTTCACCATGAACAATCCAGCCCTTTCACTTCTTACATAATTTACCAGAGGGGGTGAGCTTGTTAGCTAATACCACACAGCTCTTCAGCAGGAGCAAATTCTAGCTCTGGGTTGTGGAGGGAAGAGAACCAGTTAGACTAGGTTCATTCTCAGGTGTTCAGATAAGCTTTGTGACTTCTAAATATCCAGGGCAAATTTATTAACTTGTGTAGCTGTTTTCTCACCAGTAGAACAGGGTGTACACCTATTTCGACACATTCTGATGATTACATAAAACAGCAAGGGTAAAAGAGCTTGGCACATAGTAGGTGTTCAGTAGGTGCTCACTGAATCTGAGAAAGCACTGACTCGAGGATGTTTAGAAGAGAAGAGCCCATGCTTACGCCAGCAGTAACACTTCCTGAGAATATCCTGGTTCCGGGAACCAGCAGTTAGCGTAATGGCTATGTCGCTGGACTCCAATGTAGTTGACCGCAGTTCGCGTCCCGGACCCGGTGGCTTAAAACTCACGCCGGGCGCATGTGCGTGCATGCTCAAGATCCCGAGAGGAAAATGGAGGAGAAGGGATTGCAGCATGACCATCCCCCCTGGGGGGTGATTTCTCACTTTCTGTCTCTATGTCTCTCTGTGTCTATCTGGCGAGCGCACGTGCCCTATAGTGAAAACCTCTCCAAAAAAAAAAAAAAAAAAGAATATCCTGGTTCCAGCAGGCCTTATTTCATTTCATCCTTGCAACACCCTCTGAGGTTGGTTCTAATTTTATCCCACTCTATAGATGAAGAAACAGAGTTAGAGAGGATTTCTAACTTGCCCCGCATCACTAAGAACTGCCATCACTCTGACCCAGACTCTGAGCTTATAACCACCGTGCTGCACGGCTTACAGAGAAGTGGCTGTTATGTCCTTAGAGATCTGTTTAACTTCAAAGACATGAAATAGGAAGAACACAGTCTGCTTCCCAGCAGGACAAGCTAAAGGCATTTCCCCAGCCTGATAATAGCTAGCCCTTTGAAATCTCTGTGGAAGGAAACTCGTGGAGCTGTGCTCGCAGTATATTGCAAGTGCTCACATTCTAACCTCTAGAATCCCATTCCGTGTAATTGAAGCCCAACTTCACCCTGGATAGGAACTTCTCTTTGAGAATTAAGTCATTGGTTGTGTGGGTGGGTGTGTACCTTTGTCTCTCTCTCTCTCTCTCTCTCTCTCACACACACACACACACACACACATACACTCTCGCTCTCACCGTAATTCACTTATTCCAAGCCCAGTGCTTCTCAGTGTGGCCTTGAACTTATGCATCAGGCACTCTGTAGAAATGCAGGTTCTCAGGCCCCACAGCAGACCTACAGAATTGGAATGTCTGGGGAGGACCCAGCACGTATTTCAAGGAGCCCTCTGGGGGATTTATGTATATATATATGTATATATATATATATATATATATATACACACATATATATGTATATATATATACACATATATATGTGTGTGTGTATGTGTGTATATATATATATATATATATATATATATATATATATACACACCAAAGTCTGAGAACCACTGCATTTGCCTGTAGAAAGCAATTTCTTCCTTCTCCCCACCCTGCTCTCCAAATTGAGCTTAAGAAAAAATTGCAGCTCCTGTTGGCCTTTAAATGTCAAGGACCCTGAGCTCAGTGAATAAGGACCTCCAAGCTGCAGCTTTGGCCCTGGAGCCTCAGCTTAGTTGAAAAGCACAGCTTCTCAGGAAGACTCCTCCCTTTCACTTAGGAAGACAATAAAATTCATGTTTGGAAGAGGGGAAAATGTTTAAACAGACCTGCTAGGGAGGCTGCAGCTTCCAAATAGAACAAACTGGCTTTGGGGACAGGAGGAGGGGCTGAAATGAAGACTCCTGGGCCTTGGGGCTTTGGCAAAGTTGGCCATAAACACCCCCCCAACACTGTACCCCGCTCAGCACCGAGATGGCCTCGTTTGCGCAGCTTGCCCACTTCAGTCATATAAAGAGCGATAAAGGAAGACAAGGGCGGAATAACCTCTAAATAAAAGATGAGGTAATTTTGAAGGCACATTAGGATTTTATGTGTATTATGGCTTGTGGTTTTTTATTCAAACCCGGGGAGGGCTGGCCACTCGCCTGCATGGGGCTGTCACCCTCATAAAGCGCCCAGCCTGGCAGCAGAAGTGGTCCAGGGCTGGGCTCTGCAGCTGGGTTGGTTTGGGGAAGGCACAGGGGAGCAGGAGAAGGCATTTTCTGTCCCCTTCGCACGGGCTTTATTGCACTGGGTGTTGTGTTGCCGCCACAAGAATACAAATAAAGCTTCCTGGCCTGCTCTTTCTCCAAGACTTGCGTCTCAAGAAGGGGACAACAGAGATCAGGAGGCTTAGTTGGAGATGCAATGTTTTACAATTCAGATAGGGTGGCCTCTGAGCATCAAATGTCTAAATGCCACAGGAGCTGGAGGAGGACAAAAGCCCCCCTTTTCAAAGACCAAGAGACTACAAGGTGGGCAAGGGCGGGAGGACAAGGAAACCCACCGCAGATTTTTTTTGTGATTTATTTTTAGGCAGCTCAAGATAGTAATGAAGTCTAGTCATCCCAGAGAAAACAGCCCTGAAACTCACCAGCAAGCCTTACTGCCTCCGTTTCTCGAACACAATATAGGATCATACCAGGACCATACATCGACAAGCCACCAGCACTTCCTGAGGACTTTTTATGCACCTAACCTGAACTAGAGGTGTTACCGTGGCATCTCCAGCACTCTATGAAAGACATTTATTCCCATTTTACAGAGGTGGGACCCAAGGCATCCACAGGCGTAGCAACTCACAAGGAGTCAGGATTCAAATCCGGTCTCTTTGACCCCAGCACCCTCACTACAATTAGCAAATGTTTTGATGATAACCGGATTCATATTAGACGTAGGTAACATTCGTGGAATATGTGCCATGTGCCAAACACTGGTCTAAATGCTGCCTTGTCCCATTTAAGCCTCTCAACAATAGGTGCTACTATTAATCCATTTGGCAAATGAGGAAATTGAGGTCCAGAGATGCAAAGGAAATAGACAAGGTCATGCAACTAGGAAAGAGAGCATCTGGGCCACAGATCACAAGGGGACACACCCAGGAGCTGAGTTCGGTTCTGAAGGGTCCGCATCCTTTATTTCATTATTGTGTTTGCAGCAGCTGCTGTGTATAGAGCTTCATGGCAGATGCTTAGAGGGGCCGGAAGCCTGCAAAGATGAATACAGCTTGGAACGGCCTACAGGGCAGCCTACAATCTAGTGAGGGAGACAGATAGATGCAGGGAGGGGATGAAAAGGATGAGGGAGAGTCTTCACTGGGATCATCTATTTACACTGGGGTCCCATAAGCCTGTCCACAGAGACACAGACACCAGTAAACCTTAGGAGTCTGGGGTGTCCGGCCCAATTCCTGAGTCAGCAGCAACACATACAGATACTTCCTAGATTCTTTCAAGGACAGGAAGCTGAGAGTTGTTCAAAACCGGAAAGGGCACCCTGATCCCACCCCAACTGATGGAATGCAGCATATGAGCTGCTTTAATATCACCAAGCCCTTCTATGAGTTCACCAGACCAGCCTGAACCTCCTCACCCTAGCAGAAAGGGGCATAGCAAAACAAATCACAAGTCTAGAGAGCAAAGCACAGGGTTACAGAACTGGGAAGATCTAGGATTCCTGTTAGCCACGACTTCTACTTCCTGGCTATATGGTCTTGGGAAATAGTTTAACCATTCTGTATCTCTGCTTCCTCATCTGTAAAGCAAGGCTATACAGATACCATCCCTCATGGTATGGTTGTGAGGAATTAATGAATTAATATGAGAGGCCTTCAGAAAGTTCACAGAAGTGCATATTATTAAGAAAACTAGGAGCCAGCAGGTGGTATAACAGTTAAAGTCACTGGACTCTCACTCAACCAACCACTCACACCAGGCACATGTGTGTGCCTGCCTAGAGTCCCAAGAGAAGAAGGGATTTGCTTCCCATTTTGGAAGATCCTGTCTGATGATGTTTTTAGACAGTTTCTTGAATACACTCACATCTCCCATGAATTGTGAAAGACAGAGGTGACGTGGCATCCACCCTCCAGAAATATTTCCTTTGCTCACTCATTGATTCCCAGTGGAGAAGGATTTCTCACTTTCCCTCTCACTGTCTCTCTCTGTCTCTTTCTAGTAAATGCATATGCCCTATGGAGAAAACTAAAAAAAAAAAAAAAAAAAAAAAGGAAGAAAGAAAAAAGAAAAAGAAAGAAAGGAACAGAAAAAGAGAAAACTATGATGTCAAATGGTGGCATGGGTTAAAGCAGCTGGATCCCACAGAGTCAACTGTGATTTTAGTCTCAGACCCAGTGACCTGGGAAACCTGGTGAAAATCCTGAAAAGAGGAAGAAATGGAAGAAAAGGGATCGCAGCATGACCATGCTCCACGGCAGGTGCTTTCTCACTTTCCCTCTCTCCGTCTCTCTTTGTCTCTCTCCCAGAAGTACACATGCACTCTAGCAAATTTAAAAAGTAAATAAATAAATAATGTATGGATTTCCAAAATTTTTGCACCAAAACAAACTCATACTTTAATTCAATTTTCCTCAAGTTTTTTGAAGTCCTCTCATTGATATGCAAAGTTCTTAGAATAGTGCCTAGACTGGTAAGCACTTCATAAAATTGCCCAGTGCTATTTGATTAGCAAATATACATTGAGGACCAGCTAAGATTAGGATGATTGATATAGACATGAATAATATTGTACATTACAGGGATTCGGCAGCTTTGGGATGTGGAATCTCAAGATCGCAGCAGGGGGACGCTTCCAGGATAGAGTGGCAAGTGTCTTCTTAGTGGGGCTTAGTGGTACACATGCCCTAGATCCAGACAGCTGAGCATCAAGTCCTGATTCCTTACTAATAACCATGGCATCTTAAAGGACCCTCAGTTTCTTTGTCTGTAAAGGGGAGGGTAATGATAATACCCGTGCCCCAGGGTTTGTGGCAGACAGACCTTGATAAGGACGTAGGAGAGGGAACATAGCAAATGCTCAAAAATGGAAGTCATTGTTATTGTAACATTATTATTATATGGTTGCATTACTCATCATTTATGACCCAGATCAAATGACCTCTCTGGCAGACAGCCATCCAAGCTTTCTCCTACTAAAAGTACCAGTCCTTTCTGTTTATCTCATCCTCTCTTTGGGAGAATTCATTCATTCTATTTTATTTAGGAGTTATTAGTCTGTTTGTGTTATCTACCTCCTGGACTGTCAGTTTCCTGAGGGCAGGAACTTTGCCTATGTGAAATAGTATACTCCAACCAACTTGTGGGAAGCAGGAGGTGCCCATAAGTTCTGTTGAATAAGCCAATGAGCAAATAAATGAATGGATGAGGCAATTAGGATATACATAGAAGGAGAGTCGGGGTTATAGGCAAGTAAAAATTAGGAACATATAAGGGTAAAGATACACAACATACATACATAGAATATGTTGAGAAATGTTGTGAGGGCAGATTTTTTGTTTGTGTTGCTTTTAGCTAGCATTTTATATCAGAAACTGCTCAGAAAGCTTTACGTATATCCAGACATTTACTTGTGTAAAACACCCCTGTGAGATGGTTCTCATTATTATCTTTATTTTGCAGAAGAGGAAACTGAGAGTGGAAGGTTAAATCATTTGCTGTGGCCATGTGGCCAATAGGGGGTGGAGATGGGATTTAAACATAGGCTTAGGCTGCAGGTGCAGTTCAGGTTGAGTGTCATAGGAGATGCAGCCCATGACATGAGCTGTTCATCACCTACTGAATGTCAGAATGTCCCTCCAGCTCTAGTCCCTCTCCTTTTTTGGTCCTAGGAGCTCAACTCTCACTGTTTCCCACCCCTGTCCACCCATTGCCAGAGTTAAGAGCCATCTTCAAAGACTGCTCCCATCCAAGTACCATCCAAGCCACTCAGCACATACTGTCCTGCAGCAAATTTAGTAACCAACACCTGTCCCAGAGTGGTAAAGGTCAGGAAACACCAAGCTTGGGGTTGCCAGCTGATTGAATATGACAGGAACACCACCTCGTGCCAGCTGCACAAGCTGCCCCTGGCACTTGTCACTGGGACATGTGCAGTCCTAGAAATGGGGCCTCAGTTCAGTCCAAGCAAGACAGTCTACTTCTTATTCCGCCTCTCTGTATAACTGGTATCAGGCCAAGACCTGCTGGATAGAGCCAATGACAGAGGAGTTGGGCAGTTACAGAGAACTACCCCTACCTGATGGACTCAGGAAGGACAATCTGGAGCAAAGAACCTTTCATTCCTTCTTAGCCCTGCCACTCAAGTAGACACCTTCTATCCATCAGTCCCAGACCTGTAAGCCCTTCCCAATCCCTGCCAACACCTCATTATTCTCCTATGATTTCTCCAGGATTCTCACGGGAGGCAGCCCACTGCCTTGAGCCTTCAGTCAATTAGTGAGCAAGCAAATGGTTATTAAAGATTTCCACAAACCAGGGCCCCTGCCAGGCACTGGGGACAACCACTTCCTGTCCGACAAGCATTAAATCAATGCTTACAAATAATTAATGACTAATGAGATAAATGTCACATGACCTAGGAAACAAAAAGAGAGCAAGGGAAAGAGTAGGGGGCTCTTGGAGAAGCATTTGTCATATGCTGCTATATTCTAGGAGGGACTGATTTACTTCCCACTTTGAAAGGCCCTCCCTGATGGTGTCTCTGGACAGTTTCTCGTACCCCAACATCTCCCATGAATTGTGAAAGACAGAGGAGACATGGCACCCACCCACCAGAAATATTTCCTTTGCTTATTTATTAACAGATGTAAAGTTGTCAAGTGGAAGTGACTAGAGGATTTGTGTCCATTTATCCAGGAAAGATAGTCAATGTTCACCAAGCACTACTTCTGAGAAACAGCCCTGGGTTATGTATCCTGGGCGGTCCAGCACTGTGAACAGAGGGGCCAAGTAAATGATTGTCCAATAATTGAATGAGTAAATTATTCAGAAAAAAATGAGGACATGAGGAAGAATTCAATTAGTGAGAAGGATGACTGGTAGGTAGGCAGGGCGACCAGATGTCCCGGTTCATCAGGGCTGGTCTCAGGGTAAGCTATTGTCCCAATGTAATTAGGAATCTCACACCCCCTTCACTTTCAAAAGTATTTCTGCATATGTGGGCTCCTCTCCTCATCACCCACTTACCTCTGTCAGCCTTCAGCTCCCTGCAGAAGCATCACTCCTCTCAAGGCACCCTTGCTGGCCTCCATTACAGAGCAACCTTCTCTTAGTTCTTCAGAGCACCTCAGACCTCTTATTTCTAGTGCTCACCATGCAAGAACATTACATTGTGGTATTTAAAATTATTTTTTTTATTCATGATAGAGCACATATGCACATGTGGTAGTGAAAGAGGGGGGAAAGAGAGAGAGAAGGATGTAAGCATTTTCAGAGCCCAGTCATGCCACACTCCCCTCCCTCCAGTCCTCCAGCTCATCAGATTCTGGGCACTTGCACACATGCTCAGTATGTTTCCAGGCTGACAGGGCCAGAAAGCACTCAAGAGAGCACTGAATTGCCACTGCACCACACAGCCAGCCCCAGTCATGATACATTTTTAATGTCTGGCTTCTTAACTAACTTCTAACTTCTAAACCAAGGAACCTGAGAATCGAATCCCTGCTACCTTGGGCATTGCTGTATTCCCAAAAGCTAGTACAGTGCATGGAGGACAATAAATGTTGGTCAAATAAGTTAATCAAGGTGGTGGGAGGACACGTGAGAGGAAATGCCCAAGTGCCATTTGGAAGACCAGGGTGGATATTCTTCTGGCTCTCTTGAAATCATCATCTCAATCACCTCTTATCAGGTGCTTCCTATGGGTCCATCTTGAGATAAGTGCTGTTGTACAGAGCTACTCAGTCCTCCACAATACTTAGGTAGGGTTTCCACTTGACAGAGGAGAGCTATGAAGGATATGCTTTTAGACCTGAATATGTCTGAGAAACACTCAGCTGAGCCGTTGCCCCAGCCACATGACCCACAAGTCCCAGAAATCTTTTTTTGTTTTTTTTCAGAGAGATATTTTTACTATTGGGCACATGTGCTTGCTGGAGAAACAGAGAGAAATAAAGAAACAGAAAGCAAGAAATTGCCCCCCAGGAAGCATAGCCATGCCGCAATCCCTTCTCCTCCATTCTCCTCTCAGGATGTTGGGCATGCACACACACATGCCCGGCATGAGTCTCAAGCCACCAGGTCTAGGATTCAAATCGTGGTTGACTATGAAGGAATCTAGTGCCATAATCATTATGCCATCTGTTGGTCCCAACTTTCAGAAATCTTAAAAGAAGGTATGCACTGGAGGGCTGGCAGGTGACACGGTGGTTAAGGGCACTGGACTCCAACATGGCTGACCGTGGTTTGAGTTGCAGACCTGACAGCTCGCAATCTCTCTCTCACAATCTCTTTCTCACTCTGTCCTTCTCTGGTCAAGTTAAAAATAAATAAAGTTAAATAAAATAATTCTTTAAAAAAGAAGAAGAAGAAAGTATACATTTGACAATGCACTGGAGGGATTTTTCTTTAATTTTAAAGAAATATTATTTTCTAATAACTTTTATTTTTTGGTCCTCATTTCTGTTTCTTATGTATGTGAAGGTATAGGATGGAGGAAGGACAAGAGATCTAATTTTTTTTTCCTTTTGCTTTTTCATAAGAATGGGCCTTGGTGATTCTAGAGCCAGAGGAGAAATGGATACTCACCACGCATTGCCCTGGGAGCAACACTTCGCTTTGTGCCTGAATTTCCTCATTTATGAAAGGGGGATAAATAATATTTACCTCACTAGGACTTTGGAGATTTAATTAACACTTGCAAAGCACTTTGAGGTGGGAGATGAAAGGGCCTGTTAAAGGAACTATTAGTGTCAGCACCTAGCACTCTGGTGGTCTCGAGGAAATTTAATCAGGATGGGGAAGTCTGTGCCGGCCGCTCCTGGCCGTACATTCCTCCACAAGAAGCCATGTCGGCCTTCACTGTCCCCTAAGCCTGAAATTCTTGCCACTGCACCACTGACCAGGTCACCACCACCCCCCCCCCCCCCCCCCCGCCAACGTGCAATTCCTCCTTCCCCTTTTCTGAATATTAAATTCTCTAGGAACACTCGGGTTCCATCTGCTCTGCAAAGCCCTCCCCAACCACTCGCTTGCTGGCTTGCTCACTCATTCCTTCAACAAGGCTTCGTTGGGCACCTAATGTCCCAGGTTCGGTGCCTGATATCGTAGGTATTCTTGACATCACGTAACAGAGAGGAGACTGAGCTCAGACGTGCTATACAGTGAGTCCAAGCTCACATGGTTAGTTAGCTATGGAATCAGGACTGAAACTCCTATCTTCAGACCCCAAAACCCAAAGTTTCCTCTACTCTGTGCCCCTTTCTCCCTCAAATCAAGGTACGTGAGCCAACAGGGAGAGTGCTCATTTGCCTCACCTGATTATAACTCACAAGCTTGGTATGAACTACATGGATAATTTGACATACAGGTTGTCTTTGAAATTTCTTTTATAGCAAGGCCTCTGTCAATAGTGTCATCAAGGAGTGACTTGGGAGTGACTGGAGGAAAAAGGAAGATTAGTCTAAGAGAAAAAGTTATTCTTTATTGTAAGAGAAAAAGCAAAAAATTGCACTCACTCTGTAAATACTGCTTCACATACCCCATGGCCCTTGCCCCATTCCAGGCAGATCATTACTGCTGAGTTCCTCCCAAATAAAAATGCAGAGACCCCATGGTTCTCTCTCTTCAGCTGCCAGGGAAGGAATCACAGAAGAGTGGGTAAAAACATCGGCTTTGCACATACCCAGGAGAGAGCCCTGCCCTGCCTTTTACAGGCTGTAAGACCTTGAGCGGGTGAGTAAACTTCACTGGGATTCAGTTTCCTCATCTGTCAAATGGGAACAATGATGGCACTAATCCTGCAGGCTGCTCTGAGGATTAAATAAGCTTCTGAACACACAGCCCCGTGCCTGACACATCCTAAGCCTTCTGCGAACTCATTGGCCTCTCTCTACGACATGAAAACTCCCAGAGCTGGGAGTTTTCTCCAATGTCCTGCAAAGTGCGAGGTAGCCACTCTGGACACTTTCTGGATGTGTTGTGCCTTTAGAAATGCACACGGGCTCCCCATTCACAGTATTCACTTCCTACGTTCTGAAATTTTACTCAGATACTTTCACCGCCATGCTATGAGGCTATAGACAGCTTTGCTGAGCGGCTACTGCCGACTCGCTTCCTTGCCTCTCACCGTAGCTCAGCAGAGGAGCCACCATTTAGCAGAGCATTGAGGCAGTACATCATTGCACCAGGCTCATGGGACTCGACTAATCAGGACACAGAAAACAAAGGTCTGCGGGCAGCACAGGAGGGAAACTGAAGTCTCCACTAGCCAGCTCTAAGGAGCTTCTGAGTAACAGGCTAAGAAGGGAGAATTTGACCACTACAAGGCTTGGGATGACCACTTTTTAAAAATTAGATTCTATGTTTCTCTTGACAAATTGGAAGAACTGGCCAATGTGGGCAGACATTCTGCCATGACAGCAAATAACTAGACCTGAGGGATGGTGGCCCCTCCAGAGAGCCTTGCCCCTGATCCCAGGGTCACACCCATAAAGCTTCTACTTCACTTGCTCTGCGTCTTGGATCCAGTAAGCATTTGAGCTTTCTACTCCTGACCCAGCAGTCTGCAAGCCTTCTGCCAGGAAAGCTATCCCACTCTGAAACCATTTCTCTGACTGGCAGACTCCAACTCAGGACGTCTACTCATCCTCTAGGACACAGCTCAGTTATCACCACCTCCAGGAAGCCTCATCTGATTATCATCTCCATCATTCTCAGACAGGGTTCCTGTTTTAACAGTCTCTGTTATCCATTGCCTTGTAACAAATTAACTAGAAGTTCATTACCTTTCCATGGCTTCCTCCCTCAGTCCTAGCACTTTGATGCTGTCTGCAGTTACAGCCTTATATATCTCTCCCACTAAAACCATGACTCATGAAGGAACCATCCCTTTAATCCTGGTGCTCCTAGCACTAGCAAATAGTAACTGCTCAATAAAAGTCTATAATGTCACTCTTTTCTTTTTCAAAACTCTCCAGAGCCTCCCTAGGTCACTCAAAGTAAAAGCCAAAGTTCTGATAACAGTCTGGAGGCCCTCCATAGCCTAAACCCCATCATCTCTCTCTGACTCACTCCCTCCACTCCATCCACTCGGAGTGGAAATCTGCTGTTTCTCAAACTCCCAGGAAAACTCTCCTAGATGTCCCAATCGTGCAATAGAGTTGATGATTAAGTGCATGAATTCACAGAGGAGACTTGACTTCAGTCCCCGACTTTCCTACTGAAATGAGTTTTAGCAAATTATTGCAATTCTGTGTGCCTCAAGTTACTAATCTGTAAAATGGGGGTTAAAATTGGTGACTTTTCATACATTTGTGGTAAGGACTGAATGAGATAGCACAGTGTCTGGTATGATCATAATAAGCATTTAGTAAGTACTAAATATTATCATTATTCAGCACTGATGTTGCAAGGCTGCAATGGAATATATTAAAAATGTCAAAAAGACAAATTTAATAAACACTGTTTTTAATACCCCCATTAGTATGGATTAAAGGATTAAGTCTACTCTAATTCCTGCCATCTGAATAAAACGCCAGCCAAGAATCCTCAAATATTAAAATCACTTCACCTACCTTTCATTTGAAGAGGAAAAAAAAAAAAAGTCAATGCATTTTTGTTCTCTTCTCTTATCCTTTGCCCGAACAAGGTTACTGCACAAAACACAATTGTGTGGTCTATAAATAATGAACCACTCCTCAGTGGAGTCAGCATCAGCACAGAAAAGTTTTAAATGGATTTCTTTTGCCTGAATCTTTCTCTGCCCTAGATCTGACCCTAAACGTAAATATAGGCAGCCTGGTTGGCATATAAAAGGCTCGATTGACCCGTTGACCCAGTTTACAGAGCCAGCTCCATGCAGAACCACTTTAGCAGCTGCCGCTTTGGAGGAAACTTTTGGCCACACAAACCAAAAGCTGCTCAGCCTTTGGCTGTGATTAGTCCTTGAGTCCCTAGGGTAGCTGGGCACTGGACTTGTTGCTTAACAGGCAGGCTGTACAGACACCCACCTCCGTCCAACACTGACTTGAGTCTCGTGTCTGTAATGCGCAAAGAGCAACCAAGGCTTTTCTGATGGTCCTAAATGGTCACTAGTAATGGGGCAGGGTGCAGAGAGAAAGCCCATCTTCGACTCCTCCAGGATCTAGCTCTCTCTAGTGAAGTAACAGATCTTCATCTCTTCTTTTCCTTCTGTTGCCAGACTGTTCCTGCTGAGTAGTACAGAAAGGACAGCCAGCTATCAGGCGTGGTGACACACTGCAGGGACAGCAGACTGTGAAATCAAGGGGCAAGCAGGCTGTCTCCTGAGAGCCACCCTAAAGACAGCGTCTCAGGGCCAGCCCGTGCTGTGGTGGTTAAGGTGACTGGATCCCATATGGCTGGCTGTGTGATTCAAGTCCCAGACCTGGTAGCTTGAAAAATATGCCAGGCATATGTGTGCACATGCACAAAATTCCAAGAGGAAAAATGGAGAGGGGATTATAGCACGGGCATCCTGCCTGAGGGGGTGCTATCTTCTCTCTCTCTTTTTCTCTCTCCTCTCTCTCTCTCTCTCTCTCTCTCTCTCTCTCTCTCTCTCTTGAGCACACATGATCTACAGCAAGTTAATTAATAATAATAAATAAAATTAAATAAATAATCTTTTTTTTTTAAAAAAAAAGAGGACTTGTCAGTAAAATCAGTGCAGCCTTTTCTCTCCACCCTCATTGAAACCCAGAGGCCCACAGACATGAAAAGGAATCGTCGTCAGTTAGACTTCAAGTATTTGCCAGCAGACAAAGTCATCCCATTTGATCTACAGTCACTCCATCAAGTATGAGTGTCAGACCCATTTTACAGATGGGGACCCTGAGCCCTTGTGAAGGAAAATAGCCCGCCCAAGACTAAGAGGTGAGTAGATAGTAAATCTCAAAACTTCCAGTAGACATCGTGGTTATTTGTGTGGCCTCTAACGTTGGCCTGTCTCACGTCAATTCTAAGTTCTGCCTTAAGCCAGCTCATCTGTACAATGGGCTCAATGCTAATGCCATAATCGTGAAAATAAAAGGTCTTTAAAACAAGTGAGTGGCATAAAAGTAAAGAAGTGAAAGACCTCTACAAAGAAAACCATGAGACACTTACAAAAGAAATTTTAAATGATACAAAAAAGTGGAAATATATCCCATGATTGGAAGAATTATATGATTAAGATGTCAGTCCTAGGACCAGCAGGTGTTGTGGTGGTTAAGGCACTAGACACTCCACATGGCCCACCACAGTTCTAGTCCCAGACCTGGTGGCTTGCTTTCTCACTTTCCTTCTCTCTGTGTCTTTCTCTGGTCAAATTAAAATAAATGAATAAATAGATTAAAGTAAATAAATAATTCTAAAAAAAAAGTCAGTCCTGATTAATCAATAAATTCAGTGCAATGCCAATCAAACTACCAGAGATATCCCTCACAGAAATAGGAAAAACAGGGACCAGCAGTTAGCGTAATGGCTATGTCGCTGGACTCCCACGTAGTCGACCGCGGTTCGAGTCCTGGACCCGGTGGCTTAAACTCACGCCGGGCGCGTGTGCGTGCGTGCCCAAGATCCTGAGAGGAGAATGGAGGAGAAGGGATTGCGGCGTGGCCATCCCCCCTGGGGGGTGATTTCCTGCTTTCTATCTCTCTGTCTCTCTCTGTCTGTCTGGCGAGCGCACGCGCCCTATAGCAAAAACCTCTAAAAAAAAAAAAAAAAAAAGAAAAAGAAATAGGAAAAACAATCATAAAATTTGTCTGGAATCATAAAAGGTCTCGTATCACCAAAGCAATACTGTGCAAGGGGAATAAAGTAGGATGCATCTCACTTCCTGATCTCAAAATATATTACAAAGCTGTAATAATCGAAATAGCATGGTACTGGCACGAAAACAGGCAGGTAGACCATGGAATAGAACTGGGAACCCCCACATAAACTCCAAAACATACAGCCACCTTACCCTTGACAAAAGGCACAAGACAATCCAGTGAGAAAAGGAAAATATCTTCAGCAAATGGTGCTGGAAAAACTGGATATCCAGGGCCAGCAGGTGGTGTGATGGCTAAGGTGCTGGACTTCCACACGGCCAACTGCAGTTCAAGTTCCAGACCTAGTAGCTTGGTTTCTCATTTTCCCTTTCTCTCTCTCTCTAGTCAAAATTTCCAGGAGACGTTGTGGTTATTTGTGTGGCCTCTAACGTTGGCCTGCCTCAGACCAACGTTAATTTAGCCAAATTAAAAATAATAACAATAATTAATAAAATTCAATAAGTAGTTCTTTAAAAAACGAAAGTGGATAACTGAGGCTGGCAGGTGGTGTGGAAGTGAAGGGCACTGGATTCCCACATGGCCAACCATGGTTCAAGTCCCAAAACTGGCAGCTTGCTTTCTCACTTTCTCTCTCTCTCTCTCTCTCTCTCTCTCTCTCCCTTTGTCTCACTTTGTCCCTCTCTGGTCAAATTAAAATAAATAAATACAGTTAAATAAAATAATGCTAAAAAAAAATCCTGCAGAAGAATGAAACTGGACCCCTATCTCTCACTGTTAACAAAAATAAACCTCAAATGGATCAAAGATCTAAACATAAAGCTTCAAACTATAAAACTACTGGTGGAAAACACAGGTGAAACTCTCAGAGACCTTGTAGTAAAAAAGTCTTCTTAAACAAGACCCCCAAAGCACAGACGGTAGTCCCAAAAACAGACAAGGAGGATTCCATTAGGCTAAAAAGCTTCTGCACAACAAAAGAAACAGTAGTTAGAATGAGGAGACAATCCTCAGAGTGGGAGACTATATTTGCAAACTATGCTACAGATAAGGAACCGATAACCAGAATATATAGGGAACTCAAGCAGCTTATCCACCAAAAAAAAAAAAAAAAAAAAAAAATAGAATCAAATTAAAAGATGGGAAAATGAGTTGAACAGACAACTCTCCAAGGATGACATATGAATGGCCAAAAAGCATATGAAAACCTGCTCAACATCTTTTATCATAAGTGAAATGCAAATCAAAACCACAATGAGATGCCAGTTAACCCCAGTCAGAATGGCTAAAATTAAAAAAATAAAGAATAAGTGCTGACAAAGCTTTGGTAAAAATGGAACTCTCCTACACTGTTAGTGGGAATGTAAATTAATACAGCCACTGGAGAATGATACCGAGGTTCCTCAGAAACCTACAAATAGAACTACCATATGACCCAATAATTCTACTTCTGGGTGTCTACCCAGAGGATAGGAAAACCCTCAGTCAGAAAAACACTTCACATCCATGTTTATTGCAGCATTAGTACAATTGCTCAGATATGGAATCAACCCAAATGTCAAAAATGGATGAGTAGATTGAAAAAAGGTGGCATATGTACTCTATGGAATACTACTCAACCATAAAAAACAATGAGACACTGACATTTGATACAAAGTAGACAAATATGGAAGACTTAATGCTAAGCAACGCAAGCCAGACTATGAAAGACGGGCTTTGTAGGTCTGACTCAGTATGGCTGTGCTCTACAGCAGAAATTGAAACATTGGAAGGTATAACAGCAGGGAGGGCAACAGTAGATATTAGAGACAATATGGAGGAGAGGGGTAATAGGAAGAGAAAAGGAGGGGAACAAGGAAAAAGCAAACAAAAAATTTAATTGACACAAAATTGAAGAGTTATTTGCTGATGATAATGTATATGGTAATGTCTTTGTCTTGTCTCAAATGTATTGTATTTGCACTGGGAAAAACCATGTTGTATGCTGTAAAGATATACAGTGATCGAATGTAAATTTTATATATGTATATATATAATTTATGTATACATAATTTATATAAGTTGCAGGAGAGCTAAAATGGGCACGGAGATGAGGGCTCTCCCCCACACCTGTCACTGCATCCCAAGGGGCCAGCGTAGTGCCTGGCATGCACCAGGCATTCAGCAAAGCTGGAGCAAGGAGTGAAGGATGCCCTGGCCTCAGGCATGCAGAAAGTGCTGGCTAATATAATGCCAGTCCTTAAGAGTACCAATAGAGGCTGTCTTGTCCAGTGACGGCAGATAGAGTGCCTGGTGGTTTCAATAACTCAGAGCATCCAACAAGTGTCCTGAGAGTGTGCATCTCCTTAGATGTTGTGGCTTAGACACCTTGCTTACCTCACCTGAGTCCCAAGCCTGGCGCCCCATGTCATCAGACTGGTAGCCAGTATATGCATCCAAGGCAGCATTGATTCATTTATTCGCCAACTACTTACCCGGGTATTATGGTTGAGGATATGCAAACCAAGTTCATCTCCTCAAGGAGCCCCCACATTTGGAGGATGAGACATGAATATAGATCATTGCAGCATAAGGTAATGGGTGTCAGTGTCAAGCCAGCAGGAGGTGAAAGTAACAGCTCTGATCTCTGCCAATGGTGGAGGTGATTATAGCAGGCTTCACAGTGGAGGTGATGTTCCAGCCTTGCCTTGAAGATTGAGTAGGAATTTAACATAAAAGAACAATGAAGAGAAGTGCAATGCTCACAGAGACCATTGGGCAAAGTAAATGGCTGGGAGAACAAGAGTGATTCAGACTGGCCAGACCTCCTGGGCCAGAAAATGAGTCATCTCGGATTCCTGGAAGAAATATTCGTTGAGGAGCATCCCGGGAGGGGATGGCATGAACGCGCTGGAAGGATAGCATACCCGAGAGGGCATGGAAGCTCTCCACCCCCATCCTTGCACACCTCACCCTATGCATCTTCTCCCCTTGGCTGTTTCTGAGTTGCATCCTCTTCAATAAACAGATAAATATACATACATGCACAGGGCCCCCTCTGTGGTGCAGTAATAAGGCACCACTTGGAAGCAGCCGGATCCCACCTGGATCTCCAGCCTAGTCAGCTCAAAACACACCGGGCATGTGTGCAAGTGCCCAGGATATGACAGGCTGGAGGATGGAAGGAAGGAGATCACAGTGTGACCAGACCCTGTGGAGCATACTCATTTTTCTCTCTCTCTTTATCTCTCTCTCTCACACATATGTGTGCATGCACTGTCATAAATAAAGAAAAAATCCCTAAAACAGAGAAAGAAGACAGGAAGGGCAAAAGGGCTCTTTGAATAAATTAATGAAGGAAAGAAGAAAAAGGGAAAGGGAAAATCTTTGTTGAATACATCAATGTATGGAGGAAGGGAAGGAGGGAGGAAAAGATAAAGAGAGAAAAGGAGGACCTGGTGGCAAAGGTAAACAACATTATGATACGTAACAACCATCATTTCCTGAGAATCAGCTACAGCTCAGAGCTTTTACATCTGTTTATCTTCGTTTATCTTCATTGCAATTTTGAACCCCCCAATAATGTGACCAGAGAGGGACCCCAGAGGTTAAATGACCGTCCTGCATCCTCTAATTACTTGGAGATAAGGCCTGGGTTCACACTCAGGTCTTCCTGAAAGCTGCTCTAAAGAAAGATAGCTACCCTCCGGCGTCCACCTGGGTATTTGAAATGAGTACACATGTGCCTGAGAGGGTTTATAAAGGTTTGTTGAGTTCATTGAATTTATGAGCAGGCTTCCTACTAGTCAGTTATTAATTCCTTAAATGTTTCCCCTATCTTAAAAAGACGACAGGTTTGTTAAGCTATGAGACAGTATTCGTTCATTAATGTGTGCTACATTGCCATGCAATTTCTATAGAATTAAATTACATATTCCATGAATAAGCAAATAATTCATCAAGACTAATGTAACTTCCATGAATGCCAAAGTAAGATTTGGGCCATTTACTTATCAAACACTGATTTTTTAAAAACTCACAATGAAGTAATAAATAAATCATCAACTCAAGTTTGATTTGGTATTCTGGTTCAATCAGGAAAACATGCATAGTACCAGGTACTTTCCTCGGCTCCCAAATAAGGGTGGCACTCGGAAATATGAGCCCATCCCTTGTTACCCAGCTGTGAGACTTCCTGCTAAGGCTATGTGGCTAAACTATGCACACACATGTGCACACACACACACATACTCACATACTCCCATAGTCAAGCATAACAACTGTGCTACTGGATAATAACCATACCCAAGGGCAGTAAAAATACTTAAAGTGAATTTGGTGTTTTAAAAGATCTGCCTGGCTCTGAGCACTGGTGGACTGAGATAAGGAAAAGAATCACCTCTCTGCTCTGGAGTTCTCCAAGCTGGTCCCCGGACCAGTACCACCCCATCTCCTGGGAGCTTACTCTGGGCCAGCTCCATGGCTCAAGGGAAGACAGATTCTTTTTCTTTCTTTTTTTTTTTTTTTTTTAGAGAGAAAGATTTTTGCTACAGGTTGCTTGCACTTGCCAGAGAGACAGAGAGATGAAAAGCAAGAAATCACCCCCTAAAGAAGATGGCCACATCACAATCCCTTCTCCATTCGCCTCTCGGGATTTGGGGCACATACACATTCATACCTGGTGTGAGTTTAAGCCACCAGGTTCATGAGTTGAACCACAGTTGACTACGTGGGAGTCCGGCGACATAACCATTACACCATCTGCTGATCCCAAGAGAAGCCGTCTAAACGGCGACTGTTGGAATCCCAGTGCAGTGGGTCTGAAACATACTGGAGGACCACCGGAAGGAGATTGCAGTGACCAGACACTGTGGCGGCTGCTTGGAGCGCTCTCTCTCCCTCTCCCTCTCCCTCTCCCTCTCTCTCTCTCTCCCTCTCACTCCCTCTCCCTCTCTCTCTCTCTGATGTGCATGTGCATAGGTGTGTGTTCTATCATAAATAAACATTTTTTTAAAGAAATGCAGATCTCAGGTGTCCCTCACCCCCAGACCTGCTGACTCAGTATGGGAGTGGGCTGATTCTTTCAGTGATTCTGGATTACATTGTGGTTGATTTGGTGGCATGAGTCCTCTCCGCTAAGTTCTCTTATTTACAGGCTGGCCCTGTGGTCTAGCGGTTAAGGGAGCCGGGTCTCACATGACTGACTACAGTTCAAGTCCGGGCCCCAACAGCTTGTAAAACACACCAGGTATGTGTACATGTGTGCACAAATTCCCAACAGGAGGGAGAAATGGAGGAGAACAGATTGCTGGAGAGTGCTTTCACCCTCTCTGTCTCTGTCTCTCTCTGGTGAGTACAGGTGCCCTTTCCAATAGGAAAAATGAAAAAAACATAAGGACCTTATTTTCCAGAATTCCCTTCCCTGTGTTGTTCCCAGTGGGAAACAGAGTAGGCTGATCATTTGTTTGAAAGGAGAAACAAGAAATGGAAAGTTATTTGTTGACGTTAACACGTATGTTGATGTGCTTGCTTGAGCCAACATACAGTGTATCCTGGATGGAAAATCTCATTTTGTATGCTGTCATGATGTACAGTGAATGAATGTAAATAAATAAATTTAAAAAAAGAAAGAAAGGAAGAAAGGCAGTCACAGCAGCTTCCCAGAGGGTTCCTGAGAACCACTGCCTTCCCTGTCACATCTAGGAACATTGGGTGAGTGCTTCCCAGACATTCTTGAAAGTTACAGCTCGTGAGAACTCTGTTTTGGTGCTTCAGGCTGAGATCAGGCGAGGTGGAGTCCCTGAACTCTCTCCAGCTTTTCCAAAAGTCCTATATGCCCCTAATTCCTTTTCATAAATTCCTAGTGCCCTGGAAGCTATAGCTTAGCTTCTGTTCTCCAATCAAACACTGACTTAATCACACCCTTTTACCTCCTGCACCCAGGGAAACCTTATTCCCATAATAAACAGAACCTTCGGATTTTGGCAGATCTCCTGGTATCTCAGGGCTTCCCCTTCCTCCCTTCAAAGGACCACAGTAGGCTCCCTGTCGTGCTGCACTCGGATTCATGACCTACTTTGGTATTTTAAATAACTGCTTACAGATTTTCTACAATTCTGAGTGTGATTTTGCCTCGTTGCCAGCCACCTGCCCCCATGGAAACCAATCATCATTCTTTATGCAAATCAATGGGGAAATATGATTCAATTACCAGAAACTTGCTTAACAGCCGTCGTGCATTGGCTTGTTCTTTACTTGACTTCTAATGTTTTTATAATGCAATATAAGCCGTTATTCTCCCCTCTTCCAGTAAATGACTCTAAATATAGAAAAAATAAATAATAATAATGAAACCTCAAATAATTAAAGCACTTACAGCATTTCCAAGCCCTCCAATATTTTATCTCCGGTCCACAGATATTCTCAGACTCACGCAGAAGAGAGATCGAGGCACACAGAGGTCAAACATGGAATACGGGGTCACGTAGGTTGTTAGAAAAGAGTGATAACTAGCACCAGAGCTCCCCAAACATGCCGACAAATTCTAGGTCCTTTTTAGGTGGAAATAAGTCTGTGATTAGATGCTAAATAAATTATCTAGTCCTTAGGAATAAGTTCCTTATTAACAGAATTAGGTCACAACACAAAAAGTGGTTCTCTCTCGCTCTCTCTCTCCCCCCCTATAAGGAGACCTTTTTTGGGAGGGAATTTTACCCATGCAAATCTGAACAGGGATTTGAATTCTTTGTCTAAAATGTTTTTCTCAGAGCAAGGGCAGCTTTCCAGAATTCTGTTTTATAATGAATATTCCCACTATATTTTATTTAGTTTCCCAAGACCCAACCTGGCTGTGGTAAGGATGTCATTATTCTGAATCAATTAGGTTCTGACATGCAGAATTTTCCCCAAAACCAGTTCACACAGATGGTATCACTGAGGGCACAAAGGAAGGGATGGTCCCAAGAGATTGGTTCTATCAATTTTCTTTTTTTTATTTGATTTTATTTGGTAGTAGTATTTTTTTTTTTTTTTTAATTTGACAAGACAGAGAGATAGGGAAAGGGAGAAAGCAAGCCACCAGGTCTGGGATTTGAACCACAGTCAGTCATGTAGAAGTCCAATGCCTTAACCACCATGCCACCTGCCAGCCCAGTCCTGTCAATTTTCGTGTCAGGTAAGGAAAACATCACCGGAGGTGGAAATGGGCATTGAGATGTATTCTAAAGGGAGATCTCAGAACAAGATGCAAAAAAAAAAAAAAGAGTCAAAGATCTGTGTATCAATTGTTTAACTCTTTTACACCAAACCAATTCAAGGAGCCAGCAGATAGAGTAATGGCTAAAGGGCTGGATTCCCACGTGATTTGAGTCCAGAGTGCATTTGTGCCCAAAATCCCAAGAAGAGACAAAGAGAAGATATTGTGGCATGACAAGTCCTCCTAGGGGGTGATTTTTTGCTTTCTGTCTCTCTGTCTCCCTCTGTTTTTCTGGCAAGCGGATATGCCCTATAGCAAAAATCTCTTAAAAAAAAAAAAAAAAAAAAAAAAGGTAGAATTTTATGCCTCCCAGAACTCTGTGCTTTTTCTCTTCTAGGATTAATTAGCTCCCCCAACCCTGGTCAGGACCTCACGGGACCCAGGGATGACAACCCACACTGGCTTCATTTAAAAAGCACGAAAATTGAAGTTTTCTTTGAAGAGAGCTGTTGACCCATAAGTCATCCTTTACTAAAGACTGTATCACTCCAAAGTTCAGTGATGCAAAACAACAATGACAATCTATAATTTCTCATGGCTCTCTGACCAAGGAGTTCAGGAGCTGTTTAGCTGGCCAGTTCTTGCTTGGGTTCTCACAAAGTTGCAGTCAAATGTCCTCCAAAGCTCCAGTCACCCGATGACCCAACTTGGGCTGCAGAATCCACTCCAAGGACAATCGTCCACATGGCTGACAAGTTGGTGCTGGCTCTTGTCCATCTCTCTACGATGTCATCATTATAGGCTATCGAGTGTCCTGGCAGCATGGCAGCTGGCTTCCCCAAAGTGCAAATCAAGAGACCAAACCAAAGCTACAATACCATTTACCTGTGCTTGGAAACCACACTCTGGCATTTCTGCAGTATTCTATTCATTGGTCACATGGATCAGCCCTAATTCTGTACAGAGGGCACCAAAAATAAAAAAATAAAAAAATAAAAGAGGGTAGGTGCCTTGGGGGCCATCTTGAAGTCTGGCTAGCACAAATACTCATTGCACTGCATGTGATTTATTCTGAGATATCTAAAGGAAAAAAAGCTGGCTGAAACGGTGGAGTCAGCAGTGTGTCAGGCAAAGGATGCGGGTGTCCCTTGGGCCAGAAGTGGAGCTCTCTGTGAAAGAGATCTGATAAAAATCCATCTGAATGGAAATATGTTGGGAATAAAGGCCACACACATGTTGCCTTCATGTGTCGGTCTGTGTAGCTACTCGGCCCAGTGTTCTAAAGGGCCCCATGGTTGGGTTTAAAGCTCTGCTACTGTCTTCTTGAAATTCCTTTTCTGTTTTAACTGTCGCAGGGTCTGTGTGCTCATGAGAGAGAGACAGAGAGACAAAGAGGGAAGGAGGAGAGGGAGAAAGTATCCCCAGTAGGGAATGATCACACCACAGTCCCTTCCCCTCATCTCTCCACCCCATTGGGATTTGCAGCAGACACGTACAAGTGTTTAGTGCGGTTTTCAAGCCTCAAACTGGAATTCAAACCATGGTCGACCATGCAGAACCCAGCTACCTTAAGTGCTGCAGAACAGTCCTCACCTTGAAATTCTTAATACTTTCTGAACAAGAAATCTAGTATTTTCATTTTAGACTGAATCCCACAAATCACATAGGAGATGAAGACCTAATTGCCCTGTTGAAGAACTGTGGGTGAGAGATTCCTTGGTGTAGGGTTCCCTAAGAATCCATAAAAGCGGGAACCAGAAGTTAGCGTAATGGCTATGTCGCTGGACTCCCACATAGTCAACCACGATTCGCGTCCCGGACCCAGTGGCTTAAAACTCACGCCGGGCGCGTGTGCATGCGTGCCCAAGATCCCGAGAGGAGAATGGAGGAGAAGGGATTGCAGCGTGACCATCCCCCCTGGGGGGAGATTGCTCGCTTTCTGTCTCTCTGTCTCTCTCTGTCTGTCTGGCTAGCGTATGCGCTCTATAGCAAAAACCTCTCCAAAAAAAAAAAAGAATCCATAAAACCAATTACAAAGGAGTGAGTATGAAACCTCTGCAAAACCAAAAAGGTATCCAATTGCTAGATTTAACATTAATTGTGTTCCTCCAGAAAGCAGAGTTTAAGATGAGGTTTGCATGCAGGTAGTTTGTTCTGAGAAATGACCACTAGAAACAAGAATAGAAGTTGGAAAGACTGAAGTAGGAAAGGAAGACGAGCTGGTCCTAGGTTGTTTTATCAAACTCATCTCTCTGAGGACAACTGGTACAATGTTACTGGGGATTTCTAGGGAGCTTTGTAGGGTACTCCACAAGACTGACTTATTTTTTTCTTTTTTATTTTTTTTATTTTTTATTTATTTATTTTTTTTTTTTTTTTTTGGAGAGGTTGTTGTTATAGGGAGTGTGCGCTCACCAGGAAGACAGAGACAGAAAGCAGGAAATCACCCCCCCCGGGGAGATGGCCATGCTGCAATCCCTTCTCCTCCCTACTCCCCCTGAGATCTTGGGCACACACACATATGCGCCCAGCGTGAGTTTAAAGCCACTGGGTCCAGGACTCGAACCGTGGTCAGCTACATGGGAGTCCAGTGACATAGCCATTACACCAACTGCTGGTCCCAAGACTGACTTCTTGAGACAGGAAAAGGGAAATCTTTCCCCCAGTTGTCACCCTGCTGGCCAAACATTGTCCTATGGGATTGTAATTCCCTGTGTATGCATCAGAAAGCGGAACACGTTCCTGTGCCATCCCACAGGGCGGTGGCAGAGAAGCCCTAGGGCAGAAAGCAAAGAATGAGCGTGTATTTTCAGGAGATTCCTATCCTGCTGGTTGCTCAAACAAGAGATAGGAGAAAAAGTGGGCAGAGCGGAAGTGAGCACAGGGAGCACCCACAACTGCAATCCCCAAGCCCATGTCCCTGCTCCTCTTTTTTTTTTTTTTTTTTTTTTGAGAGATTTTTTTGCTATAGGGCGCGTGCGCTCGCCAGACAGACAGAGAGAGACAGAAAGCGAGAAATCACCCCCCAGGGGGATGGTCATGCCACAATCCCTTCTCCACCATTCTCCTCTCGGGATCTTGGGCACGCACGCACACACGCTCGGCATGAATTTTAAGCCACCGGGTCCGGGACGTGAACCGCAGTCGACTACGTGGGAGTCCAGCGACATAGCCATTACGCTAACTGCTGGTTCCCCCCTGCTCCTCTTCCCAGCCTGTCCCCAACCTCCTGCCTTGGGGGTTGACACCCGTGCTGGGAAAGTAGGGGAGAGGAGAACCAACCAAGACCAAAGAAGCCAACTCTGCTTTTTCCCCAAATGCAGGTTTCCCTCCTGAGTGACAGGATGGCAAAAGCCTCAACTTTAATCAATTTAGAGTTACATTGAAGCAGATGTTTCTAATTCCTCCACAGAAGTGCTGTTTTATTACAAAATGAAAAAGGACTAGAAAAGTCCCTGGGCTGGGCCAGCTAGGTAGCATAGTGGTGAAAGCAGCCGGATCCCAAATTGCTGACTCCATGGTTCAAGTCCCAGACCTAGTAGCTGGAGAAACACTCCAGGCGTGTGAACATATGTGTCCAAAATCCTGGGAGGAGAATAGAGGAAGAAAGGATTATAAGATTCCTGGAAGGTGATTTCTCTTTCTCTACCCACCCCGTCCCCCGCCCCAAGCAAGCACACATGCCCTAGAGCAAATTAAGAAAAAAAAAAAAAAAAAGTGCACACATATTTCTCTGTCTAAATGGGAAAATTACAGATTATGTTATTTACTATGTGAGGCGACATACAGAGCAGGAGTCAAATCAGTGGTGCCACTTAATCTGGAGCTCTTGAGAAATGTAGATTACATACAAACCAGGTCAGTTAACCTCTAAGGTGCAAGAGGAAAGGTGGGGTAGAATACTCAGCTTCCCGTCAACCATCGACTAAAGGAATCAGAACATATAGTGTGTATGTCATAGCCACAAAATGTCTCAAAATTTGTCAACACCAACATGATTTACTTATTTCTTCCGGCCATGTCCAAGAGATAAAATTCTTTCAAAATAAGAATATCCTTTGTGTTCATCATGAGGCAAAGGAGAAGGAAAAACTACCCCACAGTCTACATCTCTCTTTATGTTGAGTGATCTGTCTAATACACGGAAGAGGATATACATCAGGCGTGAGGCTATGATATCTGATCTCATTTCTTCAATGGTTTTTAACTGAAACCTATTGTGCTCAAAACAGAAGGTAAAATAGTGAATAAGATACAGGCTTCATCCCCAAAAACGTGTTAATTTAATGATTTTGAAGATAAACTTCAAATCTCAGCTATTTCTTTCATTAAAAAAGAAAATTAGAAAGAGGGACTAGCAGATGGTGTAATGGTTACATCATTCTCATATACTCAACCGCAGTTCGGGCCACAGACCTGGAGGCTTAAAACTCATGCCAGGGGAACCAGCAGATGGCGTAATGGCTACATCGCTGGACTCCCACGTAGTCAAATGTAGTTCAAGTCCCACAGACCCAGTGGCTTAAACTCACACCAGGCGCATGTGTGTGCATGCCCAAGATCCTGAGAGGAGATTAGAGAAGAAGGGATTGCAGCGTGGCCATCCCCCCAGGGGATGATTTCTTGCTTTCTGTCTCTCTGTCTCTGTCTTTCTGGGAAGTGCACGCGCCCTGTAGCAAAATCCTCTCAAAAAAAAAAAAAAAAAAAAAAGCCAGGCATGTGTGCATGTGTACTCAAGATCCCAAGAGGAGAATGGAAGAAAAGGGATTATAGCGTGGCCTTACCCCCTGGGGGAAGGGGTGATTTCTCACTTTCTGTCAATCTGTCTCTCTGTGTCTCTCCAGCTAGCACACTCACTCTATAGCAAAAATCACTCCCCCCCATCAAAAAAAAAAAAAAAAAAAAAAAGTGGGCCAGTCAGTTGCATGGTGTTTAAGGTGTCTAAAACCCACATGGCCAATTGTGTGGTTTGAGTCCTGGACCTAGTGACTTGAAAGAAATATGCCGAGCACAAATTGCATGTACACTTCCAAAAATCCGAGAAAGAGAATAAAGAAGGGATTGCAGCATGACCATCTGCCCTGGGAGGTGCTTTCTCATTCTCCCTCTCTCTGGTAAGCACATTGCCCTATAGCAAAAAGAAAAAAAAGGAAAGAAAAAGAAAAACACAATCTACTATACACTCCAAAGCCCATACTAAGGCCTTACTAAGCACTGCTTCTTCAACCAAAGAGACCTCTTTGAGTGAAAAGCAAAGATCACACAAATTCTCAGAAGAAAGGGATAGGCCTAACCCTGTATCTTTACCCACAATTCCCTTTCCCATCCAGCTCCCTGCTCAGACCCGGTATCTCCTGTAGTCCTATGGAATAACCTTCAGTCCATATCTTGCATGATCATATTCTGGGGGGATTTCTAAGATGCAGAATAAAAGAACAAGCAACAAGTCATAACGGATCACTTGTAATAAACTTTAATTAGAGAAGAAAATGAATCCTTGCCCTCCTCGTTCAGATGAGACAGGATTCTTTCTCAGGATGCTCTAACATTTTTCCTTTTTCACCATGAGTCCAAAGATGATATGCATTTCTCAAAAAGAAAGCTGACAAAGGTGTCCCCTCAGTGCAAATGTGTTTTATTAAGCATGCATTATGCAGGACCCCCAAACAAATCTAAATGCATTCTAAAGCAACCATTGGACTCAGAACTAAAGTAACACCTCTTTTTAGAACATTGAAAAAAAGGTTGTCTCAGCAGTGGCTAGCTGAACAGTTACGATCTGACTGTTAACATAACCTGGGCCAGCCCTATAGCACGCTGATTAAGCCTTGCACATGGGGAGCCAGACCCCACATGGCTAACCACAAATGGAGACATGGCCTTTGCGGCTTGAGAAATACACCAGGCATGTGTGTGTTCACGCTCGAAATCCTGATGGCATGGAGAAATGGAGGAAAAAGAATTGCAGTGTGATCAAGCCCTGTTGAGAAGGTTCTTTCTCACATATACATGCCCTCCAGCAATAAAAAAAAAAAAACTTAAATTTAAAAATCATAATTTGAGGGGAGTAGCTCCCTTACAAACTTTATTTCTGGTTTACTCAAAAAATGTTTACTTCAGCCTTGAATTCCTCTGCATTGGTCTCTAGTCTGAGGACCACATCATTTCTGAAGACCTCAGCAATTTTTGTGGAACCGTGCTTAAACTGGGTGAGTGAAAAACTACCTCCTTTCATAAAAGTGGCATTGTTTTGCAGTCAGGTAATTCCAAGTGGGCTCACTTTTTACTTTCCATGGGAACAGTCCTTGAGGAAGAAAGCGCCTTTGTTGGGTTTTGTTTTGTTTTGAGAACAGTCAATTGGTTCTTTCTACCCTTCCCTCTGGAGCGCCAATCTCTCTGAGCATAACCACAAAGTTCAAGCAGAAGTAATGAAAAAGGAAAGAAAGGAAACATCTGTACACAAACCCAACTTGTCATTATCTGGGGTTGTTTGCTGTCATTCTTATCCTCCCAATCGATCCGGCATCCAGAGGACGCCTACCCAAAAGTCTTCACTTTCTACATGCCCTACTTCTGTACATAGAAGGCCATGGAGATGAAACCTGGTCATACATTTCCTCCTTCTCAAGAAATCCTGCTCCTTGAGCCATTCTGCTCAAGTGACTTCTCACCTTCAAACTCACAGAGGTTGTTCTTGTTTGCCTTCAGATAAGCGACTGAGATTTTAATTGTTCTCAATTGGTCTATTTATCATTGTGATTGGTTCAGTTTTCTTCAAGACGAGTGATTAGGTCCTCCAGTCTTTATCAGGGTATTTAAGTATGTTCTTCAGGTGTGGACTTGACTTTGCCCTTCACTTCCGTACATTGTTTTCCTTCCATAACCAGGGCGTAAAGACTTTGAACACACATACACACACCGACATGCACAGACACAAATGTGCTCAGTTATTTTAGAAGGTTTATTCTTTACCAGTGACACCAAACCAACAACAGAAAAGTCTTAGTTTTCTTTAAAAGGAGACATGGAGATATTCTATGCTGTATATGGATTACAAAATGGAAAAAAGAAAAAAAGGGATAAAACAAAAAATGATAGGAAAAGTTAGGAGATCTCAATGGGTAAGAAGGTAGAAAGAAAAGAAGCTGTATGGTCTCTACCTGGCCAGGCACAGAGCTAGGTACTTTGCATTTTCTCATTTAACCCTTAACATGACTTTGAGGTATAGACAACATAGTTTCTCTTCTTAACTGATGAGGACGTGGAAGCTTATAAAGATGAGTACTGGGGCCAGCAGATGGCATGGTGGTTAAGGTGCTGTACCACCACATGGCTGAGCATGGTTCAAGTCTCAGATCTGGCATCTTGCTTTCTCACTTTCCCACTCTCTCTCTCTGTAGTGAGTGAGTGTACATGCCCTGCAGAAAATTAAATAATAATGATGATGATGATCAATAAAATTAAATAAATAATTTTTGAAAAAAGAAATAAAGATCAGTACCTTGCTAAAAATTGTACAGGCAATAAGTGGTAGAGACTTTCAATAAGCCCAATCATTTTCAACTTGTTACTAATGCAGTAACGGAGGCTCAGAGATATAAAACAACTTGTCCAAGGTTAGCTAATGAATCAGTAACAAAGCTCTGATTGCAAACAGTTCTGTTGTTCCAACAGAATTTCAAGGCAATATCTGAAAACCAGGGATTGCAAGGTGGAAAAATATATTCAATGAGACAATCTAGTCTTAATTTAAATACATTTCAGCCAGCAACCACCCTAGAAGTCACCTGGAGAAGAAATGCAGGCTTTTATTAGTCAGGATAGGCTAAGCCTTGCTGTAATAATAAATTAACCCTAAAAATCTCAGTGACTCAATGTAAAGAGTCTGATTTTTATTCACAGATGCCCACTCCATGTCAAACAACTGTCTAGTATAGCTTTCTTTGGTGACTCCAAGATCTGAGCTTCTAGCCTGCTATTTCAGTATCTCAATAGATAGAACCCATGGTGACCCAAAGAAAAAGCGGAGGGTGGGGGGTACAATATTCTTAATTACCTGGGCTTAAAAGTAACACTGCCACTCACAACCCAGTGACCAGAACTAGTAACTGGCCCCAGCCTTCCTGCTGGGAATCTAGAAGACACGAGAAGCCCCTGGACATTCTGTAAGCACTAATGTCTATGACATCTCCCAACTTCCCCTGGCACTATTCTTGAGTTTTTAGTATCTGCAAGAAATGAGCACTACTGGGACCAGCAGTTAGTGTAATGGCTATGTCGCCGAACTCCCATGTACCCGACCGTGGTTTGCGTCCCGGACCCAGTGGCTTAAACTCACACCGGGTGCGTGTGCTTGCATGCCCAAAATCCCAAGAGAAGAATGAAGGAGAAGGGATTGTGGCGTGGTCATCCCCCCTGGGGGGTGATTTCTCTCTTTCTATCTCTGTCTCTCTGGTGAGTGCACGCGCCCTATAGCAAAATCCTCTCAAAAAAAAAAGAAAGAAAGAAAGAGGAAAAGGAAAAGGAAAAGAAAGAAAAAGAAAAGAAAAAGAAAGAGAAAAGGAAAGAGAAAAAGAAAAAGAAAAAGAAAAAGAAAAAGAAAAAGAAAAAGAAAAAGAAAAAGAAAAAGAAAGAAATGAGCACTACTGAATCCCTTTGCAGTCCTAGTGGGAGGAACAACAGCTAACTGGCATCTGGATTGAACAGCAGTTAAGTAAGCACCAGGCCTCAGGGTTAAAGCCTCTTCTTTCCAAGGTTAACTAATGGATCAGTAACAGAGCGCTGACTGCAAGGCTTTATTTTTTGAGTGAAGACACTCAATAAGGAGGCTGCTACCAATCTATTAATAGCTGTGTAAAGAACCCGGCCTGGAGAGCTCAGGTTCAAAAAGCCGTGGGGTGAAGGAATAGAGGTTACCAGTAGACTGTCGACCCCAAGCCCAAGCTGGTAACTACAATGTATCACCCTCACTCCTCACTATGTTATCCTCGGCCACCAAGCCCCCACTTAATAATAAGCTCAATTTCAAAATACCTCATAGTTCTTAATGGGGACTTGAGTGCTCCAGGGACATGCTCTGTACAACATTTGGTCACTGAGGCTCTAAATTAAAAACTCCAACTACCCCTCACCTTCCCCAGTGGAACTATTTGCAACATTATTATTCTAGGTCCCCTCCCCAAAAAGCTACAGTTGTTTAGAAGCAAAACATTGGGGAATAAGATAATGAGGTTTTGAAATTACCAACATCATTCAATCCCAAAGCTCAAGTGGAAGTATTCACAGCTTCCCCCCTTTCCCCCCGGAACCAGTATCTCCAAATCACCACTGAGGAACAGGACAGGTGAGAAGAGGCAAAAGCCTACATTTCGGAGCTGGAAATGAGCTTAATGCAGCTGGTCCAATGCTTTCATTGCACAGATGCAAAAACAAAACAAAACAAAACAAAGCCTAAGTACCTTGTTCACAGTGCTAACTGGAAATCCAAAGTGTTTTTCTGCACAATGTTGCATTTGACCCTGATGAGGATGTTGTGCAGCAATAGAACATATCTTGTTATTTTGCAGAAGAGAGGATGAGCTAGCGGAACAAGGACATCCAGGGTGTCTGGGTCAAAGCACAGAAGACAAGGGCTCTCTCTCATCTGGCCCAATTCTCACTCTGAACTGTGTCTCTTTTGGTCAGTGGTGACTTCCCAGCCTCACTTTTCTCCTCTACATGGGGGGTGATCATGCCACAGAGCTGCTGAAAGAGTTCAAATAAAATGTTGATGCATCAGTCTCTTAACACAGAATTTGGTGTGCAGCACATGCTGCCAGAACAACAGCCATTTCTACGATTATTTTAGTTCCAATTCCAATATTTTTCTAAGCCATTACTTAATAGAATGCATTATTTGGGGTTGAGAAGGGTTTTGGCTGGCCGGCTCCCTGGCCTCTGGAAACTCTTTCCCTTTTTTTGTTAACCACAGAAAAAATGATCCAAAGCATCACTTTAGAGACAAAACACTTTGAGCTCTGGTGTAATTTTTTTTTTTTTTTTTTTTTTTTTTTTTTTTTTTTTTTTTTTTTTTTTTTTTTTGCTATAAGGTGTGAGCACTCACTGGAGATAAATACCAAGTAGGGGTGAGAAAGCACCCCTCAGGGAGATGGCCACACTGCCATCTCTTTTCCTCCATTCTCCTTTCAGGATTTTGGGCATGCATACACACGTGCCCAGCACGTTTTTCAAGACACTGGGTCCAGGGCTCCAACCACACAGTCAGCCATATGAGGTCCAGCCACCTTAACCTCCATGCCATCTGCTGGCCCCCCTCTGATGCAGTATTTATATGCTTTGTGCCAGAAAGTGATCTGCTAATTTAGGCACCTTGTACTCCGACCCAAATTCTTTCTAAATTCAGTCCACTCAGCTTTACCCAAGTTTCCAGAGACAAGATCTGGATGTTGCTTTACGGCAGAGATCCTCATTTGATCCTAAGTAGCAAAGAAGGGTAGTGATTCATCTCGCTTTGTGCATCCTGGGCAGCCAGTGGGGACATAACACACAACTCTGTCGGGAAGACTTCCATTGGCGGCGCCTTCTGTTGGCCGCCGTGGTGTGTATGCGTTCTCTCTCGAGCTAACTCTATCATTTATGAGTTTCACAGTCCTATCTCAAAATTTTTATCCATAAACATATTTCACAACAAGGGGGTTTTGCAGCTAAAACTTGGGCCTACAAGTTTTATTTTATCCCTTTTCTGAATTATCCAAGAGATTTCAAATGACCTAGGAAAGTACAAGAAAGGCCAAGCAAACATTTTTCAAAAGAAAAAAGTGGGGGTGGGGGGCAGCAGATTGCATAATGGTTACATTGCTGGACTCCCACGTAGTTGACTACAATTCGAGGCTCAGACCTGGCAGCTTAAAACTCCCACTGGGCACATGTGTGTGCATGCCCAAGATCCCAAGAGGAGAATGGAGGAGAAGGGATTGCTATCCCCCCTGGGGGGGAGGGTGATTTCTTGTTTTCTGTCTCTCTGTCCCTCTCTACAGAAAAAAAATAATCTCTCTTAGACATGAGTCCCCCCCATATACCACCAGCTTAACCAATAAACATCAATAAATTTGAAAAAAAAAAGAAAAGAAAGTATCTCTCAGAAAGAAAGAAAGAAAGAAAGAAAGAAAGAAAGAAAGAAAGAAAGAAAGAAAGAAAGAGAAAGGAAGGAAGGAAGGAAGGAAGGAAGGAAGAAAGAAAGAAAAGAAAGAAAGAAAGAAAGAAAGAAAGAAAGAAAGAAAGAAAGAAAGGAAGGAAGAAAGATGGCAAGTATTAGCAGTTAACATTAATTGAGCACATACTCTGCGCCAGACACCATAAGCATAGAGTGAACTGTTTTATTTGCGCTTCCCAAGAAGTCTGTGGGATAAGTGAAATTACTATCCCCAAATTGGAAGAAAGAGAACTACAGCTCAGAGAGTTTGAGGAGTCGAGATTTATAGACTGAGAACACCAGGACTGGAACCTGGCATTGTCTAGCCCTCATCCTGCCCAATCCGGCCATTGTGAACGTGAGGAAGAGCAAGTGAAATGGGCCGTGAAGAGGAAGATTCTGCCGATTTCCAGGTTCTTACCCTCAAACAGCTGAGTGTCTTTCATCTTCATTGTCATTCGCTCTTCTGGCTATTTCAGCTACTTAATTTAATCAGTATCTTTCAGGAGGCCAAGCAAGTTTGGCTAATCCCATGGTTTGTTTAATTACCAGAGGATGCCTGCTGTCACCAGAGAGACAGAGGGAGGAAGCACCCCTCGGTGGGCTGTGGCCACACTGCAGCCCCTTCTCCTCCAGTCCTCCACCCTATCAAGATTTGGGGCATGCCCTTGCCCAGCACGTTTTCCAAGCCACCAGGGTTGAGACTCAAACCACAATTGGTCGTTTGAGATCCAGCACCCTTAACTACTAGGTCAGGAAGCCTGTCCCTAATCCCATTTCTTTTTCTTTTTTTTTTTTTACTTTTTTATTTTTTGGAGAGGTTTTTGCCATAGGGCATGTGCGCTCGCCAGACTGACAGAGAGCAACAGAGACACAGAAAGAGAGAAATCACCCCCCAGGGGGGATGGTCACGCCGCAATCCCTTCTCCTCCATTCTCCTCTCGGGATCTTGGGCACGCACGCACACGCGCCCGGCATGAGTTTTAAGCTACCGGGTCCAGGACTCGAACCGACTACATGGGAGTCCAGTGACATAGCCATTTACGCTAACTGCTGGTCCCCCTAATCCCATTTTTAATGAACATTCAGCTTTAAATAAATAATAGGGGGCGCCAGGCAGTGACATAGCAGTAATACAACCAGACTCACCATGGGAAAAGAACCGAGTTCACAGCCCAGGACCTCCGTAAACACGCCAGGCACATGAACACATGCTCATGATCTGCGACTGAAATGGATCAAGGCATGGATCATGATCTGAGACTGAAATGGATCAAGGCATGGAGATCCTGTTGACAGTTCATGGCTCGCTCTCGCTCTCTCCCCTCTCTCTCACAGAAGAAATAAAAATTTTTAAATAATTATTTATTTAATTTTATTTTATAATTTTTTTTAATTTGCTTTAAGTGTGCACACTTATCAGAGACAGACGGGGGCGGGGGGAGTAAGAAAGCAAGCCACGGGACCAGCAGATGGCATAATGGTTATGTTGCTAGACTCCCACGTAGTCGATCGATCATGGTTCAGGTCCTGGACTCATACTGGGCATCCATACCCAAGATCCCAAGAGGAGAATGGAGGAGAAAGGATTGCAACATGGCCATCCTCCCACAGGGGAGGGAGGGTGATTTCTTACTTTCTGTCTCTCTCTGTCTCTCCAAACCCTACAGCAAAAACCTCTCTAAAGAAGGAAAAGAAAGCAAGCCACAGTTGGCCATGTGGGGGTCCAGCATCTTAACCAACACACCACCTGCTGGCCCCAATAAATATTTTAAAAAAGAAAAAAAAATAGGAGATTTACAAGGAACCATTTTTTTCCGCACTAACTGTCCACTTAAGCATGACTCATACTCCTCAATTTCAGAATCTCCATTATGCACTTTTCAAACTGTCTGAATTTCAATTGCTTCCACCATTTACTAACAGCTTGATCCTAAGCAAATTAGTTAACCTCCCCATGCTGTAGTCACCTCTTTTGCAAGATGTAAACGAGAGTGGTTTCCATCTGCTAGATTGCTGTGAGGGCTAAGTGATTAACACGTGTACGTGCAGGGAGGTACCTGAAGGCTGGACATCCTTCCATTCTCTCACGTGTCTCTGGGGCTACACTTACCATCTCACCTGGAGGCAACGGTCAATATGGCTAGGGCTCTGTGAGTAAGAGTGGCCCAAAGGGCCCTCCTTTTCACTTCCTACTCCAGGTTTCATGCTGAGATTTCACACAGAAAAAAAAAATATATTCCAGAAAGAAAAACGAACTGAAATGTTTGAAGACTTCTAAGCTCTCAGTGCTTACGAAGGCACCTCAGATCGAACATTCGACATCTTAAGTCCTGTGTGAGGCATGCCTGGAGCTCTCTCCAGCAGAGCTTACTCCACGGCAGTGCCTTTTACTGCACTGCCAGGTGTAGCTATTCTTTCGCAGGGAGCAGGCTTCTAGCCTGATAAGGCATAACAAATGAGCTACGGAGTGATAGTCCAGGCATATGCCTTTCTGCTGTATCTGCAAATCCCTCTATCAGCAATTTATTAAGGCTATTTGGGACACTTCATCCGCTTATCCTCCCCGAACAAATGCTCCTATCCAGTCTTTTTGGGGCTCCTTTAGGAAAATGCAGCAATAATGTAGTATCTAGTTTCTTTTATTGGCATATCAATTAAGCTGTGCTTTTGTTGTTTGTGTAACTACTAAACATGTGCCCACTGGTGATCAGATAAGTGCAAATTAGAGCAAAGCTTTTTTTAGAACGATAATAAACCAAGTGCCGACTTGGATCTGGTTAATCCAGCACTCTCATATGAATCACTACATTTTCTTTCCTCTCTGATTTTAGCAATATGTGTCAAGTGCCTTACAAATACGCTGACTCAATCATTTTACTTCTGGCTGTACCCTAAGAAAAGAATCCTAAATATAGAAAAAAAACCTTTATGCCCAAAGATGTTCATATCAGTGTTATTTACCATAGCAATCCCACATTTCACACATTTGTTTTAAATAAAATGTTAAATGAGGTGTTTTATAATCATTTAATAGAATACTTTGTTGTCATTTAAATTGTGCTTTTAATTATGCTAGCAGTTGTAACACATTGCTAAATTTAAAAACGATGAATACAAATATACATTATAGTATGATGGATTTGAACACTCTCTATTAAAAGAAAGACAAGAAAGAATAGGACACTGATAAATAAATACTATCATGGTAAGTCAAGACCTCTGTGAGACAAACAAGAATATCAGGGAAGCCTCTCAAAGGATCTGAAAGATGATCGAAAATTATCCCAGCAAAGACTACTCGAGGCAGAGGAAACAGCTTGTGCAAAAGTTCTGAATCAGGAAAAACAGAACGAAGGAGTTATTGAGGCGCTGGCTATTAAGTGCTAACTGTGCACCAGACAGTCTTCTTTTGAGATTTATGCCCTTATCTAGAACCAGGAACTAAAATTTCCTTGTATGGAATAACGATTGATTTCAGCCCTTGAAAAGAAAGCTCACAAGTAGAAGTCTGACCCTGGCACGTGCTGGGAAAGAGTGATAATAAGAGCCTGTGGAGGACAGAATTACTACATGTGGGCACTTACAACAGGGCTGGCAAATGGCCAAGAAGCACCTGCGAAGCTGCCCGTGTTATTAGCCATCAGGAAAAGGCAAATTGAAAGCACCATGAGGTGCAACTTCACGTTCACTAACGTGACAGTAATGGAAAGGATAACTGATGTCGGCTAGGATGCTGAGAAATCAGAGCCCTCGCACACTGCTGGCAGCAGCAGGAAATGGAAAACACTTCAGCTATTCCTCAAATGTTTAAACATGGCATTTACAGCATTTCGACTCCTGGGTATAAAGAGATGATAGTAACAGAGATAGAGGTAATACCCAAGAGAAGAGAAAACATATCCACACAAAAGTTGGCACAGAAACGTTCAAAGCAGTGTTATTCATAAGAGCCAAAAATAGAAACAACCTAACTCGCTATGATTCTGTGAATGAATGAAGTATGATATGTCTCTATTGGAATATGATTTGACAATAACAACAAAAATGAAGATACACCTTGAAATGACTATGCTAAATGAAAGAAGTTAGTCACGGGCCAGCAGCTGTCATGGTGGTTAGAGTACTGAATTCCCACATGACCAACCATGGTTCAAGACCCAAACCTGATGGCTTAAAAATCAGAACAAATAAACAGGTCAATAAATAAACGCATAAAAACAAAAATAAATAAGTAAATAAAAGAAGGCAGTCACAAAAGACCACACATTGTATGATTCCATTTATATGAAATCATCAAAATAAACAAAGCCATAGAGATAGACAGTGCTATCTGCTGGTTGCCTAGAGCTGAGGATGTTGAGGGAAATAGTACAAGGTTATTCTGGAAGGTGATGAAAATGTTCTAACATCAGTGGGGTGGTAGTTGTACAACCCTGTGAATATACTCAAAATCACTGAACTATGCATGTTAAGTGGGTGAATTACATAGTATGAGAATTCTGTATCAGTAAAGCGATTATAACAAAGGGGGAAAAAAGATTCCAGGCTCATGGGCACATGGCGTGTGCCTACTATTAACCAGAAGTACCATAATTATTAAATAAGTATCTCTTAGTACCTCTTTTCTGTGGATCAATGAGAACTATGAATATGCCGGGTAATTTTCTAAATCAAGGGTTGTGATCTGAAATGCCTGAAAAAACTGACAGAAGCCAGAAAGAGTCTATAAATGCGGTAAGTGGGCCCAACGTAAGCAAGTGGGGGAGATTGGGGCAAAATGAAAAGTTCCGAATCGTTTTTAAAGCAATTGGCTGATTCTCAGCCTACATCCATATGGAAATTCAGGCCCAAGATTACTAAATATGACTTTTCAAAGAAAGGCAGAAATCCAATTTTTAGTATGAAACCTAACTTTTCTTTTTTTAATTTGCCAGAGGACAGATGTGCTCTCCAGAAAGAGAAACACACACAGTGGAATGGGGGTAAGAGAGAGAGGGAAAAAAAAAAACAACCATCAAGGGAAATGACCAAGATGCCACAATCCTTCCTCCTCCACTTCTCTATTTTATTGGGATCTGGCGCACACACACACACACACACACACACACACACACACACACACACAGAGGTCCGGCATGTTTTTCAAGTCACCGCATCTGAGATTCGAACTGCATGGTCAGTCCTATGGAATCTGGCTCCCTGAACTACCAGGCCATGGGGTCAGCCCAAAAGCACTGACTTTAAAGTGTCGGCACCTACTTTTAAGTATTATAAATACTGAGGGGTCAAAATCTGCTATTCAAACCAACATGTCAGCAGGCAAGGTTTGGTCATTAAAAGCTAGCTGGCTTTTAATGAGCATGTCAGCATGTGCTGATGTCCAAATACATTTGGACCAAGGCACAAATGTTCTGAGCACGTCAGCATGATCTCAAAATCATCCCCAAGCATCCCACTGCTGCTTCCCCCTCTGCCCTAAACCCGGGTTTACCCCTTACCACCTCTGTCAGTCTTTCTCCAGATTACACAGAAAGATAGAAGAATACACACACAAACACGGAGTTCCAAAACCTTCTCGAAAATGCCAGAGTGAGGAAAGGGAGGCATGGAGAGGGATTTGGAGCACAGTTTTCGATTCCTAATCTAATTAGAGAACCCCGTAGCAGATTTTTTTTGTTGTTCAAAGACCAAATTTAATTTAGAATTTTATATCTCCAGTGAAGCCAATTTTTATTAATTATCAGCACAGCAATCAGATATACTGGCCAGAATGCCAATATGCTCTTATTTAGTGCTTAATCCTCTAATGCATTCCAATTAAGTATTCTGGTTTTATGGTAAACTATCTTCAGCCAACATTCAAGCTGGGCACTCCATGCCTCTCCACCCACCCAAACAGTCAGCTCAGGAGGTGTCAATATAATTACTTAAAGAGCTGAATGGTAAAGGGCAAGGAATAGAAGGAAATTGCGCCTGCAATTACGCACTAATGCTTCACCAGAGAAGCAGATGGCATTCCTTGCATAAATTATTATTTATCCATGGAATTCCCCTTTGCCTATTACCAAATCAACTCTTTTAAAAAATTCTTTGTTGGGCCTGTGAAGTCCCCTGGCCAGTTTCCAATGTCTGCTCCCTCCCCCATATCCCACCCTGCAGAGCCTCAGTGAGGGTGAGAATCCCAACGTGGCCCACAGGCAGCAGGCAAGAGTTTTTGAAGGTGCTGATGTTCCAAATACATTTAGACCAAGGCACACATAAAGGAGTCCTCATTATTTTGTAGACTGGAGACTGAGTGTGATGACAGCATGGTTTTGCATGCAGAAAAGGATGAGCAGCCATAGCCAGCCCCAGCTTCATCCTCAGCAAGACCTGCAGCATCTGGAAGCCCACCAAGGCATGGGCTTGACTTTTGCTATACATTCTCTCCGGGCTCCTTGCATGAGGATGAAGACACGCAATAACATTTCAATCTGAAAAAGAAGAAACAAGAAGCTCTGAGATTAAAAGAATATGTCTAATCCCTACAATAAAATGGCTACCATTTTTGAGGGCATACATCAATTAATCATCGAGACGACTCTGAGGGGCAGTTATAGCGGTTGCCATTTTCTATAGATGGAGAAACTGAAACTCGATTCAGAAGAGTAATTTCTCCAAGATTCCATGCCCAGTCAAGGGCAGAATTTGAACCTAGGCTCTAAGGGATTCCTGGCACTGCCAAGTCTTAGCAGATTGCCAGCCTATGGTGTTTGCCCTGTACACCATCATTGCCTCACCCTTCACCCCTCACCAAAACAAAAGTCTATTTCGCAAGCATAAATATCATTAACCTACCTTACAAAACTTTCCAGAAGACAGAAAACATGTGCGCTAGCGAGCTCTTGGAAGAGTCCATTTAACTGTACCCATTGCCTTGACATCATCTTACCTGTGTGACCCATTGTCATTACACATCACGAAAAGGGTAGGAGTGGGTGGGAAAATCCTCTATTTTTGACTCCTTCCACATTTCCCAGAGAAAAATTGCCCTGGTCATCAGTAACAGCAGAGGGGCTCCTAGTAGAGCAATCACAGCAATTACAGGAGTCAAAGGATGCAGGTGTGGAACTAGAAAGTGGGATGGTGCTAAGGTGCTGCACACCCACATGGTCTACTGCAGTTCAAGTCCCAGATCTGGTGACTTGAAACTCACACTGAGAATGTGTGCGTGTATGGCCCAAAAATCCAAAGAGGTGAATGAAGGAGAAGGGACAATACAGGAGAAGGGGCTATGACGTGGCCAACCCCCGGGGGGGGGGGGGGATGATTTCTCATTTTCCCTCTCTCTGTCTCTGTTTGTCTCTCTCTCCAGCAAGTGCATGTGCCTTATGGAAAAAAACTAAATAAGAAAAAGAAGAGAAAAAAAAGGTTCAGGTGCCAATTTACTGACATATCTACTGCTCACCGTGTGAGTCTGAGCAGGCCCCACAGCACCTCAGTGCTCTCCATCAGGAAACAGAGCTTCATCTATGCCCTAGGGTTACTGTGGGGATTTGCGGAAACAATTCAGAGAGAGGGGCATTTTACATCATTCAGAGCGGGTGGGGGGGAGACGATTCCTAAGAGGACTTAATCTACAATAAACTTTGATTTTATCAGTGCTACTCTATTTTGTGAAAAATGCGGATCATACCTATTGAACTGATTTCATGACACACTCCCAGCGTCACCCCTTCCCATTGGAAAACTCTGATAATGGGCCAGCAGGTGGCACAGAGGTTAAGGCAGCTGGACCCCTCACGGCTGAGGGCTGACCACGGTTTGAGGCTTGTCTGCTTGAAAATCATGTCGGCTATGTGCACGTGTATGTCCAAAATTCCAAGAGGAGAATGGAGGAGAGTAGAAGAGATTGTAGTGTGGCCATCCCCCAGGGGGTGATTTCTCACTTACCCTTTCTCTTGTGTTTGTGCCTCTCCAGGCAGCACACGCAACCTTCACTAGAAACTAAAAAAGAAAAATAGGAAAAGAATAAAAAATAAAATAAAATAAAATAATAAAACTCTGATAGTATGAGCTTATCCCTAGCCCAGTTTCTCTCACCATATTCTTTCCTTCCTTTCTTCAAGGAAATCCCACCCAGGATTTTCTCCGGTGGGATTATTTGTAAGGAAAGTAACCTCCAGGGGGCGCTGTTTCAAAGTGTTACTGAAGTACAGTTTGGTATTTATTTTGTTGCACTTGCTTTTAGGTCAATGAGTCCGATTCAGCTCATCTGGACTGTCTAACAACTTAAGCTCCTTTACTCCAGCCATCTTGAGACTTGGATGATCACGAAGGACATGTAAATAAGGTCCCGCCATCGGTGAAACTGAAGCAAGGAGTTTTCAAAACTTCTCTCTGTTTTTTGATTAAAATAAGGCTGGACTAGGTGAACCATGGGCCTGAAATCTCACTCTGTATCATCCATTCACACTGAACAGTTACTGAGAGGCTGACCATGTACCAGGCACTGTGCTGGGTGCTAGTCCATGTACTTTGTGAATGGCACCCAGGGCTTCTGCCATGTGGCGACTTTCTTGACAGATAATAACATGAATATGACACAGTCCACATGGGCTCCAGAAGCATCCAGTCAAGGAGTCAGACATTAAAATCCACAAAAGCAATGAACTGCTGTATTTCCTAACATGGAAGAACGAAGGGATGATTAAAACCCTCAAGGGAGCCCAGCTTCCCGGTGGTGTGGCTGCTAAGATGTGCTCTATGGACAGGGGTCACATGAAAAGCCCAGGTTTGATTCCTGGTCCAAGATGAAGACCGGGTACCATGGTGATCAATAGGCTGAGACAGGAGGATTGTGAACTTGAGGCTGGCCTGGGCAACAGAAGTGAGCCACAAAATCCTGTCTAAAGAGCCAGGCATGGTGACATACACCTATAGTCCCAGTTGGAAGGCTGAGACAAAAGATCTGTGATGCAGCAAGACCTTGTCCAAAAAACAAAAACAAACAAACAAAAAAAAAATTTCACAAGGAAATGGGTAAGCACCAACTCCTAAAGGAAGATACTTGAAAGGGGTGTGTAGGGGCAATGCCATGCTCCCACGTGGAGGGGTTCCAGGTTTGCATCCCAGAACCCTCCTGGGCATGGCAGGGACACACACACACCCACCATCCAGGCCAGCTGAAGCTGGATATGGATCACAGCATGGGGATCCTGTTCAGAGTTCTAGACCTCTCTCTTCTCTCTGTCTTTCTCACTCATGAAAAAAGAAATAAACTTTAAAAAACAAAATGACACTTGAACAGGATTATTAAGACCTAAAAACAAAGCTCTCAGACTGGCAGCTTGAGGGCCGAGTCTGTCCCACAGATACATTTTGCTTTTCCATATGATTTTTAAATTAGTCATCAACATTTTAATATCTGGATTTTCACCTATGCTGAAAAATCAGAAGCACTACCGTCAATGGGTCTATATTGCCAGGTGGCAACGAGCAGGATCCGAGTAGCACCTGCCAACTTTACACAGGTAAATGCTCGGTTTGTCGCAGTCCCCTCCATCCCTTATTATCCCCTACTTACATCCCATCAAACCTCTATAAGTACCTGAGTTTGTAACCCTTGATCTAAAATGTGTAAGGGGAAATGTGGGTTAGTAGCCAGGAAGAGTATCCAAAGAAAGCTATTGATCTACGCTTTGAAGAAGAAGTGTTTTTACAATGCCCAGACCAGCTCCCCAGTGCAAAAAAAAAAAAAAAAAAAAAAAAAAAAAAAACAGGTGCAGATTCCAAAACAAGCCTTGTTTAGTTGGGACTCAAGGTCCTGCCTTATGTCCTGACTTCCAGAACTGCACCCTGGAGGTCAGCTATTGGGTAGCATAGAAATTCAATTAAAAAGAGGAAACCCTAGCATAATGCCTTAATTTGTATTAAGTAGAAACAATGCCTAATTCTGCCTGCCAGAGCTTTCAGAATTTTGCTTTCTCTGAATGAAGTGATCTATAAAATGACAGACAGTTGGATCACTAAGTCAGTCTCACAGCAGGTGGAGACAGGAAGGGGACGGATTAGGAATTAGTCACCAAACATTAGATAATCTCTTTGTAATTCTAGACCTCAATTTCTCATCTGTCCAATGGCAAGAATTGTATTAGCCCACAATTTTTCATGCTTGATGAAGTGATAGAAGAGACATATTTCATGGAAGTCACTATAAAACACCACGGAATTTCGATACATTGCATTTAAAACAGCTCCGTCCAGCTCTGTGGCCTAGTGGTTGGGACAGCCAGATCCACAAGGGTGACCCTGAGGCTCAAGTCCTGGACCCAGTGGCTTGAGAAACACACCAGGCACATGTGTGTGTGTGCCTAAAATCCCCAAAGGAGAGAGAAATGGAGGGAAAGAGATTGCAGATAGGACCATTACCCCACTGAAGGTGTTTTCTCCTCTCTTAGTCTCTGTCTCTCTCTGATGAGCGCACACACCCTCTAGCACAAATAATAATAATATAATAATAACAAGGTAAAATAACTCATTACATAATTGTCTGCTAAATCTGGGACCCATATTAACAACCACTAACATTTATTGAGTGTGGACCAGGCACTGGGCTCTGTGTTAAGTGAATTATCTCATTTAATTCTTACAATACCTTCAAAAGGACACTGCTATCATTATAGTAGTTCCATTTCACAGATGAAAAAGTAGCGTTTAGAAAGATCATGTAACTTTCTAAATATAGCAGGTGGTCATGACAGCATAGGGCCCCCCCAACAAGCTGATTCAGCTGCTTCTGTTCATATACCAGATTCTCATATAGCCCAAAAGTATTTGAGGAAGTCTGCCCAATTCTTTGACCCAAAGGAGTATGCACATGAATTCGTTCTCTCTGAAAGGATTAGCATAAGCCAACCTGATGGGACTCCTGGCCTTACAACATGGAGAGATTTTCACTATAGGGCATGTGCGCTCGCCAGACAGACAGAGAGAGAGACATAGAGACAGAAAGCGAGAAATCACCCCCCGGGGGGATGGTCACGCCACAATCCCTTCTCCTCCATTCTCCTCTCGGGATCTTGGGCACACACGCACACGCGCCCGGCGTGAGTTTTAAGCCACCGGGTCCGGGACACGAACCGCGGTCGACTACGTGGGAGTCCAGCGACAAAGCCATTACGCTAACTGCTGGTTCCCCTGGCCTCACAACATGTACAGTCTCATGGAGAATGGGAAAGGGGACCCCATCCTTGATGGCTAGAAAGGCCACAGTGCATTCTAGCCTGGAATCCCTTGATCCCACCCAGAGAATGGGTGTGTATCTTGTAGAATGGCTTAGCTAGAAGATAAGTAAAACTTCCTCTGGCTCCAAATTTTACAAATCTGTAAGATGATCATGATCTCTTTCCCCACAGCGAGAGAAAACTCCACAGAGAAAATGGAGTTTTAGCTTGGTCTGAAAGGAAAAAGAGTCCTTGGTTAATCAAGAAGAGGCAGTAGAGCTCGGAGGACTGCCTGGACGAAAGTGCTGAGGTGGGGACTCCCCAGTCAGTCAGCGACTGTAAATAGAACGCTATTCTCAAGTGCAGAGTTGGTAGAAAATAGGGTAAGATAAGGTGGGGACCAGATGCATGAGGGCTTGGAATTCCAAGCTCATGGGATGGAGCCTCATTTTGTCCATTGGGGACTACAGAATTCTAAATAAGAAGAATTAATTAACACACAAGGTTAAATGGAGTGGGAGAGACTAGGACCTATTAAGATTCTGGGACCAGTAGATGGCATCATGGTTATGTCGCTGGACTCCCACGTAGTCAACTGCAGTTTCGAGTCCTAGACCCAGTGGCTTAAAACTCACGCCAGGCATGTACTTGCATGCCCAAAATCCCGAGAGGTGACTGGAGGAGAAGGGATTGTGGCTCAGCGGGTAATTTCTCACTTTCTGTCTCTCTGACTCTTTCTGTCTCTCTGGCAAAATCTCTCCAAAACAACAAAAAAGATTCTACTACAAGGGGCCAGCAGGTGGTGTGGTGGTTAAGCAGCTGGATTCCATATGGCCAACTATGTAGTTCAAGTCCTGGACCCAACCCAGCAGCTTGAAAAACACACAAGTAGCATAGTGGTTAAGGTGCTAGACTCCAACATGGCCGACCGCTTGAAACTCACACTGAACACATGTACATGAATGTCCAAAATCCTGAAAGGAGAATGGAGGAGAAAAGATTGCATGTGGCCATCCTCCCAGGGGATAATGTCTCACTTTCTCTTTCTCTCTCTCTCTCTCTCTCTCTCTCTCTCTCTCTCTCTCTCTCTCTCTCTCTGTCTCTCCAGCATGCACATGCTCCCTATAGCAAAAATCTCTCAAAAAATAAAAAAGGCAATAATAATAATAATAAATTAATAAATAAAATACATGTTTGAGCATGCTCAAAATTCCGAGAGGAGAATGAGGTGAAGAAAATGGGATGTGGTCATCCTCCCTTGGGGGGTGGGGGTTGCTTTCTCACTTTTCTCTCTCTCTCTTTCTCTCTCAGTCTCCAGAGAGTGCATGCACACTGCAACAACATTTTTTTAAAAAATAATTCAACTTAAGACGTTTCTAGCAGCTGCATGCAGTGGGTAAAGGAGGAAACAGAGCCAATAAGTGAGATGGAAGATCTAACTGTAAGCATTGGGATAAGATCAGGAGGCTCGGGGGTTAACTCAGAGATTCTCAGGCCCAATGCTACTGATGTTTAGGGCCAAACAGCTCTCTGCTGTGGGCTGTCCTGTGCATTGTAGGACATTTGGCAGCCTCCCTAAATACCAGTAGCAAGCCCCCACCCCAAGAGACAACCTGAAATGTCTCCAGACATTGCCAAATGTCCTCTGGGAGCAGAATTGCCTCTGGTCGAGAACCACCGGTTTATGAAAATCCAAAGAATGATTAGTTCCAGAAGCCTGACAAGCGGAAAAGTCAAAATGGAAAATGAAACTGAGTCTGTGGGCTTTGGTGCTTGGAGGCCACTCTAAAATACCTTCAAGAGAGCTTTTTCCATAACAAAATCCATTTCAAAGGAGTCACAGAGAAAATAGACCATTTAAAAAAGAAAGCAACTAAAGGTAAGCTACTTTCAGACCCTCCACCTTTGAATCAGAAGGCAGAGCAATGGTTTGGGATCCCTGCAGGTTCGTTATTGGAAGGGGCTCTTGTTCCACAGGCTTCCAAGTGAAGGCTGAAGATTACAAAGCAAGTTTCCTCAGTCACCTCTACCTCCAACCCAGCAACGGTCCATCCTGGAGACAGATGTTGCCCAAAAGGACCACAGCAAACACAGGCCAGTGAGTCAAAGTGTGGAAACTTCGGAGACTGGCCCTCGAGTTTGGCACTTACGGAACAATAAACCAAGCCTTTGAAGAGGTTAAACAAAGGAGCCATTTGTCTACTCCAGTAGCTCCAAAGTAAGGCGGGATTACGGGCGAAGGACTAAGAAATAAAAGGAGAATGCTGAACTGGAGGTGCGACAAGGGTTTACTGGGGCCAGCCTCAGACTCTGCCAGGATCTGAGGTCTAGAAGCCGATGGGTAAGAAAACAACTGAATGTGCTCAGTGTGACACAGGAAACACGGGCTCTCAGGTTTTATGTTTAAAACATAGACTAAGTTTTTTCCTTCTCCGCTCCTTTAATTTATGCAGTATGCTAGAAGCAAGGAAGGGAGGGGATAACATTAATCAGAAAACATGCATTTTTTAAGATGCACAAAGATCTCCTTCACTTCCCTTTTGGTGATCATTCCTAGTAATGAGCGATGTCGAATTTTATCCTTGTGTCTACCCGAAGACCTTTCTTGTGTCCTCTTATTGGGACACATGGCTGACCCTAAAATGCTCACGAGACTTTCTTTTCCTTTAGCATTCCCTAGCTAGCTTGGTTTTTAATTTACTGGCCCTTCTTGCAAAATGATCTTCCTGCTGGAGATGTGTATTTATCATTCTCTTCCTTCGCCTCACTCTTTGGCGGGCCTTGCGTGACTTGAAGGGATTTTGAAATAATAGCCCAGCCATCCTGAAGGGCTTTGTGCCTCAACCCCAAGATGGAGCTAGCTTTTTGATCACTCAGATCCCCTTTCTTTCCACATTAGTAACTGCTCTTATCTGTGGGACATCAACCCCATAGGACTCTTTCCTAGGGGTGAGGGAAGAGATACTCAAAGAAGAGGAGGGGCGGGGACGGGTGTTATTTATACAAGTCACACATTCCAAGTCTCTTGTGCCTCTGGAAAGCGGAGAGAAAGTGTGATCGGATTGCTTGTTCTTTCTGTGTCCTTTTTCTTGGTTTCTTGCATTTGAAAGGGACACGACTACTATCGCAAGAATATGCAGAAACGAATTAATGATTCTCATAGTACCATCCCTGGGGAAAGAACCCCCATCCCCCGCCCTGGGAGGAATCCTATCGAACAATTAACCTGGAGTTCAAACCTTGTGGAAGATGGCAAAGCACCCCTCGGGAGATCTGCTACTTCTTTGAAGCCCAGTTCACTCCCAGCAACATCCCCCCCCCCCCGAGAAAGGGCTGGGGCCAGCAGGTGGCATGGTGGCTAGGGCACTAGATTTCCACATGGCTGACCACAATTCCAATCTCAGACCTGGTGGTTTGAAAATCATGTGGGGCACATGTGCATGTTTGCCTAAGATCCCAAAAGGAGAATGGAAGAGAAGGGATGATCACGTGGTTACCCCCCCCCCCCCCCCCGTCTCTCGTTAGCAAGTACATGTGCCCTACAGCAAAAATCTCCAAAAAAAGGGAGAGAGAGGGAGGGCCACAGCATAGGGTCCCTAGAAGGACAAACCAAGGGTGGATGGTCAGAAGACACCTTCCAGTGTCTTCCAGTAGAAAACTGGGGAGCAGGAAGACCAATGGTGTCCCTAAAAATGTCTCTGTAAAGGGCTCAGATGGTGGCACAGTGGGAAAGCACAGTGTTTTGCATGACTGACCCCCATGGGGAAGGTTGTCAGTTCATGCTCAGAGACCTCCCTGACTGCACTAGGCACGTGTGTGCCCCTAAGTCGCGTTGGCCCAAGCTGGGGTGAATCACGGCATGAAGATCCTGTCAAAGGTGCGCTCGCTCTCTCTATCTCTCTCTCTCTCTCTCTCTCTCCAAATAAGTAAACACACTTTTTAAAAAAATCTGTTTAAGAGATTAACTCCAACAGCTGATTTTAGATGATCAGAATTAGATATTTGTAATTATCTCTTTTTCTGTTTTACAACTTCTTTTTACAATGAACATTTTGATATTATTCGTTGTAAACCCCTCAACCCTTTCTCAACCCCGCTAATGTTTATCTTAGGTGAAATGTGTCTTTAAAATTGCTCAAAGAAAGATAATTATGTCCCTTGACTTTCTTGAGACCTGACTGTTTCCTCATGTGTAAAATGGGGACGGCCCCGAGGCACAAAACAGCTCTAAGCTGCAACCTGAAAGTAACACCCCAGGTGATGTCACCAGCTAGGAGAGAGTGAGGTTGAGTCCTGAACCCACAGGCATCGTTTCCGCCCAGCGTTCACACGCCCAACCCTGGCCTGGCAAGAGTTGGGAGTCAGGTCATAAGATGTGGCATATCTGTATCTTTAGTGGCTTTCAAAAACTACCCTCTGGAGATCAGGCTAGACCTACCCTTGCTTTTACTATTGTTATTTATTTGTTGTTGGTTTGAGGGTTGTGAGGTGCCCCTATGGAGAACACTTATTACTCCAGCAGAGTAATTTGTCCTCCAGACCAACCAATAATGTAGTAGTTAAGTAGATCTCACACGGCCAATGGAGCAGTCCATGTCCTGAACCAGGCAGCTTAAGAAATACACCAGAGACCAGCAGATGGCATAATGATTACGTGGTTGGACTCCCACGTAGTCAACCGTGGTTCAAGTCCCAGACCTGGCAGCTTAAAACTCATGCCAGACTCATGTGCGTGTGCACCCCAAATCCAGACAGAAGAATGGAGAAGGGGGCCATTGCCTCTGGGGAGGGAGGTGATTTCTCATTTTCTGTCTCTCTGTCTCTGTCTCTCCAAAGAGTACACATGCCCTATAGCAAAAATCTTTCCAAAAAAAAAAAAAAAAGAAGAAGAAGAAGAAGAAGAAGAAGGAGAAGGAGAAGGAGAAGGAGAAGGAGAAGGAGAAGGAGAAGGAGAAGGAGAAGGAGAAGGAGAAGGAGAAGAAAGAAAGAAAGAAATACACTGGGCGTGTGTGTGTGCATTCCCAAAAATCCAGAGAAGGGAATGGAAGAGAAGGGGTCGTGGCATGGCCATCCCCCTAGGGAGTGGGGGTTGCTTTCTCTCTCAGTCTCTTTGTCTGCCTCTCTCCAGCAAGTGCATCATCCTATGCAAACTAAAAAACAAAACCAAAAAAGTACTAGTTTCTGGGAAATCACCCTAACAGGCCTCTTCCGGGAAAGACCCTCCAGTGTGAAAACTCCTGAGGGCATCTCAAGGAGTTCAGACACTGGCAAGCATCTTTCCTACAATAAGAACCTACTAGAAACACACACCCACTTCACACGCACGCGGTGTGCATTCCCTCCGCATTACTTTGACCTTTATTGCACACTCACTTTTTAATGAAAACTTCTGAAGAAATACTCCTTTACACTTTTATCAATGGAATTTCAAGTGTCCTTACTCACTCTCAATTATCTGGCTATTACATATAAGCCCTTTCTAATTAAAAAATTATAATAGTAGACAGACCACATCTTCCTCACGTTCCACTCTGCCTCCTCTTCCCCCCAACAAACCCAGTATCCAGCTTTTAAACCTGGTGGTTAGAGAAGGGTCTCTCAGACCTGTGAGCTAAAGCTTGTTCTGCTTTAGGGTTTTGTCCAAAATTTTTTTTTTTTTTTTTGAGAGGTTTTTGCTATAGGGCGCGTGCGCTCGCCAGACAGACAGAGAGAGACAGAGAGATAGAAAGCAGGAAATCACCCCCCAGGGGGGATGGCCACGCCGCAATCCCTTCTCCTCCATTCTCCTCTCGGGATCTTGGGCACGCACGCACACGCGCCCGGCGTGAGTTTAAGCCGCCGGGTCCGGGACTCGAACCGCGGTCGACTACGTGGGAGTCCAGCGACATAGCCATTACGCTAACTGCTGGTCCCTTGTCCAAAATTTTTTTCCGTGTACTTGCGAATTATTTCACGTTTTCCCTAAACCTTGAGTTCTCTATAGACTGACGTTCACTGTCAACACGTAGTGATGGGTTAATTTTCACCACCCCTTTACGCAATAGAGTACCCAGCATTGAACCACTTTCTCCTCCAGTAATTCCTCTTCAAATGGCCAGAAAGAACCATAAACATGGCTGGAAACTCGTTTTAAGGAGCCGCCAGTCCTTTCCCAGCTGGAAATCCTGCGCTCCGGAGGTCCCTGACCCCAGCCGACCCCCGCCCTCCTTGGCATCCCGACGTGGTGATCTCTGCGGCCAGTAGAGGGCACACTTACTTTACTTTCGCAAACGCAAAGGCGGGTACAGCCTGGGGAGGGGGCGGGGAAAGACGCTTTGCAGTAAAACCGTGCCTGGGGATTGGTCGCTCCCGGAGTTTGCCGCAAATGCTTAGAGGCTAGAGTAATTTGCTCTCCTTAAAGCTGAATTGTACAGTGCGCCTGATTTAAGGAAAGTTAGTACTCATTTAACAATCGAACACTGAGCAGCAAACTCTACGGGCAGTAACTTATCTTGAACAACGTACATGCTACGCACCTGTCCCCCCTCCCCCAAATTTTTTTCTTGGGATGGGAAAGATCGTAAAAGTTTGCTTTGAAATGCCTTTGGGTGAAGAACCAGGGGTAGGAAAACTACCTTTGTTTTTGATGTGATGTCGTGGAATAAGGCAAATCCCGAGGGAATATGCATTGTCGTTAAATATAGATCGATTCGGGTGACGAATAAATCGTGTCTGGTTGGTCAACGAGCTGGGTCGACTTGTACATGAAATGTGTCTACATGCATGCAGGTTATACATAATTCACTTTCACTATGGCACTCAAAAAAAAATTCAGTAAACCAGGAAATTAATGCTTGAAATGCAACCAACACTTAATTAGCTCAAGATCTCCCCCCTCCCACCCAAAAAAAGGTACGGAGATAATATTCCTCTCCTTTGAGCAGAATCGATGCCTTTTTTGTGCGTAACCACGATTCCAGTAATAGAAAAAGAGGACCCGGAAAAGAATTAAACGCCTGGTTTGTCCGGGAAGGAAAGAGTTAACGGTTTTCTTCACAAGGGTCCCTGCGGACTCCCCAAGCCCGGTCTTCAAGCTCGCCTCCTCCCCCTTCTGGAAAGTCCGGCCCCCCAGTGCGGATCCCCTTCGCCCCTCCCCATAGTCTCCTGTCTAGCGCCTTTGATTTTTCTCCCAAACCCAGGAGCCGGAGACTAGTGCAAACTGGCGCCGTGGGGTGCAAAAAGGATTTTCCTCTTCTGAAACCTGGCTGCGGAATTGGGAACTCCGAGCTAGAGGCATGGGGGTGGGACGGGTAGTGTAGGCGGGCCGAGAGTGGGCGGAGGAGGGTCCCCGGCGCGCTCTCGCTACCGCGTACCTCCCCTAGCCCAGCTCAGGGACACACAGAAAGATCTTAGGGATTAGCGCGTCCTGGGGGAACAGCCACCTCCCGCACCGGGCTCTGTGGGAGTCTGCGTGAGGGGCGGCACCGGGGTGGGGTCATCTAGCCGCTCAGTAGCACCCGGGGATTCCTTGTGGGTGGAAGGTGCCCAGCCAGATAGTAGTACAGATGCGATGGGAGTTTATTCATAACGCGCTCTCCAAGTATACGTGGCAATGAGCCGCTGAGTTATTTTAATAAATCCAGGCATCATTTCTCTCCCTATAGCTCTATCACTTATTTCCATCTACACTAACACCCCACACAGCGAGCGCCCGCCCATAAATACGCTTTCTTTCCCCCTCACTTTATGGGATTTGTTTTCAAAACGCTGCCCTTTCTCCTGCCCTAGGGAGGCGCCGGGCCGCCCGGGACGTGCGTGGCGTGGCGGTGGGTACACGGCGTATTCGCAGTCAGCGTTGAGGGCAACTGTTCCGCCTGCGATGATTAAACACGCAGGACAAGAATGCGGTTTGTCAGAGCACTGCGCCAGAGGAGCGGCAGAGAAAGGGAGAGGGCTTGAGCCGGAGCAAAAGAAAATGGTAGGCGCGCGTAGTTAATTCATGCCGCTCGCCTACTCTGTTTACATCCGATCGCTGGAGTGCCGGGCTGCGGGGCTGAGTCTCCTCCCCCTCTCCAGCCTCCCCGAGGCGCCCCTCCCGGGTTCCCAAAGCCGAGGGCGGGGGTGGGGGGAGGGAGAGAAAAAAATCCTTTCTCGCGAATCCCCGCCCACCAGCCCTTTATAAAGCGAGGGTCTGCGCGACCGAGGACCCCCGAGCTGCGCTTCTCCAGGCCGCCGCCGCCGCCGCGCCCCGGCGGCTGCCTGCCTCCCCTCCTGCTTCGGAAAGGGCTGGGCTTTTCGGAGGCTTGGCGGGAAAAAGAACGGAGGGAGGGATCGGCCTGCAGTATAAAAGCCGGTTTTTGGGGCTTTATCTGACTCGCTGTAGTAATTCCAGCGAGAGGCAGAGGGAGCGAGCGGGCGGGCCTGAGAGAGGGTGCAAAAGCCGAGCTAGCAGAGCCGCGCTCGGGCGTCCAGAGAAGCGAGGTCCGGAGTGAAAGGGGGGCTTTTGCCTCCGGCCCAGGATCTCCCACCCCACCCCTCCTGCTGACCTGTCACCAGCGGCCCGCAGCCGTCGCCGCATCCCCCAAACTTTGCCCGTTGCAGCGGGCAGGCACTTTGCACAGGAACTTACAACACCCGAGCGAGGACGCGACAACCCGGACGCGGGGAAGCTATTTCGCCTATTTAGGGACACTTTTCTTCGCTGCTGCTCAGAACCCGCTCCTCTGAAAGGCGCTCCCCGCCGCTGTTCGGACGCTGGATTTCCTCCGCGTAGTGGGAAACTCGGTAAGCACCCAGATGTATTTCTCTTTCAATTTATTTTCTCTACCGCCTGAAAGCTGAGATGAGTCAAATATCCAAACTGGGGTGTCCTTTCTCCATTCCTGCGCTACTAATACTTTTCTTATTCTCGGGGTGGTTGTCGGCTGGGGTTGGGGGAGATCACAACCGCATCGAATGGAGCTACTTGTCAAGATCCGGGGGGAAGCAGAGGGAAGCCGGAGCCTTTTTGAAACTAGCCTTTAGAAATTGTCACCTATGTATTTTGACGTTTCCTCGGCCGGTCGGACATCCTGCTTTGTTGGATTATTCGCCGTTCAGATTTTTTTTTTTTTTTTTTTTTTTTTTTTTTTTTTTGGTGTTTTGAGTTTTTTTTGGGGGGGCTGCTCTTTCGCTGTGGGCAGAAGAAAACCCTTTGCATCTTGAGTTCCTGGTACATACTGTGTGTGAGAGAGCTCCGCAGCCCTGACTTTTCTCCGTCTCCGGGAGGGCATTTAAATTTGGGCTTACTGCATTTCTGACAGCCGCGAACAGACACTGCGGCGCGTCCCGCCCGCCGACCCCCGCGGCGACTCTACTCGCCCCTGATCCTTTTAAGTTGGCTATTGGCTTTAAAAACGAAAAGATAAAATTTAAAACCTTCGTCTCCAGAGGTGTTAAGGCTTGGTGTCGAGGCGCAGGGAAGGGAGAGGGGAGATGGGGCTGGGATGTGTCGGAGTCTCCTAAATTCGGAGACTTGCGGAAAGCCAGGGCGAATCTCTGCACCCAGCCTGAACTCCCCCGCCACCGCCGGCGGGTGTCCCCGCGCCCCTGAGATGCGGAGAGACAGCTAGGAGCGGAGCTCGGGCTGCTCCAGAACAGCTGCTACCTTCGGTGGGGTAGGGGAGGACGCCTGGCTCTGGGCGCGGAATGGCAGCGGGGTCTCCGGGCGCAGTTGGCTGCTCGGCGGTCAGTGTTGAAGGGAGGTGCCCGTTTATTGAACACCCCCCGTTTTAATTTATGGGGGAGGGGGCGTTTAAACCCGAGGCTGAGCTGGCCACTTCATCCCGGCGAAAGAGAAGTCGGCAGAGGGAGGAAGGGGGGCGCACTGGGAGTGGGGAGGTTGGGCACAGGAGAGGCTGGGAGGGGCGGCGGCGCCAGCGGGGTAGGCGCGCGGCGAGGGCGCGAGTGGGAACGGGCGCGGCAGTACGGAGGGGCCAGGAGCCGGAGGGGGCCGCGCGCAGCCGCTGGCGCAGAGGCGTCTCTCCTCTTCTCCTTCAGGTGGCGCAAAACTTTGTGCCTTGGGTTTTGGCAGACTGTATTCCCCACTGCGGCCCCTTAAGGAGGCCAAGGCCGATTTCTGATCCTGGGCGGCTGCTGGGCTGACTCCCAGGCTTCGCGTTCCCGGCTCCCGGCGGGCGCGGGCTGGGCGAGCACTACGCAACTGGCTTACCAAATGCGCATTCGAGAGTCACCCAGAGGTGGCTTTTTTTCTTTTCTTTTTTCTTTTTTTTTTTTGGGGGGGGGGTCTTTTTTGGGAGGTTGAGGGGTCGCCCCTGCTCGCTCGGCCCCTTCGGGGGATAACACTGGAAGGGGAGTGGTTCGGGATCGTGGTGCGCATTAACGCCGGGCTTGGCATCACCAAGACGTCCGTAACTTAACACTGTATGTGCCCTGTATGTGCCGCCTTCAGGCTGCCGCGACGATGCCCCTCAACGTCAGCTTCGCCAGCAGGAACTATGACCTCGACTACGACTCGGTGCAGCCCTATTTCTACTGCGACGAGGAGGAGAACTTCTACCAGCAGCAGCAGCAGAGCGAGCTGCAGCCGCCCGCGCCCAGCGAGGATATCTGGAAGAAATTCGAGCTGCTGCCCACCCCGCCCCTGTCACCCAGCCGCCGCTCCGGGCTCTGCTCGCCCTCCTACGTAGCCGTCGCGTCCTTCTCCCCCAGGGGAGACGACGACGGCGGCGGCGGCAGTTTCTCCACCGCCGACCAGCTGGAGATGGTGACCGAGCTGCTGGGAGGAGACATGGTGAACCAGAGCTTCATCTGCGACCCGGACGACGAGACCTTCATCAAGAACATCATCATCCAGGACTGTATGTGGAGCGGCTTCTCCGCCGCCGCCAAGCTGGTCTCCGAGAAGCTGGCCTCCTACCAGGCTGCGCGCAAAGACAGCGCCAGCCCGAGCCCCGCCCGCGGGCACAGCGGCTGCTCCACCTCCAGCTTGTACCTGCAGGACCTGAGCGCCGCCGCCTCCGAGTGCATCGACCCCTCGGTAGTCTTCCCCTACCCGCTCAACGACGGCAGCTCGCCCAAGCCCTGCGCCTCGCCGGACTCCACCGCCTTCTCTCCGTCCTCGGACTCCCTGCTGTCCTCCACCGAGTCCTCTCCGCGGGCCAGCCCCGAGCCCCTGCAGCTCCACGAGGAGACGCCTCCCACCACCAGTAGCGACTCTGGTAAGCTGGGCCCCTTTCGGCCTGTCAGAAGGGGGCGGCTGTTTCTCCTGTTATCATTGGCGGCTAATTCAACCGGCCACTTTCATGGATCCTGCCTTTCTTTTCTATTTGGAAGGAGAAATGGCGGACCTGGGAGGATCTAGGAGCTTTGCATCTCTGGAACCCGGGGGTTTAGCGTTCCCTCCCCTCCTCCGCAGACCGCCCTCGCTGCCATCCTCCCACCCCTCAGGAATTTCATTTGGGTTTTTAAGTCTTCTGGCTTATCTTGCAATTCAATCCACTCCCTCCTACCTCTCTTAAGTATTTTAATTGTCCTTACGTGCTGGGGGAAGGGTGTAAATGAGGATAAGAGGATTGATCTCCAAGAGAGGGAATGAATTGCCTCCCTTAACTTCTGAAAAGTAGTTGCAGTTTAATGGCCTGGGTTTCCGGCAGAAATGCCCAGAGGTGGATAGACCTGGGTAGCTTTTGCTGAGTACCGGGAGCTGGTGAAAGTGCCTTAAGTGTGGATGCCCCGAAGAGCTGGGATTTTTCAGCCTCTTTCCAACACTTAAAAGCAAATCCTCGCCAAAATTGGACTTCTTTTCCCACCCCCCCCCACCCCACCCCCCGCCAGGACTTTGGCAAAGGTGCAAGATTTTTTTTTTCTTCCTAGCACTTCCAGTAAAATAGGGAGTTGCTAAAGTCATTCCAAGAGATTTGCAGCTATCATTCACAACACCTGAAGGGTTCTTGGTAAAGTCCCTTAAAAATAGGAGGTGCTTGGGAATGAGCTTTGCTTTGGGTGTGTCCAAAGCCTCATTAAGTCTTAGGTAACAATTGGCATGGATGCTGTAGCCTGGTAAATTGTCATTTTGTCTGTGCCATAGCCCCAACTGTCATTCTCCTCCCTCTGTAAGATTCTGCCTTCATAGGGAGAAGAGGAGGGATGGTTGGCTAGTTCTGGTTTTTTTCAGAAAATGACTTTGTCCACAGCCCTTTCTAATTTACTGTTTTATATTTGCATAGCCTTCATTTAATCTGGTCATTGATTGCCTTTAGGAAACGTTTCTAATAGTGATTTCTCTTTCTCTTCTTAAAGAGGAAGACCAAGAGGATGAGGAAGAAATCGATGTCGTTTCTGTAGAAAAGAGGCAGCCCCCTACCAAAAGGTCGGAATCGGGGTCACCCTCTGCTGGAGGCCACAGCAAGCCCCCTCACAGTCCACTGGTTCTCAAGAGGTGCCATGTCTCCACCCATCAGCACAATTACGCCGCACCGCCCTCCACCAGGAAGGACTACCCAGCTGCCAAGAGGGCTAAGCTGGACAGTGGCAGAGTCCTGAAACAGATCAGCAACAACCGGAAATGTGCCAGCCCCAGGTCCTCAGACACCGAGGAGAATGACAAGAGGCGGACACACAATGTCCTGGAACGCCAGAGGCGAAACGAGCTGAAACGAAGCTTTTTTGCTCTGCGCGACCAGATCCCTGAGTTGGAAAACAATGAAAAGGCTCCCAAAGTAGTTATCCTTAAAAAAGCCACAGCATACATCCTGTCTGTTCAAGCAGAGGAGCAAAAGCTCATTTCAGAAAAGGATTTGTTAAGGAAGCGGCGAGAACAGTTGAAACACAAACTTGAACAGCTACGGAACTCTTGTGCATAAATTGACCTATTGGAGGGAGGGACTGGAGTCCCCTCTGAATTCTCACTTGTTACCAAGGGAAGTAAGGAAGAAGGTTCCTCCTTTCAGAACTTCTGGACTTATTTTAAATGCATGGTCAAGTGCAACCGCACAACCTTGGCTGGGCCTTAGGACTGAAAGGTTTAGCCATAATGTAAACTGCCTCAAATGGAACTTTGGGCATAAAAGAACATTTTTTATGCTTGCCATCTTTTTTGTTTTTCCTCTTAACAACTTTGTATTTAAGAATTGTTTTTTTAAAAATCTTAAAGCTTAAGAGTTTACGCAATTTTCATGTGTAAATATGCATTAAATGTAAATAACTTTAATACATTTATAGCAGTTAAAAATTTCAAACCATGTATTATAAACCATAATTTTTTTTATTTAAGTACATTTCTCTTTTTAAAGTTGATTTTTTCTATTGTTTTTAGAAAAAATAAAATACTTGGAAAATATATGATTGAAACAAATCTTAACTTGTGAATGTTTTTTTCTCCCACTTCTCCCATTTTCTTAATTACAGATTAGCAGAAGTTGACCTATAAAGGGTGAGTTTACAAAGATGGGAAAAGTTATTTTAAGAAAGGCAAGAGTTTCTCTTTTATGTTAAATGGGTCTGGGGGCCCGAAGGTTTTTAAGTTCTCAGGGTTATAAGATGCTTCCTGGAGATTGTGATAAGAGCCAGAGTTGTTACAGAAGGAAAAGGTGGCAGGCTGGTGAAAAGGCTAGAGGTAGGGGAAAGAGATACAAGAGGTTAAAGATAACAGTTAAATATACAAAGAGGAGCTAAAGACTGGGGGTTGGGAGGAACAGGAAGGAACGCCCTTCAATTCAGTTAACCCATGCCTTTCCCCTGTTCAATTCAAACCCAAGGATTCTGCCCAGTAAGAGGATAGAGGGTAGGAATGTCCCCCTCCCAGGTGCCATTTCCTTGACATGGGTTATCACATAGGCCTCCTGAGCTCTGGGAGGGATGTTTCTATTTCACAACAATGAAAGCTCACACAGGTTATATAAGTTATCTGCCACCCTCCACGGGTAATAAAAAGAATCTGGGACCTATGTCTGAAAACCCTGAACTGCTCACTGTCATGACTTAACTCAATCTTGTGTCTAAAGTGCTGAGATCAAGAACACTTTAGATTTGGGGCCTGACAGACGGCTTCAAGTAGTAACACTCAATTCTATGTGCCAGGCACTCTTGTAAGCATTTTATTTATAATCCCACAGCAACTTTATGAAGGAGGTGCTGTTGAGCTTCCCAAATTGCAGAGGGGGAAACCGAATGACAACCACACACCCAAGGTCCACCCATGAGAGTAGGGGCCAGTCAAACCCAGGCTGTCTACTAAACCCCCTCTTAGGCACTCTCACAAATAGGTCATTAGGAAGAAGCTGGCCCCGCTTGTGAGAACAGGAGCCACAGTCCAGTGAGTTAAGTATTTTAAGTTTCAACATTGAGGTTTGGTCAGACATTACTTCCTCTTTTTTTTTTAATTATTTTTTAATGTTTCATTGTTTAATCTCTCCTGTTACATTGAGATACCCATCAATCATTCTCTCCTGCCTTAGCCACCAGTTAGGTCTAGTTCACTGACAGTACCTGAGAAGTCAGTTGGGAAATGGCCCTGCTAAGATACTAAGGTAAAGCACCCTTCCTCCTTGTCATGTGAGTCTCCTTCCTTCCGACTGCCTTCACATGCTCTTGACACGTACTCATTATTATAGGTTATTAATTATATGCCTCTGAAAATCCACAGCTCTAACCAGAAACAAGAATGTTGACTACGTAGGTAAATGGAAGTTAGGATCGCTGTTCTAACCAGTCTCAGAATACGCTTTCTGCTTCCTGTACTTTCTCTGGGATTTAATCCACTACTACCCATAAATCAATACATAATTAGTGCCTTTGGCTCTGACAGGTAGAATATTCAAGCCCTTAATGTCTTTTTCTTGATCCTTCTTTTGGGTATAAGTCCCACCCTAACTTCAAACTGTCAACGCCCTGTATGCTAAATTCAAAGAGAGATGAAATCCACAGAAGTTGATAGTTCAAAGTGTTAGAAGCGGGGGCGCTCTTAAAGGGTTCCCTCTTGGCCCCTTTGCAGCCCAGAGCTGGAGTGCAGCCCTGGAGTGACTCACTTGGGAACCAGGAAGGTGTTAGTTTGAATCACTAAGTCTGGGCAAGCCCGAGAAATAGAAAAAGTGTTCCTTGCTAGGAAAACAACTCCCCATTCCAAATAATCAGGAAACAACTTTGGGGGTGCAAAGCTTGGCTGAGGAATGGGATGGAATCGGTTCAACTACCCATTAGGCCCCCTCTGGGCTTCACTCGGCCAAGGAAAGGTCTGAAAACAGAACAGAAGCCAACTTCTTTCCAAAAAGTCAGACTGATCTTGACCACAATACAAATTGGCCCTCAGCGTCAACCTAAAGAGTCCCAGGAGTCTAAGCCATTGTGTAATCTATTTGGTAGATTATCAAGAATTGGAGATGGAGGGGGGAGGAGCTTGCAATTTGGACAGGAATACAGGAGAAGGGATAATAAGCTAACACTGACTATGCCTTTTACCAAGGACATCCAGGAATTAACCCCCCACCCCCACCGGAGGGGATTCCCTGAAAGGTTTTGTTTAGGTATGGAATGCATCAAGGAAGGTGGCTTACTTTCTCTCTCTCTCTCTCTCTCTCTCTCTCTCTCTCTCTCTGGTGAGTACATGTACCCTGTGGCAAATTTAAAACATTATAATAAATAAAATTATTTTAAAAGGAAGCATTGTTTATGCTGCCATCCCAAAACAACAAAAGAGATTAACCTTAATAAAAGCAATCAATCAAAGGAAAAAAAGATCAAATTTTGAATGAATGAAGTTTTCACAATCCTAGCCTAACATTTAGGCTACCCACAGCTTGGACACAGAAGTACTGTTCTCTGCAGCTCTTTAAGACAAACTCTGGCACAAAGCTTGAGAAACAAGACAAAAATGTTCCATTAGGGGGATTTCTGTTGTTTGTTTGCAATAACCTATGAGTGACTCAGTCAATAATTATCTTTTCGTATATACTCTAAGGGGCCCTGAAGTATTTCTTCCCAACAATAAATAACTTTTAGACTAGAAAATGCCTAAGGGTGTCCCTCAATCTTATCTCAGTATAAACGCACTACTAGATAGCTTTGCAAAAGGCTCCTCCTTTAAGATTATAGACTGTAATAGGCTGATTTCAAAGGAGGAAAGTGGAAATGAGCCCAATAGGATGAGAATAAGGGCTTGTTTTAAAAACAAAATTAAGAAGACTCTATTTCCTACCACCAAAGTCTAGGCAATCACCCCTCTTCGTTCTAGATCCATCAAGAGAGACCAACTCTTTAAGAGACACTAATCATGCTTTGCCAAACTGATTTCAGGTGACTTCCAAATAACTCTGAGTTGATTTTGTTTTTTGTTTTATTTCACTCAATATTAGTCTGCACTAAGCTCTTTAGGAAGACAGACTTTAAGGGGAACAAACGTTAATGGGATGTTCTGAGGTTGAAAGGAATGTTCTGTGTTTTTAAACAATGGCTGGGAGCTCAACCACAACCCCCAACACTTTCTTCCCATTGTCACCTCATCAGCCTTGTAAGAAAAAAACACTCCCATGCAGTCCAAGGTCTGTAGGAGTGGGGAAAGGGAGAGCTTGGGGAGAGACAACTAAGTTTTATTACACACCTACTGCCTGCCTGACCCTGTATCTCCCTGGATCCTGCAACAGCCCAACTGGAAAGCAATTGTTGAATGTGGCAATACCAAAGTTTAGACAAGTTACATAGCAGCCTCAAAGTCACACAAATACCAACCATAAAGCAACAAGAATAGTAGTTCATGTTTACTATGTGCTACACAGTTTACAGGCATTATCTTATTTTATACCAAAGCAATGCCAGGGAGGTGAATTCTATTTCTAGTGCCCGTTTTACACTTGAGGACACCAAAAGAAAAATGTTTTATTTCTTCCACGAATGAGAAAGAGAGAGAAGCAACTTAGGAAACTGCTTTTAAAAATCTTGATGGCTTGAAGTTCGGCTTGAAGTTTGAGAACTTTTGTCCATTATTACAACTTCTGCCATCTGTCTAAATCACAGATAGGATTATGCTCCTCCCTTGCTTAATGCCCCTCCATTGCCTAAAACCTTTCAGGGAAATCATCCCGGGGGGGGGGGGGGGGGGGGGATGACTACACTGCAATCCCTTCTTCTCCATTCTCCTCTAGAGATTTTGGGCATGCACGCACATATGCCCAGTGTGAATTTTAAGCCGCTAGGTCTAGGACTCAAACCTCAGTCAACTGCATGGGAGTCCAGCAATGTAACCATTACTCCATCTGTGGTTCCCATCCTTCAGGGATTTCTTTTAGGCACAAATATTTTGTTTGTTTGTTTGTTTTAGAAAGATTTCTGCTATAGTGCAGAGACAGACAGAAAGCAAGAAATTACCCCCCCAGGGGAGATGGCCACACTGTGATCCCTTCTCCTCCATTCTCCTCTTGGGATCTTGGGCATGCATGCACACACATCTGGCATGAGTTTTAAGCCACTGGATCCAGGACTCGAATTGTGGTCAATTACGTGAGAGTCTAGCAACGTACATTATGTCATCTGCTGATCCCCCTTCAGGGACTTTTATTACCTTCTGAATGAAGTCCAAAACCATCCTTCACAGTATCCCTGGGTCCTATGAGCTTTATCAGATGTTTTGCCTACTCTCCTCAATATACCGTTGGCCCACCAGCCTGACATGCTTTTATTCATCCTTCATGGCTCATGTTCTAGATTCTCTGACCACTGAACGCAGTTCCATAAGGGACTAGGATAGCCTGTGATAACATTCCTCGCTCTTCATGGAAGTCTCTCACCTGCCTGTTAGATGGACTCTTTGAGGAGTGGAATTCTCTGGGTCTTCAAGAATGAGTCTTCAGTGCTGATATAAATGCCCAGCATCTAGTAGTGGCTCAGTAGTTCATTGATGAATGGCTGAATGAAGAGCCATCTTGACAATGTGATGGGCATTGAATGTGAGTAAGTGGGAAAGTGGAAACAGTTTCTGGACCAGCTTTTCAAGAAGCTTACCAGGGAAGCGAAGGAAAAAGATAGATACGTTAAGTGAAGGCCAGGATTTTGATTTGTTTGACTAGATTTGGATTTGATTTTACTGAAAATAGAATAAATAGTTTATGTGGTAATGGGACAGAGCCGAGAATAGGTAAATCGAAGACGCAGGGGAAGGGGGGATGAAGTAGACAGATGTAGGCACCTCAAGGACGGCTGCCATCTTCATCTGTCCAGGGTCTGGGGCTTTCAACTGTGGGTGGAGGTGACTGGATGGAGGTGAAGAGGAACGCAATCCTGACAAGGCCTCTGTTCCAGGTAGTGGCATCAGGGGACAAGCCAGGGCTCCTTTTCTAGCCCTTTTCCCCTCCCTCTACTCCCTCTCTATAGGACATACTCATCTGTGAGGAAATAGCCTAAATAATTCCCTTTTTATCTGGCTAACGTTCTGAAGGACAATGTCTGTCTGTCTTTTTCTTTCTTTCTCTCTTTCTTTCTTTTAAATTAATTTTTAAAATTTATTTATTTTTAATTTGACCAGAGAGAGAGAGAGAGAGGGAAAGTGAGAAAACAAGTCATCAGGCCCAGGACTCAAACTGTGATTGGCTCTGTGGCAGTCCAACACCTTAACCACAATGCCACCTGCTGGCCCCAAGGAAAATGTCTCTCTCTGTCATCATTGTATCCTAAAGACCAGGCACAATGTCCAGTATATAAAATTGTCTTGAATAAATAAGTAAGTATATAAGCATATGGATAAATGAATACATGTGTTTGGCATACATTTTAAATTTTTAGCTCTTAGGGCTGTCAGTCTTTTTACCTCATTCAGTCCTATGCTCTGAACATGGTTCAGACCAAATGTCTTCCCTGTAATGACTACCCGATCCATTCTAGTCAGTCCATGCCTCAGTAACAGTTCCAAGTGTCAGGATCTCTAGGTTGCCAGTGATGGAAACTCAAAACTGAAAAAGTAGGGGTGTGTGCATGCCCAAAATCCCAAGAGGAGAATGGCGGGGGGGTGGGGGGGGGGATTGCAGCGTGGCCATCTCCCCAGGGGGTGATTTCTCTCTTTCTGCCTCTCTGGTGAGTGCACATGCCCTATACCAAAATCTCTCCAAAAAAAAGAAGGAAGGAAGGAAGGAAGGAAGGAAGGAAGGAAGGAAGGAAGGAAGGAAGGAAGGAAGGAAGGAGAAAGAAAGAAAGAAAGAAAGAAAGAAAGAAAGAAAGAAAGAAAGAAAGAAAGGAAGGAAGGAAGGAAGGAAGGAAGGAAGGAAGGAAGGAAGGAAGGAAGGAAGGAAGGAAGGAAGGGAAGGGAAGGGAAGGGAAGGGAAGGGAAGGGAAGGGAAGGGAAGGGAAGGGAAGGGAAGGGAAGGGAAGGGAAGGAAGAAAAGAAAGAAAGAAAGAAAAAGGAAACAAAAAGAGTCCCTCAGGGTGGCATGGTGGCTCAGTTGTCTAAATCACACCTGGTTGACTTCATAGTTCTAGTCCCAGACCCAGCAACTTGGAAAACATACCGTGTGTGTGTCTGTGTGTGTGTGTGTGTGCCCAAAATCCTGACAGGAGAATGAAGGAGAAGAGACTGAGGCATAGCCATTCCCCTGGGGAGGGGAGGGGATTTCTCACTCTCTCTCTCTCTCTCTCTCTCTCTCTCTTTCTCTCTTTTTCCAGCAACTGCATGTGCCCTATAGCAAAATTTAGAGAGATTCCCTCTTTCCCTCCAATGCAAAAATCTCCAAAAGGATTCTGAGCGGTCTCCTGGAGTTGCATGCCCATCTGAGACCAAGTGATCAGCCTCACACTCACTCCACGCCTGGGGCAGAGTTGACTGTGTGATTCTCAGTCCCGTCGGGCAAGGGAAGGTCAGCTGTGAAAGGAGAAGGTGGGCACATAAAAGCAGAAAGCACGATTGTTCTCCAGATTGCCTCTTTTGGTGATTATGGTACCAAAGTCATGAAAAGTTTTTAAAACGTGGTTTTCAAAATTATCTGAGGACCTTTTTGTAAAACGGACATTGCCAGAGTCCATCTGACAGCTAAAACCAGAGTATCCAGAAGATGGGATTCTGTATTTGCAAAAAGTTTTCCTAGTGAAAGGAACAGATAGGTTGAGAAACTAATATTGTAACTGAAGGCATGTGGTTTTGTCCCCTCACTCTTTTATTTTTTTAATTACTTTATTTATTTATCCATTTATTTATTTATTTTAATTTGACCAGAGAGGGACAGAGTGAGAGAAAGAGAGATAGAGAGAAAGTGAGAAAGCAAGCCGCCAGGTCCGGGACTTGAACCACAGTCGGCCATGCGAGAGTCCAGTGTCCTTAACCACCACGCCACCTGCTGACCCCAGGGCCCTCACTCTTTTATTTCTCACGCTTTACCAAGTCCTTGAGATGATGCTCCTGAACACCTCTCCACTCTGTCCACATGTCTCCTTGCCCACTGCCACCACCCGCTTTCTGTCCACTATCTTTTGCCTGGAGTTCTGCAGTAGCTTCTCTTGCCTCTAACTTGGTCTCCCCAAAGTTACAGGAGTAGCCTTCAAAAGACAACTCATCAGATCAATCCCTGATATGCAAGAATTGAGTGGCTCTCCTTGCTCCAATTACAAAATACAAATATCTTCGTACCTGTTCATTATGCACCCCCAGTATACCTGTCCAGCCCGACTTCTGGCTCCATCACCCTCTGAGATCTACAACCTTATGGAGGCAGTGTTTAACTTCTGGACATGCCTGGCTCCTTGTCTGGTTGGGTCTCTGCTCTTGCTCTTCCCCTGCCTGAATGAGGTTCATTCACCCCGTCCTCCACATCATTATGAACGCCACCTTTCCCAGGGGCTCTCCTCAATTTCTGCTCTCCAGGCTTCTCTTTTCCATGCTAATCTCGTTCCCAATAGCTGGTGACAGGTAACTACTGGGGCACCTTCTCACTCACTGGGTTATTCATCTGCATGAGATGAATATGGTTATTCATAGCACCCCCATGAGATGACCACACTCACTTCCTCACTTCAGGATAGCAGTGAAATTGGTGAGATCTAGTCAGGAGATCATGTAGCAAGACAGTGCAACAGCCTCACCACAGTGAAAACACGTGTCCATTGGAATTGGAGAGACTTGCTCATACACCGTGAGATCTTCAATGCTTAACCCAGACAGGTGCACCGAAAGGACTCAGCTCGTGTTAAATAAGGGCCAGCAGCATGCTCACGTGCTGAGATCCACGGCCAGGAAGAGGTTGATGGTAAGTTTATGCCCAAAGGAGTTTGTACCTCCCATACTGCTTGAGGGTGAAGATATGGGACGAGTGACTCAGAACCTTAGCTTTCTAGATGAAGCTCCTACACATACAGTCTTCCTGAAGTCCCTCTACTCATTTTTGGTTTCCTTGGTTTAAGACCTCAGGTCTTCTGAGGTGTAGGCTTAATTTCCTTGCCTGACTAGAATCCAAGATCATCTCTTAAACTACAGGCAAAGCCACTTGGATGGCCTTCTAACCTAATCAATTCCCAAGTATATAGTGGGCCTCATGCCTACCCAGACTGCCCGAGCCCACAAACATTTATGAGGCACCTCCTGTGTATAAAAGGGGCCCCAGTGTAGAAGAAGATTTACAATTTAATGGAGCAGGATGACACTGAACAGAGTCACACAGTTCACTAGATGGATTCCAGGGTACAAAGTAGTGGGGTGAGGAAGTATCAATAGAATGCTGCAGTGACATCTGACGACCTAGGGGCAGGGAAGGTTAGCCCAGAGATGGAGAAGGGTCTGAGTCAGGCAAGTCAAACATTCGGAGACCCTGTGTGGCAGAGAAGGAGACGTGCTCAGTCACTGAGACCAAGCCAGAATGGAAGGGACAGACAGGACAAGGGAACTGCCACCCTGGCTGAGACTAGGGACGGCCCTCAAGCCAGAGCACTCAGGGCTTAAGTGAGAGGGTTAGGACTGTTGCCTAAAGACAACCTTCACCGGGGAAAGGTCAGGTCATTCCCACCACGGTGGTCATGGTGGTACCATCCCCACAGCCCTGGGTTGTGGTCAAGTGGAAAGTTCTAGGGCTGAGTCCAGGACACAGGTTTTCTGCACTGCCATTTTCTCTCTCCAAGCCTCAGTATGCTCTCTGTAACACAGGTCAGTAAGCCCAGACCAATGTTGAGGTTTCCCCAACTGGGATATAACATAATAACAAAAATAATAACACTTAAGATTTATAAAGTGTTGGGACCAGTAGTTGGCGTAATGGCTATGTCACTGGACTTCCATGAAGTCGACCACAGCTCGAGTCCCAGACGAGGTTTAAACTCACTCCAGGTATGTGTACATGAGTGCTCAAGATCCCGAGAGGAAAATGGAGGAGAGAGGATTGTGGCGTGGCCATTCCCCCTCAGGGGTGATTTCTCGCTTTCTGTCTCTCTGTCTCTGTCTTTCTGGCAAGTGCACGTGCCCTCTAGCCAAAAAAAAAAATAAAACCTCTCCAAAAAAAACAAAAAACAAAAAACCTATATTTATGAGGTATTGGGGCCGGAAGGTGGCATGATGGTTAAGGGCACTGGCCTCCCACATGGCCAACTTGGGTTCGCTTTCTCATGCTCTGCAGGCTGGTAGCTTGCTTTCTCACTTTCTCTCTCTCTCTCTCTCTCTCTCTCTCTCTCTCTGATTCACTCTGTCCCTTTCTAGCCAAATTAAAATAAGTAAGTAAATAAATAAATGAAGTTAAATAAAATAATTCTTAAAAAAAATTATAAAATGCTTTCTATGTGTCTGGTCCCGTGCAAAGCATTTCATGTGTATTTTCTTACTGAATCTTCGTGACGACTATATGAATAAAGTAACTGTGATTACACCCATTTTACAGATGACATCAAGCAAGTTGCCAAAGAGTCCCCAGCAAAGAAATAAAAGAGTTGGAATTCAAGCCCTGATCTTCTCTGACTCCCAAGCCTGACTTCTGCTAAAATACTTTAGAAAGTCTTAAAGCCTTAAACATCATGGTGGCTTGTGCAAGCCTAACATTTTTTAAGGCTGTTTCAGCTGCTTTGAACTTTCAACAAAGTACCCTGTGTGACACTGGAAGTCTCCCAGATGAGGCACTACAGGAACATTCCGTGAGGTGTGGGAGTCCCTCCAAAGTCTCATAGCACCGCAGTGTGAAGAATTCAGTCAGACATAAGCCACATCTTTGAGGCTCAGCCCCCCAAAACCGTCACCAGATTTACTCAGGCCAGACAGGGATCTTGAGGTGGTTTTCTCAGGGGCCCTGTATGTTCCTCTCTCTCTTCTTAACAAACCAGGCTGTCATTTCCCTCACCTCGCAAATCTCCCTCTCGGGCACCGAGACTGCTGCCTTTTCCACCATAAATTTGGAAACTGTCATGGAATGCCTCCCTGGCTGGTCTGTGGGAGTCTGCCAGCAGGCCTCTCACCAGCTATGTGCTCTTCAGAAACGGCTCTCTGACTTCTCATTCTCCATTCATGGCCATGAGGGTGGAGTCAAAACACACCCCCAAAAAAGGGAGAGCAGAGCAGTAAGAGCTGCCACGGGTCAGAGAACGGATGGAAAGGCACCAAATATCCCATGAGTTGAGTGCCTCATTTTACAAATGAAAAAGCTGAGGTCTGGACAGGGAAAGGCTGCCTGCAGAGCACGGATATCCAGGTGAAATTGGAAGAGAAACCAGACTTTCTGAGCCCATTTTCAGGAATCCCTGGGGATGCTGGGACACTGCCCAGCCATCATCACCCTCCTCTACTTTGGGTGATGTACCCTGTCTCCTTTAGGAACTTCTTACACATCCCTCCTCTGCTTTGGGTGGTCTTGGCAGATTCAAGGTGCCCTGCCCCGATCTAGCCAGGAAGGTGTCCAGGGGAAATTAGACAGACTCTCCCAGGAGTGAATCTTAACTGGAAGGACCCAACGACAGAGCACATCCCCTCTGGTGGCCATCCTGGGAGTAACGGAACTGTCAGGCCTCCAAGACTCTTGGCATTGCCTGTCTCAATCCTGTCTGCCCCCTCCCCATCAGCCTTGAAGTTCTCCAACATCCTTCTAGAAAATTCCTTTTAGGGCTAATTTAGCCAGCAGGAATTTTTTGTTTCTTACAACCAAAAAGCCCTCAAGGATGGAGCATTCTTTGAATTTTCTCAATAATATTTTGCTGCCTTGCTTAGAGGCAAGACAGAGATAACCTTTGAAAAAATTGACTGAGAGAAGAGAACACAGAAAGTCATAGCGAGGTGCACATACAGCTAAACCCTGGGCAGTTGCATCATTTGAATCTTGTTTCATCACCTCATCATCTGCAGATTTTGTTCTTCATTCTCTACAATTAGGGATAATTGGTGGCTCTGTTCCATGGGCACAGCTGATAGCATGCGGTCTGTTCATAGCCGCATCTCCACTCTTACTGTCTGCAAGTACTACTTCCTCTCAAACCCAGATGGACTCTACACCACTTAGCACAATTCTTAGGTTTGTTTTTTGGTTTTTGTTTTTAACTACCATTTAAGAAGTCACTGTTTGGGGGCCAGCAGGTGGCGTGGTGTTTTTAGGTACTGGACTCCCACATGGCTGACCGTGGTTCGAGTTTCAGACCTGGCAGCTCACTTTCTCACTTTCCCTCTCTGTTTCTGTCTCTCTCTCTCTCTCTCCCTCACCATTTTTTTCTTTTTTTTTTTTTTTTTTTTTGGAGAGGTTTTTGCTATAGGGCGCATGCGCTCCCCAGACAGACAGAGAGAGACAGAGAGATAGAAAGCGAGAAATCACCCCCCAGAGGGGATGGCCACGCTGCAATCCCTTTTCCTCCATTCTCCTCTCGGGATCTTGGGCACGCAAGCACACGCGCCCGGAGTGAGTTTAAGTCACCGGGTCCAGGACGCGAACCGCAGTCGACTACGTGGGAGTCCAGCGACATAGCCATTACGCTAACTGCTGGTTCCCACCCTCATCAAATTTTAAAAAATTATAATAATAATGAATAAAATTAAATGAACTAATTCCAAAAAAAAAAAAAAAGAACTCACTGTTTTGAAATAGGTATTGGTTTAAGGGTTTTGCATATGCCATCTAAGTGATTCTGCAGACTGTACACTCTTATTAGCTTAATTACATTAATGAGAAAACAGGCCCTCAGAAATGCAGAGTGGCGATAAATGAATGTCAGTGTCACATAGCTCATACAGGTGTGGGCCTTAGATATAATCACAATTCATTCTGACTTCAGGGGCTTTGCTCTAAAATCTTAGGCTGAATTGTCGGGAAATGACTCACTGATACCACCTTCAAATGTTTCTCAAATCAAGGAACCCAAGTGGGATCGGAAAACTCAGCATCAGAATCTCCAAGAAAATTATCATTCGAAACACGTATATAATATGATATCATAATTTCATATTTAAAAATCAAAAGATAAAACTAATCCCTGTGGGAAGCAGCAGATGGCACAATGGTTATGTCACTAGACTCCCATATAGTTGACCGTGGTTCCAGTCCCAGATCCAGCAGTTTAAAACTCATGCTATGTGGGACCAGCAGTTGGCATAATGGCTTTGTTACTGGACTTCCATGTAGTCGACCACAGTTCGAGTCCCAGACCCGGAGACTTAAACTCATGCTGGGAGCATGTGCGTGCGTTCCCAAGATGCTGAGAGGAGAATGGTGGAGAAGGGATTGCAGGGTGGTCACCCCCACCCTCCAGGGGTAATTTCTCACTTTCTGTCTGTCTGCCTCTCTGTGTCTCACTGATAAGTACATGCACCCTATATCAAAACAATCTCTCTCAAAAAAAAAAAAAAAAAAGACAAAGAAAAATTAGTTCTTGTGAGTACTTTTTCAATTTTTTTTTGTTGTTATTTGTGCTAGGGCATGTGTACTCGTGGGGAAGCAAGGGATGAGGGAGAGGAGAAAGTACTCCCCAGAGTGATGGCCATGTCACAATCCTGTCTCTTTTAGTCTCCTTTCAGGATTTTGTACACACCACATAGGTGCCCTGCACTTTTTATGAGATTTGAACTGCACAGTTGACCATGTGGGATCCAGCTCCCTTAACCACCATGCCACCAGTTAATCCCATCTACAGCTCCTTATTAATCTTCTCTTGACTATAAAGTATGTTCTGTGTGTGTGTGGGTGTGGGTGTGCGCATGCACATGTGCATGGATAGTCTTTGCTTTACACAATTTCACGTTCACTGAGGCTTGTCCTCGGTTACCACAGAACCATGCAAAGTAAGGAACACAGTTCGGATGCACAGGCGTTTCCATTAACGCGGTGCCTTGCAGGTGAACAGAACTTGTGCTGTTTTCCTCTTGGAGTGGAAGATTTGTTTCCTATGGTTGCCATAACAAATTACCACCAATTGGGTGATTTATAAGAACACAAATGTATTTATGTACCAAAATACCTCCCAGTGCAGAGACTGGAAGTCTGAAATCAAGGAGTCAGCAGGGCTGTGCCGCCTCTAACAGCTCTAGGGCAGGATCCTTCCCTGCTTCTTCCAGCTTCTGGTAGATGCCGGTGATCCTCGTGCCCCCCGCCTTACAGATGCACCACCCTTGTCTCCACCTCTGTCTTCTCAGGGTCTTGTTCCCAGAGGTCCATGTATCCCTGTGTCTTTTCCTCCTATTACAAGGATGCCAGTCATTGGATTTAGAGTCCACTCTGCTCCATTGTGACCTCATCTTAGCTCATTACATCTGCAAATACCTTATTTTCAGACAAGGTCATGTTCTGAGGACCCGGAGGATGAGCGTTTTATGGGAACACCATTCAGCTCAGTACAGGGCAGTGGCACTTCCAGGGCTGGATTTGTAGCATAGGTCAACTCTGTTCTCAGTGCCTCAGCTGGGGGTGCACACAGGCAGCACTCAATAACCCAGACTGGTCCCATTCACAAGGTCGACTGAATGAGGGCAGCCAAGCACTCAGCTGACGGGAAGCCAGTTTTCTTTCTATTCCCAGCCCTCTGTACACCAAGCCACTCCCAAGCTGCCTTCCTTCCCTTTTTGACATGGTTTTCTCTTCCCACTCCCTACTCACCCTTGCCTCCTTTTCTCTTTTCTTCCTTTTCACAGCCACAAATGACTGGGCAGAAAGACAGGAGGAGCTGTGTGTGTATATGCCTGCATGTGTGTGTGCAAATGTGTGCTACAGCGAACACACGTACATGCTCTCCGAGGTGAGAAACTGCCTCCTCACTCGAAGCTCCTACACTTCTCTACTCTGTGCTTTTAGGATGCGAGGCCATTAGGGTCGACAGAACACTGAATTAACGTCTCAGCCTTAGTTAAATATCTCCTCTTAGCCACACACCCTTCTGATTTTTTTGTTCTCTACAAGTTGCAAGTGAAAAGGTTCCTCCTTGCTGGCACTGCCTGCATGTTCCTCTTTCTTTAGTTTCTGGAAGTCAGTTCACTTTTTCTGATTCAAAATTAACGACAAGCTGTCTCTCAATGAAATCTTACTATGTGCCTACCAGTGTGCCACACACATTACGTCACTCATTCCTGACATGATTCTCAAGCACAGGTGAGAATACTGAGATCTTAAGCAACTAGGTAGTTTGTCAAAGTCATGCAGTGAATTCAAGGTGGAGTCGGAATTTGAACCTACGTCTGTCAGATTCCAGAGCATATTCTCTTCGCCACACTATAGGGTTATGAAAGCGACCCTCAGGAATGTTGTGCCTTCCACCTGCTTGAGTATAATCCCATGTTTTCTTGAAGGAGGTAAGCCTAACAGCCTCTTTTTCATGTTTCTCTTCTCTTCTGAAATCAATGGGATGGGGTGGAAGTGGGGGTTGCTGCTAAAAAGAAACCAATGGACAACCTGCAGGTCATTATCAAAGGCTCTCTTGGAATCAGTTTTTCTCATGGCATTTGCTTTGAGCTCCTGGGTGCAATCACTTAAGCCCCAAAATGCAAACTACTCAAAATTGAAAAATGTTTCTTTGCTGGCAGCTTTCCATTAAACTTAACTCAGCATGTTTGAGGTGTGAGGACAAGTTACAGTAAATCCTCAAATCAAAGTCAGCTAGCAGCTTTACGAACTGGACACCCTAACCATGGTAAACTTGCAGTTCATGAATAAACCCATTTTCTCCTGCCTCTTTGCACCTGTTGTTCCTCTGTCTGATACTGCTCCCCACCCCAAACCCAACTATTTGCCTGTTATTTATCCTTAAAGTGCAATAGCATGCAGAAAGGCAGTTGACTACCCTCCACCCCAGGTAGAGGAATCCATGTCTAAACCCTAGAGCAGCCTTTAAGGACGGTCTCTCTGAGAAGCCTGCAGAGGGGAGGGAGAAGATGTTAAAACCTGGACCTTGCCCCAAGTCTGCTGAGTCAGAAGCTCTAGGGTGGAGCCTGGAAAAATGTACCTTAACAGTCTCCAGGCACATCAGAAGATGTCCTAGGCTGAGCTTCCCAGAACTGAGTCCTGGTTTCATTTTCACAATTTTTTATCATATAATTAGAAAAAAAAATTAAGAAGCACATGTGGCACTTAACCGCCTTCTAGGCGCAGTGTGCATTTCACACGGTCAGCTCACAGTGCTCGTAGTAACTGCAGTGAGTAGACGCTATCGTTATCCCCATTGTGCAGAGGAGGAAACCGAGGCACATGCTAAGAAACAGGTCCAAGGTCACCTCCAAGTAGTGGCAGAGCTGGCTCCAAATTACCCACTGCACTCCATGCCTCTTTATGATCTGTGGATTTCTTTCTGTCATCTCTTTTATGTTTTTCCTTTTTCATTTTTTCTTAATTGCCAGAGAGTACACACATTGTACAGAGACAGAGAGAGGGAGGGAGAAAGAGAGACAAACAAAGCACCCTTTGCTGGGGCGTGGTCACACTCAGTCCCTTCTCCATTTCTTCATCCTGTCAGGATTTGGGATATGCACAAACACATATGCCCAGTGTGTTTCTGGGCATCTTGGCCAGGATTTGAATCACAGTTGGCCATATGGGACCCAGCTCCCTTGACCACTAGGCCACAGGGCTGGCCTCAATGTATCATCGCACTCTTAACATTTATATAACTTATTTGAACCTAATGCAAAATCTACAAGGGCAGAGATTTTCAGCTGCTCGTTCGCTTCTTTTTTTAGAATGATTTTATTTAACTTTATTTATTTATTTATTTATTTATTTTAATTTGACCCGAGGTGGACAGAGTGAAAGTGAGAGAAAGAGAGGAAGTGAGAAAGCAAGCCGCCAGGTCTAAGACTTGAACCACAGTCAGCCACATGGGAGTCCATTGTCCCTAACCACCTTGTCACCTGCTGGCCCCGTTTGTTCACTTGTGAATATACAGAGGCTACAACAATGCCAGGCAGAGTCATGGTCAGTGCAGATTAGTTGAATGAATGAATTAATGAATGAATACGAGGGATCTTCAAAAAGGTTTTACAAAATGGGTATTATGATAAAAGCTATGCACAGACTTCAATTTTTTTTTTGTGCAAAATAAACTCATACTCTAATTCCATTTTTTTCAAGAACTTTTTCAAGAACCCTCGTATATAAACATTTAACATGGGCTTGAGGTCGTAATTATACCTTTCTTCATATTAACTACTACTGTTACTATGACTACCTCTTCATGTTCACTGTAGTGATTACTATTAAAAGTCTGTGGGGCTGGACAGTTGTGCAGGAATATACAACACTCAGTGAGGTGGACCTGTGCAGGAAGGTTACTGTGCAAGTCTGGAGACCACCCTGAGTGTGCCAGGCCTGTGTGCATCCATGACTCCAGCTGGCTGGAGGTGAGGCAGAGGGCAGCATCAAGATCCTGTCAGAGGTGCCATATCTCTATCTTTCTCACTCATGGGATAAATAAATAAACCTTAGAAATAGTATCTATACTATTAAAAATGATGTTGTATTTCCATGCTGATATCTGTACTCTCATTTGTGAAGCCCTGAGCTCAAACGTCTCTCTCTCATTGCACTAACCACAATCAATTGCAATTTTTTCTCCAGACTATAAACTCCCCAAAACACAGTACAGGTTTATTCATCTTTGTATCCCTGGGCCTGGGGCAAAGGCCACTTATTTCATTCTTCATTTTTGCTAGAAGGAACTGGTTATATATTTAACTGTGCCTTCAAATTGCTTGAGATCTACGGAGGTAGGAAGGAGTGATACACTGGGCACGTGTGTATGTGTGCCCAAAATCCCTAGAGGAGAAGGGATTGTGGCATGGCCATCCCCCTGGGCAGTGATTTCTCCCTTTCTGTCTCTCTGTCTTTCTCTGTCTCTCTAGTGAGCATACATGCCCTATAGCAAAAATATCTCTCTGTAAAAAAAAAAAAAAAAAAAAAAGATAAAAGGAGGTGATAAGGTTCAGAGATGGCAAAGAGTAAAGAGGCTAAGGAGACCTAGACCAGCCTCTGCTTAAAGGAGGACTCCGGGTTTGAGCTGTTAGACATCAGGACACCGAACTCTAATTCTGGCAAATTCCTCATGCTCCAAAGACAATCTGCTTCTTTGAACTGGTGGCCTTCCTCAGGCTGTAGATTCTTTGCAGGTTAACATTGTGTCCTTTTTCTTCTTTGCTAATATATCTTCCCAACTCATTTAGTTCTTGGCACACAGAAAATGCTCAATAAAAAGTATGGGTTGAATGAATAAACTAAGGAGAAATTGTACAATATTTTCCAATGAGAAAAAAAAAAGGCATACCTTCTCACTCATTTTTCTGTCTCCAGTCTCTTGTGACTCTAATACTTCCCTAAAATATAGTATGTGGGAGGCAATTTGGTAAGAAAGACTGACTTGAAGTTGTATGAAAAGAATATTTTACTAGAAAAATCATAATTAGGCATATAAAAGAAGAGGGATAATGGGATATCACATAGAGAAGATTTGTCCAGCCCCATTCCAAGATCTACTAGGTACCTGACTCTAGGCTCCAAGATTTCAAATCTGGGACTGATGGAGTGACCTCACCCACAAGCATGAGCTTCAGCTAATCATTCAGAATATTGGTTCTGCTGCCAGTGAGATGCCAATAAAGGCAGGCAGGCAGGAAGTCAGTGGTAGTTAAATTTTGCTTGGCACACAGCAGCAAAACCCAAAAGACCCAGGAAAGATTTAGGCAGGAGTTGCCAAGAGGTGAAGTATAGGAAATCATGAAGGATCAGAACCCAAGAAAGCACTGAGCATCCTATCTTTGCCTGGCATACCCAATTTCAGAAAATGTCCCAATTATTTGGTAAGAGAGCCAGCTGAGTGGAGAAAAAAAGAATGTATGACTACACATTAGATCAGCAGATGGCCTAGATGACAGACATGTTAAATTCTCTAACCTGAAACTCTCAATGGAATGGTGACTATACCCAATGGCATTTGTCCAATGCTTTTTCCTATTCCATTAAAAAAGAGCATCCTGGTTTGGCCTGTGTCCTAGCGGTTAAGTTAGCTGGATCCCACCTGGCCTACCACACAATTAGAATCCCAACCCTGGAGGCTTGAAAAACACACATCAGACAATGTGTGCATGCATGGCCGAAATCCTGACAGGATGAGGAAATGGAAGAAAAGGAATTGCAGCATGACCACACCCCATTGGGAGATGCTCTCTTCTTCTCTTTCACTTTCTCTCTCTGTCTCTCTCTCTCTGGCTAGTACATATGCCCTTTGGCCAAAAATAAAATAAAATATAAAATAAAATAAGAGAGAATCATCAACTCTTAGTATATAATCTCCTAATATATCACAATCTGAATAGGGTTAAGAGAGTAGAAAGAAGAGAGAGAAAAAAAAAAGGGGGGGGGGAAGCTGAATGAGTGTTTGTATTTACCACCAGCCAGGCCAGACATGTTCACGTGTATTACTGAATGTTAAATTATAACCCAAACAGACAACTCTCTCAGGAAGACATACAAATGGCTAAAAAACATATGAAGAAATATTCTACATCTCTTAACATAAGGGATGGCTATAACTCCCAAAAAAGTATTGGCAAGGTTGCAGAGAAAAGGGAACCATTGTGTACTTGTGGTGGGACTATAAATTAATGTAGCCACTCTGGAAAACAGCATGGAAATTCCCCAATAACCTAAAAATTGAACACCAGTATGATCCAGTAAAACTACTGCTGGGTATTTACCCAAAAGATAGGAAGTCACTCAATCAGACAAACATTTGCACATCCATGTTTATTACAGCATTATTCACAATAGCTGTGTCATGGAGTCGACCTTTGTGTCCAGGAACCTATGAATGGATTGGGAAAACATGGCACAGATACACAATGGACTATTACTCTGCCACAGAGGACCACGAAGTCCTGCCATTTGACACAGAATTGACAAATGTAGAAGTTACAATGCTAGGAAATAAACCACACTATGAAAAACAAATAGCATCTGTCCCTGCTGAACATACACCCAATGTCCATACCGTCTGATGCACACCAAAGGTCTTGAAAACATACAACCAGATTCAGCAATGGTAGATCCAGGAGCTGCTTGGTGGGGAGTGGTTAGATGGTTCATAAGAAAGACATTGTTTTTTTTTTTAAATATTCCATAGGGCTGGGACGAGTAGTTGCTGTGATGGCTATGTTGCTGAACTCCCATGTAGTCGACCACGGTTCAAGTCCCTGACCCGGTGGCTTAAACTCACGCTGGGCACGTGTACATGCGTGCGCAAGATCCCAAGAGGAGAATGGAGGAGAAGGGATTGCAGCGTGGCCATCCCCTGAGGGGGTGATTTCTCACTTTCTGTCTCTCTGTCTCTCTCTGTCTTTCTGGTGAGCACACATGCCCTATAGCAAAAACCTCTCCAAAAAAATTTCCATAGGGCAAATACACTCACCAGAGAGAGACAGAGACAAAGAGAGGAAAAAGTGAGAAAACATCTCCCAGCAGAGGATGTGGGGAATGGCCATTCCAGTTTCTTCTCTATTCTGCTCTCTGGATTTGGGCACACATGCATAGTCTCCCAGCATGTTTGTCAACCTACTGGGTCTGGAACTTGAGTCACAGTGTTGACCATGTAAGATCCAGCCACCTTAACTACCACACTATCCATAAGGAATTTTTTTTTTTAGAGGTTTTTGCTATATGGTGCGTGGACTCACCAGAAAGAGAGACAGAGACAGACAGAAAGTGAGAAATCACCCCCCTCCCAGGGGGATGGCCAAGCTGCAATCCCTTCTCCTCCATTCTCCTCTCAGAATCTTGGGCATGCACGCACATACACCTGGTGTGTTTTAAGCCACTGGGTCCACAGTTGACTATGTTCAATGTTGAATATAAATATGTGTGTAACTTCAATGTAATTCTTATTCACTGTATGAATACACTAAAAAAAATTATAGCCCAGATGGATATACTTCAATCATATGTAAATCATAACTTAATAATAAAATATTAAATCATTTTATCTATTCAGTGGGGCAAATGCTGTTACTACTGCCCCTTGTCCCAGTCACCCAGTAGAATTCAGGTAGGTGGTAGAACTGAGATCTGAGTACACACCTGTTGACCCCATTGTACAAATGGTGGTCCCCAGTGGCCCTTGCCTCCTGGTATTCACACTGTGTGTAAATCCCCTCTCCCCCTGAGCACGTAACAAATCCAATATGTGGAAAGTGATGAAATGTCCCTTCTGAGGTTAGATTATAAAAGGACTATGGCTCTCACTTTGGGCCCTTCCATCACTCATCCCTGGGGAAGCCATCTGCAGTGTGGTGTGGCTGCTTATGAAGAGCCCAGAACTGATGTTTCCAGTCCACAGTCAGCAAGGACCTAAGGCCTGTCAGAGTCTGTGTGAGTAATCTGGGAGGGAAAGCCAGCCTTGAAATGACTCTACCTCTGACCCATTCCTTGAGCGCAGCCTTGAGAGAGACCATGAGCAGAACCATCAGCCCAGTCCCCTGGCCCACAGAAACTGTGAGGAAATTCACTGTTTTTTCTTGCTAACTGAAAATACGTCATTATGCAGCAGTAGATAACTAACATAAATACAGTAAATAACTAACATACTATTTTTAAAGAATTACTCCATAGGGATACTCATTGGTCCTACTTACCAGGGATTTCCAGTTCTTTCTTCTTCTAGAGACATGGTAGGATTAACTTCTCCTCCCTCTCAGTTAAGAATGGCCCTTGAGGGTTGGCAGGTGGCATGGTGGTTAAGGGTGCTGGACTCCCATATGTCTGACTGTGGTTCACATCCTGAACCTGGCAGCTTGCTTTCTCACTCTCCCCGACTCCAAGTCCCTCTCCGGTCAAACTTAAATAAATGAAGTTAAATAAAAATAATTCTAAAAAAATTTTTTAATACTAAAAAAAATGGCTATCCAACCTGATTTAGCTAACAGAATGTGAGTGGAAGTGAGATATGATACTTCTGAGAAAAGTTCTAAGATCCAATATGCAAGTCACTTTGGACACGTTCCTTGTTTTCCTACATGAAAATCCTGGACTCATGGAAATAAAGCCTCCTCATCTGAGTTTTTGGTTGAATATGACAAAGAACAGAACCAACCCATTAACTCAAGAGAGACATACACCGTGAGTGAGAAATAAACAGTAACTGTAAGTCACTGAGATTTTGGAGTTGTCTGTTACCTCAGTGTAGTGTAGCCTAGCTTGATAGGAACCACACTGTTTCCTAGACAACTGTAACTTAACTCAATCCTCAGTTAATCAACATATCACACTATAATCTTGCCATCTGAGTTTTCTTTAATTTTTTATTTCAATTTCTTTTATACATTCAATCACCTGTTACTTAGCTTGCATAGTGAATATTCCAACATATGTACATTTCTCACCAGTCCAGTTGACAATGCTATAAAGTTATCTTCAATAGATAATAATCCATTTCTTTGTCCCATAAGTGACTTGCCTCTCTACTTTTCTCCTTAATGTCCTTCCTCAGACTCTACTCCTTCGAACCACCTGAGTTATTAACAATGGCTGCTCCTAACCCACAATTTATCCTTAGTCACATGAGGTCACGTAGAGGGAATATCAATAAGGATACAAATCTGGCCCTTGGCTTCATTTTATCTTTCCTGTCATTATTTTTCTTTTCTCATTATTTTTCTTTTCCCATTTTACTTACCTTGATTTCTTTATTTATTCATTCTCTTATTGTAATATATATCTCCGTAATAAACTCCACATCAATGAACAACATAATTTGTGAATGTCAGTGACAGAGAAGCCCAAGCATTAACATCAGGAAATGTCTGAGTTTCAGTCCCGGTTTGACCATTTAGTAGCTGAGTGATCTTGCAGGAATTACTGTGTCTCTGTTTCTTCCTTTTTAGAGGAAGTGGAAGTATAGGCTAATAATAAATCCCTTGAAATTCTACATTGACAATTATATTGGGGAAAGTGCTTGGCCCTTAATAACAGCTCTTACCAAATTTTAGTTCCTTCCTTCCTTAACCCAAAATCCCCTGAGCAGCTACTTGCACTCGAACTTGCTCAATCCTATTCATGGATGGCATGCAAAGCAGCCTGGTGAGCTCAGAACAACCTCCTGCTGAGGAAATGGATTTCTGCTGCATCAAGAGAAACTCGGTCAGAGGAAACTGGGGAGAAAGGGCCAGAGCAGAGGAAGTGAGGGCTGTCCGGTGCTTACTGCAGTACTTCACATATGTGATCTCCCACAGTGGGAGAGAGGGGACTGCAATTCTGGACCGGTAGACACAGTGTGTCACAAGAGACACGGGGCTGCCTCTGAGAGCCTTCCTAAAGAAGAACTTCTCTGAGACCAGCAGTTAGCGTAATAGCTATGTCGCTGGACTCCCACGTAGTCGACCACAGTTCGCGTCCTGGACCCGGTGGCTTACAACTCACACCGGGTGTGTGTGCGTATGTACCCAAGATCCTGAGAGGAGAATGGAGAAGAAGGGATTGCAGCATGGCGATCCCCCCTGGGGGGTGATTTCTTGCTTTCTGTCTCTCTGTCTCTCTCTGTCTGTCTGGCGAGCGCACGCGCCCTATAGCAAAAACCTCTCAAAAAAAAAAAAAAGAACTTCTCTAATATGATCCTGCTGGAAAGCAGGGGATGGTTATACTAATTGTTATTTTTAAATGATCTGTATACAGTCATGTGCCACATATGCTGTTCTGGTCAATGACAGATGACATGTCTGATGGCGGTCTCATATGAGCACATAGGCTCTCCCAAGTGCAGCAGGCTATGTCATCTAGGTGTGTGTAAGTCCACTCTGTGAGGTGCACGTGACGAGATCACCTAACAACGCATTTCTTGGATATCCCTATCACTAGGTGATGCAAGACCGTGTACAATTTCGTGTGATGTGTAAGGTGTGGAACAGGGATTTCCAGCATTATTGACACTTGAGGCAGAATAGGTCTCTGTAGGGGCTGTTCTGTGTATTGAAAGATGTTTTGTTGTATCTCTGGCCTGTGCTCACCAGATGCCAATAGCCCCTCTCACCCCAGGTCATGACCATTGAAATTACTTCTAGACATCACCAACTGTCCCTCAGTAGGCAAAATCTCCCCCTCTTCTCTTGTGAGGACCAGGGACATAAGGTAATAAAGCATTGTGACCCCGTTAATACTTACTGAACACATACTTGGAGTCTGGGGGGACAGACACATGAAGGCATGGTCTCACTAGTCAAGTAGCTTGGAGTTTGCAGTGCAATATAGGGGACAGGCTATTCACACATGAGATGTATAAATGCTGCTGAGCGTGGCCGGCACAGTGGTGAGGCAGTGAGTGAGGGGAGGCGTAAACCGGGCACAAGGTTTGTATGTCATCCCTTCCCCATATTCATAAAATTTGGCTGTGATGGGATTAAGAGGATAAGAACTTAACCTAAGGGGCCAGCAGGAGATGTGATGGTGAGGGCACTAGACTCACACATGGCCGACTGTGGCTGGAGTCCTGGGCCTGGCGGCTTGTTTTCTCACTCTTTCTCTCTCTCTGGTGAGTGCATGGGTCTTACTGCAATTTTTAAAAAATAGTATAAATAAATTAAATTAAATAAGTCATTCTTTAAAAAGATTAAACCAACTATGGTGTTGAAATTTGGGCCCTCTAGGAAGCGATGAGAATTGAAATTGACAGGGAGGGTCTCCACAATTGACTCCAGGTGGGTCTATAAGGTGAAGGAAAGAGACAGACCGACTCGTGGACACACAGCTGCTCCGTTCTCATCTCTGACATGAAGCCTCAGCATACTGCAAGACCCGACCAGAACTGGCCCTTGGACCTTGAACCTCCAAACTGTGAGTTGAATAAACTTCCATGTTTGCAAACTACCCAGTTTCAGGTATTTTCTATTATTAGCAAGAGAACATACTAAAACAGGGAGTTACCGGCTCTTCTGAGAACAGAGAGTAGGGGATGTTCTGGTAGAGGCTTGACCTGAGACTGTTGACTACTCTCTCTAAAGTGGCCCCTTACCCTCCCTTCCCTCACCGTGGTTGTGATTCTGATTGGCACTCTGTAATTTACTCCCTAGCAATATTTGTAATGTGTGGGGTTTTATTGTTTTCATATGATTTTGTTTATCATTTGTAATCTATGATAAACAAAACTATAGATTATAAATTATAATCAATAGATTATGAATTCCCTATAGACGGGGACTGCTTCTGCCTTGCCAACCTAACATTGCTGACTCCTGGAATAGTCCAAGTCAGGGACTCAATAACTGTTGAGAGAGGGAGAGAAATTGGAAAGGAAAGAAAGGAAGGAGAGAGGAGGGTAGAAAGGATGGAGGGGGAGAGGAGGGAGGCAAGGGAGAGAAAGAAGGAAGGAGGGTAGGAAGGGGAGAAAAAGTAGGGGTTCTCCAGGCAGATAAGATGAGAAGAGGACTCTGGGTAGAAATGGCATGTTAGAAGTCCCAGAAGAAGCAACAGGACTGGCCACATAATTTGTTGGGCCCAGTGTAAAATGGAAATGCAGGGCATTTTGTTCAGCTGTTACTAGGAACTTCAAGACAGCTGCAACAGAGTGATAAACTGAATATGGGCCCTTCTGAGTGGGAAAACCTGGGGGACTGCACGGGTTGCCTCTCCCACTCTGCATGAAGCCTCCCTGAGAGACAAGAATTGTGGCCATCTTTCCCCAGTGGGGGTTGTCCTCACACACATGTTGGTCCAAACAGATAAAGTGTGACCTCCGCTAGGCACTTCATGTGTTCTTACCGCCGAAGTTGGCTTCCCAGAAAAGAGCAGAGCCCATCCAAGTGTGCTCTTCCAAATCCAGGTTGATGTTAAGAAATACTGCAGGGCAAGGTAGCTCGCTCGGCACAGGTTCCCCAAAGCTGTGCTTGGCAAAAGCTTGCTGAAACTCCCAGCACACCCCAAACAAAGCAGCAGTGTGTGGCATTCTGGACCAAAGCCTGCTAGCCGAGGGCAGAGAGCGGACTAGGTTTCTACTAATGAGGCTCATTCAGAGTCTAGTCAAGGCTTCCTCTGCTCTGAACAGTTTGTTATCAGCCCACCGTGAGCTGTGGATAAATGTGCTCTGATCCTGTCTTTGGTAAAACCTATAATCTACAGGCTAACTTAGGGAATAACTTTAATTAGGACGGTATGCTTTACTTCCAGTTGTGATTACCTAAGTCATTTGCTCAGATGCATCTAAAAGGCACCTGTACTTGGCGATTGATTGAGGAAAATTCTGGCTGGCAATGATTTTGTAAGTGTTATGAGTGGGTGTGGGTACGTGTGTGTATTCATGTGCACATGCATACCCCCTTCGTGAGATTTGCAGATATACAAATATGAAAAGGACAATGACTTTATCCACTTAGTTTCTTTTAAGCCTAGAAAAAACTGGTGATTCAAGAACCTTCGGAGATGACCTTTTTCTAGACTATCACCTGGTTTCCAGGATCTCCTTCAAGGATAAAATGGAAGATAAGTCTTACCGGGCATCTCCCTATCATTTATTAGGCTCGTCCATGTACATGATCTAAACTGTTCACAAGAAGCTAGAAGATGGGTACTGTGCTAGTGAACTTTATGCACTAACATGTCTGCATTACAGATGTCCAGAGAGCTGGTGAGACGTTATTTCATAGTATGGTGGTGAGGGTTTCCAGTAGAGACTAGCATGTGACTTGGCAGCCTGAGTACAGAACAGCACCCCCACTCCGACGTTGGTGGGTATTCCGCAATCATTGGGGATCTGAAGAGAATGGAAAGGAGGAGGGGATGACTTGGTGGTGAGGCGGCCATGTCCGACTCAGATATGCTAGAGTCATGTGGGAGGCAGCAAGCAGTCCCCTGATTGGCCTGTGCATGCTGGACACACCCACCCACATGGCATATATGGCTGGGAAGGCTGGAGAAGGCTGGAGGATTGTGATGCAAGACCCTATTGAAGATGCTTGTCTCTTTCTCTCTCTCTTATGTCTTTTGTTTCCATGAACAAAATTAATTCACTTAAAAGCCAAAACCCGTGGGCTGGTGGTTAAGGGAGTTGGAGCCCACATGGCTGACCATGTGGTTCAAGTCCTAGACCTGGTGGCTTGAAAAACACACTGGGCATGTGTGCGTGTGTATCCCAAATCCTGACAGGATCAAGGGATGGAGCAGAAGGAATTGAGGTGTGACCTTTTCCTCTCTCTCACTTTCTCTATCTCTGGTATGCCTGGACACCCTCTGGCAAACTAAAAACAAACAAACATAAAAGAACAAAACTATGAGGAAGACTAGACTCACTGTCTCCTCTTGACTGCTTGAACTGGGACTCTGGATGTCTGCTCTCAGCAGTCGTCATGCCCAGGTCTTCGGGCCGACACTGCAGTCTGTACCACGGGCTCCCAGGTTCTCAGGCTTCCAGTGAAATCACTGGTGTTCCTGGCTCTTCGGCTCACAAAGAGCAGATCGTGGGACTTCTCAGCTTTTATAACTACGTAAACCTACATACATATATGCACACACACTCTCACATATACACACATGTGCATATTGACATATATGCTCCATTTCTCTGGAGAACTCTACTACAGTAACTGATATGTCTATTTTTACACATGAAAAAAATTGAGATTTGGGAACCAGCAGTTAGCGTAATGGCTATGTCGCTGGACTCCCATGTAGTCGACCGCGGTTCGCGTCTCGGACCCGGTGGCTTACAACTCACGCCGGGTGCGTGTGCGTGCGTGCCCAGGATCCCGAGAGGAGAGTGGAGGAGAAGGGATTGCGGCGTGACCATCCCCCCTGGGGGGTGATTTCTCGCTTTCTGTCTCTATGTCTCTCTCTGTCTGTCTGGCGAGCGCACGCGCCCTATAGCAAAAAACCTCTCCAAAAAAAAAAAAAAATTGAGATTTAAGGATTTGATGATATCCCCAACTCTGACACTACATCAGGATTATAATCCAGGACTCTGTAATTCTTTTTATTTTTTTGGAGAGGTTTTTGCTATAGGGCGTGTGCGCTTGCCAGAAAGACAGACAGAGACAGAGAGCTAGAAAGCGAGAAATCACCCCCAAGAGGGGATGGCCACGCCGCAATACCTTCTCCTCCATCCTCCTCTTGGGATCTTGGGCACACACGCACATGCGCCCGGCATGAGTTTAAGCCACCAGGTCCGGGACTTGAACCGCGGTCAACTATGTGGGAGTCCAGCGACATAGCCATTACGCTAACTGCTGGTCCCTGGGACTCTGTAATTCTTTTTTTTTTTTTTTTTTGGAGAGGTTTTTGCTATAGGGCACGTGCGCTCGCCAGAAAGACAGAGAGAGAGACAGAGAGATAGAAAGCGAGAAATCACCCCCCAGGGGGTTGGCCATGCCACAATCTCTTCTCCTCCATTCTCCTTTTGGGATCTTGGGCATGCATGCACATGCGCCCAGCGTGAGTTTAAGTCACCGGGTCCGGGACTCGAACCGCCCGCGGTCAGCTACACAGGAGTTCAGCGACATAGCCATGACGCTAACTGCTGGTCCCAAGGGACGCTGTAATTCTAAAACCCATTTTTTTTTTTTTCATAAAACCACTTGAAAAGAATAAAGAAGGATGAAAGAAGAATATAGTTGTTTTCTTTAACTTTGGAATAAAAAATTCACAACTGTTCCACGGCTTAGTGATGAGCCTAGACTCAACTCCCTACCTCGCTGGCACCTAAAGTCCCATTTCCTTAGGCAGGCCCTATGTGCAGCAGGCCTAATCCTGACCCTGGTGACTTGAAAAATACTCTAGGCACAGGTGTGCATGCCCAGGATCCTGACAGGATGGAGAAAGAGAGGGAAAACAGACTGTTTTGACGGGTTCTGTCTCTCTCTCTCTCTCTCTCTCTTTCTCTTTCTTTCTCTTGTATGCACCCTTGCACTTTCTTAAAAAAACAAAAACCATTTTTTATTCATTCAACCCTAAAATGTCAATAAATAGGCAACCAGGCAGACATGAAGGCTGTTACATCCCGTAGTAACAGAAAAATCCAGAACAGCAGTTAGAAAGTCATTCCCACCACTGCTAACAAATATTAGTCCCAGACTATCCTCCAATTCTGTTTTTTTTTTTTTTTTTTTTTTTTTTTTGCCAGTTGTAATTTCTGATTTACATATAATCATTGTAAGTTACGGGGGGGTACATTTGTACATTCATATTTATTACAATATTACTCCCAATTCCTGATACTTTAAAAGCTCTGTCCCCTAATGCTCTTAGATTTCAAATTAGAAGAGAAAAGGTCAAGTCCATCTCTGCCTCTACCTGAGAGGAGGGAATAAGAACACAGGGTCTGACCTGAGATAATAGGGAGTCACTGGCTCTTCTTTGACATTTCTCTTCTTGCTATTCTTTTGTTTCTGGGTTTTTGTTTTGTTTTGTTTTCTCATAATAGAGCACATGGCCACGTATGAGACAGAGAGAGAAAGAAAAGCACCGTCTACAAGGCTTGGGGACGCCATCAGTGCCTCATCCAGTCCTACACCCACCAGGATTCTGAGCACATGGACAAGAGCCCCTGGTGTTTTCAGGCCAACCAGGCTAGGGACACAACCACAGTCAGCACGTGGCTTCCAGCTCCACCATCCGCCACCACTGACTACACCGTAGACATTTTGCATCCCACACTGAGACTTTTATTGCAGCAGGGGAAGCAATGAAAGTTCAGGTCCTGAACCACGACCTGTAGGGCCAGCTCTGCCGTGTATCAGCTGTGCAACGGGAATTAAGCCACTTCACCAAGTTCACTACCTGATCTGTTATAAAGTCAGAGCCTTGCTCATTCTCACTGACCTCTTCTGCTCACCTTTCCACTTGCCCTTAGATGTCCCAGAGTGTCCCCAGAAATAAACAATAGGGCCTGTATCATGCTCAGCTAATGAAAAGTTCTTCAGGCCAGAACCAGTGCTGTGTTCATCTCTGTGCCCTGAGGGCTTGGCACAATGCCACCGCAGCAGCTGCTAAATAGGTGCTTGCCAATTTAAATGAACGTAAGGAAGCCATCACCTGAAAAGTCCATCTGCTTCTGCTGAAAGAAACAAATGCAACCAATGGCGTTAAGTCTCATCTCTGCTGTTCTGCCCACTCTCTTCTCCTCTGCCCTACCTCTGATCCTGCCTCCATCTGAGGCTTATCTATCCTTATCTCCCTACCTTCTCCTTGAGTCTGATTCCTGGTTCAGCCACTTACGAGCTGTTTGATTTGGGGAAGTTACCTAATATCTCTGAACTTCGCTTCCCTGCTCTGTGAAACAAAGGTACTACTTCCTAATAAAATTGTTTAACAGCTGAAACTAAGGAGTCATCTACACAATGTCAGGAGCTAAGGGCAAGTTAAATAAGTGTGACACGCCTCTCTGCCCTTTGCGATGTCCTGAACATAGCACCTTTTTTCTTTTGTGGTTTACTTTCATTATTTCATGTGTTATTGTGATCAGCCTTACAAATCGTCTCCTGGTTTCCAGAGTGGTATTATTTTAATGGTATCATAATATTTCATTGGTCTTTTCTGATTACGGAACATTTAAGCTCTTTGAGAATTTTTGTTGTTATATGTAACGTGTCCTTTTGGATTTTTTTCCCCTTCGAATAACTTCCCATGGTGGATGTTATCTGATCACAGGCAATATAACTTTAGAATGCTTTTATTGATCTATGAAGTACAGATCTCTTTTTCCCAAATAGGATTTCTACTCCTTAAAATCAGGATTGTGTGTTACTCAATGCGTAGGAGTGTGTGGTGGTTAAGGGCACAGGTTTTGGAAACAGACCTAAGTTTGAATTCTGGCTGTTACTCTGAAATGCAGCATTCTCCGTTATAAAATAAAAATACAAGGCAGGCTTTGGAGCACAACGGTAAAGCCCTGCTGCAGAGAAGCTGGATCCTTTCTCGTGGCACCTCGGAGGAGATTCGCTGCTTCGGGATGAGGCTGAGGGTTTCCACTTTCTAGCCACCGGCTGCCAGAAACTCCTTGAAGCACATGGTGAAGGCAAACTTCGTACTTTTCATGAGATGCGTACGGCCCTATACATTGTTGATACATTGGATGAAGAGTAGAAGGGAATCCGTGGTGGAAACAACAAACGAGGTTTCCCCATGAAGCAGGGTGTCTTGACCCGTAGCCCTGTCCACCTGCTAAATGAGTAGGGGACATTCCTATTATAGACGAAGGAGAGTTGGAGAAGGTAAGCACAAATCTCTTTGGAGTTGCATTGCAGATAATCTGAGAGTTCTCAATTTGGTTGTTGTGCAAAAAAGGGAGAGAAGGATATTCTGGGGCTGACTGATAACATGGTGCCTTATTGACTAGGACCTAAGAGAGCCAGGAAAATCTGAAAACTTTCCAATCTTCTAAAGAAAGCAATGTCTGGGGCCAGCAGGTGGCATAGTGGGTAAGGTACTAGACTCCCACATGGTCAACTGCAACTTGAGTCCCAGACCTGGAGGCTCGAAACATGCCAGGCATGTTACGTGCATGCCCAAAATCCCAGAAGGAGAGTGAGGAGAAGAGATTGTGGTATGCTCTTCACCCAGGAAGGTGATTTCTTGCTTTCTCTCTCTGTCTCTCCGGTGAGCACTTTTGCTCTCTATAGCAAAAGTCTCACTCTAAAAAAGAAAACAATGTTTGTCAGTATATTGTGAGAAAGCCCTAAATGAAGAAAGTAAGAAACCTAGGACCAAAGCACCCAAGATTCAGTGTCTTGTGACTCACATAAACACCAGTATATTGCTCTTAAAAAAACAGCATACTAAGAAAAATAAGGAAGAAGCAGCAGAATATCCTAAGGTTTTGGCCAAGAGACCGAAGGAAACAAAAGAAAAATGCCGAGAACATTACTAAGAGATACGGGCTGTTCTCAGTCAAAAATAAGTCTGAATCCAGTCAGAAAAACATTTTAGAAGAGTAAAAAATAAATAAGGGGGTCAGCAGGTGGCATGGTGGTTAAGGGCGTTGGACTCCCACATGGCCAACCATGGTTCAAGTCCCGGACCTGGTGGCTTGCTTTCTCACTTTTCCTCTCTTGCTTGCTCTCTTGCTCTTTTCCTCTCTGATCAAATTAAAATGAAAAATAAAGTTTAAAAATAATTCTTAAGAAAAGTAACAAATAAATAACATCAGATCTCTAAAAAAGAGAGAGAAGTTGAATCTCACATGGCGACCACAGTTCGAATACCTGGCCCAGCCAACCTGTGTAATAGCTGGGCGAACTGAGTGCCACAATCTGGGCTGGAGGACTTGAGAAAGGGAACCGCAATATGACCAGACCCTGTGGAGGGTGCTTGCCTCTCACTTTCACGTGTGCGCATACATGCTCTGTTCTGAATATATTAAAAAGAGATCTGTACACCTACACATAGGTGTTAATATAGTTGTATATTACATTAGAGACAATCCTAAAGCAAAATGATTCAGCATAGCAAGAGTCATTCATCTGGCTTGTGAATTGCCAATTTGGGAAGTTCCCTGCAGTGCTAGCTCAGGTCTGCTCCGTGTAGTGTATGCTGAGGCAGTGTAGGGGATCCCTACTCTAGATGGGGTGCTCACATGGCTGGTGGGGAGGTTGGTGCCCAGTCAGCTCAGAGCTCTGCTGGGACTGTGTGCTGGGAGCCTTCGTTCTCCTCCATGTAGATTTTGCATAGATTTCTTCCTAGCAGGGTAGCTCAATTCCAAGAATGAGGGTCCAGGTAGACTCTGTATGGCTTTAGAAGTGCTGGAGTGATGGTTCTGTTATAGTCCCAAGCCCATCTAGAGTCGAGCAGTGGAAACACTGCCCCCCACCCCCCATGGAAGGAATACCAACTCACACTGAGGAAATTGCTGATGGGAGGGAGATTTTTCTTGTGGCCATTACAGGAAAGTACAATTTACCACAGAATTGTAAGAATTTAAAAATGAAATGGGTGGTACGTTTTGGAGGCCTGGCACAGTATCTAGCTCATGTAGATCCTCGGTTCGCAGTGACTGGCTTATACATGGACCCGAACCAAGGGTAGTTGGAATCTCAGGAAGAGGCCTGAGTTTTTCAGGTAACCTATTTTGAAGTTACATGGATCACCTTGATCTCACCTCCCAAGAATAATGAACAGTGTGTCTGTCTGACATTTTGTTTCCCCATTTACTCTCCTTTTCAACCAGTTCATAATCCAGGTATTGGGTCAGTCTGAGAATCCCCAGACAGGCAACACTGCATAGTATTGTTCAGTCACATCCCATTTCTCTCTTGGCTGGGTCTTTCCAAACAGTCCTGTATGGCATGGCCCCAACGCAGTTTGTCCACAGTGTGTGAAAGAGGATGTGAGTGATAAGAGAGGGTGTGGCCCCGGCCTACTGTCAGTCGAACAGGAGCTTTTGGCATGACATGTTCCTGAACCACTCAGCCCAGCTGCAGCAATCGGGCAGAACTCACCTCCATCCAAGTGGGTGAGGGAACCAGAGATGGAGTAGCACTCATCCAAGGTCACAGAGCAAGTGGCTGTCAGAATCACAGACTTGGGCAGGGCTTCCCAGCCTCAGTGCTGTCACCATCTTGGACCAGATAATGCTTTGTCATGGGGGCTTGTCCTGTGCTTTGCAGAGTGTTTAGAAGCATCTCTGGCCACTACCCACCATATACCATAGCATCATCCTCCCCATTTAAGACAACCAAAATGACTCCAGACAGTGTCCAGTGACCCTTAGGGGACAAAATCACCCCTAGTAGAAAACCACTGCACTAGAATCCGTGTCTTCCATTAATGTTTGCTTGAGAATCTATCCAGCTAAAGCATCACTTTGACAAGTGCTGAGTTGATGTATAATAACTAAATTTAGCACTGACCTAGTAGGGTTTTTCCTATAGAAAACACACACACACACACACACACACACACACACACACACAAAAGACAAGTCTAGAATGTAGGATATTCTACACACCAACAGGCTTGATTTCTTCAAAAAGTCAAAGTTATGGGGAAAAGGAGGTAGGTGACTCATAGGTTAAGAGACTCATAGTCTTGTCCTTGATTGGATCTGGCTTTAGAAATACACAGGTGTAAAAGCTATTTGAAGGACAGATGGGAAATTTTGAATATATCATTATTATTTCATTTTTAAAGTGTGGATATGGTGTTGTGGCTAAAAGAATGTCCTTGTTTTGGGGAGGTGTATATCGAAACATTAAGAGTTAAAAAAGAAGAGTATTTGTAACTTACTCTAAATTAACTCAGCCATAAATATAAAAATATGTGGCAGAAATTGATGAACCTACACAATAGATCTGTACTATCCTTTTTGTATTTTTCTGTATGTTTAAAAGTGTTCTTGGCCCAGCCACAGTAGCATGCTGCTAAGATTCTCTGCTCCACAGGCTGGGACCACATAACAGGTTTGAGTTTCCTTTCTGGTCCAACCTACAGGCCTGGTATGGTGCTGCATGCCTGTAGTTAGCTGGGAACCCGAGGCAGAAGGATGGCAACAGAGCAACACTCTGTCTGGAAAAAAAAAAAAAGGTCTCAGGCTGGCCCCATGGTCTAGTGGTTAAAGTAACCAGTACCCACATGGCCAACTGCACAGGTTCAAATCCTGGCCCCAGCAGCTTGAAAAACACTGCAGGCACATGTCCATGCATACTCCAAATCATGCCAGGATGGAGAAATGGAGGAGAAGGATTGTGCCATGACTATATCCCATGGGGGGAAGGATTACTTTCTCCCTCTCCATTTCTCTATCTCTTTGTCTTTCTCTCTCCTCTCTCCTCTCTCTCTGGTGAGTGCACACACCCTCTGGCAATTAAGAAGTTTTCAATTATGGGACCAGCAATTACCGTAATGGCTATGTCGCTGGACTCCCACGTAGTCGACCACGGTTCGTGTCCCGGGCCTGGTTGCTTAAACTCACACCGGGTGCGTGTGCGTGCGTGCCCAAGATCCCGAGAGGAGAATGGAGGAGATGGGATTGCGGCGTGGCCATCCCACCTGGGGGGTGATTTCCTGCTTTCTGTCTCTCTGTCTCTCTCTGTCTGCCTGGCGAGCGCACGCGCCCTATAGCAAAAAACCTCTCAAAAAAAAAAAAAAAAAGAAGTTTTCAATTAAAATGATGTGAAAAATAAAATAAAGGTAAAAAGAAAAGAAAAAAAAAGGATGAGAAGATGTTGCAATAGTAATGCAACACTCCATGAGGCTGACCACATGAGAAGGCTTTGGGTTTACACCCAGAGGCTTCTCTAATGTGCTGGATGTGGGTGTGCCAGGATCTGTGTTGGGTGGGGCCAGGTGTGGATTGTGGCATGCAGACCTTGTTGGGGGTGCCTGACTTTCTCGCAAACACTCTTTCTCACTTACGAAGACAGAAATAAACTTTTTTTAAAAAATGAAAAGAAAAATATAGAAAAATCTCCTGAAGCGTGCAAAGGTATTCATCGCAGCTCTAGCCAATGTAGAAGACCGCTTTCTGAAGAGAAGGCACCACCTTCTGCTAAAACCTGCCCACGTATGTGAAAACACTCTTGGTTAATAATTATTGTTGAGAATCTCCTTCATGCTGGACCTCAGCTCTCATGAGGGCCGCCATGGTTCACTGACTCAGCTCACAGACTGCCCATCAGTGGCTATGGTACAACAGCCATGTAGGTGCCAGGCAATCCAGGATGAGCCTCCTCATGCCACAGGTATAACTTTCAGTCCAATAATCACCTGCCATGCAAGAAACACGACCTTCTTCATTTTCTTACAACATACTTTGTATTTTAGGCTCCCATCAACTAGGGTGGTAAAAATTCTACCTTGTGCAATCTAACATCTCCTTTTCCTCAGGAATTGGGGCTAAATCCAAGAGAAGTTTGAGGTTAAACATCTGAAATGGCCACTATTTTTTTTAATGTTCAAAAAATGTCAATTTTGTACAGTTCAACCTAAGCATAAGACCATGTTCAATGGAGTCAGGGAATGGATTAGAAAAAGGGAAGAATGAGACAGATCTAGATATCCTCACAAGGATTTGGCTTTCCAAGATGTATTTACTGTGACTGAGTGTGCAGTCTTCAAAAACTTCATGGAAAATGAGTATTAGGGGAAAACCCTACATGGATTTCAAAAGTTTTTGTACCAAGAAAACTCACACTTTAACTCCATTTGTTCACAAACCTTTTGAAGGCTCTCGTATTCTCCATATTTTGATCACTTCTTATCTACCATCATACCTCCTTGGTCTAAGCTAAGTACTGCCTTACGCCTTTCACCTTTGACATCAGAGAACCCTCTCCGACAAGAGCCAGTTGTACCCTTCTAAAAATAAAGTCATAACATGTCACTCCTCACTTGCTAATATTTAATGGCTTGCATGTTACAGGTTATTGTCTCTAACCTTACTTAACATAGTGTCGTGATTCCTTGCCCCCTGATTTTAGCATTCATTCCTCTCTCTCACTGATCATTCCACCACCCACATGAACACGTTTGTTATTCCTCAAACATGCTAGGCCCACTGCCACCTCAGGGATTTTGTAACTGCTCTCCCTCCCACCTGAAATTTTTATTTATTTATTTATTTTTTTTTGGAGAGATTTTCGCTATAGGGCGTGTACGCTCGCCAGACAGACAGAGAGATAGAGACAGAAAGTAAGAAATCACCTCCCAGGGGGGATGGTCATGCCGCAATCCCTTCTCCTCCATTCTCCTCTTGGGATCTTGGGCACGCATGCACACGCGCCTGGTGTGAGTTTTAAGCCACCGGGTCTGGGACGCAAACCGCGGTCGACTACGTGGGAGTCCAGCTACATAGCCATTACGCTAACAGCTGGTTCCCCCACCTGAAATATTCTTACTGTAGATATTCACATAACTCACTCCCTCACCTCCCCTAAAGTTACCTTCTCTGTAAGGTCTTTCCCCATCTCCTTATTTAAATGTGTAAGATCCTTGTATTACTTTGCTCAGAATGCCTTAACAAAGTATCCCTAACTGGGTGGCTTAAACAACAGTTACCTATTGTCTCATGGTTCTGGAGCCAGAAGTCTAAGATCAGAGTGTTAAAAGGGTCATTAACTCTCAAAGGCTCTGAGTGAGAATCTTTTCCATGCTTTTCTCTTAGCTTCTGGTGTCACTAGAAAGCTTTGCTGGACCTTGGCTTAGAGATTAGAACTTTAAAGGGCTCCTTCTACAGTTCTTCCATCTCACTGATAAGAAACTGAGACTCTGAGGGGCAAGTGTCTAATTCAATAACACAGAAGGAGCAGAAATCAGATGTTCCCTTGACGGGTACTTTCAACCACAGCCACTGTTTTTAGTTTACATAATTTTCTCAGGAGCCAGAAATTCCGTAATGACAACGTAAAAGCAATCAGCTTCTTTGGGTTTGTTCAATGACAGATGGGCACGTGGTTTTGTTTGTTCTAGATAAATTGAGCTGATCAGGCATCAAAGACTTTGTACCAGATAGGCCAGTTCAACCAGCTTACGATATTCAGGGTTGATGTCAATGTATTTAAGAAGGTGATAAATCAACCTCATGAATCTTGGCCATTTATAAGAAAATGCTTCTGTTCAAGAACTCAGAATTGCTCAATCTTGACCTCATAATGAGTAAGAAGAGCTCAGAGAAACTTCTATTTGACTTGGATTATGTTCAAGGCTTGGAGAAATGGGGTATTACTTTAGAGCTTGAGTTGGAAACACCCAGTATAATGCCTGGTCCCTGGTAGATTTTCAAAAGATATCAGGTGAACCTCAATGAATAGGAACAAAACAGGGCTGTCCCATTACCTGGTGGTTAGAGGAGTCTGTCTCCACATGGCTGCCCTGGCAGCTTGAAAAACATGACAGACACATGTGCATGAGTGCCCACAATCACAAGAGGGTGGAGAGATAGAGACTAGAATGTAGTGTGATCACACCCTATTGGGGAGTGCCCCCTCATCTCTCAGTCTTTCTCTGACAGGCACACATGCCCTCTGGCAAATTTAAAAAAGACAAACACACACTTTTTGAAAATGTTGTACCTCATTGTCCTTACAATGTAGAAGTTATAATTACAGGCCCTGGAATTAACTGAGTGCTGTAAAGCAAACCACTGAAGCTTTTATGCCCTGGTTTTCTTTTCTATAATTTGAGATTACTAAGAATGTTTCCCTCACAGGTTATTACAACAATTCAATGTGGTAACACACACACACACACCAAAAAATAAGTACTTAAAACAGTGCCTGACATATAATAATAATAAGCCCTATGTAAGTTTTATTATAGTTCACCCATTCATTTATTCAACCAACATGGACTAAGGACCTACTTCAAGCTCTAAGCTCTGTGCTGGCTGTTGGGGCTACAACAATACAGAGCATTGGTGGTATAGTGGTAAACCTGCCTGCCTTTCAAAAACACAAACACAGGCATCGGTGCTCTGTAGCCAACAGCACACAATATTGTCCACTGAGAATCCACAGGCCACTGAATTTGTGGGCACATGTAGGTATACATTTTTCCAAAGTGGAAGACTCGTATTTTCATTATTAGCTCAAAAGGAAGCATGACCACTCCCTACACAGATTTAAAAAAAAAAAAAAAAAAACTAGTTAAGGACCACATTATTATAAATAAAAGCACCAACTTCTATAGTCAAACCTAACACGACATGGCAGTTCCTATACTAGGCACAAGAGTAGCCCCAGAGGGCCAAAGGCTGTGTGCAGATATCAGATCTGGCTTCATGTAGGAGGTGGTCATCTTAAACATATAATGTTTTCATGGTGTATTCAACCAAGCAATCAAGAGCTACAGGAATGCATGGAGAAAGTAGGGGAGACAAGAGTGAAAACATAATGACTCCTAGGCTTATTTTTGCTCTTGTTTCTGGAGAAAGAAAGAAGCTCACAGAGAAACATGAAATCTCCATTCTGAGCCAGTTTTCTGGTGACTCCTCAAAGAGGAGCAAGGTAAAGACTTATGCTTTGCAGTCCAGAAGACCTGGGTTTCAATTTTGGTTCTGCTACTTATCAACCGTTGAGAACTTAAGCGTGTTTTAACTCCTTTGAAACCTGCTTTCTGGCAAGCAAAATTAGGATTCATGAAATAGTATTTGTTACATCTTTGATACAAAATCTGGCTAAGATACCAATAGATTGATAGACTTTATTGTTTGTTCACATTATTTGTTTTTCCTCATTCTTGCCCTACTTTGCTAAAGGTAGAATATACTTCTGTGCTTACTGACTTTGGGCTTAGCCATGGTAATTCCTTTGATCAATGGACTGTGAATGAGTATGATATATGCTATGTCTGAGCAGAATCTTTAAATACATGTTCAGGGTTTGATAATGTCTCCCCTGCCCATATACTCTGCTGTGAGAACATGTCCCATACATGAGCTTATTCATCATCTCAGATCCAGTAATGAGCAGACACGTTGAAGTAAGTCATGCACAACCACAGTTAAACTGCACATCTGTGAGCAAAAGAACAATTTGCCAACCACGAAAAAGTTAGAGCTGTTTGTCACTGCAGCAAAAGTTGACTGTTACACCAACACATAATCCATGCTCAATAATCAGTATATCCCTTCTCATTTGCCAAGAGCAAAACAGAGAACTTGTGGTGAACTATTTGAAGATATCTAAGCTACAGCATATAAAATTCAACAGTTAAGTACTATGCTTTGAATGTGTCTTACCAACATTTATGTGCTGAATTTGGTTGTAAAGCAATTAAGAGAGTAAAAACTTAAACAGCTATGGTGTTGAAAGATGGAGCCTTTGGTAAAAGATTAGGATTAAGGTAATCAGAGTGGGGTTCTTCAGATTGAAGCTCTATGAGTTTATAAGAAGAGGGACTAAAACTGGAAACACAGAGACACGAACACGTTCACTTTTGCCCTCTGCTGTGTTACCCACCACCAACAAAACTCTCACAGGATGAAGTACTTGGATCTTGGATCTCTTACACATGGGCTGAATAAATCTCTAGTCTTTTTTAATTACCCAGATTCAGGTATTTTCTGTTATTAGCCACAGAACAGACTAGAACACAGGAGACAGAGATGAGTTGTTGAAATGTGCCAGAGACTACCACATGAATATCAAGTCTGTTTTTTCTTTTGGGGAACACATAGAGTTCTGACAAGGTGTAATATGGGTAAATATGATGGGAGCAGCTTGCAGTTCTGGCCCACAAACTACTACCCCACCCATGCTCCCTTCTCATGCCCTTTTCCCTTACAGGCTTTTGTGATGGCACACCCAAGACAACCCAGAAGTTGCATATTGAAGATGCAGAACTGTCATTAGCCTAGAGCCCTGAGAGACTGCCTAGAAGGACTGTCTCACCACCTGAGTATCTGCCTTGGACTTTGATAGTCAAAAAGGAACAGCCTGGGGTCGGCAGAGGGCATGGTGGTTAAGGCACTGGACTCCTACATGGCCAACAGTGGTTCAAGTACTGGACTGGGTGGCTTACTTTCTCATTCTTCCTCTCTCTGTCTCTGTCTCTCTATGGTAAACACATGTACCCTATACCAAATTTAAAATAACAATAATAAATAAAATTCTTTAAAAATTTTTTTTTAAAAAAATGTACAGCCTAGGCCAGGCCTGTTCCCTAAACCCACAAAGCCTCATTCAGGTCTCAGTATAATCCTATGAAATAGACATTATTATCCTTCAACCCTACCTTTGTTCTTGAGACAGTGTCTTGCTATGTTGCCCAGAGTGGCTTCAAAATTATTTTCTTACTCCAGGCTCCTGACTAGTTGGGATTCTTTTTTTTTTTTTTTTTAGAGAGATTTTTGTCATAGGGTGCATACACTCACCAGAGACAGAGAGAGACAGAAAACAAGAAATCACCCCCTAGGGTGGATGGCCATGCCACAATCCCTTCTCCAGTCTCCTCTCGGGATTTTGGGCACACATATATGTACCTGGCATGAGCTTTAAGCCTCAGAGTCCAGGACTCAAGCTGTGGTTGACTACATGGGGGCCCAGCAGTGTAACTATTGCACCACAGGCTGGTCCTGACTAGTTGGGATTCTAAGCATGTGCTACCTCATTTGGCTTCCCATTCTTAAAATACATAAACAAAGTAAGTCAAGGATCTGCATGGTCAGTAACTTACTTATGATCACAAATCTGGTGAGTGGTATAAGCAATGTGAATCCAGATCATTGTGGCCTCAGATTCAGTGTCATGACCACACAACATCGATTTTTGGGCTGAGCAAATTTGAAAAGACATGTGAATTACAGTGACCCTGGTTTCACCTAAGACCAAAGCACAAAGACCTATGAGTACAATATACAGAAAAGATTCTACTTCTCCAAAACCCTTGGGTCTGAGAAACCAGTGAGTCTAAACATGGGGATAGATAAAGTTTAGAGAAGCAAAGAAAGACAGGAAGATGGTGACTCCAGGAATCAAGGCTGAAAGAAGCCAGGGAAACAGTGTGAACTGGCCACACATGCCTAAAAGGAATTGATTAACGTTTAATCATGATTAAATTGGGGGGCCAGCAGGTGGTATGGTAGTTAAGGTTCTGGACTCCCACATAGTAATATGGGTACATGTGTTGGGACCACAGTTTAAGTCCTGGACCTGGTGGCTTAAAATGCATGCCAGGTGTGTGTGTGTCAGTGCCCAAAACACCGAGAGGAGAATGGAGAAGAGATTGCGGCATGGCCACTCCCCCACACCAGGGTGTGATTTCTTACTTTCTGTCTCTCTGTCTCTCCCTGTCTCTCTGACAAGCACACACATCCTATAGCAAAATTCTCTCAAAATAAATAAATAAATAAGTTGGAAGAGACCATTCATCTAACATTTCTTAACTGTGCACACTAGAATACCCTTAGTTTTTCCCAGAGAGATGGTATCTATGCACTTAAAAGGACTGAAACCCAGTGAACATGCGTGGACATGTGTATATCTAGAGAAGTGAGAAAGTGCCCTGGAGACCTACACAATGGGAAGGAGACACTGGAGTTAAGAAACCTAGTTCTGGTCCTGGGTTGGTCTATAGCTAGCTGTATGACCTTGGACATGTCAGCATGTATGACCTTGCACAAAACAGAGGATAGGTTGGGAACTTCAAGTCACATTCAGCTCCAGTAGTCTAGTTATTGGCAGTAGTTCTAGTTATTGGCCAGTTTCCATCTTCTGACAGAAAAGACACTACAACTCAGTCTGTGAGAGCTAGAAATGATCATCTCCTTGTAATTCTCTTGTTATACAGATAGAAAAACAGAATAGAGGGGGAACAGTGGTTGGCATAATGGCTATGTTGCTGGACTCCATTGTGGTCAACTGCGGTTCGAGTCCCAGACCCGGTGGCTTAAACTCACACTGGGCATGTGTGTGTGCGTGCCCAAGATCCCAGGAGGAGAATGGAGGAGAAGGGATTGTGGCATGGCCATCCTCCCTGGGGGGTGATTTCTTGCTTTCTGTTTCTCTGTCTCTCTCTATCTGGCGAGTGCATGCGCCCTATGGCAAAACCTCTCAAAAAAAAAAAAAAAAAAAAAAGAGAGAGAGAGAAACAGAATAGAAGTACAGAGAAGGGAAGTCATTTTTTAAAAACACACAGCTCTGCCCTAGGAAACCTGAAACAATAACTCAGGTTTCTGATGGTGAGATTTTGATGCTTATTCTACAACCTGCTACCTAGCTCCTGGGAAAAGCTTAAAGAATAAACATTCACATAGTGATATTTGTCATCTGTCAGACCCTTCCATAGGGTCTATACTCAGTCTATAAATATCTGACAAATTTTACTTAGTACCTGCTTGGCTCAGGGGATACCTTCTCTATTTAAGATAGACAAGATCTCTTCTTTCTTGGCACTCATGTTCCAGTGAGGGGATGGCGATAGCCAACAGATCATTTATTAATTAATCACATATCCAGTAGTACTAATCAAGAAAATATCGAGATGTGTTATTAAGGAAAGTATCACATGTAGATTGGGCAATGTGGACAAAGTCAATTTCTAGGAGTTTATCTTATCTTAGCCTCATGAGCCTGATGTGAAGCAGGTATCATTTTCGTTGTTTGGATGAGAAAAAGAAGGCTGAGACTTGCCCCAACTCAGATTAGTGGTGAAAGATCATTATAGATTCTACTGTGATGCTCTCTGACACAAAAGCTATACATGCTTTACTATATCCTGCATCAAGTTTTTTTTTTCAATAAAAATGCATGCATAGAATAAATACATATATGTACATACTGTAGCTGATTGAGATGAGATGCTTGATTAATGGAGGCAAATTTTTTCTTGCAATGATCTCTATTTTTTTGAGTCATCCTCAGTGTCTCAAACTTAATGTCCCCTTTGAAGAACCTCACTCCTGTGGAAGGCACCTGACTTGGTCTATGGGTATAGGCTGCAGCTATAAAGTTTCTCTAGCTTAGAACTTGGTAGACTGAATTAGAATGGAGACCGCAACCTGAAATTCAGAAGCACTACCCTGACCAAAGTGCTAAGTTGCCCAGGTCTGAATGAAAATCAGCCACAGAGCGCTGTAAGTTTTCCTTAACTGGACAGTCAAACCAGGTGGGTAGTTCTTCAATACAGACTGAGAACATCAACATTCAGGGTTGATGTTCTTTTTTGCAGGGTTTGCTGCATAAACATGCATTTTAATATTCCCAGGTACTGTTGAGGTTCCTATTTTCTCCTAGAAGGAAAGTTCCAGCATTCTATAATCTAATAAAGCTAAATTTCAGGCAGATGAAAAAATTTCTAAGTAAAAAAGGAAACCATTAAGACAACTATTGAATAGAAGGAAAAAAATTAGATCTTCCATTTAAGATGCTTTTCACACACCACACCAGAAACCTGAACGGAAGCTGACTGAGGCAGATACCATTGGTTGGTTAATGCAACTCCAGTTCCTATTCTCTTTCCTCCTTGGGCTGCCTTTGCTACGGAGGTTGAAAATTCAAATATGTGCTGTGTCAACTTTCCTTGTAGCTAGCGAGGGCTAAGTGATGGTTTTAGCCAAGGAGGAAGAGATGTCTACCAAGGGCTGGTAAGAAGACTTGTCCTTTTTCTTTTTCCAGCATTCCTTGCACTTACAAGGTCCAACTCCATATTGTGACCCCTTGCCTTTTCCCACAGTTTCATGGGAAATGAAGGGTTTTCTATTTTGCTTATGTTTGTGTGCCTTCTTTGCATATTCCTTACAGTTATATGGTTTCCATCCTCTTGGGGCTCTAGTAGACCTCTTTAGATAGGAATGAATCAAGTCTTCCCCACTTGCACTGCCTTTATATGGTTTCAATTCAGGAGGCCTTTGCTCATTCAGGTGGCTGTCTGTCGTAGGACTTATGGATTCTCCACCTTCTTTTCATTTATATGGTCTCTATAGAATGAAGCTTCTTAGTTTTTTCTTGACATTTTGATACTGATCTTTAATATTCTAGTTTCCCAAGCTTCTCCCATCTCTCAGAATCCAGGTGTCCCCACGTCCTCCCTACAATTCCCTCACACAGCACGGAGGAACAACAGAGAGCTTGTGAACTCCACTCAGGTTAAAAGAAACTTCCCACACATGGCAAGGCAGATGGATCGACTTGTCCTTTTTCGAATGAAAGGGTCAGATGTGGCTGTGGCTGCTCCTTTACTTATCTCTGCTTTAGCCATGCATGCGATGCTAAGGGTACAACAGCCACCTCACAGTTAAAAAGAAAAGGCCGTGAAAATCACGGCTGTGCTGACCTGATGATGTTGAGCTGCTAAGTACTGGTTAGGAGATGTATAAGAGGTTATTCATTCAAACTACTTTTAGTAGAATTTTCTGTCACATATATGTGAAAGCACTCTTAAGGGTAACTACTGTCTCCAACAGTGGTGTGGTGGTTCAAGTAACTGGATCCCACATGGCTGACTGCCCGGACCTGGGCCTGGAAGCTTGAGCGACACACTGGGCATGTATGTGTGCTTGCCCAAAATTCCCAAAAAAGATTTAGAGGAGAAGGGATTGTGGCATGACCATCCCCCATGGGAAGGGGTCACTTCCTCACTTTCCCTCTCTATCACTCCCTGTTTCTCTCTGGTTAGCACACATGCTTCTTAGCAAAAATTGTTTTTTAATTTTTTTAATATTAAAAGAATAATTTCTTCTTTTTTTAAAAAAAGTTTATGTATTTATTTCTTGAGAAAGAGAGAGAGATGCCTCCCTCAAGGTCCTCACACCACAATTGTATCCCTGATTGAACAAGCCAGGATTATGAACATTCACACACATATCTGGTGTGCATGAAGAAATCTCAGGATGCAAACCATATGGCCTCAGAATTGTGGATCATTGCATTAAAATCACATCACTGCCGTGGCTGGCCAATGATATCTTCTTTTGTCTCTCACTCAGGATTATTTAAGTTTTTACAACAGTTCTCCAATAGCATTCATCTTACATGCAATTTGATCAGAAATAGATCAGTCAATCCATTACTGAACTGTTCATCAGCAAAAGAAATAGATTTACGTGCTACACTTAGACTAATCACTGGGTGGAATGGTTATTGAGGCATTAACTGAAGCATATCCTATAGTAGGTAAATGTAATCACATGATGAATAGTGACTTTCTGAATGTAAAAACAGTAGGAATACATACTAAATTAAAGGACTGGTAAATATGAACTTACTTACAGTGTATGTCTAAAACCATCCATTATAAACCAAATAAAAAGGCAAATAAGACACGAGGGAGAAATATTTACAATTGAAATGGCAAATGAAGTGTTAATATCCCAGAAATTACTTCTGAGAATTGACCCTAAGGAAATCATTAAGGACATATGCAAAGATTTAGTCACAAAGATGTCTGTAGAAGTATTGTGTTTAATAAATGAAAATTTGCAAGCAAGATGAACTTCCCACAATAAGGTACTGGTTAAGTAAAATATGATACAGACTTACAAAAGAATGCTGTGGAACTATTAAAAAATAATGCTGTAGAAATATATGTACTGTCATGGCAATCTGATTGTGATGTATTATTAAGTGACAAAAGCAGAATACAAATAATGTATGTAGTTTGATTTTATTTTCTTAAGGAAAATGTGGAAGTGGTGTGTGTGTGTGTGTGTGTGTGTGTGTGTGTGTGTATGTAAATACCTAGAAGGGTATATATTCCAGAACTAACAATGGTAATTATGGTGGATAGTGTGTATATATGTACGTATGTGTGCATGTGTGTGTGTGTGTATAATTTATATATGCATATATATATATATATATATATATATATATATATATATTAGCTTTTGCTATATGGCTCATGTGCTCACCAAAGAGAGACAGAGAGGGAGAGAGAAAGTGAGAAATCACTCCCCAGGAGTATTGCCACACTGCAATTCCTCCTCCTCCAGTCTCTGTCTAGAATTTTGGGCATGCATGCACATGTGCCCAGCATGATCCTCAAGCCACCAGGTCTGGGACTTGAACTGTGAAACTGGCCATGTGGGATCCAGTGCTTTAGCATCCATGACATCTGCTGGACTGGACAGAATATTTAATACTGAACATGTACTGATTTTTAATAGAAAAGATAAATAAGTAGACTTAATATTGTCAACAAACACCAGAATATAAAATAACACCTAAATAGGAAAATGGGCAATGGACCCAAGCAAAATATGCTCATAAAAAATTAGCAATAAAGTGATAAAAAGAGTGTGAATATTCATCCTTGGTAATAAACCAACATGCCATTAGAACAAAAAATAGGATGCTTTTCTTTTTCTTCTTTCCTACTTAACTGGAATCTATCCTTCTTCCCCAAGGAAAAAGCACACTTGGGTTGGAAATGCAGGGAAATAAGCAAGCTCACAGGAAAAACCTTTCTGAAAAACAATTTGTCAATAGGTAGCATTTCAAAAATGTTCATTTTTCTTTGATCTGGGCAATGGTTCTAAAACACAGGCAACAAAGGTGAAAATATACAGATGAGAATTCATCAAATTAAAAATCTTCTGTGCAGCAAAGCAAACAAGCAACAGAGTAAAGAGACAACCAATGTAATGGAAGAGAATATTTGTAAACCATATATCTGATACAAGACTAATATTCAAAATATATACAAAATGCAGGTAACTCCATAGAAGAAAAACAAGTAACCTGAGTTAAAAACTGGACAAGGGACACACAAAAGGAGACATACAAAAGGCCAACAAATATATGAAAAGGTGGCCAACATCACTAATCATCAGAGAAATGCAAATTGAAACCACGATGAGATAACACTTCACTTGGGTTAAAATGACTGTTTTAAAAAAAGATGAAAAATAACAGGTGCTGGCAAGAATATGAAGTGAAGGAACACTTGTACACTATAGGTAAAAGTGTAAATTGGCACAGCCATTATGGAAAACAGTATGGAGTTTCCTCAAACAACTACAAATAGAAGTGCCATATGCCAGCATTCCCACTACCAGGCATATATAAAAAGGCAAGAAAATCAGCATGTTCAACAGAAGTGTCTGCACTCCAACATCTACTATAACACTATTCACAATAGCCAAGATATGAAATCAACCGATGTGTCCATTAACAGATGAATGGATGAAGAAAATGTGGAATATATATACAAGGCAATACTATTCAGCCGTTAAACAGAATGAAATCCTATCATTTAAGGCAACATAGACAGGCCTGGAAGATAGGTTCAGTGAAATAAGCAGGTACCAAAAAGAGAAAAGGTGCACAGTCTCACTCATATTTAGAAAGTAAAAAATGTGGGGTCAGCAGGTGGTGGAGTGTCTAAAGCTGGACTCCCACATGGCCAACTACAGTTCGAGTCCCAGATCCGGTGGCTTAAGACATGCCAGGCATGTGTGCTACATGTCCAAAATCCCAGGAAGAAAATGAAGGAGCAGAGACTGTGGTGTCACCAATCCCTGGGGGGTGGGGAGTGACTTCTCCCTTTCCCTCTCACTGTCTCTCTCTCTCTGGCGAATGCACTCATCTCATAACAAAAATCTTAAAAAAAAAGGAAGAAATTAAAAAATGTTCTCTCCATAGCACTAAAGAGTAGAATAGTTACTTGAAGCTGGGAAGGGTGAAAAGGGGATAGGAAGGGAAATGTTGGTTAATAAATATAAAATTACAGTTAAGAGTGATAATTTCTAGTGTTCTATAGCACAGAAAGCTCACTATAGTTAAGAATAATTTACCATATATTTCAGAATAGCTAAATGAAAATTTGAATGTTTCCAACATGTAGAAATGATAAATATTTGAGAAGTTTTATATGTTAATTACTCTTATTTGATCATTACATATTGTATTCATGTACCAAAAAATTACACTGGACTATATAAATAAGTACAAATATCATGCTTTGATTAAGAATAATAAAAAATAAATAACTTTTAGGAAGAAAATCAGGTTACAAAGAAATATATATGATATATTAATTTTTAGAAAATGAAATAAATTTACATTTACATACTAAATATAGAATATATTTAAGAAAGATCCAAAAAAGTCAAAGCGTTAATAATAGATATCTTAGTCACTAGTATTCTAGACAATTTTAATCTTCTCTACATTTTTCTGATTTTTTTTATAATAAATATTCATCTGTGCACTACTAACCATAAAAAAATCCAAAGACTATAAAGATTTCCGGTAAGTGCCCATGTAAGAAGCTTGTTGAAATTAATAAACTCTAACATCTCTGAAGTGCCTACAAAGTGCCAGGCATGGAGTTTTAAATGACTTGGTTTGGGACCAGCAGTTAGCGTAATGGCTATGTCGCTGGACTCCCACGTAGTTGACTGCGGTTCGCGTCCCGGACCCGGTGGCTTAAACTCATGCCGGGCGCGTGTGTGTGCGTGCCCAAGATCCCGGGAGGAGACTGGAGGAGAAGGGATTGCGGCGTGGCCATCCCCCCTGGGGGGTGATTTCCTGCTTTCTGTCTCTCTGTCTCTCTCTGTCTGTCTGGCGAGCACACGTGCCCTATAGCAAAAACCTCTCAAAAAAAAAAAAAAATAAATGACTTGGTTCATTTTATTCTCACAACTATTCTGTGACATAATAGAAACATTTTACAGATGAGGTAACTGAGGCACAGCAAGTTGATACAGGTTATAGATTCAAATGCAGATTCATCTTACTCTGGAGCCTGCATTTTCAACCCACTTATAGTTACATTTCATCTTCAAAGGGAGGATTTTTTCCCCCCAATTTGCTAGAGAGCACTTGACCTCATCAGAGAGAGGCAGAGAGCACCTTAACTACCATGCCACCTGCCAGCCCCACCGAGGTACGGTCTTAAACTATGATAGCTCACTCAATTTCATTTAACCTATGAAGGAAATATGTTAGTCCCCATTTTGCTGATTAAGAACCTGAGATTTTGATCATCATCAGAAAGCCATGAAGGCCAGCTATTAGTGTGTTGTTTAAGGTGGCTGGATCCTGCATGACAGTGTGATTCAAGTCCTGGACACAGTGGCTTGAAGGTCATGTCAGGCATGGATGCGTGTGTGCCCAGAATCTCAAAATGATGGAGAAATGGAGGAAAAGGGTGCAGCGCAATCATGCCTCATGGGGGGATGCTTCTCACTTCTCCTCCCTATCTCTTTCTGGTGAGCATACATGTTCTCTAGCAAGCTAGAAAACCAACAGAAAGCCACCAGACAATCTGATGGACATTTACCAAAATGCCTTACCATTACGTACTTCAGTACTTCAATACCGTCAAAAATCATGTCGTATTATAGATAAGATCCTGGGAAAAACAATGACATTAATAGAAAACCCAGTGAAATCTAAATAAAATTTAGTTATCAGTAGGATACAAACATTGGTTACTTATAACAAATGTTACCATAAACATGGACAATTTTAACACTAGCGGGACTTTGGTGACGGGTATTTGGAGACTCTCTGTAGTGTCTTTGCAAGTTTTCTGTAAATGTATAATTATTTCAAAACAAACATTTGCTTAAAATATCTTAACAGTATGCAGGTTTGTCAAAAAATTAAAAATGGAATTGCTAAGCTAACAGTTTCAATTTGGGGGTGTATAAAGAAAGTAGGGTCTCAAAGAGATATTTGCACAACTGTGTTTACTTACAGTGAGATAGTTAAAGTCATTAAATTCTGAGAGACAATAGAATGAATGGTGCCTGCCAGGGACTGGAGGGAGGGGTAAGTAGTCAGTTAGTGTTTATTTGGTACAGAATTTTTGTTTTGCAAGATGCAAAGTGTTCCAGAGATGGGTGGGATGATGGTTTCACAATGGTACTTAGTGCCATTGGGCTGGCCCTGTGTCCTAGTGGTTCATAGCAACATTATTCACAATAGCCAAAGGGTGAAAGCAACCCAAGAGTCCATGGATGGATGATTGAATAAACAAAGCGTGAGATATATTCACAATGGAATATTATCCAATCTTTTTAAGAAGAAGGAATCTCTTTTAAAGGGAGCAAATTCTGAAATACACTATAACATGAATGAACCTTGAGGGTGTCATGGTGAGTGAAATCAACCGGTCATAAAAGGAAACTTCTAAGGTCTCTCTGACATCAACCAGATACTCTTGCTGGCCCCGAGTATTTGGATGGAGGGAGAGTGGAGGAGCCCTTTGATTCCAGGAAGCAGTAATTCACAGAAGGTTGGCAAGCTTTACCTCTGCTGCTGGAAATACACCATCCTGGCTTCATTTTACCTCAGGAGTAACTGGACTATTGAGGACACAGGTGACTTGTTATTAAGTCCTGGTTCTGCCATTTGCAGGTTGTTCGCTTAGCCAATACCAGAGAGTACTCTGGGCCTCAGCTTGACTGTCTAACTTGACGACTGAGGATTGTAACAGTCTCTACCTGTGGGCTGTTCAGAGGCTGAAGAGGAAGACAAGGCTGACTTAATAGTAACTGGGGTTTGCCAGGTGGGCTGAAGCCAGCGTGACCATGAGTCCTAGGGGAAAGAAGATGCAGCCTAGGCTATTCTAAGAAGTGCTCCTGGAAGAGGAGAGACTGGGGCCAAGTCACAGAAGACAGAGTACAGTGGATCACTATAAAAGGACATTTTAAGGCCAGCCCTATAGCCTAGTGGCTAAGGAAAGTGGATCTCACATGGCCAACCATGATTTGAATCTGGCTGTGGAGGCTTGAAAAACATGCCAGGTATATGTGTGTGCAGGTTCCAAACCCAATAGGATGGAAAAATGAAGGAGAAAGGAGAGCAGTGTGACCATGCCCCACTGGGGCAGGTGTTTTCTCCTCCCTCCTGTCTCTCTAGTGAGCATGTGCCTAAGATGAAGATAAAGAAGGACATTCTGGGAGGAAAAAAAAAAGCTAATGAGATGGGATGTTTAGATCCTGCATGGTTAGAGTGGAGAGAAACCTGTGCCTTTATAAGATAAACTTGGAGAGACTATTTAGAAGCTATCAGTGTGGAGAAATTAAATTCAGAGGGAGTGGTTCGGTTGCTGCAGAACCCAGAAGGGAGGGAGAGAAAGCTATTCCGGAATGATGATTGAGCAGGAAAGAGTGGGTGGATGAATCAATAGGACCTCATACTGCATAGATATTGGCGAGAGAGCATCTGGGAGGATGGGAGCCCCAGCAAACAGACTGCAAGGCCTGGAGGTCAGGGGGAAAGCAGAAGACTGCTGTCATCTGAATGTGTCCCCCAGAAAGTCAAGTGTCAAGTTTTGGTCTTGATGGGATGAAGAGGGTGAAAACGTAGTCCAACTACATTGTTGAAAGAGAAGACCTTTGGGAGATTAGGGTTAAGATCATCATGGGGTTCCCATGGTTGAAGCCTGAGGGTTTGTAAGGAACTGACATGTCTGTCTGGTGGGTTTGTTCTCCCACATATTCTCTGTCACACTTCCTCTTTTTCTTTTCTTTTTCAAAAAAATTTGCTATAGAGTGTAGGCACTTGCTGGAGAGAGAGACAAAAAAAAAAAAAAAAAAAAAAAAAAAAAAAATGAGAAAGAATCCCCCAAAGGGATGATTGTGCCATAGCGCCTTCTCCTCTATTCAGAATTTTGGACACACATGCACGTGGGCCCTGGTGTTTTTTTATCCAACTGCCCTGTCCTGACTCAAACTGCGCAGTCAATCACATGGAATTCAGTCACCTTAACGTGCTACTGGCTGACTCCTAGTTTCATTTTTCAATTAATTTTTGAAGTCCCCTTATATATATGCTGAGCTGGTGCTAGAGATAAAATGGTGAGCTCAGGACATGTGATTCTTGACCCAATAGAAATGATGACTGCAACTGTCAGCCTGTCTGACTCAGTAAGCCTTCGTTGAAGATTGATGATCTTGTTTTTGTGTGCCTCGAGGCCTTCACCCTTGCTGTCCCTTCTTCCTGGAACACTCTCTCCAGGCCCCATGGCTGGCTTCTTCTTGTAGGCCTGATTATCTGGAGACAGTCCCTGTCTTGCTCCATCCTGCTTTAGCTTTTCACCCGGATTGACTGTCTCAATAGCATTGATCACTGTTGAAACTATCTTGCTTATTTGCTAATTTGTCTCTCCTCACTAAAACACTGACTTCACAAGAACAGGACCTTGCCTGTCTTATCATCCACATAGTCACAGAGACTAGCACAGTGTCTGGCACATAGCAGAAGGTAGATAATGTTTGATAAAGGAATGATGGATTTTGTAGGTAAGAAAGCAGAAGTAGAGGAGAGGGCTGGAATTGGAATGATTGAATTACAGATCCAATACAGACAACCATGGGAATTACAGTTACAGGATGGCAAGCAGCAATTGAAAGACAGTAACACACTAGCAAATATAGGATGTGAATAAAGGTAGCTGGAAGAAATGTGCTAATGTCATAGCAGAAAAGTTATCCACTCTCTAATATAAAGAGATCTACAGGACCAGCAGTTAGTGTAATGGCTGTGTCGCTGGACTCCCATGTAGTCGACCATGGTTCGAGTCCCGGACCCGGTGTCTTAAACTCACACTAGGCGTGCGTGTGTGCGTGCCCCCAAGATCCCAAGAGGAGAATGGAAGAGAAGGGATTGCAGCATGGCTGTCTCTCTCTGTCTTTCTTGCGAGCACACATGCCCTATGGCAAAAAATCACTCAAAAAAAAAAACTACCAATAAAAGACAATTATTTCACTCTATTGTTTTCTGTCATCTCTTTTCTGGACCTCTGTAGGATTATTTAGGAAATGATCTCTCTCATGTGGTAAAGAATTACGTAAAAGTGTTTTAGTTTTGTGTTAGTTTCCTTTTCTTCTATTAAAAGAAAATTGGGTAGCCCAGTGGTGGAGCAGTAATGTCCTGCTTAAAGAGAGGTCAGATCCCCTGCAGTCACATGGTGTGAATCTCCCGCCTGGTCAGTCTGAAACACACTGGGCACATGCGTGGGTACCCAAGATCTAGAGGGCTGAAGGACTGCAGGAAGAGAACGGGGTGTGATCCCGTGAAGGGTGCTCATCTTTCTCTTTCTCTATCATTTTCGCGTGTGTGCACATACTGTATTATGAATAAAGAAAACGTTAAAGAAAAGATACTTTAAATGTAAAAATAGCAGCTATGAGGTATTAACATTTTAAAATAAATTAGTTTTTTTCATCTATCAGTCAAATCTGTTGTTCATTCATATATCTCGATATCAGTATCTGTTATGGTTTAGATGTTTCCCGCAAAATTCATGTGGGGGATTTGGTTGTGAGGGAATTAAGGTGGGGCCTTTGGGTGTGATTAAATGAGTAGCACAGGGACCTGTGGTGGGTTCATAAGGAGAGGGGAGATCAGAGAAGAGATATATGGATAGGGTCAGCCTCATGCCCTGGTGGTTAAGGCAGCAGGAGTCCAGTTTGAATCCTGGTCCCTGTTATTTGGAAAATATGTGGTGTGTAGTTTGGAAAATACACAGTATGTGCTTGTGCATGTGCATGTGTGTGCATGTGCACATATGTGTGTGCGTGTGTGCACGCGCATGTCCCAATCCTGATAAGATGGAGAAATGGAGGAGTTGTGACATATCTGTGCCCCAAAGGGGGGTGCTTTCTCTCTCTCTTTCTGTTTCTCTGGTGGGCACGTGAGCCTTCTGGGAAAATTAAAACAAAAAACAAAAAACAAAAAACCCAGGGACACATGAAGAGCACATAGAGATGAACATTCCTGTCCCTGTGTTGTTTGACGCCCACGTGGAGCCACCAATAGGAAAACCCACTAGAGGTGACCTGGACCTTGGACCTTGAAACCATGAGCTGAAGAAATTTCTATTTTTTTAAATAAATTACCCAGTTTCTGGTGTTTTCTGTTATTAGAAATAGTATGGACTAGAACAATATCAAAATACCTATCCAGGCCTATAAAGATGTGTAGGATTTATCTAATAGTCATAAAAGTTATTTCTGTTTGATAAGGTTTTCCTTTTCTCTCTCTTTTAAAAACAAAAAAATTGCCAAGGGGCATGTGTGTTTGCCAGAGAGAGAGAGAGAGAGAGAGAGAAAGCATCCCCTCCCCCCAACGGGGGATGTTTATGCCTTAATTTCTTCTCCTTCATTTCTCCTCTTTTCAGGATTTTGGACAGACACACAGACACACACACACTTCCAGTGTGTTTTTCAAGCTGTCAGGTCTGGTACTTGAACCACACAGTTGGCTATATAATATAGATCTAGCCACTTTAACCACCACACCATAAACTGGCCCTGATTTTTTCTTTTCTATATATTTTTTCTGCATAGTCTCAATATTTTAAGATGCACAAAAGGATTTCAGAAAGTTCAAGAGAAAATAGAATTAAAGTAAGAGTTTAACTTGATGCAAACTGTCTTGAAACTCATGAACAGTGTTTTCATAATATGGTATCACTTTTGAAGAAGAAAAGTGATTTATTATTTTTTTTAATGGAAGCAGTTATATACCAAAACGTTTATTTTGGATGTAGAGATGCTAAAATACGATTTTTTTCTTCTGTGCTTTTACTGAAACATTTCATTCTAAAAAAAGAATTTAATATGTGGGGGGAGGGAAGTGGAATCTAAGATTAGCACAGCAGAGTTAGAGACCCAGTGAGGCAGAGTCTTGGCCAAAGTTAAAGCGAGCGGGAGCGCAGGTGCCTGTTCAGCCCTGAGCCTCTGCGCTGCCGCCGTCTGCCCGCCTATGGTCGGTCTGAGGCTGTCTTTAGAAGCTGGGCCTCTCATGGCCATCCGCACCCAGCGGGAGAATTGTGATTCCCCAAGGTCACAGCGCTTGGTTCCTGGAAAAATAAGCGAGCAGTGAAAGGACTAAGTCCTGGCGACTCCTACAACACCGTGTACAGAAGCGGAGGTTTGTAATCACCTTCTTTATCTGAAAAGGTAGGTGATAATACCCAGGCACCTGTCCAGCCTCCTCGCGGGACGCCAAGTCCAAACAGGTGCTCTCACGAATGGGAGTGTGAGATGCGCGGTACCAACTGAAGCATCAACTGAAGATCCACTCCCTCCTTTTCAAAAGAGGACCAGCCACGCTGGAAGAAGGCGGGGGGGGGGGGGGGGGGGGGGGGGGGGGGGGAATCCGAACACCACACAGAGGAAGGAGACGAAGACCTCCCTGTCCCAGCCCCCGCAGCCCGAAGGTTGAAATGTGGGGTGTGGGGTCCCTTTGGCATCCCATAATACTTATATCACCCATTTATTCAAGTGCCCAACTTTTCGCCCGACTGTGTCTTCTTGGCAGGGTTTGCGTCCAGCTCGTTTTTCACACCCTCTCCCCATCTGCTGGCTGGGGCCCGGCTCCCACTAAGCGCTCAGTAAATGTTGATCTGGAAAAAGGCAGCTTCTCGCATCTGTCCAGTCTCGGGGTTATGTAGGAGAAAACGAGAAGAACGCGCCCCACGGGGGTCAGGGGTCCTCTTGTGCCTTTGGAGGGACTACCCGGCCTTTGAGCGGCGAGTTTAATACCCTGCGCGGGTCAGATCTGCCCGGGTGGAGGGAGCCGCGCTCACAGCCGGCCCTTGCACGGGTCTGCAACCCAGCCCCCGGGGGCATCGCGAGTCGTCGAAGGAGGCGGGAAGGGCTTGTCTTTTCTCCCCAGGCCTGAGGATGCTGGGGGTACCCAGGAAGACCCCCGAGGATGGAGCTAAACCAGGGTTCTTCTGAGGGAACTGCACCACTCAGAGCGTCTGGGTCCTCCCTCTATCACCGAATTCGCCTTCCCCATCTGGAAAGTGGGAAAACTAGTCTCCAGGAAGCTGGGGGGTGGGGAAGGCTTGGACAAGGAGAGCGCTGCGCTCAGGCGAACTGGCATCACCGATGGCTTCCCGCAGGCTCGGTGGGGTCCGGCGGGAGGCAGCGAGGCCCCCTGCCCAGTGCAGAGCGCGCCCTCCCCGGCGCCATCTGGCCCTCGGGGGCCGCGGTGGCCCAGGCCGGCCCAGTCTCTACGCGCGGCTCTCTGCAGCTGGGTGCCCGCGGCGACCCGGCCGGGGGCTGCGGAACACGAGGAGCTGGGGGCTGGGAGCCGGGGCCCTCCGCGCGCGCGGGGCCCGCGGACGCACGCGGCCAGCCGGGCGGCGCGCGCTTCCCCTCCCCCGCGGCCCGGAGCGCGAGCCGCCGTGACGTCACGGGCCACCCGCCAGCCCCGCGCTCAGCCGGGCCGAGCGCGTGCGGCCGCCGAGCACATGGGCCCGCGGGCCCGGCAGCTCTGGGCGGCAGGGACGCGGAGGAGCAGCGAGGAGCCGAGAGCAGAGATGGGCCCCGACACCCCTGGGCAGCGCTTGAGTGGATTTCCGCGCGGGACGGATGTTGGCGTACCCGGTGACCTGCGGAGACCCGGCTGGACCCAGCCTCCAGTAAGTTCTAATTCTGTCCTGTGCGTTTCTGGAAACTCGCGAGCCGTGGCCTTGCGGATAGGGATGGGCAGTGAGTAGTCCGATGGAGGAAAGGGGCTTTCGGATTCGGAGGTGTGTGTGGTAACCGTGCACTTTTCTCATCACCAGACTTGAGGCTGGCAGCGACTTTGGGCTTTCAGGGATGGGGGAGGGGAGGGCCAGAGAAAGGGGGGGACCCGGAATGGCCCGTGCATAGAGGTAATTCTGGGTGTGTGTACTTGATCAAAGGCATGTTACCTAATCTCTAAAAATAGACCCTTCTCCAATCCGCACAGATTTGGGGCCACCCGTGTGGTTTGGAGGCCCCCTTTTGCGAAACTACAAGTCTGCAGACGTGGGATGCTCCCTCCATCCTTGGACCGCCCCTCCCCCCCTCCTCGCCGTCTCGCCGTCCTCCCCCACCCCCAGCACTGGGTGAAGGTGGTTTCTGAAAACTCATTAATTCTGTGTTTGGAAACTTATTCTGCTTTTGTATGGCATTGATAGGTTTGCCAGGCGCCCCCACACCCTCCTCATGGTAGTTTTTTTCGGATGGTTTGTTGATGGAATTAGGTTTGCCTTCCCTTAGCTAATGTGCTTTTATTTATGCCAGGGTTTGTGGTCTGGGGTGTAGACTTTCAGGAAGCGCAGTCATGGAGCGGCATGTGTCCGTGTGGGTACATCATGAATTTTCCTGATAGTTTGCAGGAGTGGAAGAGTCTGTGCATTTGAGCCCCTAACTGCAGGCCTTTCTGGAAGATTGGAGGACAAATCTCTTGTGAGGGTTTAGGGGGAGAAGTGAGATTTTGGCGTTTCTTTCCTGGCCTTATGTTTTCCAGAGAGGCCAGCAGCTCCTGGCCCACTCCACCACCATGGCTCGTGGCTGCAGGAACTATTTGCTCCAGGAGAAAAGCATGGGGAAACGTGCTTGTGCGTGATGGGTGGGCCTGGAGCTGGGACCTGGGGCTGTGTCTGCTGTGATGTCTGTTATAGGATGTTGCAGGCCTATTTTGCATACTGGCTGCGACAAGTTGAGGCTTGTTCACTTGACACAGTCCTGTGGTCATAGCGAATCTTTCTGAAGTCTCACCAGTGGAGAAGGGGGTTGCATCAACCCTCGGAAGCCTGAGTGGAACTTCTTGAAAGATTTATTAGGAGAAAAGCCTTTATGAAGCAACAGAAGGGCAAACACAGAACCCATGGCTTAGAAAAACCTCGTGGTCTGGACTCCACTGTGGGAGATGAGTTCCGGGATGAAGGTGAGGACCTGCCTCGTGGTCTTAGGCCTTGGGAGAGAAAGGGCCCGCCTGGAATCCACCCAGGGCTCTGGTGATGGGTAGGCCGAGCAGGGCCCTCATGGGTCCCTCGTGGGTCCCTGTGGGCCGCGTGCTATAGCTCTAGAACTCCCAGGGGCAGTTCCTTGTGTGGTTATGTTGTTGTTTTGCCTGGTTAAAGGCGGGTGCTGCTTCTCAGTGCTTTGCCTACCTCGAGTGCAGAATTTTGCATAAACCAGCTTCTCTTGAAAAGTAGAAGAAACCCCTTTCTTTTGCTGCTTGATTTTCCTTTTGCTCTTTCTTACACATCCCCCTCCCGCCATGCTGCTTCTGTGGCTGGAGCTTTTCTGGGCTGGGAAGAGGGAGTTCTCTGGGTTTGGAAATAACTGACCCCCGTTTGTGCAATGGCCACAGCCCTGATGAATCCTCACGACCCACGTGGAGCCATCCCCAGGCAGACTGGGTGGCTCTGGAGCCCGTGTTCGCCATGTTGGGGGCCTTCCGCTGGGCCACGAGGGACACCCAGGAGAGCTCAGCTAAGGAGTCTCCTGGGCGACAAGACACCCTTCCTTTCTTCCTCTTTGTGTGTGTGTCCCCGAATCAGCTAGACTAATGGCGGCAGACTGAGACTGACCTCTTTGTGTGTTTCCTCAAATCTGGCCGGACCAAAGGCGGGTCGACCTTTTCCCAGAGACGCTGAGGACCTTGGGGAGTAGCTGTCTGTGCTTTTTGGGCAGGTGTCTGGCAGCCTGCTAATGGTTATACCTGGTTTCATGTGTCAGATGGCAGATGGCATGTGTGGATACCTGGGCTTTCTCGTGTGCATTTTCTTTTCTTATTTTTTTAGAGGAATTTATTTTTATTTTTAAATTTGACCAGAGAAAGACAGAGAGAGGGAAAGTGAGAAGGCACGTCATCAGGTCCAGGACTCAAACCAAGGTCAGCCATGTGGGAGTTCTACGCCCCAACCACCAAGTCACCTGCCAGCCCTCAGTGTGCATTTTCTTTAATTGTTGGTGGTAGGTAATGACATTTTCCCTCTTTTTTTTTTTTTTCCCTTCGTTGCCAATTTGTGATCTCTCTAAGACCCCAGGACCCCTTTTGTTCCAGCATGAAGGTGAAGACCCGCCTTGCGGTCTCAGACCTTGGTTCCTATACCCTTTATGTGCGCAGTGTCCGTAGTGGGACTCTGACCCAGGATGGAAGCAGAGCAGCCGTCGGCAGTACTTTTGACCATTGCTGACCCTGCTGACAGTTCTTCTGTATCTTCCTAGAAGATGGCAAAAACTCTAGGCCTGACAGGACCATGCTGCCAACATGGGTCCTTCAGTGGGAGGAGCCTCCTGCAGCTTCTTCTGTTCTTCTGGCCCCAAGTAATCTAGGGAACTAATAACAGTAATAATAATTAGTAATAATAACAAATAACTGCGTGTCATAAAGTTGAAATGGTTTATCATGCTGAGTGTGTTCTTCGCAGTTAGGCTCCCTCTAGCCCCACGAGGCACCTAAAATATCCAGCTATGATGGAGTTCTTGTCGTGGGCTAGGCTTGGTTCTAAATACTTGACATAGATCATTTCCGTTTGTTCTTCTTATATTCCGTAAGATAGGATTATTACTATTATTATTTTCCAATGAGGAGCCCCTAGCTCAGAGATTAAAAATATCACCCCAGGTCACACAGAGACTTGGACCAAGGCTGTCGGACACTGTCTTTCTCCTTGAAAGTTGGCAGACAGTGAATTTAAGAACAAGGAAAGGGTGCTTGCTCCTTGCCTGGAGCAGGAGGATCTGTCACCCCACCCTTCCAGCTCACTTTAGGAGCAAGGAGAACCCTGGGCACCGTGCACAAGGGCGCCCATTGCTCTGGCTGTCGGCCTTTTCTGCCCTTGCAGAGCAGACCGCAATGCAGAGGGGCTGAAAGGCCCTGGGGCAGGGCTGGAGTGCTGGAAAGATGCTGGGCTGGGGATTGGGAAAGGGGTCTGCTGGGGCCATGGCAGGAGCCTTGTGTAACGGTCCAAAGCCTCAGCATTGGTGCAGAATCTGTGATCATTTGCAGAAGATGATACCCAGGTATCCTGCTTGGCTCTGTGACCCAGACCACTCCAAGACTGTATCCAGGATCTGTGCTATCAGCGTTCCCGGGGCATGGGAGATAGCGCCCTTCTCACAGAGAACACTGCCACCCCCACCCCAGCTGCTCTGAGGCCCACCTCTATCCTGACCATGAGTAGGTCTATAGAGACCCTGTGCATCATGGAGATTGTGGTGGCCTCCTCCCAACCCTGTCATTAAAAATAAAAACATTGGGTCATAAAACACAGGACTTAGATGATGCCGAAACGGTCTCCTTTTTTTCTTAATTGCCGAAGGGCAGACACATGTGTTCACCAGAGAAAGCAGAGACAGGAAGGGAAGGGAGAAACAAAGCACTCCCTGGTGGGGCGTGGTCATGCTGCAATCCCTTCTTCACGTCTCTATCCTGTTGGGATTTGGGGCATACACGTGCACATGCCTGGCGTGTTTTTCAAGCTACTGGGTCTGGGATTCACACTATGGTCGGCCATGTGGGATCTGAATCCTTTAAGCACTAGGCCACAGGACTGGCCCTTTCCTTCAAGTTTACATTCCAGACTTCTGAACTGTCTTTCATTCTCTTTTTCCTCTTCTTTTATCTGTTTACAGGGGTGGTAGAGTATGGGATATTGTGTACTTGCCTCTTTCCATTGCTGACTGTACATTTCTTGGAAGCAGGTTGTCTGGTGCCTGATCCCTGTCTGAATCAAATGGCTGTGGAGAACAGCTTTGGTTTCAAGAAAGCAAGTAGCTCGGCCTACAGTCCTGGCCATTTTTGATGCTCGACGTGGGGGGAAGTTGGGGACATGCCTGCAGGGAAAGGACACTAAAAAATGAGAAGGAAACCAGAGGACAGAGAGAGGAATCTGGGGACATCTAAGAGAGCTAGGCAGTGTAGATCTGGGTTACTTTTGGGTGCGTTATTTCCTTCTCTAAGCCTCAGTGTCCTTGCCCGTAAAATGGAAATATAAAGCACCAACCTCACAGATAGCTTGAGGAGGAAATAGGCGGTGAGCAGGTGTTTGGCAGAGAGCTTGGGCTCATGTAAGCACTTAGTAAAAGTTGGCTAATATTATTACTGTTACAATTATTGGGTTCCATTACTTCCTGTGGCTGCATCGAGTAGTGGTTTCTGAATACATATTCAAGTGTAAAGCAACATTCCGGTTACATAGTTCATAAAATGGCAGTGACTGCAATACAGCTCTTTGCAGGCATCAGAGAGAAACCCTGGCTGATAGAAGGCAGACAAAGATAAGAAAGCAAGTAAGCTGCAGAAGTGGGTCTCAGAAAAGACAGGAATCAGAAGGGAGGCTCCTCCGATGTCAGACTGCCTTTGCGAGTCACTCTAGCTCTCTCTTCCTCCATTTCCTCCGCTGCCTAGCAGGGGAGGGAACAGGTTCTCCTCCCAGGGATGGGGCAGCACTTAGCACAGAGGAAGTCCTTGAGTAAGACATGAAAGCAGCTGTCGGCACAGGTATTTATTCTTCTTCAGGACTGTTTTCCTGGTGAGTTAGCTCTAACTTTAGCTATGTGGTCCTGGCGGATGGATTCATTCTTGTACTGAGCAGTTGCCGTGTGCTGTGCATTGTTTCAGCTGCCGGAGATCCAGCGAGGAGCAGAGAGACACACAAATCCCTGCTCTTCCATAGCTTCCATTGTATCTGAAGCCACATGCTAGGGACGGGCGGTTCCTAGGAAGAGTCACAGAGCAGACAGAGGCAGCCCAGGCAAAACCTACACCAACCCCGATTCAGATGGGTCCTGCCGCTATGGCATTGATGGTCGCTATGGCATTGATGGTCGCTATGGCATTGATGGACATGGGTGCTGCACACAGGCCCGACATGGGGTGGTTACTATGGAAGAGGTGGTTGCTATTTAATTAATTAATTAATTAATTAATTTATTTATAGTGTCTTTCTTTCTTCCATGGGACAGAGAGAGAAAAAGGTGGGCGAGAAACAGCTTTCCCAACCAGGTCTTCATGTTGTAATCCACTCTCAGCTTGCTCAGTCCTGGCTCATGGGCATGTGCATGCCTGGTGTGTTCATGGAGATCTCCAAATGTGAACCCAGAACCTTCTGACCTGGGTCAGACTCACAGACACTTGTGTTCCCTTGCCCCATCATCTGACCCCTTGCTATGTTTTAAAATTTTATTTATTTGTCTATTTTAGTATTTTTGCTGTAGGGTGCATGCAGAGAAAGAGAAAGAGGGAGAGAGAGAAAGAGAAAATGAGACCCCCTCAACCCCCCGGTGGGGGGGATACATGCCACAATCCCTTCTCCATTCTCCTCTCAGGATTTTGGGCACTCATGCACATAGGCCTAGCATGCTTTTCAAGCCACTGGATCCAGGACTTGAACCTTGCAGTTGACGTTGTGGAATCTGGCCTCTTTAACCATCACACCACTCACTGGTCTGCTATGTTTTTTTATATTATTATTAGTATTTTGTTTGGTGGCTGCCTCATAAAACTGCAACCTCCCTGTCTTCCATTTGCCTTCATGAGTTTCCTTGTTCTCTATAGTATGCATCTTCCTGGTATGTCCTAAATCTGGCTCCTCCCACTAAAGCTTAAGCTCTCTAAGGCTGAGGGCTTACAGCCATTAATTTACCCATTTTCACTTGTTTAACACACATTTATCGTGTGCCTGCTTTGTGCAAAGCATGGTTCTAGGTACTGGGGAGGCAGAAAGATGCATCGAAGGCCATACTTCCATGCCAGGAGAGCTCACGTTGTACCTGGGGATAGCCCAGGACATGAGTAGTGCATTGCAGGGTCTTAAGTTCTCTGGAAACTGAGAGTCGAGCAGAGGAGGGGTCGGGGGGTGGTGGTGCGAGTGCACCACTGAGCTGGCTGATCAGGGCAAGCTCCACTGCCCATCCTGTAGGAGGGGAAAAAGGTAGTCTGGGATAGGCACTTCAGGCCCTGGGAAGAGCTAGGATAGAGGCCGAGGGCAGGAGTGGGCCTGCGGGATTGAGGAGTGGCTGGGGGAGTGGCGTTAGCCAGGGCACTGGTACGATGGGAACCCTGAGCCCCATGTGCAGGTGCTCTCCGGAGAGTCTCCTGGTCATCAAAGTTTTGTCTGTTACTCAGTCAAATGGGGAGCTATTTAGAGATTTGTAGCATAAAAATAATTCCACCTGACTTGGCTTTTTAAATGGTCCGTGTGGCTGCTGTGTGGAGAAGAGACGAAATGAGGGTTAGAAGGCGGAGCAGCAGCAGATGCCTACAGTGAAGCTGGTGCCTGGTCTGGGATGTGGGGTGGACGTGGCTGCGGCAGTGGGTGGCTGGGCCACTGCTGTGGTATCCCTGCCTCTGCACCTGTACTGGCCAGGATGGCAGCCGCTGGCCTTCCCTGGCTAGGGACATGCAATGTGAAACTGATACAGTGTGTATTTAGTGCACATGGTAAATACACACTGGACTGCCAAGCCTTGTGAACATGCGTGTAAGACACCTCACTAATCAGTGAGATTAATGCTGATGATAATGTATGGATATATTGGATAAATACAATATATATTAAAAATGATTTGGGGGCTGGCCTCATAGCCTAGTGGTTAAGGGAGCCAGCTCCCACATGGCTGACCACAGTTTGAATCCCAGCCCTGAAGCCTTGAAAACACACCATGTGCTGTGTTCCCCAGAGCCTGACAGGGTGGAGAACTGAAGGGGAAGTTACAGCGTGACCATGCCTGATTGCGGGTTCTCTCTCTCTCTCTTGTGCACATGCCCTTGGGCAATTAAAAATTTATTTTCACCCGTTCTTTTTAACTTATTAAAAATGTGGCTACTGGGTCCGGCAGGTGGTGTTCTGGTTAAGGTGCTTGACTCCCACATGGCTAACCAAGGTTCAAGTCCTGGACCTGGCAGCTTGCTTTCTCGCTTTCCCTCTTTCTTTTTCTCTCTCTTTCTCTGGTCAAGTTTTTTAAAAAGATAAATTAAAATAAACAATTCTTTTTAAAAAGTGGCTACTAGAAAATCTAAAATTGCATGCGGCTCAAATTATACTTCCATTAACAGTGCTGTCTTAGTACAGTGTCGCTGACATGCTGGGCATTCAGTGAATGGAGAGCTAGTGCCAGGCGCCAGAGTCTGCCATGAATATGAAACCATCTGTGCCGTCTAGAAGCTTCCAGCATGGGTGAGAGGCAAACTGCCCATGCTAACTTCTGGGAGAGAGGGGAGGCAGGTTGAATGGGACCACAGCCAACCAGGTCCAGTGCGGCTGAAAATCCTGACAGGCCTTGCCCAGGAGGGGAGTAGGATGACAGGGTCTCTGGTCTCAGCGTGGACTAGCAGTGCCAAAGCTTCCCTCCATCTGTGTCCTGGGATAGCAGGTCACTGAGGTGGCCAAAGGAAAGGCAAGTGGGTCAGGGGATGGCAGGAGAGACAGAGCACTTTCAGAGCTTTAATGACCAAGGGGAAGCCATTTCAGCTGGGTCCTGCAAACTATGGGTGCCGTTGGAGGTTGGCAGGAGCAACTTCCCGGACTTGCATTTAGAAAGGTGCCATTTAAGGGCATTTCTGACTTGTGGATTCCAGGTCCTTAGTGAACAGAGCTGTGACCAGGGCAATTTAAATGATCTTTCTTCAAATGAAAGGAAGAAAGTAGGTGGCTTGATGGTTCAGGCACTGGGCTCCCACATGGCTGACTGCTATTCGAGACCCAGACCTGGCAACTTGCTCTCTCACTTCTTCCCCACTCTCGTGAGTGCATGTACTCTATGACAGATTAAAAAAAGAAAAAGTATAAGTAAATAATTCTTAAAAAAAGGAAAAAAAACAGATGTTTGAAAATGTGGACAGGCGGTGGGAAATCTATTAAAAATATTTATGGAGTTGAATACAGTCAATACAATCATTGTTCTGTCTTGTTTATTTATTTATTTGTTTGATTGCCAGAAGGCACATATGACTGTCAGAGAGAGGCAGAGAGAGAAGGCGCTTCCCACTGGGCGTGGTCATGCCACAATCCCTTTTCCTCCATTTCCCCAGTCTGCTGGGTCTGGGGCATGCTTGGTATGGTTTTCAAGGCACCAGGGCAGGAATCTGAACTATAGTCAGCTATGTAGGATCCAGTTCCCTTAACCACTAGGCTATGGAGCTGGTCCTCTTTTATTTTTGTAAGGAGTTGTAATCATGGGGTGTATGTTGCCACCCTGATTTTTTTTTTTCATTGCCGTAAAGTCATATGCATTCTCTAATAGCATATATATTTTGCCCACGTCTTTTATGTTATTTGTTTGTTTTTGGAGAGGTTTTTGCTATAGGGCACATGTCCTCTCCAGAAAGACAGAGAGACACAGAGAGACAGAAAGCGAGAAATTACCCCCCCCCCCCCCCCCCCCCCCCCCCCAGAGGGGATGGCCATGCTGCAATCCCTTCTCCTCCATTCTCCTCTTGGGATCTTGGGCACTCACACACATGCGCTCGGCGTGAGTTTAAGCCACCAGGTCCGGAACTCGAACCATGGTCCACTACATGGGAATCCAGTGACATAGCCATTTCGCTTACTGCTGGTCCTCTTTTATTTTATTTATTTATTTTGCCAGAGGGTGCAAGTGCTTGCCAGAGAGAAACAGAGAAACAGCAAGGGAGAGAGCAAAAACACTACCCAGTGTCCCCCATCTGCCCCCACCATGGAGGATGGTCATGCTGCAATCAGAAGTTTGGGCTTTTCTGTGCATACACTTATACCTGACAGTTATCCAAGCTGCCGAGGCTGGGATTTGAACTGTGGTCAGCCATGTGGGATCTTGCCTTCCTTACAGGCTATCAGGCCGGCCCATCCAGGTCATTTGATTGGGTAGTTAACATTTCTGTTGAGTAACTATTTCATTGTTCACTTGGTCAGGCTTTAGGCTGGGATGCTTAGCTTCACAATAGCTGCTTACAGAATGCAGGCCAGGCTTTCTGCCTTTGTTTTGGTAAACCACCTGTCCTAGCATTGTTGTGTTGTAGTGTTCCGATGTTTTTAGTTTGAGATAAATAACATGGTTCACGAGGACATGGCCCAGACACTGAACTTGCAGTTTCCTGGTGAGATGTGGGATATTTGGCGCTGTTCTGAAACACTCATGGCATTAATGTGTGTAGTATGTTGCATGCTAGACACATACATATGTCCGTCATATGCACTGGATTTTTATTCACTCCTATTTATTCAGCAGATCTTGTACACCCCTACTGCATGCCGAGAGCTATTCTAGCCTTGGCTATTTAGTCATGACAAAGTAGATGTGGTACTGGTTCTTAAGTGGCTGCTTGTTAATTGGGGGAGACAAGTGAAGAGACGAAAAACTGATACTATTGTCAGGAATATAAAATAATACGAACTAGAATAACATGATGGGATGGCTCACCTGGGTGTGGGGATTAGCACTTGGAGTCCTGTCTGAGGAACTGGTTGTGAGTGAGACAAGAACACTTGGTAGAAATTAATCAAATGAGCAAAGCGGGACCAGCAGTTAGCGTAATGGCTATGTCGCTGGACTCCCATGTAGTCGACCGCAGTTCGAGTCCTGGACCCGGTGGCTTAAAACTCACGCTGGGCACATGTGCATGCGTGCCCAAGATCCCAAGAGGAGAATGGAGAAGGGATTGCAGCATGGCCATACCTCCTGGGGGGTGATTTCTCGCTTTCTGTCTCTCTGTCTCTCTGTCTGTCTGGCGAGCGCACATGCCCTAAAGCAAAAAGCTCTCCAAAAAAGAAAAAAAAAATGAGCAAAGCACAAACCCAAAACCAAGATGGATAGATATTGCCACATAGTAAAGAAAGAAGCACCTCTAAGCAACAAATACTCTAGTGGTACTCAATGCCAACTTAAAGACTCAGAAGCTATTTGTAATGTACATAACACATGACAGTGCATTATCATATAGAATTTACAAAGAATTTGTAAAAGTCAATCAATAGCAGGGGCTGGCAAGTGGCATGGTGGTTAGTGGTGCTCAATTCCCACATGGCCAACTGCAGTTCGAGTCCTGGACCTGGAGGCTTGCTTTCTCACTTTCTCTTTCTCTATCTATGTCTCTCACTGGTCAAATTAAAATAATAATGACAAGTGGAATTAAATTAATAAATAGACTCTTAAAAAAAAGTCAATAGCAAATAAAAACAATGACAACAAAATAGCCTCATAGCAAAGTGGGTAAAAGATACAGTTTTTGAAAGAAGAAAACAAAATGGATGAAATGTGAAAAAAGGCTGAATTTTATTTAAATGGTACATTTATTGAGGTGTGATTTCTACATAGCAAAATTCATCCCTTTTAGTATGCTATACTAAGAGTTTTGATCAATGCGTATCTAATGTGTGACATAATTATATAATCATCATATCAAAATATAATTCCCATCCCTCCACACAGTTAATTCCCTCCTGGCTGTCTGTGGTCAGTCTCCTCTGTCACTCCAGCTTGTAACAGCCACCAACTTGCTTTCTCACCTTACAGTTTGGCCTTTTTCAGAATGTCACGTAAGCAGAATCACAGTATGTAGTGTTTTGACTACATTTTGACTACTTTCAGTTTCTTTCACTTGGCGTAAAGCATCTGAGATTCTTCCTTGATGTTTCCGGTGTCAGTGGCTTGGTAGTTTTTATGGCTGGGTTGTATTCTGTTGTATGGATTTACCACTGTTTGCTTATCCCTCCTCCAGCTGAAGGACCTTTGGGTTGTTTCTACGACATACATGTTTCATGTGTTAAATGTGCCAGAAATAGAAAGTCTGACTTGAGCATTGGTGGGGCTGTGTGGTCCAGGATCCCACAGCTCAGGCTGTTGAGTGTGTGATGTCCTTCAGAGACTACTTAGCAGAGCATAGTCATATTGAAAACATGCATAGCCTGCTCCCCAGTAAATTAATTAGCAGCTCACACTCTGTTACTTAAGGATACTTATGGGTAAATGTGAGTGTTATAAAAACAGGCTGGAAAGTTCAATATCAAACTCACTGTCATCATCTGGAGGGAGAGGGGAGAGAAGTGGGGGTGTTGATTAGGATCCACACCTGCTTTAATTTTACCTTCAATGCATTTCGTTTTATTTGTCTTTTCCATGCACAAGAGAGAGGGGAAGGAGCGAGAGAGAGACCCTCAGTAGGACCTGGTCATGCTGTAGTCCTCTTCCTTCAGTCCTCCAGCCCACTGGACCCGGGCACTCGTGTGTGTGCCTACCACGTCTCGCACAGTCCAGATCTGGGATTTGAGGTGTAGAATCCTGTAGGATCCTATGGATCCTCTGTTGAGCAGGCTTTGCTTCTGTGCTATGGAGCTGACCCTACCTTTAATGCTTTATGAAATAATACAGACACTGACATGTGTCACACATTTTGAAAATGCATACAAAGAAATATAATATGAGAGATGCTGAGTGCTTGAGACGGTGGATGTGCGGTGGATGTGTCCCTTGCCTTTCGGCCACTATATTAAACCAGACCAAACCAAACCAAACCAGACCAAACCAAACCAAACCAGACCAAACCAAACCAAATCAAACCAGACCAAACCAAACAAACAAAAAAAATGTACCCAATGAATATATGTAATTATTACATGTAAGTTAGAAATAAAATTAGTAATTTTATTATAAACATGTAGGGGCCAGCGGGTGGCATGGTGGTTGAGGTGTTGGACTCCCACATGGCTGACCACAGTTCAAGTCCTAGACCTGGTGGCATGCTTTCTCATTTTCCCTCTTTCTCTCTCTCTCTCTCCCATGTGTCTCTCTGGTCAGATTAAAAAAATAATAATAATAATAGTAATAACATTTAATAAATATTTCAAAAAAATAAACATGTAGAAAAAAGAAAGGAAATAAGGACTTGGATCATATATAACAAGGTGTTCGTGGTCATCAGTTCTGGGTTCATTAATTTCTTTGAGAAAAGTTAGGAGGAGGATACAGTTGGTAAAGAGCCCTGTGTGTGAGGCAGGAAAGGGCTGGGCTGTGTGGAATGTCAGGAGCCCACTGCGCATCTAGAGGTAGGGTGAACAGTCACCAAGTCAAGTGGGGCAGGGCCTTCTCTGACTGGCCTTTTTCTTAGGTGGACGATGAATTGGAGAGTCAGTGTTGGGAGCTGGAGGCTCCAGAAACTGGGGCGAGAGAGCTGGATTCTGGCTCTAGCAGTGGAGAGGGAGAGGAGTAGAAATGCAGCATTTGGGGGACAGAAAAGACTTCTGCTTGGAGGACAAAGTTTGAGGAGTTCCAAGTGGACCTGAAAAGGTACCCAGGGTCTTCCAGACACTGCTGAGGTTTAATTTTTTTCCTGCAGGCAACAGGGAGCTATTGAGGGTTTTGAGCTTGGCAGAAATGAGAGATTAAAGTGGTATGTCAGAAACAGGTGTTGCCTGGAGTTTCTGCAGACACTCAGGCCAACAGAGAGGGCATCGTTTACCCTTTAGTTGGATGCTTGGCTTTTCCTTTGTTTCAAAAGGAAATAGGAAAAGGCAAGCTCCTGTGTGTGGGAAGTCCCCTGGAATTTACGAGAGCTGCTGTAGAACACAGAGGCTCTTCCGGTTTATTGTGACTGGCTTTGTTCCACAGTCCCGATCCCACTTAAGGAATGATTCATGGCCTTGGGCCAGCAGGGACCTTGGGCTCCGGCAGCCAGCCTTCCCACTAGGAGATTTTTACAGGGATCGCGCCCATCTGTGTGGTGTATTGCTTTTTACAAAACGATCGTGTTTGGGGCCGTGAAAAGTCCATAAGCAGAGCAGGACTGTCCTAGCCTGGCCATCTGGGGAGAGCCAGTGGGGACTGGTGGCTTCCTCTCCAGGATCTTCTTCCCTGGCTGTTGCCTCTAGCCCTTTACAGGGATGCCTGCCCTGAGAACACCTGGGAGGAGGTGTTGTCCTAGAAGGCTGCCCTTTGGGAATGGTTGGCACGGAGCTCAGGTGTGCTGGGGCTTGTGGGCTGTCCCCTGGCTTTGTCCTGTGTCAAGTTCCTAGTTGGCCAAGCCCTTTTCTGGTCTCTCCCTCCTCCTGCAAATGTTATCTCTTTTTGCTGTCATAACTGGACATCCCATGTGTGCTTTCTCTATTAGAAAGATGTTCCCTGCATGTTGGTTCTCTTTAAAAAGGAAAAAAAGGAAAAGTAAAGGATTTGTCAAAAACCAGGGATGCCTAAGAAAGGGAGAGGACTATTTCATTTCAGTGACCGTCACACACGGAAGTTGCCTTGGCCGCAGCCAGTTGAGAGCGTGGTGAGGTTTTCACCGTCTCCGAGGGATTCCTGACACCTTGCCCACTATGTGCTGCTCTTCCCGTGGGGCCGGCAGTGAGAGCTGCTATTGCTGCTCTAGCACTCCCACCTAGGAGCTCCAGGCCTGTCTGGATTGGGGTACCCCTCCCCTTCTCCTGCAGGAGTGAGCTTTTCACAGGCAAACCACATCCTGAAACAACTGCTTATAAGTGCTTAATGGCTACCCGTTGTTAGCCGGAGTCCTGGCTTTAAGAGGCTCTGGTGTATTTGTTGAGTTGATGAATGAATGGTGGAGCTGAGGTGAGAAGTCAGCCCTCACTGGCCTGTAGACTGAGTGCTTTTTGCCCTGTGGATGCTGCAGGCTTGGATCAGAGCAAAGCTCGTCAGGTCAGAGGCAGCGAGTGAAGATAGGGTGCGAAGTCTTCCTCTGGTCTGCACTGAGTGGTTCTTTTAGAAGATTTGTGCCTGCAGATGCTTCCCTAAGCCTCTCGTCTTAGGCAATGAGAGAATCAGCCACGTCGTCCTTATGTTTTATGAATCTGTTTCAGGGTCCCCTCCTCAAGGAAGCATTCCCTCATTGCCCGAAGCAACTGCGGAGTGTCCCACTTCTGCCTGATCCATCCCAGCGCTCTGGGATCACAGGAGTTCTCACAGCTCACACCTGGGGTACCAGGTTGGGGAGTAGATTCTGTCAGGGGTTGCAGACTCAGCTGTTTAGGGGGTGAGCATTTCATTGTATGTGAACACACAGGTGGGCCCGAGAGAGTCCCATAGGGAGTGTCTAGGTTGGCACACCAGCCAGTTCCCTCTCTCCAGGGTGGCTGCTCTTTAATTACTGCTCCAGTTTTCCCCAGCCTCTGCTTTTCCTATGACAAAAGGAAGATCCAAAGTTGCCAGAGCTTCTGCCTTTATTAAAAAATAATTATTTTATTTAACCTTATTTATTTTTTAATTTGACCAGAGAGGGACACACACACACACACATATACACACACACACATAGAGAGAGAGAGAGAGAAAGAGAGAGAGAAAGGGAGAAAGCAAGTCGCCAGATCTGGGACTTGAACTGCAGTCAGGCATATGGGAGTCCAGGGCCTTTAACCACGATGCCACCTGCCAGTCTTGAGCTTCTGCTTTTAAAAGAGAAACCTTGGGCTGGTCTAGTGGTAAAGGGAGCCAGATCCCACATGTCTGACTGCACAGTTGGAGTCCTGGCCCTGGTGGTTTGAAAAACACACCAGGCATGTGCGCATACGTGTCCCAAATCCTAACAGGATGGACAAATACTAGAGGAGAAGGAATTGTGGCGTGACCATGCTTCATCGGGGGACAGGGCGCTCTTTCTTTCTGTTCCTCTGTCTCTCTGACTAGTGCTTGTGCTTGCTGACAAATTGGAAAAAAAAAAAAAAAAAGAAAAGAAAAAGAAAAGAAAAGCCTTTAAAATGTAAACTCTCCTGCTTTTCTATTTTTTTAGTTTAGTTTTTTTTTTTGGAGAGGTTTTTTTTTTTTTTCCCTATAGGGTGCGTGCGATCTCCAGACAGACAGAAAGAGATAGAGAGACAGAAAGCGAGAAATCACCCCCCAGGGGGGATGGCCATGCCGCAATCCCTTCTCCTCCATTCTCCACTCGGGATCTTGGGTACACATGCACATGCGCCTGGTGTGAGTTTTAAGACACTGGGTCCGGGACTCGAACCACGGTCAACTGCATGGGAGTCCAGCGACATAGCCATTACGCTAACTGCTGGTCCCTTAGTTTAGTTTCTTAAGGAACACTCCTAGGCCAAGCGAACACGGTAGGCCAGCTGTGGCCCCTGCGCCGGTGGCTTGCAGCCTCTAGGTGCAGCTGTCTCCATCTGGTTGCTCTCGCCCCTCTGGACATGCCAGGCCTTTCCTTTCTGTACCCCAGTGCCTGGCAGGGAGCTGGCATGTCCTGGTGGGTATGTTCTACCTACTGGTTATTGACTTGAATGAATGCTGCAGTGAGCAAGCCTCCCCCCCACCCCCTACCCCCCCCACACTCCGTATCTTCCATTAGAACCAAACTCTTGTGTGTCACGTTGCTCTGAATCACTTCTTCAGTTCTTACATGCTTTAGTGGAAGGCTGTGTGTGCCTGGAAAAGTCACCACTTCCTCCAGTCTAGAACACTCTGTTCTTACCCTCTCCCCCTCCCTCTCCACCCCCTTAGTATGTGTTGGCCGTTCTGGAGGAAGTCACTGCTCTTGAATCCTGGTGTTTAACAGGTCTTTAGTATGTGGGCCAGCTACTACTGGGCAGTGTGGCTTCCGGTCAGTTCCCTGACATTTGTCCTCTAGGCTGGTTAGCCACTGCTCATTTCCAGCCCGAGAACAGCTCGATTTTCAGATTTCTCTTGATTTCCAATGAGAACCTCTTAAAGAAACAAACCAATCAGTTACCAAGGCAAAACAAAAACAAAAACAAAAACAAAAACGAAACAAAAAAAACCCACTCTATTTTGAACAGCTTTTTTCCAGTTTGTTACATTCTGAGTGTTGCGAGAAGGGGGATTCCATACATGAAGGTTGAGAACTATAGGTAGTTAATACATAACTGTGTGAGGCTGTCGGGAAGAATAAAAAGAACTATGAGTAATCGGATCTGCTAGAGCCAGCCCTTGCCTTTGAGACACAGTGAGGAGGCCAGCAATGATAATGTAGCAGGCACTTAGTTACAAGGCAGCATTGTGCTGTTTAGTAGTATCAGTAGCTATAATAAAATGATATCATATAGATATTAAGCTCTATGGGCTTGTTTTAAGAACTTTTTCTATAGTACTTCATGTGAATAATAAACACATACTGATTACACATGAAAACCACACGTGAACAGTCTGGTTCCGTTACCCACCATTCGCTGAGTGTGAGGCTTGTCGCTATGCAGGTGAGCAGACGGAGCCCGTCCCTCTGAGTATAGTGTGGGGACACAGGTGTATGATTTTGCACAGGGTGATGATGCCAGGGTGAGGTAGGGGTCTTCAGAGAGATGGACGGGGCACTGCTAAAGCTCAAGGAAGGAAGCAGCTGATGACAAGGGAAGGCTTCAGGGAGGAGGTGGCAGAGATGGATCCTCTGGGGAACAGGATGGCTGAGGTCCAGTTGGCCTGGGAGCTACTTCTAGGAAGACTGAGCCTCAAGACCTGGTTGATAGACAGAGGGGCTGTGATTCCTGGTTCTTATCTCTGCATTGGTCCACTAACTCCTGCCTCTGGTGGATTTTGAGGGTTTGGAGTGCTGATACTGATATGATCACTGCAATGGCTGACATTCTGTGAGAGCCTGCTGGGCTGGGCACAGGACTGATGCTTCACATGCACTTCAGAGGGGACAAACAGGCTCAGGGAGGTCGGTTGGTTTCCCAGCCTCACCTAGCTATGCTATTAAAAGGCATTGATAGATCTGGTTGGACAGCAAAGACTGTTGGGAACCAGTCCGTTAACTGCAGCCTCACAGTTCCAGAAATAGAAGTCCTTTTCTCTGAAGTTTTTTAAAAATTTTTTTATTAAATTTTCACTCTAGCTTGCCTATCTCACCTTTATGACAACCCAAAAGGGGAGGACAATTTTGACTGCTAAGTTTAGATGTCATTACCCACGCCTCTGGTTCTACGTTAGTTATATTTAGTTTCTTTTTCCCTTTCTCAGTCTCTTATCTGATCTTTGGACAGAGGAGAGAATGGGCGAGAGGAGAGAACTTAGAGGAGAATGGGCCAGCCAGTGGTGTGGTGGTTAAGGTAGACGAATCCCACATGGCCAACGGTGCAGCTCGAGTTCTGGACCCGGTGGCTCAGAAAACATGTCAGGTGTCTGTGCGTGCATGGACAAAACTGCCACGGGGGATACTTTCTTACTTTCCCTCTTCCTTTCTGTCTCTCTGGCAAGAGTATGTGCCCTCTAGCATATTAAAAAAAAAAAAAAAAAAAAAAAAAAGAGAGAGAGAGAGAGAGAGAGAGAGAAAAGGGAAAATTAAAGAAGTCATTTTCCTAAGTGTTATAAACAACTTCTAGAGTTTTGTTTTTGCTTTCGTTTTTCTGTGTGTAAACTAGTTACAATGATCAGTAGAAATCCGAGGTAGTGAGACTGGGGAGGTGACCTCAAGGCTCCAGGGAAGAGGGGCCCTGTTTGGCTGGGTGTCCTCCCCGGCTTCCTGTGTGTGATTCCGTGTGCAGACCTCATGTGCCCTCCGGGTCGGATTGGCAGGCAGGTCCCCGTTTAGGCAATGTGTGACTCTGTTTACGCGATGTGGATAATGGCAGTGCCCACCCGACCTTTATTTTATTGCCTCTGCCCTGTTGGTGGCAGACTGGATTGAACCTCAGCTCTGCCCCTAAGTAGCTGCGTGGCTTTTCAGTCCTTGTGCCTCAGTTTCTAGGATTGTAAAATGGAAATAACAGCCCTGTATCTTAGAGTCATGGAGAAAGTTAAATGAGTAAACGCCCCCAAATACCATTCTTGTGATAAAGTCACAGTACGCCCAGTTTTTACCAGTTCCTGTCAATCTGAGGAACATCTCAGTTTCAAATGATTATGACATGATTCTCAGTAAATTCTCAGATGGCGGAATTATCCTGATAAAAATGTAGATTGGGGCCCAGCAGGTGGTGTGGTGGTTAAGGCACTCGACTCCCACATGGCCAACTGTGGTTCAAGTCCTGGACTCGGATGCTTGAAACTCATTCCAGGTGTGTGTGTGTGTGTGTGTGTGTATGTGTGTGTGCCCAAAATCCCGAAAGGAGCATAGAGGAGAAGGAATTATATTGTGGCCATCCCCCTTAGGGGGTGATTTCTCACTTTCCCTCTTGCTGTCTCTCTAACAACAACAACAAAAAAACTAGGTCTGATCTCAGCAGTCCTGGTCAGGACTGTCCAGGGGTTCCTCATCATCTGCATTTGATAGATGAGGAATTGAGTTCAGAACAACTTTAGGGGGCACCTGTTAACTCTGGCCTTGTGTTTGGGGTATCAGGGAATCAGCCTCCCCCAGAGGTGGTTGAGAACCCACACTGCACAGCACCTAGGTGGACGCCAGGAAGGAAGTCAGGTCCAGGTCTGCTGCTCCTGGCTCCTCAAATGGAAACGTTGTCACCCCTGAACCGACAAAGCGAAGGGCCACGATGCTACAGCACAGTCACCAGTCGGTGAGACTGTGAGCCATGCAAATGGGACACTATTGCTATTACCATTATTATTTTAAAGTTATTTTCCAGAGAGACGGAGACAGCATTCCTAACGGGTCCTCCCAGTGAGCTCTGCCCCGGTCTCAACCAGCCCAGATCACCGGCACACACATCCGGCTTGGTCAAGGAGGATGCAAACCCAGGCTCCTTCCCACGTGGGTCCAGACATGTTACCGTTGCACCACCTCCTGGCCCCTGCAAAAAGGATGTTGTGTTCGCGCTGTCTGTTGTCCTGGACTGAGAGCTTTCCTTCATCTAGGTGGCTGGCTGAAAGCCGACCTGGAGTAGAGGAGAAACGGCCTGTGGTTTATTAGACTTGGCCCCCAATAGCACTCCCTTCCTCATTACTACCAAGAAAAGAGTTTCAGGGCGCCCGCGAGTTGGGAACACATGGACCATCTCTGCACTTCTTTGGGATCCGTGAGTTGACCTATTGTGCCAGCCTGGGAGAGCTGTCGTGGGTAAGCTCGCTTTTCACATGTGCAGTTTCTACCTCTTCCCCAGGCCAGGAGGGTGGGACTGGGTGTTAATGAGCAGTTCCTGGGTGGCTGGCGCCTCCTTGGTTGCTGTCGTTTATTTAGCTCCTGCTGCATGCTGGACTCTAACTGTGCAGCAGGTTGTGACTTACTTAATCTTCCTGGCAAATCCTTTGAGGTGACTGCTGTGATCATTTGATAGCAGTGGGGATCGAGGCACAGATATGTTTAAGATGGGTCTTGCAGTGCCTCCGCATCCCAGATGGACTGCAGGTATTGCCATGTCTGCTGGTTTTATAGGCAGCGTCTCACTGTGCTGCCCAGCTAGCCTCAAGTTTGAGATGCCCCTGCCTCAGGCTCTCAGGTTGCTGGGATTACAGGTGCATACCACTGTTCCCAGCCGGGATGTTGGTCCAGGAATTCAACCTGGGCCTCCACATGATCCCAGACCGTGGCGCAGTGTTTTAGCATCATACACCACGGTAGCTGCGTCCAGTTTGTTCTTCATTGATTTTTTATTTTGAGGGCTTGTGTGCTTACCAGAAGGAGGCATATAGAGACAGAGGGAGAGGAGAACATCCCACGTAAGAAATGGTCACGCTGCAATTTTTTCTCCTCCACCTCTGCTTCCTTTTGAGATTTTAGGCCTGTACGCACATGTGCCTGGCATGTTTCTCAAGTCTGTGAGTCCAGGACTTGAACTGTGGGGTCTGCCATATGGGATTGGGCCACCTCACCTGAGGACGTGGAGTCAACTAACTGTATATGTAATTTTTTTTTTAAGTGATTTTTGTCATAAGGTACCTGTGCTAACCAGAAAGACAGAGAGAGACAGAGAAACAAAAAGCAAGAAATCACCTCCCAGGGGGATGGGCACCCATAATCCCTTCGCCTCCATTCTCCCCTTGGGATCTTGGGCATGTACACACATGTGCCCCATTTGAATTTAAGACACCAGGTCCAGGATTAGAACTGCTATCGACTGTGTGGAAGTCCAGCAATGTTAATTACTGGTCCCTGTATATGTAAATTTTTTAATTGTGATAAAATTTACCACTCTAACCATTTTTAGCTGTATAATTCAGTGGCACTAAGTAAGGACATTGTTCTGCAACCATTACCACATCCATCTTCGGGATTTTCTTTCATTATTTCCACCTAAAACTCTGTACCTTTTTTTTTTTTTTTTTCTTTTTGAGAGGTTTTTGCTATAGGGCACATGCGCTCACCAGATAGACAGAGAGAAACAGAGAGACAGAAAGCGAGAAATCACTCCCCAGGGGGGATGGCCACGCTGCAGTCCCTTCTCCTCCATTCTCCTCTTGGGATCTTGGGCACGCACGCACACGCACCCGGCGTGAGTTTTAAGCCACCAGGTCCGGGACGTGAACCGCGGTCGACTACATGGGTAGTCCAGCGACATAGCCATTACGCTAACTACTGGTCCCAAAACTCTGTACCTTTTAATACTAACTGCCTGTTTCTCTTCCCCCAGCTTCTTGTAACTGCCGTTTTATTTTTGCCTTATTAAGAAGGCTGGACACTAGTGAAATAAAATTATTTGAAGCCAGGGTTTAGGACAAATAGCCCAGATGAGCAAAAAAACTTTTTAAAAAATATTTACTCATTCATTTATTTTTAATTTGACCAGAGAGAGAGAGAGAGAGAGAGAGAGAGAGAGAGAGAAAGCAAGCCACCAGGCCTGGGACTTGAACCGTAGGTCATGTGGGAGTATCCAGTGCCTTAACCACTACAACACTCGCTGGTTCCCCCACCCCCCCCCCCTTTTTTTTTTTTAATAGATTTTTGCTATAGAACATGTAAGCTCACCAGAGAGAGAGAGAGACAGAAAGATAGAAAATGAGAAATTGCCCCCTGGTAGGGATGGTTGTGCCACAGTCCCCTCTCCTTTACATTCCTGCTGGGATTCTGGACAAGCATGCACATGTGCCCCTTGTGTTTCAGGGCTGGGTCCGGGGCTCAAACAGGGTCTCCGCTAGAACTGCAGTCGACCATGTGGGAATCCAGCCCTTTAACCACAGCACCACCTGCTGGCTGCGAGATGATCCAATTTCTCGTTTCCCATACGTGCGGTCTTTGAAATGGATACCGAGAAAGATGGTTTATATAACAAAGAGAAGAGCAAGAACACGGAGATTATAAGTCATCAGGAATTTACATTGGTTCATTTAAAATAATGTAGGTGATTGATTGGCTACACCTTATTCTTTACGTCAGAAACTCAAGAACTCTGAGGAGAAGAAAGGATGGGGGTGGGACCAGCAGTTGGCATAATGGCTATGTCTCTGGACTCCCATGTACTCGACCACGGTTTGAGTCCCGGACCTGGTAGCTTAAACTCACACCAGGCGCGTGTGCGTGCGTGCCCAAGATCCCGAGAGGAGAATGGAGGAGAAGGGATTGCGGCATGGCTATCCCCCTCGGTGGGTGATTTCTTGCTTTCTGTCTCTCTGTCTTTCTCTGTCTTTCTGGCGAGCGCATGCACTCTATAGAAAAACCTCTCCAAAAAACAAAGGATGGGGATTACACTGTAAAGTCTGTAATCCTCTTGCATCATCACAGCGTGTTTACTGTGAATGAAAGCATGCCTTTTTGGGCGTAAGGCTGCTGGGTGTGGGACACCACCGAAGCCCCTGCTTCTGCTTTACGGAGGCCTTTCAGAGTGAAATGGACCTTGTATTCCACAGACTGCTCTGAACTGCTTTTCTTCTGTCTCTGTGAATCTGGCCACTCTAGATACTCATATGAGGCATTAGTCCTTTTGTGACTGGCTTATTTTAGTTACCATAATGTTTTTGAGATGCATCACTCTTTTTCAAGATAGATTTTTTTTTTTCTGCATACCACATTTTTTCCATTCATCTCTCTGTGGACATTTGTTTTTTTCCTACCTTTTGGCTATTGTGAATAATTCAGTTATGAACGTGGATACACAGGTATTTCCAATTTATATGGTAATTCTGTGTCCGATTTTGGGAAGGAATCACCATGCTGTTTTCCATAGTAGCTACATAATTCCATATTTCTATCAGCAATACACTAGCCTTCCTATTTTTCACATTTAGTAATTGTTGTTTTCTGTTTTTCTTTTTTTAAAAAATATTTAGTAGCCATTCTAGTATGTTTGAACTAATATTGTGGTAGGCAGTTAGTTAGCCATGAGACAAAAGCCAAAGGCTCACCTAGCCCCGGGCACCAGGAGGGCGAGGCAGTTTGCCATCTCCCTTCCTTGGGGCCTGAGGGAAGCATACAGGGATGATTCTTAGATTTTTCTCTTATCAAAAAGACCCAACCAGCATTTTGGTCAACACCCTAATCCCCAAGTAAGGGTTTTTGGTCTACGCCCTAATTCCCACCAGGTCAACGCCCTAATTCCCACTAGGACGATGAATTAATTAGGTAGTGTAATTAAACAGCCTGGCTCACACTGGGCATGAGGAATAAGGTAATCAAACTCCTCATTCCTTACCCGTGAGAGAAGTACCCAAGCGCGGAGACAACGCGTGGATTCTGTTTCAAGCGAAGGACATAGGTAGTATGGCAGACCTCCCACCAATAAATATTCATGATCACCTCTAATAATAAAAGTAACAATTAACCAGTATCAAGTACAGTTGCCACCTGGCAATCTGCCCGCCCAAGAGCCTTTTTGGGTGTACTTTCCTTTCCTATTAAACCATCTCTTCTACCTACTTCATTCGTGGTTGCAGTTTGATTTTGCACCTAGGGACAGTTCTCTAATTTTAGTGATCTGGACCCAAAGAGTCAAGGACATCACAACGCAGCTCCACATTCTCCTATCTGTCAACAGTATCTCTTATCTCTTTGTGGTTTTGATTTGTGTTTCTCTAATGATTATGATGTTGACATCTCTCTCTCTCTCTCTCTCTCTCTCTCTCTCTCTCTTTTTTTTTTTTTTTTAAAGGTTTTTTTCTATAGGGTGTGATCACTTGCTGGAGAGAGACAGAAAGAGACAGTAAGAAGGAAAGTGAGAATTCACCCTCGGGGGGATGACCACACCATAATCCCTTCTCCTTCATTCTCTTGGGATTTGGGGCATGCACATACATGCATTTTGTGTAATTTTCAAGCCTCTGATCCGGAACGCAAATTGCGATAGGCTTTGTGGGAGTCCAGCACCTTAACCACCATATCACCTGCTGGCCCCTATGTCGGCATCTTCTTATGTGCTTTTTGGTCACTGAGTCTCCTTTGGAGAAATTTTTGTTGTTGAATTGTAGGAATACTTTATGTGTTCTGGGTATCAATCCCTTTTCAGGTATTTTCTTGCAGATATGTGCTCCCCCATTCTGTGGGTTATCTTTTCACTTGCTTGAGTGTGTCCTTTGATTCACACAGGTTTTCAGTTTTGATGATGTCTCACTTACCTAATTTTTCCTTTGTTGCCTGTGCTTTTGGTGTGAGTCACACACATTTTGGGACACTCAGCCAAGGCCATCATACCAGAGTGGCAGAGTGTAAGTCTTGACCACTTGGCTGTTCTACCGCAGGTCTTCATCTCCTGATATTGGAGGCCATGCTGACCCTGTGCTGGGGCTTCCTGCAGCTGCTACTGGTGTTAACTTGTCGGCCCTTCAGCAGTCCTAACAGGTGGGTGCGGCCCCCCCCCCCGCCCCCATTTTGCAGATATGGAGGGGAGCATCCAGCCCTCTTGTACCTGAGGAGATTCAGCAAGGGGCAGGGCCACTGTGCACTGACCCTGGAAATTCCACTGTATCACATCATCTTCCACGGGGTCTCCTTCAGGGGATTTGAGCTGCCAGTAAAATAAATAGCTAGTAAACATTTGGGGGATGATTGAATCTGTGAGTGAATTTCATGTTGCTTCAGCCTTTAATTCATTATATGTTGTTGATGCCTACAAAATAACAGATGTCACTTACAGACCCGTCATGAGGCATAACAGTAGATGAACACCAAGAGCCCTTAACCCTGCTTATGAGCTCGATGCAACTTGAACTGCATCATCTTTTCCATCTTCCTCACCCCTTACACCCCAGTGCTCTTCCCCAGAGGTGGCCTTAGTTGAATAAACAAAAATAGGAAAGATGTCCAATACACATGAATATCCCTAAGTACTCTGCTACTTCTTTTTCCTTCTTGGGAGCTTTGCAAAAATTCCATCCTATTGCAGCGCATTTGGCTCTTGGCGACGTGTTGCTAAGTCCCTGTTGACCCCTGTAGGGTGGTTTATTTTTCACTGCTCATCTAGCCCACTGTGTGAACAGACCACAGGTCACTTATCTGTTCTCCGAGGACACGAGAGTAGTTGGTATGTAAGTTTTTTTCTCTGCCATACAAGCACGTCTGTGGTGGGGTGCTTGTATGCAGGGCCCCATGTGCTGGAGTTCCTGGGATCTCTAGCTAGGCCCCAGTTCTGCTTTTGGATTTTTCTGGGATCCTAGACTCAAAATTGGAAGGGACTTCTTTGGCCAAGTATATCACCCTCACTGATGATCTAAACATGTACCTACTGCATTTGGAGGAGGTACATGAGGTACCTCATGGAGGTAGGAGGCATGAGGTCACTCCTGCCTTTGCCTCATTCGGTTGCTAAACTTGCTGTGCCATGAGCCTTGCTTGTCTCTGCCTCCTTTCCTGACCTGTGAATTAAGGATAAAGATGGGATTATTTTTTAAGGTTTACATGAGATAAGGGCATAGCAGTGATTTGTTTGGAGCTGGAGATAGTGACCTCTGAGTAAGTGCTCCCTGCAGTTGGTGGTGTCCCTGTGGATGTGCATGGGTCACTGGGCCTGCCTCAACTGATGCAGAGGCTGAACCAAAGACGAAGAGAAAAGTGGCTGTGGAAAGATGTGCAGAGGCAGTGGCGGTGGCGGGATTCAAACTCCCGTCAGCCTAGTATCCCCATAACGTGGGCTTGAGATGCCAGGCAGGCTCGAAGTCCAGCAGTATCCCTGCTTTCCAACGAGGTGATCTTGACCTGCCTATCTGGGATTTTCCTGTCTCTTTCTCATATCACTTCCCATTTTATGCATGGAATGTAGGAATGTAGGGTGTTTCTGCAGGTGGAAATGTGTCTATTTGCCAGAGAGCTTGAACACCCGCAGCCAAGATAAGCCTTTTAGAAACAGATAAACTGATTGCAGTTGAATAGAGGGGGCTTCCAAGAGGCCCTACCCTAACCTCATCCGGATGCCTCAGTGAAAAATAAATAGTTGCCTAATTATTGTGCAGCTGCAGCTTGCCACTGCAGGTTTAAGGCTCAGGTGATGGGAGGAGGAAATAGACAGGGCCCTCTTCCAGGAGAGGGGCCACTTCATCAGCAAGATTTCTTCATTCACTTATTACATCAGGCTCAGAGTATGGACTCAAAGCACCCAGGGCTCTGCCTGGTGCTTTGAATCATGCCGAACTTAGTACAATAGAGCACTGAAAGCCACAGGGAACTGTTTGCATGCATTAGAAGACAGTAAAGCCAACCGGACAGGAGCCCTGTGTGTTCCGACACTGTTGATTTCAGCTCCTCCCTGCCACATGAAAAGGTTGAGATCTGGGACCAGCAGTTAGCGTAATGGCTACATTGCTGGACACCCATGTAGTCGACTGCGGTTCGAATCCCGGACCCGGTGGCTTAAACTCACGCCGGGTGCGTGTGTGTGCGTGCCCAAGATCACGAAAGGAGAAAGGAGGAGAAGCGATTTGATTTCTCGCTTTCTGTCTCTCTTTTTCTGGCGAGTGCACCCTGTAGCAAAAACCTCTCCAAAAAAAAGCTGAGATCTCAGCAAGTTTCTTACTCTCTTGAGTCTCAGTGTCCTCATCTGAACAATAGAAGATACATAGAAACTATTAGACACTTTGTAAAGAGGACTAAATGAGACTCTGCACTCCTTTTTCCCCAGGACCTGCAGCTCAGTCAGCACTGGTTATTATGATCCAGCCGAAAGTCCGGGAGCCCCAGAATAGTCACAGAAGTGCAGAGTTTGTGGCACAAACGATGTCTGAGAAATAGTCGAATGAGCCACGTGTTAGTGCTGTATAGTTTGCAAACTTCATCTTCCTTCTTCCCAACTCTGGAGTCCTGGGATCCAGGCTTGAGTTCTAGCTCTGCAACATGACGCTTACTGCTTCTCTCCTTTTCAACCTGATTTGCTCTTCTGTAAACTCATGTTATTGCACATGTAAATAGCTCTAACTGGTCCCAGATCTTCTTCTGAGCAGTCTGCACCTGTGTATTTATTCCTTAACAACAGTCTAAACAATTGATGTTAGTTTCCATGGTTTATAGATGGGAAACTGAGGCAGAGAGAGAAGTAACTTCCCAAGGTTAACAGCTAAGCAGGAGCAGGGCCAGAGTCGAGACTTAAAGCCACACAACCTGATCCTAAGGTCTGTGTGTCTTAGCTGGTATTCTCTCTTGCCTGGAGGTGATCTGTATCTCCAGGCTTCCAGGCAGATTGACAGAGGTGTGCAATGCAGAAGAACCTGGGGCACTGGTAAACTTATTCATGGTCCCACAGGCTGCCCCCCAGGTAAACTGAAGTGGTAGGGGGGATTATGAGGCAGATACCCTTTGTCCTTGTAGTTCAGATGGTATCATCTGGTTCCATCTGGCAGCTCCAAGGATCATCCGCATTCTTTCTTTGGAATGTCACTGATGGAGCATGGGTCCAAGGGTGGGGCCAAGCCTTGGAGATTGAAGGCTTTGCCTTTTATAGAGATGTTCGTGATGTGGCGGTTATTGTGTGTTTTTCCCTGTGCTCCCCGTTCAGCCTGCGTAGGGACGAGTTCCAGTTGAGAAGATCAGCACAGGTTCATGACCTGCATCCACATCTTGGGAGACCTGGTCCACACTGGGGAACGTGCCCCTGTGCAGGATGAGACTTCAACAGCAAGAGCAGGTTAGGGACAGGCTCATTCCATTTGACGTAGTAGGTCGTGGGCCCAGGGAAACACACATACCCTTCCAGTCAGGAAACCGATGGCTGCAAAGTCACACCCCTTCTCCCCAAATTGGCAGCGTGGTTTTCATTGGTGGAGTGATACACTATCCTTTTTAAAGATGGGAATGTTGCCCCGCTGTTGAGTGATTTAAACTGCAGATGTTTCTCAGCCCAGGAAGCAGAGAAGAATATGTGATGGGATCTCCCGATGTGCAGAATGGCTCATTAGGTTTCAGTGACCGCCTACAGTCCCCTGGGGAAGTAGAGTATCCCTCCAGGGAAGGAGGCACTCATTCGCTAGTATGTCTGAGTGAAGAATTAGCAAGTGGGGTGTAAGTGAAGATCAGGGAACTTGGTTTGCAAGCAGGAGACCTGAGTCATGTTCTTTAATATCCATCACCTAGAGTCCTGGCTGTGTGATTTTGGGATGAGCAGTGGACCTCTCTGGGCCTCAGTTTCTGATACTGTCAACTGTGACACTTTCTGAGAGCTGTAGGAAGCACTGTTCTCTGGTGTAACCTGAAAGGGACTGTAGACATGCTAGCTTTCATGATCTATGACAGGTTGTTAAACCAAATCTGATAATGAGAGGTTAAGTCCATCCTCATTTTGAATGTGGGGATGCTGGGCCCCCAAGAAGTTGGCGCTGTTCAAGCTATAGACAGATCTGTGCTGTCAGGCATTTATTTATTTATTTATTTAAATTTGACGAGAGAGAGAGAGAGAGAGAGAGAGAGAGAGAAAGTAAGAAAGCAAACCACCAGATCCGAGACTTGAACTGCTGTCGGCCATGTGGGAGTCCAGCACCCTTAACCGCCATGCCACCTGGTGGCCCCACACATATGGCTTTTTTTTTTTTTTTTTTTGGGAGAGGTTTTTTTTTTTTTTTCACTATAGGGCGCGTGCGCTTGCCAGACAGACAGAGAGAGACATAGAGACAGAAAGCGAGAAATCACCCCCCAGGGGGGATGGCCACGCCGCAATCCCTTCTCCTCCATTCTCCTCTCGGGATCTTGGGCACGCACGCACACGCGCCTGGCGTGAGTTGTAAGCCACCGGGTCCGAGACGCGAACCGCGGTTGACTACGTGGGAGTCCAGCGACATAGCCATTACACTAACTGCTGGTTCCCACATATGGCTTTTGAACACTTAAAATATGGGGCCATCTGGACCAGCCAGTGGTGTGGTGGTTAAGGCGACTAGATCCACGCCAGGTACATGTGTGCTTGTGTCCAAAATCCCGAAAGGAAGGACCAGGTGGCAAAGAAGAGATTGCAGCAAGGCTGTTCCTTATGGGGGATGCTTTCTCACTTTCTGTCTCTGTCTCAGCTGAGCACATGTGCCCTCTGGCAAAAAATTACAACAGTAACAATAACAATGTATGGAAACGTCCATATTTGAAATGTGTTGTGTGTGTAAAATGCACACCAGGTTTTCAAGACTTGGTTCTTAAAAAAAAAAATGTACACTATCTTTAAATTTTTTAAAATATTAATTACATGCTTAAAGTTTTTTCTGTATTGATTACATGTTGAAATGATGATTGGATATACTAGAGTTAATAAAATATTAACATTAGTTTTATCTTTTTATTTTTCTTCTAATTTTTGTTGTAAGTTTCTATAGGGCATGTGTGTTTGCCAGAGACAGGAAGAGAGAGAGGGAAAGTGAGAACGTACACCCACTGGGGGATGGGCCTGCATGCACATGCGCCCGGTGTGTTTTTCAGGCTGTCCGGTCTGGGGCTCCATGAAATGATCAGCGCTGTGGGATCTAGCTACCTGAACCAATATGCCACCACGGGCCCCACCCTGTTATTGTTTTAAATGTGGCTATGAGGTACTCTAGGATTACTTTTGTGGCTTGCATTATATGTCTATGGAACGTGCCGAGCTAAGCCATGACACCAGGGGCGGACTTCAGAGTTGTGCAGTGTCCAATCTGTGCAGCTCTGTGTGGCAGGCCTACCAGGTCACATCAGACTGCCTGGGTTTGAGTCCTGGACCAGCACTGATTAGTTATGTGACATTGGGTAAGCTGTTTAACTTCTCAGAGTATCAGTTGTCCTGTCTGTAAAACGAGTATTGTTGGGGCTGGCAGGTGGCATGGTAGTTAAAGGCATTGGACTCCCACGTGGCCGACCATGGTTTGAGTCCTGGCTCGCTTTCTCACTTTCCCTCTCTTTTTCTTTCTCTGATCAAACTGGAAAGTAATCATCATAATAAATAAAGTTAAGTAAGATCATTCTTTTTAAAAAATTAGCATTGTCACAGTACCAACTTCATAGAGTTGTTGTAAGGATTGAAGTTTAAGCCACTGGGTCCGGGACTCGAACCGCCGTCGACTGCGTGGGAGTCCAGTGACACAGCCATTACGCTAAATGCTGGTCCCTTGTTTTTTATGAATGAATAGTATTCCATTGAGTATATGTGCCACAGTTTTTCTAACCATTCATCAGTTCATGGGCATTTAGGTTGTTTCCATGACTTAGCAATTGTGAAAAGTGCCGCAATAAACATTGATGTGCAAGCACTTTTCCGATTAAGTATTCTTCTGTCCTTCGGGTAGATACCAAGGAGTGGGATTGCTGGATCATATGGTAGTTCTATTTGTAGATTTTGGAGGAACCTGATGTGATTTTCAAACTGCCAGGTCTGGGACTTGAATTGTGGTCTGCCATGTGGGAGTCCAACGCCTTAGCCACCACATCACCTGCTGGCTCCTAAATCTCACTTTTTTTTTTTTTTTTCTGCTATAGGGTGCGTGCGCTTGCCAGACAGACAGAGAGAGACATAGAGACAGAAAGCGAGAAATCACCCCCCAGGGGGGATGGTCATGCCTCAATCCCTTCTCCTCCATTCTCCTCTCAGGATCTTGGGCATGCATGCACACGTGCCCGGCGTGAGTTCTAAGCCACCGGGTCCGGGACACGAACTGCGGTTGGCTACGTGGGAGTCCAGCGACATAGCCATTACGCTAACTTTTGGTTCCCCTAAATCTCACTTTAATACAACACAGTGATATCACATCATGAGGAAGCGGGAACATGGGTATGTCTCTTGGTCTTATTCCCTCTCTTAATACGCCCGTTAGGAATTAGTCATAGGGGCCCCACCCTGGTCACTTAATCACTCCAAAGGCCTCAACTTTAGATACCATGATGGTATTAAGTTTTTTAACCTTAATCTTGTCAGGACCAAAGCTCAATACATGAATTTGGGGAGGATACAAACCATAACAGATGGTGACTGACTACTTTGGAATTTCTGCTCCCATTGGTGGTATGAAGGACCATCTCTCTCATCTCACACACCCACACGCTCACACTTGTACCCACTCACGCAGCACACGTGAACCAATTAGATATGGAAGAACGCATCAGGAAAATGCAGCAGTGGCAGATGAGAGCCTGGCCGCAGGATCTAACGCTTGCCTGGGCCATCCTTGCCCCCTTTGATGGCCTCCCCATCTGCACAGGGCCTCCCTGCTTTGCCCCAGCCCTGAGCCCTAGACACCCACCCCTGGTCTCCAGCCGCTGACTGCCCCTGTGTTCATCCCTCTGGGGTGGCCTGTATGAGGAGCCATGACCTGACTGAGCAGCCATGACACTGGGACCTTGGCCTTTTCCTAGCCATCCCCTCCCCAGCCCAGGCGGCAGAGGGGAGCTCCTTCGAACCAAGGCCTGTTCCAAGAATTTCAGGGCCACTGTCTTGAATGGCTGCCTTGAGCTGCTCCCCACAGTCCTGAGTGCAGAGTCGGCAGCTTCCTAGGAAAACCTCTTCCTTGCCTTTCTGGCACAGGGGGTGAATTCCCTGCTCCTCCTGAGCCCGGGTCTCGGGTCATTTCAGTTGATTCCTGCCATCTTGCGTGACGGTCCCACCTGGGGCTGGGCAGGGACAAGAAACCTGAGACTCCATCTTCTTGGCTCTGGAAGCATTGATCCCCATCCTGGCCTGAAGTCCGTAGCCCTCGTTTCCCCCAACTCCCTTGTCACATGGAGTGAACCAGGACGTTCAGCCCAAACAGCCCGGTCTTCCTTCGGAGGCCATTTAGTTTGGTGGTGAACCATTTTTGTCCCCTACCAAATGACACGTTTTGTTTTGACATTCAAAATGAAAATAGCCATATTGATCCCATGGTGGGGTCAGAGGGAAGTGCACCTTTTCACTACTGGAATTATCTACTCTTTGGACAGACGACCCTGTGCTTTCTAGGGGCTCATACCTGGGCACGTTTCAGTCAAACTGAGCCAGCTCCCTGCTCTTTTCATTCTCAGAGTAGACGCCACCCCAAGAGCTTCTCACTGTTTATCTAGTGCCTCATGTAGATGAGGGAATCTGAGGCCCAGGCAGGAGTGACCTTCCTGAGGGAGGCTCATGAGTATCTGACAGTGATGTTAGTTGCAGTAACAATGACAATGACAACAGCAGTAAGAAAATGAATAACAAAAAGCAGCTGCTGCCAGAGTGGAAGCAGCTTCAGTTTTCAGCTGGGCTGGTGAGGCTCTGTCGCTTTTCTTCCTGGTAGCATGGGCCCTGTGGTGTTTGTATTTCTCCCTGGCCAGAGATGTATTTTGCTATTTAATGATAAAGCAAACAAGGCCTGTTTTTATCGAAGCTTTAGAAGACTTGTCGGACACCTCTCCACGGTGGCATTGGGAGCCAGGCTAGGCCAAATTTCTCTTTAAACATGAGAAAGAGGAACCTTAAGGACAGCCCGTCTCTGGGGAGTGAATGACTGCATTCATCCCGATCAAACTCAGGGAGTTTGTGAGAGGGTGATGCGTGTCCTCCCAGACTTGCCCTTGTATGTGTGTGCTGTGCCCAGTTTGTCTTCACTGGGAATGGAAAGCTGACAAGATGGGCTATTTTCTCCTGTTAAAAATAATTACACACCAGAAGCCATTCCAGGTTCCGCGCCTCAACCAGTTAAAGATTTTGGATCTTTTGCCCAGAATGCCTGTTCAGAAGGTAAGCTCGTTAGCATCTGAGCCAAGTGTAATAATAATGATTCAGGTCAGAGACTACAAAGGACTCTGTGATGAGCAAAAAATAATTATTGCATATTGCTTATAATAAAACTTTATATATGTGTTTTAAAATATCTATATATTTTTATGTTTATATGAGGTGGGGTGGTCCCAGCAACACAAATGTACATTGCAACTGTGGAATTAAGCCACCATGGCCTTGAAGTTTGTTCCTGAGGCTGTTGGTAGCCAGCTCCTGTCTCCCCGCTAACCAGAACTTCCCAGAAGCCCTGACAGAAGAGATGCCAGAGGCCTTTAAGGCAAGGAAGGCGTTCAGGTGTTGCTTCTCAGACCTCCATTTTTTTTTTTCTTTTAAATCATCTGTTCTATAAAAAGAGAGTGATTGCATATCCACCACACTGGATGATGGTTGGCTCTCGCCTCTGCCACTTATTAGTTCTGTGAACTTGAGCAAGGGGCATCTTATTTTTGTCTTTTGTCTTTTTCTTTTTTAAAAATTTGCTATAGGATGTGTATGCTCACTGGAGAGAGAAAGAGACCGAGTGAGAGAAAAGCGAGAAATCACCCCCCTGGACCATTGTCCTCTCGTGATTTTGGGCACTCGTGTACATGCGCCTGATGTGTTTTTCAAACTTCTGCGTCCAGGACTTGAACCATACAGTTGGCCATGTGGGATCCAGCCACCTTAACCACCCTGGGACCTTGACCTCCCTGGGACATCTCCTTTCTGACACTACACAAAGATTCTAAGGAAGAGTCTTTCTTTGCATCTTCTTGCTGCTGGTGGTTCCACCAACCTTGGCATTCCTTGGCTTGTGGTGGCACCATCCTAATTTCTGCTTCTGTCTTCGTTTGAAATCTGAGGGTACATGTGCTCACCAGAGAGAAAGACGGAGAGGGAGAAAGCACCCCTCAACAGGGCATCAGCGTGCCACAGTCTCTTCATTTCTCCATTCTGTCAGGATTTGGGGCATGTGTCCACATGTGCCTGGCATGTTTTTCAAACCGCTGGGGCTGGAATTTGAACCACATTTGTATATGTGGGTTCTGGTTCCCTTAACCACTAGGCCACAGGCCTGAAACATTGCCTCTTCTTTACATGGCTTTTCCCCTCTGTGTCCTCTACTTGTCTGATAAGGATATTAGTCATTGGATTTAGGGCCCACCCTGATCTAGAATGATCTCATCTTTTTTCTTGAAATTCACAGATAGAAGAGAGAGACACACCCTACCCTTGACAATGTCTTGTCCCTATAATCCCCTTTCCACAGCCACCCAGCTCATCAGGATCTTGGACATGCACGTACCTCGTGTGTTTTATATTGGCCAGGTGTGGGACCTGGACCTGCTGTGGACCATGTGCTTTTAGCATTGCAGTTCGGTATGCTGCCGGCTGTGCCACCAGGCTGGGCCTGACCTCATCTCGGCTTAACTAGTTACCCTTGTGAAGACCCTATTTCCAGGAAGTTCTAAGTCAGTCATGAACTTGAGGGAGACATTAATTAACCCAGAATGTATGCCTAACATCTTACGGTAGGAAACATCCAAGCAGGTGACAACGTTGGGTATTTTTATGATTGCCACCAGAGGTGTGGATAGGTATTTCTCAAATAGGATGGGAGCAAACTTGGTTATTTGAAGAACAGAAGCCCCAGATGACAGGAGTAGAGTTGGGGGTATGGTTGGGTTGGCAGTTGAAGAGGAGGCAGGGATGAGATGCGGCAGCTTGCTGTGTGGAGGGAGAGGTGGGGTGGATACTGGGGAGACCACAGTGCTTTGGAGTAGGAGAGAGTGGTGGTGGCCTGGGCTGGGTGGTAGCTAAGCAAGTGGAGAGAGGTTGGATTTCCAATGTATTTGGGCTGTAGTGCCAGTGCAGATTGGTCATGGATTGGATATGGAGGGTGAAGAAAGAGGGGAAGCAAAGCTGATGTGCAAGTTTTTAGCTGGGTGGACGGTGATGTCTTGAATGAAGATGGGGTGTAGATCTCAGAGTAGGAGTTCCGTTTGGAATGATAAGTTAGATGCCCAGGTGGGTATGTCTAGTGGATATTTATACAGTGAGCCTGGGACTTGGACGGTCACGGTGGGAGAAGCATTTGGAAGACAGGCAGAAAGATGACAAAGGCAGAAGGTTTAAGTCGATGAGATGGCGCATGGGTAGAAAAGGGGAATAGGACTGACTATGGCCGTTAGTAGCAAGGGAGAAGTGGAGGCGCTGGAAGAAAGATCGGGGGGGGGGGGGGGAAGCAACTAGTGAGGTGGCAGACTAGGAGCCTGTGGAAGACAGGAGCCCAGAGAGGAGAAGAAGGAGGAGAGTCATTTGCAGTGTCGCTGAGAGGACACACGAAGAAGTGACTGCGGGTTCGGCAGCTCAGAGGTTGTGTTGAACCTGGTGAGGGTGTCTCATGGGAGCAACAGGAGGAAGTGAAAGAGATGGGGATTGCTGCCCTTGAATGTTGTTCTCTCTTGCTCTTTGGCCAGGCAAGACAATGTCCTGTCGATTTGCTTAAAAGTAAGGTTGGCATTAACATTGACCTTAGCCATTAGCTTGTCTGATTCTCAAAACCCAGCACCTTTGCAGAATAAGCTGGGCTCCTGTTCCCATTTTACAGATGAAGAAGCTGCAACTTAAAAAGGTCATGTAACGGGGCCAGCAAATGGCATATCGGTTATGTTGTTGGACTCACACATGGCTGACTGTGGTTTGAATCCCAGACCGGTAGCTTGAAAATCACTCGGGGCAGCATGTATGTGTGCATGCCCATGATCCTGGGAGGAGGGAGGAGAAGGGACTGTGGTGAGGCCATGCCCCTAGAGGATGATTTCTTACTTTCCCTCTCACCATCTCTGTTCCTCTCTCTCCCTGGAAAACACACATACCTTAAGGCAAAAAGAAAAAATATATCTTTTAAATAAAAAAGGTCATGTGGTTTTCTCAGGCTTTTTTTTTTTTTTTTTTTTTTTCCCCCCAAAAGTAAGAGTTCTGTGTCAGGCACTCCCATCACAACATAATCCCAATGTTTTGTGATTTTTATTTTTTCTGTTTGCCTAATTAGATTGTGAGCCCAGTAAGGAGGGGACTTTGGTGACAACCCTGTGTCCCCTGGGACAGAGGTAGCAAATGCACGGCACACTTGTCACTTGTCCCCTGGTGGTCAAGATCAGGCATCATTAGTTGAACAAGACCTTCTTTTCCTTTGAGCCTTGATTCAGCCTCAGAAGTCTCTACACAGCGTTCCAGACAGCCTGTCGGCCAGCTGACGAACACGCTGTCTCCACTGGACTCTGACTATAGCGCTGAGCACAGTGCCTGGTACACGACAGGGGCTCAGCCGGGGGCTTTTTGAACGCTTGAGTGAATGAGTGTTCTCTGAAATGCAGTGAGTGGGTTCTCTCTCACAAGAGTTCGTCAGATGGAACTTGGATTCATGCACAGACTGGATAAGGTAGAAAATTTTCGTACTGGGTAGACTGTCCAACTCTAAAATCGTTTGATGTTCATGATGGTTTTTAATGATCTGTAGTGTCTGGTAACATTCGGGAACAAAAGCCAAACCTTGTTGCACAGAATCCCTTTCCGCTTTCTCTTCTTTCCTACATATATAAGGGGACTTCAAAAAGTTCATGGGGAAAAAAGACATTACAATATGAGATCATTTTGGCACAAAAATGTGAGACGCACGCGTAGCTGCTTCATAATATGCGCTGTGCGTGACCACTGCTACAATTCCTTGTTGGTCCTCTTGGCTGCTTCTGGCCCTGGCGTCTGCCTTTCCAGGTCACCTTAGACACGGAATGTCACTTTGGTTGAAAGGGATGAGGAGAGCATGGAATGTTTAGGGTCTAAGAGGGCAAGTCCGACCCCGAGGCCTGTGAAGAGAGTGCCTTCATGACCTCTGCACATGGAGTCCTGGCTCTCCTACCTGCTGGCTGCAGAGAATCCCTTGGCCTTCTTGAGCCCAAGGGAATAAATGGGGAAACTCTCACCCAGGGTTGTGGGGAGATTCAGCTTAGTGGGCGAACAGACATCTCATATCTTTTCTCCTTTGAGGGCCTTGCCCCAGGCGCTGAAGGACTGCTGCATTCCTTCCCCCCTGGAGCAGGAATGTGCTGTGGTGGCCATAGCTGCTGGGACATTCCGGCTGCTCCTCCCTCCTGCTCCAGCGCCACTGGCTGGTCTTTCCAGCTCCCTTCTGCTGGCTTAGCCCGGTCCTCTCCACTTCCTCTAGGCTGACCTGGGCTGGCCTCAGTAAGAGGACATCGACCCCCATGGGCAAATTCTTTTCCAGAAATCACCTGGGAGGTCTCAGTGTCTTCCCTGCAGAGGTTTGGCCCTGCCTGGCCCTGGAGGGAAGGGCAGCTGGTTGGGGGGGGGGGGGGGCACACCTGCGTGCTGATTTGTCTCATCAGTCCAGTGCTTCTCAGAGCAGATGTCAGAATCACCTGGAGGCCTTGCCAACACCCAGAGGGTCAGGCCACTCCTGGAAGTTTAGGGTGAGGCCTGAGCACTGGTCTCTAACAAGGTCACAGGTGGCAAGTTAAGGACACTGCGCTTCATTTAGTTGCAGTTTTAGTTCATTCCCCTCCCAAACCCCCGCTGTCTTCTTGTTTGCCTTCCCAGTGCACCAGTGCAGACCACCGTCCCCTCACTGCCTGGTCCCTCTCCTTCCCTGTGGCCCCTTACAGCCTCTTGCATACATGTTAGCAGGCAAAGTCCCTTCAGCCTCCTTAAAACCTTCCCTAGCCTCCCACTGTAACTCCCTACTCTTTTTTTCTGTGTGTGTGACTTTATTTATTTATTTTGCTTTTTTCAGGCAGGGTCTCCCTGGGTTGTGATCCTCTGGTCTCAGGCTCCTGAGTGGCTGGGATTGCATCATGCATAACTGCACCCAGCTTTTTGAGATTAGGCTGGGAATTGAACCCGTGTCTCCCTTATGGCTTCGGCCTGCTGAGCTGCTACACCCTGTGTGTGCTACGGCAGCTGGGCTGCAGCTCCTCACTCTTGTGCAACCCTGAGCAGCCTGGCCCTGCTTGTCCCCCAGTCCTGGCTAGTCGGGGCTCCCGCTGTGCCCAATGCCCTGGTCTCTGGTCCATTCCTACAGCCTCCTCCTTGTGCCACAGGACCTTTGCACAGGCCGGTCACACGTCCTGGAGCACCCCACTCCCAGCTCTTTGGAAGGCTGGTTTCTTCTCATCTCAACTTTGATGTCACCTCAGACCTCCCATCTAATAGGCCCTGTCCCCAGGTTCCATATTCATTCTGTCATCAAGTGCCATTGATTTCCATTGTGGCACCAATCCCAGTCTGTTAACAAAAAGTAAATGATTTTGCTTCATGTTTTTGATGTTCCTTCTCTAGAAGATTAAAGCTGTGACTGTTCTTTGTGTCTTCTGGGAGGTTAGAGGATAGTTCATAAATGCCCTCAAGTGAAGGAAATGTGAACGCATGCTTGAATGCAGTCTGAAGGTCAGGCCACGGCTGAACCAAACTCTGCAGTGGTAACAATTGAAACCCATTCATTGTGAAAGAAAATGGACTCTCCTCTCTTGGAGCTGAGCAGAGCCAGACAGGTCCAGAGGCTGGGGGTGATAGCAATAGTGCTAACTGCTAGTAAGAACTAGGCCAGCTGGTGGCATGGTGGTTAAAGTGGCTGGATCCCACGTGGCCAACTGTACAGTCCGAATCCTGGACCCAGCAGCTTGAAGAACACATTGGGCCCATGTGTATGTGTGCCCAAAACCTCCAGAGGAGAAATAAATGATAAGGGACTGTGGCGTGGCCATCCCCTCATGGGAGTACTTTCTCTCTCTCTGTCTCTGTCCAGTGAGTGCATGTGACCTATGTAAGAATATGAAAAAAAGAACTTCCTGAGTGCTTGCAGTGTGTTGCACGCTCTGCTGTGTGTGTGTTAAGTCACGATCCCGTAGTCTTTGTTTTACGGAGGAGGAGGCTGAGACAGGGAGAGAATAAGAAATTTGCCCCACAGACAGCAAGCAAGCATGGATTCCGACCCGGGCATGTGACTTCAGAGGCCAAGGTTAACCCCTGCCTGTGCTGAGGGAGGCTGCTAGGGGCGGGGGGGAGTGGACTTGTCCCTTCTCTTGCTCGTTTTTGCACAGAGCTTCCGTGCCAGGTGGTACAATGAAGTCCTCTGGATGGATAGGCAGTGGCATTTTCTTTAGTTTTGTCATAGGATGCTTTTGCTTGCCAGAGAGACAGAGAAGGAAAGCTGGAAATCACCCCCCGGGAGAAAGGCCACACCACGGACCCCTCTCCTTCAGTCTCCTCGGAATTTGGGGTGTGCACGCACAGATGCCTGTTATGATTTTCGTGCTGCTGAGTTTGGGACTCAAGCCACTCAGTTGGTCATGCAGGATCCAAGCACTTAGTCTCCACACCACCTGCTGGTCCCTGGTATGGGTCGTTTGGGGTTACAGTTGACTTTCCACTGACCTGTCCCACACTGAAGAACAAGGAGTCAAGGGGCCAGCAGTTGGCGCAATGGCTATGTCGCTGGACTCCTATGTAGTCGACTGTGGCTTAAACTCATGCCGGGCGCGTGTACGTGTGTGCCCAAGATCCCGAGAGGAGAATGGAGGAGAAGGAATGATTTCTCGCTTTCTTTCTCTCTGTCTTTCTGGTGAGCGCACGCGCCCAATAGCAAAAACCTCTCCAAAAAAAAAAAAAAAAAAAAAAAAAAAAAAGAAAAAGAAAAAGAAAAAAGAAAAAAAGAACAAGGAGTCAAGGCTGAGAGCCACAGGTCTGAGGGTGAGTTGTTCCCTGGGCAAATGCACCGATGAACACCTCCCTCTCTCTTCGGCCACAGCTCCCCCTGGGTGCCCACAGAAGGGCCAGGGTGAGCGGTGCAGGAGTACATGAGTGGGAGAGCAGTCCTGTGGCTTGCCCACCCCAGCCTCACCAGCCAAAGGCTGCAGCCTTTAAAAAACCCAGAGGTGGTGGTACACTGTCGCTGACATTTTAGCATTTAAACATATATTCTTTTAAATACCAGAAACTAAGGGAACATTTTGAAACTTCATAATTGCTATGTGAACTATTGATCTTGGAAAATGTACTTTTGAAAAATTCCCTGGACTGGTAGTGTTTAGGAGGCTGTGGAGAGCTGTGATGTATATTTTTTTCTGTATAGATTTCTGGGTTATCCTTGTTACTTGTTTCATTTTATTAAAGAGAAATAGGGAACTAATATTTGAACCCTTCCTGCTTGCCGGACTAACTGCTTTTCCTTTCACTTTTGTGTCTATTATGGTGATCCTGGGAATTGGGGAGCATGGGTATTTTTCACAGGTGAGAAAACAGGTGTCAGAGAGGAACTAGCTCAGCTCATCATGAGGATTCGAACTCTACCCCGGTACACATGGCCTTTGTGCTGCCGTGTGTATGACTGGCCATGGGATAGCTTCCTGGCCTCTCTTTGCATGGGGTTGTGAATAGCAGACCTAGTTCTAAAGGAGCGGCTGTTTATGAATTTTAAAAAATACATGGGGCCAGCCAGCTCCATGATGCAGCAGGAACGTGCTGCTCAAGAGAGGCTGGACCCCACGTGGTGACTGTGGTTCAAATCCCAGGCTGGGCCCAAACATGCTGACTACGTGTGCAAATAGCCATTAGTCTGATCCACTGGGAGAATGGAGGAAGGAGACCATGGCGTGACCAGTCCCTGTGAAGGGTCCTCCCTGTCTTTCTTCCTCTCATCATATACTCTATGATGAATAAGCACAAAATCTATGCACACATAATATTTAGCCATCTATCATATCATAGTTTGCAGGTAAATGAGGTGGTCCTTTCCAGGGCAGTCGCCTTAGGAGGCTATGGACAGGGGTGCTCAGTGATGTTGAAAAGGTGTGGTTTGAAGTGTTGTCATTTGGAGGGCTGATGGAGAATTAAAGTGAGTGACTCATCTAAAACCAGGGGGGCCAAAAACAAGGTCTGATTCGGATAACAATAATAATAATAATAATAGGTTCTGTTTATTGTTCAGTACTACCAGGCACATGTGTTAGGTCAGTTCATTCACCTTACCTCATAATGACCCTGTATTCTAACTGCTATTGTCATCACCCCATTGTACAGGTGGAGATGCTGAGGCACAGAGAGGTCGACTAGCTCGGCCCAAGGTGACCAAATAATAAAAGGCACTGCTGGGATTTGAACCCAGATAGTGAGGCAGGCAGAGGGCACTAGAAACACCCAGATTGGACTCTCAGAGATTTTATGGCTCTGCTGAGGTGGGCTTAATGAAGTGACCCTGGACAGAGGTGTGGGAACGTCAAGGTCCCACAGTAATTCCCCCTCGGAACTCTGACCCCTTCCATACTCAGACCACTCCCACGGACTGAACCCAGAGGACAGTAGTGTGTTAGAGCCCCTGAGCTTCCTGGGCACAGAGCACACGGCAGAGGGCAAGTGGTGGTGGTGGTGGGGGGGGGCGACAGGAATGGCCCAGTGAGGAGGGCTGCATGGCTGGAGAGAAGGTAGGAGGTGGGGTGGGGAGGTGAGGGGGCCACCCCAACCAGGGCCTTTGGCTTCATTTGGGATGAGTGGGAAGCCAGTGGCGGTCTGAGTGGACATGTTTACACATCTCCTACCCTCAGGCGGACAGAGAACCCTTTATCTCCCCTCCCTAGGAGGAGGGCTGGGGGCCCCGAGCTGGCTCTGGGAGGAAAAGGGCCCTCTCCTTTGCCTGCTCTGGGTGAGACATCTGCCTGGACTACGTGCTGCCTGCCTGCCAGCCCATAAACGACAGGAAAGAGAAAGGAGCAGTGTGTCTCGAAAGAGGATATTCTGGAATGCTTGATAATCAGAGCCCATTGTAAAGTCATGTTTTGAGTTAGAGCATTTAAATCTTTGTTCCAGTGGAAAACTTTTACAGGCTGTCTCCGGCGAGCCTCAGATCCTGTTTGGATCTCCAAAGGCCTTAAAATAGTGTGGGATGCTGGGAGACGGCTCTGAAGGGGTGGGACCTGTGCTGGCTGCGCCGACCCCACCTTGGTGGGACCAGCCCTGGCCTTGGGGACGCCGCTGCTCTTATAACTGTGCTTCCGCAGAGCCGGGCACACAAACGCTTTCTTGTCTGGTTGGGTTCCCTGAAGAGGGTGGTACCGACTTGGCTTTGGTCACGCAGGAGGCTGGTCCAGCCCAGCCCAGGAATGAAAAGTTGGCTGGCATCTTCTCAGGTCAGACTGCAGCTGAGTCCTGCTGGTGAGCTGGTGGCCTTAGGATGCCCGGGGGGCAGAGGGGACGTTAGGGGAGAGTGTGCGAGGAGGGAAGCAGGGCTCAGCTCGGTAGGCTTGGGATTCCCTCTGGTTCTACTGCGACACCATGTCCCCAGGTGATGCAGGAAGCTCCTGCAGGAAGCAGTCCTCTTTTTTACCTCCGTGTGCCCCAGAGCTTGCTCTGGGGATAGATGTTTGGGGCACAGAGCTCGCCATCATGCCTTGGTCTTCATCTCTCTAAAATTGGGACAGCAAAGGCCCTTGAGGGGAAGGTGAGAAGCACTTGGCACCGGCCTGGCCCCAGTCCCTGCTCAGTAAATTCTCTTCCAGCTTAAGATCAGGGAGGCAGGTGCTACCAGCCCTGTTCACTATGAGGCCTGATTAGAGGTGAATGCCGTGACCGAGGTGGGATCTGTGGTGGAGCGAGTCCCCCTAGAGCTGTGCACTGCTCTCCTTGTGACAGGGCCGTACCCTGTCATCCAAACGAAGAGTGTACACCGGCTTTTTTATTTGCAAATGCACATCAATATATTTTTAGGTTTTATTAGTATTTGTTTTCATATTATTCTATTTTTATTTTATTGACAGTAATTGTTTTTTACTATTTATTTTTAAAAATTTTAAAGATGCTATATGACCCTTCACAAATTTTGTACAAGTGGTTTATCTTAAATCCTTGCAATTTTATACCTTCTCCAGCACTGTTTTATTAATATGGAGTTTTTAAGACAAAAGTTATCAACTTTTAAGACAAAAGTTGAAAAATAGTGTTACTCTGTGGGCTTTGGCACTGAATTTTTTGTCTCCTCACTCCTGCACAGCAATTCTGGACTCTAGGGAAAGGTCAGGTTTCTCCCAGACCCTGCCCTCCTGGAAGGTGATCCATAGCCCCCTGGACTGGACCTGGCTGGGCCAATACCAAAGCCAGCAGTGACCTGCGTGTGTGATTCTTCTGTCTCACTTCAGAAGAGACTGGGGTCATCTCCGAGCTGATAAGTCAGTCCAAGAATCAGCATCTTGGGAACCAGCAGTTAGCGTAATGGCTATGTCGCTGGATTCCCACGTAGTCGACTGCAGTTCGTGTCCCGGACCTGGTGGCTTAAAACTCACGCCGGGCGCGTGTGCGTGCGTGCCCAAGATCCCGAGAGGAGAATGGAGGAGAAGGGACTGCGGCATGACCATCCCCCCTGGGGGGTGATTTCTCGCTTTCTGTCTCTATGTCTGTCTCTGTCTGTCTGGCGAGCGCACACTCCCTATAGCAAAAATCTCTCAAAAAAAAAAAAAAAAAAAAAAAAAGAATCAGCATCTTGACCCAGCTTGGTCACCAGCAGTCATGGAGCCCCTCAGCTCTTCCACTCTGGAGACGGGCTCCGGGGACCTGCCCAGTTCCTGACTTCCTAGAATTTAGGTGAAGAGAGCAAGCAGCAGAGGACTGGAGGTCAGGGCCGAATCCTCTCTCTGGAACCTGCTTGGTGGATGCCTGGTGGGACCCTGGTTTCCTGGTCCGCAGAAGCCACCAGCAGGATCCTACAGGGTCATTGGGAGGATGCAGACAGGTGCTCCAGGTGGAGGAGGTCCATCATAGGCCAGGTACTGCATAGCAGACAGCTCTGGCGGAGACTTGCCTTTTTTGTATGTCCTGGCTGCCTGGGCAGGCTAGATGTCACATGTTTGTACAGTGGAACGGTACACAGACTCCTTGAGAGAGGCCCCTTTCTTTCTGTTGGGTCATCGGAAAAGTTGTGACATATGTTTTTTCTGTGTTTTTCTATGCAAAAATGTATCATGCCTTTTCTGATGACCTAATAGACAGTGACTTCTTGGCTATGCCTTCTGAAGCTGCTAAGTCCCTGGCAGGAGATGACTGGTATTCATGCTTTCATTGGGGAATTCCCTGATGTCTAAGTTATTGATACATGTCATTATTGGAAGGCTCTGCTTGCCTCTGGTAGCTGAATTTGGAGCCCCGTGAGTGGGAAGGCTACCTAGAGAAGGCAGTCCTGATTGTAGCCTCAGAACGTTCTGTAGTAACAAGTGTGATGCCGTTGGAGAGCACTGAGGCCACCATTACTTGAGCGTCTGCACATTTAGGGTGCAAATGGTGCACACACGCTGGTATTCCTCCTCCCCACTGCCCATAGAGCCAGATGAACTTCTCTTCCCATTCCTTTACAAGCTCCATGACCTTCTTGCAGCCTTTTAATCCTCTTTGCTTCTTAATGATGCAACTGGTGCCACCTCCCCTAGGAGGTCCTTCTTGACTTTCAGGCTTTAGGACAGACTCCCAGAGTCCACTGTGTTAACTGTAAACAGACTCCCTCTCATCCACTTGGATCAGAATGACTGTTGAGACTGAACTCATTGGGGGTGAACAAGTGTTTAAACATCTCAGTGCCTGGGACAGTGCCTATTTGATATAGTGTTTATGTAGGGTGTTGGTTATAGCAGTGAGAAAGGTGTCTTCAAGGAGCTGAGACTGGAGTTTATACCTTGGCATGGTATAGAAAGAGCGAGTGGAGGGAATGTGTTGTGGGAGAAGGAAGCCATTGGGAGGCTGAGGGAAAGTCTCCGTGTGAGTGCGGGGATGCCTGTTTCCTTGGAGGCAGTGGTCACAGGGAAGGGCTGGAGGGAGCTGAGCTGGTGGAGGGTATATAAAGCTGGATTGTTGATGCATTAATAGCCTGAGTTAAGAGTGTGTTTTTGCGTTTGTAGGGAGACCCACAAGGCTTTTGAGTAGACTTGTCAAGTTCAGATGGGCTCTTTGACAGGCTGGCAGAGGTATGGGAGAGAGAGTGAGTGCAGGGAGGAGAAGGGAGAGGAGGATTAACAGCATTTGAGAGCCTAGACTAGGTGTATGCTGGGAGGGAGAGGAATGGCAGGACAAAAATAGTATTTGAGTCTAGAAATGTGGGTGCACTAGCCCTGAACCTTAAGTGTACATGCAAGCAGACCCAACGTCATCATCCTCTACCTGCCATGGGGTTATGTGGTGATGTGACCCGGGGCACCCTGGAAGGTGGCAGGAGCATACATAATGCATCAGATCTGCAGATGAACTGCCCAGAGTATCTCTGGATTTGGGAATCATTCTTAGCAGACTTGAGATACTAGCAGAATGGAGTGTTCAAGGCCTGACAAGGATCTATGTGTGAGACAGATTTCTAAAGTCACTTATGATTTTCTCTTAGAGGAAAACTGAAGGAAGGTGACTCCTGGCTCTTGCAGCTGCACCTTCCTTCCAGCCTGCACTTTTTTTGAGAAGTTTTTGCTATAGGGCACATGCACTCACCAGAAAGACAGAGAGACAGAAAGCTAGAAATCACCCCCCGGGGGTATGGCCATGCTGCAATCCCTTTTCCTCCATTCTCTTCTTGGGATCTTGGGCACGCATGCACACGCGCCCGTGTGAGTTTAAGCCACCAGGTTTGGGACTCGAACCGCAGTCGACTATATGGGAGTCCAGTGATATAGCCATTACACCAACTGCTGGTCCCAGCCTGCACTTTTTAAAGGCCCACTGTCTCTAGGGTCCCAGGCAGGCTGCTACTGCCCCTGTCAACCTTAAGGCTGGGTAGCAGTTCTTTACCAGAGATGCCCAGGAGGATCGCCCACCAGGAGCTTTTTTCCGACTCCACATCTTAGACCTCAGCCAGTGCTGAAATGTGCTTTGAGAAGGCTCTTCTTGGGGTTGGAGGTCCCAAAGGCTCCAAACAAAGTGGTTTTCTATCATACATTTCATTTAAACCATTCATGACCTTCTCATGATTAGACTGGCATGGTAGGTTTTGGGGAGAAGACCACAGAGGCCAAATACCATTTCTCATGATGTCCTTTCAAGGGTACATACTATTGACATGACTTACACGAATCCCAGTTGAGTACCTCGACAAAATACTTTCCCAGTCCTCCTTTTACTGACAAAGGCAAGCTCTGGCACCCTAGAGACCTCAGAAAGGGCTGTGGAGCATCTGTGCCCAGGGTAGTCTACATAGCCTGGCAGAGGACATTATGCCCGCATGGTGGCAAAGGACCTCTGGGATGTGGCTGGGCACAGAGGGAGAGGGAGAGGAGGAGAGGCCTAGGGAGGAGTGATGGTCTTGGCCCGGTTCGGGGTGTGGGCCACATTGAAAAGAGGTTAGATACAGCAGAGGATCAGAACCCAGGGCCCTGAGTGTCTTGCAGAGCTTCCTGGACAAGGATGGCAAGGCATCTCGTTGCCTGTGCCAGCCCTGACTGGGAAGCTGCTGAGAGCCTTCTGTGCCCTGGCTGGGTAGGAAGAGCATGATCATGTGGAGCTGTCGAGGTCAGGGAGGGGGTTGAAGGCCGGCAGCAGATCCCCACAGACCTGGGACTCGAGGGTTTTCAGCCTGGCAGAGCTGGGCTAGGGCTGCAGCCACGCTCTTTCTGTACTTTTCCTTTTCTTTTTTTGAGAGAAATTTTTGCTATTAGGGTGTGCGTGCTCACCAGAGAGAGAGACACAGAGAGACAGAGAGACAGAGAGAGACAGAGACAGAAAGTGAGAAATCACAGACTAAAGGAGATGGCCACACCACAATCCCTTTCCTTCCTTCCCTTCCATTCTCCTCTTGGGACTTTGGGCATGCCACACACACAGGTGGTGTGAGTTTCAAACTAGCAGGTCTGGGACTTGAATTGTGGTCAGCCATGTGGGAATCCAGGAGTAAAACCACTATGCCACCTGATGGCCCCTTCTGTACTTTTTCTTAGACCCCAGAAGACCTTTACCCTATCAGCATTGCTATGGTGAGGTCAGGGCAGTTTGCCAATGGAGTACAAGTAAACCATGGGTTAAAAAAACAGCTTGCGGATCTCCTAGTCTCGCAGTTGTTGAAGATAAGCAGAACTTGCCTCCTGGCCTGGCTTCAGAACAAAGTGTTCCCTGCTGGTGGAAAGACTGGTTTTCAGTCCAATACAGGTAGGATCTTTAGAAATTTCTAGGGCCCTGTTGTCTCCACAAGGAAGCTGTCAGTACACTCCTGGCTGTGTCATCAAGGTAGAAGGGCACAGAAAAAGCACTTAAAAAGAAGAAAGGAGAATACACATGTGCCTATGCATGTGTGTGCACCTGTGTGCTGCTGTATAAATGTACATGTGTGTGTGCCTACGCCTGTGTTTGCCTCTGTCTCTGCATATGTGTGACCATATGCCTGTGCATGCACGTGCATGTGTGTGCACCTGTGCACATGTATGCCTGTGCATGTATGTGCACTTGTGGCTTTCTACGTGTGTGCATCTGTGGATGTGTGAATCTGTGCTTGCAGGTACACTTGTGTGGCCTTGCATGTGTGTGCTCATGCATGTGTGTGGGTGCCTGTGTATGTGGGTGCCAGGATAGGGAGCTGAGTGGGACTGGAAGCTTCCGGAAAGATCAGAGATCTCACTGGAGGGCAGCTAGGCTGAGGCACCTCCCTTTAAGAGAACCTCATGCTGGACATCTAGTTTACACTTTGGTAAGTAGACAGTTGTACTTTGGCATGGAAAAGTACATTTTATTTTGCATTTAAAGTTTCTTTCTTCCATGAGCAAAAGAGAGAGCAAGACAGAGAGACAGGCACTCCACAGGGTCCTGATGCCACAGTGCACCCCAGCCTCAGCCAGCCCTGAGTGCAGGAGATGAACCCAGAGCCTTCCCATGTACTCAGCCTAGTGGAGTGTTGTGATTTACCGCTGTGCCCCATCTGGCCCTGGAACCTTTGTTTTATTCTCTGTGATCTACAGCATTGGAAACTTGGTGGAAATGCAGGCCCTGAGCACTGCTGGGGGTACATCTTTATGCTTGTCACCATGACATTGCCCTTGACTCGGGTACCCTGAAAAAGACGACTAAGAGTAAAAATGACTGTTGCTTGTGTAGGGTACCAGATACAGTGATGGTGTGGACTCCTGCAGAGCCAGCTTTGCAGGTATTAAGGGAAGTCACTTTGCCTGTGGAACTCACAGGAGTCTTTAAAGCACAAAATTAGTGTCTACACAGAAGATTAAATAGCAAATTGCTATGTGGATTTTGTGCTTTGATCTCTTGTGTAGACTCTCATGGATAACCGTGGAAGTAATCAAGTCATAATCAGTGCCTTTGTCTTAAATTAAGAACATGCTGTGGCAGGTCTGTGGCCTGATGGTTAAGGCAGCTGGATCCTACATGAGCAGTTGCATGGTCCCAGTCCTGGACCCAGTGGCCCGACAAATACACCAGGAGCATAGCATGTGTACCCAAAATCCCATCAGGAGGGAAAAATGAAGAGGGGATTGCAGCATGACCATGCCCTATGAGGGGTGCTTTCTCATTTGTCTCCTTTCTCTTTCTCTCTGGTGAGCACATGCACCCTCTAACAAATAATAAAATAAAAATACTATTACAAAAAACCCTAAATATTTTTTTTGTTAAGACCAGTATGTAGAAGAAATCAGAACAAAACCAAAAACAGATGTGGAGAAACTTGATGTTAAATAAACTTTGGGTTGGGAACAGGCGACTAGGATGTTTTGCATACCTTCCTATTTGTCACTGTGACCTCCTTGTGAATGCTGCTCTAATTGACATGCTTGGTGGGTGCCCTTCTGAGATCGATGCTCTTGCTTTTTTGAGGGGTGCTGGGTGGTCGTGTGGTAAAGGGGAGGACTGTGAATTAGATAAGTCTGAGTTTCAAATGCAAACTCAGTCCTGAGCTGTGTGATCCGGCTACTAAATGCCAGAGGACCTACCTGGAAGTCCTTATCTGTATGGGGGTGATAATATGGTATAGGTTGAGTATCCCTTATCTCAAACCCTTGTGATCAGAAGTGTTTTGGATTTTTCCAGAGTTTGGAATAGCTGCATATCGTACACAATGAGATATCTAGGGGATGAGACTGAAGTCTAAACATGACATTCACTTATGTTTCACATGCACCTTATGCATACAACCTGAAAGCTGTTTTAGACCACATTTTTGAATGACAACATTTCTTTATTTCTTTTAAAAAAATTTTTTTTTATGTGCTAGAGGGTGCATATGTTCCCCAGAGAGAGACTGCACATGAGACAGAGGATTAAGAAACCATTTCCCGGGGAGGTTCATGCTGCAATCCCTTCTCTTCCATTCTCTTGGGATTGTGGGCATGCGCATAAGTGCCCTGCATTTTTTTTTATTTTTTTTTTTTTGGAGAGGTTTTTGCTATAGGGCGCGTGTGCTCGCCAGACAGACAGAGAGAGACAGAGACAGAAAGCGAGAAATCACCCCCCAGGGGGGATAGCCACGCCGCAATCCCTTCTCCTCCATTCTCCTCTTGGGATCTCGGGCACACGCGCCCGGCGTGAGTTTAAGCCACCGGGTCTGGGACGCAAACCGCGGTCGACTACGTGGGAGTCCAGCGTCCAGCGACATAGCAATTACGCTAACTGCTGGTCCCAGCGCCCTGCATTTTTCAAGCTGCTTAGTCTGGATACTCAAACCATGTGGTCAGCCATATGGGATCCTGCCACCTTAACCACCACACCACCAGCTCTCCTGCAACATTTTAAAAAGAATTTATTTATTTCTTCCACAAGAGTGAGAGAAAGACACAGAGATAGAGAGACAGAGAAGGAGCCCCCTTCCCCCCCTCCCCCGAAAATGAGGCCTTCTTGCTGTGAGCCATTTCTAGCCTGAGCTAGCCTGGATAACAGGTGTGCATGTGTGCCTGGCTTGCACAGAGAGGCCCTGGGATGCAAACCTGGGACCTTCCCATGTGGAGCCAGCATCCCAGGTCATTGCATTTTGCAGAGTTTTGACTGCGACTCATCCCACGAGGTCCAGTGTGGAGTTTCTGCTTGTGGCATCATGCTGGCACTCAAAAAGCTTTGGATTTTGGAGCATTTTGGATTTGAGGAGTTTGGATTAGGGGGTGTGTAAGCTGTCATATGCAGCTTTCAGGCTTTTGGTAAGAATTAGAGGAGAAATACATGAAAATGTATAGCCCAGAACCTGGCATCCAATTCATGGCATTGCCACTCAGTGATTCTCTGGATGTGGCCTCTCCTGCTACTGCTGTAAGATGCAGGTCAGAGTGGGCTATGGCCCTGTAGGTGTGCAGTGGGATTCACTTCGTCCCAGCCTTTGGTAAGGGTGGGTTTGGACCAGGGGACAGGGGTCAGCGCTGAGAGCTGACTGAGGCATGCACTTGTTCTGAGTCAGGTTGTTGAGGCTCCAGGCCATGGTTTCTCCAGGCAAGACTGAGGCTGGGACAAAGCATCTTCCTGGCACCTTGTGCTTTGTCCATGGGCTCCTGTGGCTTCAAGGGAGAAATCTGTTGAGTTGTTAGACAGGGTCTCCTGGACTGTGATCACCATCTCTACAACTCCCACCATCCTAGGTGTGATATGGGTGAGGTCCCGTAGGGAAGGGTTCCTCTCTAGATTTACATGGTCTGTAGCTCAAGCTGGCACTTCTCCAGAACGACGTTGAGCCGGTTGACCTGTCGTCTGGCCACCTGTGACTCTGGGTAACTTGTACCAAGGCTCAGAGGCAGTGGAGAGCGGCCTGGGTTTCAGGCTACAGGATTCCTGGAGCCGAGTCCCATTGGTGATCGCTGTGACGGATGGTGTTTACTTGGTGTGGAATCCCAGCAGGAACAGCAGGGAGCGCAGCTGGGACTGAGCGTGATTGCGGCTTCTGAGTGGCAGCTGGCATCATGGAACCGTGCTGTACTGACTCTGTGCCTGTTGTAAGAGACTGCAAGCCTGGTGGCTCACTGAAGATGCTTGGGTGTTTGATGAGCCAGGTGACAGTCCTTGTTGTCAGTAAGTTTGGGGTCCATGGATGAGCCATTTAAACCCTGCATGACATGTTATTCTGCCTTGGGGCAGGGGACAGTGAGTGTAGTGGTCAGTGCCTGGATACTGCCACCAGCCTGCGTGGGTTTGAATCCAGCTGGGTGATCAGGAGTAAGATGTTAGCCACACTGGGTCTCAGCTCTCTCATCTATAAAATGGGAAGTTGTAACAGTATGTGTTTCCCAGGACTGGAGTTTTAAATGAGTTAACGTAGGTAAAGTGAATAGCACAGTGCCTAGCATCCCAGAGAGATTACGGTCAGGATGAAGGGAGGTAGGGTCCTTGGCACTAACTATAGGCTGAGCTAACTCTGAGGTGAGACTGTTGGCCCTTTATTACTCGTTTTCTTTATTTCTTTCTAGAATTATTTTATTTTATTTATTGTTATTTAATTTGCTACAGAGCACACGTGCTTACCAGAAAGAGAGAGAGCAATGTGAGAAAACAAGTTACCAGGTCTGGGACTCGAACTGCAGTCGGCCATATGGGAATCCAGTGCCTTAAACACTACACCATCTGCCGGCTCCACTTTTCATTTTTAGTAATTTTATTGTGATTTCTAATTTACATATGAGAGGTGGGCATCGCTGTGTGGGCAGTGTGGTTTTTTCAGGGCATGTGTACGGTATACCATGATCTCATCAGGGAAGCAGGCATACCCACCAACTCCCACATCTGTGTTGTACGCATTTGAAATCTACTCTTCTGCTTATGTTAACATCTATGTTGAATTATCACCCGTGCTCTTTTTTTTTTTTTTTTTTTAAGAAAAGTGTTATTTATTTATTCTATGAGAGGGACACAGAGCGAGTAAGAGACAGAGAGACGGCACCAAAAATGAAGTCTTGCTGCCTCATCCAGCGCTGGCCTTCAGCCAGGCCCCGCTGTGGCACACCCATGTCCAGTGTGCTCAGGGAGGTCTCTGGGTACAAACCTGAAACCTCCCATGTGGGTCAGCCTCACAGGGCATCGTGTTTTACTGCCCTGCCGCCCTGACACTGTCCACCCTGCATCACCAAAGTTCTCTACTGGCCCTGTATTACGATCATGCTGCCTGTCCTGGTCCGTTCATCCCACCGCAGAGCAGCCTGGTGTCTACGATTCTACAAGTCCTGGCCACAGGTAAGGGCGTGTTCTGGTCACCTGGCTGCAGCCCTTAGACAGTGGGACCTGGGTTCTCTCTGCCTCTGTGGCATCTAGCACTGTGGCCAGCTGCCCTGTGAGCCCTGAGCACCACTCGGGCTGGCAGCCTGGCTGCTGGGAGAGCAAATGAGGCCCTCTCCCATGTGCAGATTGCAGATCAGGAGAAGTTGGACACCATGAGGTGGTGGTGCGTCTCCTATGGCCAAGAGAGTCTGTAGTCTGGAGCCTTGACATGATCAAGAAAGAGTGGGTCTTCCAGGACCCAGCTTTCAGGCGAGGAGGCAAAACTCTACCTCCCAAAGAACTAACTTAGCAGTAAGCAGTGGGGGAAGGAGGCGAGGGAATGTGAGGCGTGGAAGATCCCTGGAAGGCTGTCTGAAGAGGTGAAACATGAGCCACATAGGATTTAGAAGGAGAGATGGAGTGTGTGTGTGTGTGTGTGTGTGTGTGTACACGTGCGTGTGTGCACGCTTTTCTGGTAGAAGCACAGGGGAGGCGGCGGTAGTGACCCTGAAAGGGTCCTTAGCCCAGTCTGGTCACGGCAGAGGCTCTGTAAAGGTGTAGCGTGACCTTGAGTGCTGGGTTAAGTGATTGAGACTGAGCTCTGAAATACAATGAGAAATGGGAATGGGAGAAGAGGAAGAGGAAGGGAGGCAGGATGCTTTGTCTCTGAACATCACACAGAATAACTCACACCCCAGGTTACATCCCCCTCAGGCTGTGCTCCTGCCCTGCCATTTGCTGTCCTGCTTTTTCTTTTCTTGGCTTCTCTTTCCGGAGCCCCAGAAGCCACCAGCCTGGCAAGGAGGCCTGCTTGCATCCCAGCCATTTCCTGCCCCCGGGGGCTGCCCACCCACCTCTGACCCTGCTGGGCCTCTGAAGGATGATCTCACCCTGTAGCTGGGAAGCCAGGACCCCGTTTCCCGCCTGTTTATCCTGGCGCAGCGACAGAGCAGTCACGTGGCGCCTCTGGGATGCCAGCTGCATGAGTCTCCGGTAGTGGGCACATTCCTCAGGGCTGATGCGAGCCTGGCCCGCCTGGCATAGGACCCCGCTGCTCCTAGAGGCAGCTGGGGGTGTGAGGCAGGTTGGCTCTGTTCTGGGGCTGCTGAGTCATTGTTTGTGAGTCACGGGCACAGCCCTGCCTTTCACAGGGAGCCCTTTGTGGGCCCTCCGTGGCTTTCCTGCCTCTTGAAGCATGTAAAGGGCATTTGGCCCTCTCTGCCACTGGCCACCCAGAGGTCTCTTGTACCAGGATCACTTTACAACCTGTGCCTGGGTGCCAGGGACTCAGAGACTCAGTCCCCAAACCTCAGTTTTCCCCCTGGTACCCAGAATCCAGGCGGTCAGTTCAAGGCGGCAGCTGGGCAGCTGTGTTACAGGACAGGAGCCAGGACCCTGATTAAGCAAGCAGGGGCAGGGGTGAGCTGGGCAAGGTCCAGGAGGAGAAGGCTAGGTCGCGTGTCCTGGCAGGGCCACGGGAAGAGCAAAGGAGTCTCCTGACTTGGACATTTTGGGAGCATCATGAGATGACCTTGAGAATCCATCCACTCCTTACTCTGAGGGATCAGGTGCAAGAATCACCTGGCCATGTGCTCAGCATAAGTTGCTGCCTCTAGTTCCTGTTCCACGCGAAGACTAGCAATGTCCCTGTACCCTTTCATGGTGGAGGACACTGAGGGTCTAGTGGGAGAAGATCCTAACCCAGCCTTTGTGCTGGAAGGCAGCACATCTGGAATCTGACTCCAGACCTGTCTGACTCGGTTTACCTTTTCCAATGCCTCTCCCCATTCAGATTTCTCCCGTTCTCTCTCGGTTTTCTTTGGTTCTCCTGTTTGGCAGTTGGAATGTTCCCTAAAGATGGCAGCTAAAGGCAGTTCAGGAAGCCGGCTATTAAGGGGAAACAAAAGTGTCATTAGGAGTCCTGCTGTCATTGTGGATTGAGCCTGTTGCCAGGGTGAGGGGTGGGGGAAGCCTGGGGAGGTGGGGAAGGAGGGTCTGGGGAATGCAGGAGGCCTTGGCAGGGAGGACACTAAGGGTTTGTGTCTGTGGGTGGGCCTGGGGAGAGGCTGTGGTGTGAGGAAGTAAGTCCCTCCTTGACTCTGGTGGGAAACCTGTGTTGAGACCTGTCTGGCCTAGGAGAAGTCCTCTTCTCTTCTCTCTTGTCTTCTCCCCTCCCCTCCTGTCGCCTCCCCTCCTTTTCTTTGGGTTCAAGGTTCCCTGTACTCCTGTTGGGTGGGTGGTTGTGTGGGAGTCAGGAGCCACTTGTCTGTTCTATGAAGTAAGGAGGATGGTCTGGGACATTTCTAAAGCATAGCCCATCCCTCTTTGGGGACAGGAACTCTGGAGGGCAGGGGTGTGTGTGTGAGGGGATTGGAATCTGCATTTGTAATGGATTTACTGGGTGAGAATGGAGAGCACTTTCCCTCTTTCAACCCTGAGAATCAGGTAAATCCTCTAGTCTCTTCCTGCCTGGTGGTTGGGGGTGCCCCCAAACAGGCTGCTGGGGCTGAACTAGCTGCAGCAGGGTGGTGTTGGGCATGTTTGAAACAATTGTCCTTTGAATTAATCACTAATTTACACATATATTTATGACTTTACATAGAAATTGGAGCTTCTGGCTTTACTTGGGGGAGGGGGGAGGGTTAGAGGAGGTGGCAGGCTGGAGGTCCCACTCTTGTGTAGCCCTCCGGACTGGAGCTGAGAGGCAGCTGCCCCTTGTCCTGTGTGTTCCCCGCCACGATCCTGCCATCTCCAGAGTTTCCCACAGAGGCTATATGGCAGTTGTCATTTGTAATTGAGTTTATCCTGTTGTTTTCTATTTAGAAAAGAGTAACGTGGAATATTTCTTGTGTCAAAAGCAGAGCAAGAAAACAAACTTCTGTGTATTTCTAGGAAAATATGAATGGGCCAGCCGGTGGTGTGGAGGTTAAGGCAGCTGGATCCCACATGGTCAGCTGTCTGGTTCAAGCTCATACCCAGCAGCTTGAAAAACAAGCCGGGCACATGTGCATGCATGTCAAAAATCCCCAGAGGAGGGTAGAGAAGGGGTTGCAGTGTGGCCATCTCCCTGGGGGTGATTTCTCCCTCTCTCTCTTTTTCTGTCTCCAGTGAGACTGCACCCTATAGCCCCCCAAAAAGAGGAGGAAGACGGAGAAAAACAAGAGTGAACACTGGTGGAGAGTGTGAACACAAAGGGTTTATTGGGCAGCTGGGACAGTGTGGAAATGCCACTGAGTGTCCTGCAGAAGACTTTTGTAGGCACTTGCCTTGTAGCAGGTCCGGGAAGCCAAGTGCTTTCTTGTATTAATTTATTTAATCCTCAAAAACACAAACAAAACCTGAATGAAGTGGGAGTATTGCCATTGTCCCCATTTAACAAAGAGAGAATTAAGGTGTTCCGAGGGGCATAGTTGCGTGCCACCAAGGCCTAGCAGCTAGTCAGGAGCAAGGCCTGGAGTGTGTAACTTCTGGACTGGTATTCCTCTAACCACCACTGCTGGGGGAATTTGTGGCCCTCAGAATCACCAAACCCCTGCTAGGAAGAGCTGGATGTGCGCCATGTTTGATCCCACCCAAACCCCCATCTCACTCTGTAGTTTGGTTAACTGAAGCCGAGAAGTACAGCTTAGTCTAAGGTGATCAGAGAGTGCCTACCATGTGACCACACTGTCCAAGGTACTGGGCTTTTGTGGGGCTCAGGTGATGCTGGCATCAAGAGAAGGCAGGTCAGCTTCCTCAGGGACTCCGTAGTGAGGGACACATGGGGGTGGATGCCACACTTTCTGATTTCAAGTTCATTGCTTTACCCTCATGTGCAGCCCCTTTCCTCCACCCCCTTGTATTGCCCTGCAGTAGTAGAAGTCCTATAAAAATGTGTTGATGGAATGAATGAATGTGAAATTATTTGTGTTTGGTACAACTGAAAACTGGTTAGTTGGAGCTGTCTTCAAATCAGTCTTCAAAACAGATCTGTGTGGTGTACTGTGGCGATGGTAAGCCCTGGGTTGAGAAGAGAGGAAACATGAGTTTCACTTGAAGAAATTAAGATAACAGAGTCCAGCATAATGATCAGAATCTTCTGAGGGCTGTCAGCCTGTGAGGCCCCATGATTCTGACCAGTTATTGTCTAGGCTGTGAGACCCCAGCTAGTTAAACGTGTCACCGAATAGGTGATCAGAGAGCCTGAAGTTCCTTCTGCAGAGAATACATGAGAGATGGAAAGAGGTTTGGAAATGAGCACTGTTTTTTTGTTTCTTGAGAGGTTTTTGCTGTAGGGTGCATGCACTTACTGGAGAGACAGAGAGGCAGAAAGTGAAAAATCATCCCACAGAAGGGATGGCCGTGTCAATCCTTTCTCCTCTATTCTTCTCTTGAGATTTTGGGCATGCCTTAGTCTGGAACTCGAATCTGCCACCTGGAAGTCCAGTGCCTTAACCACTACGCCACCTGCTGGGCGCATGGACACTGTTTGTGGACAGCCATCTGGAATGTGGATAGGAAGGCCAGATGTGGAAGTGGAATCTCTGTGTTTGAAACCTGTAAGCCGGTCTGTAAAGGAAAGGTGGTGATACTAAGGTTTCTGGAACTTGAGCTGGCTCTTAGAAGGAAGCCCAAAAAATAGTTTTAAATAAAATCTATGGGGTAAAACGATTCTGAGACCTTGGGCCACCACTTGGCTCCTTTAGGTTTTCTCTTGTTACTACCCCTGAAGATTCAGGTTTCAAGGCATTTTAAATGGAAAAAAAAAGGACTTTACCCCTCCCAATCTTATTATGCTTGTTTGTAGTTGGGTGCCTCATTTTGGATAATTTTAGTGGAAGATTTGGCTGTTCTACTACCTGACATTGTTCTTGTATCTTTGGAAAAACAGAACAGCTGGGACCAGCAGTTGGTATAATGGTTATGTTGCTGGACTCCCATGTAGTCAACTGCAGTTTGAGTCCCGGACCTAGTGGCTTAAACTCATGCTGGGTGCGTGTGCGTGCATGCCCAAGATTCCAAGAGATTCGAGAATGGAGGAGAAAGGATTGTGGTGTGGCCATCCCCTCTCGGGGGTGATTTCTAGTTTTCTGTCTGTCTCTCTTTCTGGTGAGTGCATGTGCCCTATACCAAAAACCTCTCAAAAAAAAAAAAAAAAAAAAAAAAAACAAACCAAAAAAAAAAACAAAACACTAGAACAACTAAGTATGGGGTTCTCATTTCCTGGGTGCCCAGTCCAAGCCTGGCATGATGGCATGGGTGTGTGAGTGAGGAATACTGTGTAGGTGAGGCAAATAAATGTCATGGTCACACAGTGGCAGAGTCAGAATTTAAACTCTGGTTTGCCTGTGTTTAGGTATATTTATTATGATAGTGAGTGCTTGAGAGACAGAATGAGAGAGAGAGAGAGAGAGAGAGAGAGAGAGAGAGAGAGAGAGAGAGAGAGAGAGAGAGAGAGAGAGAAAGCACCCTTGACAGTTTCCTGTCATGTTGCTATAACCTTCCAGCTTGTCAGGATCTTGGACACATGCCCAGCACATTTTCAAGCCAACACAAGGATCCAAACCTGTGGTCAACCATGTGGCTTCCACACTGTGGTTCACTATGCTATCAGTTGCAACACCAGGCTGGACCCTCTCTGTCTTTTGAGTTTGTTTTCTTCCTGGTATCCTGGACTGCTTCTCCTAAGTAATTAGTGGCAAACCTTACAGGCAGTAGTATAGAAGAAGCTGTGAGTTGGAACAGTCACATTCACTGTTAGTCTGTAGACTATCCATACAGATCTGATTCTCCACCGGGATCGTAGCTGCCCTAGTTCTGTTTGCTGTCTTGCTGCTTTCTGTTTGGACTGAGCAGGCATGGAGCAATGTTGAATTGGAAGGGATCAGTGCGAGAGTCAGATCTGGGCTTTCAAATCATTTGGGGTTTACTCTTGGCCTACTATTTATTTAACATGTCTGTCCTAGCTTCAGCTTCCTTGTCTATTATATGGGGATGACACCATCTAGGTCAAAGGTAATCGAACGAGATTCTCATGTGTGAAATGCCTGGTACATAGGAGGCCCTCAGAAATCATTTGTTCCTGTCTCTACAAGTAGAAAGGCTGAGTCACAAATCCTGAGGGAGATCACTTTCTCTTCCCTCCTGTATGTGTCATCTCCCCCTCTTTAAGCCTGCATTGTCTGGGTGTGGCAAGCCCCAGGGATAATGCTGCTATACAAGTTGATAGGTGACATCCAACCCCATGAACACCTTTCACACTGCATGGCAGTGCCTGCGGTGACAAGAACTGATGGCTCTCCAGGCTGTGGGAAGGTGAGTGCAGATCTGGGCAGGCCACTTCTTGGAACCACCAGGCATTCTACACTGAGCAGCTTTGGGTAAGCTCCAGGTTTTGGTGGTGGATGAGGTGCTACAGGAAGCAGAGCTCCTCCTGGCAAAACTGGTTCGCTGTGTGGGCGCTGGGGTGTAGTCTGGGACCGGGAACAGGTGCTCCTTTGCCAGTTGCTGCCAGAATGAGGTGGGGAGCGGGCTGAGAATTCTGGATGGGAGCATCGAGGGACAAGGTTTCTGGGAGCACAAGAGTGGGAGTACCATGGAGCACGCAGTGGGTCAGATACCTGCTGAGAGGTGGGCTAGAAGGAGAGCTGCCCACCATGAGAGGAGCTCTCTGTCCATCAGGCTGACTGCTGGTCCATTCCTCTCCTCCTGTATGTCCTTCTCAAGAGCAGAGAAATTTTGTGGCGTGTCCTCCACATTAAAGCATGCTCTTAAAGGCCGACGATGACCATGGTCAAGATGTGGACTTTGGGGTGTCACTGCAGATGTGCCACCCGACCTTCCTTCTTCATGGTTGGTGCTGTTGGGTTGCCTGGGAACCTTTTACCACACCTCTTCCTAGTGATTTCACCTTAATATCTTCTTTCTCCTATATTTTCATCTGTAACTCTATATCCTTTCTACCTTTCCAGACCTTTTCTCTTCCAGCCATCCTTCTGTCTTTCATTCTACTCAGGCACCCTTCAACCTTTCTACTATCATCCCTTCCACCTATCCACCCTTTATCTAAACACCCCTCCACCTAGCCACTCAGTTCCCTAACCACCCTTCCACTCAGCAGCCCTCCGACCTAAGTACCCTTTCACGTAGCTGCCGTGTATCTAAACACCCCTCCATCTAGCCACTCTTTTACCTAACTACCCTTTCTAAAACCATAGGTCCACACCACCACCCTTTAATCCAGCCATCCTTTCATCTAGCCATCTAAGCCTAAAAACAAAACAAAAACAGACCCTTTTCTGGTGGGCTTCCTGTGAGGATGAGGACTCAGCCCAGAGCGGATGCTCCTTGCATGCCGGCTGCCATGGCTTTACTGTCCTTGCCCTTATTGGCCTCCATGAGGTTAGCACTATTGGTCATTAACGCTTCCTTCCGCTTTTGCCTGTGGTAACATGTAAACTTGTTCACGCATCTCTGATTGTTTCCTTGGAAGAACCACCGCTACCCAGGGCATCAGGCGTTTTACAGAGTCTCGACACACTCTGACTTCTTTTTAGGAATATTTTACCAGTAGCCTCTCCGCATTGCTAAGGGTTGCTGGGGCAGCCTCTGGAAGTTTGAACACTTTAATTAAGCAACAAACTCTTAAGGCAGAAGGGAACAATATGATAGGTAAATACCCAAGTCAACAAAACCAAATCGAAACAAAACAAAAAAATAATAATAATAAAAAACCATAGAAGACAAAAAAACAGTTTTTTTGTGATGAGATTGCTTTTCTGTGACTTCTGGTGTGGTTGAACAGCTTTTCATGTTCATCATCTATTTGTGTTCATCATCATCTAAAGTCATTTCCTTTGGGCTGTTAGGGACATTTTTTTTCTTTCTCATTGATTTGTAAGATCCATTCTGATTTGCCTGTGGATTTTGCAGATGGTGGGCAAGGGGGAGTCCCATGGTAAACACTCTTTGTTAGGCTTGTGGCTTCAGCAATGGGGACCTCCATTTCTTTGGGGGCACATTTCTTTATAAATCTGCATCTCATTGTAATAGCAAAACCATGCTTTGCAAGTGAATGCCAGGACCCCCTTCATTAATCTGGGCAGTTGGCAATTTAGAATTTTCAGATGAGTGGAGATTGCCTAGGAACTTCTCTTTCCCTTTGTTTTCATAAACAAAAAATCCTACTAACCTAAAGGTATCAGTGTAAATGTCACCTCCTCAAGGAGTTATGTCTTAAGCCTCTAAATTAGTTATGGGCCAGAGCGGGGCAGATTTCTTTGCAGCACCCATTGCAATTTCTAACTGAGGTGGATTTGTGTACATCTGAGTACATTTCATGTACATTTGTCTGATCCCGGCTTCTCCACTACACGCTATCACATGGTACGTGTAACCCCAGCCCTTAGTGCAGCGCTAGTTGGAAGCTAAGGCCCAGAGTGGTGAAGTAACTGGCCTGAGGCTACCCAGCTCCGATGCAGCAGAACCCCTATTGGACCAGGTATCTGGGTTTACCCTGTAGCTGGGCCCCTGAGGACCCTTTGCACTTATGCCCAGGACTTTGCTTTGTTGTCTAGTGGGTCCAGTCAAATTGCCAGGGTGCCAGGCCTTGTTCCTGTGGTCCTCCCAGGTTATTATGGCTCAGTGAGGTTGGAGCAAGATCTGGGGGAAAGGTTGAGACTGGCTTCCAGGTGAGTGCCCGATGACAACCACTGCACCCTCTGCTTGGCCAAACTCATGCCCTACGCTGCCATGGCATCCCTGGGCCTGCCAGCAAAGGGCAAGGAAGCTTCCTTTGTCACAAGCTGAGACATGAAACCAACCAAGAACTCTGGTTCTACCACTCCAGGTCCGGTCCTGCTGGCAGGAAAAGCTGCACATGGGGTGTGGGTTTGTCCAGGGGATGAGGGAGTTGAGCAGAAGAGAAGTCTAAAGGCAGTGGTGAAGTAACCTACATGTGGGTGGGAATATCTGGTCCTGGGTGGACAGGGATGGAGGAGGCCTGGTGGAGGGAGAGGGCCGGCCAGCTGGGATCGGGCACTACCTGGGATCGGTCCCCTGCTGTGAGTTTGGGCTTGCGATGGCTCTCTGAGAGCCCCAGCCTCCTGTCTGTAAAATAGAGCTTATTGGGCCTGCTCTCAGGCTTGTGGCAGGACTCAGTGACATTCTTGGCCCATGCCAGCATTCATTTCTTTCCTCTTTTCTTTTCACCATGGACACGTGTTGGATTTGGCAGAGTATTTCTGGTATTGGGAAACACCAGTAGGCAGCGCAAACTAGAGGGAAGTACTCCTGCCCACCAAGGCACCAGGTGTGGGCAGCAGAGGACACCCCAGCACTGGAAGAAACTCTGCTGGAAGGGTTAGTGCACAAGTCTAGACCCAGTCTGAGTTTTTAGGTCTGGGTAGGTGTGGTGAAAAGCATGCCTGCTTCAAGACACTGTTCCAACCCCATGTCTGCTTTGTGGAGCTGATTGACCCCAGGAGAGCCTCTTGCTAACATTTCTTCATTGCGAAGTGAGTTTCACCCATTTGGGGTGAGACTGTCCCCGGGATGAGAAGATAGTCAGAGCTATCCAGGGGTTGCTGAGATCAGGATGGGCTTGGCTTATTCCGTGTGTGTGTGGGGGTGGGGGGGTGGGGTGGGGTTCGGTGGTAGGTACAAATCCAAATCCAGGGGCTTTGCAGATGCATATTGAACAGTAGCCTGAGGACCTGGCCTAAATATGGGTGTGGCAGGCAGAATAATGCCCTCCACCCCCTGCAAATGTCCCCATCCAATTTTTGGATCCTATTATATATTCAATGGCAGCGAAGGAGAATGAAGGCTGCAGATGGAATTAAGGCAGGCCTTAAATGTGGGGAATCCAAGATTATCCAATGGGCTCCATGTAACCACAGGGTCCTTAAAAGTTTTAAGAAGAGTGATGTGGTGGTTAAGACTCTGGACTGCCACATGGCTGATCATGGTTCAAGTGCTGGACCTGAAGCCTTGAAAACCACGCTGGCCATGTGTAGTGTGTGTCCAAAATCCCAGGAGGAGAATGGGGGAGAAGGGATTGTGGCATGGGGGGGGGGGTGTTTTTTTACTTTCCCCTTTCTCTGTCTCTCTTTGGTGAGTGCATGGGTCATATGGTTAAAACCTTAAAAAAAAAAAGTGAGAGGGGGAGGTTGAAGGGAGACAGAGAGATGTGGCGTGACAAGTCATACTGCTGTCTGAAAAGATCAGCACCACGAGCCATGGTGTCTGAGTGGCTTTAAGAAGCTAGACAAGGCAGAGGAATGAAACCCCTGAGCGTCCAGGAAGGGTGTAGCCTGCAGACACTTAAGGAGACCCCTCTGGCTTTTCAGCCCCAGAACTCTACCATGTGTTTGTGTGGATGTGAGCCTCTGAATCGTGATTGGTTGTGGCAGCCCTAGGAAATCATTCAATGGCTGAAGCATTTGATGGCCATCCTCCTTGTCCTCTGGTGGGGAGGGAGCGGGGAGTGCCCTTTGGGCGTGGCACTGGCTGGCGGCCCTTGTTTGGCACCTGCCTAGTGACCTGGCCGGGGTGGCTTGTGTAACCACGTACTCTAGATTGGGGAGATAAAGGCCCTGTGTAAATGGTAAATGGCCACTGCCCATCGCCTCCCTCCGGCAGCCTAGCCGTTGCCTCAGGTGGCTTTGGGAGGATGACGGTGTAATGGACTGGACAGTGCATTAGTCCCCAGCCCCTTCCCCTCCTACCCTGCTGTTTTCATGGTTGGTCTGCTGGAGTGAGTATTTCTTTATCTTGGGAGCACTTGATCAGGGCACATTAACTGCAGATGATGAGCCGACTGTCCTGACTAGAAAGCACCTGCTGATAGGACTTCCTGAGCTCCCAGTGCAGGGACCCTGACTGCCCCTCCACCCTGACCTCATTCCCACTCCCGACTCCCAGGAATAGGATGTCAGAGCAGCACCGAGGTCTGGATGAAGGTGATCCCAGCCCTAGCCAAGATCTCTGCGCTTTCAGAATTGAGGCCTCTCTGCCTTGAGTTGCAGGCACTGGGGCTTTCCGCCTTCCCTCCTGTGTGCCCCGCCTGCTGGCTCTCTTAGCATCTCCTGAGGTCCTGTGAGCCCAGAGGTGGGGAGGGAGATGAAGGTGCCCGCCTGGAGGAAGAGCCCTGGCTTAGCAGAGACAGGAGTGGGCTGGGTCAGTGTGGGGTGGCTGCAGGGATCTGGGGAGAGGTGCCTTCCACGTGGTGTGTTCCGGGGTGGTGGGGGAGACCTATGCTGTTATTGGAGGCTCCTGAATGCAGGCCTTCCTGGAGAAGGCCACTGTTACCAGAACGGGGGCTGCTTGATCCCATTGCAGATGGCTGACTCACCCAGAGGTAACTGAGTAACCCACTGGTCTCAGGACCACCTTGATCACCTCACCCTAAGTCCCTGTGGTCCCCACCTGTATCAGTCCCTGGGCTGATACAACTCTCTACATGTGCCCCTTTTCTCCCTTGGAAAGCGAACAAACCTCTTCTATCCACGTAAGTGTCTGAGTCTCTGAATTCTTCCACAGCCCATGATACAGATCACCCCAACATTACCTGCTGTATACATGTCCACGTTATTACAGATAGGAAGCCTCGGCTCTGAGAGCTAAGTACCCTGCCTCCTGTTCACCGAACCTCTGCGGGTGCTACACACGGTGCTGGGAGCATGTGTCTTCGTGGAGCCTCGGCCCATTTTCAAAGAACGCACACCGCGCGTGAGTTTGCACTGATGCTGTACGTGAGTGCACACGCGCGTGCAAGACTGGCAGTCACTACATGGAATGACTTAGCTCCCCTGCCATCATCACTGGGCATGACAGCTACCTAGGTGGGCTGCTCAGTTGAGTGGCGGGGCTCTACCAAGAGGTTTTTCCCAGGGCCTGGCACAGCCGGCCCCAGATGCTCTTCTCAGTCCCACTCCAGAGCTGTCAGCAGCCGCGCCCGCACACTCACCGAGAATGCTGGGAATGCTGGGAGGCCGCCCTGGCTTGTGTTTGGCCTCAGCCAAGGTCAAGTTGTCTGGAAGGATGAATGGAGGAACGTTTGAGAGGTTGGAGAAGGAGGGGGCCCCTGCAGCCTGGCGGCCTTTTTTTTGTGCAAACAGGACCCATCAGCTCCTCTGCCTGGAACGCCCCATTTCATGCCCCCCCCCCACACACTTAGAGGAGTGGGAGGTGAGGAATTCTTGGGTGGGCAATATCTCTGATCTCGACTTGCACTTTCCTCTGCAATATCCTGGAGTTGGCCGGCTAGCAGACACCTGGCTGGAATAACAATGAACGACACTCAGGCCTCGGGCTGTTCACGTGCCCCTGGGGATGCTCGTGGGGCGGGCCCTGCTGAGCCAGCACTTCTTCCGCTGTCTCATCCTCGCCCTCCTTTCCTCTCCGACAAAGGCTGGGCTATTAGGATGGTAATGCCCTCTGGGCTGGCCTTGGCTCTAGGTAAAAAAATGAACTCTGAGGACAGCCCTGGAGGCTGTGTGGTCTCATTTTTTATGCAGATGTGTTGGGGTCGGGGAATGGTTAGAGGTCGAGGGAAAGAGGACTGGGGAAAAGACCTGAAGCTAAGATCTTCGGAGCTGTCACCCTTTATTAAGGCATCTCTTTTGATGAAAAACGTCCCAGAGGCCTTAGGTCACTACCCTGCGCCCCTAATAAAATTACGGTGACTGCTTCCTGCTGAGTCTGACTATTTTGCCTTTGCCGAGGGCGGGAAGTCTGCCTAAAGCCGGTAGAAAAGGGTGGCGCGAGGGGCAGCCAGGTCGCCGCGGAGAGCCTGCGAGTTTGTGTGTTATGCAGTCTACTGGCAGTCTTTTCCTTGACTTTCAGAATAAATTTTTTAAATGATAAAATACTTACTTTGCTTCACAGAGAATTGTATAGTACTTTTATAAATGAGACAACTATTCTAAGTTCTTTGCATACGTTTACCTATTTAATTTGACCCTATAGCAGCCCTGTGAGGTGGTGCTAAGACAGAAAGGTTAGGCACTTCTGAGAAGATAGCGACCCATTTGCATTCTCTGAAAACAGAAGAACATTTAAAACATTCGTTCTACCACTAAGAGATTGAAGCTCTGAGTGTTTCCAGAATCTGGGGCAACCTTACATGGTTATCTACAGAATGTTTCATTGTAAGCTGTATTACAGTTTATGTTACTGCTTTCTTACATCCAAAGGATTAACAGTCCTCCCCCCCCCCCCCCCCCCCCGTTTGTCAAAGGACAAATGCATTCGCAGAGAGAGACAGGGAGAGAGAGAGAAAGTGAGAAAGCATCCCGCCTCTCCCCCCCCCCCCCCCACCCCAGACTATGCTGCAATCCCTCTTCCATTCTCTGGAGATTTGGGATACACACCTGTGCCTGGTATGTTTTTCAAGCCTCCGAATTCAGGACTCAAGCCTCATAGTTGGCCATGTAGGATCCAGCAGCCTTAACCACTACACCACTTGGCTGGCCAGTGTTTTTATTTTTATTTTTTTTTTAAGTTTATTTATTTCTTGACTGAAAGAGAGAGCGAGAGAGACCGGCATCTCCAACAGGGTCTTCATGTCACCATTTACCTCCAGCCTCAGCCACCAGGATCACAGCCTCACCTGAGGCGTACAGGGAGACCTTGGGGCATGGACCCAGGACCTTGTCATGTGGCTGCAGGATGGAGGAGCATTGTGTTACCGTTGCATCCCATGGCAAGACCATAGAGGTTATTTTTTTTTTATTTATTTTTTATTTTATTTTTTTTTTTCAAAAAATGGCCCTGCTTGAGTCCAGCAGGTGGTATAGTGGTGAAGGTACTGGGCTCTCACATGGCCAACCACAGTTTGAGTCCTAGACCCAGTGGCTTGAAACTTAGGCTGAGGGTGCTGTAGCCATCCCACCAGGGGGTGATTTCTTATTTTCTCTGTCTCTGTCTCTGGTGAGTGCACGCACTCATAGCAAAAATCTCCTTTAAAAAGAAAAAGAAAAGCCCTGCACGTGTGATTTTGTATCCGACTTCACCTTTCTCTTAACGTATCTGTCTATTTAGTGCCATCTCTTTGCTTTTGAAAATTTATAAAAGATTTTCTATAACACTCCTATAGGCACTGTTGTGTACTTTAAAAAACATTTTATATAATTTTATTTATTTATTTTATTTTGATGGGGGAGAGAGAAAGAGAGAGAGAGAGAGCGAGAAAGCAAGCCGCTAGGTCCAGGACTCGAACCACGGTCGGCCATGTGGGGAGTCCAGTGTTCTTATCCACCATGCCACCTGCTGGCCCCAAGCATTGCTGTGTACTTTAAATTTTTTTTTTTTCTGCCGTAGGGCACATACACTTGCTGGAGAGACAGAGAGAGACAGTGAGAGAAAAAGTGAGAAATCACCCCCCCCCTTTTTTTTTTGGAGAGTTTTTTTCGCTATAGGGCACGTGCGCTCGCCAGACAGACAGAGAGAGACACAGAGACAGAAAGCAAGAAATCACCCCCGGGGGGGGTGTGGTGGTCGCGCTGCAATCCCTTCTCCTCCATTCTCCTCTCGGGATCTTGGGCACGCACGCACATGCGCCCGGCATGAGTTTTAAGCCACCCGGTCCGGGACATGAACCACGGTTGACTACGTGGGAGTCCAGCGACATAGCCATTACGCTAACTGCTGGTTCCCAGAAATCACCCCTTGAGGGGGATGGCCACACCACAGTCCTTCATTCCCCTTCTGGGATTTTGGGTATGCATGTACACACACTCGGTATGAGTTTCAAACCACTGGGTCTGGGACTCGAACCGCTGTCGCCATGTGGAAGTCTAGTGCTTCAGCCACTACACCATCTACTTGGGCCCACTGCTGTGTTCTTAATGCACACTTTGGTATTTGGGAGTTGTTTCTGTGGGATGAAAGTTAATGAGCAGTTTACTGGGGCCAACTGGTGGTGTGGTGATTGAGGTGGCTGGATCCCACATAGCTGACTACTGTTCTAGGTCTAGACCCAGTGGTTAGAAAAACACACCAGATGTGGGTGGCAGCACGTGTGTAACAGTTATGTTTCTGGACTCCCACATAGTTGACTGTGGTTCGAGTCTCAGACCTGGCGGTTTAAAACTTGTGCTGGACGTGTGTGTGTGTGCGTGCGCGCGCGCGCCTAAAAATCCTGAGAGGAGAATGGAGGAGAAGGTATTGCGGCATGACCATTTCTTTGGGGGGGGGGGGGTGATTTCTTGCTCTCTGTTTCTCTGTCTCTCTGGGAAGTGCATGTGCTCTATTCTATAGCAAAAATCTCTCTCTAAAAAAAAAAAAGATAAAAAGATAAAGAAAGGAAAGCACACCAAGTGCGTGTCTGTGCGTGGCCAAAATCCTGAGAGGAGAAATGGAGAATGGATTGCAGCATAATCATCCTCTGGGAGGAGCTTTCTCAGTCCCCCACCCCCTGTCTCTCTCTAGTGAGCACACTTGCCCTCTAGCAAACTGAAAAAAAAAAAAGAGGAAAAAAGTCTAGGTCTATGTTGATGGAAGAGATGACATTGACAGGAGGCTTGGAAGTTTGGTTCAGGATGGACGCCAATGAATGAGTCAACAAGTTTGCAAGTTGTGTTACATAGTACAATGAATTATTTAAGCAGTCATTAGTAAATCATGAAGCTGACATCCTTATTCTTTATTATTAAATAACAAAATGATGCTAATGCTATTGGGTATGAATTATTTAAGTCTCATTATTTATTATTAAGCTTTGCCATGTTTGACTAATGTCGAAAGTCAGAGGGACAAAGAAGATGTTACACAATACCACCATTTTCCATTGGGCTGTTTCCCTCTTCTTGTTTTCCTGAGAGCTTAACGACTTGGTTGCTTGTACTGTTCCCTGCAATTTCATGGCCTAATAGTTCGAGAATGTTTGTAACCTACTAAGTTTACTTCACAATAGAAGGAGATGGTAGACAGCTGTACTGGGTTGAATGGTGTCACCCCAAATTCATGTCTGCACCAACTTTAGGATGTGGTGTTACTTGGATGTAGGGCCTTTGCAGATGTAATTAGTGAAGATGAAGTACCGAATTAATGTGAGCCCTAAACACAATGACAGGTGTCCTAGGAGAGAAGAAACCCAGAGACAGAGACATAGGGAGGAACAGTCTGTAGAGATGTAGGGAGGAGGAGCAGGCGGCCAATTGACAGTGTAGGAAGAGATGGGCCGATAATGGCTACAAGCCAAAGACCACCAGAAATCGCAGGGAGCCAGCAGAAGCCCAAACACAGCAAGGGCTGGTCCTTCCTTAGAGATGCCAGAGGAAGCTCGTTCTTATCAACACCTTGGTTTTGAACTTCTAGCCTCCAGAACTGTGTGAGAGTAAGTTTCTGTTGCTGTAAGCTTCTGAGTTTGTAGAAATGTGTTTTGGCAGTCCTAGGACACTAACCACCAACACAGAATCAAATCCCTTTGAGGGACCAGCAGTTGGCGTAATGGCTATGTCGCTAGACACCCATGTAGTCAACCGCAGTTCGAGTCCCAGACCCAGTGGCTTAAATTCACACCCGGCATGTGTGTGTGTGAGTGCCCAAGATCCTGAGAGGAGATTGGAGGAGAAGGAATTGTGGTTTGGCCATCCCCCCTGGGGGGTGTTTTCTTGCTTTCTGTCTGTCTGTCTTTGTCTTTCTGGCGAGTTCACGCTCCCTATGACAAAAACCTCTTCAAAAAAGAAAAAAAAATAACCCTTTGAGGGGGCTACAGGGAGAGTGAATGAGCAGTACTTCCTGCCGGTGTGGATGGGCTGAACGAAGGCAAGGTAAAGTCTGCTGTGGAGCTGGTCAGTTCTCCTCTCATTCCCTGGTCGAGCCCTGAGTGTGTCGAGACAAATGGCCTCTGCAGCTAGAGGAAGCTCCTACTTGCTGGCTTTGGGGTCTTGAGGAGATGGTTTAATGGTCTCAGACCTTGGCAGCCTTCCTTCTGAAACGCGGAGTGGTCTGAGTCATGGTGGTGACTCAGTGCGATGATGCACACAGAGCCCCAGCGTGTGTCCTGAGAATGAATGTTAGCCCGTGTTAGTTACGCTGTTTGCCAAAGAGATGAGTAGTGGTGCTGAACGTGCTTGGTTTCTGACAAACTCCCTAACTGCCACCATCATATCTCCCCTCTGTCCTCCTCCTCCTCCTCCTCTGACTGCGGATGGCAGAAAGCCCAGAAGATGAAATGCTGAATGAATTCCTGTCCTCTTGGACTGCCGTCCAGATTGCCTTGTAAGGGGGCAGCAAAACCATGCCCTGTCTCCTCTTCCACTGGGAGAAAATAAAGAGTGAAAGCAAAGTAGCAATGTGGAAGGTGGAGGAACAGTTACTGCCAGACCGTGGCTCCTCCAGGGCTCGAAGGGCTGCAGTGGACTTGACGTTGCACATGGGGCCGTGCCATCCAGAGCGCTGTCCTAGGGCTGGCTCAGACAGCTGCCTGTCAGCTGAGGGAATGGTCTGGAGAGTACTTGGGGTGGCAGACCTCATGTTAAATGTGGCTTTTACTTACTGGGGCGTGGGGGACGGCGTATATGAAAACTGTTACCGAATAGACATTAGGGAAAAGTAGACATTCCAGTTCCATCTCCCTCAACCACCCCCTTGCCCTTGGCTTCCTGCGCCTGTTTTTTATCTCCTTGGCTCGTCCAGGGTCCCTTGACTGGAAGACTTTTCAGGAAGCACTGAATATTAGCTCTTTCCATCCAAATAACATCCTGTTCCACAGATTAGGAGATTCGGTTTCAGAGAGGTTTAGGTTCCAGGGCTGATTCTCACCCTGGGGGAGAACCCACATTTTCCCCTCCTCTCTACACTGTTGTTCCCTCCCAGCCATGCAGCCCTGACTCGTGTGTTCAGGTGGGTCAGAGGCAGGGCCAGGTAGATTCAGGTGAGACCTGCCTATGCAGCCAGCTGCTTCATGTGTGATGTTGGAGGAACATCTGGGGTGTTTGTGAGTCTTGAGGCTGGGCTGGATGTCCTGTACGTCCTATGCTTATCTCTACTTAGGCAGAGGCTGTCAGGATCAGGTAGAGTGTGCGACCATTCTTCAGTTAGGGCATGGCATCTGTCATGAAGAGAAATGATTAGGATATAGGTCCTTGGTACTTTTGGACCTAGAGCTAGGAGCTATCCTCGTGCACAGAGTGCCTCCGATTCTGTCTCCAGGTGCTGATTCTAAAACCAAACTAAGTGAAGCAGGTGTAGTTCCCCCCCCCCCCCTTTTTTTTTTTTTTCTGATTGAATTAAAATATGTGCTTGTGGGGCTGGCAGGTGGCATGGTGATTAAGAGTGCTGGACTCCCACATGTCCGACTGCGGTTCGAGTCCTGGGCCTGGTGGCTTGCTTTCTCACTTTCTCTCTCACTCTGTCCATCTCTGGTCAAATGAAAATAAGTAAATAAATAAATAATAAAGTTAAATAAAGTAATTCTTAAGAAAATAAGTAAATAAAATGTATGCTTGCTAAACATAACTTTAAACACTACAAAAATGTACAAAGTGAAAGTGACTTTTCCATATGACATCTTTCTCCTTTGGTAGAGAATTTAAGGACTTAGAAGACTGGCTAGGAATCTCAGCTTGATTCCAAGTGAATCCGGGGCTGGGAGGTGGAAGAGTCCTGTCATTCTCGAGGGCTATCAAAACTTCTCCTGAAAGTAACAGGAGAAGGTTGGTGAAGTCAATTATGTCCAGGGCTGTCGCTGGTCCTTTGTGGGTTCGGAACATGTTCTTTGTTCTTTACATGTCCTGGAGACCCAGGAGCATGCGAGCAAAGCTGGAAAGCCTGTCCCTTCTGTGGTCTCTGGCCGGTGCACACTGCGCTGTCACCTCCTCCGCAGCCCTGCCCACTCCCTTGCTAGTGTTGGCCTGCGCTGGCTGTTCTGCCCAGGTTAGGCGAGGACACGGAACGGCAAGCGTCCAGCCTGGAGCGCCTGCGGTGTTCCAAGAGGTGAGCCTCCTCCGGCCTCTGGGCGTCTCCTCCTGAGGGCTTTAGAGAAGTCCGGGCAGGCTCAGACCCAACGCATGGTCCTCCTTGCAGGCTTCCAGATTCCCATGACACACACCTAATGTGCTTTCAGCTTGTTGACCTCAGTGAGCCCAGCCTGAGTTTGCTTGGCATCCTGAATTAACCGAAGGTTAACACTTTCTTGTCCTTTCCTGTCTTACCTGGAAGTTAATAGAAAAAAAAGACCCTTTTAAATTTTTGGAAGCACGGGGAATGTATTTATCCTTTGGGTGCATGTTTGGTTGCTTAGAAAGCCTTGTGGCTAACTTTCACTTCCATATATTGGGCTACTGGGTGGTGGTAATAATAGCTAATATTTATTGTTTTCTTTGTGGGAGGGACCAGCATGCACTTTGCATGGATTATCTCATTTTGTCTTTTCGCCTGCTCTTACTTAGCACTTGTTAATTCCTCTTTTCCTTCCTTCGAGTTGCCAGAGGGTATATGAGCTCACTAGAGAGAGAGAGAGAGAGAGAGAGAGAGAGAGAGAGCGAGCGCACTCCCTTAATGGGGCATGGTCATACTGTAACTCCTCCAGTTCTCCATCCTGTTGGAATTTAGAGCCCATGCGAGAGCACGTTCACACACACACACACACACACACACACACACACTGTTTTTCAAGCCTCTGTACCTAAGATTCAAACTGCAGTCAGCCATGTGGGATCTGGCTCCCTTAACCACTAGATCACAAGGCTAGCCTGGCAGTTGTTAATTTCTGAAGGGAGCGATGAAGCTCAGAAATGTTAAATAACCTTTTTAGTGTATATGGTAAGTAATGGAGTCAGGAAGCAGATATGCTGTTGGGATTCCAGAGTCTGAGCTTTCACAGAAGACAGAATTGGGATTTGCAGAATTTTCGCTGCGCTTCTGTCCTTCGTTCCATCTGTGGATCGGTGTCCAAGTGTTGTCTACTCAGGGAGTTCAGAGTGGGGCTAAGGGCATGAGAAAGTAAGGCCTGCATGGTTTTAGAGCCGCCCCAGTTCTGCATATTGAGCTGTAATGCCAGAGCAAATGGGCCAGAGGAGATGACAGGGGACCTGGGATTTAAAATCTATAATGTCATTATGCTGTAAGAACACCAGGGAAGGAACGGCCTTGAATTTAGCTATGAGGACAAGAAGATGGTGAAGGAGGCTGACAGAGGAGGAGACGGGCTTTGCAGGATGAGTAGAAGTTCACTGAGTTCTCTAACTGGGCCCGAAGAGGGCTAATACATGACATGCCGGTGTGTTCAGAGAACAGGGCTGCAGTAGTGAAGCTGAGAGTTTAAGAGTGTGGTCTGTGTTGCCTCAATCCCAGTTCATTTTTTTCCTTTCTTTTTTAATTGCCAGAGGGTATGTGTGCTTGCCAGAGACAGGGAGGCAGGGAGAGAGAGAAAACAATCTCCAATAGGGTGTGATGATACCACAATCCCTTCCTCTCCATTTCTTCATCCTTTTGGGATTTGGGGTACACATACATGTATGCCTGGCATAATTTGCAAGCTGCCAGAGCTGGGATTTGAACCATCATCGACCATGTGAGATCTATCTCCCCCTCTCTTCTGGCTACAAGTTTATTCAACACAAAATAATCTCCATCAACTTTACTGAAGTGTCTGGCCGTGTCCATGACCAAGGCTGACTCTGAACTGGAACTCGGTGGCTGATCCGGCCCCAGCCTCGGCTTTCTCGTCCGTACCAGGGGGCACAGCACTCCGTCTGTAGGTGTCCCTGTCAGCTTCTCCTCTTGTGAGTATTGCAGGTCACTCGTCCTCCAGACTTTTGGGTCGGGGCCTGCCAGTCTCAGGACGGCTTTGGCGCAGGGTGGCAGGCACGATCTTAGGGGGCAGGTGGAGATAATCTTAGAGATACAGGATACTCCCATCGGTAAGGCAGCAGCAGAAATGTCTCCAGGAAAACTGCTTCTTCAAGGAACCTCGAGATTTAAGAGACTGCATAGCCTTCGGGATGTGAAGATAGGGCATGTTCGTGTCAGCCAGCTTTGGGTGCTTGGGCTTATGGACATCCTTTCCGGCCACCATTACTCCCCCCTTAAAAAGGAGTTCGTAAATGGCAATCCGGTTTTCCTTGGGTGTCAACATCGCAGCGGCTGCAAGGTATGGGCCGAGGCTGGAAAGCGAGATCTATCTCCCTTTTACTCCTTGGCCCTGGGGTCGGCCCCAAGAAAGTTATTTTTTTAAGAATTTTTATTTTATTTTATTTATTATTATTATTTTAATTTGCTATAGGGCATGTGCACTCGTGAGAGAGATAAAGAAAGTGAGAAAGCAAGCTGCCAGGTCTGGGACTCGAACTGTGGTCGGCCATGTTGGAGTCCAGAGCAAATGGGCAGGAGGACCATGCCACCATACCTGCTGGCCCCAGAACGAGATTTTTGACACAATGTTGTGATCCTCCTACTCCAGCCTCCAAGCTAGACTGCAGGACTACAGGCATGCTCTTGTTTAAGTGGGGATGGGTATTGAACCCATGCCTCCTTCAGAGTAGTAATGTCTTAGCAGCACCCACTACCATGGCTAAGCCCCCAGTTTATCTTATTACCACTTGTATGACCCGTGCTACAACTTTGTCACCTACAACAGAGAGATGGGACTGGCCCCCGCCTGGCAGGGATGGTGAGAGACTGACCTGCACTGAAGTCTTGGTGCGCCATGCCTGCACCCTGAAAGGGCTCTGTGAAAGTTAGCCACGGGCATCACCTTTCATCTGGGCGTGGAGCATGTTTGGAACAGAAGGTTTGCTGCGACCCCTTCACTGCTGCCCCAACCCTTCTCTTCCTTCACATTCCCAGCAGTTGTCCCCCAACCTGCAGGGGGGGTGACTGTTTCCAGAACCAGCTTCCTGTTGCCATGGGCTGTCCCTGGCCCTCCCCAACCCGCATGTCCTGTGGAGCCCCGGTTGCCCCTCTGGAGTGTCCATGGCTCAGCTGGGTTGTGCCTGCTGGAGGAGGTATGATGCCCTCTAATCACACACGTGTCTTTGGATGTGACCATTTGGGTGTATTTATTGAGGAAGAAGTCAGTCACTGACAGATGCAGTACCTGTACCAGCTTTCTGTGGTGGTGGTGGGAGGAATCAGAATGCCAAGTTTTGGTCTCCACTCAGCAACTCACCTGGTGGCCATCCTCCCTTTTCTTGTAGCCGAGATCTGCTTCTCCTGCCAGTGCCAGGAGTTGGGAGGTCCTGGAGGGTCCTCAGAGACTTCCTGCCCCCTGGGGCTGAGCAGAGAGCGGGGTGGAGTCTGATTCCCATCACCCCCTCCCTCGCACTTCGTTTCTGATTACAAGAGCAGTATTATTTTTATTAGCATGGTTCCTCATCTGTAAAATGAGCATGAGGATATGGCCGAGTGTGGCCGGTAGGATGTGCTCCATGACTTATTTCCTTTTTCTTTTTTCCTTTCCAATTTCCTTCCTCTCCTCTAAACCACCATGTGTTTCCATGATTTAGATTGTATCTCTTTCCTCTTCTCCGCTCACGACAAAGGGAAGTTCTGAGTTCTGCTGCTTCCTAATTCAGTGGCCTTGGACGAGGTGCCCCGTGAGCCCTAGCGGGCCATCTGTCCCAGGTGTCTAGTAATGAGTTCAAAGCAGTGGGCAAGGGTGAAGGAGCCCTTGGGTGTCAGGAGCCCAGTCTGTGCCTGGCACAGAGTGGTGCTCGGTGAGCTGGTTGTGTCATCCTTGTCCCCTCCCAGCAACAACCACTCAGACCCTCACTTTATCTCAGAGACTTCAGCTGGAAAGACTGCCCTGAGCAGTTAACCCTCAGAAACAGGGCTTCTCCAGTGAGTTCTGGGTGCTTCTGAACTACCTGGAGCCCTGCTGAGTAGACACCATCCATATCCACTGACTAGCATTACATGGGTGGGCATTCCAGCCAGCGTCCTAGGGGGTGCCAAGACACACTCAGGTGTGGGACCCACCAGCCCCAGTCCGGCTGGTAGTGGCCTTTTAAGAAACTAATACTGTAATTTTCACTGTGAAGGCACTTGGTAAACACGCAGTGGTGATTCACATGCACACCTAACCCCCAGAGCTGTGTGTATGTGTGTGTGTGTGTGTGTGTGTGCGCGCGCGCGCTCTGTCACAGCTGGCTTGCCATGAATGCTGTGAGGCCACCTATTCCCACAGAGCTCTGGAGACTAAAGTTTTCCAAGTGGAGCTGTTTTCTGGAGTGCTGTGCTGATAGGTTTTTAGTAGAGTGGGTTTGAATTGCTGTTCGTGTTTTTGATTTGTTTGTTTTCCCTCCCACCCACTCCCTGCCTCCCTTCTCTGCTCTTTCCCTTTCCCTAGGTCATGTAGGCATTGCCCACTCTCTGTTTGTATCTCCCACCCTTCCAATGCTCAGGGCTGGGGCCTTAGTGGGATTTGCCCTCTGGGCAGGAGGAGACAGGTGAGTGCAGGCCTTCCCCCAACCCCCCAGGTCACTTGCTGGGAGTTGGGAAAGAGCCCCTGGCTGCGTGAGGCATTTAGACAGCCGTGCAGCACAGACGGGTTTTCTGTGCCTTGCTCCTGGTCTGTTGGAAGCCTTTGCTATGTCCTCTCCTTCTGAGCCCACCCCAATCTGGGTTTACCCAGGGTCCTACAGGCAAGGTAGATTGCTGCCAAAGTTTACTTAGTGAAATGTGCCTGCGTGACTTGAAGTAAAGACCTGTTTCCGTCAAAGTCAGAAGTGCATTCCGAAGTCAGGAGCATGACCTCCCGGAAGCCCAGTTAATCCAGGCTTTAAAGAGAAGTTTGAACAAAGGTGGTGATTATGGGATGGATGGAGTGGAGGGATGTGGGGAAGGGCAGGCACAGCAGAATGACTGGTGGGAAGCCAACTCCCAGCCCCTGAAAAGGGGAGCTTGGGGTGCCCAGAACGTGCCCCAAGTCTTAGGCCGAGTCGGGGTTTGGTGGATGGTGGACCTGGAGGAGACTTAGTCTGGTGGTCCTGCGTCCAAGTCTCCCCAGTCCCACTGGCTGGCAAACTGGGCAGACTGCCTTTTCTGTAATTTGGGTATGAGACCTCTCTCTGGGTTTGTGAAGGTTAATGCAGAATTAAAAAGAACCTCTTCTATGAATTCCCCCATCCTCCTTAATTAGAACAGCAGCCCCTCCCCTAACCTGGGGGTCCCTCTTCCTCATGTTCTCTCAGGGGCCACGTGGCTCTTTCAGGAAACAGCTTCAGTCCTAAGTGGAGCTTGTGCATTTGAGGTAGCACTTTGGATTTTCACTATAGGGCGCGTGTGCTCGCCAGACAGACAGAGACATAGAGACAGAAAGCGAGAAATCACCCCCCAGGGGGGATGGTCATGCCGCAATCCCTTCTCCTCCATTCTCCTCTCGGGATCTTGGGCACGGCGTGAGTTTTAAACCACCGGGTCCGGGACGCGAACCGCGGTCGACTACGTGGGAGTCCAGCGACATAGCCATCACGCTAACTGCTGATTCTCGCCTTCCCCTTCTCTTAATTGCTTGTCTACCAGTCTCTGTTTCTCTCTCTTAACGTTACTGCTGCTGTAACTCTGGTTTGGTCTAGTTAATTTTTAAAAAGGCTGTTGTGAACTAATCTGCTGTTAGGACAGCCGTATTCTCTTAACTTTCAGGGGCCTCAGTCTTGCTGGATCTGAAGCGTGGTCGGAGAGAGGTACCTATGGCCTACCTGGTGCTGCTCCCAGGGGTCTTCAGGAGGTGCCTTCTCACTTGCAGGGTTATGGGGTTAGGGGCTGGTGCTTTTGAGGAGACTCATCTCCCACTCCCACTCCCTGGTGGGAATGATGCCTTGGCTCCAGGCTAGAGCCAGACACACTGTCTACTCTGATGAGGAGCTAACCTGGAGAGGTGAGTCAGGAGTGACTTAAGAGAACTACAGCAGGGAAAGTGCAAAACTTGGGGCCTCACTTTCTTCCAGAAACTTCTTATCCTAATGCCCTGCCCCAGTCTTTCCCGTCACACATAATCCTGCTATGGCAAACAGACTAGGGGCTAAGCACAGGGGCAGAGTGATGAACCCCATCCCAACTTCGGCTCACATGCACCACCTGATGGTTCAGGCACACAGCTTGCTGGGCCGCAGGGCTCTCACAGCCAGTGCTGCTGGAGATGACATGCATGAACACGGCCTTTTAGAATGCACACTCAGGAGACGTGGTTACTGTCCGTTCTGCCTGCTTCTGGCCATGTTGCCTCCAGCTGACAGGGCCCTGACATCGGCCTGGCTAAGGACCAGCTCCTCCCCGCACTGTCCAGCCCACCGTTCCTCCTGAGGTTGGCTTCTCATCCTTCTTCTGCAGGTCTTGGCTGGGTGACCATGGGCAAGTCATTTGTCTGGGCCTAGCTTCTCAGGTGTTCAGTGAGGAAATTGTTCTAGCATGTTCCCCAAGATTTCTCCTATGCTGACATGCTGGGGCCTCTCACATCCAGGTTTGCTTAGCGCCTCCTCCTGTTCCTTGGAGGCTCTTGCCATGGCAACCTGGACATCACCAGTGTACCCCTCTGTGGACGTGCACTGTCTGTGGGTGTGCTTCTCTGGGTATCTTTGTACCCCATGAAGGTGGGAGCATGTCTCTCTCGTTTGCCGTCGTTTCTGGCTCCTCGCTGCACGGCTGACATCACAAGCACTCACTCTGTAGCTGTGATTAATCGCTCACGGTCCTGGCCAACTTGTATCGAGCACCTGTTGGGTTCCCACACACTGTACAGCACAAGCTGGGCTTCCGGAGGCCCAAGGACCCATGTGCCAGTGCTTCTAGGGAGCCGCTCTACGCAGTGCACGCGCAGGGTGTGAGCAAGGCTCTCACCGTGGGGGGAAGGAGGCTCGCTCTTTGTCCCTGCCTGCCCCCTCCTCATGGATGCCCACGGGGCCTGGCTTGGTGCAGACAGACATAAACCTTTAACCAACATTACCACCTGGGCCTAGCTCGGGGAGGAACAGCAGCAACTGCGTGTGCTGCGAGCCCACGGTGAGCGGAGCTGGAGGACATACATCTGTGGGTGAACCACGAGGACTGCGTCTGTACTCTGCCTTCATTATGCCGACGAGGAAGCATTTCCAAAGAACTGTAGGTGATGCCTGAGGCCAAAGGCCCTGACTGCAGCATGGGATTCACACCGAGGCTGACTGAGTCCCCGGCCTCCAGGGAGTGGGGGGAGTGCGTGCAGGAAAGCCTGGGAATTCCAAAGCCGCTGATCTGTGTCATCCCAGCCCACGTTGGGGAAGAAACCAAATGAGGCAAACCCAGCTGTCAGCAAGGGCCCAGCTACTGCCTTCTCCCTGGTAGCAGATGCCTTGACTTATTCCGGATGCGGCCCTCCCAGCTTTCGGGTACCACGGAGAAGGAATGGGAGCTGGAAATGACAGATGGCCAGGTACCTCCGTGTGGTGTCAGTTTTGCCGAACTCTTACCCCACAAACCTGGAGCAAGGGAAAACTGAGGCAAGCTGAGGAGCTGGGGCTGTGCTGACCCTCCCTCTCAGTATGCTTTCTCACCTCCTGCAGCCACAACAGCTGCCACTCAGCCAGGCCCTGGGGTGTCAAGACCAAGGGCGGCTGGCTCTTGTGGCAGTCCTAAACTTAACACGTGGCTGATGGCTTCTACAGGAGAGGGAAAGCAAGAGAGAGAAACACACACACACACACACACACACACACACACGCTCACACACTACCTTTAGGCAGCAGGAAAGGGTGACACCAGCCGTGCACCCTCTGTGCCTCCACCACGTCTGTGTTTCGTTCAGAGCTTTGGGGCCAGGCCTGCCTCGCCTTGTTATCTGCAGTCTGTGCTCTGTACTCACCTACCAGCTGGTGCCATCCATGGGTACCTTACGCTTTCAGTTCCCAAAGCATCCCTTCACCCAAAGCACCCCTTCGCCCACTCCATATTTAGAAGGAGTTGGTGTAGAAAGATGCTCTCTTGGTGTTGGATAGGCAGTAGAGGTAGCCCATTTTAAATTTTTCTCTTGAATGTTGGTTACAAGGGAATCAACTGATAGGATTCATGGGGCAATTCCTTGTCACTGGGCCAGAGTGTGCTGTGTTGTGAAGTCTGCCTCTCAGTGCCCTTTGGGGCAGGTCAGCTGTGAGGCAGTTGGGCATGAGAACACTGCATGGCAGAGAAGCCTGGAAGCTGGCAATTCCCAAACTTTGAGAGGGTGTTCCAGTGTGTTTATTATTCCAGGAAACAAACTTTCATAGGAGAGTCTTTTTAAAATTATTTGTTTATTATTATTATTTAATTTGATCAGAGGGAGAGAGAGGAAAGTGAGAAATCAAACCACAAGGTCCAGGACTCAAACCGTGGTTGGCTGTGTGCAAGTCCAGTGCCTTAATCCCCATGCCACCTGCTGACCCCCGTAGGAGAGTGTTAAAAACTGTGAGCTGAGGGACCAGCAGTTAGCGTAATGGCTATGTTGCTGGACTCCCACGTAGTTGACTACGGTTCGCGTCCCGGACCTGGTGGCTTAAAACTCATGCTGGGTGTGTGTGTGTGTGTGTGCCCAAGATCCCTAGAGGAGAATGGAGGAGAAGGGATTGCGGCATGGCCATCCCCCCTGGGGGGTGATTTCTCGCTTTCTGTCTCTCTGTCTCTCTGTCTGGCGAGTGCATGCGCCCTATAGCAAAAACCTCTTTAAAAACAAAACAAAACAAAACAAAACAAAACAAAAACTGTGAGCTGGCTCAGTCCGTGATGTATTTACCTGTAGGGCTGGAAGCCACATGACCGACTATGGGCTCAGAGCCCCAGTCAACCTGAAAACATGCAGGGTGCGTGGGCAACCAAGATCCTGATGAGCTGGAGAGACCGTCATGTCCTATCGTGAATAAAATAAGCTTTAAAATGAGAAAGACTATGCTGGTCTCTCTATCTCTCTTGTTCTCTCCCCCTTGTCTCTCTCGTGTACACACATGCCCTATCATGAAAAATAAAAAAAGAAATTCTTTAAAAATAGCCAATTCTTGTAGAGGTAATTTGCATAAAGAAAAGAGCACATTGTCATAGGTATTTATCAATAGGTAGCTTGCTAAATGTCCTTAAACGGAGCCTGCAGCACAAGTCCCAGGGTTTCAGAAGTCCCCTGCTGACCTCTGGCAGACACAACAAATAACTTTGTCCTGACTTCTAACTGCACAGATTGGTTTAACCTGCTTATGCACTTAATGTACACAACATCAGAACTCACTCCCTTGTGTCTGCCTTCTTCCACCCAGAGCAATGTCTATGAGAGGTATTCTTTCTGCTGTGAGCTCTTGCAGGTGCTCTCATGGCTCGTTAGAATGTGTGCATATTTGTGAGATCCGTTCTATTGTCGGTGGGCCCCCGAGGCATTTCCAGGTTTCCAGTGTTCGGCTGATGAATAGAGCTGCTGTGACTGTCCTGTGGCATGTCCTTTGTGCTCATACGCCCATATTTCCGTGCACGTATACCAAAGAGGGGAGCTGCCAGGTCACCGGACATGCATGCATTCCGCGTAGCTGGGCAGTGTGACACCATCCTAAGTACTTTGTCCTGCTTCAGAGTGTCTGTCCACCAGCTTGTATGAGTTCCATTTCCACAACGAAGCCAATCCCAGCACTGTCTTTTTTATTTTACTCACACTAGATCGTGCATGTGTGTATGTGTACATGGTGGGGGGACACTCTTGATGGGGTCTAGTCTCTGTAACCCCCTCTCCCCAGCCCTGTAGCTCATCAGGATCTCAGCACATGCACATACACGTGCACCTGCTTTTAGGCCTATCATAGAATCCCAAGCTGTGGTTGACCATGTGGCTTCCAGTCCTGCAGTTCAGTTTGCCTCCGACTGTGCCACCAGCCTGGGTCTGTCTTTTTAATTTGAGTTAGTCCATTACAGAAAGAGCAAATGACTTAAAAGGAATCACCAGCATACAAGCAGCAGAGAGAGAGTGTTAGGATTCAGTACTAGAAGTCCTGGTGTACGGTGCCTGGCATTGTGTCCTCTTGAAGGTGGACGGCAAGGCGTGGCCACCTTCTCTCATGGCCGTTAGTATCACCCCTTGGTCAGGGACCCCCACATGACTGTGGTAATATCCAACAGACCATGTAATAATTCTTTCTCAGGTGATAGAACTTTAATGTCCCCGACCCCAACAAAACAAACTTTACTTCAGACTTGCCTGTGGGCCTCAGTAAATATTTAACAGGCTGTGTTCCCCATTCTCTGCACTGCCATTACCTGAGGCAGATGCCATAAATCACAACTCCCCTTCTTGCTGAAGCAGCCCCTCTTAGGCAGTGCCCTAACCCTGTCACTCAGGAGCCTCTCCTGGCTGCTTGCCTGTGCTGTGGCTCTTGGGGGCTGCTCAGAGGAGCTGAGCAGTGAAAGAGGAGGAGAGTGAGCAGAGACCTCGGGGGGGGGGGGGGGGGACTCAGACCTCTTGGATGTGATGCAAGAGTGATAGCTGACATAGAACTCTTCTCTGCCTCTCTCCCTCCATCCCTTCCTTCCTCACTTCCTTCCTTTCACAGATTTCCTTGTTAGGATCACCTCTCCCCAGCTTCCTAGCCAGTCAGGATCATGAGTATGCTTGAGTATGCCTAGCGTGTTCAGGTTTGCCCAGGATTTGAACCCAGTCCTCCTGTGGTTCCAGCAGCATGCAGTGGCACTGACTGCATGGACCCTGCAGCTAGGCCAACATAGAGCCTTATATATGTGTCCCACAATGTGCCGAGTGCTTTATGTTGATTATTTCATTTCACGTCAGCCTGTCTTAGTCCATTCTGGCTGATAAAACACGTTATCCTGTTGATAGTAGCTTACAAATAACAAAACTGTATTTCTCATGGTTTGGAGGCTGGGAAGTAACAGAGCAAGCTGATTTGGTGTCTGGTTTCTAGATGGGGGTCTTCTCAGTGTGTCCTCCCATGGTGGAAGGGACAGCAGGCTCCTTTGGGCTCTTTTATAAGGGCATTTAACCCATCATGAGGGTGGAGTCCTCCCAAATCACTTCCCCAAAGGCCCTCCTAATACTTTGGGGGTTGGAATTTCAACATAGGAATTTGTGGAGGACACAGGTATTCACACAACACAATCTCGTAACAGTTCTTTGAAATAGTGGATGCTGTTTACTGTCATTTTATAAATGAGAAAACAAAGGATTAAAAACATTTTCCCATAGTTGGTAAATTTAATAGTCTAATTTCACATTGTCATTTTTGAACACTATCCTGAACTTCCTCTTCTTTCTCAGGGGCTGAATTTAGATGATTCTAAACAATTTGAATTGTCATTTTTCTCTAGTTTCTTCAAACTGGTTTCTAGCACTTCAACCACGATTTACTGAGGTGTGATTGCTTGTGTCCTGCATAGAATAGTTTTGTATCTGTGAACTGATGTCTTTCACCAAGTATAGAGCAGTTTCAGTAATTTTTTCTTTAGATATCAATCTGCTCCATTCCTTTTATCTCCTTCTTTGAGACTAAAATTTCATATATATGACATCTTTTGATACTTTCCTTCGAGTCTCTGAGGCCCTCTTCATTTTTTTCCCATACTTTCCTCTGTTTTTCAGATTAAATAATTTCTGTTGTTCTTTCTTTAAATTCACAGACTCTTCTTTCTTCTCCAGTCTGCTGTTAAATGCATTCAATGAGTTGTTTTACACACACACACACACACACACACACACACACAGGCTTCTAAAGTTTTCGTTTTCCTTGCTAAGTTTTTTTATAGGCAGATAACTTATTAAACTCAAACTCTAAACTCTGTCTCCCTTGCATTGGAGGCAGCAATGATATCTCTAGTCCTTTTGGCTTTACCTGGACTGCGTACAAACTTGACTTAGGGCTCATTCCACGATTTGAGGAGCATTTATACATCCTGGTCTCCCCTTTTCTAATTTCTCCTCTCGCTTTTAGCTGTTGCTTTTTGTCCCTATTTTTTAATCCAATAAGACTATCTGAACGTAACCACCTGCATGGGGCAAACCTGGGTATGGTTTCGGGCTCAAAATAACCCAAAGGAGGAAGTCATAGAGTGTGAAGTTTCCTTATTCTCAGTGTTGATCCCCTTCCAGGATGTCCTGTTTTTGGTCACTCTGGTGTCTTGTGGTTTTTCCAAAATAGTTGTTATATACTCCAAGGGCTGGCCCAATAGGAGCTACTGACCATTGCCAGGCATGGAACTTTCTAGAAGGTGTGTCATTTAAGTGAGAGTATGTATCAGAATGGAAAGAATACAAGTTTCGAAAGTCAGATCCAACTTTGATGCAACTCTGACTCTGCCTCTTAAAGTCTGAGCCTTGGGGGACCAGCAGATGGCTCCCACATAGTCGACTATGGTTCAAGTTCCGGACCTGGTGGCTTAAAAGTCACACTGGGCATATGTGCATGCGTGCCCAAGATCCTGAGAGGAGAATGGAGGAGAGGGGATTGCGGCACGGTCATTTCTCTGGGCACTGACTTCTTGCTCTCCATCTCTCTCTGTCTCTCTAGTGAGCACGTGCACCCTATAGCAGAAATCTCTGTTTTTTTAAAAAAAAGTCTGAGCCTCGAAAATCTCTTTTGGAAAACGGAAAAATCATGGGCTATTGCAGTTGAAGTAAACATGATTATGTGTGTACAGAGCACAATACTGATCACCTTAAATATCCTTATTAATCATGGCTTGCTGTCACTGAGGACAGTGGTGATCTCTGCATGATCACCCTGTGGTCAGCGTCCTTTTTATTTTTGAGAATGTGATATCGCAGTCCCCAGTGGGTGTGGATTAGTTTTTAAGAAGAAAACATTAATATTTCCTTTGTGCTTGCTTTATTGGCCTCTGCAGGTGTGTGTGTGTGTCTGTGTGTGTGTGTGTGTGTTGGAGGTGGATGTAGCTAGCTAGCTTGGTTTCCGTGTTGAAAATGGGGGCTTCTTGTCACTGAAGAGTGCCTAAAATGGGATGGATGCCAGTGAAAAAGGGACTTTGAAATACAGCTAAGAGTTAAGGCTGAGGACCTTGTGATGGAGAGATTATCTGGGATCATGTGGGTGAGGACAATGTAATAACATGAGTCCATAGAAATGGAAGAGAGGAGCAGAAGATTTAGTCAGAGAGTAAGATGCGACAACAGAGGTAGGTCAGAGAGATGCGGTGTTGCTGCGTTTGAGGCCCACAGCAGCCCCGAGATGCTAGAACACACCAGGGCAGGGCTTCTCTCCCAGACCTCAGAATAGGATGCAGCCCTGCCAACGCCTTGAGTGGAGCTGTGAGACCCGTGTCAGACCTCTGACCTCCAGAACTGTAAGATAATGCACTCACATGTGTTTTTATTTTTTATGCCAGAGGGCCTATGTGCTCACCAGAGGGGAAGAAAAAAGAAAGTCCTTCCCAGTGGGTGTGGACATGGCGTAATCCCCTTTCCATTTATCCATCCCATCAGGATTTGGGACATGCATGTATACATGCCCATCATGTTTTTCAAGTTGCTGGGGCCAGAATTTGAACCATGGTTTGCTATGTGGGAACTAGCTCCCAATAGATAGTGCTTAACTGCTGTGCTGGGGGCCAGCCTGAATTTGTGCTATTTTGAACCACTACCTTTGTGAACATTTGTTTTGGCAGTAATAGGTGTTGATGGATATTGATCAGCTTTGGAGCCAGACTGCCTTCGTTCAAACCTATGTTCGTTGATTCAAAAATTATTTTTTTTTAGCTGTGTGACCTTGGTTGAGTTGCTTAACATTCCAAGCCCTTACATTTCTCGTTTCTATAATTGGATAATAATAGTCTGTAACATGTAGGTTTTTTTTTTTCTTTTGTGTAGAGTAAATGGGGCATTCTATGCAAGTGAAGTGCCTGGAAGTAAGGTGTACTTAGGGGCGTTCTGGTAGGCGTCCCTCACTGGAACTCAGGGCAGAGGATCAGGGCACAGACTTGGGAAGACAGTGCGGAGCTTCAGATTCGGGCTCTTTTCCTACTCGTTTGAGGCAGAGTACTTGTCTGTGTCCTTCATTTCTTCATCTGAAAAATAGGGGCTGGAGTGCCAGGGTGTTAGGGGGTTGTATCAGGCACGGCCAGAGCTCTTAGCAGGGTGAATAACAGATGCTCCGGGAAGGGCCCCTCTTGTTACCCCTGAGTGGGCTGCAGAGTGCTGAGTCTCAAGCATTGTGGGTCAGGTTTTCCTCAGTCATCGTTGGAATGGGAAGACAATGACACGGTCCTGTCCCTGGAGCAGTACTTGGTACTGAGTAGGTGCTCAGGGGATGCTGAGTACATGAGTAAGAACAGAACAGCCTGCAGGCTCTGCCCTGAAGTCCTCAGTGCAGGACAAGGCCTGGAGAAGGGCCAGGGTTTTGTGGTTGTGCTTAAAAAGAAACAAAACAAAGAATTACTTCCTATCCACTGACCCTAAACCTCCCGGCAGTGAGCCGGGACCTCTCAGCCCTGCAGGGAAGCCCAGGCTGGTTGCCAGGCCTGGCCCTGCTGCCCGCTGTCTCAGCCACTGACCTCACGTTCTCTCTTCATCTCTGTAACGGGCCCCTCAGATCCCGGGGTGGTCTCAGGGAGCTCTGAGCAGGTGGAGGGGCCCTGTCTGAAAGTCCTGGGTGCCTCATGGGAAGCCATACTCCATTAGGGCCTCCTGGCACTGCCGCTTCACCTGTTTCAGTAACCAGAGTTATTTGAAATGAGTTCCTTTCTTAAGTACAGGAGGGTCAAACATAAAAAGTTAAAAATGACTGACTGCCGTTGAGTCCGATTGTGACAAGATGGTTTTCTCTTCTTCCCTCTCCCAGGCCTGATCTGCTGACCAGAAAGAGATAAAAAAAAAAGGTGCCCCATCGTGATGGCTGTGCCTGTCAGTTGTGTGGAGCTTCTGTCAAGGATTTTCAGAGCCTGATGGATTTACAGTGACACTCGACCACCTGGGAATGACATGGTAGAAGCATGTACTGGAATTGCACACACTCAGCACACTTGGGGATGCTACAGTGGTTTTGAAGGAAGCCCCGACTTGGTACCTTGTGGATTCTTACAGCCCAGATGTCCATGGGGGACGAGAACCCCTGTGCTTGCAAGAGTGGAGATGTCCTTGGATGGAAACATGTGGTAGGGTCTCTGCTGGCTCCCTTTGGGACTCCTTATGAAATGTAAGTCTCCTTGTGAAGCATCTCACCCATGATCTGCTCCATGCTCACCTAGGCATCAGGTGCGACTGTCCTGGCTGGTATTTGAGGTGGCCATGATGTGGCTAATTGTTAAAAGCAGCTAGCATTTTATAACATTGCTCAGTGTGTTCTGGCAAAGTGCCTTGGGGGAGACAGATGGAAATTGAGAGGTCCTCCCTGGGAGCCGCGCTGTTTCCCATGCTGACACATGTCATCCTACCTGTTACCCTTGCCTGGTTTGCCTGGCTTTGCATCTGTCTCCATCTATTTGCTTGTAAGTATCGTGAGGGCTGGGGCCCCTTCCGCATGGTGCTGCGTCTCCGAGAGGCCTAGCACACGCCTCTCAGGTTGCAGAGGGGTGAATTCAGACAAGCTGGTTGATGAATTAAGACTGTGAATTGAAGATTAATAGGGAAGCTATCATGGGGAGATAATTTCTTGGCTTCATGCTTAGAGCGAGGGACAACATAGGACCATGTTGGTGAGCTGGCCCTGTAGCCTAGTGGTTAAAGAAGCCAGATCCGAGGGAACCAGCAGTTAGCGTAATGGCTATGTCGCTGGACTCCCACGTAGTCGACCGCGGTTCGCGTCTCAGACCCGGTGGCTTACAACTCACGCCGGGTGTGTGTGCGTGCGTGCTCAAGATCCCGAGGGGAGAATGGAGGAGAAGGGATTGCGGCGTGACCATCCCCCCGGGGGGTGATTTCTCGCTTTCTGTCTCTATTTCTCTCTCTGTCTGGCGAGTGCACGCGCCCTATAGCGAAAAACCTCTCCAAAAAAAAAAGAAAAAAAAAAAAGAAAAAAATAAAAGAAGCCAGATCCCACATGGTCAATTGTAGTTCGAGTCCTGACCCTGTCAGCTTGAAAAACACAGAGGGTGCATGAACTTGTGCGCTCAAAATCCAAACAATAAGGAGAAATGGAGAAGGATGCCATGTGACTGTGTACCATTGGATGGTGCTTTTCCCCTCTCCTTCTCTGTCTCACTAGCAAGTACATGTGCCCTCTAGTAATTATAAAAAAGATCATATGGTTGGCACTGTGAGAATTGCGTCAGCAGGTGGTCTGGGCCAGTTGGGCCTGGGTTTGAATCTCTAACAGCTACACACTGTGCAACTCTGGGCAGGTGACTGCTAGACTCCTTTCCCTTTTCTGTTCAGTATGAAGACAGGAACTGTGACCATATTTCATGGGATTTGTGTTGAGGGTCCCCAAATGGACACTGATGTACTGAACACAGGGGGCATTTCTTGGCCCTTGATGGTGTTTCTGAGCAGAGCGAGGTAGGCGGTGCCGGACTTCGAACTGGGCACTGCTGGTTGGCATGGACAGATGAGTAAAGGTCCCTGCAGCTGTGGGAGGCCAGCTGGCAGGTCAGCAGTGGGTGAGGGAAAGGAGCCCTGTGCTAGCTCACAGAAAGGAGCAGCCAGATGTGACAACAAACACTGTCACAGCTCTGCAGTTGACCAGGAGAAAGATTGGCCTCCTGAGACTGAACTTGGTGACTTAGAAGGTTGGTTGCTCTGGGGGCGTTTCTCACCACTAAGCAGCTCTGACAGTGGGTTTTCAAGTCTCCTGGGGCCACCTGGCATTTGGCTGCCAAGACTGTATGTGGGGTGGGGCCTCTGATCTGATTTTGATTGGGTTGCCAGTTCTGTTCCCGCCTTCTGGTACCTCCCCAGGCAGGCCTTCTGGCCTCCTGATTGGAGATCTGTCCCTCTGGGTGTTACACACTGTTCTCATCCACAACTCCTAGGTGTGCTATAATTCTCTGTCCACTCTGCAGGCTACTTGGTTTCGTGCCTTTCTCCCAGCTAGTAAGTAATCTTTCTGAGGTCCAGATACATTTCTCTGACACAAAGGTCAGACACATGACAGGCTCTTTGTTTTGTCATAGTTTGCCTGATCAGTAGGTGACTCTTAGTGGTTTTCTTTTGGTGTCCTTAAAAAGTCCAGGCAAAAGGGACCAGCAGTTAGCGTTAATGCCTATGTCTCTGGACTCCCACGTAGTCGACCGCCGTTCACGTCCCGGACCTGGTGGCTTAAACTCACGCCAGGTGCGTGTGCGTGCGTGCTCAAGATCCCGAGAGGAGAATGGAGGAGAAGGGATTGCGGCGTGGCCATCCCCTCTGGGGGGTGATTTCTCGCTTTCTGTCTCTCTGTCTGTCTCTGTCTGTCTGTCTGGCGAGTGTACGCGTCCTATAGCAAAAACCTCTCCAAAAAAAAAAAAAAAAAAAAAAAAAGTCCAGGCAAAAGAGAAACATTTCCTTTTGGGCAACTCTGTAATTAATCAGCCCACAGTCCCACTGGGTGGGCAGTGGCATGCCCACTTCACAGCTGAGAATCTTGAGGCTCTGAGGAGTCCTGTAACTCCGACATTATTTATCCAGAAAAAGGCAGAACAGGAAGCGCCAGTTTCTACTGCTGGTCCTGTTGGTGCTAGTGTTTGCTGATGCGGTGTTGCTAGTGCTGGTGCTTTCTCCTGTCTCCCCTCTGGGTTTGCGTGAGCAGTTTTCATCTTGTCAATAGCAGTTTCCCTGAAGGAGAATGACTTTCTTTGAATCTGTGTGTGTGTGTGTGTCTGTGTGTGGTGCTGTAGCTGCTGTGCTTAGCCCTGGGGATGAAGTGGAATAGTCATCTCTGGCCAGGAGCTGGAGGGAGCCATGCCCTTGGGTCCATGGGGACTTGTGGTGCAGTGTGATGGGGGAAGGGTAGCCACGCAGGGGTGGGAGAGGGGTCATTTCAGAAAGGGGGCTGTTGACTCCTAAGAAGACCTTGAGGGCTGGGTGATGATCTGGCTGTGCTCCATGCAGTGAACGAAGCTGTCCTGGGACATGAGGGGCCCAGCTGGGGGAGGCAGAGGCCCAGGACCTCCCCCTCCCTTCTCATTGCCTTTCCAGGCCTTCCGGTCTCACCACCTCCCTCCCTCTGTGGTAGCGGCCATGTCTCCCTTATCACTGGGCCTCCAGCTCTGTGTCTTCTCCTTTTATCAGCTGCTCCTTAGCAAACCCCACTGTGGTGGTCTGGGTTATCTCCCGCTCCTCATGGGAGGACGATGGTGGGCTTGGGCACCAAAAGACACAGGGTGGTTATGGCGAGAACAAGACTCCCTCCAGTGTCCGGATGCATTGGCTCCCTCTGGACGCTGATGTAGGAATACTCACATTTAGTAAGCTGTGCTCTGTGCAGAGTGCATGGCCAGCACTAGTCAACTCAAACCCCCAAACGGAGCTGTGGGCAGGCACTACCATTAGGGACCTGTTTGACTATTGAAGTAACCAGACAACAGAGAAGCAAAGCAGGGGACATAGGCAGAATGTAAACACAGTTCCAATGGATTCCAAAGCCACTGGGGTCACCTTGCCTAGAGTTTGGTCCTATGACTCCCTGACCTTGGCAGATCTTCTCTGGGCGTTAGACGTCTCGTTGGTAGGGACACTATTAGGTCATCAGGAAAGCCATGTGTATTTTTCTGTGTTTTTCTATGCAAAACTGTGTCATGACTTTCCTGACAACCCAGTATTTTATCCTCTCAGCTGGGACAGTCGAGAGTGGAAAGGGCACTGTCAGGCGCACTTGGCAGGTGTAACCTGGGATGTGGCTTGTAGACAGACCCATGTCCTTGGGCTCATCAGTCAGGTGGTGGGTGGTGGTGGTGCTGATGGTGCTGGTACTGCCCCTCCTGTTCTACCAGTGCTTCTCAGTGTGCTGGTGAGGTGTGCAAGGGAATTCAGCTTAGAGATGGGCGAGCTTTTTTCTGCTTCGTCTTCTCCTTCCCCTCCCTCTCTCCCTTTCCTCCTCCTTCTCGCCCTTCCCCATTCTCCTTATTGCCAGAGGGTGCATGTGTTTGCCAGAAAGAGACAGAGAGACAAAGATAGAGAGAGAAAGCACCCATCACCCATACCACAATCCTTTCTATTCTATTTCTCCATCCTATTAGTATTTTGGGCACATATGCCTGGTGTTTTTTTTTTTTTGTTGTTGTTGTTGTTGTTTTTTGCTTGCTTGTTTGTTTTTTAAGAGCAATTTTTGTTATAGGGCGCGTGCGCTTACCAGAGAAAGAGAGGCAGAAAGCAAGAAATCATGCCCTGCCCCCCCGGGATGAGTTAGGCCAAGCCACAGTCCCTTCTCCAGTCTCCCCGGGATTTTGGGCATGGACGCTCACACGCCCGGCATGAGTTTCAAGCCGCTGGGTCTGGCACTCCAACCATGGTCAACCATGTGAGAGTCCAGCGATGCAAAAATTATGCCATCTACTGGTCCCCCTGGTGTGTTTTTCAAGGCAGCAAGGCTGGGATTCACACCACAAGTGGCCATGTAGGATTCAGCTCTCTAACCTTTAGGGAGCAGGGCTGGGCCCAGGCTAGCTTCTTAATATTTTAAAAAATAATTGTTTTATATTCACTTTAACTTGAGTAAGGAAAAGAACACAGTTGATGCACAACACCTGTGATTTTGCAGATATTACTGGTTAAGATATAGATATTCAGATTCAGATTTGAACTTGGGGTGCTTTGGCTGTGTGGCTCTGGCTATTTGCTGTAGAAAGTGACTGAGCTTGTGACAGGAGTAACTCTGTGTCCTGATTCATGTCACCTGTGACTTAGGTCCACTGCGGTCCTCTCTAAGTCCACGAGATTCAGGATGAAGTGACTGTGCATCTGGTCTGCAGCTAGATTGAGAACAAAAAGAATCCCCAAACTATGGCACTGTATAAACTAAAGTGCTGTATAATCCTATAATTCTGCTTGAATTGACTGCAGCTACCCGTCTTGGCCCTGCAACTCTATTATATTAATTGAACACCCCAATTTTTCTAATCAACCCCTGTATTACTCTCTGAGATAGAATTATAAAATAGTAAATAGGCCGTCTGTGCAAACAGTTGATGACTTACTCATCCATTTTTCCCCATTCATTTTTTTCCTCAATAAATTGAGGATAGGGACCAGCAGTTAGTGTAATGGCTATGTTGCTGGACTCCCGTGTAGTCGACCACAGTTCAAGTCCTGGACCCGGTGGCTTAAGCTCATGCCAGGTGTGTGTACCTGCATTCCCAGGATCCTGAGAGGAGAATGGAGGAGCAGGGATTGCGGCGTGGCCATCCCCCCTGGGGGGTGATTTCTCGCTTTCTATCTCTCTGTCTCTCTCTCTCTGGCGAGCGCACGTGCCCTATAGCAAAAACCTCTCAAAAAAAAAATTTGAGGATAATATCATCTACCTCATGAGTTTAATATGAGAATTAAATAAAGGAACATATTGAAGGGCTTAATTCAGTGCCTGGCATATAATATGTACTCAGGGAATACTAGCTATTTTTAAATAAAATGTTAAAATGGAATTAGAAGGCTGAAACATATGCTTAGAGAAATAAAAAGAATATTGAAGATGAGTGAGTTTCTGAAATTTAACACTAATTTTAGCTCTGAGCTTCCTTGTTAGCAAGGCACGCTGAGGAAGTTCTATTTGTGACTGAATTGAAGATTAGCAACCTTTTGCTATCAAGGGGGTGGGAGAGTAAATATTTTCAGCTTTGTGGGCCACGCACTTCTGCAGAGCTACTCGGTTCTGCTTTCTGAGCTGGAAAGCAGCCATAGGCGATATGTAAATGAGTGGATGAGTGGGCACGTCTGCGTGCTAATAAAACTTTATTTACAAGAATTGGCGATGGGCCTATAAGTTGTAGTTTTTCTTAGTCTCAATGTAGGAAACCTATTTGTCTTTGAAAGAGAGACATTTCTGCATCGTAAATATTGAAAAAATTTGTTACAAGATGTGCTATATTTATATAGGACTTGTAAAGTGGCATATGGCTGGCTATGCTTTTACTGAGCTTTTAGAGAGAATATGGAAGGCCTTTGTATGGCTAGTTCTCTTACTATTCATTTGGTGGACACTTACTGAGGGTCTTCATTGTCCCAGGCTCCATTTCGACTTCAATTAAACCTAAAATCATGTGCATTTTAACAGGGTGCTGCATTGACAAGGGATGATCTTGGTAATAATTTAGTAGAAAATCGTCCAAACTCAGTTTAGAGGTTTTTTGTTTTGTTTTGAAAAATTTGCCAGAAAGAGTGTCTGCTTGGCAGAGAGACACAGAGAGAAGGAGGGAGAGAAAGCATCCCCGAATCGAGTATGGTCATGCCTCGACCCCTGCTCCTCCATATGTCCATCCTGCTGGGAGTCTGGGCACACATGCACATGTGCCTGGTGTGCTTTTTAATCGCCAGGGCTGAGATTTGAACTGCACAGTTAGCTATGTGGGAGCTGAGTCTTAACCAGTAGGTCATGGGGCCAGCCTGAGTCTAGACTGTTTTAGCGTTGGGTACACTATCCATTCCTGGATTACACTCAGGCCTCAGTGCTAATTTGATCAGACTGTAGGTCTGGCAGGCCTGGGCGCCAGGCCCTAGACACTCAGTGTCCTACATCAGAGAATTGCTGTGTCACAAGAGCCATCGACTGTACAGCCTATCTTGACGGGTAACTATTAATATCGCTATTAGAAGACGGTGGTCTTTGGAGTAAAACTACAGGACATTTTGAAGCTTTGCTATTCCAAAGCTGTGTGACCTCACCTAATTTCCTTTACCTCTCTGAGCCTCTCTTTCTTCATCTGCAAACCATGACGCCTTTGAATCTCTGATTCCTGCCAGCTAGTATTTGCTTTCTAAATATTAGTTCCTTGCCATGGACCCTGGTGGCTGCTGGCCTCACCCCAGGAAGCTGTCTCCTGGTTTTTTCACCTGGAGCCTATAGGTATGAGGGTCCCAGCCTTCTCTCCTGGTTGAATATTCAATGGAAGAGGTCTTGGGAAAACACCGGCCTGTGGATTCTGAAGTTAATGAAGGCAGCAGATTCTATGAGGGTCTCTGTTTGACCTCCTGCCCCTCCCCCAGGCCCTTATTATCCCTGAGAGAGTTTGAATTTGGTGGCAATTGAAGCATTATAGCCCCTGCATAAGACAATTCTCCTGCCCTGGGGCTTGGCGGGAAGGGGGGGAGGGGTGTGTGGGTGGGGGCTGAGTCCGGGCCACTTCCTTACAGTGCCTGGTGAATCTTAGCGAGGTGCCTAGAAGGGCCAGGGCAGGAGAGGCAGGAGACCTTGGGAGAAAGTGGGGCAGTGACCTCAGCTGTCCAGTCGAACAGCAGAGTAAGGGGCCCATGGAGGCCCGGAGAGCCTGTGAGAAGCTTGGTGGCCTTGGCCATGAGCATGGTGGCTCTGTCACTCTCACCTTGCCAGGAGAGGCTGGTGGGCGGGGCGCGAGGGGCTGGGTGGGACCTTCCTCCCTCTTTCTTTGTCATGAAGCCTTGTTAAAGCCCTGGCCACCTGCTGATAGCTGGTACTCCAGGGCAGTTGGAGATGGGAGTCTTTCTCTCCCAACTGTCTATCTGCCATCATCCATCACTCCATGGTGGGAGTGCTGGGGAGAGGGTCAGTTCCGCCTGATTACCAGGAAGGAGACTGACACTGCCCCCCCACACCCCCCATTGGCTTATCTGGCTCTGATCAAAGAGCAGCTGCTGGTGACAAGATCTCTGAGTCACTCAGTGCAGTACTGGGTTTAGCAGGAGGTGATGACATCAACAAATAAACATCAGCCAGTCCACAGGCTCCCAGCTCTCTGTCCCCCCACCCCCCACCCCAGAAATTAACTCCTTGTTGCATGTTCAGGGAATATGAGCCTACTCATAATAAAGTTTCCTGATGGAAAAATGCTCTCGAGTTCATTGGGGAATGTTAGAAAATCTGGGGCCACGTTGGTTCGGGGGGTGGGGGGAGTCCCTGGGCATGTGACCCTGAGAAGGACAGTTGACCTCTCTGGGCCTTTGTGTCCTCCCCTGGGAAGCTGAAGACGAGGTGATCTGAGATGTAAAACCTGGCCAGTTGTTAGCCTTCCCCCATGCCTTTGACCATGACACATAGTAAACCCTGAGCCTCACTCAGATTTGCAAGTCAGATCAGTTTTGTGAGTGTCCTGTTTTCCATCGGTTGAGTCAGCGCAGGCAATTGTTGGGGCTTCTGCGGCTCCGGCTCCTGTGCTCCTCATGTGCTTGTTGCGAAGACACATGAGTCACCCCTGGGAAAGTGCAGAGAGCGGATGACACCCCTGGCATTGTCAGACTGGGTTTCATCCAGGAGAGGTCCGGATGGGAGCAAAGCCCGGGCGATAGCTGAGCCCCACTCCGGGGAGGGGGGGCTGGAGCTGGCCGAGGACCGGGCAGCACTGGGCAGCCAAGGCACACCTGTGTTCTAGACGCACTCAGTGCTCCGCACCCTCCTTGACTGCCCTTTCAGAGTCTCACCACAATCTAGAATCCGCTCTGGCGTTTGGGTACTTTCTTGACATAATGTGAATTGTCTGGGTCTGAAACAACCCACAAAGGACTGGTTACCAGACCCCGGCTCCTGAGAGGAACGCGTGCCGAGGATGTGGCATGTTTGCTTTGGCTCATTGCCTTTGGAGGAAAAAATGGAGACAATGAGGCCTTCTCTCCACAGAAGTACCTTTCTGGGCACGGCGTATATACTAGCTCAGGTTCTTTTACTTTTTTAAAAAAATTACCATAGAGTATGTGTGCTTGCTGGAGAGAGTGAGAGAATGAGGGAAGCACTCCCGGGGGTGGGGGTGGCCAGGCTGCAGTCCCTCTCCTCCATTCTCCTTTTAGGATTTTGGACATGCACAGCTGGCTGCGCGTTTTTCAAGCTGCTGGGTCCAGAATGCAAAGTGCGCAGTTGGCCATGTGAGATCCAGCTGCCTTAGCCTTAGCTACCGGCTGCCCCGCAGTTATGATCTCGCAGCTCTATGTGAGGCCTTTACTAGCGTGGTGTCCTGTGTACGCAAAGTCCTGGGGAGGTGGCAAACTGTGTACAGTGTCTGCGGTGTGCTGTTCACACTCGGCGTGCGCTTGGTCCATGCCGCCACTGTGCCGGTTCGTTCCTTCACTGCACAGAGGGTTTGGGGTTGTTCCACCGTCCTGTGAATGTAAGCAGTGCTGCGTGAGCATCCTGGCCTGTGGTTCCAGGTGCGCGTCTGAGCGTCCCAGGAGAACCGTGCTCGGAGTGTTCGCCTTTGCCGCCTTACCAGAGGTTGCCGCAGTGTTCTCATTGAGATGCTCTGTTTTCTGGGTTTCAGGCTGCGAGCTTCCGGAGAGCAGGGGTGAGTGGTGCTCGCAGCCGTGTCCCCATATTGGTCAGCGGTTCCTGGCACCGGTACAAGCCCATGACATGCTTGATCGAATGGGGTGAATCCTGGAGGGAGACGAGCAATCCTCCCGGCAGGCGCAGAGTCTGGGTGTAAGAAGAGCAGTGTGGGGGGGTCTCTCTGCAGTGCCGTCACTGCTGCTGGCTGGCTATCTGTGTGAGGGCCAGGGGAGGTGTCTAGGACTGGCTGAAAGTCCCAGGCACCATGGCTGGTGGGCTTCTTGGGAGCTGGAAGTGCAAGTGTGGAGAGCAGAGGAGGACACTGGGCATTGGGGAGGGAGTGCCGGGTGGGAGAGAGGGGCACTGGGCAGAGCTGGGCTGCTAAAGTGCCCTACTGTGGGAAGAGGGAGTGATACAGAGGGTCACCCTGACCCCTGTGGGGCCATTCTATGCCAGAAACTGGGGCTTTCGGCAAAGCTTCCACACAGGAGCACTTTTGGAAAGAAAGAGGACAGAGACACCTGCTGTAGGCCAGGGCAGTGTAGGGCTATTTGCAGGTCAGTAGAGGAACGTGCTGCAAGAAGCTCAGTGTTGGGGAAAAGCTGAAAGAAAGAAGAGAACAAGGGAGGATTAAACCCAAAGCATATGAGAGGTTTTTTTTTTGGGGGGGGGGGAGAGATTTTTGCTATAGGGGCATGTACGCTTGCCAGACAGACAGAGACAGAGAGACAGAAAGCGAGAAATCACCCCCCAGGGGGGATGGTCACGCCGCAATCCCTTCTCCTCCATTCTCCTCTCGGGATCTTGGGCACGCACGCACACGCGCCCGGCGTGAGTTTTAAGCCACCGGGTCCTGGACGTGAACCGCGGTCGACTACGTGGGAGTCCAGCGACATAGCCATTACGCTAACTGCTGGTTCCCTTTTTTTTTTTTTAAAAAAATTTTTATTAGATTAGAAATGGGAAAATTAGGTTGGGTAATAGGAAAACAATTGTGTGTATACCATGAAATAGTTGGACTTTTTTTTTTTTTTGTTGTTGTTGTTCTTAAACGTACTCCCCTGAGGATAAGATTAATACAATGTCGGGACCAGCAGTTAGCGTAATGGCTATGTCGCTGGACTCCCACGTAGTCGACCGTGGTTCGCGTCCCGGACCAGGGGGCTTAAAACTAACGCCAGGTGCGTGTGCGTGCGTGCCCAAGATCCCGAGAGGAGAATGGAGGAGAAGGGATTGAGGTGTGGCCATCCCCCCTGGGGGGTGATTTCTCGCTTTCTGTCTCTCTGTCTCTCTCTGTCTGTCTGCCGAGCGCACGCGCCCTATAGCGAAAACCTCTCAAAAAAAAAAAAAAAGATGAATACAGTGTCTCTGGAGAAAATGTAGAATGTGTAGAAATGTATCAATTGTTGATAAATGCCCTACCCTACTGCTCTCCGCTGAGCACCCATCTCCCTTAATCTTTGGCCTTAGAAACAGTAATAATGCTTGCTGGCTTGATGGTGCAGTAGTAACGTGCTGCTCATGCAAAGCTGGATGCATTTGGAAGATGGCAGGTTCAATTCTCTGCTCAACCTGTATGTACAGGGGCATTCATGTATACACAGGGGCATTCATGCCCATGATCCTGGCTGACTGGGAGAGCTGGAAAGCAGGGATTGTAGCATGAGACCTTTCCTTCTGTCTGTCTCTTTGTCTCACTCTCATGAACAAAATAACTTCAAAAAGAAGGAAAGAAAGAATAATGCCTATGAGCAGGGTGGCCAACTCGTCCTGGTTTGTTTGAGACTTCCCTGGTTTTAGCACTGAAAAGTCCCATCCGCAGGACCCCCCCTACCCCCGAGTCCCAGGCAGACTGGGGTTTTTGTTTACCCTGTGCCTGTGAGTTACATGACATTATCGGGACTCAAGCCTTCTGACAGCTCATCAGGCATTGTCAGAGCATCCTGTGACGTGGTGGCTCCAGCTGTGAGCGAGGACTTTGTGGGCCACAGTCCTGGTGACTGTCCCAGAGCTGAAGCCCCGAGTTCAGTCCTGGAGGAGGGCACAGCTCACTTTTGATATGAACTCGCGACATTGTGGGTGTGGGACGGGGTCTTCCGAAGCCTTGGCGATACTCTCTGTTATGATCAGTTTTGCTCTGGTAGGTTATCCAGTTATGCAGGTTGTTCCCGGGACAGGTGTTGGTCCAAACGCTGAGTCTGGCGCCCTCCCCTCGCCGCCCCTTGCTGTGGGCATGCCGTCAGACCCCTAAATGACACAGCCCCTGGTGGACCAGCTCCACAGTCAGTGTTGATGACGTTGGGATAATGGCCTCAGCACCCATCCTTGTGGGGGGTGATGTCACTCTCTGGTTCTGATGAGTGCTCACATCAGCATGTGGTAGCAGGGTGTCTGAGAAAATGCCCCCATTTTCCAGATAGCAAACGAAGCCCCTCGACTATTAGAGGAAAGGGCAGGTCACACCCGTCAAGTGCTAACCACACAGGGGCCGGGCCAGCTTCATAGAGCTTTGCCAGCTCTGAGGCAGAGATCGTGCCACCATTCTGCCTCTGAGGGACAGGCTCAGGAGGAGAGGCAGCTGGTTCTGTTGGCTCGTCTGTGGGAAACAGGGCCAACTACCTAGTATGGGGTCCTCAGTGTCAAAGTGTAAATCCCCTGCTTAGGGATTTGCAGGGGACATAGGAGCATTAGGAACATACAGATGGTGACCTCAGCATTAATCTGAGCTGGCTTGGGCAGGACTAGGGTGCAGGCTCTCGTCCACTCCTCTGCTTCGAGCGCCCTGGGACTGGGCCGTGTTTTGTGCATCTGTGGAGCTCCGGGCCATGGATGGACAAGGCCTGCAGGTGCCCTTGGGTGCTGGCTTCCTTGGGGAACAGCTTCTCTCTCCACCACCTGCTCCCATGCTTGTACACAAATGCCAGAGGGTCATTTAAGAATCTGCTGGGACCAGCCTCAGCTTGTGATTTGGTAATGCCATGCTGTTTTGGGGGTGCAGTTTTGGCAGTAACACCTGAGCATGCCCTCCCTCTCTTGCTTCAAAAATGGCATCAGGCAGGTGCTTCACCCCCTCTGTGCTGAGCTGCACTGTCTCTGCAGGGCAGCGATTGGTTTCAGGGGTGCATAGCATCTGTACAGTTCTCTGTCCAGGGGAAGCCTCACCTGGAAGAGAATTTCCTCCAGGTCTGAGAGTGCTGGGGGCTCTTACCCTGTGGCATCAGTTAATCCTCTGTCAGGTTTCCACGTTCTTTGGTTGTCTCTCCATTCACCTTGTTTGTTGAGCACCTACTAAGTCCAGGGCAGAGTGCTGAGTAACCAAGGCCATATGGGTTTTATTATGAGTAAATACTCTTTTCTGGCATCGTCTCATTTACACGTCACGGCAAACCCCAAGAGGTTGTTGTTCTCCTCCCCATTTCCAGGTGATGAAACTGAGGCCTAGCCCAGCTCTCCCTCTGGGCTTGCTCAGTCCGAGTCTCCTCTGTACAGGTGACAGAGTGCGGTGGCTTCGGGAGGCTGGAACTGGTTGGCCTGGGCTTTCCTGGCTTCTCCACGCGTAGATGTGGTCTCAGGCAAATTATTTCACTTGACCTCAGTTTTCCTATCTACAAAATGGGATTATCATAGTTTCTCTGTGTAGGAAGATTTCAGAGCTTAACTGAAATACATTTTGCATAGCACCCAACACACACCAAGTAGTCGATGAAGCTTGGTTGTTGGTCTTGCCACCACCAAGATGTGAGGTGTATGTGACCTCACAGTGGCTTAGAGAGGGTCAGGAGCTTTGCTGATGGTCACACAATTTGTGACAGCTCTTGGGATGAGACGGGCCAGACCAGTCTTTCTCCAAATGAGAGCGCCTTTCTCCACCCCACCTTCTTGAATGGGCCCTCAGCACCGCCACATTTATGTTCTTGTTCCTGTAGATTCTTCTGTCCTTGTTGATAACCCGAGGGAACCTTGAGAGCCAGAGCACGACAGTAATAAATGCCGGGCTGCTGCTTGCAGGTTAATTAAGGCATTCTTGGGGTTCCATGTGCTCTCTAGTTAGCGGCAGAAATAAATCTTCTCGATGGCTTTGAGGTTTCCAGTCGACATTGCATTTTGAATTTAGATAGCACCAGCATTTTGCGTCTTTCTGAGAATGTTTAGATAGCAACAAAGACCATGTTAAAAAGGAAAACTGGGCAGCCTGCATCTCTTTGGTGTGATGCGTAGGTAAGAGCTGGCATAAAGGACACATGTGCTGTCCTCCGTTCCCAGGTGAGGGGCATGAGGGGGTGGCCTGTGTTCTGCTGTGCACAGAAGTCAGTACCCTTCTGTTGGTCTAATGTTTGTCTGGTTTCCACGTGCCTATCACGTGTTAAGCTGTTGAGCATGAATGCCAAGGACATTGATGTTAGGCATTGATGACATTCCTTTATTTTTTTAATGCTACCAGAGGACACATACATTTGCCAGAGAGAGACAGAGAAAGAGAGAGAGAAGTGGAGAGGGACAAAGCACCCCTCCATGAGGCATGTTCATGCTGCAGCCTCTTCTCCATTTCTCCATCCTGTCAGGATTTGGGGCATGCACACATGCTTGGCATAGTTTTCAAGCTGCTGGGGCCAGGATTCAAACTGTCCCAAATGACAGTAGTCAGCCATGTAGGATCTGGCTCTCTAACCCACCAGGCCCTCGGGCTGGTCTGACATGATTCTTTTTTTTTTTTTTTTTGGAGAGGATTTTTTGCTATAGGGCGCGTGCGCTCGCCAGACAGACAGAGAGAGACATAGAGACAGAAAGCGAGAAATCACCCCCCAGGGGGGATGGTCACGCCGCAATCCCTTCTCCTCCATTCTCCTCTCGGGATCTTGGGCACGCACGCACACGTGCCCGGCGTGAGTTGTAAGCCACCGGGTCCGAGACGCGAACCGCGGTCGACTACGTGGGAGTCCAGTGACATAGCCATTACGCTAACTGCTGGTTCCCCTGACATGATTCTTATGTAATTGTTACCCGTTACTGAAAGCTCATTATGTGTCAGGATTTGAGTAATTCTTCCAGCAAGCACTGAGAGGTAAATGCCACCTTATCCTCATTTCACAGATGTGAATGGAGACCCTTGAGAGGTTTGCACACCCAGGCCGTGAGGAGGAGCTGGACCCCAGCCTTCCTTCATCTCACAAGTGTGTTCCTGGGCTACCTGCTTCCTACCCCAGAAATGTCACAATTTGGTGCAGTAAATGACATGGCTCTTATTCCCGCTGACAGCGGGGCTCTTTGAAGGCACTAGGCCTGCAGGAGGCTGGGTCCTGTGGTGGAAGTGACATGGGCTTTCTGTGTTTACAGTGCCGCCCTCCTGCAGAGTCTCCGGAAGTCATAACCTGCCGGCCAGCACGCCAGAGGATGACAGGAAGTCATACCCCAGCTCTAGTGCCTTGCTGGATGGATGCTGGACAGGGGCTTGGCAGGCGGGGCTGGCGGGAAGGAAGAGGCCTCCCGCAGACGTTTAGGCTGTGTTGTTGAGGATTCCTGGATCATGACACAGTGCCCCGAAAGACCAGATCTGGATCAGGAAGCCTGGGGCGCAGAAGGATCAATCATGTGATGTCTGCGTTGAACTTTCCCCTGGAGTTCTCACCATTCCGAGGACCTTGTTTTCTAAGCTATCACCCTAGACGTCTGGATTTAGAATTTTCCAAGCCCAGGCTTTGGAGGAGCTGCAAGGAGCAGGTGATTGGGCGGTGGGGGAACGGTGGCAGGCCAAGAAAAGGGAAATGTTCCCTCAGGGAAAGAGAACCTCTCTCGCCTGCAGTTCTGTGCCTCCCAGTGACTAAGGAGGAAATTCCATTTCGGTTATACTGTGCGGTGTCTCCTGCATAGCATTCTCTATCTGAATTTTGTGGCTGCCTCATCTTTTTGGAATTCGCCTTTTTCTTTCTTTCCTTTTTTTTTTTTAAAGCTAATTGGCTGAGGAGGCATGTGGTACAATTCCACAAAACACAACCAAATTTCAGTCTTCAACACACGGTCATTTTAGACATCCTGGGCTTCATGTTTCAAGATGGGCAGTTGTGAGTTTGTGTCCTCATTATTCATGTGTGCGTTTGCATCCATCTATCCTGTGTGCTCAGTCCCTAAGCCTTGACAGGACTTCTGGTTACAAATTCCTGTTCCTGAGGGACCAGCAGCTGGCATAATGTCTATGTCGCTGGACTCCCATGTAGTCAACTGTGGTTCCAGTCCCAGACCCGGTGGCTTAAACTCACACTGGGCGCGTGTGTGTGCGTGCCCAAGATCCCAAGAGGAGAATGGAAGAGAAGAGATTGCAGCGTGGCCATCCCTCTTGGTGGGTGATCTTTCTCTCTGTTTCTCTGTGTCTTTCTGGCAAGTTCATGCACCCTATAGCAAAAACTTCTCCAAAAAAAGAACAAGTTCCCATCGCCTGAACCTTGAGAGTGGATCTGTTAGGCCCACTGGCTTTCTCCGAGCCAGATGGAGAAACTCCTTGGAGTGCAGGAGGAGGAGCCACTCTGGAGGTGTCTGAGCTGTTGTAGCAGGAGGGCCACTGTCCCAGAAAGGTGAGGCAAGCCACCACACCAGTGGTGAAAGGTGATGTCACATTCTGCTGGGAAGTTTCTGGTCTCCCTCTCTTAGTCCCCACCCGGTCTTGGCTTTGAGCCCAGCTGCAGGGTCTGCAGAGCTCCCCGTCACTTCTCTGGCAGTTGGTTCCTCTGCCCTCTTAGCTCATGGACACTTGGCCCTTTCTCCCAGTCTGTCTGTCTCATAAACCCGTGAGCATTTTGGGAAAAGGACAGATTTTGCTTGGCTTTGTACTGCAAAGTCCTTTAGTAGGTCCGTTTGTATGTGCTGGTAAGTGAACTCTCCAGAGTCCTGGGGGAGATCTTTAAAACAACAGGGATGGGATCATGCCCCCTTCATTCCCCCTCCCTATTGGCTGGGCTGCCATTTATTATACACTTCAGATCCTTGGTGAATAAAGCTGGCTGTCTGCTGTGTTCTCAGGGTAGTTGCAAGAAAGACATGTTCCCTCTCTACCCTGCCAAATCAGACAGAACAACAAGAAAACAGTTTAAGAGTGTTTAAAGTGATGCATCTTGGGAGAGAGAAGGCCTGGGTTTGAAGCCGACTTTGACTTACTAGCATGTGACCCTAGATGGGTTATTTCTGTGAACCTTGGGATCCTGAGCTGCAAGATGCTATAATAGTGCCCATCTCAGGGGGGTTGTTTCAAGGACAGTTGAATAAGATGGTAGGTAACTGAGGTGCATGCATAGTATATGGGGTGGGGGGGGGGGGCAACTGTGGGGAGCTGGTTTCCATTTAAGAGCTAAGTGGGTGAGTTGGACCTTTAAGAACTGCTGCAGCTCTGCTGGTCAGGGGAGTCAGGGCTGTCCAGAACAGGTGCCATGGCATGGTGGTGCAGGGCAGGGTATGGGGGACCCAGTTGGAAGGGGCAGTGGGCAAACCTTACAGAGACTGTAGGATGAGTGAGGGAGCCAGGATTCCCTCTGGGAGGCTGTGACCAACCAGCTACTGAGAGCTGTGGGGAAAGTGTTCGGCCAAAGGATTTTGGAACGAGACAGAAGCAGAGCACTTGGGGTCTTTTGTTTCTTTTTAGTAGATTTGTGAGCTCCTGTGTCTGCAGCACCAGAATGGGGAGAGTTTTCCTGACAGCTAGGGTGGAAGGTGTGCACATAAAGGGTCGGCCCCAAGGTGCCAGGAGCAGGGTGCAGGGTAGGGTCCCTATACCCCACGTCCACCCTCACCCTGCAGCAAGGTCAGCCCTGCTACTCTGGGGCTTCAAGAGCAGTCAGGAGGTGGCTCAGGGTCCCTGCAGATTCAGGTTTGGCTGGCCACATAGAAGGGAGTGTGGGACTGGCAAGAGGGTTAAGGGCGATGAAGTTGGTGAGCAGGTGTGTGTGAAAGGTTATGGGATGAGTATGCATGAGAAAGTGACGCTTTGGAAGCTTGTTTTGTTTCTTAACAAGTTACTAGCTTTGGGCCCAGCTCTGTTGTCCTGGCCTCCAAGTACTGATGACCTTGTCTGTACTTCTAGTTTGTGAGACGGTGTGAAATCCTGATCCAAAATGACCATGTGTGTAAGATGCTGACAAAGGATGCTAATTTCTTCATGGTCTTCCGGGTAAATCTCTGTCTTTTCTGATTGAGAGCTCATAAAGCCTATAAGGTCAGATTAGTTAAATTAAATGACTTTGTAATGATAATAATTAAATTAGTAACTAATAATCATAGCTGACGTTTATCTAATGCTTATTAAGTCCTGGACAGTATGTTACATAATTTAATTCCTGTACTACTCCTAGGAGCTTTGGTGCTATAAATAGCCCCTTGGTACAAATGAGAAAAATGGAGGATCAGAGAGGTTAAGTATAGGTCTGAGGTCACACAGCTAAAAGTGGTTGCTCTAGTGTTTCAAACCCAGCAGTTGGGCTCTGGAGTTTGTGCTGTTAACACCATCTTACCTGTTGTGTGGAGGTTGATGGGGGGGGGGGGGGGGAGAGAGAGAGAGAGAGAGAGAGAGAGAGATTGAGTGTGGTGAAGGACAGTAGAAGTTCCTGCGTACATTCCTCTGCTAAAATACTGGTGGGTCCAACTTGCCTGTAGAAACTCTGGAAAGGGAACAGGATGTTGGCCCTTGTAGTGCTCAGGTCTGGGTGGGCTGGGCCCTTGGACTGACTCCCTTCCCCTTTTCTTCCTGTTCTAAAGCATCCAGGCATGCAGAAGAGGCCAGGCAGGCAGGACTCCGGGACCTGGTGACCTCCATTGCAGCCTGTGCTCAGCCCTGCTCGGTAATGGCTCCACTTTGTTCACAGCCGTGCGCTGTTGTTCTGGGCATTGCTTCCCAGGCCTATGTCAGTTAAGTGGATCTAGGCGTGTGTGTGTGTTGGGACCCGCTACACTGGGCATGCTGCAGCCCCTCGCTCAGTTTCTCCAACTTGCACAATGGAGCCCTAGAGGCTGCTGATCCCCAACTTCCAGCCGTTAGCCTGGCTGGCTTTGCAAAGGTTCTGGGGGACCAGTCTCAGACTGAGAATCACTGAACTTCTCACTCTGGTGCAGAAGTGCATGGCTGGAGGTTTCTGGAGCAGACTACAGCTACAAGGAACAGGACACCATATACCAGGCACTGCGTAAGGCTCCTTATGTATTTTTTAAAATTTATTTATTTCTTGAGAGAGAGACCGCCATTTGCAATAGAGGGTTCACAGCACAATCCACCACCAGCCTCAGCCAACCTAGATCATGGGCATGTGTGTGCCTCTCGTGTACAGGAAGCCCTGGGATACGAACCCAGGACTTTCCCATGTGGGCCCAGGATTACAGGGCCTTGCGTTACCTCTGTGCCTCTCCAGCATGCTGCAGGGCTCTTTATTTCTTATTTCCGTTGTAAACCCTGTGCATTCCCTATTCTACAGATGAGGAGACTGAGGCCAGAGACGTTAAGGAGCATGGCCAAAGGCACAGCCCGAGAACAGTGCTCCTTGCTGTGTTTCATGCTTGCTCCTCACTCTGCTGCACTCCCCGGGGTGCTGTTTAGGAAGCTGAGCGTCTTCTGTGGTGATGAGGTTCTTGCTGTGGGCGATATCCCGGTGCCCTCTGGCCGCAGAGGCTTATCTTAGGTGAGGACACGGGAGCAGCTTCACATTCCACAAACTGCTGTAACGAACCTCACTGCAGGATATGGGTGTGCTCCTTTAATCACAGACAGAGTGGGTGCGGCTCATGCGGGAACGTTGGCTGGAGGGGAAGGGTGCCTGCGGGTAGCTAGCCTTTGTTGGAGCCTGGATCTGAGCACCCCTAGTTAGGGGAGACTTTGAGCTTGTCTCCTCCCTTCTTTGAGGGAAGCCTTAGTTTTCCCAAATCTCACCTGTTTCACAATTCTGCATTCCTTTAGTTTGAGCACTTGGAACTGGCTTGGCCTCACTGTGCACGGGGGGCTTAGAAGAACTGTTGTTTGGTTACTGAGATTTGTGTAGTAATAGTTAGTTAAACTTTTGAGCACTTTCCAGGCATCTTCTAGTGGTTTTCATGGGTTAACTCGTGTAACACATACAACGACCCTACCAAATACGTATCAATACGATTATCACCATTCTTATTTAACAGATGAGGGAGGAAACAGCCTCAGCGGAGTTGAAAGACTCCTCTGCTAAAGACCCCTCTGCAGGTGAGTGGCAGAGGGGAAGTAGGGAACCCATGCAGAGGCTGCCCAACTCAGGCCCCTGCTGAGGGGAAGACAGCAACCTTCTCTGTGGTACCCAATGCTGCCCTCGTGGGGGGGTTTGAATAGCCCCATCGTGACTGATGAGGAAAGAAGGGCTCAGAGTGGTTAGAGAATTTGCCAGAGGTGATCAATGATGGTGTTAGGACTGAACCTAGGTGCACTGGCTGCAAATACAGGATAAAATCCCTTTTCTCTCCACTTCTCTCTCTCACTAACTTCAAAACTCAGCCTTTCTGTCCAGGTGTTCCCCAGGCAACTATGTCTGCTCTTTGGAGCGAGTGTTTCCCCATAGCCATGTACTCCTCCAGGTCAGGTCTGGCACGTTCTCCATGTCTGCTCCCAGAACCTGGCATTCAAGTCGGGATTTTCCCTCACCTGCCTGAACTTAAGGGCCAGGACCAGTGTGTGTCTTCCTGTTTTGGAAGCCGTGGGGGATTGCGATTAGTGCCAAGCCACATGTGGCCACTGCGAGTCCCTCTATCTTTGTGGAATAGGTGCTGCAGTGGGGGTAGGGCAGTGAGTCGATGCACTGCTTCATGGTGGGTCCATCCTGGGTGGTCTGCACCCTGTGCCAGGTGTTGCTGACTTCACCAGGTCAAGCTCTCAGGCCAGACTCTGCCAGGTCAGTCTCTCTAGTCTGGAAGCACTTCCTTTGCTCAGCCTGTCTCCCCTTCCCCTAGTATTCACATTTCCTCCTCTCTCCCTGCCAGAGAAATGGAAAACAGCTGGCCCCTGAGTTCTTTAAATCACCTTCTCAGACTCCCCAAGATGGTCTGAGTGGTGTTAAGTCCTTGAAAGTCTTTCTTCCTCTGAACATGCTCTCTGCTCTCCCCTGGAGTCTGAAGCGTTGGCAGTTGTTTGCGCAAGGGGCTTTCCAAACTATGGGTCCCTGGCCTGCAGGATCCTGTGGGCTGGAGATCTCATACTAGCCCTACCACATCTTGTTAACAACAGAGGTCTCAGCAAGAGAACGATGGGCACCCCACTTAGAAATGGGCCAGGGGTTCTATCGCACATCTCTCCAGAGGACTTATACAAGTGGCCGACACACACATGAAATCACTGGTCGTTAGGAAGATGTAAAACAAACCCATGCAGTGCTCTACTAGGACGGCTACAGTAAAAAACAAAAACAGACAAGAAATAGAAATATAACAGATGTTGGTGAGGATATGGAGAAATGGGTGATTATGGATCGCTGGTGGGAACGTAAAATGGTGCAGCCTCTGTGGAGAACAGTTGGGTGGCTCCTCAGAAAGTTAAATGTAGGGCTGGGTGGTGCAGTGATGGCGCGACACACCATGAGGCTGGACCTACGGGAAGGGCTCTGGTTCGCATCCCAATGCCGCTCTGTGTGTGCCCAGCCTGAGTTCATGTGCTGTGATCCAGGCAGCTGAGGTTGGGTGGATCGCAGTGTGGAGACCCTGCTGGAGGTACAAGCTCACTGTTGGAAGAATAAATACGTGAACTTTTTAAAAAAGTTCAATATAGAATTACCTTATGACCCAGTAATTCCACTCCTAGGCATATATCCAAGAGAATTGAAAACATATGTCCACAGGAAAACTTGAACATCAGTGTTCTTAGCAGCAAGCACTGTTTACAATAGCCCAAAGGTAGAAACAACATAAAAATCCATCAACAGATGAATGCACAAATTATTAACATACACACACGCACACACACTCTCACAATGGAGTATGGTTCTACCATAAAAAGGAATGAGATAGGCATAGATATATGTGCTACAGAAAAGATGAACCTCAAAAATGTTGTTCTAGGCAAAATAGGCCAGACACAGAAGGTCACATGGTATAACTGCATTTTTATGAAATATCTAGAATAGGTAAACCCATAGAGATATTGTAGTAACCAGATTAGTGATGGTGAATGGGGTGGAGAAATAGCAGCTTCATGGGTACAAAGCTTTCTTTTGGAGGGATGAAATGTCTTGGGACTAGACAGAGGTGGTGTTTGTGCAACATTGTGAGTGTGCTAAATGCCTCTGATTCTGTACTTTATGTTTACCATATGTTAGATGACTCTCACCTCAAAACAAACAGTGGTGGTATTGCAGGTCCCCTTAGGTAAAAAAAGGAAATGTGGACACTGAGTCTGGCTCTTAGTTGCACTGGATTCTCTAGAGATGGGATTGGCCTCATGTTACAGATGAGAAAGCAGAGGGTCCCTTAGGGCACGCAGTGTAGTGGCTCAGAAAGAAGTAGACTCAGGGTTGGTCTGACTCAGAACAACACCTGCTTTGATCACTTTTCTACCTTCCCATCCTCTGGAGCATAGATGGCCAGGAACTGTGCAGAGCGTCACAGATACGTCCCCCTGCCCCAGGGGCTCAGCTCTGTGTACCTTCTTGCAGTGCTTGCCTGGTACTTTCCCCATGTCCAGGTTCTCTGCAGAGCAGCCTGCCCTGGCCACCCAGAGTATACAGCTTACAGTGGTATTGTCCATCAGAGACTCTGTGTGTCCCAATCCCAGGGGACGAAAGAAAAGAAAGGTGGGGCTTTCAGTGCTGTTCTGCCATGTGACTGGGACCAGTTTCTGCACTCCTCAGTACCTCGGTTACCTCCGTGTGCCATGGGAGAGCCTGAGATGCTCATTTTATATCTTCCCTGGGGTTGTCCCAGTACATACACCTGTGTCTAGGCAAGTACTTTGGTGATGGAAAAGTTCCATGCAGATATGTGTGGTGCACAATGCTTGTCATTAGATGTTTCTCCCTAAGTAAGGTTGAGCTTCTGGCATACTTACCAGAGAGCAGACCCGAACTTCAAAACCTAGTGCTGGGACAGCAGTTGGTGCTCAGTAATGTCTGGTGGCATGCATGTGGATGAATGAGTAGACGGCAGCCAGTGATATAAATGGTGAACCGCTTGATTGGAGATGTAGACTTCTTATTGCCCTCCATGCGTCTCACCCATCCATCCATCCATCCATAGTTCCAACTATCCATGTATCCATTCATCCATCTGTCCTTCTACCCATCCACTTACCCATTCATTCACACTAACCAGCCCTCTATTCCAGGCCTTGTGCTAAATCCTGAAGACAGTGACTAAAACAAACCCTCACCTTAAGGGGTCATAGTCATGAGTGGGAGAGAGGTATTGGAACAGAGGAGGAAATTCAAGGATGAGGAGAGTTGTGGTTCAGAAAAGTGTTTTCTGCCCTGGTGGCGATGAAGGAGACCAGCAATCGCTCAAGATCCTTTCATGAGGATCATGGCCTGCCTTGCAGTGATCCAGGACAGGGGAACAGTGTCAATGACCTCAGGAGGCCCCTTTTAGCCACAGGAATCTGTAATGTGGAGTTCTCAATTGCCAGCTTTGCTGGAGAAAGAAAGAAGAAATAGCTGGGCCTCACAGCCCTCCTGTACATTTAGTTTGCGGTCCAAGCCTGTTTCCTGGAGCTGCTGGCCATGTGTGGGAGGTGCTCGGTGGTGGCTTGGCCAGCCCAGTGCGCCTGCAGCCTGCCTGGGGACGGCTGTCTGTTGGCAGAGCCTGCCCTCTGCAGCGGTGGCAACTGGCCCACACAGACCTCCTCTCTGTCTGGTTAGTCAGCCGCCAGTGGCCAAGGGCAGAGTGGGGCCTGCATTTCTGACAGCCTATCCGCCCCTCGGTGAGGCAGCCCAGTGACTCTGAAGGTCACGCTTGGCGTTGCCCTTCAACCCCATCCCCTGCAAGGGAGATTATGGACAAGGCCGTTTTTCTAATGAGTAGCCTCTGCTTGCCCTGTAGCAGATGAAAGACTGTGTGTAGCGGTGGGTAATTTGGGGTTTTTCTGATGAAAGCAGTTGACATTTGTGTTCAGACCCCATACACACTGCAGCACCGCCTTTCATCTCTGCTATCAAAGCCTTGCCCATCTCTGCCTGCCTCGGGGGTGGCCACTGCTGCCGGAAATGAATTGGACCAATGGTAAAATATAGAAGGAACAGTAGAATGACCCAGGAAGGCTGTGGATGGAGGCGTGGAGATGGCAGAGGCAAGTTCTGACCTTCCTGGGGGAGGGGACTTCCTGTTGCATGGGAAAGAATGTGCCCTTGAGAGCTGGCAGCACTGGCTGAATTCGGTGGAGATGCTAGTACTGCCACCTGTCGTGGACTTCACAACTTGTTCTCTGTACTGTCTGGAGCCAATAGGCTCTCAGGAATGTTCGTGGGCTTCCGTTCTAATGGATGAACTTGACCATTGTGTCTTGGGCAATAGGACACAAGGACTTGGAGTTGCATTACTCATCTGAGTTTCCCACACAGTGCCTGGCACGTCGTGGGCCCTCCGTAAAGGACTGGCAATCGCTCGGTGGAGAAAGGACACTGCTCAATGCCACCCACACAGTCAGGCTAGCTTTGAAGAGAGAGAAAGAGAGAGAGAGAGAGAGAAGGAAGAGATTAGATGACTTGAGTCTCTGAAACACACCAAGTTGCACAATCCTTCCCGTATGCATCTGTACTGCAGTGAGCAAGTGCTCAAGACTTAGTTCATTCATGCGATCCTGCTGTAGTCTCTTCTTACCACCCACGAGATACGTCAGATCCATGCTTGCAGCTATCTGGCCACTTGTCTGTTCAGCCAGCCCTGGAATACCTCCCCTGTTGGGACACTCACTACCACTGGGAGATGGAGTTGATAGCTCTAACATTCTCCCTCCTCCTGAGTCATGGGTGTTTTCTCCTGGCTCCCTGGGTTCTGACCCACGGGCTGTCCCAGGAGATGGCTCATGGGCAGGTGGAGGTGGTGCGCGTGCGCTTTTGCTCCTTGTCATGTGATTGCTTGCGAACACCAGGAACCCGACCCACCAACCCCCCACTTCTGCTGAGCAGAGGAGCAGTGAAGCCTGGGCGGTGGCTCTTTGTCGTGTCGAGCCACCTGCACCGTACCTCAGCTGGTATTTGGGCTGCGGAGCAGTGCACTTCCCACCTAGGCACCTTGTCACAGGCTACAGAGCCGAGAGGTCCCTGCATTGCTCTTTGATGTTCATTATTGTAAGAAATAGGTGACTTCTACCGTGTCGAAGGGATTCTTGGAACTGAGCCAATTCCTCCTCTTAAACGTCTAGTCTGGAGAGTTTCTTACTTAGTGACACGATGTCAGTTTGTTTGGGTCAGGCAGGGGTCTTCAGAGACTCTCTTTCGTGAAATCGTGTGTATTGTTTTATCCACATCCCTCAGCTATGGAGTCTGCCCCTCCCCTGAACAGGCACCTACCTACTCTCCCCTCCCCTCTCTCCCACTCTCTTGGCAATTACAGTGGAACAGAGGAAAGGGCTGTGAGACAGGAGGTCTCTGTTCAGCTTGGCAGGGCTGCCTGGCTTCTTCCTGGTCAGGGTTTTCAACGTGGGCATCCTGGGGACCCAGTTGAGAGTGAAAGGAAAGTCCCCACACGAGGTCTCACGTGTAGGCCTTATCGTCTATTTTCCTCCTGATCTGCCAGGTCCCAACAGTTTGGGTCGTCCCTGGATCTCATCTCATTGGCCGGATGGCAGCAGCAGACTCCCTCTCCTGGCCTCTCCTGCCTCCTTCCTCCCCCTGCCTGCAACATTGGGTATTCCAGGCACATAGAAGTAGGCGGGGGTCCTTCTGTCTGTGTTCCTGCAGACGAAGATTGCACAGGACAGTAAAAGGCACCCGAACATGAAAACATGCACTCACGAACCCACTGCAGACATCTAGCGCACCCACATCCCACGATCGTCTGTCACACGCTGTCGTGTGTCGCAGATGTCTGCAGTCCACTTCCAGAAGAGCAGCCCCTTTGAGCTGACTTCCGTTCAGCCTGCTAACTGAGTGAACTGAGGCTGCTCATTTCTTAAACTGAGTGAGGCCTCAGGCACACAGACAGTTTAATATTTTGGAATGAGCAGATAATATTGATCTGCTAAAAAATCGTCAGCAAGTTAATTAGAGGCAACATGGATGTAAAAAACAATTGTAAAATGACAAGGAGAGTATATTCCATGTTTTCAGGTGACTAACCATTTGTACTACTTAAAAGAAATTGAATCAGAAATTGTAGGTTGAGATTGTGTATTTTGTAAGAAAGATCATTTGCACCCCCAGTCAGTGGACCAAAGAAGGGCTTTACCTTTCAAGTGGCCAATACATGTGCAGCTGTAATAAAATATTTAGGGATTGGTCCTTTTTAGGGTTGCCTACATTTTCAGTGAAATGACAGCGGTGGAGACAGGTCACAGGGTCTGTTCTCTCCTAGCAGGTCAACTCCCAGAAGAGTGCCTGGCATACTCAAAGTCTGCCGAATTGCCTGCCTTGTGAGTGCCTCCTGTGTGTCAGGCACTGACCCAGTGCTGAGTATCCAGCCGGTAGGGGGCAAAGCAGCCTCAGACCCCTGCCTTTGTGGCATCTCCCATCCTAGTGGGGGAGGCCAACAGTCAATGGCTAGAAGGTAGACAGCGTTGTGCTTTCTCTGCAGGGAGAGACAGGCAAGAGGTGACCCCAGGACTGCTCTGAAGGGAGACCTAGGGACCCTGGCCAAGTCAGACCAGTCAGCCTAGGAGAAGAGAAAAGAAAGAGGATGGCTGCTGAGGAAAAGAGAAAGAAAGTATTCTACACATTAAAAACTTCAGAGAGGAGAATCAATGAAACTTGGAAAGGTCTTTTGGAAAATGATTCTTTTAATGATGGAGGAGTAAAGTGAAGGAAGTGCCTATTTTGTGAGAAAATGTGCACTAAGAAGAACCTCAGTGTTAATTTTTTTATATAACATCACAACTACAGCATAGTTTAAAATGATGACTTCAAATTAAATTGCAAACTATAAAAAGGACAAACCTCATTTAGTATTTATAATTTATGTATAAATATGTAATTATGAATTGTAACTATACAGTGTTTTATGTTTATAATCCCTTGCTTCTTTTTTTCAAAATAAAGTCCTGAGAACAACCAGAATAAATGACACAAGTTGCCCAAGGTCATAGCAAAGTGAGAGTTGGAACCGGGAATCAGAGGCGGGTGGTACAGTTTGTTCTGTCGAGATAAAGTGCCCCCAACTCCCGTGACACACACATACCCTACTTGCCCTAAGTATCTGAACCTTATTCTTTTGTTTTTGTTTTATTGCCAGATGGTGTATGCTCTGACCAGAGAGGTGGGTCGAGGGAGAAAGCACTCCCCCGTGGGGTGTTGTCACGCCTCAATTCCTTTTTTCCAATCTCTCCATCCTGTTGGGATTTTGGACACATATACATGTCTGGTTAGTTTTTCTCAAGCTGACAGGACAGGGATTTGAACCATGGTCAGCCATGACGGATCCAGCTCTCTTAACCACCAGGCTGCAGAATTGGCCCTCGAACCTTATTCTGAATGACTTCACTTCAGGTGGCTTTTTCTCTGGGAAGGCAAGGTCCTCTTCTCTCTTGAGTTTCTGGTACCTTCCATGTACTTTCACATCTTCAGATTTTCGTTCCTGCTCTTTGCTCAGACTTTTCTTTCCCACCTAGTCTGCACCTGTCTGAGTTAAGCCCCTCTCTCTGTCCTAGCGTTTGTTAGAGATTTCTTACTGTGTCTGGTTCATGGAGGGACAAAGAACCCCTTGAGGAGGGAGACCTGGCTTGTTTTTTTTCTGTCTTCCTGACTTAAGACTGCCCACACAGTGGGAAAGAGGGACAAGGCAGTAGGTTTAGGAGGGGTTGTCCAGGCCCTGCAGGGCCTCCTGTGTCCTTAGCTCAGCCCATCTGTGCCTTTACTTCTTTTTACTTTGTTTGTTTCTAATCTGCTAGAAAGTGTGTGCACCTGTCAGACACACACAGACACACACACCCACTGAGAGAGAGAGAGAGAGAGAGAGAGAGAGAGAGAGAGAGAGAGGGAGAAACCACCACGGGGGGGGGGGGGTATATGACCACTCTGCAGTCCCTTCTTGTCTATTTTCCTCTTGAAATTTTGGGTATGCACGCACACATGTCTGGTATGTTTTTCAGGCTGCCAGGTGCAGGACTTGAACCTCATGCTGAAGGCCATGTGAGGTCTAGCTGCCTTAACCACCATGCCATCAGCTAGCCTTGTGCCTTTATTTCTTGACCAACCCATGAAAGCAAGCCAAGTGGGAATGGGAGGGCATTCCCAGCACGGAGGGGAGTAAGTGGAGACTCGTGCAGCAGGCACTGTGCTCATGTGCACTGGCGCTGTCGAGGGAGCCAGCCCCAAAACGAGCCCAAGGACACCGAGCAGGGGAGGCCATAGAGTCGACTCCCTCCCTTGCACTTTACCAGCAGGACAGAAAACCTCCCAGACATAGGTTTGGATGAATCTTGGAGTATACAAGACCTCATCTTACTCTATCTCATTTTATCATTTTACAGTGTTACGTATCTCCTTTTATCTTATTGCATCTTAATCTCATTTGCTGATTAGGCCAGTGAGGAGGGCTGGGACCAATGACTGGAGTTGCCTGAGGTCTTAGCTAAATGAGGTTAGAGCTGAAAAGTAGGTGATTACCAAGAGTCACCTTGGTAGTCGTCCTAATAGGGACAGATGCTAGGTGCCTGAAAGCACCAGCTTAATTAATGCTCACAAGCAACTCTGTGAAGCCGGTAAGCCTTTCAGTCGTGCCTACAGTGAGGGAAACTGAGTCAGAGCAAATAACTGATAAGCTGGGAAGCCGCGGAGCCAGCATGTGAGCCCTGTGAGTTGGGCCCCAACATTTGTTCTCAGTGTGTAGAAGTCAGACGGGGGTCTGGCACGGAATGAATGTGTCCAGACACAGATGAGGAGGATGCTTTGTGGGAGGTCTCTGAAGGCCTTCCTCGTCCTTCCTCGTCCTTCCTGGTCTGGGGTGCCTCTTCCCACCCAGTCTGTGGGGGATCATCGGTTGGCACAGACAGGTGGCAGGTGCTGTGGAGGAGGGCGTCTGTCTCTGGACAATGTTGCAGTCTTCGGAAACTCACAGCACATTAAGAGCAAGAAGACCCCGCCGGCTTTCAGTAGAAAGGGCTATTTTGTCTTACTCCACGGGAGCAGAGAAGAGGAGACTAAACACAGGAGACTCCTCCTGACTGGGGGCACGTTGAAGAGGGGAAAAACAGCAAAAAAGGGAGGACACGGTGAGGGCCGGTCCTGGTAGCTGTCAGGCATCTGAGTGCTCCGCCTTCTCCTGTGTTGTATAATCAGCTGTCACTTCAGCATTTCCCTGCATCATGCTCCCCAAGTACAGATCGAACCTTAAACAAACAGTGACTGCTTTATAAATATTTAACTCCCACTGTTTAGGAATTGCTCGGGGCAGGAGACAAAATAAGAGTTCCTGGCTGTCTGCTGCGTGGCCTCTCTGTTGTGGCGTTGGATGGCGAGGGTCAGGGTTTTGGGGGGCAAGGGGCAGCAGCTGTCGTCGTCTTCTTTTTTGGAGAGTGTGTTGAGGATGTGTCTGTGTGTTCAGAGCGATTCTAGAAGCCACCAACTCGCGTATCTGTACAGTGACTGGGATCCATTATCGCTGGGTTATTGTTCCTCTACATGACAGCAAGGCTTCCTTAAATTTTTTTTTTTTTTTTTTTGTATAGCAGTTTTGTTGAGATAATTCACATATACCCTATAGTTCACCCATATAAGATGTACAATTTAATAGTTCTAAATATATTCGTGGAGTGGTACAAATCATCACTTCAATCAATTTTATAGCATTTTTATCACCCTCAAAAGAAACCTTGTATTCATTCCCAGTTGCCCTTACTCTCCCCAGCTCCCTGGGTTCTAGGAAACTGCCAGTCTACTTTCTGTCACCATGGTTGTGTCTTTTCTAAATATTTTCTATATTAGGTTGTCTGGAAAGTCATGACATTTTTCTATGCAAAAATGCTTCATAACTTTCCCGATGACCCAGTAAATGGACCCATTCAATATGTGGTTTTTCGTGTCTCACTTCTTTGACTTAGAATAGTGTTTTCAGGGTTCATCCATGTTATGGCATGGGTCAGCACTTTCTTCTTCTTCTTCTTCTTCTTCTTCTTCTTCTTCTTCTTCTTCTTCTTCTTTTTTTCTTAGAGAGATTTTTGCTATAAATTGTGTGTGCTCGCTAGAGAGACAGACAGACAGACAGAAAGCAAGAAATCATCCCCCAAGGGGTTGGCCACATCACAATCCCTTCTCCTCCATTCTCCTCTCGGCATTTTGAGCAAGCACTAACACACACCTGGTGTGAGTTTCAAGCTGCCGGGTCCAGCACTCAAACCGCAGTCAACTACATGGGAGTCAGTGATGTAACCATTACGCCCTCTACTGGTCCCAGCACTTCACTCTTCTTTATGACCAACCGCATAATATTCCACCTAATGGCCATATTACATTTTGTTCATTCATTCATCATCTGATGGTTGTTGTGGATAGCAGAATTACAGCTGAAAAATCAAGATAAAAGGGGTGGATCTATGGCCTAATCATTAAGGCAACTGGATCCCACATGGCTGACCACATAGTTTGAGTCTTGGACCCCGCAGCTTGAGAAACACGTCACGGGCGTGTGTGTGCCCAGAATCCCCAAAGGAGGGAGAAACGGAGGAGAAGGGATTGCCGTGTGAGCATGCAGGCTGCTTTGTCCTCTCTGAGCACACATGCCCTCTAGCAAAAAATAAAAAAAGGAAAAACCTAGATATGGCTGATTCAGTATCATGGAATTAAGGCAAAACTCAATTCCACAAAAGAAAGCCCCCTACCATTTTGGGGTAGATCCAGGGGGTATTCGCAAGCATGTGGTGGCTGTTAAAATGTCTTCAGCAGACAAACCGTTGGGCGTTTATTTAACACTAACTATATGCTAGGTACTATGACAGGCTCACCTGTTAATTCATTGAAAAGATGTGCTCATATCATCTCGAGAGACTTATCATAGGCTGCTCTGTGCGTTTTAGACTTTATTGAGTGGCAGAGTGGAGGATAAGTTTGTGTTCCTAGCTTGCTTCATTTGATCTCAGATGTTGACTGTCTTTAAGAGAGAGGAGCAGAGAAGAGGTGAGGCTCGCCAGAGTGCTGTCCTTGTTCTCTCCACCAGCCTCTGTCTAGTTCTCTTCCCCATGAAGCTGGGCCTTTCTTGTCCCAGCTGCCCCTCCAAGACCCAGATGTTTCCAGAACTCCTTTGAGACTCTGATTTAGGCTAGGCAGAGCCTTTGGCTTAGCAGACAGACTCTGCAGGAAACGTGAAAGCATGGGGCTGTAGTCAGTGCCGGTCACCTCGGTCGTTTGGTTACGACTCATTGTAGTGGGTGCTGTTGGAGGCCTGCCCAGTCCCCTTTACTGGACCGGCATACTCACCCCCAGCTACAACGCTCCTGGCGCCCCTCTCCCATGGTGATTAACTTTCTTCCGATGGGAGCTGCCTCATCCGGGAAGTCGCTGACTCAGGGAACAAAAGACTGCCTCCTTGCTTAGCGTGGGTGACCTCTGTGGTGTGCTCGTGCTCCAGGGCTCCCGGTGGACTGGGCTGAGGCTGGTCTTCGTGTCCATACCCTCTTGCCCTCGAGGCTGCAGCCCCATAAGCTGTGCATGCATGCGTGCACACACACACACACACACACACGCACACACACACGCACACACACCCCAATTGCCACCTTGGGTCTGTGTGGGCTGCCTGCCTCACATGCTATCTCCTGGGGCCCCCTTCTGACGTGTCTGCCCTGGGGACGCTCCGCCTGCTCATTCTCTTTCCACTCCTGCTTTCTGGGTTGGCCCTTGGAGTGTTTTGCTTTGTTGGTTTTGATTTCAATTCTTTTCAGGCTAATTGGACACTGGGACAGGTGTGACTGAGTCACAGTCCTGGCATTGCCCCTCCCTGCTGTTGTTCTCTGGAGGGTCCTTTCCTGTGCCGACAATGACCTCGGCGGGAAGAAAAAGACTGGGAAGGCAGCACGGGGCTTGCTGGCCTGGTGCTGAGGTCCTGGAGTGGTTCCGGGCTCTGCCACTCCACAGCCAGGTCCTCTGTCGCGTCCCCTCCTCAGCCTTGGACCTTGCATTGAAAGCTAGATCAGTGGTCTTTGCCTAACTGCACTGTGGTGAGGGTCAGGGATGACTTGGAGCGATGATGCAGCACAGGGACTGATACAGAGGCAGTGCCTGGTGCAGACAGGCTGGGATGACACCCCAAAGGACTTGCGGACCCCCTGAGTGGCTTCAGCCTCCTCAGGCCCCATTCTGGTCTCCTTGCTTTTGTTCACATTGTATTTTCCTCCTGGGTTGCTCTTCCTTTTCTCTCTGACCTGTCAAAAGCCCCATTGAAGGCCACGTTCATACACACACACGCACATTCATCATCTGATGGCTATTGTGGATAGCAGAATTACAGCTAAAAAAATCAAGAGATCAGTGTTGGATCTATGGCCTAATCGTTAAGGCAACTGGCTCCCACATGGCTGACCACAAGCCCTGTTGGGTGGAAAGTATGCTTCCCGGCAAGCACCCCTCATTGGCTAGTGGAGTCTCCGTGAGCCTGTCCTTTTCATAGCATCATTTCACGAGTGTGGGAGTGTGTTCAGAGTGAGACAGATCAGCATTGGGGTTCTGGCCCCATTCCTCCCTAGCTGGGGGACTTTAGGCAAGTGACTAACTTCCTAGAGGTTGTTGGTATGCTGTGCTGACCACCCACTGAAGGATGCCAAGCACAGCGATTTCTATCTGGCATCTGAGTGGCCAACAGTTTGAGGATTACACAAATACAGGACAAAACACGGGCTGAAATAGGTTCAGAAGTGTGTAAGTTAATACTGAGCTAAGAGTTAGGTATCCTCAGAATTTTTCGTATATGGTTGGTGGGTGAGGGGGGCAATGGCTGTGAGGTGCACAGGGACCGTGTCCCGCTGTCACTGACAGAGTCTCTGCAGGACCGAACTGTAGTTGGGCCCTTGAGCACTCCCCTAGGCCTCTCTGCGTGCTTGTCACACAGTCCAGGTCAGCAGAGAGCCCTGCTGGGTCAGCTGGCCAAGCTCTCACCCTCCACACACACCTGTGGCACCTTTTCTTCTTTGGGATCTGATTGGTGTTCATCTTCCACCGACTCCTGGGGTGATGTCTAATCATCAGGGCCCGTCCGGTCTTCAGCAAGAGCCCTGTTGGGTAAATTTAGCCTGAACCCCCTTTCCCTTGATATTCCCTGTAATTTCCTGTCCACTGCCCCCACCGACTCCTTGGCCGTATATTCTTACTTCCTGTGCTTTGAGTTCGTCCACTCCTGCTTCCCCACCGCAAAATCCCTTCACTGTGGCCCCTGCACCTACTAAGGGCCCTGAACAGTCTTTACGGCACTTAATAAGTGTTCTTGAGCAACTATTTCTCTAACGCCGCCTTCCCTCTGCTCCTGCCAGGGAGCGGAGTTAGAGGAAAGACAAAAGGGACCGTCACACCCTGATACGGACTCCCAGCTCCATTCTGAGATTCAGTCACAGCAAAGGAGCTCGCTCTGTTAACCAAGGGATGTGGTTCCCAGCGGGAAGGCTGATGCCCACTTTTAAGCTTCCATTGCTCCGTTCCTGCCTCGGTCTCTGGCTCTCTTTCTCCTCCTTTGAAGGGACACAGTGCTGAGATGACTGTGGAGAGGTCTGAGAATAAACTTGTGTCCGAGGCAGCCTCCAGATCCAGCAGGGCTGGGCTGACCTTTAAATAGACGGGCTCTGGGCCACTCAGTTCCTGGAAGTTTGAAGACAGTCAGTCTTTCAAGTGATGCGACTTGCAACCTCAGGAAAGATCCCTGCGTTTGTGAAAGCCATAATTTCCTGCTGCCTTTGCACTTCATGAGATGTGGCCGAGCAGCTGGTGGGAGCCCACATGCCAGGGTTAGGAGGGGAAAATCCTCAAGTATTTTAATATACCCCTACTTAGAAGCAAGATAAACACATGTATTGTACTTTGCGACAGAGGCAGGGGGTGGGAGAGGGAGAGGCCTGGCAGTGCATGAAAGGTCTTTTTAAGTTGAATTCTGAGGGTTTTCTTACCCCCCCCCCCCCTTTTTTTTTTCAAATTTGTAAGCAAAGCTGGCATGAGTGAGCGATGCCTGGTTCCATTCGGCTGTGTAAAAACTGTTGTCCCTCCCCAGACGCAGACTTTCCCCTCCTTAAGCCATATACTCCCCTCTTCCGCCTTGCCCTGACTCATTAAAAATGACTAGGTGAAGGTTGTCATCCCAGTTGACTGAGATAATTTACTTCCTTCCAGGCAATCTGTCCCCCAACTCTTGCCTTGCAATTATGCAAAAAGAAAAAAGTGAATACCGATGCATAAGGTGAATCCAGTTGTGAGGAATTATCAGATGAACCCCCATTGAGGAAGATGCTACAGGGTCGAAGTGTCCAGGTATGACATTAAGGAAAGGCTGAGGGACGGTCCCAGAAGAAGGAGACTGCGTGGTGTGAACAGTGTGGTTGCTCGATGCAGGCAGGACTGGAGGGGGACGTGAGAACTTGTTAATGACATGGGGTAGAACGGTGGCACAGCAGTAGGATGTGATGCTCTGCAGGCAACCCCACCTCAGAGGCTTCCTGGTTGAAGTCTGGAGACCTCCTGAGCACCCAGGCACATGCCTGCCGGTGATCCAGGTCTAAAGGCCAGCGTGTATCACCACTTTGAGACATGCCCCCCCCCCCAAAAAAAAAAAATAAGTAAAATTAAAAAAAGAAAAGAATTTGTTCGTTGTGTATCAGCGTTAGCTTCCTGACTTGGCTGTGGAATGTGGGCCCGAGGGAGAATGTCTTGGCATCTGGTATGTGGAACATCAGGTGAACACTGACTACCGCATGGTGGAGGGAAAAAGGATTTGCCCTGAATGCTCAGCTTCTCTGTGAGTTTATGATTATTTTGCAAATAAGACAAAATTTATAAAAATTCAGCCCATGAACAAAGAGCAAGAGTAAAACAAACCTAGGTTTGAATTGTGACCCTTTACGCTTATTCATAGTTTGACTTTAGGCAGGGAACACAACTTCTCTGTGCCTCAGATTCGTCGTTTTTCAAAATAAAGACTGTGTATGTGTGTGCACATGTATGTGCATGCCTGCATGCATGTGTGTGTGTGTGTGTGAGACTATCTCCAGTGGTGGATTTATGTGAATTGGAAGTTCCACAGTGAAGGCAGGCGCCCTAGCAGGGCAGCCAACGTGCTGGTTTGGGGGCACCAAGAAGTTTTCTATTCCTTCATGCTGACCCACTGACATGCCTGGGTCTGGGCGTGCGGGGCGGTGGATGGATTCACGCTCCACAGAGAACTCTCTTTTGGCATCGGTCTGATGTGTGGATGAGGCAGCTGAGGCACAGAGCAGTTGAACACCTTGCCCAAATCACACAGCTGTCAAGTGGTGGAGGGAATCCAGATGGAAGGGGGCAGCCTGGTTTCAGAGCTCGGGCTTAACCATTGAGCAGCACTGCCACCCCATGGATGGGCGCCCAGGGAATGAGGATCCGGGAGGTGATTTCACTCTCAGTGCTGAGCCAAGCAGAACTCCATCCAGAACTCTCTCCACCACCCTAATAAAGCCAGTGTTTACACAGGCCAGAGGTGCTCATCAGCTGTTTTGCCAATCCCCAAATACGGCCATGGCCAGAAAGTGAGAGGGGTATCTGTTATGTAAGGCTCCGCGTCTGGTCCCCAGACAATGCCACTTCCTCGCTGGGCACTGTGTGCCTGCTAACAACAGGTTACTCATTTCCTCTGGAAAACTTGGCAGGGCTGTGCCGCCCCGTTTCCTCCTCCTGCCACATTCCTGGGCTCCCTCTATTGACTTTTTCTCCGGATTCCTGGGAACACCACCATGGAGGGGCTGGCCTTTAGCCATGGCCATTCTGGGGCTGAACGTGGACAGGGACACCGGGAGCAGGGCCTGCATCTTCACTAGCAGGGGCATAGCACCCATAGCCCGCCTGCCCAGGCCCAGCACTTGAGGCAGGTGGGGTCCAGTGACAAGTGGAAGGAGACCCCAGGGTGGAATGGGTCCAAGTGGGGGGCTCACCCTTGCTCTGCTCCTCCCCGAGCCCTAACGGTGCACTGAACCACTTGTCCTCATTCAGTTTATATGCTATCCCTTTGGCCAAGGGCTGCGTGGTGGCCTTTGCTGGGAAGTCTGAGATGGATGGGCTCAGGGGGGCATTAGCAGAACTATTGTGTCCTGAGTTTTCTTTCTGTCTGATCTGCAAGACTTGGATGGTGAGCACTAAAGGAAATCAACCCTGCTTACTCTCCTGTCAGTACCTGCTTCATCCAGCTCCTCCCACGCTGACCACGCCCCAGCCTTCCAGGGGGCATGCGTCTGGACTTGCAGCGAATTCCGGGCAGGTGAGCTGTTTGTGGACACAGTGCCAAGCAGACGTCCAGCTGCGGCGTCACCATCGCACCAGGCCCCTTCTCCATCGCCGGTGAATAAAATTGCACCTGCCCCTTTCTCTCAGTAAGCAGCCAGTTGTCTAGGGACGTGTGTGCACATGCATGTACACGCACACACATACACGTGTATGTTTACATGCCTCCAGCGCATGTGGGGTGTTGTGCTAGGTTGTCTGCATATTTACTTTTTCTCTTCCATTTTTAGCCATAAAGATCGACAGGAATTCAGGATTTATCTCTGTGACCATTTGCACTTCGGTTAGCGGTTCTTTTCATGGGTTATCTTATTTTTTCCTGTCAACAACCCTGGAGGCTGGTCGTGTTGTTCTCCTTCTATAGATGGGAGTTAATGCACCGGGTAGTTCCATTTCACCGATGTCTTTAAAGTGCCCGTCGTGTGTGGTCACTGCTGTCCTGGCCTTTGCCTTACCACCGAGAGAAACACAAACCCATGGGTCTGATTCCTTGTGAGGCTTACTCTTGTTGAGTGGAGACCGTGTGTGTGTGCGTGTGTGTGGTGCATGTGAGTGGGATGGAGACAGAGAGGCTGGTGAGGGACAGGTCAGATCTCCCGGGTTTGGTGGGAGCAGACCCTAGCGATATTTAACTTGCGGCTGAGTGTGTTCTGTCTCCTGCTCGCTTCTTTCTCAAGGGCTGACAGTTGCTTCCAGGGCAGTGTAAGAGCCTGGGCCTGGAAGCCAGGCACGCTGGGTGTAAATCCTGCTTCTGTTGCTTTTGAGATGAATGACCTTAGGCACATTTGCTTAGCTTAAGTCCTGGGTTCTTCATCCATGAATGGAAACAATATCCAAGTTTCTAAAGGCGAGATGGTCAAATGGGAGGGGCATGCGAAGCCTTTGGTGAGGTGCCAGCCCCAGAGCACACGCTCCACTAGCTGTGGCCACTGTGGGGCGTTGTTCAGTCAGTGTCCTGCTGCACTGGTCAGCTCAGCTACAAGTGCAGCCAGTCTCTTGCCCTGCGCTGTGGTGGGTCTCCTTTCCCCTAGTACTGGCTGTCTGCTCAGGTGACTGAGAACACACCTTTCATGGTTACAAAGGGACATTTCCTTGAGTAGAGGTGACTTCGTGCAGTTCTCTTTTGGGGAGGATACTGCACATTCAATCATTTAACAGAATTTATTGAACACTTATTTTGTCCCAGGTGCCTGTCTTTAGCAGAGGGAAGTAAACAAGACAGCCCCATCCTAACCTTCTTAAAGTCACCAGATTGGGGTGGAGCCCACTGAGGGACTTGAAGCTTTCACACTGTGGCTCTTTCTCCCCAGGAAGGTCTGGCTCTGGGTGAAAAGGCCTGTGTCTTATGTTCTTTTAAGCCTCTCTTTCTTTGGAAGGAATGAAACAACATTGTCTATTTACTGGCTGGCTCCACACAACAGTAGGTATCTTAAGGTGTTTCTTGTCTTTTGTTTCTGGAGGTTTATTCATTGTGTACTTAGTAAGGCCAGCTTAGGGGTGTGTGTGTGTGTGTGTGTGTGTGTGTGTGTGTCTCCTCATTAAATGGGCCCATGTCTTCTGGGACAGTCCATAATGTCTATTTTGTGTAACTCCCTTTTTTTTTTTTAACTTATCCAGTCTCTAAACTTAAGTGCTCATTCTTTCCCTTTTTTTTTTTTTTTTTCTTTTTGGGAGGTTTTTGCTATAGGGCGTGTGCGCTCACCAGACAGAGAGACAGAAAGTGAGAAATCACCCCCCAGGGGGATGGCCACGCCGCAATCCCTTCTCCTCCATTCTCCTCTCGGGATCTTGGACACGTACGCACATGCGCCCAGCGTGAGTTTAAGCCACCGGGCCCGGGGCCTCGAACCGCGATCGACTACATGGGAGTCCAGTGACATAGCCATTACGCTAACTGCTGGTCCCTCATTCATTCCTTTTTAATATATATTTTTTTAGAGGTTTTTGCCTATGGCACATGTGCTCACTAGAGAGAGAGAGGCAGAGATAGTGAGAGGGAAAGTGAGAAATCACCCCCAGGGGGAATGGCTACACCGCAATCCATTCTCCTCCTTTCTCCTCCTAGGATCTCGGGTATGCATGCACACACGCCAAGCATGAGTTTTAAGCCACTGGGTCTGGGACTCGAACTGTGGTCAGCCATGTGGGAGTACAGTGACGTCGCTGCTATGCCATCTACTGGTCCCTTCTTTCCTTTTTGAATAAGAGCTTCACCATGTCGGTCCTCTGCCTCGGCTTCCCAAGTTGCTGATATGACAAGTGTACGTCACTGCATTGGCCTTCAGGTAATAGAGCCCAGGCCCCGAAGTGGTCCTGCCCTGCAGAGCACCGTGTCTTCACAGCACGTGCCGTGCCTTGGTCAGAGATCTTATTTCCCTCTCTGTGGAGAAACAGAGGGCATCCTCCATGAACCCCCTGACTACTACTTTTCTCCCCCTCAGGACCCCTCACCTCCATTTGGCCTGTTTGCTGTCTCTGCAAGGAGTGATGCTTTCCAAAATACCACCCAGGGTGTAGCTGTCCCGAGATCTTCTCTGCATGGGACCAGAAGTTTTTCAAGTTCCATACCTGTTTCAGATTTTATATCTGCATATACGTAACGAGATTCTTGGGGATGAAACCCCAAGTCTAAACACGGAAGTAATTTATGTTTCATGATCCATGGCCCCTATTTAATAACAGAGATATGGGAGGCCAGCAGGTGGCCTGATGGTTAAGGTGTTGTACTCCCAGGTGGCTGACTGCAGTTTGAGTCCTGGACCTGGTGGCTTGCTTTTTCTCTTTCCCTCTCTCTCTCTCTCTGGTGAGTACATGTGCCCTATAGCAAACTTGAAAAAAAAAAAAAAAATTAAAAAAGAAAAAAGAAAATTTTTTTTTTTTTTTTTAAATAAGAGAGACACGGTATGCCCAACAAAGTCTCAATGCCACTATCCTCCCACCCACCCTGCTTCAGCCAGCTCCAGAACATAGGCACACGTGCACCCTGTGAACTCAGGGAGGTCTCTGACACTAACGGAATGTAAACATGTGAGTCTGTCTCACTGAGTGTTGTATTTTACAACTGTGCTGCCATCTACCCCCACATCATCATCTTCTTCTTTTTGTGCTTTAGGGTGCATGTGTTTGCCACAGAGAGATGGGGGGGGGGGAGAAATCGCTCCCCAGGGAGGATGGCCATGCCATTATCCTTTCTCCTCCATTCCCACCACAACCCTTTCTTCATCCTTCTCTCAAGATTTTGGGCATTCAGGGACCAGCAGTTAGCGTAACGGCTATGTCACTGGACTCCCAGGTAGTCGACCGCTGTTTGCGTCCCGGACCCGGTGGCTTAAAACTCACGCTGGGCGCGTGTGCGTGCGTGCCCAAGATCCCGAGAGGAGAATGGAGGAGAAGGGATTGCGGCGTGACCATCCCCCCTGGGGGGTGATTTCTCGCTTTCTGTCTCTCTGTCTCTTTCTGTCTGTCTGGCGAGCGCACACGCCCTATAGCAAAAACCTCTCAAAAAAAATATTTTGGGCATTCACACACCAATACCCGGCATGATTTTCAAGCCACTGAATCCAAGATTAGAACTGCAAAGTCAGCCATGTGGGATCCAGCTGTCTTAACTTCCACACCATCTGGCATTCTCCCCCTCCCCCCGCAATCTTCTTTAGGGTCATCCCTATTGGTGTTAGATAAGGGAAGTATAAATGGAATCTTTCTCTCAACTTAAGGGCTGGAGATTGCAGACTGACTCCTTCATTCTGTACAGTGTTCTTTTTCTTTTAAAAATGTATTTATTGGGAACCAGCAGTTAGCGTAATGGCTATGTCGCTGGACTCCCACGTAGTCGACCGCGGTTTGCGTCCCAGACCCGGTGGCTTAAAACTCACGCCGGGCACGTGTGCGTGCGTGCCCAAGATCCCGAGAGGAGAATGGAGGAGGAGGGATTGCGGCGTGACCATCCCCCCTGGGGGGTGATTTCTCGCTTTCTGTCTCTATGTCTCTTTGTGTCTGTCTGGCGAGCGCACGCGCCCTATAGCGAAAAACCTCTCCAAAAAAATGTATTTATTTAATTTTATTTATTATTATACTATTTTCTAATTTTGCTACAGGGTATGTGCACTCACCAGAGAGAGACATAAAGAGAGAGAGGGAAAGTGAGAAAGCAAGCCACCAGGTCTGGGACTCAACCCACCATCGGCCATAGGCCATGTGGGAGTCCAGCACTTTAACCACTAAGCCACCTGCTGGTCTCCTGCACAGTGTTCTTTATCTCTGTGGTATTTGTTTAGTTTCCCTAGTAGCTTTCTAGCAGAACTAAAACTTTGTTGTTTAGTGTAAGGGTCTACCTCAGAGACAGGGGGAAGGCTTGAGAAGCTGCAAATTTTTTTTTTATTTTTATTTTTTTTATTTTATTTTTTTTTTTTGGAGAGTTTTTTTGCTATAGGGCGTGTGCGCTCGCCAGACAGAGAGAGAGAGACATAGAGACAGAAAGCGAGAAATCACCCCCCAGGGGGGATGGTCACGCTGCAGTCCCTTCTCCTCCATTCTCCTCTCGGGATCTTGGGCACGCACGCACACGCGCCCGGCGTGAGTTTTAAGCCACCGGGTCCAGGACGCGAACCGCGGTCGACTACGTGGGAGTCCAGCGACATAGCCATTACGCTAACTGCTGGTTCCCGAAGCTGCAAATTTTTGATGTTTACTTGTCAGCAGTTTGCGGAGAACCTGGAGCTGGGGTGACCACTTATGCATTCTCCACTCGAGTCAGGCCTAGAGCCAGAAGGAGTTGGGATACACACATTGCAGAGCTTGTTTTAAATGCTGTCGCTGGATGCACTACTATCCAACAGGCCCTGCTTCATCTTCTCTTATTTTAATCCTCTCCTTGAAGGAAGAGAACAACTATCTGTTTGCTGACTGGCTCCTCACAGCAGGGGATATCTTAAGGTGTAGTGTGTCTGCCTTTGTTTCTGGAGATTTATTCATTATCTGTTTAGAGAGACCAGGTCAGACTGTGTGTGTTGTCTTCCCTAAAACACTCACCGAGCAGCTTCCACTTGTAGTATCTGCGTGTCAGGCCCTGGTGGATGTTTCCGCTCGTCCACGCTAAGGCAGCCTGCTCTGAGCAGGTGTCGTGATCGCTTGTTGTACAAGAGGAAGTGAAGTTTCCAAGAGATGAAGCTCCGTGTCTGAGGTCACACAGCTGGTAAACGTCACAGTCACGTATGATAAACCCAGAGGTCTGGTCCACAGCCAGGTGGAAGGTGAGGCAAAGGGCATGGGCTCTGGTCGCACAACCAGGAAGGTTACTTAACCTTGCTGCGCCTTGGTTCTCTTACCTGTGGAATGGGATAGTTAATAGTACTTGCCCCAGATGATCACTGTATACACCGACCACAGCCGGATGCTTGTACGGAGGACAGCAGGGTCCAGCCTGTGGTACCTGCTCTGACCACCTCGGCTGTCACGGTCCTGCAGGTTCCAGTGGGTTTGACCAAGAACTGGGGTGACTGACTAGCCTAATAATTCTGAAAGTGCTGGTGGCAACTGTGGGCCCAAGAAGGAGAATCTTATCGGTGGCCAGGTGGCTGAGTGGAGAGGGAGGGGTCCCAGTAGGAGTGGTCTTGAGATCAGAACTGGACAGACAGTGCTGTCTCTGAGCAGAGCCAAAGGCCTAAAGCTCCCCTTTGTGATGAGAAGCACCCCACCCTGCCTGCCGCTTTCGTTTGCTTTGATGGTTTTTCTCAGAAAGGAGGAAGGTGGTGCTGGGTGTGGCCTCTGGCTTCCTATGGCTGTCCTGTTGCCCGGCTGGCCACTCCGAACCTGGTTTGCTGTTGGGCCTGTGCCTCCTTCTGCCTCCTGCCCTGCCGTAGAGACATTACCCCTCTTCAGCAAGTGTCCTTCCTCAGGTCAGCAAAGGCAGGAGCGCTATGAGCTCCTGCAGCTGCAGGGCTGGGCTGTGCCTCTCCTGTGTCCTGTGAGGCTGCTGGAAGACACTTTCAAGAGGGAACTTCATCTTGGGTGTAGCCTGAGTAAGTCCTTGCTGCGCACCCTTGGCGAGGAACCCACCAGGACATACAGGGGCTGCCGTTCCTGCCTCTGCAGAGCTGCCACCGCACAGAATAACCTCCTTCCAGATACCCGGCGAGCCTCTGGCTGGATTCTCTAGATGAGTGGGACTGACTGAAATATAACGCAGTGTGCGTTCTCACATGTGCCTTGGGAGAGTTTTGCACAGAAGAGGACTTGCAGGGCCAGGGAGCTGGCAGATCTTGAGTGCAAGTCTCCAGACAATTGGCTGCATTTTGCTGAGCATCACATGAGCTCATTACTCAGGTCCTGAGAGGTACCTGAAGTACCTTTCTCTCAGGCTTCAGGGAGGTATGACATTGTTTAGGCTCACTGTTAAAGTGTCAAAACTGGAATTAGAACCCAGGTGTCCGCAAACACAACCTTTTACATACTGCATCTAGTTCAAGGCCTGCTTGGAACCTGGCACCTTTTTCCTCACCTGACTCTTGCCCTGGTTCCTCCAGGGTCAGCCTCTCTCGCTCCAGGTCGAAGCCCACTGGAAATCATACCTCATACCCTGGCCAAGTAACCTCCCTGGTGTTCACATGGAGCAGAGCCATTTGGAGATTGGTTCTGTCTGTGTAAGTTGGGGGTGGGGGCCCAGTGTCATCTTGGCCCCTTCACATCATTGCAGAAGCCGTGCCTCCATCGGGTTTAGCAGCCAGGGTTGAGGAGGTGACAATTCCTGTTCAAACATGAGCAAAGCTGAAAGCATTGGCACCTGCCAGGGACAGTGTGTGGCAGTTCTTGGCTTTAGGCCCCTCAGGAGGTCTTGTTTTGGGATGGAAACAGATTGCACTGGGTTTCTTCTTGGCCAAAGAGGAGGTTGCCTCAGTTCAGACAGCTGTACCCATGGCCATTCCTCCAGGCTACTGCTCACCATGAGCTTGAGACATGCCCCTGACCATGCAGCTACGTCCTGGCCCTCCAAATATATATGTACTTGAAAGCTCCTGGCAATACAGATTACACAAGAGCTTTAATGTAAGGTCTTTTTTAGGGTTCTAGCATTTTTTTTCCCTTAAAGTGTTTAAAGAAAAATGGCACCTTTAAAAGCAATGTCATTTGTCCTCAAAGCTGCAAAACTGGAGACAAGAAGAGAATTATTTAAGTGTCCCTGGATGAGAATGAGAATTCCGGTCTGATCTCACAGAGGCCCAGGGTCTCGGATTTATGGAACTTTCGTCGCTTTGCTGCAGGCTCTGCGTTTGCTGTGTTAGGTGGTGATACAGCAGGTAGCAGAGTGCGCCTTGGAGCGGACAGTGCTCTCTTGGGCCTCTCCTCTGGGCACACGTGCCCTGCTGAGACGGACAGGCAGGCCTCATGCTCACTTTGTAAGAAACCAGAACTGGGAGGGGAGGGATGGAGTGACTTGGGGCTGTGATATTGAACAAGCCCCTTCCACTTTGTGGTGTTTAATTTCTCTACCTGTAAAGTTCTGTTGGTTTGTAGGGGCTGGACGGGGTCTTCTTGCTTCATCTTTCTCTAGGCCAAGGCTTTGATTACAAGGGAAAAGGGCTGGGACCCAAGCTTGTCCCCTCTGCTCCCAGCTTCCTTCTCATTTAACCAGCATTTATGAAAGATCTCTAGGAGAATTGAGATGGGGTCTTACACTGCATTGCTCTGAATCCTCACGAGATGGTGAGGCACACAGGCTTTGCAGTGAGGGCCCTTAGGGTGCAGAAGGAGCAGAGGCAGACAGGCTGTGGCTGGTGGGCCGAGGTGGTTGGAGAAAGGCCATGGTAGGAGGCTGCAGAGATGGGTGCAGAGTCTCCCCAAACCTCAAGTACCTAGGAAACTGCTCTGGGAAGACCATGTTTAACCCCCGGGGCACATACAGGCATGACTTTGCTTGTGTAGCTCATCACACCTCACGGAACCTGTTCCTGAGGTGCAAGGGTGGCCCTGCACGTGCAGCCATTGTGAGGCACTTGTTACGTAGGGGCTGAACCAACAGGTCCTTTCCTTTGAGCCGCAGGGCAGGCGGCTTCCTGGGCCTCCCTGTTTTAGCACTTGGGACACTGAGATGTGGAGAAATCATTTGCTTGTTAGAGGCCGTGTGTGAGTAAGAGATGATAGAAACGGGCTCAGGGCCAGAGCTAAGGTCGGTGCAGGTCACATGTACTTCCCAGATCCTCAGAGGCCCACGGGAAACTTGTCCTTTATGTTAGGTAAGTCCCAAGGTCACCTGCCTGTTGGGTCTGTTTGTCACCTCTCCCTCCGATCCCATGAGGACTAGATATTTAGGTCTAAGCCACTGAGGTGCATGGTGCCAGTATCCAGGACCCCATGCCAGCCCCAAACCCTGCATTCTTTGGAGTCTGGGTAGATACCACTCCACTCTCTGTGGACTGTTATGCAACATTTCAGTACATTAACAACTCTGCATGGTATGTGAGTCGCTGCCTATGCCGGACCTGGTCTCTGACTCATTTTTGTTGCTGTCTTCCAGATCTGGGTAGTTTAAGATCTTTCCCCTTTGTATTCCCAGGACTAGTGGAAGTTACAGTATTTTATATTATTATTCTCTTAAACAATTTTTTTTTGAGAGGTTTTTGCTATAGGGCACGTGCGATCACCAGAAAGACAGAGAGAAACAGAGAGCGAGAAACCACCCCCAGGAAGGATGGCCATGCTGCAATCCCTTCTCTTCCATTCTCCTCTCAGGATCTTGGGCACACACGCACACGCACCCGGTGTGAGTTTAAGCCACCGGATCCAGAACTCGAACCGCAGTCAGGTATGGGGGACTCCAGCGAGGTAGCCATTACGCCATCTGCTGGTCCCTCTCTTAAAACAATTTTAATTATTTGAAATAATAACTGTATTTAAAGACTAACTGTAGGGAGAGTTAGTCTCATCTGGGAACATGAATTCGAATTGCCCTCCTCTGAAGCCATAGAGCAGAACAGCAGGGCCAGAAGGGCCAGGAGCTGTTCAGGTCCTTGCTCTGCCTCTCGTGGCTGTGTGACCCTCAGGCACCATGGTTGGGTTCCTCATGTGTGCTGCAAATGTGGCTAGAAGTGCTTGTTATCCAGTGCACTCATTTCTTGGTTTCCAAAACACATCACCACAAACAATGCCACACAATGCAGATTTATTTTGGTACCGTTCTGCAGGGCAGGAGTCCAGTGTGGTCTTGCCGGGCTCCAGTCAAGCTGTCTGCATCTTGGTCCTTTCTGCAGGTTTCAGGAGGTTTGTTCCCTTGCTCCCTTCAGTAGCTGGCATAATTCTATTCATGTGGTTGTAGGACTTGAGATCCCATGTTCTTGCTGGCTGTCACACGAAGGCCCCGTCCAGCTTCCAGAAGCCAACACGCCCCATGGCTCGTGGCCTCCCCCTCTATGTTCAAATTCAGTACCATGGACCCAGTTCCTCTCATGCTTCCATTCTGCTCTCCGTCTTCCTTCTTAGGTCTCTGTTCTCAGCTGGGAAAGGGTCTCCAGTCCTGGTTTTGTTTTGTTTTTGTTTTAGGTTTTTGCCAAAGGGTGTGTGCACTTGCCAGAGAGAGACAGAGAGGGGAAATGTGAGAAATCATCCCCCAGGGGTATTGGCCACACTGCAATCCCGTCTCCTCCATACTCCTCTCAGGATTTTGGGCATGCATGCACACATGCCTGGTGTGATTTTCCAACTGTGAGGTCCGGGTTCAAACCATGGTTGGCCATGTGAGAGTCCAGTGCCTTAATCACCATGCCATCCCTTGGTCCCAGAACCTCCAGTTTTAAGGATTCGTTAGATTGGATTGGGACTTCCCTGATAATCCAGAATAATCCCCACCTCAAGATCCTTAACCTTAATCACAATCACATCTGTGTAACTAGCTCCCTTTGAGGTGTGAGGAAAAACATATTCTCAAGTTCTGGGAATTAGAACATGGGCATCCCGGTGTTGGAGACTCAGGGTGAGTACTTGGATATTATTCTGCCACAGTACCTCCTAAGGGTGGCTGTGGGGATTAAGCCACTGCTACTTGTAAAGTGCTGAAAATACTGTGTTGCATCGAGTAAAATTGCCAGCATTGACCTGTCAGCCTAAAAGAGGTCGATCTAATAGTATCTGGTTTATAGTAAAGTCCCCAGCGAATGTCTGTGGTCATACTCTAGTGGAGGAAATGCCATGCTTTATTTAGCCAGTTTGCTGCTATTCTAATTTCCCATTGTTGGGTATTATATTTAAAGAAGTTATTATTATTACAGGTTGTGCATCTCTTATCTAAAATGCATGGGATCAAAATGTTTCAGATTTGTGATTTTTTTGTGTGTGTATTTGTGTACACAATGAAGTATTTAGGGGATGGAACACAAGTCCAACTGTGAAATTCATGTATGTTTTATACACCATATACACATAGCCTAAAGGTAATGTGATACAATATCTTAAAGTGTAATATAAGGCCTGTTGGATATAGATGATGAGGTTAGTGTGGAATTTTCCATTTGTAATGTCATTCTGACACTGAAAATGTTTTGGATTTTGGAGCATTTTGGATTTTAGATTTTATTAGAGATGTTCAATCTATGTTATTATGTTGGGATTATGAAGTTTATGTGCATCAATTTGATAATCATGAATCATGTCTTTTTTTTTTTTTTTTTTTTTTTTTTTTTTTTAATTTTAGTTTTGCTGTGTGGCCATGTGTACTTACCAGAGAAACAGACAAAGTGAGAAAGCATCCTCAAAGGGAATGGCTGTCCCTTTTCCTCCATCTCTTTCCTCTTAGGATTTTGGTCACTCCTGCACATGCACCGTTCATGTATTCCAGGCTGCCAGGTCTGGGACTTGAACCCCAGCCAGCCATGTGGGATTTAGCTGTCCTAATCACCATGCTGCTGGCTAGCCCATGATCATCATGTCTTTTATAAATTGTGGACCCTGATTTGGGGGAAGGCATTTCCTCCTTCCACCCTGTTCAGTCTTGTGTCCTGAACCAGCTGGACATACCTTCCCTGGTCAAGTCTCTTATCCAGACTAACCCAGCTCTGTAGGTGGGACTACAGAGTCTCTTATCCAACCCTAGGCCATGCATGTAGCTGGGAGTTTTCTCTTGGGAAGTGGGTGGGCTCTCTCATTTTTCAAAAGACTGTCCCCCTTGGCTTCCCTTGGCCTTCTCGTCTTTGAAGCAGGCCTGAAGTGCATACCTTGCAGGTCACGTTTGGGGTCCAGGACATGTCTCCCTTCTCTAGGCCCTTGAAGCATGATCCATTGTCCCCAGCTCTGTAACTCCCTGCGTGTGGTTCTGAGAACACCTGTGAGGATGTGTGTCTGGACCAGCCTGTGCTCTCACAGCTCCTACTAGTCATGGCGTGTCATTTCTCTTTCATGGCTGTGGAAGGGAGCTCAGAGAACTTCCATGGCATTTGCCTCTCATGATTTCTCCCCGTCCTATACGAGACCGCACAGCCGAGGTGAGACAGTGCCTAAGTTAAATCTTTGTGCATTGAAACCCATGTCATCCACCATCTCCCCTCTGAGCCAGTGACTCGTTCTACACTGGGTAAAACTGAGGTCCTGGTAGGGCACACTGAGATCCCGGCAGGGCACACTGAGGCCCAGTAAGTCACAGGACTTTCTTGAGGTCACACCATGTACTACTTGTGACTAGAAGGGGTGATAATTACCTGGTGACAAGATTGACTGGACTAGAGTTCAAACCTATCTTAACAGTGGGTGCCTTGTATCACTTCACATATTGGAGCCTACAGCTCCTTTTTTCAGTGGGGGTGGGGGCAGACAGTTTTGATTCAATCGGTCCTTGAAGCTGGGTGTTGGCTCTCCTACTCTGGGTGTGTTGAGGCAGCAGCTGTTCTGAGGTGGCCCTGGTGGAGTCCAGAACAAAGCTGCCAACTCCAATAGTCAGGTTTTACAAGCTGCCATTTTCACCGTGGTTATTACTCCTCGGGGTTGGGGGGCTGAAATGCCCACAGGGAGCCACAGAAGACCATCACCTTACCTTCCCAGGTCTCCTCTAGTTCTGCCTCGAGGTCTGAAAAAAGAGAAGGTGCTGTTGGAGGCCTTTGGGCCTGAGCCTTGGAATGTCCCAGAAGCCATCCACTGCCCTCCTGAGATTCTTGGCAGAAGCCACCCCGATCTGTTTCCCCATAAGTGTCCCTGCCTGTTGGTGACGTCCCCAGTCTGACAGAGTAGGCTCCTACGATGTTTGGCACTCGGTTCTCCAGCCATTCTGACATCATGTCATGCAATGCGTCTCAGCCCAGCTCTTATTTCTGGTTAACTCCTTGGGGTTCTGTGGATCTATGAGCTACAAAAATAAGCTGGTTAAGTTTTATTTTTTTAATTAAACGTTATTTATTTATTATTATTCTTCAATTTGATGAGAGAAAGCTCCAAATCTGGGGCCCAAACCATGGTTAGCCATTTGAGAGTCCAGCACCTTAACCGTCACACCTTGTTGGCCCCAGGTTGGTTAAGTTTGAACATATTCATAAGCCATATTTTATTGTGTTGAGGAAGCTCCTCTAGCATGACACTGAAACAGTGAAGAGGCTGAGAAGGCACTTGCCTCCACCCGCGCTCTCCAACCTCGCCCCATTCCTTTCTGGACCCGACACAGTGCCATCGAGTGGCCTTGTGCGCTGTAGGGTGTTTAGCAATTCCTGACTTCCACCTAGTAGAAGCCAGTAGCAGCACTGGCCCCAACCCTAACCCCAGTGTGCCAACCCAAAACATTACCAGACATTGCCAGACATCGCCTGGTTGGGAGTGGAGAGTGCATACTCTGCTGGTTTAGAGAGCGGTTTGCATCTCTCCCCTTGCAGCTGTGTTGATGCCGACTCTTCCATAGGGCCTTCTGCCTAAAGAGGGATGGACAGACAGGCTGATAGCTGCTTTAGGGAAAAGAAAGCTGAGTTAATGAATTTCATGCTCTGTGCTTAGGATGGGCATTCTTCTGTTTCCTGCTGCATGACCTGGAGAATACTATTCAACATCTCAGAGCAAAGAATCCCAGATGCTTGAGGAATTAAAGATAAGATGGCAGAGTTCAGCCCAACACCTAGTAGTTCAGGGAGCAGGGTTCCACATGACTTGCCCCATGGCACCTTGAGAAACACACTGTGTGTGTGTGTGTGTGTGTGTGTGTGTGTGCATTCTTCAAATCCTGACAGGATGGAGAAATGGAGAGGGGATTGCAGCATGATCATACCCCATGGGGTGGGGGTGATTTGTTCCTTTCTGTGTGTCTCTGTCATTCTCTGATGAGTGCTTGTACCCTCTGCCAATTAAAACAAAAAAAAAGATAAACCAAGTGCTTCACTTTGCAGGGGTACTCAGTAAAAAAATAGGTGCTTCATTTATGATTAGTAACAAAAGGCACCTGAAAGAAAAGCACTTTTGGCTCTTGGGCAAAGTTCATTTGACCATTCTTATGGCTAGTCATAGAGAAGGAATGTAAGACATAAAGATCTAAACATTTTATAGAGCAGCGTGTGTGGCTTAGAGGCTGAGCATCCATTGTGGTCTGAAGTGCCCTTAGTTCAAACTCAGTTTCAGTCACTTGCTCCAGCCACTGTGTGACGGTGCTCAGGGTCTATAATCCCAGCATCGTCATCTGTACAGTGGGAGTGGTGATAGCACCGGCCTGTCTGGGTTGTTGTTGTAGGGGCAGGGAGGGAGCAGGCAGTCTCTCAGGGTCTAGGCCACCTGCAAGGTCCTTGATTTGGATCTCCATGCCACAGTTGTCCTAGCTTTTCTATGGTGACCGTCTTTCACTCTGGAGGACCAGGCATTTGGGAAAGGAACGAAGGCCCTCAAAATAGACATGCAGGCAGCTAGCCTGTCCTCTGCTGATGCCAGGAGGGGGTGGGAGGCTCCAGCAGGAGTACTGGCCATATGGCCGGCAGGATGCCTCATTGGTAACAGTCAGCCCGGCCCCTTTGAAGTGGTTTTAAGACCAATTTGGTAACTTGATTTGGAGAGCAGTATCGATGACTCCAAGGGCGCAGGCTGCTCATTAGCTGCTGTCTGGACCCGGCAAATTGGTTTAAGTGAAATGAAATCGGTCCCTCCCCTCTCTGGGCTCATGGCTGAGGTCCAGGCCCCATTGTAACAGGAAGCTCTCCTGGGCAAAGGACATTGAAAAGCTTTCTGGGGAGTCTGGCACTCCTTTTTCATGTGTGAATTCTCCTTTCCCCTGCGGGGCAAGGCAATAGGCTGATAAAACATAAAAATGAACCTGGAATCCTGGGTGAGAGTTGGTGGGGGCTTTGGGAGGGGCTGGATCAGAAAAGAAGGAACAATGAACAGTCACAGAGAACACTGTTGAAGGACCCGTTTCCATGCCCCTGCTGAGAGAGTGGGTGCGGGATGCCTCTCTCTTCTCTTTCCTTTCCGTGTTATGAGCACTCCTGGGAGGTCATTGTCCATGCTCCCTGCTGTGGTGTGAGCACTCCTTCAGGGTCATCCCCAGAGTTGACGTTGCTCTCTCTAAGGCTCATGAATATGCCTCACTCCATGAAATGGCACCAAGTTGCTTTCCAGAGCAGCCACACCAATTTATGCTCTCGCCTGCTGCACCCAAGAGTCTGTTTTCTCTTCCTCATCACCCACATCGGGTACCTCAGCTTTTTGCCTTTTTCCTAAGCTGTTTGGTGAGACGCAGTTTCTGGTAGTTCTCAGTTGTCGGGGGGCTAAGCATCCTGTCCACCTGCACGGCTCTGTCCCTCGATGAAGGACCTGAATGCAGCTTGAATCCTCACAGCCCTTCTTCCGTGCCCTGACCTTGAATGGCTGGTAGGATGCACCCATGGCTTAGCTGAGATGCTTCCTTTCCCAGTTCGTTTGGGTTGCCCAAGTGTCAGTTCTGAAGCTGCGAAGCGCTTTTCTCTACAGTTTAGCCACAGGCAGGACTGAGTTCTTCTCGACACTGCTGCATCATGGTTCCCATGGAACCCACAAAAGAGCCCCTCTAGCTCCCCATCTCACAGGTGATTGGTGAGGAGGAGGAGTTAGTTGTACATGGGAATGTATGTCACTAGTACATTGGAAAGGATTTAGGGATAAGGAGTGCACTACAAGGAGGCAGGGCTGACTGGGTTGCTGGTGTAGACCCAGGCCACCCACTGCAGGCCAGATTGCTGCTGGTTTGCCTTGACACAGGCCAGGTGCACATGGGGCAGAACTTGTCATGATTGGTCTTTCTGCTCAGGGTTAGTCACCCACACTTGCTGAGCAATTACTACACACCTGGCATTCAACCACTTGTATTGGGTACCTAAAATGTCAGGCACCGTTTTGGGTGCTAGGGTCAGAGTCACAAGCAAAACAGACACAGTTCTGCTTCTGTGGGGCAGATAGTTGAGTAGGGGAGAGGGGCAGGGGATTAAGTACTTGTAGTGAACCCGATGCCAAGAAATCTTCAGTCTCTTTATGTTTTCAGGTTGCTTTGTCACTCGTAAGAGAAAGGAAGCTGTAGTTATCTTGTTTTTTGCTTTGATAACTGTAGTTTGTCTATGAGAAAGTGCTGATTCCCAAGGAACAGCAAGAAAAGGGAACATGGAGGCATAAAAGAAATTCACTTAGAAAGGAATAAGGGCTAACGGTGGTGTGGCGGTTAAGATGGCTGGATCCCAAGGTCTGGATCTAGAGGCTTGAAAAAACGTACCAGGCATGTGTGAATGCTCCAGATTCCAAAGGGAGAGAGAGATGGAGGAAAAGGATTACAGTATGGCCATCCCCTACTGGGGGTGCTTTCTTATTTCCCCTTCCCCCCAAGAGCACATATGCCCTCTGACAAATGAAAGAAGAAAGAAGGAAAAGGAAATGAGGAGTCGAGTTCACATTTAGTGAGCACTTACTGTAAGAACTTGGTACACACTGAGCAGGGAATACTGGTTAGGCCTGTTCTGTACCCAGAGATGAGTACCGAGTGGCCCTCTGTCTATGGAGCCTGTGGACAGGTGTCCAGTTTGGGAACAGTGCCTTTCTTTAATCGGAAAGTATCGTTTTTACTCCCCGTTTGCTGGAATTCCTAGACTCCCAGAAAAGTCGATCCCAGCCTCCTTCCACCAGCACCAGTCACCCTGCCTTTGGCTCAAGGTCAGGACTGTCTTTCTCTTTCCCTTTTTTCTTCTTGGTCTTGAACTCCCTTTCCCCCAGTTTCCTCCAAGTAATAGGTAATGATTTCCTGCAAGGAGTGGTCTGGGAATAATTCTGTTTTATATAATAAATATTTATGGAAATGCAAACTTTTCATGTCTACAGTGTCTTTGCAAAGTTAAAGCCATGGTCTCTTTTTCATGATGTGCCTCCTGGTATATGACAAAGGGTGGTTGTCATGGAAGCCTGTGACATGGCAGATGCCTGGTCTCTTCTTGTAACTAACTAGATATTTTTCTCAATTCATACACAAGAAAACAGGCTCAGGGAGGTTGGTAACATGCCCAAAGTCACGCAGCTGGGTTAAATGGGCTCACAAGTATGAATGCCTGACTTTTTGCTGTCTCTAATCTTCTCTGGCATGATAGGAAAGATTTGGGCAAGAGATTGCAAGCGAAGTTGGTAGAAACAGAGATGATTAGTTTTCCAAAGTTTGATTGCGTCTGGGCCAAAACACACCTGCGAACACCTTTGAAAGTTCCCTTGTCTTGGAACCCAAAGTCAGTCCTTTTTAACTGTTCTTTCAGTCATGTCTTCTTCTCTCTCTCCTCTGCTGAGCCCAGAGCCGGGACACAGCAAGCCCATGCCTGTTTACAAGGCGAACCTCAGTTTCCTCAGTGCTCAAGTGGGTACAGCAATCCCCATGTAGCTTATATTTGGGAGAATGGTGGAGACAGGTAGTCTCGCCCAGAGTCTCTGAGTAGCTGTGGTGGCAGTTTTCTGGGCCTCCGTGTATATCACCACATGGGGTTTTGCCCTTCAGAGGCCGATCTGTTAATGGAACACTGAAGAAAGGGAATGCTTGCAGTTGATTGACAGGTTTTCCGGGTCCCATGGTGACTCCCCAACACCTGGCCTTATGGTGGCTGTGACCTCGTGCAGTCGTGGTTTCCCTCTCCGAGGAGTGCTCAGTGATGGAGCACAGTGTTGGTGCCTTGGGTTCCTAGCCTTTGCTCATGCCCGGCACACTGTGAGGTCAGGGTCTCAGGTGGGAGAGACCTACGCTGGTGGTCCTCCCTGCCTCTCAGAGGAGAAAGCCTGCAGACACATCCCCTGGTGATAACTTGATTCTGGGTAGAAGGGGAATGCAGAAGTTTCCATCAGTCTTCGATTTATTCACTCTGATTTCTCCATTCCAGAGGAGAGCTTGGTGGACTGAATGGTGTCACCCCAATGTTTTGAAGCCCTAATATCCTTAGAATGTGACTGTATTTGGCAACAGGGTCTTTCAAGAGATCATTTTGAGTGAGTTCGTTAGGGTGGGCCCTAATCTGGTCTGACAGGTGTCATTTACTGGAGGTAGACCCCCTGTGACTGGGCTTCCAGTGTTCCGCGCTGTTAGGGATGTGTGGGCCCCGGGAGGGGCATATGTGTGTCTGTCCACCTTTCTTCTCTCTCATGCTTTCCTCCTGTTTGTGGCCCCAGCGCCTCTTTCCCTGTCGTTGCCTGTCAGCCTCCTCTTTCTATGCACATCTATGCATCCTCCCCCATCAGCCTTGGTCTTCATTGACTTTGGATGCTGTCCCAGAACTCAGCTTAGCACCAAGACCTGCCACGTTATCCTCAGATGGTTAACCCAACAGGGGTGGCCTTTAGCAACTGATATGCTCCATGAATCTGTCCTTTCCTCCTCCCTCTGTCCCTGTCTCTCTCACCTTTTACAGTTTGAGGACACTGGAGTCTCCTCTTTGATGAAGCACCTCTCATGGTTGCCCAGTGAGTGTCAGCCCTGGGGACAGAGAGACTGGCGCTGGCTCTGGGGTTACACAGACCTTCCAGTAAAAATGCATCACCCTGAACTTGGACTAGCCCAGGCATCAGCCCAACGCCGCCCTGCCCGAGCTGTTGGCTCCTGCTGGGGCCCTGCCTGAGTCACCAGCAGAGACTCTTCTTGTTGAGTTGAGGCAGGTCTCCGGCTCTCCCCGCCCTCCAGGGTCTTGGAAGAGCTTCAGGCTTTCACATGTGCTCCCCTCCGACTTAAACACCAAGTACTTACTAAGCGTCAGAGACCCTACTAAGCACTTGATGCTGTCTTCTGGTTTCCCCGTCTTAATCTCTCTTTTTAGTGACCAGGACACTCAGCCCATGTAGCTCCCTGTGAGTGTGCTGTTGTTACAGTCCCTGCTTATGCTAGGGGAGACTGGAACCAGGGCTTTCTGAGTTGCCTGGGTTGTGTATGTGGGCTCCCTGTCCGTCCTTACCCACGTGCTGCAGCGTCACCTGGGGAGATGTGCCCAGAGCTTCCGGAGTGGGACTGAACCGTGTTCCCCTGACTCCAGCTGGCAGCTTAAACCACCTCCAGTTGGCCTCGTTGTGGACCTGGGCATGGAGGAGTTTCCTGCTTTCTCTAATGGGCACCAGGAAGAGGACCAGGAGGTGCCAGGCACAGACAGAGAATTTGTTTAAGGGACAACTGGGAGAACTGACCACAGGTGAGAAGAGACAGCTGGCAGTCACTTAGGTGGAGAGTCAGGTCACCAGAACTGAAGATGACCTGGGAGGGACTGACCTTTAGCTTGGATCTGGGTGCCCTCTTTCTTGTCCTCTTACACCCAAGGTTCAGGCTGCCACTCTGGCACCAGGTCCCCTTTGATGGGCTCCTGGGCTCCCTGGTTCCTCCTCCCCAGCGATCTTCCACAGTGACCAAGAGGAGCACACTCCAATGAGATGTGTGAGAGAGGATGGCTAACAGCTTCCGCCTGCTCAGCACTCATAGTTTATAAACCATCTCACAGACATTAGCTCACTCCATTGAGCAATCGCATGGGAACGCAAGCCCCTGCTTTACTGAAGGGAATGGAGGACTCTTTATAGAGAGTGGACATGTCTGCCTGGGGTATCTCCTTCCACCCCACTGCACCGCTGGAAGTCTGTAACCCCAAAGCCAAGGCTCCTGCACAGAGGTGTTCACTGTGGTGTCATTGTCATGCCTGAGCCCTGCAGTGTCCTCAGAAGTCAGGGCCCTGAGTAGGAAGCCCAGGACAAGACCAGGGTGCAGGGCTGTTGGCAGGTGTTAGTATAGTCAAGAGGAAAGCAGTGTCAGGTAAGGGGCTGACATCCCAGTATAGCAGATCGGAAGATGGCCTTGTGGTCAGAGCTCAGTGGGGGCCCGTAGAAGAAGTGGAAAGGATATAACGAGGGCACAGTGACACAGCACCTGTCCCTCAGTAGTCGCGTGCAAGGCCGCGTCAGACCACACCTTGTCAGTCCTCAGCAGAGCCCTTGCAGGGGAAGATTTTGCACCATTTCCCAGATGGGGAAGCACAGCCAGTAAGCAGCTGAGCTGGCATTTAAGCCCAGGGCTGACCCCAAAGCCTCCCTTCTTCCCACTGTGCTCTGCTCCTTAGAAAAGCAAACAGAATTCTTTTTATGTTGCTCTAGGAAATCTATTAAAAAAAATTAATTTCCTTCTGTGATGCCTAACTTGCGACAGATTGTAGATCAAGAAAGAGATCTTGGTGCATTGCCACCAGAGCTGGCTCAGAGGCACTGCCCGGCTTCCGCGTGTCCAGGGAAGCCGGGAGAGCCTGCAGTTTCCTTGTCTCAGCAGAGATGGAGCAACCTGTTAACCTGTCTTAGAAGCTAATAAAAAAAATCCCAGTGAGATCATGTCTGTTAAAGCCCTTTGAGCTCCCCAGCTCTGAAGCTGTATTAACACACAGTCTTTATTGCTTACTCAGCACAAATGTCCCCAGAGCTGCACATCTCCTTTCCTCCCTCCAGTCCCTGCTCTATGCATTTTATTTGATGCTTCCTTTGCATCTTGAAGACCTGCTTAAAAAAAAAAAAAAAAAAAAAAAAAAGGCCAGCTTTTTTTTTTTTTTTTTTTTTTTGGTCTCCATTGACTCCTTCAAACCTGTAGCCATCCTATGAAGCAAAGTGTGATGTGCATTCCCATTTGCAGATGAGGTGACTGAGGCTCTGATTAGGAAACTCACTCGTATTCTTAAACTGGCAGTGTCCAGTCTCAGCTATGTGCCTAACTGTGGTCACGCCTGTGTTTTCCAGATCATTCTCTGCAGTAGGCAGGAGCTTCTCCAATGGGAAGAGGGGAAGGGCCCTTCTAGAGTTTGGCTGAACTCCCGGATGTATCATGTCACTCGCTTTTGCTGTGAAGGCTGTGCTGGGCCATCTCTGGGATTTTTAGTGGCTTTGGAGATCCTTGGCCTTGACCTTTGTTCCCACTTTACAGATAAGAAAGCTGAGACTGAGGTCAGAGTTGCAGATTGGGGCTCACACCTAGATCTCCTGAGTTTTGAGGCTGAAAAATGGTCTTTTCCCCTCCCAAAATACACACACACACACACACACACACCCCTTTTGTGAGTCCATTTTCTATGTGGATCTTTTGACTGGCACTTCTGGCTTTTTATTTTATCATTTTTTTAATAACACAGCCCAGATGGATCGGCCAAAATCTGCTTGGTGCACTCTATTAATATTTCCCAGTGGATTTGTATCTACAGAAGATACACACATAAAGGTACAACTTGGCTCAGATGGTTGTCTGCAGGATTTTGGAGAAAACACACACAACAATTCAAATATTAATAATCTTGAATAGCTTAGTTACTAGCACATAGACCACAAACATAGGCAAAGAGAAAACGAACATAAAAAACACTAGGCGTTTTAGGCTTTTGTCATTTCTAGGCAAGGACCTAAAAATTGTCTCTGACCGTTGTTCTTATCTTCCTTTGTGAGCTTAGAATATTCTTTTATTTTCTCCTTTGAAGTTTTATTTTTCATGCCATGATCCCGTGCCCCCAGCCCTCCAGCTCATCAGGACCTTGGACACAGGTGTGTCTGGGGTGTTTGACTTGGGATCCAAACCTGTGGTTGGCCATATTGCTTCCAGCACTGCAGAAGATGAGTGTGCTACTGCCTATGCCACTGCGGGGGGGGGGGGGGGGGGGAGCAGAAAATTCTGAGAATCATTAGGGATGAGAGAGGCCTGGTGATTCCCGTATCCTAACTACAATAGTACAGATGTTTTTTGATGGTATTAGCATATTAGCATTGTGGTCGTGTGCCTTCCTGTGACTTAGACTCAGCAAGTACCTCTTTTGTGTATGTTGACTCCTTCGGCCCCATGGTGCTCTCTCAGGTGGGGATTACCTGCCTTACACAGATGAGCAAACAGGCCCAGGAGCTGAAGCAATGTCCCCAGGGACATACAGTTTTAGGTTAAGGATCCAAATGACATCCAGGGATTCGACTATTCAGCAGTAACTGAGCTGCTCTGGTGGCTGCTCTTCGGCTTGGTTCTGGGGTGTTGAGTGTCACTGCTGAGCCCTGGGCCACATGTCCATGTGCTGATGCTTTCAGTCCTTGGAACACCCCATGGAGCCAGTTCTCCAGGTCCCCCATTCCTCCTTCAAGATGTTTGGGAGGAAGTGTGTTTGGCAGTTGACGTTTCGAGATTTTGGAAAGGTAACACAGAGCAGTGCACATATTGCAATGTGCGTTAATGGTTGAACCGTGGCCTCCAATCTTCATATGATCAAGCCCTTACCCCAGAGTGTCAGAATGGGCCTGGACTTGAAGGTTGTCCTTTAAAGAGCAGAGTTGGTTAAAATGAGGTCACTAGGGTGGGCCCTTATCTCACCTGCCTGGACTCCTTGTAAGAAGAGGAAATTTGAAGGTCAGTGTAGGTGGTGTGAGTTAAAGCTCCCACATGGCCGACCAAGGTTCAAGTCCCGGGCCTGGCAGCCTGGAAATCACACCAAGTGTATGTGCATTTGTGCCCAAAATCCCAGGAGGAGAATGGAAGAGAGGATATTGCTGTGTGACCATCTGTCCTGGGGGCAGTTTCTCACTTTTCCCCCTCACTGCCTCTTTCTCTCTCTGGAGAGTGCATGTGCTTTATGGCAAAAACCTTAAAAAAAAAAAAAAAAAAAGATGAGTAAGAAGAAATATGGGGACCAGCAGTTAGTATAATGGCTATGTCGCTGGACTCCCATGTAGTTGACCGCGGCTCAAGTCCCGGACCCGGTGGCTTAAACTCACACCGGGTGTGTGTGCGTGCGTGCCCAAGATCCCGAGAGGAGAATGGAGGAGAAGGGACTGCGGTGTGGCCATCTCCCCTGGAGTGATTTCTCACTTTCTGTCTCTGTCTTTGTCTTTCTGGTGAGCACACGTGCCCTATAGCAAAAAAGCCTGTCCAAAAAAAAAAAAAAAAAAAAAAAAAAAAAAAAGAAGAAGAAGAAGAAGAAGAAGAAGAAGAAGAAGAAGAAGAAGAAATATGGATTCAGAGAGCCATCGGGGATGTGTACATGCAGAGACACAACTTTGTGTGGACCTAGTGACTCTAGTGGCCAAGAGTCATCCGTGAGCCAAAGAGAGAGTCCTCAGGGTAAACCTGACAGGCCGACACCTGAGTCTTGGACCTCTGGCCTCTAGAATTATGAGAAGATAGACTCACGTTGTTACAGCCACCTTATATGTGGAGCTTTTGTCATACTCAGTACGCTAGCCAAGGAGCACCCTAAGGTTTCTGCAGGGAACGTGGTGAGTGCCATACTACGTGCAATCAATAAAGTGCCCAGACAGCCTCATGTAATTCAAGTCAAGACTCTAAAACATTGGTCTTGAGATTTTTTTTTTTTTTTTTTTTTGTGGAGAGGTTTTCGCTATAGGGCGCGTGCGCTCACCAGACAGACAGAGAGAGACATAGAGACAGAAAGCGAGAAATCACCCCCCAGGGGGGATGGTCATGCCGCAATCCCTTCTCCTCCATTCTCCTCTTGGGATCTTGGGCACGCACGCACACGTGCCCAGCATGAGTTTTAAGCCACCGGGTCCGGGATGCAAACCGCGGTCGACTACGTGGGAGTCCAGCGACATAGCCATTACGCTAACTGCTGGTTCCCGAGAATTTCTTTGATTTGGGAGTTGAGCACAAGAGTCTGTTATTATTTCTGTTTTGTGGATGAAATGCCAAACTCCAAAAAGCTCAGTATCTTGCCTAAGGTGCACAATTAGTTTTGTGCAAAGGTTAGACTTGAACCTGGGTAGTTGGGCACCAAGTACCATGAATTTACCCACTGTATCATTTCACCTCTTGACAGGAATAGCCCTGGAGAGTGTTTTTCCTAGACTTGGGAACACAGATGGAGAAATCCACCAGCACAGTGTTTTAGGGTGGAATGAGGAGGTTACTTGGGACCCATGCTCAAGGTGGGAAGAGCCCTGGCCATGGCCCCAGCACGTAGCCACTTGAAGTTGCCCCCCTGGGAAGGATGGTGCTGAGCCAGGCTGGTGGGGCAAGGGCTGGGACTCTGGCCCTGTGTCTGGCTGGGACAGAGCCTGTTCTGTCTTCCTACACTGTGTCGGGGGCTGCGGTAGGGAAAGAGCTGCTGCCTCTGCTCCTTGTTTCCTGGCAAAAAGAAGGCCCAGCCCTTCTGTGTAGTTTTTCATTAAGTCCCATGTTTCTTTGTAAAAGATGAAAACAGAGTTTGCTTCAGACCTCTGAGCTAGACCCCACCTTTTAGTAGCAGCTTGTTCTTGTTTATTCAGTTGGCCTTTTATGGAATAGCCATTTCATGGAGCTTAGTGATATGGTCGGCACCATTTTTACTGTAATAATTATTGTCATGGCTGTTATTGTTGCTTTTTATTTCTCTCTACAGAAATTAACAAGCATTGGGCTGACCCCTTAGTGCAGTGGTTAAGTGTTGTGACTGGGAATTGGATTCTACATGACAGACCAAGGTTTGAGTCCTGGCCCTGGTGGCTTGAGAAATATACTGGGCAATGTGTGTGTGCATGCGCCAAATCTTGATAGGATGGAGAAATGGGGGGGAAAAGGGTTGTGGTGTGACCACACTCTATTGAGAGGTTCTCCCTCTCTTTTTCTGTCTCTGGCAAAGACAAGTACCCTTTGGTAGTTAAAAAAAAAAAAGAAAAAGAAATTAATCAGCATCACTGGTCTAGCTTTTATGGTGTTTTAGTATTCTCCAAAGAGTTTTTCAACCGCTGTGTTCTGTCTTACCAATTATTTACATCCCTATTTTGCACCTGCAGAAGCTCATATTCAGAGATGGCAAGTTGTGGAGGCAAAGTCCACACTGCACTCCCAAGCACTAGGAATAGCTGCTGTGACACAGTCTGTGACGTGCTCTCCTCCTCAGACTCTGGTTTCAGCGGGTGGGTTAGATACATTTTCTGCTACTAGAGGCACACAGCCTTCATTTTATGGGTGAAGAGACTCAGGAGAAGTGACTTTTCTGGGGTCACATGACCCATTCCCTCCCAGGACTGCCAGTCATGGGCGAGAGTGCTTTCCTTGCTGGGAGGGCTGTGCTGCATGCCTGTGTGCTGGTGTTGCCGTGAGCACAGAGGTACCCACAGGCAGGCCGTGCAGCAGGCAGGCCAGCGAAGGTGGACGTGGCATGCTTTTCCCAAGTTCCTTGCTGTGCTTTGTCCCACGGACAAGGGCCTGGGACAGGGGAAGCCTGTGTGATCCAGGGATAGGAGCATTCTCAGATCTTGGCTGCGATTTCTAATTCCCTGTCACCGAAAGCCCAGTGGGTGATCAAAGCTGAGTGCCCCTAACAGGGAGCAGGGAGGCAAATGGGAATGACTGGGGTGAGGGGGGGAACATGGGCAAGGTGTCAGACAGGATCGTATAGCATGGTTGGTTGGTTGATTGAGCTCAGGGTAAGAGAGGTAGTAATTAATTCCTTTAATAAAATAAATATAATTAGTTGACACCTAGAATATCCACTTCAGAAAACTTTATACTTTCTGTTGTATTTGGTTCTCCTTTGGGAACACAGAGCAGGTTTAAAGGCCTGTTTTCCAGATGAGGAATGTGAGGCTCAGAAAGGGAAAGTAAGATGCCAGAGGCACACGGGGGAGAGCCAGGATTTGACTCAGTTCAAAGTGCGTCTGGCCGCCGTGATCTGGGACCTTGGGTGGGTGCCACCTGTGGCTCAGTGAGTCCAGAATCACTACTGCACCGTGTTGCATCGAAGAACAGCACTCGCGCACCTGGTGGTTGTGGGCGCCATGGAGCCAGCCCAGCCCTAAGTACTTCACCTCTTTTAACTCACAGAGTCTTCATAGCTCACTGCGAGGTGGGCACCACTGAAATGGGGACTTGCAGGGCTTCAGTCAGGTGTCCTTAGTCACACAACTTGTGTAGGGGACTTCAAAAAAATTTGTGGAAAAATGGAATTAGAATATGAGTTTAGTAATGTTGCTAAAAATGTTAAAATCTGTGTGTAGTTTTATAAAAATAATACTCATTTTCTACAAGCTGACTGAAACCCCCTCATGATGAGCAGCGTGAGCTGGGAACCCAGCAGCCAGCCTGGGTCCTCAGGTTTCCTGCTGTCTCTCCCTCTGGAGGAGCTGAGGACTTGGTGGAGTGGGGTGGCCTGGGGAGCCCCTCAGAGACTCTCAGGGAGGCAGTGCGGGACAGGCACTTGGCACAGCTCCTGAGAGCTCATCCGTTTGAGTGCGTTTTGCCAAGTGAATTGACGACTCTGTTGAGCAGTCCTGATTGCTTCCTGTCTTATGTTTTCATCTTATTCATGCACTGAGTGAGCGTTTCTGAAACAATTCCTGTATTCCAATTACTGCTCCACTTGGAGAGTGCAGCAGCGGAAAGACCCAGCGCCTGTCCTCAGTGGAGCTCTTCCCCTTGCAGACGCCAAGGAGGCAGGAGAGAGATCTCTTCTGCACCGGCGCTGCCTGTGGCCGTTCTAGACATTGTCTGTGAGGCCATGTGCGGTTGCGTTCAGGAAGGTACCCAAACTCAGGAGGTTGAGAACCAGCTAGTGAGGGAATGGCAGAGCGGGTCGCACTGAAAGGAGCAGCTCCTCCAGGGCCCTGGGTCTGTGCCAGGCTCTCAGCAGCCCGGAACCCAACACACAGAAGAGGCCCCTGCAGAATTCTGAATAGGCCGAACTCACTCCAGGAACAGGGGTGTGGCATTCACTCAACTGTCCTCAGTGCTTGCCCTGTCACGTGTGTCTGCACTTGCTCTGGGCCTTCCCTAGATGCACAGAGTGATTCTCGGGAGGGCTCTCCTGATAGGCAAGGCAGGAGCCTAGGGTAAAACTCAGCCTGGAAAGGCATTCCTGATTTCTTTTTATTTTTTTAATTTTTTTTTTTTTTGGAGAGCTTTTTGCTATAGGGCACGTGTACTCATCAGAAAGACAGAGAGAGACAGAGAGACAAAGCGAGAAATCACACCCCTCACCCCCAGCAGGCGGGGGATGGCCTCACTGCAATCCCTTCTCCTCCATTCTCCTCTTGGGATCTTGGGCATGCACGCACACGCGCCTGGCATGAGTTAAGCCACCGGGTCCAGGAATTGAACCATGGTCGACTACATGGAAGGCCAGCAACATAGCCATTATGCCAACTGCTAGTCCTGTCATTCCTGATTTCTTTCAGTTTAACAGTTTTCTTCTTCACTCGAAGGAGTCAGCGTAGGCAAGCATCATGGTGTTCACTTGACATGTCTAGTCCAGCCCTTCTTATTGCAGTTTCTAAGCTGGGACAGCCCTTAACTGTCCCTTTCCTTAAAGAGGAGATTGTGGGGTGCATTGAGCCTCTGAACGAGGGGCTGATTTGTCCCAGGTCACACAGCTGGAGTGTGGCAGGCCTGCAGTGGCAGCCATGTCTCTCTCTTCCATTTACCTCTCTGGTCTCTGCCTCCTGGAGGTCTGTAGATAGGAGACACCCTTCCTGGAAAGACAACAGCTTGGGGACATGGCAGATAAGGCTGGGTGGGTGTGCCCGGCCAGCCCAGAATAAAAGGATCACTGAGACAAGTTAGGAATGGACCTTCCTTGAGGTGGGTCCCGCAGATAAAGATGCTTTTGAAGTTCAGTTGGTGGGAGATAGAATCTCCAGGCAGAGCCTGTCACCAGTGGGCCTTCTGGGTGAATGCACCCCGATAGGGAAATGAGCAAGCTGAGATAGGGAAGAGAACACTTATCGTCCAGGACCTCCGCCGCCTTGCCGTGAGGTTCTTCCTTCCTGCCAGCCCTCTTCTGGAGTCTGTCTCCACTTCGCAGATGCAAAAACTGAGGCATTGATAATCATTTTCTGTAGGATTTTGTTGTTGTTACTTCTGTTTTTTGAATCCCGGTGAAGATATCATTTATCAACCTAAAGAGAAAGCCTGAGGTGTAATGAGTGAAATAAAAGCAGTTTATTTAAGCCAGGGTTTAGGATAAATCACCCAATGAGTCAATTTCTAGTTTCCTGAACTTAAGCTCATTGAAATGGAGACTGAGAAGTCTGATTTTATAATTAAGAGAAAGGCAGGAAGACGAGAGGTTGTAAGTTGCTTATTAAGAGTTCATATTGGTTCATTTAAAATCATGTAGGTGACTAAAGGCCACACCTGATACCTCCTATCAAGAGCTCAAGAACACTACGGGAACCAGCAGTTAGCGTAATGGCTATGTCGCTGGACTCCCACGTAGTCGACCGCGGTTCGCGTCTCGGACCCGGTGGCTTACAACTCATGCCGGGCGCGTGTGCGTGCGTGCCCAAGATCCCGAGAGGAGAATGGAGGAGAAGGGATTGCGGCGTGACCATCCCCCCTGGGGGGTGATTTTTCGCTTTCTGTCTCTATGTCTCTCTCTGTCTGTCTGGCGAGCGCACGCGCCCTATAGCAAAAAACCTCTAAAAAAAAAAAAAGAAAAAGAAAAAGAAAAAAAGAGCTCAAGAACACTAGAGAGGAGAAAGGGTGGGGTCCCGTGGTAAAATCCTTGTACATCACCACAGCGTGCTTATTGTAAATTATAATACGCCTTTTGGGGAACCCATCTTTCTGGATGTGGGGCATAATGCAAGTCTCAGGCTTATGCTTTTCACATTTAAATAGACTTCATATTCCACAGACTCGTCTGGACTGTTTTTCTTTCACACATTGTTTCAATCTCCTGGGCACTTCAAAATTTAGGATGTTTTGGGGCCAGCAGGTGGCATAGTGGTTAAGGCACTGGACTCCCACATGACTGACTCTGCAGTTTGAGTCCTGGATCTGGTGGCTTGAAAATCATGCCAGGCACGAGTGCTTGCATGCTCAAAATCCTGAGGGGAGAGTGGAGGAGAAGGGGTTGTGGTGTTGCCATCCCCCAAGGGGGTGATTTCCCACTTTCTGTCTCTCTGTCTCTCTCTGGTGAGTGCATGCACCCTATGGCAAAAATCTCTCTCAAAAAAGAAAAAAAGGATGTTTCTCTATGAAGTTGTTTAATTGAGCATCTGCTCCAGGGCAGGCGCTGTGCTGCACGACTGTCTGGGAGTTCAGGAAGGAGCAGGGTGCTCCCTTCTCCTTTGGCAACTTTTGGTCTCTTGCTGGGGGGGGATGAGATGAGAACTCAGAGAGTCACAGCCAAGGTCCCAGTGCCTTGCTGGGGACAAGGGGATCTCTAAGAACACAAAGGGGCTCACAGTGTGGGTAAGGGATGGTGAGGGAAAGAAGGTGTTAACTCAGGGAACAGGCAAGAGAGGGCAGGAAAAGGAAGCAGGGACCAGATCCCAGAAAGACCATTTGGACTTCGTGCTGTGGGAGCCAAGTGGATTTTAAGCAAGGGCATGAGGGGAGGAGGTGGGCATTTTAGAAAGCATGCCCTCTTTTTATTACTGAGACAGGATCAGAGGGCACCAGACTGTCAGCACGCAACGGTGGGGCCTGACCGGAGAGAGGGGTAGGTTGGAGAGACCCGGTAGAGAGAAGCCCCTGAATGAGGACATCTACTGTTAAATTTAGGGCCCACCCTAATCCAGAACGATCTCATCTTGAGATCCTTAATCACATCTGCAAATAAGGCCGTGTGTAGGGTCCAGAGAACAGGTTTCAGTGGTGAGGAGAGGCAGCATTCCACCCAGGCCCAGCATTCCCGGGGAGAGTCAGTCCCTCCTTGATTCTGGACACCCTTTTCTTCAGTGGTTTCACCTCTTTTTTCCTGTCTTAAGTGAAAATGATTTCTTTTTTAACTTAAACAGTGAAAACACAGCTATAAACATGATTTCATTTTAATACTGAGTAAAAGTCATAAGAATCATACAAAGAACTTTGGCCTATACTTTGCCCAAATTCGCCAATTTTAACATTTTTCCCTAGGTGGGCATGATGTACACCCTGCTTGCAGACGGGCTGTTAGACTCACTGCGGGAACGCAGCTTCTCTCCCAGCCTCAGTCAGAGGGAGGATTTACCCCAGGACAGTTGATTTTAGTCCCCACGGCGGCCAGCAGCTTCAAAGTCGTTGGTGGTGCTGATGTTCCTCGGCCTGCTTATCATAAGTACACTCGTCACAAGGAAGGTGGCATGGGCCTGCTGAAGTTATGGGAGCTGAAGACGCAGTTCTGCTCACCCCACTCAAAGCCAGTGCCAGATGGGTTCCTTGGTCTCCTCCCTGCCCTCTGAGCATCAGTTGCTGGTACTTCTCATGCATTTTGGGTAGTCTACTTCTATAGACCATGTGGGCAGTTGTCTTTTAAGGTTCTTGTCATAGGGTATGTGCATTTGCTGGAGAGAGATAGACAGTGAAAGAGAAAGTGAGAAATCACCCAGTGGGAGATGGCCATGTCTCAATCCCTTCTCCTCCTGGGTCTTTGGGCACACATGCACACAGGTCCAGTGTGATTTTCAAGCCTCCATATTAGGGACTCGAACCGTGGTCGGCCATGTGGAAGTCCAGTGTCTTAACTACCATGCCAGCTGCTGGGCCTATGCTCCACTTGTTTTAACAGAGAGACCCATGTTAGGGAGCTCCATAGCACCAGACCTGAGCAAGCCTTGGGGCCTTGGGGGAACCATTCAGAACATGACCAGAGGGGTCACTGAGGAAAGCAAGATGAGACCCCCTCGGATATGAACCCAGGGCACCTCCCGAAAATGTGGTACCTGCTGAGTTTTGAAGGCTGAATTAGAAGACATCAGGCCAGCCCATGGCATGGTATTTAAGATGACTTGATCCCCCATGGCCTACCATGGAGTTCAAGTCCTGGATCTGGCAGTTTGAAAAACAGGCTGGGTGCATGTGCATGCCCCAAATCCTGAAAGGAGACAGATTTGGAGGAGAAGGGAACTCAGCATGACCATGCCCTATGAGAGGTGCTTTCTCACTCCCCCATCTTGTTTTTCTCCAGCGCATGTGCCCTTTGGCAGATGAACAGAGGAAGGGATCACTCAGGCAGATGAAGAAGTGTAAACTGGTGGGTCCAGGGGGCCAGTTCATGGGGCTGGTTCATGAAGGAGCAGCCACACTGGCATTGGGGCAGAGCAGGATTGGCAGGAGATGAACAGGCCGTGCAGGGCACCGAGCTCCTCTGCCGAGTGCCCGTATCTTCTGGACGAAGCAGACCTTGGATGAGGAGGACAAGCAGGGAAGTTACGGGATTGGCGTTTTGGAAAGCTCACCCTGACAGCAGGAGCCCTGCAGAGTCGGGGCTGAAAAACCAGTGATAGAGAACTCCGCAGTCATTGGCCTCATTGCAAGTCCAGTTTTCGGGGTTCTGGAGGGAGCAAGCTGACAGGGTAGCTGCTCGGTTTGTGTTGAAGAGTCCCCGTGAGTGCTAGTGGGTCACTACAGCTGGTGTTTCCATAATGAGGCAAGAAAGGTAGTAATACGAATCTAAGAGATGCAGTTTTTTCTTTCTTCATGACAGAGCGTTTGAGCCTATACATGAGAGAGAGGAGAGACAGAGGAGCACCCCCCACGGGGTCTGGCCATGCTGTGATCCCTTCCTTGTCCTCCAGCCTGATAGATCCTGGGCAGTCACATGTGTACCTCACGTGTTTCCCGGTGTGTTTCTGGCTGACTGGGCTGAGAGGTTTGATCACAGTCCCCTTGTGGGATCCAGCCTACCCCCAGCCTCGCTCTGCCACTGTGCCAAAAAGCAGGCCTCAGGAGATGCCTTCTTTAACAGTGGTTGTTATTTTCAGTGCTGCTACCACATGGTGGGATTACATCCATCATGGTGTCACTTAGTGGTCCCAAAGTTGTGGAAAGAGGCAGGGAGAGGTTTTTCACATCAATCATATGGAAGAGGAAGCTGAGGCACTCCCAGGTGTTCCAAATTGCTCAGGGCCAGACACCGAGGCAGCAGCAGAGTTGTCCTGAGTCTCAGAGCTCCAACCCTCTGAACCCCCCGAGGTTGTATGGCCATGCTGCAATCCCCTTTTCTCCATTTTCTTGGGATTTGGGGCACACATACACATGCACCTGGTGTGCTTCTCAAGCAGTCAGGTCTGGGACTCAAGTCATGCAGTTGGCCATGTGGGACCCAGCTGCCTAACCACCATTACCATTGGCTGTCCCTTTTTTCTTAATTTCTGAGCAGTGCCCCCCCCCCCCTTTTTTTTTTTTGCCTGTGGAGGTGATTTCTACCATCCCTCTGGGAACTGGGCATGCCTTGGGCCACAGGACAGGGATATGGGCTTACCCCTCTTCTCAGCCTTAGAGGCAGCTCAGGAGCAGTGGGCAGGATTCTGGGTGTGAACTGCTCTGTGCCCTGCACTGTGGCCTGTTCATCCCCAGCCACACAGGGCTACTAAACATTTACAATGGCCCTGCGGTGACTGAGGGGCTCTAACGTCACTGTGAGTGAGTCTTAACGGGTTTAAATTTAAAAGTCCTTTGTGACTGGTGTTTTCCCACTGAACAGCATGTGACTAGAGCCCTGGGGTGACCTGACTTTCTCAGCAGCTTGTTTGTGCCACCAAAGACTTCCCAGGTTTTGTGGTCTGGCACTTCCAGTTATGGGGTGGTTGGGAATCTGACTGTTTTCCAGGGGGGAAAACACCAAGCAGGCCACTGAGGTCAGCCCTGGAGGTAGAGACACTTGGTGATGCTTGTTCCTGGAGGCTCCTGTGACATTCATCCGACTGCAAGTTGGATGCTTTTTAATGGGGATAAGTGTCACCTGCTGATGACAAATAGGCAGGTCAGGAAATAAAATACACGCCCAAGGTCACTCAGGTCCCACCTGCGAAGGCTGGGGCTGGAACCTGGCCTGTGTGATTTAGGCCTGGCGCCCAGGATGGAGTCCGTCTGTGGAGCAGTGAGCAGGAACAGTGCTGTGTATCCACTGGGAGGGTCTTCCCTGCAGTGGGCCCAGGAGGTGATGAGAACCAGTTGCATGGATAGGTTGAGAGGGGCTTCCCGTAGGAGGAACGCGAGGCCAGGACTGTGAGTTCCTGGTCTCCAGCACTCACGGCCTTCCTTCCTGAAGCTGGCATGTTCAGACACCCTGTGGCCCTTGGAAGAACGAGAGAAGGAGCCCAACAGTGTTGGCAGGATTCGCATCCAGGGGTCTGGCTCACTCACCTCCCCTGCCCTGCCTGGCTTGTCCTTCCTGTCTTCCCAATCTCCCAGTCCACTCCAATGTAAAACACAGGCTCCAGCCCCGGGTCTGAGTTCACACTCCTCTGGACCCTCCAGGTCCTGCCCTTTTCTCTCACTCAGACCCCACCCCTCTGTCACAGCCTAGCAGGGACTGGGGAGGTCTTAGGATAGGGGTCTTGACCCTGGTTAAGGACACCATAGGGTTACATAAAGCCACCCAGGATCTCCTTCAAACAAACAAACAAAAAGACCAGGAATCTTAGAAAGCTGGGGAGCATCAATCCCTTAAAGTCTTAAGTGCTTTGGGGGAGGGAGGAGGAAAGAAAAGGCAAAAACAGGCTGGCTCCATGGAGCAGAGCAGTGCACTGCGGAGAGAAGCCGAAGCCCCTGAGGACCGCACCTTGAAGCCTCGGTCCAGGCAGCCTGAAATACGCCAGGCGCACGCACAGGTGCCCGAGATCAGATGGGCCGGAGGACTGGACGTGGGGATACAGTATGACAGACTCTGGCCATCTCTTTCTGTCTCTCTGCCACTCTCAAGTGTGCACACGTGTACTCTATCACGAGTAAAAAAGAGCTGAAAGAATGAAGGAGCAGGTTGTCACTTAGCTAATGTGTGCTCCATCACATGTCATTCCACGGGCAGGCTGGCAGGCTGTTTTTGAACATAAAGTTTTGTTGGAACCATGTTAGGGCCATTCGATTACATATGGTAAATGATGCCATAGTAACAGTCTAGTCACGGCAGAGACCCTATAGACCCTATAGACATACCCTAAAGTATGTCTCGTCTGGCTCTGAAAGGAGACGTGCTCTGACCCTGCTCTGAGCTGCTGCCTGACGGTGTTTTGCGGAGGGCCGAGCACCTTGCTGATGGGTTCTCATTTGCTGTTATGTTCCTGCTTACGGCAGCCAGCCAACGAGGGCCTTCCAGGGTCACGCAGAGTCCCAGAGCAGCTGCCCTTCACTCCCAGGTCTGCCTGATCCCACAGGTACACTGTGAGCCCCCTGCTCCCCTGCCCCGTCTGTGCCCCGCCTCCACAGGAGGTGTCCAGGTCCACACTGCTGAGAGGTTTGCTGGAGTACTTGATCCATTTGGGACGGTCTGTGAGAAGGTGAGGATTTGAGGAGGCTCTTGAGGATGGGTAGGGTCTCTTCTCAGGAACTGTTTCCAGCCTTCTGCCCTGGGCCATCTCAGGGCAGGAGCTTGATATTTTTTGACTAAAGGGAGGACTTAGTGCAGGGAGCAGCGCTTGGGCCAGGGCACTGCAGTGTGGCATTTAAGAGCTCAGCCTTGGAATCTGTGCAGACCATAAGTTCCAGTCTGCTGTGTGACCTCGGACAAGGCAGCCGACCTCTCGGTGCCTCACTTTCTTTATCTGTGAAATGGGGATAAGCACAGCATTAACCTCAACGCACTGTTGTGAGGGTTACAGGAGGTACTGTGGGTCTTGAGCCTGGCATCGGTGTGACGGAAAGTGTCACTTACTGTTTAGGCCTTGGAAGCGTTTTCCGAGGATTGCAGGAATCCTGGAGAAGGATGCGCAGCGTGCTGGCCTCTGAACAATCATACAGAATGAGACTCTGCACATGGGAGTGTTGAAGGTGGCTCAGCGAGCCCCTCCTCTGTTCAGACCTCCCTTGGAAAAGCCACACTGAGAACTGCCTGTTCCCTTGAACAGGCCTGGGAGGGTCAGGGCATCCAGCCTAGCCCTCCTCAGAGGCCTGTCCCTGCAGAGCCCTGCAGGTTTCTCAGCCACAGCTCTGCACCCCAGCATTGGGCAGTTGCAGGAAGACCGCAGCTGCACCCCAGGTGAAGTTCCACCCCAGGGACTGCGTTCATGCCTGGCCTGACGAGGTAATTGCCCGTATGGGCCAGGTGCTTCCCAGAGGCTTCTGCAGGCAGGCCACTCCAGCTAGCTCAGTTTGCTGCTCCCAGGAGGTCAGGAGTCGGGGAATCCCTTGCCATTTGCGGGTCATTCAGAGCACAGCAGTGTTCCAAAAGGAACTGTTGAACTGTGGCCTAAATAAATGAAGACTCCCACCTCGCCCGCCCTCGTGGGATTGGAGGCAAAATTGTTGGTTCTTCTGCTTGAATTAGAAATGCCCCAGGACCAGCAGCTGGCATAATGGCTATGTTGCTGGACTCCCATGTAGTTGACCGTGGTTCAAGTCCCGGACCCAGTGGCTTAAACTCACACCAGGCGTGTGTGCGTGCATGCCCAAGTTCCTGAGAGGAGAATGGAGGAGAAGGGATTGCGGTGTGGCCACCCCACTGGGGGGTGGTGGTGGTGGTGATTTTTTGCTCTCTGTCTCTCTGTCTCTTTGTGTCTTTCTGGCGAGTGCATGTGCCCTATAGCAAAAACATCTCAAAAAAGAAAAAAGAAGTTCCCCATTCCAGGGGCACAGTGGGATCTGCTTCAAAAAACAACTGCCAGGCTCCACTCCCTGGAGAACCTGATTTAACTGTGCTAGAAAGGACTAGGAAGGATCCTGCTTTTCGAAGCTCCTGTGACCCTGATGTCAGTGGCAGTCAGTCATTGGCCTGTGTGCCCTCCCTCCACAAGGGCACACATGGCGTGTGGAGACCTGGGAGATGAATCAGTGGACTAGGAGACCAGGGAGTGAGAGTGATGGCAAGAACCAGCCCTTCATAAGCACCCACTGCTGCCAGCTGCCGCACCACCTCACCACGTGCTCAAATGGCCCCATTTTATGGATGTGAACACCGAGGTCATGGGGGTATATTAGTTGGCCCAAGGCACAAGCAGGTAGGGTTGGGGTCAAGACTAGACTTAGTTCCCTTAAGACTCCAGAGTGCAACCCTCTCCTTGATCACCCCTGCCTACGCTGCCACAGGGGACAGCTGCTGCTGGATTGCCATGCACACTGGAAAACTGTCGAGGACTAAATTTCTGTATGGCTTGGAATGCTGTGTGCAGAAGCTGCTCCAACCTGTTCTTTTTTTTGAGAGAGAGATTTTTTGCTATAGGGTGCATGCGCTCGCCAGAGACACACACAGAGAAAGACAGAAAGTGAGAAATCACTCTCTGGGGGGAATGGCCGTGCTGCAGTCTGCTCTCCTCCAGTCTCCTCTCAGGACTTTGGGCACACACGCACACATGCCCCATGTGAGTTTTAAGCCACCGGGTCCAGGACTCAAAATTGCAGTCAATTATGTGGGAGTCCAGCGATGTAACCATTATGCCATCCACTGGTTCAAGCTGCTTTTTTTAAAAAAAACTTAGGAAATTCTATATTGAAGTCATTTCATTTCCAGGCCTCTTTTATGTTTTAGGAGGGTGGGCATTTACATAAACGCAGAGGTGGTTTTCCTGTTCCTGTGAGCACAGTGGGGAGAGAAGGAAGAGGACTAGATCTCACGGGGCTGAGACGCTCAGATGCAGCAGACGTTACGGGCCTGGCAAGCTGACGTCGCTAATATTTGACCCCGTTCTCTGATTAGAGATCAGGTTTCTTTGACTTAATCCTCAAATGCCTCTGAGTTTCATCACGTCTCATATCCTGCGTTCGGTTGCTAGTGCCTCAGGGTTCTATCCTGTGTCGCTTTGTACGGTTATTGAAGTTTTACCAGTAAAACAGCCTCGTCATCACTGCTGTCCTTTAATGCACAGACAGCATCGCGACCCTGAGGAGTGGAAATGGACGAGAGAGTCGGATCAATATCCATCCCCTGACTCATCAGACTGTCTTGATCTGAGATGTGCTGTCTGTATATTATTTACTGTCTTATATAGGCTTGTGTGTGGGGGGGGTAGTTGGTAGTTTGTTTTTTATCTGACATTATAACATAGGCATTTTTTCATTTTATTAAAATACCTTATAAATTATTATTTTTACAAAGAATTATTTAATTTTGAATATGCTATTGGGCATGTGTGCTTGTCAGAGAGAGACAGAGTAGGAAAGTGAGAAAGCAAGTCACCAGGTCCAGGACTTGAACCAGAGGTTGGCCATGTGGAAGTCCAACACCTTAACCACCATGCCACCTGCTGGCCCCATAAATTATTAAAGAGTGTGTATCGTTCACTAAATTGATAAATCATGTTATGAACAGATTCTCTGGTTGAAAATTAAAGTTCTAGGCCATCCCTGTAGCACAGGGTTTAAGCACAAAGAAAGCTGGATACCACATGGCTGACTGGGGTTCTTGTCCTGGCCCCAGTGGCTTAAAACACATGTCAAGCATGCACGTGTGTGCCCAAGATCTTGACGGATGGAGAAGTGGAGGGAAAAGATGGTGGCCTGACCAGGTTCCATTGCAAGGGGTGTTTTCTCTCTCCCTCTCTCGCACATGCACACACCCTTGGTATTAAAAAAACGAAGAAGAAACTAAAAAAGTACTATTCCTAGTTGCTTGCTGTTACACTTAAGGGTGCTGTCAATATCTTTGTACGCATAACTTTCTCTTCTTGGAAAATCCATTGGACAGATTCTCAGCAGGAGGATTATTGAACCAAAGGGCACCGTTTTATGACTCTTGACCCAAATTGCCAAATTACTTTTAAATAGGGTTTTAGCTGCCTCCATCAACATGTGCCTTTGCCAGTTTCACCACAACCTCATCAACACCGGGTATTATTAGCTTTAAAAAAATTAGAATTCAATAGGTGCAAAATGGTCTCTTGTTAGGTTTATTTTTTTTTAGCCATAGTAAGGCCAACATTTTTTTTTTCATCTGCTTGTTTACCAACTCTCTTTGGGAATGCTGACTTTGGCCACCCCTCTCGCCAAGTTTGTTACTTTCCATGTAAACGCCTTCAAGTCCCCATTTGCAAGGCAGCCTGTGCTTAAATGAGTGAGCCGCAGAATCGGGCCTTTGTGCAAAATGCTGATTAGTGTGTTGGCTCCTGCACTGATGGCTGGGATGGAAACACCGCTGCTCACACGGCGAGTTCTGTGTGCAGTCTGAGCTGGCCCCGTGGTCTTTTTAACTTCATACTTAACGTTTGTTCCCCTCGATTTGTCTTGTGAGCAATGGCAGGCTTTTTCTTCAGAAAGCTTTGAGACACAACTCCTTCAACTATTTTAGGGCTCCCTCGCTTGAAAAATGAAGAAAAGTCCCTGTGTGTTCCTGCGAAGCCTCTATTTGTGGTGTCGCTTGTGTTTCTCGAGAGCTTTCTCTGATTTTCTCTTACTGCTTCACACACCACATCCTGTGGAGCTGAGAGGCTCCAGGCCGTGGCTTCTCTCTGCCTGTCAATCACCCGGTGCCTGGAGCCCTCCTGTAGCTGGAGGCTTCCTTCCCAGGAAGGCTGGGCTAACTAGGACAAGGCAGCATGGGTTGTCAGCCTCGTCTTGAAGGAGGAGTGGAGTTTACACACTTGAATCTGTAGCAAAGCTTACATTCAATTCAAGGAGAGTAATAGGATGGGAATTGGAATTTCAATCTAGGGATACAGATGCCTACGGTTAAAAGAAATCTCAGACCAATAGGTGGATAAGGCGCTGAATTCCTTATGGCTAAAGGCGGTTTAAGTCTTGGACCTGAAGGGTTGAAAATCACACCAAGTTGGGGCCAACAGATGGTGTAGCAGTTACGTTACTGGATTCCCACGTGGCTGACTATGGTTTGAGTCCTGGACCCAGTAACTTGAAACCTGGTGGCTTGTGTGTATGCCAAAGATCCCAGGAAGAGAATGGAAAAGGGATTGCGGTGTGGCCATCCCCCCCCCCACACACCCCAGGGGGGATTTTTCACTTTCCCTATCACTGTCTCTGTCTCTGGCTAGCACACACACCCCAAAGCAGAAACCTCTACCAAAAAAAAAAAAAAAAAAAAGAAAAAGAAAATCACAACTAGCATGTGTGTATACATGCCCAAAATCTAAGAGGAGAATGGAGGAAGGGGATTGTGGCATGGCCCTCTCACCTGGAGGGTGATTTCTCATTTCCCTCTCTCTGTCTCTGTCTCTGTCTCTCTCTAGTGAGCACATGCACCCTATGACAAAAAAATCTTTTTTAAATTAAGAATTCTTTTATTTAACTTATTTTAATTTGACCAGAGAGGGACAGAGTGAGAGAGGGAGAGTAAGAAAGCAAGCTGCCAGGTTCAGTCATCCATGTGGGAGTCCACCACCCCTAACCACCATGCCACCTGCCGGCCCCGGCAAAAAATAAAAAATAAAAAAAAAAAGCAGAAAAGACCTCTTGCATCCTTCAAATTCTCTTTTTTTTAAAAAAAAAAAAAAGAATATTTCTTTCTAAAAGAATGAGAGAGAGCGAGCCAGCATCCTCAGTAGAATCCTGATGCTGTGATCCACCCGCTGTGATCATAAGTACACATGTGTCTGGTGTATGCACACAGGCATCAGAACATGAACCCAGAACCTCCCCCGCTAGTCAGCCTCACAGGGCATCATGTTTTATTGCTGTGCTACTGTCCCGCCCCCTTTACAAGTCGTTTTTTTTTTTTTTTTTTTTTAAGAGAGATTTTTTTTTGCTATAGGGTGTGTGCAGAGAGAATCAAGGAGCCAGAAAGTGAGAAATAATCCTTCAGGGAGTGACGGTCATGCGGCAAACCCTTCTTCATTCTCCTCTTGGGATTTTGGGCATGCACACACACACTCCTGGCATGAGTTTTAAGCTACCGGATCTGGGACTTGAACTGTGATTGACTATGTGAGAGTCCAGCAACATAACCATTATGCTATCTGCTGGTCCTCCAATTCTTATCTAGAGCAGGATTCCCCTTTACAGCATTTCTGATGGTGGCATTGCTGTTGCTTACATCCTCCCGAGCTGGAGTTTGTTTTCCTTGTTGAACATAATCATTCTCCTATGAACTTCCCCCAAAAAACAGGTTTGCTATTTGAAAAAAGGTAGAAAAAAGCAAGAAAAACCTGGAAATGATGTTTGTTATGTAGGTTTTGAAATGAACACAGGACAGTCTGTAGAGTGTGCATTCAGATGTGGCTCTGTCTTGGACAAGCTCTCTGTACCCATCTGCCACTGACTACAGTCTAGCTGCCTTTAAGGGTTGGTGGTCAGCATGGAGGAGGCTGCAGATGAGTGGCTGTGACAGGTGATTCCTCTAGAATTGATCAATACTAGGGCTTCCTTCCTTGGCCTGTGCTGATTCTTCAGTTGATATTTGACCTGGGGTCATTTGAGAGCATCTGCACTTGCGAGAAGTCTCTTCCTTCTTGTTTCCTTCCCTCCTCAGGGAGAAGTCATCAACTATTTGGATGGGCTTACCTTTCGGGCAGGTTGAGACCTAGGTGTGACTTTAGATAGGACCCATCAATCTCTTGGGAGCTATGACTTCTTACAAGAAGGGGACCAGGGACCGGTGTTCTTCCCTAGTTCCTTATCTTGCTGAATCCTGGTGCTTGCTAACGAGGTTCCCTTCTTGCCTCCAGAGCACCTGAGTGCAGCCCTGCAAGGACTTGGGCCTGGGCCCCTTTCCCAGTCCTGCCCATCTCTGGGATGTGGGCCTGGGGAAGACTTCACCTCTTAGGGACTAGGGGTTGCTCTGCCTCTGCCTGGGATTGGACTCTCCTCCTGAAATCTCTTTTCTCTTTTCACCAGAGTTTAGGGACAAGGACCTATAAATCCTGCTTTGGGATGCCCAGCCCCGTGCCCCTGCTGTGAGAGTTCCACATTGTGCAGCATCAGGCCTAGCGTCATGCCCAACCCCAGCATCTAACTGCATGCATGAGGGATTCAGAGCATCCAGTATGGGGTCTCTTCCTGCCTCTGACTTACCATGTCAATTTAGATGAAGCCCTTGCTTTGTCTTTTTTGTTTTGTTTTGTTTCTGATAGAGATTTTTGTTGTAGGGTGCATGCACTCATAAGAGAGAGAGAGAGAGAGAGACAGAGAAACAGAAAGCAAGAAATCACCCTCGGGGGAATGGCCATGCCACAACCCCTTCTCCTCCATTCTCTCTCGGGGTCTTGGGCATGAATGCACACGTGCCCAGCATGAGTTCTAAGCTACCGGATCCAGGACTCAAACCACAGTCAACTATTTGGGAGTCCTGCAACATAACTGCTATGCCATCTACTAGTCCCTATCTTAAGCATATTATTTCCTTCATGAGAGAGAGAGAGGAAAAGAGACAGAGACAAAGAGACAAGCACTCCAATAGAACTCCCACAACATCACCCGCCCCCAACCTCAGCCGGCCTAAACCACAGGTACGGGCATGTGTGTTACGTACTCTGGGAGGTCTCCGGATGAGAACCCTGCACCTTTCCATTGTTGGTTCGGCTCTTTTACCACCTGGTCTCGCTCTTGCTTTCTTGAGACTTTGTTACCTTAATTTAGTTAAATAAGAGGATGAACCCTGGTCCCATTGGGAGTGAACATTAATGTTTTCTTACAGCTCGCAAACCTGCTAGGAACCTAAGTCTATGGGCAGGCCTTGTACATGTGCTCGATCAAAGAGGGCTGGCTTCTCTGGTTAAAATCGGTTCCTGGCCTCACCTCCTGCTGCCCCACTTGTCTCATCGAGCCTCAGGAGAGTCTGGAACCCCAGGGTGTGGGTAGCGCTGCAGAGCTGCTATGCAGCCCAGGACCTATGATTCTAATAATGCCAGCACCCGCTATGAGAACTCACTAGGTGTTGGGGCCATTGTGTAGGCCACGTTTGGTTCCAGCCAGCACTTTGGGGTCTGTATCGGAATCTTCACAGCTCAGATAAGGCTCCGGCTCAGGGGCTGTGCTGTGCTCTGCGTACCTGAGACCATGCAGGAAGGAAGTGGTGGAGCCTTGGTTACAGCCCAGGTAGCTCAGGGCCATGCCTGTCTGCCTATACGTTGGGCTTTACTGCCTCCCTGTGACATAGGACCTTCAGCCTGAACTGGCATCCTGGCTTGTCTTGGAGGTCTGCACTTTGAGTTGTCCCTTCTGCCTGCCACCTCTGATGGCCCCAGCTCCCAACTCAGGGACATGGATAACAGGCCAAAGGCATCAGTGTTTTCTAGAGTACACGGTATCACCCAGCAGATGGCCTTTGTATGCCGCTTGTTTCATAATGGTCTCAAGTGCACTTTTTCGCTATCCCATCACCCTCGTCTCTTGCTGTTTTTTGCACAAACTCAGGCTCCTATTTAACCCTTTCCTTTCAGTAGCTACAACTGTTTCTCCATCATCACTCTCAGAAATGAGGGTGATCGGCCCAGTAGGCACCTGAATGAGCAGGGACCCCAGGTTCTGTACATTTTTGGGGGTGATTGACTTCTGCCCATGAAGCTTCCTTCTCAGAGTGGAGGCTCTAGGCACCTCCCAAGCCCCTCTCTGCTTCAGAAGCATGGCAGACTAGCATGGAAAGTGACTATGGACAATCAGGGGGTAGATTACTTAGGAAACTGTGCACCAGTTTGGAAGCTTGCGTTACCAGCTATCACCCAGCCTCAGTTCCACGAGCCGGATGGCCTCTTACCACCCAGGGAGTAAGTCTTTTTTTTTTGGGGGAGAGGTTTTTGCTATAGGGCGCGTGTGCTCGCCAGACGTACAGAAAGAGACAGAGAGATAGAAAGCGAGGAATCACCCCCACCCCATCCCCACTGGGGGGGATGGTCATGCCGCAATCCTTTCTCCTCTATTCTCCTCTCGGAATCTTGGGCATGCATGCATATACACCCGGCTTGAGTTTAAGCCACCGGGTCCGGGACTCGAACCGCGGTTGACTACATGAGAGTCGACATAGCCATTACACTAACTGCTGGTCCCTGTAAATGCAGTGATGTATGTGGCCTTCTGTCAACAGTTTGTCTCATCAGTTACTGGTACGTCCTAGACCATTTCACAGTGATGGATGTTATGGTTACAGAATGGTCCCCATCTTACATCCTTGGGCTGTCACAGTGATGGGCTGTTATTTATTTATTTTTTAATTGCCAGAGGGCTGTGCTTACCAGAGAGAGAGAGAGAGAGAGAGAGAGAGAGAGAGAGAGAGAAATCCCCAGTGGGGCAATGGGGCTTGGTCATACTGCAGTTTCTTCTCCATTTCTCTGTCCTGTCCGGATCTTGGACACATATGTATGTTTCTGGCATATTTTTTTCAAGCTGCTGGAGCTGGATTTCAAACTATAGTCAGCTATGTACGATCTGGCTCCCTTAGACAGTAGGTCATGGGGCTGGCCTAGGACTGTAATTTACCGCATCTGATGAGCAGGACTGAGTTTGCTAATGCTAATGTCATGTTTTTCTTGACTCGTAGGCCTTTCTCCATTCTCTCACTTCTTTCAGACTATTGATCACAAATTACCTCCTCCAGGAAGGTCTCCCTGTGTAGCTTAGTTGTCATCATCTTCATTTACGTCCCATGAGAATTGTGATAAAGCATCACACGAATTACATAATTTAACTGATACCAGGTTGTTACCTTTCCTGACTGTCTAGTAGCTTTAGGTCTGGTTCAACCAAATATGTGGGTCCATCTGTCTGTTTGCCCGTCCTGTCATCCTCTGATCATTCAATAGAAGTTACCAACTGTCTTTCCTGCATTGGATGCGGGGGAGTCTGCGACTCAGCCACACTTTAAAGCAGCCACCCTGTTCAAGCACTCACTCACTGATGGTAACCTCGAGCACGAGCTTCAGCATGCTTGTCCATAAAGTGTTCCAAAGAAGCAGATCCTGTCCAGGAATGTTCTGTTTGTGCTCCTGGTCCTAGAGCTGTCGCCTTGGGGGGTATAGAGCTCCAGCATCCATGGTTTTCTTTTGTAAGATATCGGGTTGTCAAAAAAGTTATGACATTTTTGCATAGAAAAATACATCATGACTTTCCTGATGACCCAGTATGTTTATTTCTTCCATGAGTGAGAGACACAGAGAGAGAGGTAGCACCCTTAACAAGGCCTTGACACCGTGATTGACCCTCAGTCTCAGTCAGCCCTGAGTCATGGTTACAAGCATGCCCAGCATACCAGGGAGGTCTCCAGATGCAAACCTGAAACCTTCTCATGTGGACCAGCCTCACCATGTTGCATTTTACTCTCATGCCACCATCTGGCCCCCATAAGAGCCTTCTTGATCTACATTGTGTTCCCTGGGAAGGATATTCTGAGATGTAGGTTAGTGAGTAAGACGTCTATTATGGGTGCCTTTGGGATCAGCAGCTGTGAAACTGGTGGTGGGGAGAAATTGGAGAAGCTGGAATTGGGTGGTGTGATAAGTTGAACTGTGATTCTGTCCCAGCTAAAGTCAACCTACAAGATGGGAACTCAGAGCTGGAATGACCCTTCGGAGCATCCTGACATGGATGGAATGGATCAGTGATTGCGAGCTCCCCTGGAAGAATGCATGAACAAGGCAACCATGTTCAGCTAAGGCAGTCCCCTAACAGGACTGAGGGCTGAGGGCCATCTGCCAGCACTATTGCAGCTGCTTTGGGGATAGACAAATATCTGCTTTGTCCATGTTTTGTCTCTAGTACCTAGCACACTACAGGTACTCTGCGTTTTGGGGAATAGAATTACCTAAGCCTTATAAAAGCAGCATGTGTAATTCAGTCAGCAACTATTTACTGTTTTGGAAATAATTCATTATTATATGCCATGACGACTCTTTCAGAGTTTATAACCTAGGGGGCTTGGGGTAGGTGGTAGTTCAACATTGGTTTCCTGGAAGAGGCAACCTTCGTGCTGGGGGTGTGACTTCCTGGACCACAGCCCCGGGCCAGTATTGAGCCCACTGTTTTCTTGGTGTGTAGAAGATGGCTTATTGAGATGGAGAGTTGAATGCGTGTGAGGTGTTTTCTCAGGGAGGGGAATCTCCACCAGCCCACCGGTTGGCGCACCTGTCCACTGTGGGAAATTCCCTGCCTAACTCACTCCCAGTAGCATGGAACTTTCCCAGGGGGTCCCATTGGCTCAGAGACTTTACATCATTTAAATAATTGGAGAATGGAGAGACCTCTTTTCTGAGAGTTTCTTTTTCCCCCATGAGTCACCAAAAACTACAGCCCAGTGTGAACGCAATCACTTAGCTGCTTTTTCCTTCTGTATGTAAATATGTAAATATGTAAATGAACTATCATTACAGTTCAGGAAGTGGAGGCTGAGTAAAGAGGATGAGATGAAATCAGTGAATTTTAGATTTGGAGACCTAGAGGCTGCGGAGTATGACCTCTTCCTTTGCAAGAGGCCCCCGGGGAAAAGAGGATTGGCAGGGAGTCCCCAAGGCCAGAGAGAGAGGTGCAGACAGGTGGCTGTCTGTAGGGCATTTGCTGGTACAGTTCAATAGTTCTTCCCAGCCCACTCGTCTCTAGCTGGGGTCACCAAAGAAGGGGACACACACAGCCTGCCCAGTGCTGGGTTGTCACTCAAGTGATCAAAAAGACTTTTACCGACAGTGATGGCTTTGATGTTCTGAGTGACAAAACTTAAGTGTGGTGGCAGGAAAAGAGGGTTTTGGGGGTTGGCTTAATAATTTGGCAGGCTCACAGTGGGAGGATGTTTGTGAGGGAAAGTTAAACGCAAGTGTGGGTGCGAAAAGGAGAATTTGAGGTAGAGGACTAGGAGGTGAAACACTTCTCATAGCTCAAGGAAAACCTCCTGATAAGGTTGGGCTTCCAGCAGTTACCCTCCTCCCCATGCTCCCACCACATCCTCTGTTACGATGGTGAGATGCATACTGCACTTTACAGTTCAAAGAGCATTTCCACCAATAATATCTCCTTCAGTCCTCAAGGGAGACAGTACTGCTTTGGGCTATTTGGCCCACATATAGCTTTTCATGGCACCTGGCTTGGAACCCAGGAATGTCTAACTCAAAATCCATTCTTTGGGGGCGGTAGAGGTCCCCCCTCTCCCTCTTGCAGGACACAGGGGCTTTAGGAGCCCAGGTTCTGCAGCTAGACTTGCCGCCCTCCCCTACTCATCCCTCTCCATGGAGACCAGGGTGCCTTTACTCACTGTCCTGTTCCTTGTTTTTATTTATTTATTTATTTATTTATCTATAAAATAAGGATCTGGAGGTCCCGTCCCAGATCTTGGGGTTGTAGAGGTGGAAGCTTGTGTACAACTCCTGGCACGTGCTGGAGTAGGGTGACTATTGTGGGGATTACCCAAGGCTGACCATCCTACATTGTTTCAACAGCACTTGTGGGGTTTCAGAGAGACAGGGACTGGTTTCTTGGTGCCCAAATCTGAAAACACTCAAGGAACATCTGATGCTGCTTATTCTGAGCCTTTAGTCACTCTCGTTCCTCCAGCCAATGAGAGAGGAGTATGTGTCTTGAGGGACTCAGTGCTGTGCAGCAGACACTCACTTGCTATTTCATGCTCAGAGCAGGCTCGCCCACCATCGGGCTGATTTCTTTTTCCTTGTTCGTATTTAAGTAAACAAACAAGCAAACATTTTGAGAAAGTCATGTACAAGATAGAAAATCCGAAATGGATCAGAAAGTTTTCAGATCCTAACTCTGGACTCCTTTTTCTTCTCCATGTGACATGGAGTTTGTTGGGTCTGCTTCCCAGGATAGTCTGTACATTGTGAAAAAGAAGGTGGCATGTGTCTGGGAACACCTCTGCAGACAAATGATGAGCACCTGCTGTGTGCAATGCTGATGGAGACTTGGGAAAGAGCACATAGGACAGGAGACCTGGCCTGGGCTCCCCTTGCAGTCTGCTGTACCTCTGCAAACTAGAAGTGCAGAGCCTTGACAGCAGGAGAAAGTCTCGGTGCTTGCAGTTCCTTGGGCCAAGTGCCACCCTGCTCCTGCCCATGGGAATTATGCTGAGGCTGCTAGCAGACACATGCCAGCCCACCTATCTGCTAGACAGCAAGTGCAGCCTCATTGTCTTCTGCTGGTCCTCCGGGCCTGGCCCGCCCTGGGTTGCAAGAGTGATAGTGGCCATCCAGTCTTTCTTGTGGGGACAAAGTGATGGTTCAAATTAAACTAGTTTTATCCTTCATAGTTTTCTACACAGTAAACCATACCATTTGTTAATAAGGTGGCCTGGGGTTTGTGAAAACAGGCATATTTTACGTCTTGCAGCGAAGATAGCGCATATTCATCTTTTTAGGCCTGTTCGCCCCCTCCTGACCTCCTGTTCGTCTTTATTTCAATATGATTTCAGAACAGCTGATAAAAAAATCACAGGGATAATACGAAGAATTACCAAACACCCAGATTTACCAAATGTTAACTCACTCTTTACTCTATGCCACACACACTGTATTTTTCTGGCTTGATTGAGAATGACTTACGGGTAGGCGGGTAGGTTTTTTTTTGGGGGGGAAAGGTTTTTGCTATAGGGTGCATGTACTCGTAGGTAGGCCCTTTTATCCCTAAATATTCAGTTTCTGTTTCCTAAGAACAAGGACCTAACCTTTGTGAGATACCAAACTTGGGACATTTAGCATTGCTACTGTTTCATCCCCAGGCCACACTCAATTTCATCAGTTGTCCCAATAATGTCCTTTCTGACTCCCCCTGCCCCCAGTTCCAGATCTCCATTGCATTTAGTGGCCATGTCTCTTCAGCCTCCCTTTAACCTGAAACAGTTCCTCAGCCATTTATAAATTTTTAAAAGTTTATTTATCTATTTTTTTATAAGGGGAAGGGGAGCTCTCAGTAGGGTTTTAGTGCCATAATCCTCCCCGCTGTCAGCCAGCCAAGGCCTCAGGCACGCGTGTGTGTGTGTGTGTGTGTGTGTGCGCACGCGCGCGCATGCCTGACGTGTTCAGGGAGCTCTCAGGATGTGAACTTGGGTCGTCTCCCATGTAAGTCCAGCTGGGTTACCACTGGGCCACACCTGGCCCTAAGAGGTTTTTGCTATAGGGCTCGTGCGCTTGCCAGAAAGAGAGACAGAAAGTGAGAAATTACCCCCTGGGGTGAGGGCCATGCTGCAGTTGCCTCTCCTCCATTCTCCTCTTGGGATCTTGGGTACGCACATACATGTATCCGCCGTGAGTTTAAGCCACTGGATCCGGGACTTGGACCGAGGTCGACTACGTTGGAGTCCAGCGACATAGCCATTACGCCACCTACTGGTCCTGGCCTTGAGCCATTCTTGACCTTGGTGTTTTCGAAGTGTCCAGGCAGTTTGTTTTGTAGAATGTTTCTTATTTTGGATTGGAACCTTCATTCCTTAAAAAAAAAAAAAAAAAAAAAAAAAAAGTCAGGGGGTGCACGTGCTCACCCAGAGAGAGAGCGAAGGAGAAGAAGAAAACATTCTCGGTGGGGAATGGTCACACTGCAATCCCTTCTCTTTCATTTCTCTCTTTTTTTGGGATTTTGAACATGCACACTGCCCAGCATGTCGTTCAAGCCTCTAAGTCTGGGACTTGAACTGTGCAGCCAGCTATGTAGGACCCAGCTCCTTAACCAGAAGGCTGGGCGGGCCCTCTGGACCTTCATCGTTGGAAGTTCCTGCTATACCACCTGTTTGTTACGCCCCCCGGAATCCTCAGTGGTCCCAAATGACTGGGTATATCTGCATTTTGGATTTGAGGAAATGGAAGCCTGTGGAAGACAGACTTGTCCATGGTCACATCCTCCGGAAGTAGCGGAGCTGAGATTCAAATCCAGGACTGACTCAAAACCTAGACTGCCTGTGAGGCACTGGGAGTGATGACAGCAGTCAGACACTGACAGTAACAAAGTGCTTATGAAGCCGGACACATGCTACGCGTTTCGCTAAGCAATGCAGCCCCTATGCCAATCCAGGAAGGCAGCTGCCCTTTCTATCCGATTTAGAGGTGAGGACTGGAGGGGTAAGCTGACTGCCCACTGTGACACATCACCTAACTGGGGGACCAGCTCTGGCCGGGTCAGTCTGTGTCCCAGGCCTGTACATGGTGCGTCCATGTCTAAGCCGCCACACAGGTAGGGGAGCTGGGAAGCAGGGGAGCCGGGTGTTGCCAGCCTCCCAGGAAAAGCATAGCAGTATCTGGGTGTGTGTTCATTTCTTGAGTCTCCCCTGGAGGAACACATACACCGCAGGCCAGGGTCTGCATGCAAGGGCTTCCTGGGGGAAGCGTTTCCATCTTCTGCCACCCAAATCTCCTGTTGGTGCTCAGTCCGCCTCTGTGGTCCATCACAGTGGATGCATGTTGTGGTGGTTTCCAGGTCAGGGACCCACATGGTCACTCATCTCATGGCTGGCTCGCTCTGGGGTGACTGGACCTGGCTCCCATCTGTGCCCTCAGGTGGCGACCTCCAGGTGCCATTCAGGGCTGCGTGCCCCATTGGTGAGGCTGCTTTTCTCGCAGTGGAGTTGGTTATGTGATGCTGAGAGTTAGTCTCCATCCACCCAACTTCCCATCCACCTCTCTGACAGCCCTGCCTTACACCTGGGGACTGCCTCTCCTTATCACAAGCCTCACCTTAAGGAGAGGGATAGGTGATCTGAGATTTGTGACACTCTTAAAATTCTTCTGGCAAAGAGCAGGGCAGATCCCTGAGAAGAATGGCTAGGGGCTGGATCCTCCTTCAGTCTTTCACTTCCTGGGGACCTGGGGCCTGGGCATGCCTGTCACAGGCGCTGAGGCTGCTTGCACATCAGAGCACAGCATTGCACTGTAGCAGTGACCTCCCACTGTCCCAGGGATCATCAGGGAAATCTTTGCAAGCCTGGGGCTTGCTTAACCAGGTCAGGTGCAGGGACCTTTCTAAGCACAGAGCAAATGAATATCCCAACCCAGGACAGGGAGTACATGCAGGAATGCCTGTGGAACCACCTCCCCTGTAAGGACCTGAGACATGTCCTCCCTCTGTCCTCACTGCCTGCCCGCTCTTCTGCCGCGTTTGCTGGACTCTGGAGCAGGTTCTGCCCAATGGTCGAGTGAGTCTTATCACCCTGTGCCGGGCCAGTCTCCTTTGTCCCCACCTCGACCCTGTGCAGGGAAGTGATGGCGTGCTGGCTGGGTCAGGTGTGATGAGGTGGGCTGTGGTCGTCTTTCTCTGCGGCAGACTCTGGACACTCACCCCCAATGCACTGGCCACTCTTGGGAGAAACTTAGAAATCTTAGTTCTTTCATTTCAATGGAGCATTGCTCCATTTGCACGTGCACAGTCATTAATTAAAGCCATTAATCCATTTAGCTGCCTTGGAAAGAGGGTTTTTTTCCCCCTCTCTGTAAGAGTCAACATTGTGCGTTGTTGCTGCCCCCTGCTCTCCCTCACCTACACTGTCCACTCCCCTTCATCCCCCTATCCCCTCCACCGGTAGGTTACAAGGAGGAGGGGAAGTGAGCTTCCAGACCAATGATTCGGCTCCTGCGTTTGCTGCTCAGTGTCAGAAAGTCTCCTTAGTGTCTCTGACCTTTAGTTATTGGGAAATGGCATGATAGTTGTACTGCTTTCCTGACCTCTTGAGGTCATGGGGGGTGGTTAGTGGGGTCCCCAGAGGGTAGTCTGTCGTGACGTGTGTAATAGCACTGCTATTGCGATCAGTGACATTTCCCTAGAACCTTACAGTTTATGGAGTACTTCCTGTGTGCCGTCTCATTAAATCCGGGCAGCCCACCTGGGAGGTGGGTAGTGTTAGAATCCATTCCATTTCACAGATGAGTAAACTGAGAAGTAAGGGTCACAGCCTGTCTGGAGCGAAGGACCTTTGATGCTCATAGCTTTTGTTGTCCCCTTAGCCAGGGCCCCGCACGCCCACGGTGAGCGAGTCATTGCGGTGAGATAGGGAGAGGGGAGACCTTTCCCTTATTGGGAGGAGACTGAGAAGTTGAGGCTCAGGCATTTGCTTAAGTGCTATTAATAAGCGCTGACATTTCTAAATGCTGGTAATGTGCCTGGCCAAGTACCACAATCTGCAGAGATTATCATTTAACAGTAAGAACAAACCTTTGGGAAGAGCAGCAGGCTTGGAGAGGGAGAAGAACTGGCATAGGCTCCTAGGAAGACTTTTTAGGCAGTGGAGCTAGGATACCTACCCAGGCAGTCTGACCAGGGCCCCCGGCAGCCTGGCCCGCTCCCCGGCAGCTAGGATGCTGCGCTGCTGCCCTTTTTGGGTAATGAAACAAATGCATTTTGACAGTAAAGCGAAAAGTGCTTTCCCAGTCAAAATGCCTGAGGAGCGTGGGAGGCTGTTCACGGGGAGCCGGGTGCTGAGCATGGCATCTTTCTGAGTGTGCCACTGGTCAGGGGACTTTCTGAGTGAGGGGGAAGGTGCCTTGTGCTGCTGGGAACTGGGCTCTGAGCACCAGGTAGATGAAACCAGCACTTCATGGTTGGAGGCCGGTACTGTCTCAGGCTTGCAAAACTGTGGGAGGTTGTGCTGTGATGCGAACAATCCAGGGGAGGAATGCGGCGACCAGAGGGCTTCAGAGGAATAAATTACTGCCAAGTGGTTCCTGCAGGGGTGCGGGGGATTCTTTGCGGGCAGTACAAGACACCTGACCTCTGCTCTTTGCTGTGGGACAAGGATATCTTGCCAGCTGCTCCCAGAGTTGAGGACAGATTCTCCTTCAGTGTCCTTGATTCTAAGTCTGTGCTGAGCCCTATCTTACTGACCATTTGCTTGCTAAGCAGGGGCATCTGGAAGGGGAAGGTGGCTTCAGTGGGTGCCACACTGAGGCTGCCCCATCCCCGAAGGACAGGAGAAGCTCAGTGTCTGGGCTCACCAGACTGAGGACCAGGCCTTGCTTTAGGGTCATTGAGAGGGTCTCCTTGGAGCTGGTAAAATCTTAACACTGTCCCAGCCCTTTCAGCCACGTCACGTAGCCAATCTTTTTTTTTTGGAGAGGTTTTTGCTATAGGGCGCGTGCGCTTGCCAGACAGACAGAGAGAGACATAAAGACAGAAAGCGAGAAATCACCCCCCAGGAGGGATGGTCACGCCGCAATCCATTCTCCTCTCGGGATCTTGGGCACGCACGCACACGCGCCTGGCATGAGTTTTAAGCCACCGGGTCCGGGATGCGAACCGCGGTCGACTACGTGGGAGTCCAGCGACATAGCCATTACGCTAACTGCTGGTTCCCTCGTAGCCAATCTTGATTATCAGGATAATAATCTCTGATGAGGCTACATTTTTTTTCTGATCCCTGAGTAATGTGTGATGTCTTCTGATCACATGTTACTAGATGATAGCGTTGCACTTAGATAAATTGACAACAAAGTTAATCTGATGCAGCTTCCATGGTCCACATAATCACACTGTCTACAGGATGGGTTGGGCATCCAGGGAAGGCCATTCTCAGAAAGAAGTTGTTGGGTATGTTTCTTTTTTGTTTGTTTTGCTCTGGGGCACCTGCACTTGCCGAAAAAGATAGAGGGAGAAAGAGAGTAAAAGAGAGAGGGAAAGTGAGAAATCACCTCCGGGGGTGGGGGGGGGGGATGACCATGCTGCAATACTCTCTCTACCATTCTCCTTTTGGGATTTTGAGCATGCCCATGTGCCCAGCCTGTTTTTGAAGTCTTCAGGTTCAGGACTCGAACTGCACATTTGGGCATGTGGGGATTCAGCTGCCTTAACTACCATCCACTGGGTGGCTCATATATGTCTCTTATTCCTCTCTACCTAGACTTATTGGAAAGAGATGAATGAAAAGGCTCTAGTAGGAAAAGAAAACATGATTGATGGGAGAGGCTTGGGGAGCATAAAGATCCAACTATCAGTCTGAGCAGGCTGCTTATATGACTGCCAAAATATGAGAATATCAAAATAGACTTCATGGGCTTGGATGGCCTAATGTATATAAAATGCCCAACACAGTGTGTGACTTGTAGTAGTTTCTCAATAAATGTCTGCTCATCTGGTATTTCTCATTTGGCATATGGCAAGTATGTTCTTACTTTTTCAAATGAATGATACATCTCACTGCCAAATCCATTCAAAGTGAGCATTGATACTAATGATCCTTTTCTTATATATTTCTAGGATCCTGTTATACCTAGGATTTAAATGTTTTTAATATGGAAAAAAAATGCATACCCACCCAGTACTCCAGATGGACTTGAGAATTGTCCTTCTCTGAACTAAAGCTGGAATGGTTGGGAATTTGGAGAATTAAGGTAAGGAATTTTCACTTCCTAAGTTTCATGGGATCAAAAATAGCTTCTGGAGTTGATGATCTCTTGCAAAAAACTTGGGTTCTTGAATTCTCAGCATGTCTTCCTGAAGTGCTTGAGAGATTGGCTGTCATAACCTCACCCTGACCTGTTCTTATTATTTGACTTGCCTGGTGGTTGTGTCTGGAAAGCTCCCCTCCTATCCTTTGCTGAGGAAGAAGCCAGTAGGTGTATACTCTTCTCTTGTCCTTCTACCTGAAGATGTAGTGTTTCAACTGTCTTCCTAAAACTGCACTGGGGAGAGGAGAAGATGGGATATCCAGAACCGGAAGGCTCCTCCTCTCTTCCAGTTTCCTTCTCCCACCTTCTTGAATCAGATGTTCTAGCCACAGTAAGTCTGAGGCTGTATGGGGTAAAGACCAAGAAGTTAAAACCAGCTTTGGTTTACGCACTTGTACGTGGGGATCATGGGATTGTCTTAGTGCCCACCTCATGTGACTGCTGTGCATATTAAATAAGATAGTGGTGATTAAAGGCTAAGCTCCAAGTGGAAGAGATTTTTTTTTTTAATTTATTAATTACACCATTTCAGGTCCCTTCCACATACCAGGCTATTTTGAAGTCTTTGGTGGCAGTTCCCTCTGCCTTTCCGCTATCACCAAGTCTGTCTGGGAAATGGCTTGTGAATCACCTTCCTGGTCACACCCAGCCCTCTCATGCAAAACAAGGTTGATTACTCCCTCCATCGACTGCAGCATGCAACTGAAGACGTGCCTCCGTGGTTGAAATTTCTTTTATCCCCCTTCCGTGCGCAGGCCTCCTCTCCTTGGTGAGCTTGTTTAGAACGAGAACTATCTTACACATCCCAACATCCAGCACACAGCTTGATCCAGGGCTGGGTCTCACACTGTGGATGTTCAAGGACAAACAAATTGAAAACGGAAAGGGAGGGAGGAAGGAAAGAGTACAGAGATTAAAAATGGAAAGGGAGGGAGGAAGGAAAGAGTACAGAGAGAGATCGAAAGAAGAAAGCTTTTAAAGATTCAGAAGGAACGAGCTTGTTTGCAATGATTTTTAAACAAGATGTTGGAAAGGAGCAATAACAGGATGAAAAGGAGACTGCTAACATGATTTCTATCGTGAGTTTAGTAACTATGCAAGATGGAAAGGTAGCGGAGAAAGCATGGACTGGTGGAAAGAGAGTCACAGAGGGTAGCAAAGAATTGTGCTGATGTTATGCTATTTATGGACTCTTTTGTATTGTGTCTGAACTTTTCCAAAGTGCACTTGCACTTCCGATCCCTGTGGCTTGCAGAGATGGGGAGCAGGTGCCTTGCCTTCAGTGGGTTTCGGGAGACAAGCACACGTATGAGGTACTCTCTCCTCACCTGGTTTATGCGAGCACTGGGGACAAGCCTTTCTCCATGCTTCAGAAGATTCTGGAGCAGATGCTGCCTCTTATGGTGAATAAGGCCTGCTAGGAGCTGAGCAGGTCTCCATCTCTGGGAGCCCAGCCCCCATGTGTGTTCACATTTCCCAGTCATCCTCGTTTCATGATCTCCTTTCCACTTCTCGTGTCAAAACTCCTCTGTTGTGTGTACAGCTGACCGGCCTTCCCATGGGAGTATTTTGTGCCTTGTTTTGGCCATCAAGGACTCAATCAGTCTTTGGGTTGTGTTGGGAGCCTGTGATTGGCTTTTGGGGTAGGGTGGACATAAATGTGCAGCTGCCTTTCCTGTTGGTCACCATTCTGGGTCCTACCTGGGGGCTGGAGCGAGCTCTTCCTGTGGTGGAGGCGGAGTTGGGGGCAGGGCAGATGGGACCCCAGTCACTGAGCAGGGGATCTTAAATCTGGAAGAACAATGCCATGATTGTGAAAGCAGGCAGTGTCACCTATCTTCTGTGAACAAAGAAGAGGAATTTCCCCAAATTCAGCTGTTGGGAGTAGCAAGACAGAGGGAGTGCTGCTGAGATTCCCAGACCCACAGGCCTAAGCATGTCCCAGGCAGGGCTGGCCTGTGAAGGGGGCCCTGAGAAAGGCCCAAGCATTCGCACTTGGGCCTGCGGCTTTTCTTCCCTCTTCTCTCTGACTGGGAGTCTGTCTGCTTGCTCCTTGCCTGGAAATGACATCACCTGGGCCACACACTGACCAGAGAATGTCACACCTTTCCCACGTGGGCTGTCTGCACTGCTCCTGCCATGGAAGAGGGAAACTTGGAGCTCAGAACACCCACCTGGGCTGTACCTTGAGCTGTGCTTCCTGCTACCCATATAGCCCTGGGCAAGCACCATTTTTTTTTTTTTCCAAGAGAGATTTTTGCTCTAGGGTATGTGTGTTTCCTGGAGAGACAAAGAGAGATAGATAGAAAGCAAGGAATCACCCCCTCCCACCCCCAGGGGAGGGATGGCCACACTGCAATCCCTTCTCCTCCATTCTCCTCTCAGGATTTTGGACACACACACACACACACACACACACACACACACACATGCCCAGTGTGAGTTTTAAGTTGCTTGATCCAGGACTTGAACCGCAGTTGACTATGTGGGCATCTAGTGATGTAATCTTTACACCCTCTGCTGGCCCCTGGTGAGCTCTTGATAGTTCTCCAGATGTCTTTCTTCTCAGTCACAGATGGGATCAGTTCCCACTTGGGGTGGTCATGAGGCTATGGGACCTGGCCCAAGCTCCCGGCCTTCTCACCGTGTTTTCTCTCACCTCTGTGCTCCCTTCACCCCTCAGGCGTGCAGACAGGGTGGGCTTCTTTTGTGCTGGTTAACATCTTGCCTTTTGAGCCTCACTTTGCTCTTTTGGATTCCCTCCTGACCTCACCTCCCCCCATGACATCTCTTGATGTCACCCCTCTTGCTACTCCCACGCTGGCCTTCTCTGGCCTTTGCTGAGGCCATCCTGTCGGTGGTCATGGACTAGCACTGGCCATCAGTCACAAGGCAGATGTGTAGAGGTTGCTTCCTGTATTTGCTGTCCATGGTGTTAAAAGAATGTCTGACCCACTCAGGACTCTCCACTTAAAACAGAAACCTTTTAAAATACCTCTGGCACTGGCCCATTTCTCTATTACTCGGTTTCTTGTGGTTTCAGCTTGAGGTTTTGTTGCATTGCATTTGACCTGGAGTTTATTTTTAGTATGAAGACAGAGTTCAGTTCATGTCATTAGATGAGAGCAAATGCAGAGGAGGGACTGGTTAGTCTAGAGGAAAAAGTGCCTAATTGTTTTCTGATAGCATTTGACACTGAGTGTACACCGTCACGCCTGCAGACATGGAGCTTCCTCAGTGGTGCCTGTCATGGGCTGTGCAGAGGTGGGGAGCAGCAGTGGCACCCTGAAAACCAAAGCATTTCTGAGACTCGTCAGTCCAGCTTACCCAGCAGCTGGCCACACAGATGAATCACTACCACAGTTAGCAGTGTAGATGAGAATTGTAATTATCGTTCGAGGAGAAGTCAGGGTTTGGAATATTCAGTTCTTATTTCGTGCCCCAAAGCAGCATCTGATTTTCATGACCCTCAGCTCTGACCTGGATTGTAGATTTTGTGGGCAACCTCTGGGTCTCATTCTCCCTCTGGTCCCAGCTTTTGCATCATGAGAAGTGCATAGGATGTGGTTGGGAATGTTTTCTTAGGTCACCTGATTCTCAGGACACTGAGTGTGGGCTGCAAAGTCAAAGTGATGCAGAAGGTGCTCCTCCTTCAAGGACTCCCCAGTCTGCTCTGAAAAACTAAAGTCACTGCTGCCCTCTGCTTGGGACTTTGCAGTTTATAAAGCTCTTTCTCATCCTGCTCTTATTGCACTCGTGATTACTGAGAACCTGCAGCATGCTGGAATACAGGAGGGAACTACTGTTCTGACTCCAGAGGGAATCCCAGGGAGGAAAGCCAGCTTTGGGGTCTCCTGAGTTTCAAAGATGAAAGAGCTGGAGATTGGAAGAGATTGCATTGCCAGAGACCCCCTGCTTTTCAGCTGTGCCTTCCAAATGAGAATGTGGATCTTCTGAATTGAGGCCCTTAAACTGGCCTGCCCCTGCCCTGCAGGCCTGTCACCCACACCCTCTTCACTTCTTACCTCCTCTCCACCTGGCTCTCCTTTCTCTCCCTCTCCTCTTCTGTTCTCTCCTTCCTTCTTTCCCATCTCTTTTTCTTCTGGAGATGAGGATCTTTATCTCTAAATGCCATTTTAACTTGATCTATTTTATTTTTTGAGAGCTTTTTACTATAGGGCATGTGTGCTTGCCAGAGAGACAGAGACAGAAAGTGAGTAATCACTCCCCGGGGGGATGGCTATGCCATAATTCCTTCTCTATTCTCTTGGAATTTGGGGTGGGCACACACGTACATGTGCCTGGCACGAGTTTTTTAAGCTACCGGATCTGGGACTTGAACTGTGGTCGACTACATGGGAGTCCTGCAACATAACCATTACATCATCTGCTCATCCCTCTGAACATCATTTGTGGGAAGGGAATTGTGCGGCGCTGTGTTTAAGATCCTGCTTGGAGTGAGGTCTTGCCCTGCTTTGGATTGCAGTTTATAAAGCTCTTTCTCATCCAGGCATATGAGTCAGGGTTATCCAGAGAAATCAAACCAGTGGAAGACAAAGGTCTATGTAGATGTCTAAATCTAGGGCTCAGCAGTCGGTATAATGGCTATGTCGCTGGACTCCCATGAAGTCGATCGCTGTTTAAGTCCCAGACCCGCTGGCTTAAACTCATGCCAGGCGTGTGTGTGTGTGTGCCCAAGATCCCGAGAGGAGAATGGAGGAGAAGGGATTGCAGCATGGCCATGCCCGCCCCGGTGGGGGTTATTTCTCGGTTTCTGTCTCTCTGTCTCTCTTTCTGGCAAGCTCACGCACCCTATAGAAAAAACCTTCACCCCCCAAAAAAAAAATGTCTAAATCTATATCCATATTGAGAGATGCTTTAAATTATAATATATTAGCTGACACAATTATAGAGGCTAAAAGTCCCTTGATCTGCTGCCATCCACAAGCTGAAGGTCCAGGAGAGCTGGTAGTGTGACTGGAAGGTTAGAGCACTGAGGGGCGATGGTGCAGATTTCAGTCTGAGTGTGAAGGCCCGAGATTAAGGAATGCCAAGGGCAAGAGAAGATCAATGTCCCAGCTCAAGCGGTCAGGCAGTTTACACCAGCCTTTCTCTGCCTTTTGTTCTACCCAAGCCCTCAGTGGACTGGAAGATGCCCATCCATTTTCGGTAGGGCCATCTGCTTATTCAGCTCACAATTTAGATGACAGCCTCGTTTGAAGATCCCCTCATGGACATACCCAGATACATGCTTAGTCAGCTGCCTGGGCATCTTCTAGCCCAATCACATTGATAAACAAACTTAACCACCACACTGTGGGATGTGAGGCGGAGGGACCTGGAGTATCCAAACACCTGTATTGGCTGGTTCACATACATCACATGTCACAGCCTATGGGCAGTTTGGTTGCTTTGGCCCAAAGCCACCCTTCGAGGGTTGGGCCCTGGCAGATCCCTTTGATCCTAATAGCCCTATCTTTAAAACAAGGGGCCTATGTTGAGTACCATGAGACCCGCTCTTAGCCTGTTCACTCTATGCTGACTCAGAGTGTTTACCTAAGCCAAGCCCAGCTGATTGTCATCAGTCATTGTCTCCCTGCTCAGCCGACAATTAAGGATTTATTAAACACTTGCGGTCACAGAGTCAGGCTCCTGGGATTAGAAATAGATCTTGACTCCTGGTCTTGCTCTCAGTGACCCACTGGGCTCCCTCTTCCCTTTTAAAAATAGTTTATTTCTTAAGAGAGAAGGAAAAAGAGGGGAGAGAGGCACTCCCATCAGGGTTTCCACACTGTGATCCACCCCCAGCCTCCGCTAGCCTGGACAACAGGCCTGTGCATAGTGCATATGTGCCCACGGTGATCAGAGAGGTCCAGGGATATGAACCCAGGACATTTTCAATATGCATTCAGTGGTATTACTGTTGTGCCACTGCCTGGGCTGCCTCCTTTTTAAGTACTTCCCATATTACAGGAATTTGTCCATTTCTTTGTTCATTTCTTCAGTTATTTGTGCACTGTATCGGTGGGTCAGTCAGTTCTCCTGAGATAATGCTACGTGTTGGGAATTTTAACAGATAGTATTAGATACTGCTAATCAGGTTATGGTACTGTGGTGGTATAAGTGGTGGCTGTGATGGTACTAATAGTAATCTTAATGATGATGAAAATATAATCATACTACCAATAATGGAAGTAGATGAAGCATTCATGGTGTTCCAAGCGCATTACATATGCTATCTCATGTAGTCCTCACAGTCCATGGGGAAGAGGAAGTTGCTACATAATGTACTGGTGATGGCAATGAGCAAATCTTCTCATGGAATACGCAAAGTACATGCTAGTGCTCTGGGGTTTTACTCCCTCCCTTTCTTCCTTTCTTCTCTCCTTCCTTCCTTCCTTCCTTCCTTCCTTCCTTCCTTCCTTCCTTCCTTCCTTAATTTAATTTGAGGCTAATGTTTAGTAGCTCTTATTAATGAGAAGACCATTTGCTAGATTGATATAAATGCCTCACATCCGGGTAGCTCCATCCTGATGTGCCTTTTCCCTTCATTCTTTAAGAGTGGGTGCCTCTTCTTCTCTCCAGGGACTTCTGAGCTTGGGGTTCAGTTCCTTTCCAGTGTCCCCCCTTTCCCTTTCAGCTTTTTTTTATGTTCCAGGTTTATATGAAGAGCTGGAAAAAGCTTCCAACCCAGCAGGTTTTGTCCTTGATTGGTAACAATGTAAAGGACAGAGCTCCACTGGGCACCTGGCCCTCTCGTTCTCCCTTCGGGTGCGGGCTGGCTTTCAGAAACCCCGCACAGTGGAGGCCTTGGCCCCCTTACTGCTGCCAGTGATGACGCCTCTGTGGGGGACTCGCATTCTCCTGCTGGGAGCTCTCTTCTCTCTGGTGTGCAGTCTTCCCAAGGATGCGTATAGTGGGTGTGCACCCACTGTGGGATGCAGAACGGCCTACACCTGAGGTTTCTTTTCCCCTAACTAAGGAATTGCCCTAGTTCAGGCAATGTACAGTGACCTTCCTGCTCAAGGACTCATTTGGGGATTTTTCTGCTGCTGTATGACAGAGGGCCCTGGCTTCCAGCCCATGAGAAATCAGAAGGGGGACCTGAAAAAATGTTGGGTTAAGGAAAAGTCTCGTAAAAATAGAATTGAGGGGGAAAAAAAGGAAAAATAAATCTAAGCTCCATCCTCCCTTGAATTTCTTTTTTTGTCCCCCTGAAGTATCAGCCCCTGCCCCTGCTGGAGTGGGAGGGATTGAGAAAGTGGCTGGTTACCGGGTGCAAGGCCTCTTCTTTGCCACTGGCAGGTTCTTGGCCCTTCTGAGCCTGGCTTTCCTCTGCAGAATGGGCTGTTTTAAGGACTAGAGAACATTATTAGGACGAGATGATATTTTTGGTGACACCTTTGAGACGTTAAAGGCACTCTGAATGGGTGCTGAGTGGAAGCACTCATTGGCCATCCTGCATCAGGTCCTCAAGGCTTATGTTCCTCAACTGTCACAGAAGGCAGGGGATGAATGGCACCACGGTCCCTCCCTGCTTGACCAGTTCACGTTTGTGCCCGTTTATTTCTCATGCTGAAGTCGTGCTCAGAGTTCCATGGGAGCAGCACACGTAGTCATCATGGGAAGTAGACAGTGAAGGAAATATTCCGGGTGTCTACTTCCTCCTCTCCTGTACCCCTTCCACACACCTTTTAAAAATAAACTTTATTTCTCGAAGGGTGTTAGATTTACAGAAGAACTGTGAAGATAGTTTAGAAAGTTCCCATATACACTGCACCCCGTTTTCCATATCACTAACACACTGCAGTGGTGTTGTGTGTGTGTGTGTGTGTATGTGTGTGCTACAAAAAGTGAGCCATTAGTGATGCATCACTGTGAACTAAAGTTTGGACTTTTATTTTTTACTTTTTTAAATATTAACAGAGAGAGGCAAGCAGGTGGCATAGTGGTTAAGGTCCTAGACTCCCACATGGGTGAGCATGGTTCAAGTCCTGGACCTGGTGGCTTGCTTTCTCACTTTCTCTCTCTCTCTCTCTCATAAGTTCATGTGCCCTACAATAAAAATAATAGATAATAATAAATATAATATTAATTATAATATAATATAATATTTATCTATAATAAATATTTATTATAATAAATAAGTAATTCTTTTTTTTTTTTTTTGAGAGGTTTTTTTTTTTTTTTTTTTTTTTTTTTTTGTTATAGGGCGTGTGCGCTCGCCAGACAGACAGAGAGACAGAAAGCGAGAAATCACCCCCCAGGGGGGATGGTCACGCCGCAATCCCTTCTCCTCCATTCTCCTCTCGGGATCTTGGGCACGCACGCACACGCGCCCGGCGTGAGTTGTAAGCCACCGGATCCGAGATGCGAACCGCGGTCGACTACGTGGGAGTCCAGCGACATAGCCATTACGCTAACTGCTGGTTCCCATAAATAAGTAATTCTTAAAGTGGTATTTTTCAGAGGTTCCTTGTACTTGTAGGATCACAAAGTGGGGGGGGGGGGATAGAGAGTGAGAAAATGCCCCCTCTGCAACAGGGATGGTTACCACAATCTCTTCTTCTCCATCTCTCCCTCCTTTTTTTTTTTTTTTTTTTTTTTGGAGAGGTTTTTCGCTATAGGGCGCGTGCGCTCGCCAGACAGACAGAGAGAGACATAGAGACAGAAAGTGAGAAATCACCCCCCAGGGGGGATGGTCACGCCGCAATCCCTTCTCCTCCGTTCTCCTCTCGGGATCTTGGGCACGCACGCACACGCGCCCGGCGTGAGTTGTAAGCCACCGGGTCCGAGACGCGAACCGCGTCTTCGGACTACGTGGGAGTCCAGCGACATAGCCATTACGCTAACTGCTGGTTCCCTCCATCTCTCCCTCCTTTTAGGCATTTGGGCATGCAGTCACATGCACCAACCATGTTTTTTTTTTTTTTTTTTTTTTTTTTTCCCTAATTAAAAAATTGTATTTATTTAGAAGCATTCAGAATGTCAACAGAACAACTGCAACTTTTTTTGTTTTTTTTTTGTTTTTTTTTGCAATTACAGAGTGGTGTTCAGTTAACAGAACAATTATTTTGTATTAGCTGCATCAGAGACAACTGAAGATGAAAGAACTACCATCCCCATATATAACTAATTTGTGCTGTGCACCAACAAGAACCTGCTTTAAATTTCCATGCCAATTTACAACCCCCATACTGTACCAGGCAAGGTTAGAGGTTATTGAAAATGCCACCGGGACAGGGCTATCTAAAGACACATTCGATGGTGTGTTAACTATACAAAAAAGGCACTGTATAGTTTAAAAACAAATCTTTCACAGCCTTACATTTCAATTTTTTTCTTGAAAAGGAGTGAGTTGTATACAGGGGGGTTAAATGCTTTATAGACAAGGGAAAAAACTGTGCTAGAACCATCTTATTCATCATCATCATCTTCTTCATCTTCATCCTCTTCATCTTCCTCTTCTTCCTCATCTTCCTTGTCTTCCTCCTCCTCCTCCTTTTTCTTTCTCTTTTCAGCCTCAACTACTCCCTTTTTGCTATATCAGGCTTTCCTTTAGCTCGGCATGCAGCAATATCCTTTCCGTATTTTTCCTTCAGCTTAGCAGCCTTCTTTTCATAAGGCTGTTTATCATCTGCAGCAGTGTTACTCCACATCTCTCCCAGTTTCTTTGCAATATCACCAATGGATAGGCCAGGATGTTCTCCTTTGATTTTTGGGTGATACTCAGAACAGAACAAGAAAAAGGCCGATGGAGGCCTCTTGGGTGCATTGGGATCCTTGAACTTCTCTTTTGTTCCCCTTTGGGAGGGGTATAGGTTTTCATTTCTCTTTCATAACAGGCCTTGTCCGCCTTTGCCATATCTTCAAACTTCCCTTTCTCTTTAGCAGACATGGTCTTCCACCTCTCTCTCTGAGCACTTCTTAGAAAACTCTGAGAAGTTGACTGAAGCATCTGGGTGCTTCTTCTTGTGCTCCTCCCAGCAAGTTTGCACAGAGAATGCCTACGATGACATTTTGCCTCTCGGCTTCTTAGGATCTCCTTTGCCCATGCTTAGTTATCTTTCCTCTGCGAGGCGCAGAGTCGCGCAGTGCCTGTCCGGCTCTCACTTGCCCGGGCGCTGTCTCTATGGAGCTCAATGTCCTGCACTGACTGTGAGAGCGGGAGCCAGACGCAGCCTCCTCACTCTCTCCGCTCTGTAACATTACTCTCCCACCATGATTTTTAAGTTGCCAGGTCCAGGACTTTAACTGTACAGATAGCCATGTGGGATCCAGCTGCCTTTGTCACCGCACCATGGTCTGGTCCAAACGTTTCTGTTTGTTTGTTTGTTTGTTTTCTTCTTTTAATTAAATCTCTTTATTTTGTAGCGATTTTTTTCCTTCTGTTCCAGGATCCATCCACAATTCCCCACGACATCTGTTATCATGTCTTCTCAGGCTCCTTTGGATTATGACAATTTCTCAGATTTTCCTTTTAAAAAAAAAAATTTGTTTTTGGTTTTAGACTTTTACATAGGGTGTGTGCACTTGCTGGAGAGGGAGAGAGAGGCAGCAGGGATGGGGCATGGCTATACCACATTCTCTTCTCCTGGTAGGATTTTGGGCATGCACACACATGGGCCTGGTATGATTTTTAAGCTGCCAGGTCCAGGACTCAAATTGTTGTCAGCCATGTGGGAGACCAGCGCCTTAACCACTATGCCACTTGCTAGCCCCTTTCCTTGTTTTTGATGACCTTGACAAGTTTTGCTTTTAAATTAACTTTAAAAATTTTGATCTTTATTTATGATAAAGCATATGAGAGAGAGGAAAGGGAGGGAGAGAGAAAGAGAGACAGATGTCTCTGCAGGGTCTGGTTAGACAGGACCCCCTCCCCCTCAGCCCTGTGGATCCCAGCCATTCACACTTCAATTTGCCTGTGTATTTCAGGCTGACCAAGGTGAGGATTCAAACTGTGGTCGCCATGCAGAATCTGGCTTCTCATGAGCAGTGCATGACCACTGCACTGTAGAGCAGCCCCCACCTCGACATATGTTAGGGAGACTGGTCAGGGATATTGGAGAATATTCCTCTTGCAGGATTTTCTGGTGTTTTTCCTCATCAGTGGAGTGGGGTTATGGGTTTGGAAGAGGAAGACCACAGAAGTAAAGTTTTTATCATGTCCTGTTAAGGGTACATGCTATCGACGTGACTTATCGCTGACAGTGCTGACTTGGATCATGTGACTGGGGTAGCATTCATCAGATTTCTCCACTGTCGCTTACTTGTTTTAACCTCCTTTTCGTCTTGTACCCTTTGGAGAGAAGTCACTGTGCATAGCTCACACTTAAGGAGTGGAGATTTAGCCTCGTCTTTCTTGACTGGCAAGTATCTTAATAAATCATTTGAAATTCTTCTGCATGGGAGATTTGTTCCTTCTCTCCTATTTACTTATTTTTATCAGTATGGTTGCAGAAGATGTTTATTTTATAATTGAGAATTTATTTCAGTTATAATCCAGTATGACTGTTTTGCTGCCCAGAGGGGTCCAGCTAGCTCTTTTTGTTACATCCTGTGTCTTTTTGACATGCCTCTTCGTTGTGGGGTGCTTTGCCTTGTTTTATTCGCATTTTAATACTTTCTGGGACTACAGGCAACTCTGGGCTTGTCTGGTATATTTCCTGCCCCAGACTAGGATCAGCCATTTCTCCAAGTAGCCCTGGTTTATTTCACTGGAGACAGGGATTAGAAAGCAAGGTCTGGGTGCTGAATGTGCCCTCCTGGGTGTCATATCTTCGCAACTGAAGAGCAAGAAGTAAAAGCATGACTAGGAGCCTGTGTGCGTGCCCGTATGAAAACTATTTCTACACGTATCCATTTATATCTGGACCAAGCTAATTATGAGTTCCTACTGATGTCCCCAATGCTAATTCATTCCCATGCGCCACAGAATTCTTAACGGACTTAATTTTGGCCCACATTAGTCAGCAAAGGCAGGTTATGAGTGAGGTCAGAAAAGCCACATCAGACAGAGAGCTGAGAACAGTGGACTTTTCCCTCTGGGCAGAATGGCCTCCTTGAACAGAAGTCAGGTTGTGTCAGACACGTACGTTTGTTCATTCACGCGTGTGATCTTGCTGGAGAGACAGGACGGGGTGAGAAAGCACCTCTTAGGGGGCATGCCGCAATCTTTTCTCCTCCATCTCTCCCTCCTTTGGGATTTTGGGCTTGCAAGCACATGCACCCAGTGTGTTTTTCAAACTCCAGGCTCCGTGACTTGAACCGCATAGTCAGCCATGTGGGCTGCAGCTCACATAACTACTAGACTGTGGCCTGGCTCAAGTCAGGCACATTTAGATGGAGACTCCATAAGGTGTCTCTGAGCAGGACCGTTGATGTTACACTCTTACACTAACAGGCCTTTACCTGTGTCCCTCTCAGGCTCTGTGTGCTATTGCTGGTCTCTTGCTCCTCCTCCCCATGACACTGCCAGTCCGTACCACTCTCCCCACCCACCCTGTTCCTAGAATGCAGGCATTTGCCCCATCTGAAGAGTCCCTGCTTTCTGGCACCTGAGGGACACTGCTCGGGAATGAAAGAGTTGACATACAGTCTGGACTCCCATGCCTGGTTTCCTTCTTGATCAAGGGTCTAAAATTCAATTGTCTACAGAAGCAGGCAGGCAACAGAAATTAGTGATGCGTGGGGCCAGCCTGGTAGCATAGTGGCTAAGGAAGCTGGATCCCACATGGCCAACTGTAGTTCAAATCCCAGCCCCAGCAACTTGAAAAACACACTGAATGCATGTGTATGCATGCCCCAGATGCCAACAGAATGGAAAAATAGAGAAGGGATCGCAGCATGACCATGCTTTATTGGGTAGCATGCTTTTCCTTCTCTATCTCTCTGTCCCTTTCTGGTACAAGCACACACTTTGGCAATTAAAAAGAAAAGAAAGGAAAAAGACGTGATATGGACCTGGTGGGCAGGTGGGAGGGCTTGATTGGGAGCTGGAGGCCTGGGCCAATGAGGAGCCAGGAGACCCGGTGTACTCCTCTGGCCTGGCTGCAGCTCAGCTCAGTGTCTACCCAGAGCAGTCAAAACACTGTCTGGTTGCTGGGGTTGTGTCTGATGTGCTATTCAGAAATCTGTAGACCATTGCTCCTGTGCACGCCCTGTATAAAGGCAGCAGTGGTCGATGAATGGTCACTGATTATGGCCCAGGAGGACTTGAGGCCCAGTGTGGCCAAACCTAGTTGTTCAAAGGGTGACTGGAAGCTGTTGGCAGGTGGGTGAAGGGAAGGGTGGAGGGCCGTGCTCTTCCTCATTTGCTTCCTGTTCCTGACAGTGGTACCGTGACATACTTCTTTGCCCTGGCAGCAGCACTTTGTCTCAGCTACAGTTGCTTCTAGCTTATAGGGATTTCTAGTCTCATGCCCCTGGGGCCAGCTTCATTGTGCTATTCGAGATGACAGTCCAGAGCAGGCTCGTCAGGGCCCTCTGCGCTTCTCAGTTCTGATCATCCCGTTCCCATGTCCTGACCCATAAGGGCTGTGTTTGCTTTATGCAGCTGCTATTTTCTCTATGCCTCCATGTCCCTCTTTGCCTTTTCCACGTTCATTACATGGTCTGTTCTCTATTTGAAATTCTGCCTGTGAAACAGCCGGTATGTTTTCTGTTCTCTTGTTAAGCCTGGTGAATATGCAGGTGCATTTCTATATATCCTACTCCTGTCTCCTTTGCTCAATTGAGATTAAAGTAGGTTTCCAAGCTTGTTGCCTTAAGGCTCTACTGCCCTGCTGCCACCCCCGTCGCCCTGTTGCCTCCGCCACCCCCACTGTCCATCTGCAGCTCATTCTGGGAAGCCGTGCTGTGCCTTCCCATCATGCACACCCCACAGCCGCTCCAGGGGGCTCACCAACAGCCTGTCTCCACAGCCTGCCGCACATGGAGATGCTGCTTTGGGTTTTCCACGATGCACAATGGTCCCCAGGGTGGCCAGGGTTCCACAGTGTCTGCAGGGGCGTGTGACAGTGTGGGTGGAAAGAGCCTCATCAGAATAAGCTAGGGGCAGCACTGACAGGGGAAGTGAGCTGGCCTGGGGCAAGAGTGTGGGTTGGTGCTTCGGGGAGTTTTCTGCATTGGTGCCCCAGAGGCTGACTCTGACCTGCTTCCTTGAGCCCCCCAGGCTTGCCCAGGGCCCTTTGCAGACCCCAGAATTGCCTGCTACCTGCTCACCCTACATGCTCCTGGAACATGACAGACTTATCTATGGAGTAAAGCCAGTTCGCTTTCCGTGATTTTCTTTTACTCCCGTCTTAGTCTGCGATGACTAGATACCATAAACTGAGTGGCTTGTAAACAACAGGAATCTACTTCTCACATTTCTGGAGGCTGGGAAGTCCACGATCCATGTGGCAGCTGTTTGGTGTCTGGTAAGGGCTGCTTTCTGATTCATAGATGTCCATCTTGTCATCTTCTTCCTCTCCTTTTTTAGTTTTTATTTTCTAAGAATGAGAGACAGAGAGAAAGACAAGTACCCCCAGCAGGGTCTCACACCTTGTGACTTGCCTCCCTCCCCCAGCCTTCCAGTCAGCCAGGATCATGACGCATGTGCCTGTGTGTACAGGTCAGTGGGGAGCCGAACCCACGAGCTCCTGTACTGAGCAGCACATTACCACAGAGCCAGCTTTCGCCCTCTCAAATAGGGCACTGATCCCAGTCACGGGGACTCACCCTCTTATTGCCTTCAAATTCTCTACCTCCAGGTACTGTCACCGTGGGGATTAGGATTTCAATGTGGATTTTGTGGGGGCGCAAGCATTCAGACCATAGTGGCTTCCCACCATGATATCGCTCTATTGTCTGGCCTTCCTGACCGAGCACATGAACAGTCTTGTCGCTGTAATGCTGAACTTCATTTCTTGGGTAACATTAGACTTGTTATGAATCATCATGTGCATTAGGAATTCTTATTGATTGTCATTGTTAATAATGACTGATTGAATCCAAAACTGACCTTTGTACACGTGTTACATTTTTCTTCCTTCACTTTACAGTTAGTTGGTGCACAGATTTACTGAGTGCATGCATGTGCATGTGAAAATGAGAGAGAGACAGAGGGGTACCCTTCCGCCGGGTCTCATCATGCTGCCATCCCTTTCCTCCTGTTAGGTCTTATGCACTTGTGTGTGTGCCTGGTGTGTTTCAGGCTGACTGGGTTGGTGATCTAAAACATGGTTGCCACGAGGAGTCCAACTTACCTTGAGTAGTATATTACTGCTGTGTCAATGAGTTGGCCCTGGTGTCTTTTTTTTGCAGGGGTCGGGGGAGATGGTTGCCATAGGGTGTATGCACTTGCCAAAGAGAGACAGAGAGAGACAGAGAGAGGGAAGGTGAGAAGTCACCCCCAAGGAGGTATGGCCATGCTGTACTCTCTTCTCCTCCATTCTCCTCTCAAGACTTTGGGCATGCATGCACACATGTTCAATATGATTTTTCAAGTTGCCAGGTCCAAAACTGGAACCACAGTTGGCCTGGCCATGTGGGAGTCCAGTGCCTTAATCACCATGCCACCTGCTGGCCCTTGGTATCATTTCTTTCTTTCCTTTTTTTTGGGGGGGGAAGGTTTTTGCTATAGGGCATGTGCACTCGCCAGAAAAAGAAAGACAGAAAGCGAGAAATCAACCCCCCCAGGGGAGATGGCCACGCTGCAATCCCTTCTCCTCCATTCTCCTCTCGGGATCTTGGGCATGCACGCACATGCGCCTGGTGTGAGTTTAAGCCACCAGGTCCGGGACTCGAACCACAGTTGAATACATGGGCGTCCAGCGACATAGCCATTATGCCAATGGCTGGTCCCAAGGTGTCTTTTCTTATATGGACCCAGCTCCTGTCAGATCAGCATTCCATTCTTTTTTTTTTTTTTTTTTGGAGAGGTTTTCGCTATAGGGCACGTGCGCTCGCCAGACAGACAGAGAGACAGAAAGTGAGAAATCAACCCCCCCCCCCAGGGGGGATGGCCACGCCGCAATCCCTTCTCCTCCATTCTCCTCTCGGGATCTTGGGCACGCACGCACACGCGCCTGGCGTGAGTTTAAGCCACCGGGTCCAGGACGTGAACTGCGGTTGACTATGTGGGAGTCCAGCGACATAGCCATTACGCTAACTGCTGGTCCAGCATTCCATTCTTATGATTTCATTTAATCTTACTAACCTATATAAAGGCCCTTTCTCCAATATTGTCACAACGGAGGTTGTGACATCAGCATATGGATATGGGGGGAGAGGGTGCAGTTCAGTCCAAGCAAGCCTCATCTCGTGGATTTTGTTATACTGTCAATTTCCCTTGCTTTTTTTTTTTTTTTTTTTTTTTTTTATCAATTATAGCAAAAACTCAAAAGCTTGGTTGTTGGCTAGATGATGACTTCAGTTCTAGGTACACCCAGTTTTATCCTGGCTTTATTTCTGTTGATTTTGCAGAGGGTATGTGTGGTGACCAGAGTAGGGGGTGTGGGAGGGGAAGAGTGAGAAAGCACCCTCCCCATGGAGAACAGTCATGCTGAAATCCCTTTTCCTCCATTTCTTCCCCCTTTAAGGATTGGGTAGGCATGCACTGGTGCCTGGTGTGTTTCTCAAGCCGCTAGATCTAGGATTTGAACCTTGCAGTTTAAGCCATGTGGGATCCAGTTGCCTTAACTACCAGGCCACAGGCTGGCCCTATATATATATATTTTTTTTTTTGGTAACTTTTTTTTCCCTTCAATTGCCATAGGGTACATATACTCACCAGAGAGAAATAGAGAGAGGGAAAGGAAGAATGCATCCCCCGCCCCTTTGGGGTGCGGTCACAACGCAATTAATTCTCCTTTATTTCCTCATCTCCACATACATGCCTGGCATGGTTTTCAGTCTATCAGGTCTGGGTTTCAGACTGTGGAGTCAGCCATGTGGGATTCAGCTCCCGTATCCACCAGGCCCTGAAGCTGGCCACTTTTTATGGGTGACCGGATGACCTGAGCAAGTTAATTACCTTCTCTGAGCCTCGTGTCTGTGACATGGAGATAATGCCTGTGAGGAGAATTACTTGAGTGGGTGTTCAGTGGCTGTGACCTGCCCGCCCGCACTCCAGGCATGACAGCCTTTGCTTACCCATGCAGGGGTTCGTGCCCCCTGGTGTTACCCTTCAGGCTTTCCTGGGCATGTTCGTCCTTCTCAGCTCTTCTGTTTCGCATCTCGCTGCATATCTTGCCCACAGTCACCTTCACTAATATCATCATTTGGGTCTTGAGCTGTCATCTTGTTTTTGTATATGGGCGTCTTACCCCAGACATTTTGTGCAGCAGGTCTGTGTAGTTCAGCCTGCTTGCATATGGTGAGTGATCAAGAATTGTGAGTTTACTGGATGTTTGGATGGGAGAGAAAGCGGACATTGGTCTAGGTACCAGCGCTTCCTCACCTTTCTCTGCCCTTGCTTGTCTCAAAGGTGGGATGACCAATTTCTGAGTTCTCTCATCTCTGCCCTGTCTGTCCTGGCTGCTGACTGCCCAGAATGCAGTCAGCATTATGCAGGGTCTTTGAGAGGAGAGAGAAGGATCCTTAACAGCACAGGAGCAGGGGAAGTCCTAAGCCCGCTCCTTACTGATAGTGAGGGCAAAATCTGAGTGTTCCTTTTGCAAATCATGGCTAACAGGAGTACCCACATCATCAAGTGACTGCAGAGACAAAATGAGATCACTTATGTGTGGGACAGTGATCACCTTGCAAAGGAAGAGAGGCCTATGCCAGGGGAGAGACTGCTTTCCAAATAAGCTCTGCAGTAGCCTTCCAAATACCGAGTATTTCTCACTCTCTAGCTGTGTGTGATGTTGTCCAAGCTATTTCCCTCCTCTCAGTTTCTACCCTTTGTTACCTGTAAAGGTAAGAAATAATGCCTTTCTCAAAGTTGTTGTGAAATTCACATAATGTGACATGAAGTGGTTATAAAATAGGCAGAAAGGTTGATCATTATCACTGATAAGTTTGACTGGAAAACCTCACTGCTACGTCTGTATCGTTTACATTTTAAGGAGTTATGAGTGAAAACTAGAGATGAGGCCAGGTGGGCGCGGTGCAAGTCCAAGCTTTTGAGTCATCCCGAAATAGCAAACCTCCCAAGTGTCACTCAATGGATATGTTACAGTCTTGTCTTTTCCTTGGTATCTTTTGTCTCAATGCCTGCTGTTGCCTGCAGCTTGTCCTGGAGCCCCAACTTTGTTAAACCTCAGAAAAATCTCTCTGTCCTTAGATGCATGCAGTGCTGCAGTTGGTCCAGCTCCTGTGGTCCTCACCGCACCTGCACAGATGTTGACACAGCCACATCTGGCTTCTTTTGCTTGAGCTCAGAATTATGGCACGTTGTAGTGCTGAGTGTTGGCAAGAGAAGAGAGTACTGTCCTGCCCTGCTGGTGGAGGCTGGGTGCTTATGAACTGAACCAGCCTCTTGGAAGGCAGGTTTGGCAGAACCTTGTAGAGTTTAGTGTGTGTGTAATCTTTGGTACAGCAGTCCCCTTGCTAGGAGTTTGTCCTCTGAAAATAGTTTCCAAAAGGGACCAGCAGTTAGCGTAATGGCTATGTCTCTGGACTCCCATGTAGTTGGCCGCGGTTTGAGTCCCAGACCCGGTGGCTTAAACTCACACCGGGCGCGTGTGCGTGCATGCCCAAGATCCTGAGAGGAGAATGGAGGAGAAGGGATTGCGGCGTGGCCATCCCCCTGGGGGGTGATTTCTCGCTTTCTGTCTCTCTCTGACTGTCTGGCGAGTGCACACGCCCTATAGCAAAAACCTCTCCAAAAAAGAAAAAAAAAAATAGTTCCCAAAAGTTTTAAAAAATATTCATTATACAGCATGAATAAAATGGTAAAAACCTCAAGGACAGCCTAAATGGCCAACAGTATATACCCAGTAGTCACTAAAAAGAATGAGTTGTGTCCTCCTCCACGCATTAGCTCAGGAGGTACAGGTTGTTGTCTTGTCGTGTTATCGATGCTGTTTCCTTCTGAAATCCCTTGACTAAGGTGGCATCTTCACAGTTATTCAACTGTGAAGTTTTTCTCTTTTTCCTTTTTATCAGGAGATACTTTAGAACTATATAAATATCTTATTTCTCATCATACTAATTTTAATATTCATTGATAATTCTTGCTGGAAACAGTGATTACCATGGTGTCTGCCAAACAGTGACTTTTTCTTCCCATCATTACTTCTACACTTAGCAATTAAGATTCTGCTATAAGGAAGAGCTTTCCTTTTTTCTCATTAAAAAAAATATAATTCAGGGCCAACCAGGTGGCATGGAAGTTAAGGTAGCTAGGTCCCACATGGCCAACTATGTAGTCGTGGACCTAGCGGCTTGAAAATCACACAGGGCACATGTGTGTGTCCCAAAAATCCCAAGAGGAGAGAAGGGGAGAAGGGATTCCTGCATGGTCATCTCCCTGAAAGGTGCTTTCTCACTTTCTCTCTCTCTCTCTCACCTGTGAGCCCAAGCACCCTATAGCAAAATAATTTTTTAACTGATATTTATATCAGTATTGACTCATGAACTCTTATGAACCATAGTTTTTTTCCTCAAGTTTTCCTAGATTTGACTATTGGATGCCCTTGAAGTTGTGTTCTATGTCCTTTTAGATTTCCCCAGCATTATTTTTTAAAGAACTATTTATTTATGGAATTCCATTGTCATTATTATTTTATAATTTGACCAGAGAGGGACAGAGAGCAAAAGGGAAAATAAGCCGCCTGGTCCAGGACTTGAACTGTAGTCAGCCAGGTGAGAATTCAAGCTCCTTTTACTACCACACCACCTACTGGCCCCTCTGCAGCATTTTCTGAGCACTGCCTTGCTGTTTGGCACCACAGGGTGTTCCAGGCTCATCATGTACTTTACTTGCCCTAGCCCTGGAATCAGCAGTGACTGGTATCATATTCTTGCCAGAAGTGTATAAACTGAAATGTCAGACCAATGACCAGATATTCTAACAAACAACTGGTAAATACTCTTCAAAAAGGAGAGGCAAAGAAATGAAGAAATGAATCCAGATTAAAAGAGACTCATGGGCCAGGTAGTACAGTGGTATCATAACTGTACTGGCCTGGGATAGGTCCCGGGTCTGTGCCTGAGACTTCCCTGTGCATCATGGTGTCACGGGCAGGCCTGTGATCCGGGCAGGCTAGACTGGGGGTGGATCATGGCATGAAAACCCTGTTAAGGCACTTGTCTTTCTGTCTCTCCGCCTGTCTCTCTCATGGAAATAAATAAATTTTTAAAAAAGAGATTAAGGGACATGACAACTAAATGCAACATTTGGCCATGAACTGATTCTGGATTGGAAAAAAGACATTCTTATTGGGATTTGAATCAAGTCTCTAGATTAAGCAATAGTCTCTGCTTAAGTTAATTTCCTGATACAATTTGATAATACTGTGGTTATATAAGATTTGATAATACTGTGGTTATATAAGATGTCAATACTAGGGAAGTTGCAAGACAATCTGGGAATGATCTCTGTTTTTTAAAATTCTTATTTTGTAAGTGTGAAATTATTTCAAAATGAATAGTAAACACTGCAAAATACAAAGAATGAGATAGCTTTATATGCACTACCATGGAATGATGTACAATCAGTTCATTGAAAAAGATGAGTTACCGTACTGTTTGTATAGAGTTGGCCCACTTTTATAAAAACAAAACAGAACAATAAAGCATATGTGCATATTTATCTACACATGGGAGAAATTCTGAGAAGGATACGTACTTCCTGTAACAAACATTTCTGGGAAATGTGATTGGTAGGTGTCAGGTGGAGGGGGCTTTTACTTTCTGATTTTTTTTTTATTTTTCAGACTCAGAACACGTGTTAATATCACAGTGAGGAACATAGTAAGACTGTGGATTGTGGGTATGGGTGTGTTTCTCATGTGTGTTTGGTTTTGAGGCCACCCCGTGCAGCTGCTCTCATCTCTGTAGTATCTTCCTGCATGGGTTGTGTTTGCAAAACATCTTGCCAGTGGATTCTCGACGATTGTTCACTGTGCTGACCACTTTCCCACATCTGAGTCTGAACTACAGAGGTTAGCCATAGACACAGAGGTGTCCTGCCATCCGTGCTGGTTGACACCAGCAGACCCATCTTACCTTTCTCTAAAGAAGCTGGTAATTGTTCACCCTTGAGCACGTTAGGGAGAACATTTATTCCTAAGCTTGTATCATGTTAGTCTCCCCAGAGGAGTGTAAATTAGAAATTTGCTAAGTGACAGTCATCATATTTGCTCCTTTAAGGAGCAGTGATTCGTTAAGTGGTGCTTGATGTCTCTAAACCCAGTTAATTAGTGAATCACTTCCTCTCAGGAATTTTCAATGATTGCTAGGCTTTCGTAGTTGATGTAGAATTTCCTTCAGGTGGGTTCATTTCTATGTGTAGGTTTGTGTTCAGGGCAGACACTCCTTGATTTCAGAAGGGAAGAGAAAGAACAGAAGTGCCATCTCTGGAGTGAGGACGTACTGGGTGCCCCCAGCTGTTATTGTAAATGTGACTAATGTAACCTCCTCACCTCTAGGTAACATTCTTCTGCTTTATCAGTGAGGAAGCTGAAGCAAAGGGAATATCTCCTCCCTAGGGTTAGGTGTGTTCCCTGAGTTAACTCCCGAAAGAATCTATCCCCCTCCTACCCAGTCCTCACTCCTTGGGGCTCTTTTCTGTTAGAGCCACTTCCTTCAGCTCTCAGGGAACCTTACCACTCTTTGGAGCTCCTAAATGATAGCTCCGTTTTGGCTTTGCATGGTGTCTCCAAGGACGGATATAATGGTGTCGATAGTAGTAAAAATAGACTATATGGATGTCATTGGTGAGCCCTGATTCTCCTGGGAAAAACTCTGAGCTCACACAGGTGTTAGGTCATCATTCCTCACCGTCCCCCAAGGAGGTTGTTGGGACTTCCTGTGGAATGGGGCCTGGAATCACAGCCAGGTCCGACTGGAAGTAGAAGCCAACATCAGTCTGACATCTTTTCATTTCAGTGTTCATTTTGATATTTAAGGTCTTACAATAGGTTTTGGCAGTGTTAGTGAACACTCTTAAATCATTTCTCCCTCACAAGTATAGCCACACCTTCCCAGAAATTATAAATATATGGTTGAACTAACATATACTATTTTATCAATGACATAATCAAGCTAATTATGAAGTATCCAAAGATTAAGTTGTGCAGCTCAAACATATATAGTATACTAAGTATCTGCTTAAACTTTAGCAGAAATACTGTTTTGGGGCCAAGGGGTAAGAAAAAAAATGGGAAAAAAATCTTTAACAAAAATAATAATTTCTAATAAGGGTGGTGAAAGAAATAATAAGTTTTTCAGAAATTTTGTGATTGAAAGTTTTAGCTACAGTAAAAAAAAAAAAATCACATAACAAAGTATCTCTTAAAACATTTGCTATATAAAGGGCCTATTTTTATGTCCTGCACAAGACACAGCTACCATTATACTAGGTATATTTAATAGTCTTTTTTTTTTTTTTTTTTTTTTTTTTTTGGTTCAGGCTCTCCCTGCTAAATTGTACCCAAAGAGAAAATATTAATTGTCCTGTAAGATTTTTTTCTAACAATATTAAATACTTACAGATATTATTAAATAAGCTTTGAACTAGAGCTCTGTGATATTTCAAAACTGATTTTTTAAACACTAAAACATGAAATTTTGAGAAACACATTGGAGAATCTCCTAACATTTGATAAATCTGATTAGATAAAACCACAATGGTTGTGCCAATCCCAATACATCCTGTATGAATGTATGCAGTACAAACATATGATAAACAGGCAGATACATTTATTGTATAGTCCCTTGTCTTCGGTGTTTGAGATGACCAAAGTGGTAAACCACATTGTGTCCTAGAGGCAGTGCTAATTGTTCGAATCAAAAATACACAAGTATTGGGAACCAGCAGTTAGCTAATGGCTATGTCGCTGGACTCCCACGTAGTCGACCGCGGTTCGCGTCTCGGACCCGGTGGCTTACAACTCACGCCGGGCGCGTGTGCGTGCGTGCCCAAGATCCCGAGAGGAGAAGGGAGGAGAAGGGATTGCGGCGTGACCATCCCCCCTGGGGGGTGATTTCTCGCTTTCTGTCTCTCTGTCTCTCTCTGTCTGTCTGGCGAGCGCACGCGCCCTATAGCGAAAAAACCTCTCCAAAAAAAAAAAAAAATACACAAGTATTGTGGTGGGTATTTTTGCACTCAATCTTTCTAAACTTCTTAATGATAGGATTCCAACATAGGAAATAGATTTCAGTTAGAATCATAGCTGAAATCATAGGATATGATTTCAAGAAAGAAAGCTGATTAAAAAAGATGAAATGTTTCCAAGATTGAACAGTAAGAATCTCTTGTTAAGTGTTCAATAGATTGACAGAAACTTGAAAACAGAAGTTACAGTTCTGCTGAGCTAGTAAACTAGCTAGCAAACTGCTTTTCAGACTCAATGGAAGACTCTTTGGCTTGTCATTGACTAAGCCTCCATGTGACTGATATGTGCCTCAACTGTGTGCTGTCTCGGACTCGCATGGCAGGAGCTTTAGGCAACTGAGTTTTACTGAATATAACAGTTGTTTCCATGACCATCGGAGTTCCATTTTAGGATGATACTTCCCCAGGTCGTTGCCTACTTTTAAAGCTCCATGGCCCTTTTACCTTATAAGCTTAAATGTCTATATTTCATCATGCTGTCAGTTAATGCTAGGATGACAGTCACTGGACTGAATAAGACCATGACAGTGGACAGCAATGCCGCAGTCAGCTTTTTCACCAAATGAAAGATCTGAAAGATTTTTACCTGTCATCAAGACTTGGGAATTTGGTGGTGAGTCACCATCAAAAGGCCAGTCTAGTTATTGGTCATCATTTCTGGACAAGAATAGTGTCATTAAGTGATTTGAATGACTCTGTTCTCCAGGACCATCAATGATTCTTTGTCATAGTTAATGTGGCTAAGATGTGTGGCCACCCCTCAACACGTACGTAGTTTTCACTCATTGTACACAGTCGTGCCATTGAGCATAGACCAGGTCAGGCACTGTGCTCGGCGTGCTGGAGATGGGACATATTCCATCCTGTCTGGAGTCCCACTCATTCCATCTCACTCCTATAGAAGAAACAAGTCCATAAGTGTTAGATGTGTTTGCCTGCTGTGTTTTCAGTACCATGGTGCCTGGTCCAGAGAAGGTGTTCAGGAAACAGAGCAAATGGATGGTTATTTTGTGATGTTGGCTCAGGAGTCACAACCTCCATAAGAAAAGTGAACCAAAGGGTGGGGGCTATGTCTTCTTGCCTTCCCCTCTTAGACTCTATGAACTCCCTGTCCCAGGCTTATGACGTTTTTTCGTTTGAGGTAAAAAGACCCTTTAAATGTAGATGGTGATAATCTTTAAACTGTTTAATCTGTTTTATCAATATGTGTAATTTGTGTTTTGTAGGCATTATGGGTACTTACTGTCTAAATAAGTTTTGCTTCTGTTTAGCAAGAGAGCCTTGTAGGGGGGCAGATGCAGTGGACTGATTTGTAGTCCCTCCCCCACCAATTCATAACCTGAAGCTCATCTCAATATGATGGTATTAGGAGGTATGGCATTGGGTAGTGTGTGACCTTTAGGAGGTGAAGCCTAGTGGGTGGTGTTTGGATCATGGAAGCCTCACTCTCATGAATGGATTAATGCTGTCTTGTGTGATGAGTGAGTTCTCACTCTCATGAGGATGGGTTAAGTGAAAGCTGGTTGTTGTACAAGGAAGATGGCTGGTCTCTCTCTTGAACCACCTTCTGGTTCTGTCGTCTATGTTGTGGTGTAGCACCAGAAGCTGCCTGTTGCCATCTGCATGCCTTTGGGCTTTCCAACCTCCAGAATTTTAAGCCAAATAAACATCTAGTTTTTATAAAGCATCCAGTCTCAGATATTCCTGTTAGTAACACAATAGCAGAATAAGACAGGAGGTAATTAGGATTAGATAAGATCATGAAGTGGGGTTTTCATGATGGATTAGTGCCTTTAATAGAAACACCAGAGAGAGCGTTCATTCTCTCTCTCTCTTTTCCATATAAGACACAGTGAGAAGGCAACCATCTACAACCCAAGAAGAGAACTCTCACCCCAAGTCAACCCTCCTGGCACCTTGATATTAGGTTTCTGGTCTCCAGAACTGTGAGAAATAAATTTCTGTTGTTTAAGCCACCCAGTCTATGGTAGTTTGCTCTGGCAGCCCAGACTGACCTTTATGGGTGAATGAAACCCATCTTAACTTTACATAGAGAAGATGTGGAGGAGAGTTAGGAGATAGAGGATGAACTTTCATGACAGTTGTCTCTGAATAGTGAAAGGCTGGCCAGGTGTCAGATAGACCTCACGTAGCCCCAAAGATCAGAACTGAGATGGAGAAATGGAAACAAGAGACAGAAGGAAGTAATCCAATAAAGGACAAGCAGCTTCATAGATTGAATGAGCCATCTGAGACAGTGGTCAGGGACTCTTCCTGAGACATTCACACTCATTGATACTGAAAAGGGACAAGGCCGAAGGGAGCCAAGCATTGCACTGTGATGTGACCCTGGAAGGTTCTATGGGCCTTGTGATTCGGTGAGCCCATGATTAATCATTGCAAACAGGAACAATTACTTCTTATTTGTAGAATATGTTAAAATTTCCAAAACAATTTTATAGGTGTGTTATCTTCCTTGGTTTATATCACAACCTCAGAGTCGACGTGCATTGTGAATGCTGGATATGGGGGTGAGTGATAGTAAAGGCTAAGTAAAGGCCAAGCCAGACTTGAACCCAGGTTCCTGGTATAACTGCCACTCTACCCTACTTCTTCCAAGTGGGCAATGCTAACATGTCCTCTGAAGCTACCATTGTTCTCTTTTTGTTTGTTTTTTATTTTGTAAATTCCTCAGCATCTGTTGGGTCATCGTAAAAGTCATGACATATTTTTCTATGCAACAATGTGTCGTGACTTTTCAATGACCCAATATGTGCCCTGTAATGTTCATAAATACCCTTCAAACCAGGTATAATTTCTCTTATTTTGCAGATGAGAGACTCTGAGAGTAGAATGACTTTCTCAAGGTCTCCAGTTAAGGTTGAAGGTGATAGGTGCTCTCTGCAAGCAGAAATGAGCCAGGGACCTTGGCCCTATTAGGTGTGCAAGGAACTGTTGGCCTCAGGCAGAGCTGACAGAGACCTGTTCTGGGTCATGGTGCAATTTAATTGAATATCTAGTCTAGGGAGAAAGTAACTAAATAATCAATTCATTCTTTCTTGCACTCTTGCCTGATCCTTAAGAATTTTTCAGTAGTTCTTTCTGCAAAGCCCTGATATATAATTGGTAAATGACCATCCAAGAGTTCTCAGTCCTGGTTGCATGTCACAACACTTGACAGCTGCCCCCTGTCTCCTACCCCATGCCAGAAATTAAGATTTTATGGATTGGGACCAGCAGTTAGCGTAATGGCTATGTCTCTGGACTCCCACATAGTCGACCGCGGTTCGAGTCCCGGACCCGGCGGCTTAAACTCACGCCGGGCGCGTGTGCGTGCGTGCCCAAGATCCCGAGAGGAGAATGGAGGAGAAGGGATTGCGGCGTGGCCATCCCCCCTGGGGGGTGATTTCCTGCTTTCTATCTCTCTGTCTCTCTCTGTCTGTCTGGCGAGCGCACGCGCCCTATAGCAAAAACCTCTCCAAAAAAAGAAAAAAAAAGAAAAAAAAAAAAAAAAGATTTTATGGATCTGGGCATCAGTATCTTTTTTTTTTTTTTTTTTTTTGGAGAAGTTTTTGCTATAGGGCGCGTGCACTCGCCAGACAGACAGAGACAGACAGAGAGAAAGAAAGCGAGAAATCACCCCCCAGGGGGGATGGCCACACCGCAATCCCTTCTCCTCCATTCTCCTCTCGGGATCTTGGGCACGCACGCACATGCGCCCAGTGTGAGTTTTAAGCCACCAGGTCCGAGACGCGAACAATGGCCAACTACATGGGAATCCAGAGACATAGCCATTACGCTAATTGCTGGTCCCTGGGCATCAGTATCTTTAAAAATCTCTTCAGAGAGTTGAAAGTCATTGACTTGGAGCTGTTATGAGGCAGATTTGTGCACTCAGATTCACAGGTGATTGACTGCATGGGCATAAAGGCTGGAGTCTGATTTGTTCCCAGGATCTAGCACTTTGGTAGCTCCTTTTGGTTTTGCAGAAATGATTTCATTTCTCCTTCTCTCCTGTCCTCTTGACTTGAGGTCATGCTCTGATGAGACACTCCCTGCACTCACTCACTCTGCCATTTGGACCTCTACCATTACTAGCTCTGTGACCTCAGACTGGCCATCCGCACTTCTCTGTGCCCATTTCCACCTTTGCCTTTGTAATATGGAGTTAATAGTTTTCTTATCAGAAAAGACCGCTGCGAGCATTAACTCTTGGGACTAAGCCTGGCACATAGCTAGTGCTCTGTAGGATTGGTTATTGACATCATCCTGGAAGCTGCACAGCATTGAGCTACAGTCATTGGCTTGGGGTTAGGACATGTGTTTGTTCATTTTTGTGTTCCCAGGGTGATATATTCATTCATTCATTTGATTCAATTCAGTTTAAGCAATTTTTTTAAAAAAATTTAATTTTATTTATCATAATCTTTTTTATATCACATTGAATCACATATATCTTTACAGTGTATTGCATTCTTTTTCCAGCATGATTACCATACATATCAGTCAAGACAAAGACATTACTATCTACATCATCATCACCAAATAGCTTTTCATCGTTTTTTAAGATGATTATTATTCTCATTTTTTTTAAACATCCAATCACTACATACCATTTGGCTGTATAAAGAATTTACCCAACATGAAATACTTCTCAGACCAGTCCAGTTGAGAATACTATACATGTTATCATCAACAGGTAATAAACCATTTCTGTGACCCACTAATGTCATGCCTATTTGTTCTCTTGCTATCCTTCTCTATACTCTTCCCTTCTCCCCCTGCAATTAAATTGCACACTGTCTTCAGCATCCATAACTATTTTCACTGCTTTTATGCCCTCCAATATTTCAATCTCTACCATAAAGTGTGGCTAGTCGGTATATACTAAGTGGATACATGCAATATCTTTTTTTCATATCCTGGCTTGCTTCACTCAGCAGTAGATCCTCCATATTTGACCACTTTCTGTCCAATGCCAGGGTCTTTTTTAAAAAAAAATTTTTTTTATGGCTGAGTAGTAGTCCATAGAAATACATATACCACACCTTCTGAGACAGTGTTACATCCTAGAGTCACAGATGAAAAGATCTTTCTAGGCACCTTTTCAGACTTCTGGGAAATATGGACATATAAATGGGGGATAGGTTTGTACCATCTCAGAGACTGTGACAGCTGTTGGTCTAGTAAATAACAAGGACCCAGGGGGTTATAGGTTGTTGAAAAATGTGTATAAGCCTGAAATAAACATGGCTGCGTGAACCCTGGGTTTTCAAGATGAGGGATTGTGTCTTTTTGGCATACATTCCTTCCCAGGATTTAGGTCACTGCCTGACACACAGCAGATGCACAGTGGGTACTCACGAGTGTCTGGAGTGACTATATAGCTCTTTTTTTTTTTTTTTTTTTTTGAGAGGTTTTCACTAGGGCGCGTGCGCTCGCCAGACAGACAGAGAGAGACAGAGAGACAGAAAGCGAGAAATCACCCCCCGGGGGGATGGTCACACCACAATCCCTTCTCCTCTATTCTCCTCTCGGGATCTTGGGCACGCACGCACACGTGCCCGGCGTGAGTTCTAAGCCACTGGGTCCGGGACACGAACCGCAGTCGACTACGTGGGAGTCCAGCGACATAGCCATTACGCTAACTGCTGGTTCCCACTATATAGCTCATTTTTAAAGGAAAGACTGACCAGTATTTCGAAGCTCTCACCTGGTGTTTACCTTCCAGAATCCTGTGGTGAGTGCTGAAACAATTTCCCTCACTGGATCTGCCCAAGAAGATCATTATTCTGCAACGTTCTCAGACTCTCGTGGTTGCTGAAAGCTGACTAATTATGGGCAGGGATGTGAAGGCCTTGAAATGTCCCCGTCTGCACATCTGGCCTCCCTGTCAAATCAAGTACTTATTTCTGATAAGTTCTCTGGCTTCCGTGAAGCAGCCTGGCCATGTCTGACCGTGGGTGGTGCTGATAAGAAACCCAACAGAGAACACAGAACTGGGGGGAGCTAGGAACCCAGAGAGTGGGGAGCATGGGCTTTTTAGCCCATTTCAAAGCAATGACAAGGCTTTGAGAATTGTCTGTGATGTCTGTTACCACATTCATGTTCTCTGTTTCCAGTGAAAATGAAATTCTACATAGACAGAGCCTGAACAAAAAAACCGGGGCTAACTGGGGCAGGAAAGACAAATGCAGCTTGGTTATTTCTAGAGCACTTTGTACTTTCCAGAGTATTTCCCCTGACACTTCCACAGTTTGGACCATTTGAACACTTGTGCCCCTAGCATGTGAGCAGCTGGGTATTATGGAAAGATCATAGACTTTGGTAACTTTTCAAGAAACTAGTGGGAATCAGCTCCTCACTACCAGTATATATCCCTTTCAAGGTAAAATTACTGCTTTGAGCCTCAGTTTCCTCATCCGACAAGGACATAAAATAGACTAAGTGGGTGTAGTAACTCTAGATACTGTACCAAATAAACCTAGATATTTTAGCAGCTCGAAGGCTGCCTCTTTCTTACGTAATAGTACTTAAAGCATCTTTCTGCTAAGTGGAGCTTTTCTTTTCCAGTGATGTGGAGACTCAGTCTCCTCTCTGTTGCTGTTTTGCCTTCCCTAGGACCTTGAAGTCCATCTCATTGGCAGACAGGGAAGGGGCTGTAGAGAAGCATACCCACTTCTTAAACACTTTGCCCTTCAAGTGATTTAACATCATTTCATTTCCCAGGGATGAGCTCTAGAAGAGCCCTTGGAAAGGGCGTGGTAACCTCTCCCTACTGTAAATACCTCCTTGAGTGTCACAGGAGAATAAGTGAGGTCCAGTTTGTGAACATGCCCCAGTATGGCGTGGTCATAAACTATACCCTGGATTTCCCTCTTATTCTTTTCTAATACAGTTTCACCTCATAGGAATATTAAATTTTTGTTGTCTGTATGTTTTGCTTTTTTAAAATTTTGCCAGAGGACATGAGTCTTTGGCTGGGGGAGCAGGATTGGCGGGAGAAAGCACCCACCATGGGGGATGGGCACACCGTAATCCGTTCTCTCTCCTTTTTGGGATTTTGGGTATGCATGCACATGTGCCTGGTTTGTTTTCAAGCTGCCAGGTTCAGGATTTGAACTGTGTAGTCAGCTGTGTGGGATTTGGCTCCCTTAACTACCAGGACTCATGCTAGCCCAGTATATTTTTCTTTATAAACTAATTTGTAAACTCCTAATTTGGTGCCATGTTGAACATTTTTGCTGCTGATCTTATCATAATATGCTTTGCCAAAAATTGATTAGCTGACAAATTTATGGTGATTCCCACTGTGCTTTGACTCCTCTTCTTCTTTCAGATGTTTCTATAAAAAACTAAGCAGAAACCTTAAGAGGGTTTTAGTTCAATGTATGGGAAGTGATATTTGGTAATGAGTGTGATCAAGCACATTGAGGTTTTCTGAAGAAGAAACGGGGCATCTCCTATGGAAATTTCCCCAGGTAATAATAGTAGTCTTTAGGTCCTCACTGGAGCTGAGAACCAAGTGCATACAAGGTTTAGTGAGTCCTCTCAACACCCTTGATTATCCCCAATGTCCAGAGGATGAGAGGTTCAGAGCCCACGTGGTGGGTGGGGAGTGTGGAGACACCCTAGAGGCTCTTCCTGCTCTGTGCTTCCTCTGGCCTCCTCATGAGGTCAGTGAAGGGGGAACATGTTTGATCCTCGATTCTGTCATGGGTGTTCAGGACACGGATGTGAACGAGTCACAGTCCTTGTCCCCAAGGAATTCATGGTTTGGCAGGGTCAAAGGGTGGGTAGTCAGATTATGAAAGCAAATACAGTCAGTTCTCTTTATTCGCCGTAGTTATGTTTTAATAAAGTTTCTGTAGATACTGAATTAGCAAGTACATAATCATTGCCCTAGGGGAAATGCAGGGTTCAGTTCCTAGGAGAGTCTGACCATATCTTCTTCAACCCATCGGCATAATTTTTGTGTGTGTGTTGTTTTTCTGTAAAGCCACCTTATTTAATATATGAGGGGTCTTCATAAAGATTGTGGAGAATATGTATTACAAAAACATGCATAGGTTTCAGATTTTTTGAAGCAAAATAAGTTCCTATTTTAATTTCATTTTCCACAAATGTTTTGATCTCCCTTTGTATGTTATTGGTATAGTAGCATGAACTCATGGCCAGGGTAGTAGAGCTCCAGGAAGCTTATGTAATGCACATTTTCTCTGTAAGGATCATCACAGCTCTCTTGTACTTTGGAACACTAGACAGCACTTCAGCTTCACACTTGGGGACCGTTATAAGCAGTAAAATCGCCAACAAAATGCCCTGAATTTAAAAAAAAAAAAAAAAGGGGGTGATACGCAGTAGACCACAAAAAAGCAATCTAGTTTGCAGTGTGAGTCCCGAAACCAGAAGCAGAGTGTTACCTTGTTCGACCTCAGCTGGGATTATGCTCATGGGATGACCTGAAATTTTCGCTGCTCTACGAATGAACACCAAAGCCAAATCCATTGAGAATTTTGTTTTAGGGATTATAAATAAATTTTAGCAAGTATGCAGATTCACAAATATGGAATCCATAGGAAAGGGACAATGATATACTACTCTTAAGTATGTTGGGTGGAACCATCACGTGTGTCATATGAGATGCACATCTGGGGAAGGAGTCCTGTAGCAGGTGACGTTGTAAGCTAAGGGCAGTCGACTTTCTCTGTAGAGGGCAGGGGAAATATTGTAGACTTTGCTGGCCATAAGGTCCTTGTGGCGACAATTCAACTCTGCTATTTTAGCACAGAGTACCCGTAGACGGGATAACAAATGAGCATGTCGGTGCACCAACCAAACTGTATGTTTGCACACTGAAATCAGAACCTCACATGTCACAAGATATTATTCACCTTCTGATCTTCTTCCAAACCACTGCAGCTATGAAATAACGCAAAAAGCATTCTCAGCTCATGTGCCAAACAAAGAGGGTAGTGGCCAGACGTGGCCTGAAGGTGTGTGTTAGTCAACTCTGGCCTAAGGCTCTGCTTGGTCAGGATGCTTACCAATTATGGATAAACTAATTCAGAAAAGGATGAAGAACAAGGGCTGGGTGATGGTACAGCAGTAAGACACGACATTCTGTGAGGCAGACCTGCATGGAAGGTACCGAGTGCAAGTCCAGAGACCTCCCTGAGTCCACGAGGTGCACATGTGCCTGTGATCTAGGGCTGGCTGGAACTGGGGGTGGAACATGGATCTGAACTGTGCTGGAGGTGCTATGCCTCTGTCTCTGCCTCAGTTTCTCTCTCTCTCTCTCTCTCTCTCTCTCTCTGTGTGTGTGTTTCTCATTCACAGAATGAATGAGAGAGAGAGAAAGAGAGAGAGAGAGAGAGAAGAATAAAGTGTAAAAGTGTAAAACTTACATGAAATTCTAGGACCCAGAGATTGCTGGAGATAGTATTTAAATGATCCTAGGTGGCACACTTGACCATACAGGATCACTCATGTGGTCCTGTAACTTATTTATCCTCTCAGCAATATGTGGGAGACATTTTTCTATGCCATGAAAAACAGAGTGCCATCATAAACATAATGGCTCACCATTACCTTCTAGAACTGGATCTCGGTTTACATCAACTCCACCCTTCCACCCTTGTTGGTGTCTGTAGGTTGTGTCTGGTTTTGTTGCTGTCACAAAGAATACAGCATGGATTCCCTTACCCGCTACCCACACAGACAGTGCTGTAAGGGAGACAAAGATGACTCATACTACATGCTGCCCTCAAGACACTTGCAATTGAATAAGCCACCCAGGAGATGGGATGTGATTCTCCAGGTAGAAGGTTACAGTTTCTCTAACCAGAGCTGCAGCATGAGTTTGAAGTGCGGAGGGTCTGGTGTCCTAGGCCAGGTGAGGGAAAGTGCCCTGCTTTCCTAGATAAGCAGCTCCCAATTCCTTGGATCCCAGGGCCACACGTGTAGCACATCAGAGGGGTGTATGGAAATCATCTGGTCACCCTTGCCCTACTGGCTTATGGATGGAGAAACACAGACCCAGACAGGCAGGAGTACTGGTGGAGGGTTAGTGCAAACCCAGCAGACCTGAAATCCAGTATCCTTATCCCAGATAAAGTCCTCTTGACCTTGGATCAACATCCTAGAGTGCACTTTTTTCAACCTTTTGCATCTGGATGTCTCCATGTCAAAAGGACCTTCTCCATGAGCAGGTGGGCAGTGGAGAATGCAGTGACCATGGCAGAACAGGTGAGAAGAGTTGTGAGACACCCAGAATCCTGCCGCCTGGTTCATGAGGCAGCAAAAATTGTGCCTCCTGCTCAGCTTGCTAGTGTAGTCAGCTGTGTCCTCCATAATCTCCTCACATGAAATAACGGAACCTGGGCGCTAGCTGCCTCGTCTGTGCTGGCAGCTGTCCTCAACCTGTCACGTCAGACAAGAGCCGGGTCTCTGGAGCTCTCACTTCCCTCTGTTGCGGGTGACACTACATGTGGTCAAGCTGCAGGTCACTTGAGCTCCTGTGTTCTCCAGGATCCAGTGGAATACGGTAACTCCCACCCTTCTGTGCCATGGGAATTTGTAACAATCTAAAATGGATTTGTTTCAGAGATCCTCTTCAGATTCCTGTTGAGCATGGGCACTAAGATGTTGGCTGCAGTGGTATTTATTAACCAAAAATCCAAAATTCTTCAATGCCATTAATAGCAGAGTAATTAAAAGGATTGTAGCACATTCATAGAATCCATTATTTCGCCATTTAAATATTGAAACAGGGTTTAAAATGGCTACATTGTGGGAAAAGGGGGCAGGATGCAAATCTTTCAGATGGCATGTTGACACGGTAAGCAAAGAAAAAGATGCTGTCACAGGTCAGATAAAGTCACCCCCAGGTCAGCAGTCATGTCATGAGTGACTGCTCTGTGCCGGGCACCAGGCTGGGAGCCAGCAGAGGGTCTCTCAAGGAAATGGGCCGCTGTGGCTCTTGCCTCTGTGTCCCTGTGTGTCTCTGTGTCCACCCTGAGGCTCCCAGAAGTGACTGGCTCCAAGTTGACCCCCTTCACCACTATACTAATGTCATTTCCATCACGATGTGTAATGATATTCATGTGTTTATTGTTCTGAGGAAGGGAGTCTTGCAGAGGTGCCAGGGGGATAGGTACCCGAATGTCCCTGGTGGGAAAGTCTCGGCTCCAGATGGTGACCACAGTGAAGGCTGGAGTAAAACAGGGAGTGTCTTTCTGGGGAAGCCTCAGCTTGTCTATGACCTGATGTCCATCTGGCCTCCTGCAGAGTCATCTAAATTCCAGCATCTGAGTTTGATGGGCCAGGGTGAGTGTGTTACAGTAAGCATTACAAATGAGAAAGCCTTGCATCTTCAGAACAGGCAGTTACTGTTGCTGTCTGGAGTCCATGAGTTTTCCCCTCCCAGATTCCTCCGATCTGGTAGCTGGAGGGAAGGGCTGGCCTTGGAGAAGCTCTCCTTGTTGGCAATGTGATTATGATTCATAATGGGTGTAACAGATGAGCCCTGAGGTCCGTGGTGCAGTCTGCCACTGATGAAGGCTCTTCTCTGATGAGGTGCGCCCTGCCTCCCAGGAGGACCTTGGGAGAACCTTGGCTGTCTGGCTGGCCTGTGCTGCCCAGTTCCCAGCAATGTGGTCAGTGATGAGCAGCTCTGCGTCCAGTGGTGTTTCCAGTCTGCCTGTGAGCGTCATAGCCATTGTGTCTGGCCTAACTAGAGGTAGCGTCTATAAAGAGGAGCCTTGAAGATGGGGGATTGGGGGAGGGTAGAGCTTGTTTTATGTTCATTTTTAAAAAATGCATATTGAAGATAGTGGCAACATGAAAAATTGCTAAAATTGCACCAATTTCAGAAATTAATAATATAAAGAGGAGAGAACATCAACTTAAAACCCATCCTGTTCCTTCTTGAGATAATCCCTATTATCAATTTAGTAATTTTTGCAAACCTTGTGGTATACTGGTAAGCCTCTTAGGACTGGGAGAAAAAGCCCTGAATTGTAGGTTTGTTGATTTCTGTAGTGAAATCCCATTGTGGCCAATTTCAGACTACCAAAGGTTTAAAAACCAGTTTACAAAAGTCTTGAATATTTAACAGCTGGCTTTTGTAAGCCTATTTATGCTCTTGCATTTTTTCTTTTGTGGAACGGGAAACCTTTAATGTGTCCGGGTCTGTGTGTCATCCTCAGTTACTGTGACTTGACCTTCTTCCCAGACCAGCACATGCAAGTTAATTTAGCTCTTCTTCTTGTGCAGTGGGGTTTCCAGGAGGGTGCACCGCTTTATTCTGTAATGTCCTTGGAAGGGCAGGACCGACCCACCAGAAGCAGGGCAAGGGGAGACAGCTTTGGCATTTGGGAGCTGGATCCTACAACATCATCTCCACTTGGCTTTTTCGTGGCGTTTACTCTTGCTCTGGCCTCTTCTGCTGTGCTCCTCACAATCTGGTGAGCTGTGCAGGTGGCACTGCTCCCAGTCCTGCTCATATCTAGATTCTCTTAGAAAAATCTCATTTTTCTTTCGAGAAGCCTTCTAGATGCTCTCCTATTCCCTGAACCGCCCCCTCTTACCCCCGTTGAGGCTGGGCAAAGTGCCCCTTTTCTGTCATTCCTTAGAACCAGGACTCCCTTCTAGGTAGTGCTCACCACACCTTGTTACACTGGACCCCCTTATCTGCAGTTTCAGTTACTCATGGTCAATTGTGATCCACAAATAGGAGGTGAGTACTGTACAAAGAGAGATTCTGAGAGAGACCACATTCATGTAACTTTTTACAGTGAATTGTTATAATTGTTCTATTTCAGTTTTATTTATTCTCTCACTATGCTTAATTTAAGCTTCATCATCTCTTTCTTTCTCTCTCTCTCTATTTATCTATCTATACCATCTATAGGGTTCTGTACCGTCCATGGTTTTGGATACCCATGGAGGTCTTGGAACATGTAAGGGTAAGGAGAGACTTACTGTACTGACTGTGACATCCACCCATTTTCTGTTGAGAAACAGAGAAGCTTGGTAGGCACAGAGGCTGTCCAGAGATGGTGTCCATGCTCTAAATCCTGGCTCTTTACCTGTGGGATGTTCCTTCACATGTTTATTACATGGAATATCCTACATTACACAGAGATTGTACAGATGTAACTGAGGTTACTAATCGATTGATCCTTAATAAGGAGGTTATGCTGGATTATCCAGATGGGTCCAGTCTAATCCCTGATAAGCAGGGATCTGACTAGGATCAGGAAGATGCCATGAAAGAAGAGTCAGAGGGATTCCAAGTGGGAGGTAGACATGATTTGTCACTGCTGCCCTGAAATGTGAGGTCCCATGCTCAAGGACAGGAAAGAGGCCTCCAGTTGCAAAGGGTGGCCCCCAGTTGACAGCTAAGAAGCAGAGACCTTCATCCTACACTGCCAGGAACTGAAGCTGGCAATGGTGTGACTAAGCCTGGAAGGGGGTCTTTCACAGAGGTTTCCCATGGGAACCTAACTAGGCCACCCTTGTATTCAGCATCATGAAACGTGGGACAGAAACCAGTGGAGCCAGCCTGTGTGACCTGCAGACCTGTGGGTGACTGTGTGGTGTTTCAGAGTTCTGACTTTTTGGTAACATGTTAAGGCCACTGCAGAAAATGAATAGAAGATTCTAGTGGGTAGGAACACAGGTCTGGGCCCTACTCTTTTGACTTCCAGAGCATGTTTGCTCCTCCCAGGAAACCTTCATGTCTCCAGAGACTCCCTTTCACCATGTCCCAGCCCAGCTCCCCCGGCTCCTTGGATGAGGTTCCATCATCTTCCAAACCTTCCATCTCCCTGCATGCCAATAGCCACTACTTGGTGGGTTTTACTGCCCCAGCATGGGCGTCAGCTACCAATTTCACACCCCTGGGGATGTTGCAGTTGCTTCCTGATGGGTCTCTCCAACTCCAGCCCCTGCCTTCCCCAGCCGTCCTCCACACTGCTGCAGAAGCATCTTCCTGCAGTGTGGTATTGCCCCCATCACTTAGGGTTTTCCTGTTCTGAATTAGGAGCCCTTCTCTCACCTAGAAGGCCTACCTAGTCAAGTGGGAGCACTGCCTCTTCAATGGTTCCCCAGGACTCCGTCTCACCAATTCTTTTCTGCTGCTGTCCCCTTGCAGGCCCACAGTCTCCAGCCCAGATCTCTTCAGCCTACCGTCTCATAGTGCCCTGCTCACGTCTGTCTCACTCCTGCAACCTTCATGGGCTCCAGGGCTGTCTGGCCACGTATACTGGCAGTGCACTAGGCTCATCCTCGCAGGAGACTCTGAGAGCCCTTAGAAGGGTCTCGCTCAGCCCGCCCACACTTGTTGCGCTGCCGTAGACAATGGCACACACCACCATGCTCACACGCTCATCAGGGCACATCCAGCATGAAGGGAAGTGGACAGCAATGTCCTCGCTACCATATTAGGCATATCGCCTATGGCTACGCATTAAAATAGCTCTTAGATGAGTATTTAGTGAGCTTCTTTTGCACTTTTTAAAGAGGAATTCCTCTAAGGACTTGAATAATCTCAAGTTATTTTTGGCACACACTCCCACAGCAGCATTTCTGCTCATCGAGGCTGCTTATGTGGAATGTGAAGGCGGCCACATGCTGGCAAATAATATTTTGCTGTTTATGACACAGAGTTACTATCATGGTTTTAGGAAAGTAAACAACCCACGTCGAACATGCGTGATCACTGTGGGTTAGCGCGTCTAATCCTTTCAACAAAGCTGTGAGGTTGGGACTACTCTTAGCACCGACACCTTATGGGCAAGGCAGTGGGACACAGAGAGGTGAAGCGGTTCATCCACGCTGGTTAGTGGCAGAGCCAAGTTTCAAACCCTGGCAGTTTGGTGCTGGAACCTGCAGTGTCGTGCCCCTGAGCTATATTATCTCTCTCTACTGCTGCCATTTCAGTTTAGTCCTCAGAGTGGGGGATTCCTTTGTTGTCACTCTTTTTTTTTGGAGATGTTTTTCGCTAGAGGGCGCGTGCGCTGGCCAGACAGACAGAGAGAGACATAGAGACAGAAAGCGAGAAATCACCCCCCAGGGGGGATGGTCACGCCGCAATCCCTTCTCCTCCATTCTCCTCTCGGGATCTTGGGCACGCACGCACACGCGCCCGGCGTGAGTTGTAAGCCACCGGGTCCGAGACGCGAACCGCGGTCGACTACGTGGGAGTCCAGCGACATAGCCATTACGCTAACTGCTGGTTCCCTTGTCGTCACTCTTTTTAACACTTCACCTCTGCACAGGGCGTTTCCCTTGATATGCACATTGGCTAGCCACAGGGATGTGAGGCTGTGGACCCGGCAAGGACCACTCTTCTCATGGGTGTGTCCCAGGTTAAGTGACCAAGTCCAATGTCGCAGTCACACTGAATCCCGAGGCACTCAGAGGGCTTAGGGCCCCAGGACACCTCTCTGGGCTAGCATCCCCTCTTATCACGAGGACGACCCCCACCCTATTCCCTCACAGCCCACTCCGGATGTTGCTGTTCCTTCAGCAGCAGGAGGACTGCAGTATTGATCTTGAAATCTCGCATAGGCCTGAATTGGAAATTATGGTATTTTTATTTATAATTTCATTTCTGGTCTGTGAGTTTCTCATTTGTGAGCCTTACCTCCGTTTTCTTTTTTTGTTTGTTTGTTTGTTTTTCTTTTGGAGAGGTTTTTGCTATAGGGCACGTGCGCTTGCCAGAGAGACAGAAAGAGACAGAGAGACAGAAGGTGAGAAATCACCCCCCAGGGGGATGGCCACACCGCAATCTCTTCTCCTCCATTCTCCTCTCAGGATCTTGGGCACACACGCACATGCACCCGGCGTGAGTTTAAGCCACCGGGTCCGGAACTCAGATCACTGTTGACTACATGGAAGTCTAGCGACATAGCCATTAAGCCAACTGCTGGGTCCCAAGTCTTACCTCTGTTTTGATAGGGAGGCCTGTTTTCTTCTATTTTATCCCCAAGCTGAGAAGCATGGGATACAGAAGGGGAAGAAAGCCTTTCCATATTACATCCTAGGGAAGCTTGCCAAGGAGTCTGTCGTGATGGTTGTTGGTGTGAGGCACGGACTCTGCCGCATCTGCAGCGAGCACTCTGCAGAGAGAACCAGTGCACGGCCGGGGCCCTCTGTGGCAGACCTGCAACTGATGGCCCTGTAGGCCCTCCCTGCCTTCTCCTTGGCTCCAAATGCCCCCTCTCCTGGGAGGAGCTTATTTCCCACTCCCAATCCTCTCCCCTTCCCCTGCCTTCATTACTTGTAAGGATTGCACAGAAAGTTTCCCTTCGGGAAAGTTGGTCATCACATTTTTCAGCCTGGGTGTTGGCTTTTTCTTTGAATCCTCAAGAGCCTTGACACAAGAGCGTGAATCACATTTCAGAGAAGACTTGTGCTCTACATTGGACAAAGCAGAAATTCAGATACAGAACTCGGCTTAGGCTGGCTGTGCTGCCCTGGGCAAGTTTCTTAACCTCTCTAAGGCTTCTTCAGTTTCTTGTCTGTAAAAGGGGAGGGAGTCATCTTAGCCAGGTCTGGGGGACTGAAGGAATCACATTTCTCACCTGAGTGCGACTGGTAGGCTCAGGAAACAGTCACATGACACCTACTTGGTTGGCAGCTTAATGAGAAGGGTGGGTGGAAGCTGGAGTGAGGAGGTGGGAGAAGAAAATGAGAGATAATATGGGAAAACTGTTTCCCACTGAAAAGACTTTAAGGAAAATAGAAATGTTTTTTGTTTTTTAATTGCCAGAGGGCAAGCGCGCTCACCAGAGATAGAGGAAGAAAGCACTGCATCAGTGGGACATGGTTATTCCCACTTCCATTTCTTCATCCCATCAGGTTTTTGGGCACACACACACAGACACCAGCATGTTCTTCAAATCCTCAGGGCTGGAATTAAGACTGGAGTTGACTTCATGGAATCTGGCTCCCAAAGTACAACACTTAACCATTATTCTATGGGACTGGCCCAGAAAATAGCTCAGTAGCCCTGAGCTACCGGGCCACGTGGCAGGTGACAGAACTTGACTCCCCTCTTTTGAAGGACACTGCAGGAGTGGCTCTGCTCTTGGGAAGAATTCATACTTTCTTTGAAGAACCTGGGCTCTGGGGTAAGAACTACAACTCCATCTAGACCATGCAGCCTACCAGCTCCAGAACCTTAGGCATGTTAACTTCCCAGTGCCTTGTGTCTGTCCTCTGAAAAGTGATGATGAAAGTCTTCCCTGTCTTACTATGTTACTGAGAGTATTAGATGAGGCATTGGGTGCTTAGAGCTTAAAGTAGTGCTGGCTATGTGAAGTGTGTGAGTGACCATTATTACAGACTTCTGTGTACATTTGTGAATGTGTATGTATGCACACACATACACATGCATCTGCATTTATTTGTGTCTGTTACCCCACTAGAACATGAATAGATTTCAGCTTTGGCATGCATAGTCTCTGCAGGGCATGGAGTGATTTGACAGCTGGGTTTTTTCATCCGTTTTGGGGAGGCCTGAGGGATTCCTGTATCAGAGTTACCTAGAGAAGTTTATTGAAAATGGTCTGGGCTCCAGACCAGAATCATTGGATCAGATGCTGAGGGTCAGTTTGGAAGCCTCTTTGGCTTATTTTTCCGGACCCAGTGTAGGGGTGGTGTATTATATGCCTTCTTTATATCCAGGAAAATGAAAACATTTTAAAGTGAGGAGAGGTTGGAAGTGTATCATTTAATATGGATTCTTTCCTTTACCCTTTACCCTGAATTTCTGTAGCTTGGAAATGAAGGTGAGGTTGCATTCCTTTCTGTGGAACTGCTTAATTCATACCCACTCTCCCAAATAGGGCTACTGGCTGATTCCAGCTATTTAATGCAATGCTGTTTGCCTCCATGGAATATAATCATGGTGCTCTAATCATGCCAGTTTAAAACAGCCTAGACCAGTTGACAGGCAGCCAACTCTCTGACCTCTGAGTGAGTCCCACCAAGATCATCAGAGCCACCTGCCTGACCATTCCGGCATGTGGACACTTGGTTCTTATGCCACTGAGCTTTTGTTGTTATACAGCATTGTTTTGGTGATAGATACAGTGGGACTGTTGGCAGATAACTCTTGGAGACTTGAATTTTGCAAGAGCAGGGGTTGGTTAGCACATCAAATCCTTGGTGAAAGAGTGAGTGGTTTTACGGGGATAAAGTAGATAACCCCTCTGCAAACATGCACAGTGCATCACCTTTCCCTTCCTCAGAACAGCTCTAATTGACTGGGATTGCTGCTAGTCCCCCATTCACTTGGTGTCCTATACAGGTAGAGATGCTATTTGCAGGAAATACGCAGTGAGAGAGAGAGAGAGAGAGAGAGAGAGAGAGAGAGAGAGAGAGAATATTCAAAGGTGGAGTAGCAGGAGTAAATCTTAGAAGCTGATGGATAAGTTTATCTTGATTCACTGAATGCTTTGGATCCTCAACCATAAGACGAGCCTGCTCTTTCCTCATGGGGAGCACAGTCTGATGCAGATAGTCCAAGAGCATAGCATGGGTGAGCTGGTCCCCATATTTTGCACATTGGTCCTACACCAGGCACTTGACGTCCATTCTCATTTGACTCTGCAGGGAGACATTGCTCTTCTGACTTTTAAAGGAAAAGGAACTCAGTTGAGAGATATCAGTGATCTGGTAGCACTCAGCTAAGAAGATAGCAACAATGGTCTTCTAGGTTCAGGGCTAACTGATAACAAATGACAGCCTCTTACTTTATTTAAACATATTTTATCTTACATTATTTATTCATTCATTTGTTTTATTAGGTTGTCAGGAAAGTCATGATGCATTTTTGCATAGGAAAATCTTTCATGACTTTTCCAAAGACCTAATAGTAGCCTAAAACAGCACCCATTCATTATGACAATTCTATGGGTCAGGAGTCTCAGCATAGCTGAGGCATAACCTCTGTTTTGGGGGTCTCTCACAGGCACTGATCAAGGTGTCAGCAGGGCTGCGGTCCCATCTCAGTGCGGGCTGAGGAAGACTGCCTCCCAGCTCACTCTGTTGTTGGCTGGAGTCAATCCCTTAGGGCGTGATGGACTGAGGGTCTTGGACTCTCCCTGGCTGACTTCTGCAGGCTGGTCTCTGTTCTTTGTCCTGTAACCTCTCTGACATTCCAAGCTGAGAAGGCAGTAGAGCGAGTCTCATTAGCCAGTTTATTGTAAAGGATATTACAAAGGATGCACGGGAGGGGTGTGGAGCTGTCATGCTCTCTGGGGGCCTACACGTGTCCAGGTCTCCACCAGCTCCAGGATGGCCACCAGTAAACTCCATCGCAATCTGAAGGCTCTCAGCAAGCATCCCACTCTCACATCAAGGTGGGAATTCCAACAGCTACCGGAATGTGGCTTGCCTGAGGCTACCCAGTAGAGAGTGTGCTCAGGTTTCCTGACCCACCCCCCACCCCACCCCCCCACTTCCAGGGCCCTTGGTGTGACTCCTTGAGGTCTCATGGGTCAGTGGGCATCACTGAAATGCCTGGCTAAAGGTTTCCTGAAAGGCAGGTTCAGTTTCAGGTCTGCACGTGAGTGTCTTGAAAAGCTCACCCTAGAACACCTGAGCTGTTGTGCCTCCCTCTGGGAAGGCAGGCAGAATCACATTCCAGGCGGGGTGCAAGGGTTAGCTGTCGACCCCTCCCAGGAGCCAACAGAGGAAGCCTCCTGCCTGGTTGTGCGGCCCTGATCCTGTCCTTCCTCCTGTCCGCCAGCTCCAGGTGGGAACAGGGCCAGTGCTAGGGAGGTTACTGGGCATCCGCTCAGGCCAGAGCCCTGCTTGGCCGGCAGCCCCAGGCACCTGCCACTGTGCTGTGTGTTTACTCATCAGGTCAGGGAGGAAGCAGGATGCTTTCCGTTGGACCCTGGGCGTTCCGGACCTCGGGGGCCAGCTGCTGGGGTTGGCAGCTTCTCTTGCTGTCTTCATCCCTCCCTCCCTCTTCTACCTGACAGGTAGCTAGTAATCCCACAAGCACCTAGTGTAACCCGTGGGGGAAGGCAGGAGCCTGGCTAATACGCACAGTATGCACGGAACAAACACTGGCAAGGTGCTCAAATGCTCTGTCTGCATCAGGCGCCCTCAGCCCCCTTCCGGCACAGCCCAAGCACCCTTCTCCAAATGCTATGCCTCCTAGCATCTCCACACCATTTGGCCATGTTGGAAAATATCGCTAGAATTTTGGTGAGAGCCCCAGTGCCTCACTGCTTGCCTTTGACTGGACAATTCGAAATGATTCAGCTTCATCCAGAATCTCATTATAGCTCCCTTTCTATAAGACCCATGCAGGACACAAGGTTCAAGGCCATCTTTCTCTAGAGAATTTCTGTCTTGATAAGACAAGACAGGGCACTGTAGTGTAATTAACATGGTGGAAGTTTTTTTTTTTTTGGAGAGGTTTTTTTTTTTTTTTTTTTTTTTTTAATTCGCTATAGGGCGCGTGTGCTCGCCAGACAGACAGAGAGAGACATAGAGACAGAAAGCGAGAAATCACCCCCCAGGGGGGATGGTCACGCCGCAATCCCTTCTCCATTCTCCTCTCGGGATCTTGGGCACGCACGCACACGCGCCCGGCGTGAGTTGTAAGCCACCGGGTCCGAGACGCGAACCGCGGTCGACTACGTGGGAGTCCAGCGACATAGCCATTATGCTAACTGCTGGTTCCCGACATGGTGGGAGTTTTACAGATAAAAATGCAGAGAATTTTTACACGTTAGCTCACTTAGAATCTACCAAACCTTGTGAATAGAGTACTCTTTTATTTTAAAGTTCATTTATTTATATATTTATTTTTCACAAGAAAAAGAGAAGAGAGAGAGAGAGAAAATAAACACCCTTAACAGAGTCTTGATGCTACAATCCACCTCCAGCCTCAGATTATGAGCAAATGCACGCCTCATGTACTCAAGAAGGTCTGTGGACTTGAACAGGGAACCTTTCCAGTGGGATTGCCTTGCAGAGCAGTATGTTTTACTGCTGTGCCAGTCCTTTTTTTTTTTTTTTTTTTAATCAAAAATTAGAAAGCGGGGATGGTCACACCATAATCCTTTCTCCTCTGTTCTCTCTAGATTCGGATTACGCATGCACACACACCTGGCATGTTATTTAAGATACTGGATCTAGAACTCAGACTGCCTTAACTTCCACACCACCTGCTGGCTCCTTCTCTGGAGCACCCTTAATGCCCCATTTTACTCAGAGACAACTAAACCCAAGACAGCTTGAATAACTTGCCCAGTACCTTACAGGTAGAATAAGCATCACGGCAGAGATGGGTGCCAGGTCTTTTCTCTCCAAATCCTTCTTTCTGACTCACTCTTTCATAGTAGCAGACATTAGAGAAAATAGCAGTTTTCTATCCAGTGAGCTTGAGCTCAGATATGGGTGGGGTAGGGAGAAGGAATGGTCATTTTACTGAGCTGTTTTCTGTTTAGGCTCTACGCATCATGTCTTATTTAATCTCTCTAGCAACCTTTTGAGGCAGGTGTTTTTCTCCCCTGTATTCACACCTGAGGAAGACAAGACTCACCGAGGCAAGTTGCCTTTTCCAAGTCCCACATCCGGTCAGAGTAGAAGATGGGTCAGTTATTTCTGCTTCATTCAGGCCTTTCTCTCCATGTGCCACACCACCTCCTGCAGAAACAGGCTGGGCTAGGGAAGCTGCTTGGATCTCTGGGGAGGGCTCCTTGGCATCCACAGCTGCTGATGCTCTGCTAGTTCTGGGTTCAAGGAGCTGGAAATGTTCTAGCACCAGCCTTCTCAGGTTTCCCACTGGCCCTCCATCTAAACCATGGAACCGTAGTTGGGAAGAAGGGCCTTGTGGGTCCTCTGCTCCAGCACTTTTATTTACCAAGTGGGGATGAAGATGTGGGGGTGTGGCTGGCCTCATTCCGTGGAAGAATAGCAGAGCTTGGAGTGGAGTCCAGGACCCCCGAATCCCTGACTGTGCTCTGAGGTGGTCTCTTAACCTGCTACCACCCGATCCCTCATTCTATTTTCTTTGATCACCCTTAACTCTCTAATGGATCCTCTGTTGTGACCCTGAGTCCCAAGCTGCCCGACATAAGTCCCAATTGGCCCCCTAGTTCCAATTACATATGATTTTCATTTCTAGGAAGAACATAAAGACCTCAGCGAGAGGGCCAGGTTGTGACCTCCTCTTTGAAACTGGCTTGAAGATGGACAGACTTAGGTCCTTTGCCCATGTGGCCAGGGCAAACTGCTTGTCTTCTCTGCAGCCATGACCCCAGCCCCCCTGTAGACTCTCCTGCCCATGGATACACATGTAGAACGTGCCAGGCCCATGGTCATTTCAGTACTGTGTGTTCTGTGTAGCTCAGATCTCTCATTCCACATGGTGGAGATTCCCTTGTGAGTGGGCAGTGCAGTTAGGAGAGGGACTCCTGGCCAGGGACAGGAGTCCTTAGTGTGGGCCCACCCACCTGCCACTGCAAGGATGTGCTGGGCCACTCAGCCTAGGTTACAGTGTGCTCCAGCCCCGGACTCCAGGGTGAAGGGGCGTGCGAAAGCCACCGTCAGTGATGGAATCAGGGCAGGCACCTAGGCATTTTGTCCTGCTCCTGTGCCATGTGACAAGATGCTGCCCTGTCTTCATCCAAGAAAAGCCCCAGGAGGCACCTGCCCAGGCCTGTGGGAGATGGCACTTTCAAGCTGGCTGAGGCAGAGGCCCTGCTCTGGCTCCCAGCTGGGTTCTCAGTGCAAACCCACATGCCAGTGAGTTTAATCAACGCTGTATGAGCGCAGATGTGAATGAATGAATGAAGGATTTTCTGAAATGCACAGAAGTCCACCCAGTCCCTAGGATTCTTAACAGGCCCAAGGGTTTTCTCCCCACTAACTCCTGCTGCCAGGGTCCAGTCCTCCCTAAGCCTCAGTTTCCTCATCATGGCCTCCTGCTGGCATTCTGTCTCCCTCATGTGGGCATGGGTTGCCGTGAACCGCCTCCCCTTGCTCTTATCTCCTCAGCCCTCCCTCTGCTGCCACCACTTCCCGCCCTCTTTCCCGCCACAGCTCCCGCCAAACCAGCCCACAACGACCTCCTTTTGTTCTGTCGTCTCAATTTCAGACAGACCAGTCCAGCCTGGTCCCCCAGCCTGCTTCGCACACCCCTTTGAAGCCTTGACAGGCAGCCAGCCACGCTGGCCCGAGTGCATTAGGCGGGGTGCTGGTGCCAGAGCCCTGGCAGCAGCTTCCCGCCTTGCTGGCTCCCGAGACTTGGCTGCTCTGAGGCCCATTCACATGGGGACAGGAATGCCCGGATGTTCGCCTCAGCTGGCATGGACGTCCCATGCTGGGCTGCGGCTGGGGCTGTTCCCACAGCCCGGAGCCCTTTCTCAGGACTCCACATCACCCATCGCACAGCTCTCTGCTTTCTCCCAGGCCGGCAGTCTGTGGCTTTGTCCATGGCCTTTGTCCTCACAAGAGAGAAGTCATGACAGGAACGGCCCGGCTGGGTTCTGAGCTCTCTGAGTAGAGGCACGTGCGGGTAGAGAGCAGGAGCACAGGTAGGGCTGTCGGTGTGTCTTGAGCACCTCACTCAGCCATCTGGAGCAGCTTCTTGCCTTAGTTCCTCTTCTGTGCGTGAGAACAGACAGCCCCGTTCACAGACATGGTGAGGGCGGCGACATACTGTGGGCGAGCACGCTGCCCGGGTCCCATCACAGCTGCTGTGAGCACGTTGTTACAGTGGGGTCCTCATGCGAGCTTGCTCTCCTCTCCTGCAGCACCAGGCTGCTTGCCCCTGTGACCCCCACTGCGGACCCACGTGAGAGAGGTTTCCATTCTTGGCTTTTTGTTTGTTTGTTTGTTTGTTTTGCCAGAGGGTACATGTGCTTGTCAGAGAGAGACAAAGAGAGAGAGAGAGGGAAATGGAGAAAGCACCCCACAGTGAGGCATGGTCACAGTGCAGTCATCTCTCCATTATGTTGGGATTTGGGATATGAACCCTCAAGTACCTGGCATGTTTTTCAAGCGTCCTGGGCTGGATTCAAACCTTGCAGTTGGCCATGTGGGATCTGACTCCCTTACCACCAGGCCATGGGGAAAGCTTCATTTCTAATTTTTTAAATTTGACTTACTGTGTAAATTAGGATTTTAGATAAGCAAAAGGAAAACTAAAAAACACTTGTTATCTAGCCAGGCTCCCACGTATGTGCTTGCATGTACACATACACATGTATACTAGCAGAGCTGGTTTATAAACCATGAACGATGCAAGAGGACTTCAAAAAGTTCGTGAAAAAAATGGAATTAAAGTAGGAGTTTTGGCACCAAAAAAATTAGAAATCCATACATAGTTTTCTCATAGTATGCATTTTCCATCGACCTTTTGAAGGCCTCTTAAATTATTTATGATATATAATGTATGTAATGTGCATTCCACATTTCATTCCATATTGCATACATATTATATACCTGTTATTGCATACACATATCTGAAAGAGTGAAGAATGGGCTCCTATGGGTTTTTGTAACCAGGTTTTGTCTTTTAATGTAAGGTCAGGGAATTTTTTTAGAGGGAAGGATTTAACGACCACATTGTATGTCATAATATGAACTTTACAGATGAGGAAACTGAAGCACCAAGAAGCAAATAAGTCCCCCATGTTACACGGTTGCTTTGGACACAGCTGACACCCAGAAACTTCTCTGGGAAGGTCTTTGTGGTTCCCCAAGGCAGATGCAGCAGGAGTCTTGGTCTGTGAGGGCAGGGACCTTGTCTGCCCCACTCTCTGTAGTCTGTGTGAGGTGAATGAATGAAGGAAGGTATGAATGCATGCTATTGGGAAGACGAATCTGGATGTTAAGTCTTGTTCCTCTTTGATCCCATTTCTTGCTCAAAGCTCATTATAGCATCTGGCATGTTCCCCCTATGGCCCCCTCGCCAGCCTATGTTCTTCTCAAGGCCAGGCCACATCAGACTATGTTTGATACTCTCAGCCCCAGTGCAAGGCCTGCCCTAGGGCAGGTGCTCTGTAAACGAATATCCAACTGTGGAAGCAGGGACCTCTCCATTCTGGGTTGGAGGCGGTGCCCGCCTCGCAGCTGTTCCGAACTCTTCCATCATGTGCAGAGGTTAAGTTTCCTGGCCCATCCTGTTGCCAGCGCTCTACCTTCCGCTGCTGGTTCAGAAGCAACTTGGACATCTGCCCCCCACCTGCCACACCTGGGGTTGGCACACCTGGGCTGTTTCAGGGTAGATCTTGTGGCCGAGGGTTAAGTAACACCTGGAGCGGTTATGAGGCTGGGTGCCTCCTTCTCGTGAATCTCCTTGGCTGTGTGGCGGGTGGTGGGTGGCTGGCAGGGAGTGACCCTTGGCAGAGCTGCTGCCTTGTATCTGCTGCCAACGGAGCCTTTGATGGCCACAGGGGCTGCCCGCCCAGTCGAGGGCATTGTCGAACACAAAAGCTGCAGAAAATAGAGCAAGTAAAATGAAAATGACCCAGGAACTGCCAGGAGCTTATCAGCCTGTTTCCTGGTTACAGGTATCAGGTGTGGGGTGGTTTGGGGAGCAGTTTCTGGACCTCGTGATGACTGCACATTGCAGGGGTCCCTCGGCATTGAAGAAAAGGCATGAACCTGGAAAACGGCCAGATCTTCACTTGTCCAGACTTTCTCATTCTTATGTGAAATGTGACTTAATGGATCCAAACTGCTAGAGTTCTTTGAGGATTCAATGTCTATGTACTTAAAGTGCCTAGTGTGTGTGTGTTTCATAATAACAACAGTGGTTATTATTAGCAGAAGCTAATACTTACTGAGTATTGAGGATGTGCCAAACACTGTTTTGTTTTGTCCTTTTAGTTTTATTTTTAATTTTCCAGAGGGCATATGTGCCTGCCAGAGAGAGACAGAGATAGAGAGAGGGGGAGAGAGAGAGCACACTGTAACAGGATGTGGTCATCCTGCAATCCTCTCTCCTTCGTTTCTCTGTCTTGTTGGCATTGTGAGCATGCACACACATGTGTCCAGCATGTTCTTCAATCTTCTGATGCCAGAATTTGAGCCATGCGGTTGGCCATGTGGGATCCCGTTCCCTTAACCACCAGCTCACAGGGCCAGCCTACCGAATGCTGGTTTAATTGATTTACATGTATTAACTCCTGCGCTTCATGATGACACTGAAATGTCAGTGAGGTAGTACTGTGCTCTCCGTTTCACAGGTGAGAAGGCTGAAGCTCAGTCAGTGCGTGAGCAGTCAGTCTAGAATTCACTCTGGGCCCTGTGGTCACGGAGTACAGGTACGTAAACACCCCACTGCCCGTTTCTTCCTCCTACTCCTTTGAGTATTATGTTTTCCTGTTGTGATGACAGCAGCGAAGATGATGACGGTGATGATGGTGATAGTGAAGGAGGACACAGCTTAATTATGCTGAGATCTACTTCTTTCTGGGAATTCACATTAATTTTCCTAACTTGTCCTCAGAGCCAGCCTAGGGCAGAGTGTAACTTTGAAATCTGAAGAATCTGCGCCTTGAGAGGTGGCTGAGGACCCATGCAGCCATGCTTTCAAGTCTGCAAGGCCTGGGGCCAGGGGGAGCAGGCAGTCGTGAAGGCTGTCCTGGCCCATGCTGCTGCACCTGCACCCTAACTGCATGGGTTGACATGGAGCTGCCAGGACCTTGGAGGCTGCAGCAGGGGAGGGACAGTAGGGCAGTCACTTCTACCCCTTCTGCCTTCATGGCCCATTTCCAAGGACAGGGAGACAGGCTGATCCTTAGTCCACTCTAGGCAACACACTAACAAGCTCTGGCCCTCTCATGAAAGTAGTGGGATCGTAGCTCCAGTTTACTTCATACGGACTTTCCTTTATCTCATTTAATGTCTGCAGTAGCTCTGGGAGGTCCCTATTGTTAGTATGGTCATTGCACAGATGGTATCAGTTATTTATTGACACAGGGATGCTAAGTAACAAGTGATAGGATCTGTGTGGCTCAATAATGAGCATTTATGCCCATGTATCTGGGGAGTTTGGCTGGGCACCTGCTGGTCTTGGCTGGACTCCCTCTGTCTGGGGCTGGGCTGCCTCTGGGCCGGAGTGGCTGGGTGGCTCTGCTCTGCTCTGTGTGTCTTTCTCTCTTTCTGAGACCAGAAGCCCAGCCAGGGGAACGTCTTCCTTCCAGTGGGTGCCAGACCACCCCTCAGCGCGCAAAGCCTTCACAAGCTTCCGCCACCCTCTCCTTGCCGACATCCCACTGGGCGGGGCCAAGCCCAGTGTCAGAGGAGAGGGCACTACAGAGTTGCGTGGTAGAGGGTGAGGACGGAGGGAGGGGTAAAGACTCAGACCCCATCTGCTGTCAGTCACGAAGTCCTCTCAGATGTCCCTCAGACTTTGCTGAGCTCTATAGTCGTCCTAACTAAAAACGATCACGTCATTACAAAGAGGAAGGAGACTAGCCAGCACCTGACAGTGCCTGAATGCGCAACAATTCACTTGAGGAGGTCAGCAGTGCTCCCAGGCTCCGTGAGACCAGGGCCCTTCCCAAGTTTGCCTGACCAAGAAGTGGTGCAGCCAGCGTTGGAAGTCACTTGCTTGTTTCCTGGGTGTGTGTGCTCGCAGAGTGCCCTGCCTGTACTCAGGGCAGGCCTGCAGACTCTCTCCCACCTCGTGTTGCTCTGGGGCTGGAGATGAGAAGGAAGAGAGACTGCTGGACATAACAGTGGCGTCCCAGAAGGGTTGGTGGAGCCATTGGCTTCCTGCAAGCTTTCCCCTGGTGGCTACTCCAGAGGCCAGGATGTAGCTGAGAGTTCCTGCGGAAACCAGGGGTAAGGTCTTCAGAAAAGGGTCTTCTGAGATGTCAGTCTCAGAGAAATGAAGACCTTGAGCCATAAATTAGCTCTAGCGTGCAGGCTGGTGACTTCGCAGTTCCGAGAATTTTGCAGTCTTGGGGGTTGATGCTTGCTTAGTTGGGGCTGTTCCTCCTCCTCCTCTGCCTCCCGCCTCCATGGCAGAGCCCCAGGCATGTAAATGCCAAGTTCAGTCTTTGACCCACATCTTGGGGGATGTTCCCTTAGGAACACTGTTCTCCACTCCCTGCCTGGGGCCCCTCGCCATGCTGTTGCTTGCTTTCTCATGCCAAGAAGACACTGCAGAAGGGAATTTCTGGGTAGAAGCCACCAGCTTTGCCAGCCCTCCCTCCCCCCAAGCCTGCTGGACTGTGAGCTTAAAGGTGTATCATCTACAGCTTTTTTCCTTGACCCTTAGCCCAGTAAAAGCAAAATACAGAGTCTCGAATGGGGGAGCGAGAAACATGATGCTTTCTCTTTCTCCTCCTCTTTCTTCTCTTCTCCTTCTGTGCTTATTTCCCAAACATCAACACAGACACTTATTTTCTTAGTGAACTGAAGGTTTATAAAGAGAGTTTCTTTCCCTCTGCAAGGACTAGTACTCCGGTCCTTCTGGAAAACTGTTTGCACCCTGTCCCTAGTGAGGTAATCCCCCGTCCATGAAACTCCATCACAGAACGCCACATCTTGGAGCTTTGTTCTGGTCCAGATGGCACTTACTGTGCTGTTCTGTGTGTGTGTGTGTGTGTGTGTGTGTGTGTGTGTGTGTTGACTGAGCCTGCTGAAGGCAATGGCCCTTTATTTATCTCTGTGTCTCCAGTGGCTCACACAAAGCCAAGTGCAGCATGGAAGCCAGAGTCCGGTGCAGCACCTGGTCATCCAGATGTGCAAGTGGGTGTGCCCTCAACTCCGCAGAGAGCTTGGGCTCCCGGTCACTCAGCTCTGACTCGTGTCTAGAAGCTCCGACTTTCACACAGAGTCTGCAGCTCCACAGATGCAATCCTCCTGCCTGGCAAGTTCGTGTGGAAGCAGACGGGGCCCAGCCCCTTGACACTCCGTTTGAATCCTTGCTCTGCCTTTTCCCAGCTGGTGACTGATTAAGTTACTTGATGCTGCCCCATGCCTCAGTTTCTCCACCTGTGAAATGAATGGAGAAACCTTTGCGTTGACTTGTTGAAACGAGTGGAGATGATGTTGTGTAGCCCTGGCACAAGCAGTAGCTATTGCAGCAAGTATCTTTTCTCTGAAAGAAGCTGTGTTCGGCCAGCCTATGACCTGGTGGTTGCATGAGCAGATCCCACGTGGCCAACTGCACAATTTGAGTCCCAGATCTGGTGGCTTGAAAGTCATGCCAGGTGTGTGTGCATGTGTGCCCAAAACCCAGAAAGGAGGGAAAGATGGAGTAGAAGAGATTGCAGCGTTATCATTTTCCATGGGAAATACTTTTCCCTCTTTCTCTGGTAAGTGCACATGTCCCCTGGAAAACATTTTTAAAAAAAGAAAAAGAAAAAGAAAAAAAAATCTGTCTTACTGTCTCCTACAAGCAGTAACAGTAACAGCATCCATACAAGGACACAGTTATTTGGAGGCTCCTCTTCCGTCTGGTTTTGTTTACTCTCTTCCAGGAAAGGTGCCTCCACTGGCACACAGCAGCCAACCTGCTGGTTACTGTAGCCCTGCCTGGATTCCCAGGAAAGTGGCAGGTGAGCAGCTTGCTAGCCTGCTGTTTAGGCTGCAGTAGTTGTGGGGCCACATGAGAACAGGAAAACAAACGTGTTACTCACAGGGTCCTCCCAACCCTGAGCCAGGGAAATGCTGACGCCTTTCGTGAGGGTCCCCAGTAGACGTGTCTGTATCTGTCCAGACTCTGTGGAGTTGAACCTTTCCTCTCTCTGCCCAGGGAGGGGCTTAGGGATGGGATGTTGTGTGACATTTGGGACTGAGTTCCCACCCTTCTTCCTCCCTCCTGCACTTACTGGGCACTTGCTGTCCAGCAGGCACCTTGCTAGATGCTGGGAGGTAATGAGTAAGATGTGATGCACAGGACAGACAAGTCGGCATCTGTGTTCGGTGGGCCAACAGCTCCTGATGTCCATGTCCCAATCCCTGGAACCTTTGGCTGTTACCTCACGTGGCCAGAAGACTTTGAAGAAGGGATTAAGTTAAGGACTCTGAGAAGGGAGAGAGTATGCTGTAATATCCAGGGAGACCCAGTGTGATTACAGATAAGAGCGAGGCCAGGGGAGATTCAATTCTGTAAGCTGAGAGGCTGGATTTCCCGAAAGCCAGTTAGGATTTCTGGTCTGGGTTGCCAAAATGCTGATCAGTTTCAATGAGAAAAGTTTGACATTGTAGGTAATATCCGTGGCCTCATGGAAAGGAGGGTACAACTTCTGGTAGACTTTCTTGACCATTTGAAAAATAGCATGAACCCCCTTGAGTAATCCCAAGACCCAGGTTACAGTCACCAGTATAACTCATTTTTCTGTTTGAAATGAAAGTTTTGATCCAAAGGTAATGAAAGGTCCTTTGAGCTTCAGGCATCTCCAGGGGTCCCTATGCTGTCTTGTCATCATTTAACCATGAGCAATGTTACCATTTGACATGCGTTTATTCTGTCTTTGCCAACGCCTGGCGCTGCCCTGGGTGCAAGATGCTGCAGTGAACAGCAGACCTGGTCACTACTTGGCCAAGGAAGGGAGGCTAGGAAAACAGAGAGAGTAATTTCCACAGGGCTGACTGCTACGAGTGAGTTGTGGCATTAATGGGCTTGAGGGTGGTGGTCGCTGGAGTAATAAGATCCCATAAATAACTGATCACCCCTTTGCCTGGCCTGTCTTTAGGCTCTTTCCACATATTCATTGACCGAATTGGTTTTTGTTATTGTCTCCTTAGTACAAAAATCCTATAGTTCTTGCAAAAAAGAACATGCTCTGTAATAGGTTGTGTCCTGCGAGATGCTAGGCGTTTTTCTGAGAAGTGGCTCTGACCAGTCTCCTTCAGCTCTGAGAGGAGACCCAGTAGGAACCTTGAGCCTGGCTGGATTGACAGCACCCTGCAGAGAGCCAAGCAATTCCTCAGAAGGAGACTTAATGCCCTGCACCAGGGAAGAAGGTGATTCGCCTCTCTCTTCCCAGCTGTCTTCATGTAGGTTGTCGGAACGCAGCAAGGACGTGGTGCCTCTGTGCTCTGCGGGTGGAGCAGGACACAGGAGGGCAAGGAGGGAGGGCCAGCTCCACCTGCCCAGCCCGCCTGCTCAGTACCCTGCACCCTTCCTCTTGGCCCGGGGAAGGCTTTCTTCCTCCAGGCCACAAACACCCTTTCTTCTTCAAGCCTTTGTTCCCCTGATTGCTTTGACTCAGCGTGTGAAATTGTAGCCGCATGGCAGCAGAGTTCATGGAAGCCATGGAGCACCTGCTCAGGCTTCTGCCTCCCCTCCTTTTCTGCTTCCTCCCCACCCCACCTCCGCCACCCCTCCTTACCTGGCCACCTAATTCTCTTTGTAAAATACAGTTTAAAGAACAGTCTATGCCATGCCTTAGGGAATCTTCCAAAGAAACACATCCCACCCTCTCCTGTAGTTAATACGGACCTTTTAGCATCCTTGACCAAGTGGGAAAAGAAAGAATGTAATTTCTGAAGACCTGAGAGCTAAGAGGGTGGTACGGAGCATTAATGGGCTTGAGGATGGTCCCTGGAGTAATAGGGCCCTGCAATAACCAATCACCCTTTGCCACCCCACCCCCCTATGTTGTCCTCAACTTCAGGCCCTAAAGTCTTCTGGTCTTTGCTTGTAAGGCCCCTGGTGGGTGCTCCTCTCCCTCAGGGCTGTCAGGCTTCAGGAGATGCCCCGTCTGTGCAGATGGATGTTCTAGGACTAGCCTGTGGTATGGTGGTTAAGACTGCTGGATCCCATATGGCTGACTGCATGACATGAGTCCCAGACCCAGCTGCTTGAAAAACGTGCCCAGTGCATGTGCACGTGTGCCCAAAATCTCAGAAGGATTGTGTCATGGCCATTCCCCATGGAGGGGTGATCACTCTTTTTGGTCTCTCTCTCTTTTTTCCTTCTCTCTGTCTGTCTCTTTCCTGCCAGTGCCCTTGCCCTCTGGCAAAAGTTAAAAGAAAGAAAGATGTTCTAGCCACAAAGAGCGAAATGGACTTCAGGGTAAGATGATTTGGAAGGGGTCAGGGTAAGGATTTTGGCTTATGGTCCGATGAGATTGGAGACTTTAAAGCAGATCTACCTTGCATTTTTACTGAGTCACTCCAGCTGCTGTGTTGAAAATGGACTGAAAGTGGCCTGCCCAGGTAGAAAGATGGATCAAGTAGGGAGGATATCGCGGAAGCTCAGGGCATTGAGTAATCCTTGGAAGAGATGACGGCAACCCGGCAGGGTGTTAGCAGAAGACTCTATGAGAAGAGATCACATTCTGAGTATGTCCTGGAGGCAGAAATTGCTCGTAGGCTGGATATGGGATGCCAGAAAAAAAAGATTATACCAAGGTTGTTGTCTTGAGCAGCTGGAGTATGAAATTTACGCAGATTGATACGGAGGAATCAGTGAGAAGACCAGGGTTGTTTGTGCCGTATGTTTTGTGGGTAGTGGTGGAATTGTTGGGTTTGAAACATCTAAGTGGAGATAGGGAGGAAGCAGCTGGATATATGAATTTGGAGTGTGAAGTTAATTTTTGTGTGTTTTGGTTAGGCCATGGTACCCAGAGGTTTGACTGGAAATCTGTTTAGATGTCACCATAAAGTTTTTTTTTTTTGGATGAAGTTAACGTTTAAATTAGTAGGGCCAGCAGGTGGTGTGGTGGTTAAGTTGCTGGACATTCCCATATGGCCAGCCACAGTTCGAATCCCAGACCTGGTGGCTTGCTTTCTCACTTTTCTTCTCTCTGTGTGTTTGTCTTTCTCTGGTCAAATTAAAATAAATGAATGAATAAATAAAATTAAATAAATAATTCTTTTTAAAAAATAAAAATTAGGGACCAGCAGTTAGTGTAATGACTATGTTGCTGAATTCCTATGTAGTTGACCGTGGTTCGAGTCCTGGACCTGGTGGCTTAAACTCACGCCGGGCGCGTGTGTGTGCGTGCCCAAGATCCCAAGAGAAGAATGGAGGAAAAGGGATTGTTGTGTGGCCATCTCCCTGGGGGGTGATTTCTTGCTTTCTGTCTCTCTGTCTCTCTCTCTCTTTCAGGTGAGTGCACATGCCCTATAGCAAAAACCTCTCAAAAAAATGTTTAAATTAGTAGATTTTGAATAAAGCACATCACCTTCATAATGTAAGTGGGCCTCATTTAATCAGTTGAAGGCTTTAGGAAAAAAAGACTGAGGTCTCCTCAGGAAGTGGGAGTGAGAGTTCTGACTTCACACTGACTTTGGACTCGTGCTGCAGTGTCACTTGTTCCTTGTCTGCCATGTCACCTGTTCTTTGTCTGCCGCTTGCCTGGCTGGTCTGGAATTGTAAGCTCCCGTAACCTTATCAGCCAGTCCTTTAACATCGTCCCAGCCTCTCTGCTCCACCCCACACTCTTGGTTTTGTTCCTGTAGAAAATCCTGCCTAATTTGTATTCATCTTTCGAAGTTAAGTCATTTAAACCTTGAGACTGGGTGTAATCACCAAGTGAATAATATAGACAGTTACATAGCCAGTGGCTACATAACACAGGTCAGGAGGTTCAGAAACTGTTGTGTGTGTGTGTGTGTGTGTGTGCAGTGTGTGTGTGTGTGTGTGTGCATGCACTGTGTATGCGTGTGTGTGTGTGTGTGTGCAGTGTATGTGTGTGTATGCGCACAGTGTGTGTAGTGTTTACGAAACACTTACTATGTGCCAGGCATCTCTCATTCCTGGATGGCCTTAGTCTAAAAACCAGAGCCATCTATCTCATTTTTACAGAATTTTTTTTTTTTTTTGAGAGATTTTCACTATAGGGCGCGTGCGCTCGCCAGACAGACAGAGAGAGACAGAAAGACAGAAAGCGAGAAATCACCCCCCAGGGGGGATGGTCACGCCGCAATCCCTTCTCCTCCATTCTCCTCTCGGGATCTTGGGCACGCACGCACACGCGCCTGGCGTGAGTTTTAAGCCACCGGGTCCGGGACGCAAACCGCGGTCGACTACGTGGGAGTCCAGCGACATAGCCATTACACTAACTGCTGGTTCCCATCATTTTTACAGAATTTTGAGGAGGAAGCCAATGGGACTGCCTGTTTATTTGACAGGTGCTTTGTGATTCCTGGGTTGCAGCCTCTCCAATGTTCTGGGTAGCTCAATGACATCCGTCTACTCTTTTTCCTAAGTAGAAATTGGTTTTTCTGGTATCTTCTTTCCAGGCCAGTTTCAGTTTCCTCATCTATCCTTCAGCCTCTTGAACCTTTTAGTGTCTCTCAGTACTAAGTAATCCCATTTATTAAAACATGTGGAACATCCCTTAATGTCAAGTGTTAGTAAAAATAGTTCAGCAGCCCCAAGGGACAGAATCATTTGAACTTAGTGATTGAAAAACATTTGGTGTGAATAATGAAAAGTTCAGGACCACAGTGATGAATTTTCCTCGCCTCTTTGTTTTTTGTTTTGTTGATGAGGCAGAATGTTTAACCTGTGTTTTCCAAGAACTGTGTAGGTGGGTTGCTGGGGACAATTGATTTTTTTAGAGAAGTATTGTTTCTCTGGATGTGGAAACCATGAAGCAGAGAATAACATTGAGCAAGAGTCATCCTGAGGACTGGGCCTGGGCTATTTATGGTGATGGTGTTGCAATGTGTTTGGGCCATCAGGTAGTATGAGGTGGTCACTTTACTTGTGTTGGAATTTGCCATGGGACGCAGCATGATCCTAGGAGCCTTGCTACAGACCAGTGTCAAACAAATTGTCTACTTCCTTGGGCTCTGATTGGTTTATACAAGAAAGGGTATAGACTGGCAGGTAGAAGAGATTTAGGTCTTTGGAGAATGTAGCGTTCTGGGCTTGGCCCTGTCCCTGACTTGCTGTGTAATCTTGCACAAGTTCTCTCACCTCTCTGAGCTGCAGTGTCTTCATCTGTGAGGAATTTGAGTTAGATGGCCTTAGGGAGCAGGGGAGCTTTGGTTAGTGGGAGGGTGCACGTCCTGTACAAAGGGGTCAGCCCTCCCTCGGCATCTAGCTAGCTGTTGTGTTGTGGCAAAATGGATCCAGTGCTGCCAGATTAACTTTCAGACTTTGTAATATAGTGACATTTCCTGAATTTTGGCTGTGTGCCATGAATTCAAAACTATTTGAGTGAAAACTGGTACCAAAAAAAGCCCCTGGATCTTCTATTTGCAACTCAGTGTTCACGAGTTATCTTTTATGGTCTGTCAAGGCTGGAGGCCAGGAGGTAAGGGTACTCTTTTGATTTATTTGAATTTGAAATCAGTGTAAGTTTTTTTTTTTTTTTTTGGAGAGGTTTTTGCTATAGGGCGTGTGCGCTCGCCAGACAGACAGAGACATAGAGACAGAAAGCGAGAAATCACCCCCCAGGGGGCATGGTCACGCCACAATCCCTTCTCCTCCATTCTCCTCTCGGGATCTTGGGCACGCACGCACACGCGCCCGTCGTGAGTTTTAAGCGACCGGGTCCGGGACACAAACCGTGGTCGACTACGTGGGAGTCCAGCGACATAGCCATTACGCTAACTGCTGGTTCCCAAGTATTTTTATTTTCAAGCACATGCCTGGTGTATTTTCCAAGCGGTTGGGCCTAGGACTTGAACTGCACAGCTAACCATGTGGTGATCTAGCTACCTTAACCTCTTCAACACTTGCTGGCCCTGTTATTTATTTTTATTGTATTTTAGCACTTGGTGTTTGCATCTACCCTTTTGAGGGTGCACGCTGAGCCACAGTCATCTCAGTACCCCTACCATCTAGCCCAGTTCTTGGTATGTAGCTTATGGCAAGGTATATAAGTGAGTGGTTAAGTGAGCAAACTGTAGCGCTAGTGGTCTGTTGGGACCACCCTGACCAATTGTTTGATCTTATCCTTTCTTATCTGAGACCACAGTAGGGTTGTTCCATTGTTCCCAAATAACACATCCTATCTAAATATCTCTACCAGGGCAGCACTGAGACACACCCTGGGCTCCTGCTCTATCACTGGCTCCAGTTGGCCTCTTGCAGGCTCCATTATAGTCTGTCCTGAAGAAATCTTTGATGCGGCCAACATTGCTCCCTGACTTCTCCATTTTCCTAGTGAAAAATATTGTGTAATTGAGCATTTCTCTTCCCTGACTCTTTCCTCCAGTGAGGACCTAGAAAACATCTTAAGTAGAAATATTTACATTTGCCTCACTCTTCTTAGTGTAACCCATGTCTTCTAGCTTGTACCCCACAAACACATTGTCTGATGAATGAGTCTGTTCCTATCCCTACTTCACTGTTGCAGAAACTTGAAACTCAAAAATTATGACTTTTAGTACCATAGCATAAGTAAGAGAGCCTAGGACCAGAACCAGCTCTTTGTACCCAATTCAGTGCTTTTTCTGTAAGTTTCCTCCATATCTGTACTTACTGGTATTCCTTACCCTGACCTGCTTCCAGAAGAGATGTGAGGAACATTTGAAATTTAATGATCCAGGACATTTCCAAGTATGTTAGCTCTCTGTGACATCCAAGCTGCCCTGCAAGTATTATGAAACTAGGCCTCATCATGAGCTGAAGTGGCTTCTGAAGCTCAGCAATGACACTACTTTCCCTTCTGCCATGTTTCCCTTGCCTGTGGGATTGGTTCTTAGGGCAGGTTTTTTTTTTTTTTTTTTTTTTTTTTTTTTTTTAAACTGGGTTGAATGTTGGAATTATCTGAGGAATTTAAGAATCCAGGGACCAGCAGTTAGCATAATGGCTATGTCGCTGGACTCCCACATAGTCGACTGTGGTTCGAGTCCTGGACCCGGTGGCTTAAACTCACGCTGGGCGCGTGTGCATGCGTGCCCAAGATCCCGAGAGGAGAATAGAGTAGAAGGGATTGTGGCATGGCCATCCCCCCTGGGGGGTGATTTCTCGCTTACTGTCTCTCTTTCTGTCTGTCTGGCGAGCGCACACACCCTATAGCAAAAACCTCTCCAAAAAAAAAAAAAAAAAAAAAAAAAAAGAATCCTGCTGCCGGTACCCTACTCTCAAATATTCTGATTTAGTCTGGAATAGGACATGGCACTGGGATTTTTAACATTTCCTCAGGTGATTCTCCTCTACAAAATTTTGGGAACCACTGTCTCAGTCTCCCTGTTGTAGGGACATTGGGAAGTTGATAGGAAGCAGCAACCCTAAAGCTCTATTTCTGACAGGAGTTTCAGCCCTCTAAACAAAACCATGACTTAGAGCTGTTCACTTTTGCTTACATTCATAGCAGCTCCAGTTGCAGAAGAAATGACAGTGCTGAGAGAGGAAGCTGAGGGGCAAAGTAGACGGGAGCAGTTTTAATAGCTGTCATGTACTGTCCCCTACTGTGCCAGGCACTTGTCTAGATACTTTATATGGAGTCATCCAGTTCACAGTTGGTAGTCCTGTGAAGCTTCTGCTGATACCATCTGCATTTTACAGATGAGAAAACTGAACATGGAGTTGACAAGTATCATGCTCAAGTTAGCAATGACAGAGCTAGAATCTAAAGACAGGAAGCCTGGCTGTGAAGGCCGCTGCTTTAATCACTATGTCTGTTGCCTTGCAGGATGATCTGGGAACCATTCATACTGGTTTCCACATAGCAGAGATTTCTTTCACCAGTTTATCTTCCATCGTGCTATTGAAGTCTAGTACTCATCAGTCACTGCGCTGCTCAGGAGTCTGCTTAGGTCCCCATTACATCTACAGGGAGAAAACCAAACTTCTTAGCTAAACAAATGAAGGGTATTCTTTATAGCCTGACCACTGGCTGACATTTCTTTTACTTTCCATGATACATATGTTGTTACTATTGTATGAAAGTCACTTCTCCTTTCTTTACCGATTGAGCTTCTACTCTTCAATACCTAGCTCAAATAGCCTGTAACTAATTTGCCCAGGAAGACAGATGTCTTTCTCTTTATTCCCGTTGCTTTTTATTGCTCCATCTGTGATCATGTACATGGCAATCTTTTTTTCTCAGTCTCCTTTAGAGGATCCTGTATTCTTCAAGGCATGAAACTTGTTCTGACTCATGTTTGTTTTTCCTGCAGTGACCCTTACCTGCCTGCAGTGGATGCCCAACTTCTTCCATGTGAAATGACCTTCTTTACCTTAGGTTCTACTTTATTTCAGTCACATATAAACCTATCTTTAGACTCTCTGAGGTTTTCCAGTTGTGACTGATGCCTTCCTCCAAGGTACTTTGGGCTCTAGATTACACAGTTGATATTTGCTGTGCTTACTGCACTGGGCTGTGATTTCAGATGAATCCTGAGCTGCAGTTAAGATTTGTCTTTCTCCAATCTGGGCCTCGTTTGCAATTTTTAATTCCTCAGTGCCCAGAAGAAGAAGAGGGAGAAAGCCAAGTAGCTCTGAGAATAGCCTAAATAGAAAAGGAAATCAGGAAAAGCCAATTTTAAAAAGACACTAGGGAGTCAGACCTGTGATCTGAAGCTGGATCTCACATAGTCAATCATATGGATTGGATCCTAGCTTCATAAGCTTGAGAATCATACTGGGTTAATGTGCATGTATGCCCCAAGTCCCAACAGAATGGAGAAATGGAAAAGGTGTTTGGGGTTGCAGTACGACCTTACCCCATTGGCATTCTCCCTGTCTCTGTCTCTCTGGCAAGTGCACATGCCCCCTGGCAAATTAAAAAAAAAAAAAAAAAGACACTAGATGAATTCTAAGAATATATTAGAATTCTAACAAACACATGCATAGGTATAGAATGTTGTGTATAGAATTTTTATCTCAACATTTTTTGGAACAGGAAAACTGGAACTGAATTTAAATGTATATTAGTTGAGGATTAGTAGCTAAATGATAACAATTTCATAAAATGGAATATTATATAGCAGTTAAGAACAAATTTGTAAAAGGACCACCAAATGGCATAATGGTTACATCGCTGGACTCCCACATAGTCAACCAGTTTGAGTCCTGGACCTGGCGGCTTAAAACTCACACTGGGCACATTGTTTATGTGTGCCCAAAATTCCAAGAGGAGGATGGAGGAGAAGGGATTAGAGAGTGACTAACCCCCCTGGGGGGTGCTTTTTTGCTTTCTGTCTCTCTGTCCCTCTGATGAGCACATGTGTCCTATAGCAAAAATCTCTCTCTAAAAAAGAATTGTAAAAGAAAGTATGTGAGGGCAACCAGCAGATGGCATAATGGCTACATCGCTGGACTCCCATGTAGTCAACTGCAGTTCGAGTCCCAGACCTGGTGGCTTAAACTCACGCCTAGTGCATGTGCATGCATGCCCAAGATCCCGAGAGGAGAACGGAGGAGGAGGGATTGCAGCATGGCCATCTCCCTGGGGGGATGATTTCTCACTTTCTGTGTCTTTCTTTCTGGTGAATGCCTGTGTCCTATAGCAAAACACCTCCCCCCAAAAAAGAAAGAAAGAAAGAAAGAAAGAAAGAAAGAAAGAAAGAAAGAAAGGATGTGAGGTAATGTGTTAATTAGCTCTAGTTAGCTATTCCACAGTGTCTGCATATCTCAAAGCTTCATGCTCACACCAAAAATATATGCAATTTAATTTGTCAAATTAAAAAATAATTAGTGGATTTATGAACTGATACGGAACAATCTTGAAGCTATGTTAACTATCAAAGAGCAAAGTCAGCCTTAATAGTGTTGATGAAAAAGAAATAGCAGGCTATTGTGTGTGGAATATGCTAATGGCTGCACAGGAAGACGCGGCTGCTAACCCGGATCACCACCTGAACTTCTGTGCCCATAAGCATACTAACACATTCTGTTGTGTCTGCTTCTTAATGAGCTGTAGGTATCCTACATTACTCCAGGAAGGCAGAATTGGGGCCACCTATTAGCAGTGGTATTGCCAGGGCCCAACCCAAGACTCTTCCCCAAATTTCCTTGCAATTCCTTGAACATTTGAGGCTAGAATCTAAGCCATAAGGTCCTTTCTCCCTCTTAGGGATGCTCTCCTTGGCCTTTCCTTTTCTCCCTTAAGATTCTGTGTTCTGCAAGCCTTCTTCATTGTCTCTGAGGTTACAGAGAAACAAGGGTGGGGGAGAGGCTTGAAATGGATCTTCAAGACTATAATGTAAAGCCGACATTGTCAGCTACACCATGCAGATCTGACTTAATTAATTTAGTTGTACCATCACAGCTGCCCTGGAAGCTGGGATCCGCCTCCACAGCTGACAGTGAGCTGGTAAGTCAGACCTGTTGGGGTTTGAGTCTGCCCCAGCATGGCTGCTTGGGTGACCTTGTTCACCATTTTACTTAACCTTGTTGAATCTCAATTTCCTGATCTGTGAAAGGACGCTAATAAGGCTTCTCTTGAGGTGGTAGAACGATTAAATGTGATAACATAAGTGAAAGTGTCCTTTGAAGAAAGAGGAAGGTGAAAGTGTTTAATTGTGTTGGGAGAAAAGTGTGGAAGGCCCCCCATTGTTCTCCTGTGCCTTGTCCCTCCCAGGAAAAAACTCCAAGGCCAAGTCAGAAGAGGTTATAATTTGGCTCTTCCTCTTTTATTCAGTGCACTTTTCTTGGCTGCCCAGGGTTTTCAGTTTAAGCAAATAAATTATCCTGCTCCCCGGGGCTCCGTTCTCTTGCTCCTGGGCTCTGTGTTCTTCAGCCAGCCATATGTCTGAGCTCGATAGAGATTCTTATCTGGCTGGGTGATATTACCCAGCAAGGGGTGACATTTCTTATCAAAGGCCCTGTGGGATCAGAGATAGGAGCTCTTTCTTTTTACCAGCTACCAGGCTTCCATGTGCAGGGCTGGCAGGGCCTGGAAGGGGCTGACAGACCAGGAATGGGCAGCTTGGGCCATCATGGGCATCAACTGGCCCTCATCTCTTAAGATAGCCAGTCCCAATAGCTTGCCTTGTTGAAAATGGGCCTTTTTGAGGTTTATGCATTTTGGAACTGCTGATAGAGGCAGGGCAGGGGAGTATGAATGAGGAAGGAAGGCAGTAGCACAAAGAGGCTTGCCCTGTTTTGGTGGAAGGTGCAGGCAGAGTGCTTGCTTGCCTGTGTGGAGTCCCTGCTGCAGAGTCAGACTCTGCAGGATGGAGGCGGCTGAGGTCCTGATACCCCCACGAGGGCTGGTCTGTTGGACTGCTAGGATATAGGGGAGCTTGCCTGTGCCCCTCCATCGTACCCTGGCCTTGCTCTGTCCTGGGGGATGACCTTTGTGAGTACATCAGCAGATGGGAGCAACATGCACTCACTTGCCCTCTGGCTTGTTTGGAAGGCACTGGTAGGAGTGAGGTCAGGTCTTCACTGCTTCCCTGCTGGGTCCCTGACTGATTCAGGTTAGGCCTACACAGAAGACCTTGAGTTTGATCCCTGATTCTGCCACATACTTGCTATGTGATAATAGGCAAGCTGTTGAACCTCTGCACCTTGATTTATTTATTAGTAGTATGGAGATGTTCTAGTCTGTTTCATTGCTGATAACAGTAATATCTCAAACTGGTAATTTATGAAAATAGAGGTTTATTTAGTTCATGATCTGGTGGTTCCAGGTGCAGGGTCATCTCTGGTTCTCTGGTACATCACAACACCACAGCCTGTTCGAGAGCATGGTCTGTGGTCCATGTGTTTGCCGGACCCCTTCCTCTTTTCATGAACTCACTGGAACTCACATGTGGGGCATCACCCTGATGACCTTAATCCCAGTCTCTTCCCTATAGCCTCACCTTTTGCACCATAATAAGATGACATTTTCACCCTTTTTTCTTTTCTTTACTTTTTAAATTATTATTATTATTTTGCCAGAGGATGTGTGCCCTTGCTGAAGAGAGACACAGAGAGAGAAAGAATAAGAAAGAAGGAAAGTGAGAAAGCATCCTCCATGGGAGAAGGTCACATTGCAGTCTCTTCACCATTTCTGCTTTGAGAGCTTTGTGGACACCTGCATGCTCACACACCTGATGTGTTTTTCAAGCCACCAGGTTTGGAACTTGAGCCACATAGTTGTTCACGTGGAATTTAGTGGCCTTAACCACCACACCATCAGCTGGCCTCGTTTTCATTCTCCTAACCCCATTATAATGGCTCAGCATGTGGATTTTCAGGGTATATGTTCAAACTGTAGCAAGAAGTGACACCATTTCTTGATATCTCTCACCACTTCTGGGCCTTGTCGATCTCTGTGCTTCTTACATGCCCTGAGATGCTAGAGAAAGGGGCATGGCTGCCCCTCTGGGGAGCTGTCTGAGGCCAAAGCTCACTGCAGATGAGGGCTGCAGACTGGCAGAGCAGGTCAGAGATGACCACGTGATTTGAGGCTGCAACCTCTGTTGGAGACACATGCTCAGGGCTCTTCCCCTTTCGGTTTTTGGGAAGTCCACCCTCTCCAGCTCTGCTCTCAATCTTGCCATCATCAGAAAAGGAAGGAGAAGTGGTTTCCCTCTTTCTGGACTTGTTCCAGCCAGCAGTTCCTGCCTCTGCTTCCTTCCTGTTGACCTTCATGTCTCTATTTCCATCTCTCGCTCTCATCTCCTGTCCTGAGTGTCATGTTGGGTACATTGAATTTTCCTGTCCTATTGAGTTTTCCTGACTCTTATCTCTTGTCACAATGGCCATGTCTAAATTCTGAAAGCACAGCTCTGATCATGTCCCTCTGTAGCTCAACAAGTCATTCACAAGGCTTGAAGTCAAACCTGTAAGTATGGCAAACCTCTCATACTCCAGCCCCACCTGTTGCTGGCTCTGTGACCATGAGGAAGTCCATTTAGCACTCAGTTTTGGTGTCCTCAATAAGGACTTAGGCTGACAGCCCCTGCCTTCAGGGTTCTTATGGAAAGAACTTTAAGGCTCTCACTGGAACTTGACTGATGGCAAGTACTCCATGTGTGGAGTACTCTCCCCTTCTGATTGGTTGCTCCTCTGATTACTCAAATCCTGTCTCCTCAAGTTCCAGCTCATCATTTGCATCTTCTCCTGATTTTTCTGCTGTTCGGAAAACACTGACTTCCTCATGTCTGGGCAGCAGGAATGGACCTTGTGTCTTTTGATTGCTATCTGACTTCTCAGCGTAGTATTTTTCTCAGGAAATAGATGTGGCATATGGTTCTTACCTTGGCCACAGGAACCATGGATTGGGTGAGTAATGAATTCTAAGGGAATAGAGGAGAGTTATTTATTCTTTCATTGAACACATTTGAGTGCCTATGATAGCTTAGGTCTATGCTCAGCTCAAGAATTGCAAGGAGGCATAAGAGAGAGACCAGCATAAGCTATGGAGTAGTGCGGTTCGAGTCCCGGACCCGGCGGCTTAAACTCACGCCGGGCGCGTGTGCCTACATTTGTCTGGGGGGTAATTTCCTGCTTTCTGTCTCTCTGTCTCTCTCTGTCTGTCTGGCTAGCGCATATAGCAAAAACATGCTGTGCCAGGCCTACATTGTCAATGTGGATAAGACAGGTCCCTCCCTATAGGTGACTCAGACCCTGGTGTTGCTTGAGGGGTGTGGAGGGAGGTCTTTGTCCAAGGAGAGGACGCCTCCCTTCAGCTGGATGTCCTGAACTCCTTACACCAAAGAGGATGGGGTGTCCTCTCAAGGTGCCATGAGTGTCTTGTGGAGATATGGAATATCCAATCCACAGATGTTTTGGCTTCTCTCCCATCTCAGAACCTTTGCATGTGTTACTTCTCTGTGTGGAAAGCACAGTCCCTTCATTTTTGCCTGGGGAGTACTTTCTTACCCTTCAGCTATTGTTTTCTCATTGTATTGTGCTCTTCCTTATAGCATGATTGATGAATTTATTGATTGATTTTTCAGCTTTATTGAGTATATTTGACAAAATGTGTATATATTTAAGTACTCAGTGTTACGTTTTGGGTTGTGCGTGTAGATATAAAGTTATCTATACATTGTGAGATGATTTACCGCAATCAAGCACCTCACACAGTTTTTTTTTCTTTTTTAAAAAAATACGTATTATAAATTTCAGACACAAAAATGGGTTGTCTAGGCCATTCACATGCACCTTTAAACCAAAGAGCTGCAAACTACAAAAACTCATAATTATACACAGTTCTCGAGGTATAAAGTTAAGTGTTTTATTTGAGATATTTCTCCTTAGTGTAAATATTTATTGCTAAGTTCCTTCTTAAGTTCTTTACTGTATCCCATATTTTTTGGCATGTGGTGTTTCCCTTTGACTTCTTCTCTGTTCAGGAGTATGTTGTTTATTGTCTACATATTTGTGAATTTCTCCAACTTTGTTCTTGTTATTGAATCTTACCATTGTGATTGAAAAAAATACTTGATATAGTTTAAATCTTAAATTTCTTAAGACTTGTTCTGTAGTCTAATATATGACTCATCCTGGAAAGAATTACATGTACACCTAAAAAAAATACATATTCCAGTGTTTTGGGGTGGAATGTTCTGTACGTTTGTTAAGTCCATTTGAGCCACAATGTTATTCAGATTGGCAGTTTTCTCATTGATTTTCTGTATATATAATGTACTAATTTTTATCTTTTCATTTTTATAGTAGAGTTACAAGTGATTTCTGTACCACCACTTACAGTATTAGAGTATTCTGAATTTGACTGTATTTTTACATTTGGAGCGAGGCCTGCCTTTTCCTCTCTCCATCCCTCCATCTTTCCTTCCTACTTTTCCTTCCGTCCTGCTTTCCTTCCTTCCTTCCTTCTTTCTTTCTTCCTTTCTTTCTTTCTGAGCCGCATCAGGTTGTGCTCTTTCTGCCTTAGCCTCCAGCTGGGATTACTGGGGTTATAAATGCATGCCACCACTCTGGCTCTTTTTAGGTAGGGTCTCTCTATGTTGCCCAGGTGAGCTTCAAGTTCAACATTCTCTTGTCTCAGTTTTCCCAAGTTGCTGAGATTACAGGTGCCCAACCTTTAGGCTAGGTCAAGAATTGAATTTGTCCCTCTCTTGTGATTGTAGTCTGCAAGTCACAGCATCTTAGCGATGTGCACTAGCACTGCTGGGCTGATAGTGAGCTTCATATTTCATGTGCTCATGTTGTTAGTTGGCATCCTTTTATTTTAACTCAGATCAGCCCCTGTGGCATTTCTTGTAAGGCAGGTTCGGTGGTAATGAACTGCCTCAGCTTTTGTTTGTTGGGAAAAGTCTTTATCTCACCTTCATTTCTAAAGGATAGCATTGCTGGGTACAGGTACAGTTTTGTTTTCCTTCCAGCACTTTGAATATATTATTATACCCTCTCCTTGCCTGTAAGGTTTATGCTTAAAAATCCATTGAGAGTCTCACAGGGCAATCCCTCATATGCAGCAAATTGCTTTCTCTTGCTGCTTTCAAAATTCTCTATCTTCAACTTTGGAGAATTCGATTATTATGTGTCTTTGTGTACTTAATCAATTTGGGATTATTTGGGCTTCATGGATCTGGGTATTTATTTTCTCCACAGATTTGGGAAGTTTTCTGTCATTTTTTGAAAATTTATTTATTTCTTCCATGAAAAAGAGATGGCTGATAGTAGAGGGATAGGGAAGCAATAGAGAGAAAGACTGGCACCCTTTAGAGGGCTTCACATCATGATCTTCCTCCCAGCCTTTTCAGGCAGCTAGGACCATGGGCACATATGTAATTAGCATATACAGCTTGGCCCAGGAACCAAACCCCAGTCTTCTGTACGGATCCAGTGTTTCAGAGTGGTTTGCTGCTGCTGTGCCCCGCAGCATGTCTTATACCATGTCTTATCTTGCCTTGTCTGTCTTTCTTTCTTGTTTGTTTATTTTTATTGTTTTTCTTCATAAGCTTTCTATTACTTCTCTGTCTTTTCTCCTCTGGAATTCCCATCATACCTATATTTGTTCATGCAGTGATGCAGTCCCACCACAAGTTACATAGGCTTTCTTTACTCTTTTTTTATTCCTTTTTCTTTTTGTTTCTCTACTAATTTCAAGTGAACCATCTTTGACTTCATTGGTTCTTTCTCTTAGTTGATTAAGTTGGCTGTTGAAGCTCCCCCTGGAATATTTTAGTTCAGTGGATTTTTCTTTTCTTTTTCTTTTTCTTTCTTTTTTTTTTTTTTTTAAATTTACTGTAGGGAATGTGTGCTCCTTGGAGAGAGACAGAGAAGAGGAGAGAGAGAGAGGGAAGGGAAGGAGCAAACCCCCCCCCCCCCCCCCCCTCCCGGGAAGGATGACTATAGCACAATTGCTGTCCTCCATTCTCCTTTTGGTATTTTGGGTAGGCACGCACAGTTGCCCAGAGTGTTTTTTCACGTTGCTGCTCTTTTGTGTATAGTTTTTCTCTCTTTGTTGAACTTTTCATTTTGTCCATATATTGTTTTTCTTATTTTGTTTAGTTGTCTGTCTGTGTCTTTTTTTTTTTTTTTTAAGAGGTTTTTGCTATAGGGTGCGTGCACTCACAGAAAGACAGAAAGAGAGAAATCACCCCCCAAGGAGGATGGCCATGCCGCAATCCCTTCACCTCCCTTCTCCTCCATTCTCCTCTCAGGATCTTGGGCATGCACGCACACACACCTGCATGAGTTTAAGCCACCGGGTCCGAGACTCAACCCGCAATCGACTACATGGGAGTCCAGTGACATAGCTACTACACTAACTGCTGGTCCCTCTGTCTGAGTTTTCTTATAGTTCACTAAGCTTCTTAAAGATCATTATTTTGAATATTTTCTCAGGCAATTTGTTCATGTTCATTTCCTTAGAATTGGTTACTGGTCATGTGTTTTGTTCCTTAAATGGTGTCATGTTTCCCTGACTATTTGTGATTCTTGTGGCTTTGCATTGGTGTGTGTGCATTTGAAGGAGTAGACATCTCTTCCTTTCCTTATGAATTGTCTTTGGTAGAGAAAGCCATTCACCATTCAACCCATCTTAACATTTTTGGGTGAGCTAGCCTGTGGTATCTGTGTAGACAGGTTTACTGCTGTAGTTCTTAGACAGGCTGGCCTGGTACCTGGATCAGCAAGCAAGTGGGCTTTTTTTCCTGTGTTCACAGGGGATATCAGGGACCCTAAGACTACTTGTGTGGGCCTGGAGTTTGGGTTTGTGGGGAGGCGTGGTGCCTGGGTCAATGAAGGTGAGCCTAAAACCTGTGTACATAGATGTGGCCGGGAACCTGCACCCATGAGGTCCATCCTAGCACTGGAGTCCATTAGGGTGGACCCATTTTGAACTGTGACCATTGGTAGCTCTGGAGCCTGGGTCTGTGGAGTCGGCCCAGCACCAGAGGTCACTGAGCTGGGCCAGGTACCAAAGTATGTAGTGAAGTCAGGTGCTTGCTTCATTATCCCTCCTTGTGGAGAGTATCTCTCATCACATGAAGCTGTACTAGCTCGAGTTAGTGCTGAAACTGTCTTTTTCTTATTTCTGTGCTCCACCCAGGCACTGTAATCTCTCACCTAGTTTGCTCAGCTCTTGTGAAGGTGTTTTCATGTCTGAGTTGTTATTCAAATTAATGTTTCTGTAAGTGCTGGAAACTCCTATTCTGCCATCTTGCTGATGCCATTCTTCCTATTGTAGCATGACTTATAATGATTCATTTATTTCTACTTGTTTCACATCTTTCTCTGCTTAATTAGAACTCTAGAAGGGCAAAGATGAAGTCAATTTTGTGTACTCTATTCGTAACGATAAAAATTAGTGCTGTTATCACACTGACTATGTGCTAGGCACTTTTCTAAGTTCATTTTTACCAAATCAATTCATCCTTGTACAGCCCTATTGTTATTGCCTTCGTTTTACAAATGAAGAAGCCAAGCAGAGAGAGGTTTATATGATCCTGCTCTTCTATCCAGATGGCAGATTGTAAAACCAGGGTGCCAAATTCATGTTGATCCAGGATTGTGCTCTCAACCAATACTTCCTTTAAGGAAGGAAAGACTTTCTAGTGCTTTTTTCTAGTGACCACACACCTGCAGTGGTAGTCCGTGAATGAGTGATTCATGAAACAAAGGGCTACTGACCCATCCATCAGAGAAGTTGCAGTTTTTGCTTTAACTGGGTACAGAGTTGGCAGCATAGGAAAGGGGAAGGAACCTGTGCTTAGGAATCCAGAAGACCTGGAGTGAAATGTGGGCTATCCATTTACTGACGGGGTGACTGTAAAAACTGTAACTCCATTGAGCCTTGGTTTTTGTAGGTCAGGGTAGGAGCAATGCTGATTATCTTGCATTAATAGTGAAGGAAAGTCTGTGAGGTGAGCCTATATAATATACTGATAGGTATAGCATGTGCTCAAATAATTTCTTCTGCCCTCTTAGGGGTGTTCTTACTTTTAGGTTAAATCACATTGCATTCCTTTGTAGGTAAAAGTATCTACAAGGCGGGAATCTGTCCAGGAGGAAATGGCTTGGGCTTGTGTGGCCAGGAAGAAGGACCAGGGTTAGCTGCTACAGGACATGGAGGAGATGAACTGCCTCTCCTTTAGCCTTGGCTTATCACCACCATAAATTGGAGTTTTCACTGACTTCCATTGCAGGGCCAAGTACATGGGGCTTATAGAAACCCTCATTTATGGGACCAGCAGTTAGCGTAATGGCTATGTCGCTGGACTCCCACATAGTCGACTGCGGTTCGCGTCCTGGACCCGGTGGCTTGAAACTCACGCTGGGTGCGTGTGCGTGCGTGCCCAAGATCCTGAGAGGAGAATGGAGGAGAAGGGATTGCGGCATGGCCATCCCTCCTGGGGGATGATTTCTCACTTTCTATCTCTCTGTCTGTCTCTGACTGTCTGGCGAGCGCATGCACCCTATATAGCAAAATCCTCTAAAAAAAAAAAAAAACCAGAAACCCTCATTTATGCCACATGATTGAAGGGACCCTGCCAGTCTCCTGAGCCTCTATACACTCACTGCTTTCTTATATGCTGCCACTTAGTTCTGGACTTCCTGCGTTTGACCTTTTTGATGAGGCCCCCGACAGGCCCAGAACTGTTGATTTGGCTTTCTGGCCCTTTCCGGGAAATCCTTGCTAGGTGCCCTGATGTAAAATTTCTCTGTACTGTTTAGTTCTGAGTGTTTCTTCACTCCAAACCTCCTCCCTTTCTGCAGACTCTTTCCAGGATTAGGCGTGGTCCTGCCTCACTCTCTGCCTTCTTTCCTTCCACGTTACGTGCTTATGGTTTTCTTTCTGGACATTTCATCACCCCTCTCCCTCTTTCTGGCCTCCAGAAAAACAGCCTCCAATTCTCTAAGGAACAGAAGTACTGGCTTCTTGTAAACTGGCCTGCCTGAATGGCAGATCAGGGACAGGGACAAAGGACATTTGGCAGTGTGACAACTGTGGAGGGTGGGCTCATTCTGGATACTGGACTTGCTGTCCTTATCGTTGCTGGAATGTCACAGAGCTTTTTTGGCTCCAGACCTGTACTGGAGAATGGGGCCTTGCTCTCTGGAGGAGCAGCTCTGCTTGGCAGTCGTTTTGATTAGTGACCTCCCTCTCCCAGTGTCTCGTTCTCATTTGTGAGGATCATGGTGGTCCCTGAGTGCAATCTTCTCCTTGCCCAATGCTGGAGGTTTTTAGTCATGGAGCTTCTCCAGTTAACAGGTGTGAGTCCTGGCCCAAATCCCAAAGCCAGCCCATTTGACTTCTGTACCTGGCTCTCTCATTTCCTATCAGTGTGATTATGGATTAGGTTCTTTGTGGCTCTTCCTTGGTTTACTAATCTGTAGAATGGGATAGGAGCAACAGTTCTCACCTGTAGGAGGTTGATCTGTTAATTCCAGTTCTTTACTTCTCCACGGTAAAATTATATATTAACACTTTACCATGGCTTCGAGGCAAGTAGGATGCACTTTGTCACCCCTTGACTTCAGTCTCAGCCTCGGGACTTAGTTTGATCTACAGGATATAGCTGGTAATGTACCTCAAGTGGAGGATGGGATGGAAGTAGTTGGGCTTGCTTTCTTGCATGCATGTTGTTGTTACCACTAGCGGCTTTGGAGCCTCTGTTCCTCAGAAAACCGAGACAAGGAGGTTGGCATGGTGCCCACCTTCAACAGCCCCTGCTTGTATCAGCCAGCCCCTAGCTGGCTAACAGACATGAGTATGGGAAACAAATGCTTATCATTGTGTGCTACTGAGTTTGGGGGGGTGTTGCTAAGCAGAATTTTTGTAGCCATAGTGGACACTACCTCCTAAGAACTGAATTGGAGATTGGCTCCATGGCCTGGTGGCTGTGGGAACCAGATTCAGCATGGCCAATCTCATGGTTTGAGTCTCAGCCTGGCATCTGGAAGCACTTGCCCAGGGCCTGTGCATGTTTATCCAAAGTCCCTGACAGAATGGAGAGATGAAGGAGAAGGGGTTGTGGTATAACCATGCCCACGGGGTTTCTTTCTCCCAATTTCTCTCTCTCTCTGTCTCTGGCAAGTGTGTGCACCCACTGGCAAATAAAATAATAATACTAAAAAATAACTGAGTCTGCTCATGTATTATGCTTCTGTTGTTACTGTAACAAATTTCTACAAACTCAGCGATTTAAAATTCGTTCATTGTCTTATAGTTCCATGGGTTAGAAATCTGCCTTAGGCTGAACTCATGGCCATACAGCTGCAGTCCTTTCTGGAGAATCCATTTCTTTGCTTCTCTCAGCTTCTCGAGGCTGCCCCCACCCCTGGGCTCATGGCCTCCTTCTGCCTTCATGGCTGGCAGTATATCTCTCTGTGCCTTTCTTCCATAGTGACATCTCTGACTTTCCCTTTTGTCTCTCTGTTCCATTTTTAAGGACCCTTCTGGTGACATTGAACCCACAGAAATAATCCAGAATAGTCTCCCTGTTTTAAGGTCAGCAAATTAGTAGCTTTATTTCCATCTGCAGCTTTAATTTCCCCTTGCCATGTAGCCTGACATATTCACAGACCTCAGGGATTAGGGTGTGAGTGTTATTGGTGGCCAGTGTTCTACCTACCATAGGCCATCTCAGGCACTCAGTGGAGGACCTCATGTACACTAAATTCTATAGACATGTTGCTGTTAATCAGCCTTCGCTTTTCCTCTGTTAGATGAGAATGAGATGTAGCCCCTCCTGTCATCCACAAGCTCCTCAGAAGGACTTTGTTTCACTGAACAGGCTGCCCCAGGAGACAGGGTCCATTCCCTCCTGGCCCCTAGGTTGACTGGAGGCAGTGAGTACATGAGACAGGAAGAGAGTGACGTAAGTTTCCTAACTGGCTTTGGAGCAGCCCAGAGTTCTTTAGGATGATGATAACATTCCCGATTAATTATCATAACAAGCCTCCTGTTGTTCCCTGTCTGTGAGTAGGTGAAGCTACCCCTCAGTAGACTGAGGTGAGGCCAGGCCAGAGCGGTCAGCATATCTCCATATGCCCAGCTGGTTCCGTCCTTGCCTTTGACAGTGCCTTCTGATCTTCCCGCATACAGTGATTGCAGGGGAAAAAAAAACTTCCTGGCCTCATTGATACCAATTTGAAGGAAACAGCTGGCTTTTGCAGGGGCAAGGAAACAAAATCCAGTGTAAGTGATAATCTCTGGCCAGTCTGAGTTCTGTCTGAGTAGCTGCTGGTGACTGTTGGATGCTTCAAAGGTGGTATGAGGGTGTAAATTCCTACACGTGGAAGATTAGCATCCAGGATATGGGTGGCCCTATCCAGTAGAAGGAGAGCTTGGGTGTGGGAGATTCCTGGATTTTCTTTTGCCACTGAAAAATGGATGATGCTCTGTCAACCTCACTTTCTTTGCAGTGGCGAAGTCAAGTTGCTGGACGTCGCCTGCAGCCAAAGGAGGTACTGCCGAGTGACCTGTGCTTAACTGAAGTTGGAGAGAACGATGGAAAGAACTTGGCAGTTCTTCGTCAGTCTTCAAACTTAGGAAGACCTGCCTCTTGGGGAGGTGGGGCATGGGCCCTACACACAGCTAGTTGAGGAGAAAGAGATCCCGGGACCCACCATGTTTTCCTGACTCATTGCCACCTTGTTCCTGTCACCTGTTGACTGAAGCTCTGTTAATCCTTTTCAAACAGGCCAGTTCTCCTTGTCCTCAAGACTCAGTTCTCCTTTGCTGTGGGGTGGCCGGTAGACTCTTGCTCTGTGCTTTGGGCACTTTCTGTTTAATTGGACAAACTCTGACTGCAGATCTTGTTTATTTTGGTAATTGTGTGATTCATGGGTGTGCCTGGGAATGTAGGGTCCGGGTTTGCCAGGGACATGTGTCAGAGTGGGGGAAATGCCCTGTGAGGGCTAATTCATTGTGTCAACTTGGCTGGTTTATGGTACCGATGGTACAGTACCCAGGTTTGGGTCAAACATCAGTCTAGATGTCATGTCTCTGAAGGCCTTGTTTTTAGGTGAGATAAACATTTAGATTAGTAGACTTTGAATAAACTCCATCCTCCTCCACAATGTAGTTGGGCTTCATCCAATCAGTGGAAGGCCTTAAGAGAAAACAGGCTGAGATTCCTTGAGGAAGTTTGAATTCTGCCTCCGGACTGTTTTTGGACTACAGCAAAAATATCAGTGCTTCTAGAGGTCTCCAGCCTGCCAGCTGGCCTTGCAGAGTTCAGACCTGCCAATCCCCATAAGCATGTGAGAGCCAGTTCTTTCAAATCCTCCCTACCCGATTTTCCCTTTCTGCCCCCCCCCATTATCTCTCTCTATCCATACAAATACACACACACACACACCATTGGTTCTGTTGTCTAAGGTAATTTATTTATATGTAATTAAATGAAATAATATTAATACCTACTGTATGGTAACAATAAAGACTAAACAGGACAATGAGTGGAATGCTGTTAGTATAATGTAATGATGCCTGGTACAGTGTTCAACAAATAGTAATGGTTATTATGAAATTTGTACTTGTCTGCAAGCCATGGAGGGACAGGAATTAAATTTCTTTTTGCTGCACAGTAAACCACTCCCAAAATGTAGTGGCTTAAAATAACAATTTATTTTTCTCCTAGTTCTGCAGGTTGGCTGAGCTCTGCTGGATGGTTCTTCTGCACCATATGAAGTCATTTGGAGTCAGTGTGTGGTCACACTCAGTGGGGAGTCTGGTGCTTCAGCTGGGGTGACTGGAGTGGCTGGCAGCCTCTCTCTCTTCCTCAGTATGAGTAATCTAGCCTAACTTTCTTTACAGTATGGTATTTGATTCCAAGTGAGTAAGTGAAAGCCGCAAGGCTTCCTAAGGCTAGTGGCAGAACTAACACTACCTTTCCACCACCTTCTACTGGTCAAAGTGGTCACAGACCAGCCCACATTCAAGGCAATGTGGACTCCAGTGCTTGATGGGAGAAAAACCAAGCATGTGTAGAAATGCAAACGTTCCTGAGCATAGTCTACTCCAGGGCACAAGTTGTTGTTCAAGTTTATGCCTTTCAGTATCTACTCTGCTTAACCTCTCCAGTTAGTTTGGAACAATGTGTAGTGACTGAAGGGAAAATCTGGAGCCTGATCTTCTTTTTCAAATCCTACCTCTGCAACTGACTAGCTGTGTGACATCAGGCAAGTTTCTTATTTACTACCATGCCTCAATTCCTCATCAGGGAAATGAGTTTCTATTAGTGCTAGAGTTTGTGTAACGATTAACTGAAATAGGCGTGTGTGTGTGTGTGTGTGTGGGGGCATTTCTATATGCATATGTGCCTACACGCATGTGTGAGTACATGTGCACATGAATATGTATGTGTGTTTATTCACATGCATATATTGGATCATTGAAAAAGTCATGACATATTTTTCTATGCAAAAATAAAAGTGATAACTTTTCTGATGACCCAATTTATTCTGCATGTATAGAGGGATATGTGCATATGTATGTGTGTGTATATATGTAGAAGTTGTTTGTCATCAAAAAGTTCAGTGGAACTGTGTATTAGAAAAAACTATGTATGGAGTTTGAAATTTTTTGCACCAAAATAAACTCATACTTTAATTTCATTTTTTCACAAACTTTTACATTTTTCCACAAACTTTTTTTGTCTCATGTATATACATGTATATTTTGTGTGTGCGTGTGTGTGTATGAATTTTAGTGCATAGCTTATAGTCTGTTTCCTTGTTTATGTGTCTGTTTCCAACCTGCAGAGAGTTCCCAGGCTACTTTCTCTGGGTCCAGTCCCAGTGTTCTTGGTGAACACTTTAAAATTGGGCCTGGCAGTTGGCCTTCAGCTGGGTATCAAGCAAAGGCCTCCTGACACCAACACTGGGTGTATTCGCCACACCTGAGTAGTTGCCAAGACTGCCCTTTGGAAGCATCAGAAGTATGTCCGTGGCTCTGGGTAACATGGACTTGCTCCTGGGCCCATCCCAGGCCTGCTGCATCCCAGAGTGAGATCTGGAGTCTGAACACTTCCCTAGAGCCCTGGTGATCTCGGTGGAGTCCTGCAGAAAAAGTGCAGGACACGGTTCCAATCCTTGGTGGAGCAGAGCTGCCTCTGCTTGTGCCTGCTCTTCCTGCCTCTTTCCCCCCTCCCCCCAAGCAGTGCCTTTCTTAACTTTCCAATGAATTCCTTTTCTTTTTCCTTCCTTGAAATATCTGATACACTCTACCCACAACCATGGTTCCAGAGGAGTACAGAGTGGAAGCCAACTTTGGCTCTGGGGCAGCCAGTGCACCCTGGGCCTCCTTCCTTATCTGATGAGTTGATTTTCCTGAAGGCATAGCTTCTGGGTGATGAGAGCCCATTGCGCTCTTAGTTCCCTGAGGCCTTCCCACTAAGGAAAAAACAACTGCCTTTTATCCAGCATCTAACAAGGTCTTCAAAACTTTATGGAAAATGCGTATTGTGGAAAAGCTAACTATGGCTTTAAAATATGTTTACTTTAACCAAAGCAAAATATATTTGCTCCAAAATCAGCTCATACTTTAATTCCATTTTTCAGCTAACTAAAGTGCCCTCGTACAGTTGCTCTCATTCTCACCTTTCAGGGAAGATTCTATTATCCTGGAGCTAGGAGACGATAAATGACGTACAAAAGGGCACAAAGCCAGGATTCAAACCTTTGTCTGCAAACAGGAAAGACTTTTCTTTCTCTGCTATACCAGAAACAACATACGTATGATTTGTTTTCAGGGCTGAAGGTCCCAAATACTTTTCTTTAATGTATATGAACAAAATCTTGCAGAGAAATTCTGTCCAGTTTAAAATGAACAGACTGTCCTTGGAGTTAGGAACAGCGCCAGGAAATCAGGAGCCGCCTGGCACTGGCTGACTTGGGAGGCCCATAATCAGGCGTGAGCACCCTCAGAGACACAGTGACCTGAAATACGGCTGCTCATTGCCTCGCTCTGCTCAGTCTTTCAGTTCGTAAACATGTTTTCTTCCCAGTGTTGGCATCCATCATGGTTTAAATTCCAGGTTGTCAGCCCTTAGAGAAAGGGGTTCAGATCTCGGCAGTAGACCTCCCCTGTCGTGTGCGGGGCCTTGCCTTGTGCAGAATGCTTTGCAAACCTTGGTGTATGCTCACTGCTGCCTCGAGAGGCTGCCGCTCTGAGGATGAGGAAAACAAAGGCTCACATAGGTGGGGTCACCTGCCTGGCCCTCAGTCCGAACAGCAGCCTCATCAAGGATACAGGAGCACTGCTGTTCAGCTGACCATCAGCTGAGTTGTGTCGAGTGCAGTCCCAGGCTGCATTCTGATTATGGGAGAGACTACACCTTGCCTCACGAGCTCCCCAGTCTTCTCTGTGACTGTCTAGAACATCTGCACCAGTGAGTGAATCGATGCATTTTCGATGCATCGGAACAGGGAGCCCTCCCTGTCTTGTCTACCTCAATTCTCCAGTGCATAGCCTTTCCCTGGCTTGTCATAGATCCTCCCTGGGAATATATTGGATAAAGTAATGGTGATTCCATGTCACCAGTCAGACCACTTCATGATTATTGCACTCCTGTGGGTACCAGTTTGACCTTATTTCTTATTCCAAAGCGCTAAGTACCTCTTCTGGAAAAAGCTAAACAAACTCGTTATCTATCAGTCAGAGGGAACTAAATGATCTGGTATGCTTGCACTTGCATGCATGTGTATATAAGTAACAGGATGGTAGTACACACATCAGTTTATAAATAGCTCTGACTAAACACATGATAAATATCTTTCCGCATCAACACGAGCACCTCCACTGCATCTCCGTTTGATTGCTGGGGCCCAGCATCACTGTTGTTCAGGCATCAGTGGCAAAACTCTTCCAACTTGTATAAGCGCCTGGGGCAGACAGTATGAATTCATCATGACACTGTTAGGAACGTGCTTCCATAAATAATCTTTTTCTCCCTTTTTTTTTTTTTTTTTGGGGGGGAAAGAATTCTGCTATAGGGCATGTGCGCTTGCCGGAGAGACAGAGAGACAGAAAGTGAGAAATCACCTTTGGGGGGATGGCCATGCCACCATCCCTTCTCCTTACAGGATTTTGGGCACACATGCACATGTGCCCAGTGTGAGTTTAAGCTGCCAGGTGTGGGAGTCCAGCGACATAACCATTACACAATCTACTAGTCCCAGTTTTTACATTTTTAAATGGCCGAGGGAAAAAGAAAAAACAATATTTTATGATACATGAAAATTACATGCAATGGAAATTTCTGTGTCCATAAGTAAAACTGTATTGAGACACAGTCTCTCTCCATTAAGAAAAAAAACTATATATATATGTATATATATTAAATACATATACATATATATGTATATGTATTAAATATATATATATATATAAACAAATAAAAGCATGGCTTTATTTTTGTTGTTGTTATTGGACCCTCCCAATGGGGTATATAGTATATTTTATTTATTTATTTATTTACTTACTTACTTACTTAAATTTATATTTAATCACATCTAGCCTTACAGTGCACAACGTTGCTTTTTCCAGCATGAATACCATGCATATCAGTTAAGATAGAGACATGACTATATACATTATCATCAGCAAATAGCTTTTCATTTTTTGTCAATTAAACATCCTTTTTTTTCCCATTCCCCTCCCTCTATAACCCACCCCATATTACCCCTATTCTTTTTATGTCTAGTATCTACCATTGCCCTGCCAACTACTGTACCTTCCAAACTTTCAGTTTCTACTCTAGAGCACAGACATTCGAAATATATTGAGTGGGGGCATACAGAGTCTCTTTCATAGTCTGACTTGTTTCACTTAGCATGAAGTCTTCCCTATTTGTCTGCTGTGTATCAAATATCAGGGTCTTATTGTCTTTTATGGCTAACTACTATACCATAGAGTACATATGCTACAGTTTTTCAATCCAGTCATCTATTTTTGGACATTTGGTTTGATTCCATGTCCTAGTGATTGTAAATAATGCTGCAATAAACATGGATGTACAAGTGTTTTTCTGACTGGGGGTTTTTCTGTCCTTTGGGTAAATACTTAGAGTGGAACTACTGGGTCATATGGTAGTTCTATTTGTAGGTTTCTGAGGAATCTCCATGTTATCCTCCAAAATGGTTGTACTAATATGCATTCCCAACAACAGTATAGGAGAGTTCCCTTTTCACCACAGCCTCACCAGCACTTATCATCATTTTTTAAATTTAAGTCATTCTGACTGGGGTTAAGTGGTATCTCATTATGGTTTTGATTTGTATTTCCTTTATGATAAGAGATGTCAAGCATGTTTTTATATGCTTTGGGCCATTGGTTTGTCTTCTTCAGAGAATTGTCTGTTCAGCTCCTTTTGCCATCTTTTAATTGGATTGATAATTTTCTTGTGGGTAAGCTCCTTGAGTTCCCTCCGCCCCTTATCTGAGGTAATAATTGGCAAATATATTCTCCCACTCTGAGGGTTGTCTTTTCACTCTTATTCTTTCCTTTGCTGTGCAGAAGCTTTTCAGCCTAATATAGTCCCATTTGTCTATTTTTGGGACTATTGTCTGTGCCTTGGAGGTCTTTTTTAAGAAGTCTTTGCATGCTCACAGATCTCCAAGAGTATTTTCTGTGCTTTCCACCAGTATTTTTATAGCTTGAGGTTTTATGTTTAGATCTTGAATCCATTTTGAGTTAATTTTTGTTAGTTTTTGAGTTAATTTTTGTTAGTGGTGAGAGATAAGGATCCAGTTTTATTCTTCGGTAGATGGCTATCCAGTTCTCCTCACATCATTTACTGAAGAGATTTTCTTTTTCCCACTGGATTGTGTTCTGCCCTTTGTCAAGGATCAGTTGGCTGTATGTTTTGGGGTTTCTTTGAGGGTTCTCAATTCTGTTCCATTGGTCTACCTGTCTGTTTTTGTGCTGATACCATGCTATTTTAATCATCACAGCTTCGTAATATGTTTTTTTTTTTTTTTTTGGAGAGGTTTTCGCTATAGGGAGCATGTGCTCGCCAGACAGACAGAGAGAGACAGAGAGACAGAAAGTGAGAAATTACCCCCCAGGGGGATGGCCACGCTGCAATCCCTTCTCCTGCATTCTCCTCTTGGGATCTTGGGCACGTACGCACACGCGCCCGGCCTGAGTTTTAAGCCACCGGGTCCAGGACGTGAACCGCGGTTGACTACGTGGGAGTCCAGCGACATAGCCATTATGCTAACTGCTGGTCCCCTTGTAAAACGTTTTGAGGTTGAGAAGTGAGATGCCTCCTACTTAATTCCCCTTTCACAGTATCACTTTGATGATATAGGGACTTTTATGCTTCCAGACAAATTTTATGATTGTTTTTCTGTTTCTGTGAGGAATATTTCTGGTAGTTTGATTGGGATTGCATTAAATTTGTAGATTAATTTGGGTAGAATTGACATCTTGATTATATTAATTCTTCCAATCCAGGAACATAGGATGTTTTTCTACTTTTTTGTATCATTTTTAATTTTTTTTTAATGTTTTGCAATTTTTCTTGTAGAGATCCTTGACATGTTGGGTAAGGTTTATTCCTAGATATCTTATTGGTTTTGTGGCTATTGTAAATGGAATTTCCTTCTTCAATTCTGTCTCATTTTGTCCATTGTTCCTGTATAAAAATGCTATAGATTTTTTTATGTTGATTTTGAATTCTCCCACTTTACTATATTCACTTATCATGTCCAAGAGCTTTTTTTGTGGATTATTTTAGATTTTCTTTGTATAGCACCATATCATCTGCAAATAGAGACAGTTTCACTTCTTTTCCTATTTAGATCCCTTTTATTTGACTCGCTTGTCTAATTGCATTGGCTGGAACTTCCAGTAGTATGTTAAAAAGGAGTAGAGAAAGTGGGCACTCTTGTCTTGTTCCAGTTTTTAGTGGAAAAACTTTCAGCTTTTCCCCATTCAGTATGATTTTAAATATGGGTTTTTTATATATGGCTTTTATTGTGTTGAGGAATGCCCCTTCTATGTCTATTTTGCTGAGAGTCTTAATTATGAAGGGATGCTTTTATCGAACGCTTTTTCTGCATTGATTGAATAGATCATATGGTTTTAATCTTTCCTTTTGTTAATGTAATATATTACATTTATTGTTTTATGTATGTTGAACCAGTCTTGCATTACTGGAATAAAGCCTCCTTGATCATGGTGTATAATCTTCTTTTTATTTTTGAGAGAGAGAGAGGTTTTTGCTATAGGGTGCGTGCACTCGCCAGACAGAGAGACAGAAAGCGAGAAATCACCCCCCAGGGGGGATGGCCATGCTGTAATCCCTTCTCCTCCATTCTCCTCTTGGGATCTTGGGCACGCACGCACACGCACCCGGCGTGAGTTTTAAGCCACCGGGTCCAGGACGTGAACCACAGTCGACTAGATGTGAGTCCAGCGACATAGCCATTACACTAACTGCTGGTCCCCATGGTGTATAATCTTCTTGATGTGTTATTGAATACAATTTGCTAGTATCTATTTGAGAATTTTAGCATCCATATTCATTAGGGACATGGGTCTGAAGTTTTCTTTTTTTGCCATGTCCTTGTCTTGTTTTGGAATTAAGATGATGGAGGCTTCATAGAATGAATTCAGAAGGGTTCTTTCATTTTGAATTTTTAGAAATAGTTTAAGGAGGGGTTGGCAGGTCATGTGATCATTAATGTGCTGGACATCCCCAGCTAACTGCAGTTTGAATCCTGGACCTTGAGGCTTTGTTTTTTGTGTCCCCCCCACCCCCCGTCTTTCTGTGGTCAAATTAAAATTAAATAACTCTTTTTTTTTTAAAAAAAAGAAATAGTTTAAGGAGAATTGGGGTTAGTTCTTTAAAGATGTTGTAGAATTCAGAAGTAAAGCCATCAGGACCTGGGCTCTTCCTTCTTGGGAAACTATTACTGATTCAATCTCATTGCTTTTTATGGGTCCATTCAGACTTTCTATTTCTCCCTGATTCAATCTTGGTAAGTTATACATGTCCAGAAATATATCCATCTCATCTAGGTTTTCTTGTTGGTTAGTATGTAGTCAAGTCACTCAGTATTTTCTGATGATATTTTGTATTTCTCTTATATCCATTGTAACAATGTCTGTTTCTTTGCTGATTTGATTTATCTGGTTTCTTTCTCTGTTCTTCTTGATTAATCTAGCTAATGGTGTGCCAATTTTGTTTGTCTTCTCAAAGAACCAACTTTTGGTTTTGTTTATTTTCTGTGTAGTTCTTTTATTCTCTATTTCATTTATTTCTGCTTGAATCTTTACTATCTTTCTCCTGGAGTTGTTTTGGGTCTTTTGTTGTTGTTTTTCCATTTCTCTGAGTTGAGTCATTGTTAGGTTGTTTATTTGCCACCTTTCTGCCTTTTTCTTGTGGGCACTAATTGCTAAAACTTCCTTCTTATAACTGCTTTTGCTATGTCCCATAGGTTATAAACACTTGTTTGTTCATTATCACTACTTTCTATGAACTTTTTGATTTCAGTCTTAATTTCTTCTGTAGTTGTAGTCATTTAGAAATAGTTTGTTTAGTTTTCATGTGTTTGTGAATATTTGAAGGCTCTTTCTGTAGTTGATTTCACGTTTGATTCCATCATGGTCAGAAAAAGTGCTCGATACAATTTCCATACCTTTGAATTTGTAAAGGCTTGTTTGTGCCCTATTATGTGGTCAGCCTTTGAAAATGTTCCATGTGGAGGTGAGAAAAATGTATATTTTGTGGTAGTTGTGTGGAATACTCTGTAGATGTCTGTCAAGTCCATTTCATGTATGGTGTCATTTAGATCTTGTATCTCTTTCTTTATTTTTTGTCTAGATGATCTGTCCAGAGGAGACAGTGGGATGCTGAGATCCCCTACAATTACTGTGTTGCAGTCTATCTCTCCCTTGAGATCTAACAGTTTCTCTTTGATGTATTTAAGTGCTCCACTGTTGAGTGCATAAATATTTACAAGTGTTATATCTTCTTGGTGAACAAGTCCTTTCAGTACTATGCAATGTCTTTCTGTGTCTCTTCTTACATCTTTCATCTTAAAGTCTATTACCAGTATTGCTACCCCAGGCTTTTTTTGGTTTCCATTTGCATGGAATGTCTTTTTCCAGCCCTTCACTTTCAGTCTATGCGTGTCCTTATCAATGGGGTGTGTTTCTTGTAAACAGCATATAGATTACTTCAGTTTTTGTATCCATTCAGCCAGTCTGTGTCTTTTAATGGGAGAATTTAATCCATTAACATTCAGTGTTATTATTGCTATTTGTGGATTTATCCTTCTCATTTTGTTAGCCATTTTCTCAGTTGTTTTTTGTTCTCTTATTTCTGTTTGTCTCTCTTTAGTTATCCTGCTACAGTACTTCTGTAGAGCTGGTCTAGTATTAGTGAATTCTTTTAGTTTTTGTTTATCTGAGAATATTTTTATTTGTCCTTCCCATTTGAAGGATAATCTTGCTGGATAATATAGTATTCTTGGTTGAAATTGTTTTTCTTTTAATGTTTTGAATATATCTTCCCATTTTTTCCTTGCTTACATTGTTTCAGTTGAGAGGTCTGATGTTGGCCTAATGGGATCACCTTTATAAGTAACCTGATGTTTCTCCCTTGTCATTTTTAGAATGCTGTCTTTTTCTTTAATTTTTACCAGTCTGGCTGTCATGTGCCAGGAGGACGATCTTTTTATGTTGATTCTATTTGGGATCCTTTTTATTTCTTGGGTCTGAATTTCGCTGTGTTTCTCTATATTTGGAAATTTTTTAGATAATATTTTATTAAAGAGGTTTTTCATGCTTTTAGCAGATTCTTCACCTTCTGGAATACCCATTATATGGATATTTGGGTATTTCATGGTGTGTAGAATTTCCCATATGCCATATGTTGTCGTCGTTTTTTTTTTTTTTTTTTAAGTGATTTGGTCTACATTGGAGACTTTGTCTTCAAAGTCAGAAATTCTTTCTTCTACGTGATCCAATGTGCTGTTAATGCTTTCTAGGGAGATTTTAATTTCTTATACTGTATTCTTCATTTCCAGAAATTTTGTTTGATTCTTTTTTAGTGTGTCTGTTTCTTCAGAAATTCCTCTTTCATGTCCTGAAATTTTCTCACTTCCTGGAACTGCTTGTCTATTTTCTCTTGCATCTCATTGAGTTTTTTTTTTTTTTTTTTGAGAGAGATTTTTTCGCTATAGGGCGTGTGCGCTCACCAGACAGACAGAGAGAGACATAGAGACAGAAAGCGAGAAATCACCCCCCAGGGGGGATGGTCACGCCGCAATCCCTTCTCCTCCATTCTCCTCTCGGGATCTTGGGCACGTACGCACACACACCCAGCATGAGTTTTAGGCCACCGGGTCCGGGACGCGAACTGCAGTCGACTACGTGGGAGTCCAGCGACATAGCCATTATGCTAACTGCTTGTTCCCGCATCTCATTGAGTTTTGTCATCGTGAATATTCGGAATTCTTTGTCGGACATTTCTGTATATTTCTCTGTGCTATTGATTGTTGGTGAGGGGCTACTGTGTCCACCTGATGGAGAGTTACCGCCATGTTTTCTCATGTTTCTTTGAGATTTGTGCTGATTCCTAGTCATTGGATATAGTATTCTATTTTTTCTATTTATTGGAGTTTACCCTGTAGTATTGGTAGAGGAAATTTTACCCTTAGTTCCCATGTGTGTTCCTATTGGGAGGCTCTGTCTCCCAGGTCAGAGCAGTTATGTATAACTTCAGGGGCTCAGCTCCTCTACCAAACATTCAGCTCTTGATAAGGTGGTCGCCAGCTAAGGACATATACCTTAGTGAAGAGGATTAAGGCACGCACTGCACAAATTGGTGTACCAAAAATCCTAAAGTTGCTCCCAGGACCCAAACACAGATTCACCCAAGAAGACCTGCCCAGGCCAGACTTAAGTCTCCTGCAGGGTGGGCTCACCCAGCTGGCTAGAGTGGTGGGCGACAGAGTCATGAAAGTTTCAAAGTTGCTCCCAGGCCCCGAGTGTGGACTCACCCAAGGTCTGCCCCTTAAAAAAATATTTTTAAAAAATTTTCTGGTGTGGAAACTTCTCATGGGAACACTTTCCTAAACACCAGTTATGCTCCACAGATGGTATGGAGTTCAAGGGTCACTGTGCCAAATGCTTCTTCCATTGAAATTCTGCTGAAGCAGGGCCAGCCCATGGTGTGGGGGTTAAGGTGGCTGACTCCCACATAGCCAACTGTGGTTCAAGTCCTGAACATGGGGTCTTGAAAAAAACACTGGGCATGTGTGCATGCATGTGTAAAATCTCAAGAGGAGAATGGAGAACAAGGGATTTTAGTGTGACCATTCCCCCTACCCCCCAGGGGCTGCATTTTAACTTTCTAGCTCTCTCTGGGAAGTGCCTGTGCCCAATAGCAAATTTAAGGGAAAAAAAAGTTTCACTGAAGCAAAAGTGCTGTCTTCTCCACTGATCACAACTGTCTCCACTTTTGTTGCTCTTGATTTTTTTAACTGCTTTATTGAGAGATAATTCACTTATTATACAATTTACCAATCTTAGAACATTTTTATCACCTCAAAAAGAAAGTCTTTACCCTTTAGCTATCACCTTCCAGTCTCCCTTTGATCCCCCTAGTCTTAGGCAACCATTAATTTACTCTCCCTCACTATAGATTTGCCCATTGTAAACATTTCAGGAAACGGAACTACATGACATGCCGTGTTTTGTGACTGGCTTCTTTATCTTAGCATGTTTTCAAAGTTCATTCCCGTTATAACATGCATTAGTATTTTGGGTTTGTTTTGTATCATTTTTTATCTTTTTCTTTTTTTATCATCTTCAGCATTAAACATTACATTATATTTTACACGTTTGTTATTCTACTAGTTTTTTAAAGATAGTTATTAAAATGTCCATGATTTTATACCCTGCGGTGATACACCATTCATAGTCTCTTCCTCTCGTTCATTCTTTTTACGCCTAAAAAATATTTCATTGCATGGAGAGCCCCCGTTTTGTTCATTCATTCATTGGGTGCCCAGCACTGGGTAGTTCCCACTTTTTTGGCTGTTGTGATTATGTTGCCCAAAAGGTTCATGTGCATCTTTTTGTGTGGAAGCGTGTTTTCATTCACAGAGGTAGGTGCACAGCTAGGAGTGCAATTGCTAAGCCTCTGTTCACCACACATAGTCTTTGAGGAGCTGTGTGATGGTGGTCTCAAGTGCCAGGATTGGTTTACATTCCCCTGGAAACTCCCTCCCTGCTGATGCCTTGGGCTCATCTTTAAACATATAGCATGATTCCACTGATGGGAATTTTTTAGGCATGCAGAATCAGCCCGTAGTGCCATAAATCAGTACTGTGGTCGCCTCTGGTAGGAGGACAGAGACAGCTGGGAAGGCTCCAGACACCTGGCTGAGGGGCTGGTCTGTGTGTGGACACTTGGATGCATCTGGATAGATGCATTTGTCAAAACTCATCCAACTGGTAGTTAAGAATTGGGCATTTCACTCAGTGTAAATTATGCATCGTTTAAGAAGAATTACATATGAAAAAACATAGATGCAAGGGGAAAAGGAAGATACATGTATTTTAATTACCTCCTGACAGGACTAGCTGCTTGTCATATCCACAGTCCTGGGGAGGCAGGGCCTGTGCCTGGCAGGCAAGGCCAAATGTAAAAAAAACCCAACAACAATGCTCTAATTGATGTGATTAACTACATCTCAATAGGGAGCCTAGTTAACACCACGGGGGAGGGAAGGAAGCTATTTTTCACTTTCCCAAGTAGAAGATGCCTGAGAGGGGTCAGGAGGACCTTTAGGGCTACTCCTTGTGGTGAGGGAGGGGCCCTCCACTTAGTAGGGCTGCAGTTACTGTTAGTATTAAAGAAAAAAAAATTAAAAATCAATTTCTTTCAGTTTTTGCAAAACCTATTCTTTATTTTCATCTGTGAAAACAAGACCAACCTGATTTTTTTCTAGCATGTTTTTCAAAGCTGCGCCATCCACCAGAACACAGTGTTCATATAGAACACTTTCAAACTTCCCAAATGTTTTTGTGTCAGAGGAACTGACAGTAGGAAGCACGCTGAAAAGAAGTGAGAGAATTTTTTCTCTGGTTTTTAGAATCTGCAAAGAAATGTTCGAACATAAATTGACCTAAATTCACAGAAAATTTAAACTGGACAAGCATCACTAATTATTTGCGTTTTTAAAATCAGCTTGTGGAGGGGCTAGCAGGTTGCATGGCAGATAATGTTAGGGTGATCTGTGTCGCGGACTGTGAAGGAATTCACAGACTCAGTAAGTGGATCGAAATAGGTTTATTACTCACTTTGCTGAGGGAGGAGAGGGGCGAGATGTGAGAGTTGCTTGGCCCCTAAGGGTGGAGGCCGGGACTTTTAAGAGACTTAGGGTATGGTATTAAGGTAGTCTTGAGACTGAAGTCATGTGAATCTTTTCCTACATCTGGGCTGTTCCGTTGTCATCTCTGGGTGAGTCAGCCATCTGCACTAAAATCAAGCAGCCTCCCTTTCTTTCCTCCTTTCAAGTGGAAATCTTTCTCTGATACCGAGGAATTCCCCTCTAGGGCATGGCCCCTCTTACGTGACCAACCAGACCAGGTCTAACCTTTAGGCTTTTCTCCCTGCCCTGCCAAGGGTACTCAGGATCTCAAGGGAGACCTTGTTTTCCCTCTAGCAAAGCCCAAATATCCAAGGATTGGTCCTTCAAAAAGAAAAAGAAAGAAAATGCCCAAGGTATCCATGAAACTTTGAAAGTACCCTTCATATTGTGGTAGGCAGTTAGTTAGCCATGAGCGGGCAGCCCTAAGAGAAAGCAAAAGGCTCACCTAGCCCCGGGCACCAGGAGGGCGAGGCAATTTGCCATCTCCCTTCCTTGGGGCCTGAGGGAACCATACAGGGATGATTCTTAGATTTTTCTCTTATCAAAAAGACCCAACCAGCATTGTGGTCAACAACCTTATCCCCAAGTAAGGGTTTTGGTCAACGCCCTAATTCCCACCAGATCAACGCCCTAATTCCTACTAGGACGATGAATTAATTAGGTAGTGTAATTAAACAGCCTGGCTCACACTGGGCATGAGCAATAAGGTAATCAAACTCCTCATTCCTTACCCGTGAGAGAAGTGCGCAAGCGCAGGAGAAAATGCGTGGATTCTAATTCAAGCGAAGGACATAGGTAGTATGACAGACCTCCCACCAATAAATATTCATGATCAGCTCTAGTAATAAAAGTAACAATTAACCAGTATCAAGCGCAGTTGCCACCTGGCAATCTGCCCACCCAAGAGCCTTTTTGGGTGTACTTTCCTTTCCTATTAAACCATCTCTTCTACCTACTTCATTCGTGGTTGCGGTTTCATTTTACGCCTAGGGACAGTTCTCTAATTTTAGTGATCTGGACCCAAAGAACCAAGGACATCACGACGCAGCGCGACATTCTCCCATCTGTTAACAATATCAAAATGTTTTGCGATATTTGGGGTTGGGACTAATATGTCCTTTCTCTTAAGGTGTTGGACTCCCATGTGGCCAATGCGGTTCGAGTACTGGCAGCTTGAAAATCATGCTGGTCGTGTGTGTGTGTGTGTGTGTGTGTGTGTACCCAAAATCCCAAGAGGAGAATGAAGAAGGGATTGCTTTGTGACCATCCCCCCTGGAGAGTGATTTCTCACTTTTCCTCTCTTTGTCTCTCTCTCTCCCATGGGTGCAAGCACCCTACGGCAAAAAACTAAAAAAAAAAAAAAAAAAAAGTAAAAAAAGAATTAACATGGGCTAGACAGTGAGATGGTGTTAAGGCAACCGCAGCGATGCTGGACCCACATGGGAAGGTGTCAGTTTCAAGTCATGAGTGCACGTGTTGTGGTGCGGTGATCCAGGAAGGCTGGGGCTGGGGTTGGACTGTGGTGTAAAACCTTATTGGGGCTGACTCTTCCCACAAGAAGTAAATACACTTTTAAAATCTGTGTTACACAATTTTTGATAAAATTTAAAAAGTTGTATCATTTTATTGGTAGAAAAATCTGTATTTGCCTAGGAAAAAGTATAGAAGTATAAAAATATCACTATTTGGGGAAGGATATGACTGCTTTTTTTTTTTTTAACTGCTTATTTGTGGTTTATTTTTCCAATGTCTGTGTACTGCTTGTGAATTAAGGCATTAATTTAGTTTTTCTCTCTGAGAAAAAGAAAAAAAATTATTTAGTTTTCTCTCTGGAGAGGTTAGTTTCTTAGTTTCCTCTCTGGGACAGACTCCTTCCTCACCTTCCTCCCGTCCCTATCCTTCAGATTTGAAGCTTAAGAACTTGAAAGCAGCACTGTATGGGGTCTTGGACATGGACTTCAGGCTTAGCCAGGTGAGGGTTTGATCTTGCTGGTCTTGGGCAAGTCACAAATCTTCTCTGCATCTTGGCTTTCTCATCAGACGAACAGGCCAGGTAATACTGTCTCCACTGGGTTGACAGGAGAGAACGCCAAGCAGAGTACTTGGCCCTCTGTTACTCCTTGGTTCTCCTATCACCCCCTTAACCTTGGTACCTTCCTGGTACCTTGGATACCAGAACTCAGCAGTACAGTCTAAGTGACTTCTGATCCCTCAGCTGAAACTCTCATGATTGCAGCTTAGATGCATGCGCCTACCTTTCGGTATGTGTGTGCAATACACACATGCATGCGTGTGTACATCACTTCTGTGTGTTGCTCAAGTCAAGGCTCAGAAAGACAAATATTGTATAATCTGCCTGGATGTGTAAAAGAAAAATGTTGATCTCATGGAAATAGTAGAATGGTGGCTACCAAGGAGGGGTGTGTCTGAGGTTGGAAAGGTAAAAAAGACGTTGGTCAAAGAATACAAGATTTCACTGAGACTGGAGGAAACAAGGTCACGAGAGCTACTGGACAACATGGTGGCTATAGTTAATAATACATTATATTCTTGAAAAATACTGAGAGTGGCTGATAGGCGTTCTCACCACAGAAATAATAACTTTCGAAGCAAGACATACGTTAATTAACTGCATGTACTCATTCTAGAGTGTACGTATATCCTTCAAAACATGTTGTACATGATAAATAAGAGGAGACTTTGTAAAGTTCTTGTAAATATAATTTAAATACAAGTTTCTTTTGGTGCCCCAAAAATAGAAATCAATGCATAGTTTCTTCGTAACATATATTTTCTCAGAACTTTTTGAAGACTGCCCTCATACAGACAATTTTATCTATCAACTAAAACAAAAGGGAGGGATTAAGAAAAACCTCTTTCTTTCTTTTCTTTTCTTTCTTTTTTTTTTTTTTTTGGGAGAGGTTTTTGCTATAGGGTGCATGCGCTCACCAGACAGATGGAGAGAGAGACAGGGAGACAGAAAGTGAGAAATCACCCCCCCCCCCAGGGGGGATGGCCATGCCGCAGTCCCTTCTCCTCCATTCTCCTCTCGGGATCTTGGGCATGCACACACACGCGCCCGGCACGAGTTTAAGCCATGGGGCCTGGGACTCGAACCACTGTCGACTACATGGGAGTCCAGCAACATAGCCATTACGCTAACTGCTAGTCCCAAGAAAAACCTCTTTCTCTTTGAACGAGTTAAGACAGTTCATTGATGGAGCTACTATCTATCGCTAGCCAAAGGTAGGAGAAACTATTGCAGCAAACACCTGATGATAGTGTTATTTATATTCCTTCTTATAGGACTGGTTAGAGGCTGGCAGCACTGGCTTCGATTTTCAAGCAGTGTATCTAGCAGTATGTTGGGAACGTTAACTCTTCTTGCAAATCATAGCAGTGAACATAGTTCCAGCCTGCATGAGTTCTGTTCTGGGCATTGAAGGAAGGGCTCAGTGGAGAGTGAATCATGATTTTGCAAAGCATGTTTACCCTAGTGGAACACATGGCACACGTGAAGCAAAAGTACATTTGCATACATGCAAAACATAAGCCATGCATCGTTAGGCGCATAAACGGAGGGCCTGGGGCTAACCCACAATTATTTAAAAAACCCACAAACGTGTTTGAGAACTTCCATATAAGACTATTAGTTTGAAAATATGAGAATAAAACTGCAGAATAAAATAGTTAACACAGATTTATAGAGCTTTATGTCAGCCTATCAAATGCAACCCAATACTTAGAAAGTATTATTTTAAAATACTTTTTATCATTTTTTAATGTAGGATATGGGTATGTTTAATTTTTTGATGTACTGTATGTGAGTGAGGCCTTGAAAACCTTGCAAGAGCCCTAATACTGTGTACACTGATTTCTAGTTCCTGGCATTTTAGATCTGGAAGGACCCTTACAAAGGCCCTTCTTCAATGCCCAGATTTTACCGCCAAGGAAAGTGAAACCTAGAGGGAATGACTTGTCCAAGGTCCCACAGCAAGTTCCTGAAGAGGCCAGACTAGACGCAGCACATTACTACTCAGATACATGCACATGAGTGTGCAAGAGCTGGTTACACTCGCAGCCTCCTCTTCAGCTGTCTTGTACTTTTTTTTATCATCTCTGATTCCTGTGTCCTCAGGCCACCTGGTCCCAACTCCTAAGAGTAGGGGAGGACATAGTGGAGTGTGTCATGGTCATACCACTAAGCAACAGACATTACATATGGCAAGTTTTGTTGGAAGAAGTCTCTATTAGGAGGAGGGAGGGCTGAGTCCTGTTACTTCGAGCTGAGGTGTGGAAAGCTGGCTGACTTCTCAGCAGCCCGTTCAGTTCCGCCGATGTGCTGGACATTGTGCAGAGTGGAGTACAGCATGTGTAAAGTTGATGAAGCCCTTGCCCTCACGGAACTTATTTGTTCATTCACCTACTCATGTAACAAATTTCTGCTGGGCACCCTACTATGTGCCACCACTATGAACAAGGCAGATAGTGCACTCAGAGTCTAGTCTGTGAGACCTTGGTTTTTCAATGCCTCACCACAGTGTCTTGATGATAACAGGCCCTTGAGAAATAAGTTTTTAAAGAATTGGTTGCATCAGTGGTATGAGGCTAGGGAGTGCAGGGGAAAACCGAAGCTGAGTCATCTGAGGGCCACGTCTCCCTCCTTCCAGTGCCCAGCCCACTCTGCCTTCCCATCTCCCAGGACAGACCTTCCCTCCATTGCAAGCACAGTTCCAGGGCTTATGTCCACTCCCTGAGAGAGATTCCAGTAATCTAGGGGAGACGATCGAAGCAGCCGGCACAAGTCACCGCAGTGAAAATTCTGGGATGAGGAACATAGGATGTGTTGGCAGGACAAGAGCTGGCAGGCAATCTGTTGTAAAAGGAAGGGAGGGTTCCCAGGGGAACTGATGTTTCGGCTGAGGACAGAAGGAAGTGTAGGATTAAGCTGACCAAGGGGGTAAGAAGTCCGGGGAGCAAGAGAGCTAGAGCCAGTGGTGAGCAGGAGCAACTGGGGGCCATGGATGGGCCTGGAGAAGTGCCAGATCTGCCTCACTTGTAGAAAGGACTTAAGGACCTTAGACTTGACTCACCCAGTGTTTGTGTGTGTGTGTGTGTGTGTGTGTGTGTGTTTCCTTTGCTGTAGGGCATGTGTGCTTACCAGAGACAGAGAGAGAGAGAGAGAGAGAGCCTCCAATCTGCTCTTGTGATTTTCGGCATATATGCACACACACCTTGCTGATTTTTCAAACCACTGGGTTCAGGACTCAAACTGCACAGTCGGCCACATGCTAACCAGCACCTTAACCTCCAGACCACCTGCTGACCCCATCCCCAGAGGGTTTTTAGGACGGAGAGACTGATGATATTTTCATCATTCCCCACTTGAGCATTCTCTTCCTTTCCATTCCCTATTCCTCTCATTCTTCCATATCTGACTCACATGCTTTGTGTATGTTCATTTGTTTAGCTTATTTGAAAACCAGTATAACCACGAAAGAGTCTAAAGAACGCCAGTATCCTAGTGCTGTCATCCCACCCACCTGCCACTCCCACGTAGTCCCCTTCCCCCTCTGCCTCCTGTGGGCGCACAGGCAGGTGTATTCTCAATGGACGTGGGAATTTTCACTGCAGTGCTCATGCAGACATTCCCATTGGTCATTCCTCTGTGTGTCCTTCTTCCCCGGCAGGCTTTAGGCTACCACCTCCACCCCCACTCTCAGCTTTCTCCCTGTCTCCTTTCTCCCTCCTCACTCCTCAGGCCTGCCAACACAAAAGAGGTCTTTTTATCAACAGAAATCTTTTTCAAGAAGATGTGAGTGTCCTGAGCTAGCTAGATCTTTTAAGAGAAAAACAGTGCATCGGTGAATTTAGTTACGTTCAGAAGAACAGGATACTCACAGCATCTCATTCTCAGCACGTTTCAGAAAATTAGAATCCCGAATCTTGGGGTTTACTCTAAGAATTCTCAGGGAGCCTGGCCTTCACCTTACTTGCAAAGGGCAGCGCAGGTTGGTCTTTTGGAGAAGCGATTTATTTGTTCGGAGGTGTCAAAGCCTTACTTTAACCTTGCATCCCCGTTTGAGAGTCTATTTAGAAGAAAGATTCCAGAAAAAGATTTGTACAGAAAGTAATTTCTTCCTTTTCCGAAGTTTTTTTTTAATTTCTTCCGTAAGTAAGAGAGAGATGAAGGGACAGCACCTAATGGGGTCGCTATGCCAACTTCCACCCCTCGCTTCTGCCCACTCCTGAGCATGGGTACACACGTGCTTAGAGTGCTCAGGGATCGAATCCAGAACCTCCCCACGTGGATCAGCCTGGCAGACTATCTCATTGTACCTCCACAGCACCGTCCAGGTCCTAAGGAGTTTCTCACAGCTAAATGCATTTAAGAGTGAAATAACACAAAATGGGCCTCAGAGACAGCATGGTTTTCTGCTCTATGGAATCTTTCCCCGATATCTGAAAGAAGATTATCATGAAGAGTTAGCAGCTTAAAGAGAGTGGTGACAACTTTGATGGGACACTTGGATGAGGCGTGTTCTTCCTGGGATTACAGGAACTTCACCCACAGAGAGACCCCAGCTGTCATTGCAGAAATGAGTGAGGGGCACATGGCGCTCCCAGGTTCCTGTTATGACCCCAAGTGTCTTGCTGAACTCCCAGCACATGGTGAGGTACGAGGAGGAGCTAGCGAAGAGCACATCTTCTTCCTCCCACGTGTATCAGAAAGCCTTATGGTTGGTATTCCTGTCCTTCACCTGCCGTGCCTCCTTTGAACCTCACCATGATTGTGCTGGGTGAGTGATGGAATAATCATCCTCATTTCACAGGCCAGAAAGCTGAATCTCTGGGGTTCAGGGCAGTTGCTGCCCAGGAAACCCTGGTGTGCACTCCACACACCATCTTCAAGGTGCCCTCCTGACCCCTCTCTGGGGTCACATTTGCTTTGCTTTTTTTTTTTTATTGGAGAAAATTTTGCTATAGGGTGTGTGCACTTGCCAGAGAGATGGAAAACAAGAAATCGCCCCCAGGGGGATGGCCATGCTTCAGTTTCTTCTCCATTCTGTCAGGATTTTGGGCATGCATACACCCGTGCCTGGCGTGAGTTTCAAGCCTCTGGATCTGGGACTCAAACCATGGTGGGCCATATGGGAGTCCAGCCACGTAACCATTACGCCATCTGCTGGTCCCTTCATACCTGCTTTTCACGACGTGGAAACAGACGCTCTGTGAAGTCACTCGTCAAAGGGTCGCCGTCAATAAGAATCATGGGCATGTTCATACCTGGGCTTTACAACTTGAGCTCTGGCTACATTTTTTATTTTGACTTTTATTGTGAATGCTTTCTCTGTGTCAGCCACCTTGTCACCATCTCTATAAGACCCCTCTCTGGGTCCTGTTCCACTCTCTTTATTCCCATTCTCTCCATCCTCCATAGCCACCCACTCCACTGTGTTTCTTACACACTCTACCTGGATCTTGTTCTGACCAGATAACTGTCGACCAAGGGGATTCTGCTGTAGGCGCAGTCTGGGTTTCCTTCTCAGCTCTCTTTCTGAGAGCCAGTCTTGGTGCTCTGTGTCCACCTGGTTCTTGTCAGGGGCTGTCTCTGCCTGCCTTTGGCCACATGACCTGCCCTGTTCACTGCTCACCTGCCTTGCTGGGGACCCTAGGTAACTAACTGCAGTCTGGTTCTGTGAATACCACACCTGTCCCCTTGTGGCCTGTGGGGGAGTTCCTCTGGCTTGGACCCAGCACTGACATGGACAAGTCGTTGCATAGATGCACACTTAATTTCACAAGTACCGCCAGCTTGTCTTCCAGAACTACTGCCTACCACTCACACGTCCACCCATGTGCTCTGGGTTTCCGCGTCCCATGTCCTCACCAGCACCTGGTATTGTGAGAGGAATCAGGAAGGATGCATTTGGGAGCTGAACCATGTCAGGGCCTGGAGGACATCTTGCTGGTACACCATTTTCCTGCAGACACCACTGTCATAACAGCATTTTGAACAGAAAGAGGAATCAGGCAGGAAGGGGTCCTTTGTACTGTAACTCTCCTCCTTCTGACAGAGAGAAGAATTTCCCTAGAAATCCCTTATGGGCCAGATGTCTGTGTTACAGTCCCTGCCAGAGACGAGATTACCATGGCTGTTTCAGGCCAGTCTGCTGCTTCCCTGCCATGGCCACCTTCTGGACACATTGCTGTTTGCCCTGTACCTGCAGGTTATGGGAGCAGTTTTCTTTTAGTTGCCAGAGAGTGTGTGTGTGCTCACCTGAGAGAGATTGAGAGAGAGACAAGGAGAGAGGAGAAAGTACCTGACAGTGGAGTGTGGTCACACTGCAATTCCTTCTCCTCCATGTCTCCTTTTTGCTGGGGTTTTGGGCACACATGAGTATGGGCCCAGTGTGTTTTTCAAGGATTCTAACTGTAATAGGCCATGTGGACTCTGACTCCCGTAACTACTGGGCTATAGGGCTGGCCCAGAACTGGGGCGATTTTAATAAAGCAGAGAGCAGTGGTATTTGGTCACTCTGCCACCAACAATCTTTCACATAGCTTTCCACTTTTGCCAGTGTTTCTAAGTGTATGCTCCTCTTTGTACAAGGTATATCCCCCCACATCTGTTTGATTAATCATTTACAGAGAACTTCAGAAGCCATGGGTCAACCTGTAAGGGGCTATTGCTGTGGGGGTAGATCTTTTGGGCTCATTTGCCCATCCTTGCTGGGCATATGTCAGACCTATTCCCACCACAGCTGCCCAACGTGGGTTTTCACGCAGGCTTCCCATCAGAGAGGTCAACAGAAAGAGTTCAAGGGCAGAGTGCCAAAACTGCCCTGCGCCATGATGCCAAGGCAGGATGCCAGCTGGGGACAGGTGGGAATAAGCACCTGCCAGGGAGCAGTGCTTCCGCAGGTGCCAGCCTCCCTTCTCACCAGCCACCTGGATGCTGTGGTAACCCTTATGTCTCTCAGGAACTGAAAGGATTATTATTCTTTTTCTGTTTGCCAGAGGGTGTGTGTGCTTGCCAGAGAGAGAGAGAGAGAGAGAGAGAGAGAGAGAGAGCATTCTCCCAATGGAATGTGGTCATTCCACAATCCTTTCCCTGCTATTTTCCCATCCTGTCAGAATTTGGCACACACACACACATTCATCTGGTATGTTTTCCAAGCTGACAGGACTGGGATTGGAACTGTGGTCGGCCACATGGGATCTGGCTTCCTTAACTATTAGGCCCTAGTAGAATACATTTTTAATGGACGACTCAGGGATACTTTTTGTAAAGAAAGAGTCCCAGCCACCAAGCACGAAGACAGAGCAGCCAATCTTCCAGCTCCGGGTTATTTCTGGCAGGTTTTGGGAACACTGTGGCTGGCACTAGACCATGGGCTTGGTGAGACTGGAAAGGGCAGTCTTCAATTCCTGCCTCCACCCCACAGCCTTGATGAGCCTCGGCTTCCTCCTCTTTAGAGTTTCTATTATATTTCTTCCCGTTTAAGAAGTACCTTGTAAGCTGAGCCTTCTCTGTGCTGTTTATGTCCAAATTAGGTTTACATGTTAACGTGTGTTTTGTTTCTTACCTCAGTTCCCACTTACGTCCACTGACACAAAGTGTGAGAGACATGTCCCCAATTCCACTTTAGTCTTTTCCAACCCTGGAAGGCAGGGTTTCAGAGTCTTCTGAAAAAGATTTTTCCTTGGGACCAGCAGTTAGTGTAATGGCTATGTCGTTGAATTCCCATGTAGTTGACTGTGGTTTGAGTCCTGGACCTGGCAGCTTAAACTCATGCCGGGCGCGTGTGCATTCGTGCCCAAGGTCCTGAGAGGAGAATGGAGGAGAAGGGATTATGGTGCGGCCATCCCCCCTGGGAGGTGATTTCTCGCTTTCTGTCTCTCTGTCTCTTTCTGACTTTCTGGTGAGTGCACGTGCCCTATAGCAAAAACTTCTCCAAAAAAAAAATTTTTTTTTTTCCTTTCCTACCAATGCTAACTGGACTGGAGGGAGCATCACTGGGGTTTTAGAAGGTGGATTAACTATATGTCTTGGTTTAGGAGAAAATAAAAGGGGTAGCTCTCTGCTGCACAAGACGTTGCCTCACCATCATTTTTCCACTTGAGCATTTTCAGACGTAGGCCTGGGGTTGGCTGAGAGGAGTCACGTGTGCTTGTCTACATGAAGGATCACACGCCAAGTGATGTGACTTTAAGAAAAAGGATTAGATTTCCTTGGGAGGACTTTTGGACCTAGCCCTGCGTAATTCTCTTCTGGTATATTTTTAAAATTTAACTATCCCTCCCTCCTTCCCCATACTGTCATCCTTCCTTCCCTTCTTTCCTTTTCTCCCTTTCTCCTTTCCTCCTCCACTTGCCAGCCTATAAGCTGCCCTCTAGGCACAGTCGATAGCAGCTGTGTATGGTCTGTCATCCTAGAGAGGTCTGTGCATGTACGAGAAGGTCTGTGTGTGTGTGTGTGTGTGTGTGTATGTACGTGTGTATGAGAGAGAGAGAGGTTTCCATTTTTACTGGATGAGGCAGTTATGTTTCACAGCACGCAAGCTCTGCAATAATTTAGACCAGACTCAGGGAGGAGGAGACGACCCGCTATACTTCCATATCTTCTTCCTACTTCCAGGCTCCTTTCCTGTTGGCTTTCAACCAGCTGCCATCATCCTCTGTGCACCTCATCTTGACTCCTCAGCACAGGGGACATCTGCGATCACCTGGCTGTGGACCCTGCAGCAGCCCAGCCCAGCTGGTGGACAATCTTGACTGCTCAGCACAGGGGACATCTGCGATCACCTGTCTGTGGACCCTGCAGCAGCCCAGCCCAGCTGATGGACAATCTTGATGTCAAGCCCTTAGTTTCAGGAGGTCACTGGACTCTGGCAGGAAGGCTGCATGGCTGTTTAGGGCCCTCAGAAATGGGTCACGTGACAGGAGGCTCTCTTGGGAGCCCCCTTTATCCCTAGGGCAGCTGTAAGATCACTTTCATTTTTTTTTTTTTTGGAGAGGTGTTTGCTATAGGGCGCGTGTGCTTGCCAGACAGACAGAGAGAGACAGAGAGACAGAAAGCAAGAAATCACCCCCTAGGGGGGATGGCCACGCCACAATCCCTTCTCCTCCATTATCCTCTCGGGATCTTGGGCATGCACGCACACGCGCCCGGCGTAAGTTTTAAGCCACCGGGTCCGGGACTCGAACCATGGTCGACTACGTGGGAGTCCAGCGACATAGCCATTACGCTAACAGCTGGTCCCAGATCACTTTCATTTGATATAGGCCACCTGAAGCAGAAATCTGAGCTGCACACAAACCTCCCGGGGCACTCGTTAATGTCGATTCTTCACGTTTTCTGTGTGGCACCGAGTCCACCAATGATGGACTCCCAGCAGAGTTGGGGCCACCAGTCCATGCTCTGACCCATCTGGGTGTCAAAGAAAGATCTGAGCCCTCCCTGCCCAGCCTTCCTCATGCCACACATGGTACCAGACACTCTCAAATGCCAGGTTAACCGGATACACAGTCACACAGTCAGTCTTCTTGACTATCTCAGAAGGTGTGGGAAGAATACTCTTTTTTTTTTTTTTGGTTGAGAAATTTGCTACTCAGTGATGTTAAATAACTGAGCAGAAGTCACACAGCTGATAAGCAGCAAAGCTGGCAATCTGAGTGCTGAAGGCAGAGCCAGCCCACTCCAGGAGCCAATGAATGAATGTGTCCTCCTGGAACAAAGTATGTCCTTGTGCTGGTAATGAAGGGGGTGGATGGCAGGTTTTAATCCTGGCTTCTTCTTTTCAAGAAACTGTGATGTACTTGACCCCAGAGATAGCTCGGCGGTGACATTGACCCCGAGAGAATTGAATGCTTTTCCCAAGAGACTAGAAGACACATGAAACTGGGTCAAGGAGCCTGGACAATGGCTGTCATTTTGGCCACGTAGGAGACCACATCCTCCTCCCCTTCCCACCTTTTCTCCCATAACACACGACACATTTCTCTAGTGATTTGGTCACTGCTGAGCACTTTGATTTAATGTGATTTTGACATAATAGTTGGTCTGGAAATTTTATTTTCAATTCAACTTACTGGTTGAACTGCCTTGGTTTTGAAAGGACTCCATTAGGATGGCTAATTATATAGCAGTTGCTACAAGGAGGTATTTGCACTCAACTTGCTCTTAGGTAATTCGAATCAAAAGCTTTGTATTTTCCTCCCTGGAGCTGTGTGCGACCATCTTCCTCTCACACTGCAGGCTTCCCAGGAATTATTTTTAGAAACCCAAATCAAAACAGCAATTTTTAGTGGAGGCTGTTTCTAGCCTAACAGAGTAAATCTTACGTGCAGATAAATACAGCCAGTGAGTCTTGCCTTAGAAAGCAGCGCAGCCATCTCCCTTTGTGGGGTTTAAATGTTCCTGAACTGCGAGCTACTCTTTGTGCCATTATATTTACTTAAAACTCTTAACGAAAATCAAAGACAATAGAAATTTCTTTAAAATTACAAAAGATGTGTCCATTTGCAAATTGCTGTCATAATCATTTTATTTAAAGATGGCGGGCCTTGGAACAATTTGCGGGGACTGTTTTGGCCCCCGGAATCTCTCGTGAAATATGGGGATCACTTTATTTTTCTTTTCTGCTCTGCTCATCTTTCATCAGAGCACTGGCAACATACCTTACTACTTTCACCAAGCAAGTAAATCTCTCTCCCTTGAGAATATTAGCTGTGAGCCGGGCCTTTATTTTTCACCTTAGCTTGTGCCTGCCTCACAGTAAATGCTCAGATAGTAAAAGAGCAGATAGATGAATCATTAAAATTCTATTTATTCCTATTTAGTCTCTTGTTAAAAAAAAATCTGTTGCTTATTAAATAAATATTAAATGAATGTATTCATCATTAAGAAAAACTTTCTAAATGAGGCTAAAGTGTTTTTAGCTCACTATGCTCAATCCTTGTTTCCTCATTATCTCCGCTTAGATAATATTTGTTATAATTTGGAGCACACCCGTGTAGACCTTTCTAATGCATTTATGGGCACACACACATACGCACACGGGCGCACACGCACACACACACACACAGTCTTATTCTGAAATGTACTTTTTTCCACTTAGTAATATATCAAAAAGTATTATTCATACTCACCATCTCATTCTTTTTAATTGTTCGTAGTTTTATTATGTTGTGTGGATATACTACCTTTATTTGAACCAAATATATAAATCCTTCATCTGCTTTGCTGTTCTTTGTCCTTACAGACACCTCCTCGTGTGTATGTTGACAAGCTCACTGTGTCCACTTCTACTTATCGGTGTCCACAGCATATTTCATCAAAACCAGCCCGGTGATTATGCCAGTCCAATAGACAGAATTACGTGAAATTCTGAGTCGCCAGAGAGACTAGACTTCCCTTGTCTGCAGACTCTAGGGAAGTCTGTTGCGCCCTGGGATTTCTACAGGACTAGGTCGTAAGTGATATTGGGTCTAGTGTCACCTCTGCTCATAGCAAGCTGAGTTTCCTGGGGAAGTCTTTTTCTTTTTTCTTTGGCTTATTTTTCTCGACTGTACAGTGGGCTCCATGAGCATCTCTTCAGTTCTTAGACTTTGAAGAGGGGTTACACCCTACTGCTGGGATTGTTATAAAGAATGTTAGGGTAGGGGACCAGCAGTTAGCATAATGGCTATGTTGCTGGACTCCCAGTAGTCGACTGCGGTTCGCGTCTCGGACCCGGTGGCTTAAAACTCACGCCGGGCGCGTGTGCTTGCGTGCCCAAGATCCCAAGAGGAGAATGGAGGAGAAGGGATTGTGGCGTGGCCGTCCCCCCTGGGGGGTGATTTCTCGCTTTCTATCTCTCTGTCTCTCTCTGTCTGTCTGGCGAGCGCACGTGCCCTATAGCAAAAACCTCTCCAAAAAAAAAAAAAAGAAAAAAAAAAAAAAGAATGTTAGGGTGGGACAGGGGTGACTCCTGATGGAGCTTTGGCCCAGAGCTCTTAGCTGAGGCAGTGTCACAAAGGACTTGTGGCTGGCCAGGGACATATTGCCTTTGGATTTTACTCTTTTTATCCTGTACCTGCCATATAATTATAATCGTTTCCTTTTGCTTTCTTAGGGTTTCTGCTCTTAGCAGTACAATGATGAGGGAAGGATCACAGAGCTCTAGTTCCATTGCAGGTGCACCTAATTCCAGCTGTGTGTTCTTAGACAAGTCCGTTGGCTTCTCTGGGTTTCCACCTGTTCTGTCATAGCCAGGTACCCACTACAATGACATTACAGAAATGAAAGCCACACCCACCCATGAATGTTTCATCTGGCATTTCTGAGCCTAACCACCTGCAGATAGGTCATTTCGTGAACCGATGAGGCATCCTCCAAGACCACCAAACCCAAGAAGTCTCCTGTTTCACAGGAGAATTGAGTAGCTGCCCTGGTCCCTGGTGAAGCCCTTCAGAGCATTCTGAGGGAGGCCAGAAAAGGTGCTGAGCTGCCATGATTCATAACTGGAGTTTTCTCCCTGGAGCCCTGAGGGTGTGTGGCAGAGGTGAAGGCAAAGGGTATTCCCCTGCTTCGAGGCTCAGGACCACAAGGGTCACAGAATCTGATTCAGATGCTAGTGGGTTTCCTGCAGGCCCTAGTCAGGCTTTCCCACATGGGGGAGCGTTCTGGCCCTTGCTTACATGGCACGTTACTTCAGAGACGTAGCATGGTTCTGCAGGTAAAAGGCCAGTGAGAGTGGGCGCAGAAGTCACGTGGGAGCTGTAGCCCCCAAAGGCTTTCATGGGTTGACTTTCCTGTCCCAGCACAGTGTTTTGTGCCCCTACTGTGCACTTCTCTTTCTGGATACCCCTCCTTTGAGGATATACTCCCTGATTGAACAAGTTCGGACTAGGATGAGCCCAGAGTCTGTGGTGCTTCCTTAGTGAGCTTCCCGGAGCAGATGCTTCCACCTCCCAGCCTGTACTTCCTGCCCTGCTGGGTCTTCCTGACATGAAAGAGACTCTGTCGTGAGTCCTCAACCTACTTCCTTTTTTCCCTTTCCCTTTCTTATGTGGGGGGAGGAAAAAAAGCACATTTTAGGGGGTCTGAATTTATTTATAACTGTACTTGTGAAAGCCCCACTACAGGTATTTTGCACATTAACCAAAATAAAAGACAATACAGTAAATGGAAAGAAAATCATTAGCAAGATATACATGGTAAATTAGTTAAGAAAGAAAAAAAAAAAAAAACTGGTGAGTTGTTTTTATTTCCCAGTCCCCATTCACAGCAGATTTCCTAGGAGCTGCCATGCTCAGTTTAATAAAACACTTGTGAATCTGGTTTGCATTGTTGCCGATGGATGCCCAGTAAGTCCATTGTCTCTCCATGTTGAGTCCTCTTCTAAGCCATCAATATTGTTCATTATTATCTTTTTTTAAATTGCTGTAGAGTGTGTAAGCTCCTTGGAGAGAGAGAGAGAGAGAGAGATTATGAGAAAGCACCGTTCAGAGAGGATGGCCACACACAATCACTTTGCTTCCATTCTCCTCTGGGAATTTTGAGCAGGCGATCACACGACTGCCCAGTGCAGTTTTCAAGTCACCAGATCTGGCCCTCACACTGCAGAGTCGGCTGTGTAGGATCCAGCCACCTTCACCACCATATCACTGGCTTTCATTCACAACCTAGAAATTCTTAAAAAAATGAGTCATTCTGACTTATGACTCACAGATACTTGATCTGAAATGCTTGGTGCTGGGAGTGGGAGAGACGAGGAGAGAATAGAGTCAGAAATAAGTTCCCTGACCCCCAACAGCCAGTCCAAGTGAACTAGCTTGAGCTGAGAAGGTTTCGATGTTCCTGCCCTCAGGGAGCTGTGCTGTGATGGGAAGCAGGTGGGAACTTATGGTGACCACACCCCCAGGGTCACAGGCAGAGTTCCAGCTTCTGTCTCTTAGCAGTTGGTGTGCCTTTCCATTTTCAGAAATGGCACAGATTGGAAGACATAAGGTTTTGGGTAAGCTCGAATGGAACTTCTTAAGGGTCAAAGCTTTCATTCCATTCCTATGTCATCGTCAGTTCCTGGCCTCTAGTAAGGAATTGGTAAATAAACGTTTGCTGGGTAGGTGAGTAGATTCTTGACCGCCTCTCCTGCTGTCTGAATTTATATTTCCATCTGTCGTTTATGCTTGATGACTGACAACTCTGCTGGGTCCCCAGGAAATATCTTTTGAATGAGCCTGAGCTTTAGGGGACACTCGCTCTGGTTGCACACAGGCGACACCATGTCATCTCGCTCTGTGGTTCTCAGCGACTTGCCCAAAATGAGTTAGAACTTAAAGAAGTCTGTACATTGTGCTAAGAACAGTGGCTTCTGTGCAGCAAGTTCCTAAGAAACAGCGGTGAAGGCGGTAGAGGTGGAGGTGGTGCTGTTGTTATTAGCCGTCTGGCTTTACTACCGGTTCATGACTTTTCTTCAGTAGCTATAGGAATCATAGATGCTTAGGTGACTTTAAAATGTTTGTAGGATTAAGGAATTAAAAGTATAAGTTTATTTTGGTCCCAAAACTCTTGAAATCCCAGCACAGTATTTTCATAATGTGCATTTCTTGAGTTTTTTTTTTTAATCTCTAAACATATATTTATACATATAAATATGATTATGATGGATATTTAAGAAGATAGTTTAAAAGTTGGAAAAAGAGAGGCCAACTCATGCCTGGAGGTTAAGGCAGCCGGATCCCACATAGTTTGAGTCCTTGACCTGGTAGCTTGAGAAACACATTACACGTATGTGCGTGCGTGCCCAAAATCCCAAAAGAAGGAGAGATGGAAGAGAAAAGATTGCAGCGTGACCATTCCCCATAAGAGGTGCTTTCTTCTCTCCTTCTCTCTCTGTCCTGAATGTGTGCATTCTCTAGAAACAGAAAATGAAAAAGTTTAAACTAAAAACTAGAAAAAGAGAATAAGAAGAGCTATCCATAATCTTATACTGTGGTAACATGATAGCAGTTACCACCATCAATATGCTGTAACCCATTTGTATAATTTTTTTTTTTTGAGAGAGGTTTTTGCTATAGGGCACATGCCCTCACCAGAAAGACAGAGAGACAGAAAGCGAGAAATCACCACCCCCAGGGGGCTGGCCATGCTCCAATCCCTTCTCTTCCATTCTCCTCTTGGGATCTTGGGTAGGCACGCACACACGCCCGGCGTGAGTTTTAAGCCACCGAGTCTGGGACTCAAACTGCGGTCGACTACATAGGAGTCCAGCAACATAGCCATTACGCTAACTGCTGGTCCCCCATTTGTATAATTTTTATACAATTTTTATTAACATAGTTATAATCTTAAGATTGTTTTCAACCTTTTTCCCATTTGTGTTTCTGCAAACATTGTCCATTTTATGTCATAACCTTTTCAACTATTATTTTTAAATGTGCTTTTATCCATGTGGTTGTTAGTGATAAATTATAGGTTGCTCTTTTTTCCCCCCTTTCTAGATAACATTTTCCTTTTAGTATCTCCTATATTTTGAGAGAATCTAGAGAGTGGAATCATTAGATTAAAGGATAGAAATTTTGTTAAGTTTTATATGAGTGATCTTCCAAAAGTTTGGGAAACATGTGTATTATAAAAATTCTATGCATAGATTTTAACATACTTTTGCATCAAAATAAACTTGTACTTTAATTCCATTTTCCATGAACATTTTGCAGTACTCTTGTATTTGAATTTAAATTAATAGATTTTATTTTCTGAGGATTTGCAGATTTACCCAAAAAAAAAAAAAAAAAAAAAATTGAGTCAGGCCTGCTAGGTGATATGGTGATTGAGGTGGTTGGATCCCACCTGGCCAACTTCACAGTTCGGGTCCTGGATCCAGCTGCTTGATGGGCACACTGGGTAAGTGGGCGTGCGTGCCCCAAATCCTGAGGAGAGTGGAGGAGAAGAGATTGTAGTGTGGTCATCCCCCCTGGGGGGTGCTTTCTCACTTGCTTTCTCTCTCTCCATTCCTCTGCGTCTCTCTCTGGAGAACCCAAGTGCCCTATAGCAAATTTAAGTAAGTAAGAAAATTTTTTAAAAGTCCACCTTACAAAGGGTGCAGGAAAAAACAAAAACCAACCCTGAGTTAAAAGTAGAGTTTCCATGTACTGTGCTCTCCCCCACACCCCTATCTCTAATTATTAGCATCTTGCATTAATGTGGTACATTTGTTACAATTTATGAACCACTAGTGATTCATTATGAATAAATGAAGTTCATAGTTTACGTTAGGGCTCACTCTTTGTGTTGTATAGTTCTGGGGGATTGATAAATGTGTAATATCCACCATTGTAGTATCATACAGAGTAGTTTCAGAGCCCTAAAAATCCCCCGTGTTCTACCTGTCCATCGCTTCCGCCCTCCCTCCTACTGACCCCACACAACCGTTGAACTTTATACTGTCTTCGCAGTGCTGCCTTTTCCAGAGTGTTGCGTAGCTGAACTCATACGATACTGTAGCCTTTTCACATTGGCTTTTATCACTTAGGAAAATGTATTTACGTTTCCTCTACGTCTGTTCATGACTTGGTTGCTCATTTCTTTTTGGCGTGAAATAGTCCATTGTCTGGATGTATCATGGTTTATGCAATTATTTTTTTAAGTTTTGTTCTTTCTTTCATGCAAGAGAGAGACAATGAGAAAGAGAAAGAGAGAGAGAGGTAGAGTCTCATGCAATCCTCCTTGTCATCTTTCCCAGCCAGCCAGGGTCATGGACACATACATGTCCATTTTTAAAACTGGGTTGTTTGTTTTCTTATTTTTGAGTGTTAAATGTTCCTTGTACAGTTTGGGTAGCATTTCTTTATCTGATGTGATTTTTTCAAATATTTTTGCCTTGTCTCCTGGTATTGACAGTGTCTTTTAAGATGAGAAGTTTTTAATTTTATTGAAGTCCTTTTTACCAATAAATTCTTCTTAGATTGTACCTTTGTGGTTTTTATCTAAAAAGTCATTGCCATGCCCAAGCTCTTCTGGGTTTTCTCTGATGTTATTTTCTTGAAGTTTTATAGTTCCTCATTTTACATTTAGGCCTATGATCAATTGTGAGTACATTTTTGTGAAAGATGTAAGATGTATGTTTAGATTTGGGGAGGGGTGTTGCACTTGAATTTCCAATTGTTCCAGCAACTTTATTGAAGAATTATCTTTGCTCCATTGTGTTGCTCCTTTGTCAAAGATTACTTGATTTGGGACCAGCAGTTAGCGTAATGGCTGTGTCGCTGGACTCCCACGTAGTCGACCGTGGTTCGAGTCCCGGACCCGGCGGCTTAAACTCACGCCGGGCGCGTGTGCGTGCGTGCCCAAGATCCCGAGAGGAGAATGGAGGAGAAGGGATTGCGGCGTGGCCATCCCCCCTGGGGGGTGATTTCCTGCTTTCTATCTCTCTGTCTCTCTTGGTCTGTCTGGCGAGCGCACGCGCCCTATAGCAAAAACCTCTCCAAAAAAAAAAAAAAAAAAAAAAAAAGATTACTTGACTCTATTTATTTGAGTCTACGTCTAGGCTCTTTATCCTGTTCAATTGATCTATTTGTCTCTTATTTTTCCACTACCACACTATCTTGATTATTGTAGCTTTATAGTAAGTGTTGAAGTTGGAAAATGTCAATTTTGACTTTGTTGTTTCTTTTCTCACCTTTTTTTTTTTTTAGGTTTTTGCTATAAGATATGTGTGCTCTGCTGAGAGACAGAGAGATACTTTGTCTGAAAGAGAGAGACAGGGAGAGGAAAAGTGAGAAATCACTCCCTAAAGAGGATGACCACTCCATTACCCCTTCTTCTCCATTTTTCTCTTGGGATTTTGAGCACTCATACACACACATCCAGTGTAAGTTTCAAGCTGCCGGATCTGGGAGTTGAACCACAGTTGGCCATGTGGGATCTAGCTGCCTTATCCACTATGCCACCTGCTGCCCCCCCCCCCCCCCCAGACATTTTTTTTAAAGATTGAGGCTCACTATGACACTATCCTCCTACCTAACTGGGACCATTGGTACATACCACCACATCCAGCTTTTAGGGTGAGCTTAGATCAAATCCAGTTTTGTTCTTCTTTAAATAACTGTCTTGGCTGTTGAGTCATTTGCCTCCCCATGTAAACTTTGGAATCAGTTTGTGGATAGTCACAAAATAACTTGCTAAGATTTTGATATACCCAGTTTACTCACTTACGAAAAGATACCTTAGTTGCTTCCAGTTGATGATAATCGTGAATCAGGTTGCTACAGAAAATTGTATGCAGGTTTTTGTGGAAACATAAGCTTTCAACATTTTTGGGTAGACACCAAGGAGTGCAACTTTGTATCACATGGGAAGACTAAGTTTGGCTTTGTAAGAAACTTAGAGGGGGAGACAGGTGACATGGTGGTTAAGGCACTGGACTCTCACATGGTCAGTCGGGTTTGAGTCCTGGAAAGGTGGCTTGCTTTCTCACCCTCTTTCTCTCTCTTTCTCTGGTTAAATTAAAGTAATAATAATAATTAATAAAATAAAATTTAAAAATTATTTTAAAAGAAACTACTAAAGTGTTATGATCTTTGCATTTATTCAGATTTTTAGTTATAATACTATTAATGTGGTTAATCCTCAAAATAAATCTGTTTGTTAGGACTTCATAGTCTTGCTTTCTGGCTAATGTCAGCAAATTTCATTGCTGAAAGGCAACTTAAAGATCTTTAGGCTTCTAAGCTTTCCATATACAAGATCATCCTCACCAAGTGGCATTGTAGTTAAGTTGCTGGACACCCACATGGTTGATCATGGTTTGAGTCTCAGACCTGGCAGTTTGAGGATCATGTTGGGCATGTGTTCATCCATGCCCAAAATCCCAAAAGAAAAATGGAGGAGAAGGGATTGTGATGTGGCCATCACCCTGGGGGTGATTTCTCACTTTCCCCTCTCTCTGTGTCTCTCTCTGAGTGCACGTGCCCTGTGGGGGAAGAAAAAAAAAGCCCACATGTTACGAGCCAGAGATCCTGGGTTCTAATCTTAGCTCTGCTGTGTGACCTTGGCCAAGTCACTTATCGTCTCTGTAACTCACTTCCCTCATCTGTAAAATCTCAATAAATATGTATCAAATGAAGAATAATAGTAGTGCTTAACTTGTTAGGATCATAAATGACTAAACCTTTTCTAAAATGACTAGAACATTGCCTGACACATAGTAAGTGGTTGTTGACGTGGTTGTCAACGTAAAATGAGAAGAAGTACAGTGACCGTTACAGGCTGGATTCCATTGCTGGGCCACTTGCGGCATTTAAGTAGAACCTTGACTGCTTCACCACTGAGACTCCTGGACCATGACACCCACCAAAGTCTGTCTCAAAGCAGCTCAGAGGCAGTTTCTTTTTGACAGAAACAGCTCTTCATAGGACAATGGCTTGCAGAGGAGGGGCTGTGACTACCAAGTTGTGTCACCAAGTGAGTGGCCAAAATACCCAAATCTGCCCATGCAAATGGATGTGGGTCTCTCCTGGCTGCCCCTTCAGGAGCTCCCTAGACTTTATTTGAACTTCTTTTTGAAAAGATCTTTCCAGCTAGTGGCTTATTGTTTTAAATCAGGGTGGAGGTAGGAAAGGAGGGCTTGTGTCCCCAGTTCCATGCACTGAGGGACCCAGCCTCCAGCAGTAAGTGGGGAGAATGATGCGGCCTGGGTCTCTTTCTGTAATTCAAGTTGCCGCCCTTTTTAGATGTCATATTGGAATTTGGGCAACAACTAAGCCTTATTTTGAAATATATTCTGTTTGTGAGGTTAAAGGATTATCTGGTAGGTATGTATATTAGCAAATTCTGTGGGGTTTGTCTTTAAAAACATGCTATCTCCACCCTCTTCTAACCCTTTCCACCAAGACAGGCTAGATCAAGCAACCACCACCTTCAGCCTGAATTCCTGCAAGAGCCCCTACCTATCTTCCAGTTTCTCCCCTCAGCAGCCAGGCTTTTTTTTTTTTTTTTTTTTTTTCCTTCATGGTGTTATTTAGTAAGTCCCCAACATATATTTATTTTTTCTTTTCAACCACCTGTTCTGCAGCTTTCCTGGCCCTTTTTGTCCAGATACCAAAGACGTTGGCACAGGCCATGTGAGGACTGGTGAGGGCCTTCAAGTTATTGTCCTCCTAGGTGATGAGTCTGCTTTCGCCTTTTTGTAGATATTCCGTATGGGCATCACTGGATCTGTCAGCTGGGTGGCCAACTTGAGTTCTTAAGCAGAGCTATCTCCCTCCTTGGGGGCCGCGGTCTTCCTGGGGGAAGAAGCTGAGCTTGGGGTGGTGCTCCTTCAGCTGCACGTTGACCTGCAGGGACTCCATGTACTTGTTCCACCGCCATGTGTCCATGGAGATGCCACCTTCTTGTGGATGCCGGCTACCCACAGCTCCCCCAGGCTAAAGCCTCGCTGGCTCCCACTCGGGCATGGTACTGCACCCTGAGGCACCTCACGATGGCAGGATTGGCCAGATGCTGGGCACGGCCCCATGCAGTGTGCTTTCGCTTGCTGGGCCTTGTGTCTATGGATCTTCTGTGCTAGCTAGTTGGACCAGGTGGCCATGTGCCACTGCCAGTCCTTGTGGAAGTGTGGCTTCAAGATCATGCTATTCCGACTGGGCACTATGGCTGCCTATGGCCCAGAGTCTTTAAACATAGGCCAAAGCATGGGACTAACCTGCTCAAAACCCTCCTTTATTCACTTAGAATAAAGCCCAGACTTCTTGCTGTGCCCTACAGAGCTACCTTGAGTGCTTTCAGGGTGCCCTTTCAGCCCTGCCTTCCTTAGGCACCCTTTTCTCCACACCAGCCTGCTTGCTACAGGCCAAACATGCCTGAGCAAAGTGTGGCTCCAGGGCCTTTGCACATACTGGTCCATTTTCCAAAGCTCTCTTTCCCCTGCAAACTTGTCTAGCTCATCTCCTCACCTCATTCTAGTCTCTGCTCGGCTGTCAACTTCCAGGGGCCTTCTCAGACCAGGTCTTCTAAAACAGCACCCCCCACCCCCATTTTCTACCATTATCCACTGCACTAATGACTTGCTGATGTGACTACAGAGCTGGGTGTTTTCTGTATCCCCATCAGAAGATAAGCCTAGTGAAACACTGAGCATTGTTTTGTTCATCATGGGTCTCCACCAAAAAACAGAACAGTCTATAAATAAAGCCACTTTGAGATCAAAAGAGGTATGTCTGACCGAGTTCTAAGTCTGATGTTTCTTGTAAGCCTGAAACCATTTCCCAGAAAGCTGCAGAGACATTCTGAGCCAGGGGAATAGCCCGGGACCAGTGTTTGTCAGAGAATGAATATATTGACAACAAAGCTGAGTCCTCCTGCATTTGTTTAAAAATCTTCCTCATCATGGTTAGTTCATGTTCTCTCTTCCTTTGCTCCTGGGCACCAGACTAGCAAACCCAAATGTGGGGTCTTTGCACCAGCCTCATGAGAGTTCCCATGTATGTCAGATGGTTTAGAAACAAAACAGCCTTGTTCTTTGACAGTTGAGAGGTGAGATCTTGGACCAGAGGGTGGTATGGAAGTAAGGTAACTAGACCCCCATGGGAGGGCCTGCAGTTCACTTTCTAGGACTACCCTGTGCATGCCAGGTGCCCACATATGTGGACATGACCGTGGCTGGTTTAGGCTAGGAATGGATCGTGGTGGGAAGACTCTGTTGGCGGCACCTGTTTTTCTCTTCTTTCTGTCTCTCTATCTCTCCCTCTTTCTCATGGAAGAAATGAAAATGAAAAACAAAGTAAGATGGGATCTCTGTCTTTTCTCTTGAGTCCCTGGTGGCTTATGCCTTCTTCACATGACTCCTACCTGATTTTCTTGTGGGAGATACTGAGACTGCCATGTTGACAAGTTCACCCGTGGGTGCCCTGGACTGCAGCTACGGCCGGGCTCTCTGCCAGAGGCCGGCATCAGCCCTCAGCTGTGTGGGTGGCCATCTTGGACATCGAGGCCCTTTCTAAAGAGTGTGGCCCACTTACCATGGTGGAGACCATGGGGCAGAGAGACCTCAAATGAGATCGCCCCAGCCAAGCCCTTCCCAAATTCTTGACCAAAAAATCATGAGCAATATAAAATGACTATTGTTTTACAACCCTGTTTTACGGTAACTTGTACTCAGCAGTAATGACGAGAACCCCACCCTGATTGTTCCTCCTACGTTCTAGGGAATATGGAGCTAAATGCTTTTAACACGCTGGGCATCAGTTTTCTCATGTGTAGGGAAGGAGAGATGTTATGCATATATCATAAAGCTGTTGCTGTTGTGATATATATATATATACACACACACACACACACACACACAAATTTTGCTTAGAACAACAGAAGTCAAGTTTTGTTTACAAACTAGCATGATTCCCAGCATAAACTGTATTTTCTCAAATCTAAGGTGCCATGGTACAATCCTCATTAAGTTATGTGCATCAAAAAAGAAGCCAGTGCTTCCAGTTACACTAGCGTGAGCCCCTGGTGGAAGGACGGTACCTATTTTGGAGATGCTGTTGTTCGGAAAGATTTATATCTTAGAATCTTTTATTTGAGGACTAACACAAACACCTAGTCAAGCCTCAAAATAAGACCCTGAGATTTGAGTTTGTGAGAAAGAAGAGAAGACCTTAAATCAAATGTGCTTGTATTAAAGTCTCCAGTCTTTCCTCTCATTTTATACAACACAACTTAAAGATTAGTAGAGACGCCCTTGGGGTCCAGGCAGAAAGGGCCTTCCTTGGGCAGCTGTCACATGGTTAGAATTCAAATGACGTTGTGTCACAGTTAGTTAGCAGAAGTGTATTTTGCAAGAGAGATGAAGTCAGATCTCTAAACTGACTGTGAGTTGATGAGCTTTTTTTAGTTGGAACTTCTCTCTAGTAATAGTAATAGACCAAGTCCATTTATTTACCCTTGGTTCTTAACACTTTTATTTTTAGGACATGAACTTGTAGTTCATTGAGAGGTGCCAGCCAGTGGGCAGAAAGGGTATGGATGATGAGCAGGACAACAGAGGAGACCCAGACCACATCTAGTAGAGCAGAAACATAAAGACACTTCAGGGTCTTTTTCTTTTTTTTAAATTTTTTAGAGGGTGTATGTATACTTGTGGGGGAAAAGCACCTCCAATGATGTGTGGTTACACCACAGTCCCTTCTCCTCCATTTCTCCCTCTTGTCAGCATTTTAAGCATGTATAGACATGCACTCAGCATGTTTTTCAAGCCACTGGAGCTGGGATTTGAACTAATGTCAGCCACATGGGGTTCACTTCCCTTAACCACTAGCCTAAAGGGCCAGCTGAGAATCCTTGCAATCTTGATGCTGAGCCTCTACACACAGTGCCCCAGTTAGTCAATGCAGCTCACCAAAGCATTGCAATGCTGACCCTCATGTGAAAGATAACCCCCTTCAGAACCAGAAGATTAAGTCTCTTCCTGAAGTTGTGTAGCTTGTTACTTATGTCACCTTCGTCCATCAGGTACCTCAGCCCATGCTCTCTCTCACAGCAGGATGCTAATGAGAATGTTTGCAGGGACCTGGACACAGGCTTATATGAGACTCTGGAAAGCCAGCACTTTTGTCACAACAGTTGTCAGCCTTACCTAAACAGGTAGATAGGTAATCATTTGAATACATATTTGTCTTTGTCAGTATAGGTCTTCTACCAGTAAGGCCCTTCATACCTCCTCCTCTTTCTGGTGAAAACCAAAGCATCCTTCAAGACATGACTCAAATGGAACACACTAACTTCTTGTTCCTACAGAGTGGTTCCTGACTACCCTTGGCTCCTGGAAGCATCTTGGCTGGCCCTCCCAGTATCGGTTGTCGTGTTTCTGTTGGTCACCCCTATTAGACTGGATGTTTCTTGGGGCTCTGGTGTCAGACTCATTGGCTTGGGGCATTTCCCACTGCTTTACTACATTGCTGCTGTCCTGGAAACCTTCTGAGGTGGCCAGAGAAGAAGCTGGCAGTACTGATGGCCTGCTGGCTCTTTTTCTCAAGATGGACAGTGAAATTCTCCAAACAAAACGATTCAGTTGTGCTTGCCAGAGAATACTCTGAGTAAGCAGAACAAGGTTCATGACCAAATCAAGCCTCCCATGGCTGAACAGTGCCTCAGGAAGGTTGGGGGTTCTGAGTGGAGGGTGATATGTCAGAGGCCATCCTGCCTAACTATTGGGCCTGGTAAACTCATTTCCCAGTGCACAGTGGACATGGGGCAGTGAGTGACATCTCAAGACTTCTGCCTTGTCTGTGTCCAGTCCCACTAGCAGCCACAAAGGCGCCATCACTGATGGAGAGATCAATGAACAGTATCAAAGGCCTGCTTCATGCCAGCCACTGAGCAATGTCCCTCATTTCCAAATATTTGGGGATTTTCTTTATGTCTCCTATTGTTAACTTCTTACTTGTTTGCACTGTCCTCATAGCAGAGCAGATGGTGTGTGCGATTTCAGTCCTTCGAGTATTACCAAAACTTACATCATGGCTCAGCGTGCGCTCACGCTATCAGGGCAATGGTGGCATGTGTACTGGTCTTCAATACTTTGAAAGTGGAGTAGTCCATAAAGATCAGTCGTAAAAGGCCCAGTCCCCAGCCTGGCACAGAGTCACTATTCAAGGAAAGCTTGTTCTTTCATTTATTGCTGTGTTATCCAAATAAACCCGCAAGCAAGAGGCAGTTTTGCTAGTTATGTAGACCAGCAGTTTCTGAAAAGAACGTAATCTTCACTTTGTAGCCAGAAGAGGAGAGAGGGAGAAAGTCCATGTGGGTGAGAAGGCACAGCCAGGCCCTGACCCCAGGAGGCAGGCCCTGTGCCAACATGTCCTCCATGTGGCTCAAATAAGAAGAAAAGGCCAAGAACTCTAAACAGATGCTGAGGCCAAGAAAAAATGCCTAGGGATTTGCTCCAGGGAGGGAAGTTTACCCGTGAAGTGAGGAGAGAAGCTGTGTGCAATGGAACTCAGACGTTTATCAGGGACTTAGTGTCTTAGTCTGTTTGAGCTTCTGTACCAGGATCCACAGACCGGTGGCTTGTCAGCAACAGTCATTCCTTGCTCACAGTTCTGGTAACTGGGAAGCCCAAGATCAAGGCAGATTCAGTGTCTGGCAAGGGCCATCTTTTTGGTTCACAGACGTCTATCTTCTTGCTGTTTCTTCACATGGTTTAAGAGACAGGTATCTCTCATGGGCCTCCTTATAGGGCATGCATCTCACTTATGAGAGCCCCACCTTCACAACTTCATCCCTTCCGTGAGACCCCACTTCTAATAACATCACATTGCAGGTAAAAATTTCACTATAAAAATTTTGGGGAGACACAAACATCCAATCCATGACACCTGCTCTTTGTTCCAGTTCTAGACACTAACATGAAAGATTCAATCTTGCCCCGTCCTCCCACACATGTGACCAAAAGGCAGTACAGATCATTAAACGCACTTATGCATTGCAGGGTTGGAGGTCATAACAGGCAGGGTACACATGAATTAGAGGAGAATCGCTTTTGGTTTTTCCTCTCTTTCTCTGTTACACCCATCTGCAGAGAAACCAGGAAGATTTCTGCAGAGGCTGAAAGGGGAAGTCCACATGATCCTATCTGTAAATTCATTAGGAACCATCCCAAAATGATGTCACAAATGGCAAGGCACATCCGATTTTTTTGAGGTCTAACACATAAGGGCTGAAAAGCTTTGAAACTTTTTTTGGGCCTTTCTGACAAACTGAGGAAGCTATAGATGCCTTTTCATAATCATGCTTTTAAAATGACCAGCCTGTGGCATGGTGGTTAGGGCAGCTGGATCTCACGTGGTCAACTGCATGGTTCAAGTCCTGGACTTGGTGACTTGAGAAACACACGAGGTATGTGTGTGCATGTTCCCAAGATCCCCAAAAGAAGGCAAGATGGAGAAAGGGTTGTAGCATGACTGTGTCCTGTAGAGGTGCTTTCTCACTTTTCCTTTCTCTCTCTCTCTCTCTCCAGTAGCACACATGCCCTCTTGCAGTATTTCATAAAATACTCAGAATCTCAACAGAAACAAATTATGTTGAAAGGCAATTCTATTTATGTCCTCAGCCACCCATTCCCTCAGTCTCAAGCCATAGGAGAGGGGAGCTTGGAAGGTTTTGGAGTAATGGAAAGATATTTTGTGGACAAGAAAAAAAATTATTTTCCTGAGGTTGTAATTGTGTATTTACGGAATTCGTTACCTCCAAGGAGGACCTGACTGGAGATCTGGGTGACACTGTGGAAGTCTATCTCTGCCTACCTTCGGTAGATTTGTCGTTTCTGTTTTTGTTTCAAATTTTTTCTTTTTTTCTCCCCAGACTTTGTACCTAAACTTCCAGAAAATAGACACATCAACTTGGATGTATTGTCTACCTTTTTAATTCTCCCTATTCCTTGGCTGAAATATAATAAATTGCCAATTGAAGGAAAATTGTTAAATGTTACATGTTAAAGGGTGACTTTTCTGGGCAGGATTGAGAAAAGTCTGGGGCTGGATCATGAGTGAATGTGTTTCTTACAACACCTTTGGGATTAATCATTAGGCTCTGGAACTCTAGTTGGGAATTCACCAACAGAGAGTACAGGCCAGGAGGATGAGGAGTTGAGAAGCCAGATGTTCAGGAAGGACCCATGTCCTTCCTGGGAGGCGATGGTCTCTGGGACTCAATGAGATCAAACACCAGTTATGGAGAACTTCTGGCAGTTATTTGGCTATATCCCCATGCTCATCACCACCCTAACACCTGGTGAGGGGCGGAGGGGTGGTTCCCATTTTACCAATGAAACAGGGGATTATGAAGGAGACTACTCCGGGGTCACCCAGAGAGATGTGGTGCAGCTGGGATCTAATTCCACGTCATCTGGGCTTCCAGATCTTTGTGTTTTTTTGTTGCCACTGGCCCAGCTGCCTCCTTGTGGCATGGCGGTCATGGGCACAGCTGTGCTGTCCTTTTGCCTAGGTTCTAGTTCCAGCCCTTCTATGAAGCAGCTCAGTGACCTGGGAAAGTTCCTGATCTTTGGGTTCCTTACCCATAAAATGGGGATAATGTCACCTTCCCTGTAGATTGTCTTGATGATGGCCAATGCATGGCACACAAAGCTCTGAGCACACGTGCCTGACACCTAAGTGCCTGGTAAATGTGAGTTACTGTGACTATTATTAGCTCAGCAGGACAGGAGGAGTCTCAGGGGTCCCTGGGGTACGATCACGCCTCTGTTTACTCCTTGAGCTGTCCCTGTCTGGCAGGCTTTCCTGAGTTTGTTTTTCTGGTACGAAGGTTGCCCTGGTGTTCTGGAGTGACCCGACAGGGCTGAACAGTTGTTATACAACCCGGTAACTGGGCCACGTCCAGCCATGGCCTGGGCTCCTGCTGAGCCCGAGCCACTGTGGTCCGGAGAAGCACCACTCACCACTCTTTAGTCTGCCTACGGCTCTGGAAAAGTGTGACCTTTATTTAGAATGGCTTCCTGTCCCCGTCACACAGCAGGCTCATCTCCCACTCCTCCTCCAACACACATTTTTTTTTATTGCTCCAGTGTCCCCAAGACAGTTGTTTTTCCTTTCTCTCTTCCTCTTTCCTGGTACCTGTTCTCCAGGGCTGCTTCTCAGACACTAGAGAGGCAGACTAAACGATGTGAAGGTGTTTAGGAAAAGGACCTGTCATATGCACCAGCCTGGGTTTAACTCTCACTGTGTCTTCAATATGGTACAGAAGTAGTGCTCCACACTTGAAATTCCGTATCAATATAGCATATCATACTGCATATATAAGATATGATCACTTTTCATCTCGTCAGGACGACTAAGTGTGACAACCTCCAGAAAGAGCTTAGCATGTTGCCTGGCCCCTCATAAGACTCAGGGAGTTTTCAGTTGAGGCTTTGTGGCCTCTATTCTCAGTTTCCTCATTATCAAGTTGGGCTGCAGATAGCTGCCCTAAGGTTGTGAGGCTCAGAATAGGAGAGGAGTCCAAGAATGCTGGGCTCCCACAAGGTCAAGGATTGGACCAGCGTTCTCCCCTCCTTTCAGCTGCATCACGGGCTCGCAGCCAGTGGCAACACCTGCCCCACATCTGCCAGTTAGGGTTGGGGTAAGGCTCGACCAACCCTCCCAGCACAGGGGCTGCAAACTCTCAGGTCCAGAAATTCCAGCTGGCAGTCAGCCCCATACATGTCCGATTTTCTTTCTCCACCTGTTTTCCTTTTTCTAGAAGGAGAGTTTTGCTATAGGTCATGTGTGCTTGCTGGAGAGAGAGCAAGAGAGACAGAAAGCAAGAAATCATCCTACCCCAGGGGGATGGCAATGCTGCAATCCCTTCTCCTCCATACTCTTCTCAGGATTTTGGGTGTGCATACACATGCCCCTGGCATGAGTTTTAAGCTACCAGGTCCAGGACTTGAACTGTGATTGGCTACATGAAAGTCCAGTGACATAACCATTATGCCATCTACTGGTCCCTCCACCCAGTTTTTTAGATCCCCTCCTGGCACCTTCTGAAGTTCTCCCATCCTGTGCTACCAACACACTAGCTTTTGCTTAATTGTCACATCAGAGCAGATGGCCCCCAGAGGTCCCCAGATTCCTGAACCTTGTCCCCTTCTTCTGGGCGGGAGCCTCAAGCCTTCCTCTGACTAGCCCAACGCCCCTCCCCAACATCTGTAGTAACTTTTATACAGCCGACAAATCTCTATGCTCTGCTGACCTTCTATCCCTCTCTGAGACTTTATTCTTTCTCTTCTTTCTTGCTACTGGGGTGTCTCCATCGCTGATGGCTGAAATGCTGCTTTCCTGACTCTTCATCTAGCCCAAACGCCCCTCTATTGAGCTTTTCCCATTAGCTCCATCTAGAGGAATATACAATATACATTACACACACACACACACACACACACACACACACACACACATATTAACTTTAAGAATCTGTCTTTTTTAACCTTTTCAATTTTTGCATTCCAGTTATTTGCTGTCACATTTCCTAAGGAACGGATGCCTAAGCAGCTTAGAAAACGCAAAGAGCACATGTTTCTCTCCACACCTCAGTCCTCTCGTCTATGAAATGAGGATAAGGGGTGTAAATATCCTACCTTTGCAAAGCTGTTATAAAGCTTAGAAGAGGCACTTTGCATGGACATCTCCCACCTTCGGGCTCTGCACATCTTAAAAGTTCAACGAATGAATGATTAGAGAATTGAATAAATGAAGGCCTTTACTTCTCTATTTGAAATTGTTGAAAATGGCTACACTTTTGCTACCCTCCACTTTGCCCCTAGTAATTCCACCTCAGTAGCTTGGTAACACACAGACCAGGCTCTGGTTAGGCTCTCAGATCAGCCATGTGACATCTTCCAAGACAGGTCAACAAGCCGACCTGGGCCAAACCTAGCCTGCTGCTTGTTTTTATACAGCCTGCAAAATAAGAATGGTTGTTATAGTTTTAAGAATCTTTTAATTTTATTTAGTTGTTATTATTAATTTTTTAATTAGACCAGAGAAAGAGAGAGGACAAAAGTGAGAAAGCAAATTGCCATGTCCATTGCTAGAACCATGTTGGCCATGTGGGAATGCAGCTCTTTAATCACCATGCCACCTGCCGGCCCCAGTTATTATATTTTTAAATGGTAACAACCAGGGCGATTTTATATCTTAAAATTGTCAATGTAAATGAAATGCAAATGTAAACGTTTACACTTTCTATCTTTAAATGAAAAAAAAATTGTAGGGAGTACAAAATCTCATTGCATGTGAAAGTCATAGGAAATTAAACTTCAGTGACTGTAAATAAAGTTTTGTTGACCCACAGCCACCCTGGTCCCCTTATGTATTATCTATACAAGCTGTAGATGGTGCATACAGAGTCTTCACAGCTCAATGGCAGGGTGAATGGTTGCACCAGAGATGGCATGGGCTGCAGAAAACGAAATATTTACTGCCTGGCCCTTACTAAATAAATTGCTGATCTCTGATCTAAGAAATAGGAATAAGAATGTGTACCTACCCTGTTGTGTTTGACAAGATGCTTGTGAAGTGGCTAGCCTTGAGTGGACACTCAAGAAGTGTGTTCTTCCACAATCTTTCCTTCCCTATCTCAACTTGCTTTCATGGAGAACTCTTTTATTTCAGGGTCCAAGCCACATAAAACCATTGGGGAAAAAAAAAAAAAAAAAAAAAAAAAAAAAAAAAAAAAAAAGAATGTCCTGCACAGACTAGGCTTTCCCAGGCTGGTGGGACAGGCTGGGGGTGGAGCTGGAATTGCTTATGTCCTGGGGATGTCTAAATCCCAGGCATAGACAGGGAAGCTGAGAACCCTAGAGGGCAGCTTCTGGAGGATTTGTCAGGAGCTGGAGTGCTTCCACTGCTTCTTTTCTTGCTTTGGGCAGTGACACGTGGGCCAGGGTTACATCAGCCGTGCCTGTGGTGGCATTTAACTTGGCTTAGTGGGAAGCAGCTTCTGGAGTGGAATCGAGGGTCTTGGTCTGCTTTGAGAGCTGATTGGATCATGTAGAGAAGAGAGATTTGGGATCTGATCTGGAATCCCAGCTCTGCCTCTCACAAACTCTGGGTCGTTTCTTTACTGTGCCTCTGTTCTTCATCTGAAAAGTGCAGGTGATGTCTTCTCCTGGGGACAAGTGTTGGCAGATCCCTACCATGTGAGCTCAGGGAGGGCAGGGTTGTTTTCTTCCTGCACTGAAGCCCTGTGCTTAGAACAGTGCCTGACCCATGAGAAGCACTCAGCAAACCTGCTTTGGAAAAGGGATTACAATGTGTAAAGTTCCTGGCTCAAAATAGATTCTCATTATATAGTCACATTGCTGTGTCTGTCCTAAACAAGAATCAGCAACAACAGCCAACCGCCTGTTTTTGTAAATAAAGTTTTATTGGGCTACATCTATGCCTACTCCTTTACAGACTATCTGTGGCAGCTTTTAGTGCTGGAACTGAATAGCTGTGGGAGGCATATGACCTGCAAAGCCTAAAATGGATGTGATCTGGCTCTTTGCAGCAAAATTGTGTGGCTCTTGTCCTGAACGTCAAGGTGGCCGTATCTGAAGGTGATTGTGGGTTTCATCTGCCCAGTTGCAGGTGTCGTGGGCAGTTATGCGTCAAAGCAAGTGGTGAGCTTGGGGTACGTATTCTTGGTGCCTTTTCTAAAATATGCGGATTTTTTCTTTTCTTTTCTTTTTTTTTCTGTTCTAATTCCACCATGCTATTTGGACATGATCAGAACTGACTTCTTGGTGCCCTCTGGCTCTCGTCTGTAAGGTGGTGTTATTTTCGTTTCTATGGAAAAGGAAACTGAACCCACCTGTTAATGGCTGCCATGTTCACTAGGGATGACCACGTGTCCTGCAATAAGTTCACTCAACAAACCACTCAGTCAAGATAATAATGGCTGATGGTGAGGTGATGTTAAAATACTACACGGCTAGCCTGACCAACATAGGAAGAGTCCAGGTTCATCAGGTTCGTGTCCAAAGACAACCCTGAGTATACACAGATGCTTTAGTGCCCGTGATCTGGGTCAGCTGAAGCTAGAGGTGGATCATGGTATCAGGACCCTGTGAGGATTCTCTCTCTTTCTCTCTCTCTCTCTCTCTCTCTCTCTCTCTCTCTCTCTCTGTATATACACACACACACACACATATATATATATATATATATATATATATATATATATCATATATATCATATATATCATATCTTGGCCTCCACTCTCTCATTCCCTGAAAGCATCCTTCCTTGGAAGACCTGGGAGAAGCTCACAATTCTGTAGCTCCTGGGCACATGAACAACAGACTCCCAGATGCCTAAGCCCTGACCAGAGGACCAATCTGGGAACCAGTAAAGGCTCACGAGTTTACCGTGGTTAGTGCACCCAAGAGCCCAGCATGGGGCTGGCAATGATTGAACCTGCAGCTGAGATTTCCTGGTGTGGCGTCTGGTCCTGTCTGTCTCGTTCATGGTGATGAACACTGTGTGGAATATACTAGCACTTTGTAAATGTTGGGAGGATGCTTGGGAAGGACACAATGCCCACTGTCCTCAGAGACTCCAACCTCACATAATGACTCTCTCACTCCTGCTGTGCACGTCACTGCATGGGCGGCGCTTGATTCTCATGCTTTCATGTCCCTAAGATATACAGAATTGTGAGCTTCTCCCAAGTCTTCCAAGTAAGGATGCTTTCAGGGTCATATGGTAATGAAGGGAGTGGAGGCCAACTGGACTTCAAGGTCAAGGCTGGGCACGTTACATTTCTGTCTCTGAGGCCTGAAGACACAGAGCACCAGAAAGGGGGCTGGGCTGCCTCGCAGGGTCCTGTACAGGAAAGGTGCTCCTGCCTGCCCTCCTGAAAAGACCGCCTCAATCCACCACTACCCTTCTTCTGGAAGTCTCCCCTGACATTGGCATGCTCTTCCTGTGGGAATCACTATTGACCTTGCAGCTTACTAAGGAATTCCATGATGCGAGAACATAATTTTAATTACTCTTTTTTTTGTCTTAAAAGTGATCATTATAAGCAGATGAAATAAAGAATAACCAAATTAATATTAATAATCACCTCAATTGAATATAACCAGCTCACATTTTTTGTTTGTTTTGTTTTTTTAATTGCCAGAGGTACATGTGTTTATCAGAGAGACACAGAAAGTTGGCAAGTAAGGGAAAGAAAGCAATTCCCGTGGCCCACCCCCTCCATGGGCTATGATCACACCATAATTCTCTTTCCTTCATATTTCCATTCCATCAGGATTTTGGTCATACACATATAGGCACTGGATATATTTTCAAGCTACCAGGACCAGGGATTTGAACCATGGTGAATCATGTGGGATCCAGCTCCCAATACATAGTAACTAACCACAGTTCATCAGGGGCAGCCCAAACCAGCCCGTGTTTTGATGTACAGTCTTCCAGCACATTATGTGTGTGTGTATGAGATTATATTTTATATACTGTTCTCTAACTAGCTCTTCTAGTTAAACTGTGTCATAAGCATCCTTCTTTATGTTCTGTAACAACCTTTGTTAATGGCTTCTTCTTGCTTTTCATGTTTGCTGTTGTGTTATGAGTATGTTAGTTTATATTATAAGCTCCTTCAGCATCCATGTTCCCTGACATTGTGCCAGCCCCAGTGGGTTTGTTCATTGATGATGATGTGGGAAGTAGAAAGTGAGTGAGATCGGGGGCCGACAAGCCTGGGTTTAAATGCTGATTCTGCTAATTTTTAGTTTCCTTCTTTCCTTCCTTTTTCCCTTCCTTCTTCCCTTTTTCTTCCTCCCTCCCCTCCTCGCCTCCCCCCCCCCCATTTTTAGCAAATGTCTTGGTTCAGCTGCAGACACTCAGGCAGTAGGGTACCTCTGCACAGTGCAGGAGCGATAAGGGAGGGTCCCAGATTTGGATCCCAGGTCTACCTGAACATGTTGGGTGTATATGTGATCCTGGCTAGATGGAAGATTGGAGGTGGGGTGGATCATGGCACGGTGAGACCCTGGGGGTACTCCTTTCTCTCATGGAAGAAAGGAAGAAAAGGAGAGAAGAAAGAAAAGAGAAAGGGAGAGAGAGAAATAGAGAGAAGGAAACTTTAAAAATTGTTAAATATTTTTTATGTTTATGAAACATGCATTATTTAATATCACATGAGCTCTCCCTCTAAGTAAACTCCTGGCTTGGTTCTGGGGATGGAGCAATGCACAAGGAAGGCCAGGTCTCTGTCCTCTTGGCAGGTGTATCCAGCAGAGGACGCAGACTCAGATCAAGTCAGCAGGGGAAACAGACACACAACAACTTGTGTTTACAACAAAAATGAGCACAGATGAGAAAGTGAATTAAAGTGTGCACATCTGAGCTGGGATCCAGCAAAGCCTTCTCTGGGGAGATAACAGGAGCCAAGACCTGAAGGACTACCTGCAGAGAGAACAGGGAGGATGGGCTTACCAAGACCCTGAGATGGGAAGCCCTTTGGCTTCGATAAGAAGCTGAAAAGGGCATCTACGGGCACAGATTATGAGGAGGGAAGAAGAGCTGCGGGGAGGTTGGGGATTTAATAGCAGCTCAGAGATACTGGGTTTCTGGGGTCTGGTAGACAGACTCGGTTTACTCTAAGAGCAGTGGACAGTCAACTCCCATAGGAGGGATTTTATATGGGTCAAATACTCTGGGTGCAGTGTGGAGCTTGATCTGGAGGGGGATCAGTCTGGCTGAGTTCCAGAGCTGGTTGGGAGCCTAGGCCTGAATAGATTCAGTCTTGTTATTGAGGAGACAGAAGGTGAGGAAAGTGATTTGGTCAAGGTCCTCCAGCTTGAAAGTGGTGCAAAGAGAACTTGATATAATCTGCTTCCTGAGGCCCAATTTCTTTATGTCTCACCAACAGCCTATGCCCCTCCATGGGTTCACCTCAAAGGGTGTTGTGTTTAATCTCACCTTCTAGAAGTTGCTCTGTGGTATTTGTGAAGAGCCTTTGTCATCTGCCCTGAGAATGCCTTTACAGTGGTTCCAGGTGGTGCCCATTGCCTCATGGCCAAGCTGGAGAGGGACATGCCTTCCAGGCCCTCCACAGTGGATGCCTTGCAGAGCTGTCATGGCTGCCCTCCCCTATGGGCCTCCTGAGGCTACAGTAGTCACAGCCTCCAGATATGGTGAGAATACAGGCAGGTCTCTCTGGAGGGTGTCTGGGGCTGGAGAGGAATTCTCTGCACCTCCCTGGTGGTCTCTTCTGTCTCTTTGCACCAGGCTGGGAAAGTGGTTTTGATCCCAGGAGAAGTCCCACCATATCTAATCCCTGCACAAGAGAGCCTTGTCCTTAGGGCTCTTCCTCCTTCGGTATTCTTCCTCATGTGGCTCAGAGCCCCCTCGGGAAGACTGAAAAGCCTGTTCCTATTCCTCCATTTCTTCCTGCTTACTCTCAGCTCCTAACTAGGACTTCCGGGTGTGGTGCTTTCCATGTGCAGAGTGAATGCCTACTTTGCTGGTGAAGGCCAGTGGTCTTTAGCTAGCTCTCTGGAATACTGTGCTGAGGGCTTCTGGAAGAGGTTGGTTAGGCTTCTGTGCCTAAGACTGCTGGTTATAACACCCTGCTAGAAGTAGAACTGGGAAGAGTACCCTGGGAATAGAACCCCCAGTAAAACATTTAGTAATAGGACCCCTTGGATTTAGATGGGCACATGGCTACCAAGAATAAAGACTACATTTCCCAATTTCCCTTGAAGCTAGGTGTGGATATGTGACTAGCTTCTTTTTGATGGAATATATAAGAACAGGTGTCCTGAGGGAGTTCTTTGAGGAGTTTTTAAGTAGAAGGTTGGAGGAGGCACCCTTTCTCCTTCTTGCTTACTAGAATATAGATGTGATGGTTGATGTTAAGCAGCCATCTTGAACCATAAGGTGAATTCATGTTCTGAGAATATAAGCAATAAGAGTGAAAGACCCAAGAAATAATGGGGTCAATTGCTTGTCAATTCTGAACTTCTTCCCTCTAGACTTCATGGATATGAGAGAAAAACATACTCCCACCTTGGCAGCTAAACTTAATCTTTTACCATATAAGCTAGGTGTGCATAGGTGTGCCATGTCTGTGTGTATGAGTACCCTCTGTGATGGTCACACAAAGACACATTGCCTGATGACACATTTCTCAAGAACATGCCTCCATCATCAGGTGATGCATGACTCTGTGTGTGTGTGTGTGTGTGTGTGTGTGCATGTGTGCATGTGTGCGTGCAGAACCGAGGTTCCCTATTTTTGGTACAGGAGGCCCCTTTCTGGTTTCCCCTGCTGCCCGTCAGGATGCACTCAGTCAGGAACTGTGTGGTAAAAGTGTCCCCCTTAGCTCTGGTTTTCCAGGGCAGAGGGCTGTCGTGGTCAGAAACAGTTTCTGCTTTGCCTCTGGTGCTCCAAGTGGGTCACAGGTGTGGGTCTGTGAAAGTGGGGCATTCCTGACTGCCTGCCCAGATATGGGCCTCCTTGAGACAGACAACAGCGTGAACTGGTGTGTGTTTCTCAGAGAGTTAGACACTGGTAAATTCCCAGTCGCGTCTCCCCGTCTGTCTGCTGGGCTCATAAGGTCTGGCTACTGCCCACTTGCCACCTTGCCTCGGCCATTTCCCTTTTCCTTCTCTGTGCCCCGCACTCACTAGCTTCCTTAGGTCCCCAAAGCCTCCACCTCCTGCCCAGCTCGGTTTTGCCAGCTGCTGGCCCTTCCCGTGTTGCTTCCTATAGTGTACAGAACTGTGTCCTTGCAAAAGTGCAGGTCCTCACTCCAGAACCCATGAATAAGACCTTACCTGGAATCGGGGTCTTTGTAGACGTAATCAAGTTCAGATGAGGTCAGACTGGATTAGGGTAGTCTCTAAACCAACGACTGGTGTCTTTATAAGAAGGACATAGACACCCAGGGGAGAAGGCTAGGTGAGGATGGAGGCAGAGATGGAAGTGACACCCCACCAGGCTGAGGAACACCAAAGAGTGTCAGCAACCACCAGGTACAAGGGACAGGCTTGGAAGGGTCCTCCCATGGAACCTTCAGGAAGGGCCTCTGTTCTGCAGACACCTTGATTTCAGACTAATCCATGGCCATTGTTTTCAGCCCCCAGCTTGCTAGCATGGGAGAGTCTCTCCCCCTTGCCACGTCCACACTGCCCACTGCTGTGCTCAGTCTCTAGCAGAGTACTCAGCAGAAGCACAGGGACCGGGCAATGCATGTCAGTTGAATGAACGTATCTCAGTTCAAGGAGAACCTTCCGGGCTTACAGATTCATCTTTATTTGAATTTATGTGTCATAAGATCCCCAGTCAGAAGATGGCCTTGGGTGCTTCCCCTGGAAGGCCTCAATGTACCATTATTCAAATGGACTCACTCAGCCATTTAGTGCTCGGTTGTAGATTTCACAAGAGACATGAAACTCTTTGAGGACTTTCCAAGCTGGGGTCTTGTTCTTACTGTTCAGCAGGAACGTGTTTTTCTGCTAAGAAGGTGAACCAGAAATGAGTTTTACTAAGTAGTTAGCAAGACCTTAAATAGAAAAGAAACTCCAAAAAATGTACGCTCTCTCACGCTTAAGCCTCCTCCTCAGCTTCCCCTTCCTCGCTCTCGCCAGAACCTCCCAGTCTTATTTCCTGGGTCAAGATCAATGGCCCTATTTCAGGCCTCCCCAAGTCTTATTGTATTTTCCCTCCTTGGGTTTTAGGTGGAGATGTCTGGTAAGTGCTTCTAGAATCAGTATCTCCTTTGAGGCTCGCCTTTTACATGGGATGTGGGTTTGGCCTCTGATGGATTCAGAATGCCCTGTATTGAGTACCTACTGTGTGCCAGCTTTTACATTGGGCAGTTTTACACTCCAGCATCTGATTCCTTTGTGTTCACTATGAAGCAATCTCACTTCAGATTCATTTTACTGATGAGGAAACCGAAACTCAGGAAGGTTAAGATCACACAGACAGCAAGTGGTAGAGCCATTTTTAAATGCCCTCACTAGACATGGCAGGGCCGTAATGATAAAGATCTGGGCTGTGCCTGCGATTGCCGCGTGGTCATCCAGCAGCCTGTTCTGACCGTTGGACCTGGGACATTTGGCATGTGCTCAGCACACTCTGCAGACTTGACAAGTATGTGAAGGTCATCTTCTCCCAAGACTGTACTTTCTGACGCGTGGGTATTAGGGTAGCACTTCCGTCCTAAAGCCTCAGCTTTCCCAATCATGAAATTAAGACTTGGATGAAATCTTCATGCTGCCACTCTGCCCTGATAATCTAGGATGTTAGCATCCCGGGGCTAAAACGACGAATTCTGTACTCCTCAAACTCAGGTCTCTCCATTCTGCCTGGTGCCCTGGCTTACATAGAACTCCCAAGGCACCTGTGCAGGTCCCTTCTGTGAGAGGCCTCAGCTTCTCCATCCATCCTTCCTCATTCCCTTAGTCCACATTCTCTCCTTCCATGGACTCGGTTTTGCTGGAGAGCTTCAGGCAAGTTCCTTAACCTCTCTGAGCTTCCATAGCCTCCTCTCTAAACTGAGTATAAAAACCCCACCTGAGAGGCTCACTGTGAGGGTGAAATGAAACAATGACCGTGGGTCACTTTCCAGCTGCCTACACGGGCTGAGTGCTTGGTGCAGAGGGTGGACCCTAGAGCTAGGCAGCTGTGCTTGGATCTCGATGGTGCTGCTTACCCACTCACGAGTCTGCGGGTTTGGACAAGTCGCTTTACTTTGTTAAGCGTCAGCTGGTTCTCTTGTCAGGTGGGAACAGTGCCCACTTACCTCTAGGCTAGTTACAGGAGTGAAGTGAGCTCATCTTTGCAGAGCGCACACAGATGACAGCGCAGGGCGCAGAGCAAGTGCCCTGTGAGTTAGCAATTCTGAGGTCAGCTAATCCTCAGGCCAGCCTGGCGGAGGGGTGCTGTTGTTATTCCCATCTTACCTGCGGAAGATACCTTACTTGGCCCAAGGCAGAGGGCCAGGCCTTGAACCTGAGCAGGCCCTTAACTGTCAGTTATATTGACTGTCAGAAATAAGATGGCTTTGTGAAATTCCTGAGATTCTTGATCCTTTTGTTTTTGAATCTGTGTTTCTGTAGTGAAGGACTGGCTCCCAGACAGGCTTTCATGCCCTGGCCCTGCCCCCTCCCAGCCTGCTCTTGGTGGGGGCTGGGCACTGGCTGGGGAGGGTCAGGGTGTGTCCACACACCTGTGTCACAGGTGGGACTGAGAGTGCGTCCTTGAGGCACTGTACTCACCCTGAAAGTGTTCTAGTCCGAAAGAGCAAAGCATTAAATAGCAAATACAAAGTGCTCTGCAGGTCAACACAGAGCTCTCAGAATAAAGGAAAAAGGTCTTTTCCTTCTCTGGATGCTTGGCTTGTTGTTTAAGTACCAAGACCTGGGTCTATAACATCCCATGGGTAGGAATGAAATGATGAGTCTCTTTCCCTTAAAAACAAACAAACAAGCAAACAAAAACTTGGTTTAGGTTTAGCAATTCAGCACAATTTGTTCTGGTTTGTCCTGACCTTTTTTTTCTCTCCCCCTCTAAACAGGGTCTTACTGTCATGGTCCTCCTGCCTTGGTCCTCGAGGAAGTAGCTGGGACCACCGGTGTGCACCACCATGTCTGGAACTGTTCTGACTTTGGGTTCACACACAGAGACAGTCTTTTAACGAGGCCAGGAAAGTGGCACTTTTGTCACCCCTACTGAAATGTTTTCCTCAAAGCCTCTTCAGGCCTTCATTGTTTTTGCATCTGAAATGTAGACCCTTTGCAACAGGCAGCGCTGCGTGGTGGTGGATGCTAGGGAAATCTTACTTTGTTTCCTCCTTCTGTTGTTGTAATCCTCAGATGCAGTGTGTTCTCTGTGAAAGACCCTGCAGCAATTACTTCATGTAAATGCAGGATCTCTGGATGACTGGTAAGGCTGGAGCCCCGCCATGGAGGTTGGAAGGTGGACTACAGTGACTGGGCAGGGGGCCAGCCAGAGGCCCTGCTGGTCGGCCTCAGCAACTGGCCATGGCTGCCCTCAGGACCCCCAGGAGAACATGTGTGTCCATCATAGCCACACAGAGTGGAACCGCAGGGCCATGAGAGGGAAGACGACTCGTCTGCCCTGTCTCAAGTGTGAGAGATGAGGCTCCTGTGAGTGGAGCGAGCAATAACTTGAAGCTGACCCTGGGGGTCACGACATCGTGTCTAGAGAGAGGCCTCAACTGGCGTGGAATAGACTATGCGCCCTGCCGAGAGCATTGCCTGCTACAGTGCACACCACAGCACACTGTGAAGAAGGAATGTTCCAGAAAGAGTGTGGGATGCAGGTGGAGCCTGCTAAGGGAGTTCACTAAGGGAAGAGGTGGCCTGAGAGGGTAAGAGTGATGTGCCCAGCCTCTTTTCCTTACCCTTGGAGGCTGTCCCTACTGATGGATGTTTGGCTTGTCTTTATTTGGTAGTCATGATCAATATGGCTGTTAGGACCTTCCACACGCAAGATTTTTATGGTCATATGTCTTGGGGAAATACTTAGACGTTGAATTGTTAGGTTATACTCTAAATATATTTTCAGCTTTATAAAAACTGCCAGTGTTTTCCAAGAGGTTGTGTCATTTTTTAAAATTCTCACTAGAAGTGAATGAGAATTCCAGTTGTTCCACATCCCTGACAACACTTGGTATTGATAGTCTTTGGCCATTCTAGTGGGTGTAGGATGGTATCTCATTGTGGTTGTAATTTTCATTTCTCTGATGACCAAGGACGTTGAGTACCTTTTCATGTGCTTATTGTGTATATTTCCTTTTGTGAAGTGTCTGTTTGGTTTTTGTTTTTTTTCTCTCTACATTTGGGTTTATTATTACTACTATTGAGTCTCAAGAGTTATTCATGTATTCTAGATAAAATTCTTGATCAGACATAAATCTATCTGACCATCCCTATTAATCATCCAGAAAGCCTTTGAAGTAGAGGTCCTTATCCCCCACTTTATTTTCAAGAGGCCAAACTGAAGCACAGAGAGATTAAAGTAAAATGCCCAAAGTCACAAAACTCCTTAGTAGCAGACTGGAGATGTAGGCCAGAGCTTGAGTTCCAGAGAATTTCAACAATCTCTTTTCCACACACAAAAAAACCTTGTCCTTATGTGCGGTCTTCAAACAAATTCACGGAAAAGGTGTATTATGAAAATGTTATGCATAGATTTCAGGGTTTGGTTTTTTTCCTTTTTTTTTTTTGTACCAAATTAAACTTGTACTGCAATTCCTTTTCTTCCAACTTTGTGAAGTTCTTCACATCACATCTCCCTGGCAGCCTGGAGGTCCGTGGTCCTCAAGACAGCGCCTGGGCTGGGTTATTTCAGTCCAGCTTGTTCCCTCTGCCTCACGCATACCAGACCATCCTGGGAAGTAGTTGGCTCCCAGAACCCAGATGGGAGCTTGGTCTTCTCCAGAAGGTGCCACATGGCTTTGAGCTGCTCTGATGAAAGACAAACTGAGTATTTTTACAGAGCTCTGAGGATGCTGGCAGGATTGCCTCATGCCAGGAATAACTACGAGGGGCCCAGGCAAGCTCCCTGCCAGCCCCGCTCTGGGAGGCATTGCTAGAGGAAAGGAGCCAGGCAGTGGGAGGGAAGGCTGGGATATTTCCTCCACAGCTGTCTCCAGGAAGAGCGATTGGGTGCCCTAGGGACTCCTCCTCCTTTTCTCCTCTCTGAGCAGGGAACAGGGTCCCCTGAGTAGTCAGAGCAAAGGACTGGGACGTTTTGTGACAGCAGAAACAATAGCAACTCCAATTTTGAAAATGTTCGTCAGGATAGTGAGCCCTTTTAAAAAAATTGCTAGGGGTTGTGTGCATTCGCCAGAGAGAGATAGAAGAAGGAGAGGGAGAAAGTTTCCTCCAGGGTAGTGTGGTCACGTCACAATCCCTTCTCCTCCATTTCTCCATCCTGTTGCGATTTGGGGCATGTACGCACATGCTCCCAGATGTTTTTGAATGCTGGGTTCAGGATTCAAAGCATGTGGTCGACCATGTGGGATCCAGTTCTCTTCATCATTGGGCCATGGGGAAGGCCTAGAATAATGAGCCTTTTTGAGGACTTGCTATGTGCAGGGTTCTGTGCCTGCTCCTTTGTAGCCCTGTTAGATGCCAGCTCTGTGTAGGTTCTTTGCACTTCTTATCTTAGTCTTCCATTAGACAGGTACTATTAAAGTGTCCATTGGATGGCCAGCCCCTGTAGTTTAGTGGCAAGCCCTATACCTTGGGAGCTAGATCTCACATGGCTGACCATAGTTATAATCTTAGCCCTAGTGGCTTGAAAAGCACCGAGTATATGTGTGCATACCCAAAATCCTAGCAAGAATAGGAGATGGAGGAAAAGGGATTGCAGCATGACCATGCCCCACTGGAGGTTTTTCTCTCCCTCTCTCCCTGGTGGAGTACATTCACTCTTTGGCAATTAAAAAAAAAAAAAAAAAAAAAGCCCACAAGAGAAAACTGAGGTTCAGAGAAGTTGAGTAATTTACCTAAGGTCATATCATTTGTAAATGGTTCAGGTTTGAACAGTAGTTTAGGGAATTCGAAAGCCCAGCTGTTTAACTTACGCATTTCTGACTTTCTGTTCCAACACTGTGTCAGATCCCTGCTTAGTGGCATGCATTTCATAGGTGCCCCACTCAATGGAACATGATGCTTAGCAGAACCCATCCCTGCCTTTGGGCACTGTGGTAGGTCGAATGGCTGCCCTGAAAAAGAAATGTCCTTATCCCTGAAACTGTGAATGTGACCTCACCTGAAAAAAGGATTTTCCCAGCTGTAGTAAAGTTAAGAATTTTGAGATGATATCATCCTGGATTATCCAGATGATCCTAAATCCAATGACAAGTATTCTATAAGAGGAAGAAGAGAAGCAGAGAAGAGGAGAAGGCTATGTGAAAATGGAGACTGAAATTGAACTTATGCAGCCACAAGCCAAAGAATTCCTGGGGCCCCCCAGAAGCTGGAAGAGACAATTCTTCTTTAGAACTTTCAAGGCAGCTTGGCCTTGGCATGTTCTGCTCATTAGAAGTGAGTCCCTAAGTCCAGCCCACACACGACTGGAGGGGATTACACAAGGGCTGGATTACCGGGAGGCAGGGATCCCTAGGGACATTTTAGAGGCTGCCCACCACAGTGCTAGGAGGCAGGGATCCCACCTTCTATCTCCAGCTCCCCCAAGTTCCTAAGAATGAAAGAGAACTAACATTTTAACTTTTATTAAGAACTAATGTTTATTGCACATTGACTGTGTGTCAGCTGCTGTGCTAGATTCTCTCTCTTTTTCTCAATGCTTCTTTATTTGCTCTGAGAAAGAGAGAGAGACAGACAGACAGAAAGACAGGGACCCCTGACAGGGTCTTCGTGCTGTGATCCATCCCAGCCTCAGTCAGTCAGGGTCACATGCACAGGGAGACCGGGGGATGTGAACCTGGGAGTGTCCCTCGGCGTCATGGAGCATTACCTTATTGCTTTCCCACTGCAGCTGGTCTAGGTGCTTTACACGCATCATATCATAAAGTTTCACCAAACCCTCCCATGACCCAGCAAAGAGAGCTGTTCATGTCTCCATTAGACAGTGGAAAAAACTGAGGCTTAAAAAGATGAAGGTCACGGGGCCAGCAGGTAGTGTGGTAGTGAAGGGCGCTGGACTCCCACATGGCTGTCCACGGTTCGAGTCCTGGACCTGGCGGCTTGCCTTCTCACTTTCTCTCTCTTTCTCTTCGGCTCTGTCCCTCTCTTGTCAAATTAAAATAAATAAAATGAATAAAGTTAAATAAGATAATTCTTAAAAAAAAAAAAAAAAAAAAAAAAAAAAAAAAGAGATGAAGGTCACACTGTAGTCTGAGTAAGTGGTTCTCAAAACTTTTAGCTACATTGGGATCAACCAAAACCAGTCTCGGGGTCCCCTGTATAGAGTTTTTGATTCAGTTGTTCTAGGATGAGAATTGATAATTTGCATTTTAAACGAGTTCCCAGGTGAGGATGATGCTGGTAGTCTGTGGACTAAGCTTTTGGATCCACTGGAGAATCAATGTTAGTGGCAGCGAGAAACTAACCCTGATTTCAGTGGGTTAACACATCCAATGTATTTCTCGCTCAAGTTGCAATCTACTGGAGTTGGGCAGTCCTCTTCTATCCTATAGCTCCACCATTTAGGGTATATGGTCCCCCAAAATCATGAAAGGGAAATGAAATGTCAGAGGGTAACCTTGGATGTTTTAAGGGGCTAATACTGGCTTGCTTGTTTCTTGCACAAAGTCCATTGGTCGAATCTCAGCCACATGGTCCCAAACTAACTGCAAGGGAGGCTGGGAAATGTAGTCTTCCTCAGGAGTAGGAAATGGTGTGATGAGCCTACAGCTGACCAGGGCCAGGCTGGTATTGCTGCTCAGGGGCTTTCCCTTATTTCTCTCTTGGCTTTTCCCTGGTCTAGGTGTCTTTAGGGGGCTTTCTCATATCAACAGTGTCAAGGTGTGAGTGTGTGTTGTGAAATTGAAAACAAAGAAGAGGAAAGGAGATATTTCTTGAATTCTTCAACTTTTTCTCTTGCCACCAAGCTTTAACTCTTTTAGAAGTGCAGGTGCTTAGCTTACTAGCTGTCAGCACTTTGAAAGTTCCCATGCTGTGCAGAGAATTCTTGCGTGAGTTTCACCCCTACCATTTAGTTGATAAGGGCCAGCATCTTTAGTACTGGAGGAATCCTCGGGCTATGGGTTTTCCAGTGCCTAAACTCTAAACACACAGACAAGCTCTGAGTGGAAAATGTATTCTGCCTGCCATTTTACCCCACGGCTCCCAGTTCAGCTGCCTCAGACATCTGCAGTTTCTAGTGCTCATGTGTTTGCATATGCTTTCATCTGTCTAAATTATTTCTTTTTCCTTCAGACTTAGCTCAAATGATACCAGCTCCATGAAGCCTTCATCAGTCAGTCAAATAAATACTCATTCTGAGGCAGGGGCATTTAATGTCCCTTATCAGAAGTTCCTGTCCCTTGCCACTCATTCATTCACACCTTATGTTCACTCATTTTACAAAGTTTTTGCTGAGCTCACTCACTTATCCTGTAACTCATCTCAGTCAGCCCTTCTTGCTCATTTCTATTGGATTTATCTCTCCTGTTTTGATGACCTCTTTACTTTTCTGTGTATCTGAGTACAACTTGAGAGCAGAAAAATGTTTTTTGTTCTTTTTTTATAAAAAAAAGAATTACTTCATTTAACTTTATTTATTTATTTATTTATTTATTTGTTTGTTTGTTTATTTATTTATTTATATTTGGCCAGAGAGGGACAGAGCAAGAAAGAGAAAGTGAGAAAGCAAGTTGCCAGGTCTGGGACTTGAACTGCAATCCACCATGTGGGAGTCCAGTGCCTTTAACCACCACACCACCTGCTGGCCTGAAAAATGTCCTTTTTTCTACTGGGCTTAGTACTTGCACCTAGCTCCTAATATCAATGATGAAAAATGCATGAGACAACAGGTATAAAAATACTAAGCAAAGCCTCTGCTATATATTAACGTTTTAATTAATATTACTTTCTAATACCATGGCTGGCACAGAGTGAGGGCTGAAGGAATACCTGGTGAATGAATATTTGGCTGTTGCTCATCTCTGAATCTGATCCTCTGTGTAAAGCGTGGTAGGTACTTAGTCAGGGCCCCATTTCTCTTGCATGAAATCAGTTCACTCTGGGTTCCTATGATCTAAGGTGCTGATGTGGGAAGGTCACTTTTAATCAGCGCAACTGGATTTTGTCCCTTTTGAACTAGAAGGCTTCTCCTTATCCCGCATGACCACAGTCAGCAGCGCTTTCTTCTGAACAAGGCAAGATGATGCCACTTGCACCTGTGTGCCCAGGGCTGTTCCTGAGGTCATCAAAGACTTCTCAACAGCTTCCACGTTTGCTGACTCGTTTCGGAGTATTTATCTCACCGTCTTCTGGAACCTCAGTACCTAGATTAATGCCTGGTAACCAAAAGGATAGGAGGAGAGAGGGACAGAACAAGCGCCCTTCTCACACTGGCCAGCATCTTAGAGATGAAGATTTGCAGTCAACGCATTTACCCCACTGGTCTAATGGTGTGGATGCTAACGTTTAGCTGAAAACTGTCCCCTAGGCCCTTCATTCACTAGCTGGTCTGATTTCTTTGGCAGTTGAGGTCTGGTTTTGATTTGCAAGCTAGTTTAAGAATATTAATCTGCTCCTTTCTATTGTACCTTTTTGAGTTGCTTGGTTTGTTTGTCTCTTAGGGTTGGGCAGTTTGCTCATCCCAGGGCTGGCTGGATAGACCTTTGGGGCTGGTGCTAGACTTCCTGCAGAAGGGGGTGCAGATGTTGGGGTTTGGAAGGGCCCAGTCTAGGTCCCTTCTCTTATGGCCTCCCTGGGGGACCCTTTGGTCTATTGCCTATTCATATCATGGAGGAACTGTGTATGATTTCTTAGGCATTTTTCTTTTGTTTCTAGTACTATTTATAGAAGACTTTTCAGACATTGTCCCAGTTTTTACCTCTTCACTGTCACTCTTAAGGCCATGCATATTTTCTGACTAGTCACTTTCCTTCCCCCTGTGAAGCAAAAATAATGTTAATTAAAACTTTAATATATAGCAGAGGCTTTGCTTAGTATTTTTACACATGTTGTCTCATTTATTCTTCATAATTGTCCCACAAGGTAGGTATTATTAGTTCCATGTTCTAAGTGAGGAAATTGTGGCTTGGAGATTTTAATTTCACATAGCTAATGTCTTTTCATTGCATTTAAAAATCTGTCTGCATCTTTAATGGTCCTGCCTTGTATTTAACTTACAGGCTCATTTCTAGGCTGTTTTGGCATTTGATTTCTCCTGGACTGTACACCGCATGCTTGTACCACTGTGCTTATATGCCATGGTCTCTTGTCATAAATGGTTCCGAACATGGGTTCAAACGCTAATTTGTTTGTAGTTATTATTTCCCCAAAGGAAAAATATATATATCCCTTTATGTTTTCTTTTCTTTTATCTTTCCAGACCCTTAGGGGCTGTCTCTCTGTAGCTCTTTTGGAGCAGATGTAACCGAGAAATCAATGTAACTGTTAGATTAATCCATGGCAACCATAACGTCACTGCATCTCCTGCCCCGTAATGTTGACAGAGATGTCAGAGCCAGGAGGAGGGGAGATACTTAAAAGACGGGACAGGAGCCTCTAAAGTGAAGGGGAGAATTAAAACCCCACGGAGCCTCACTTAGCAGACCTGAAATTGCAGGTTGTTGCCTGCAGCATAATCAGGTCTTCTTTCAGAGAATGTAATGGCTCGATGTCAGGCATGGCAGGGGGATTTGCAACTCTCAGGCATTGTGAAGTCCTTCAGAAAAAATAAATCAACGATTGTGGGGAGCAGCAGCCCAAGCTGGGATTTTCTTTCTGCTTTAGGTACTAAGTACTTAGTACTTTCACAGGTGGGGTTTTCTTCTCCCACAGAAATTATGACTATTAATTTCTGCAAAGAGAGAGAGCATCTTTTATAAACACAGTGCTTGCTTTCTGCAAAGAACTCAATCTGAGTTCCTAGCCGAATAGGAAATGCTGGTCTGGCCTATAGATCACACTTTGCTAGTTAATAACTATTCTTTGAGCACCTTCTTGGTGTCAGGTGCTACTCCAGGTGTAGAGGTGAGGGTTTTGCCAGAAATGAAATATACAAGACCCATGCATTGAGGGAGCTCACATTCTATTGGAACAGAAAATTCAGCTAAACTAAATTCAGCTAAATTCAGCTAATATTCTCTCTTAAAGAGGTGTTAGTTGCCTCCCAGAATCTCTTCTCCCCCCCCCTTTTTTTTTTTTTGGAGAGGTTTTTGCTATAGGGCGCATGCGCTCGCCAGACAGACAGAGAGAGACAGAGAGATAGAAAGTGAGAAATCACCTCCCAGGGGGGATGGCCACGCCGCAATCCCTTCTCCTCCATTCTCCTCTCGGGATCTTGGGCACGCACGCACACGCGCCCGGCGTGAGATTAAGCCACCGGGTCCGGGACTCAAACCGCGGTCGACTACGTGGGAGTCCAGCAACATAGCCATTACGCTAACTGCCAGTCCCTCTTCTCCCCTTTTGTGTAGAGCAGATTTTTATTGCTTTTTGTTTTTAAAGCTGGGGCACTTTAACCCTCTAGAAGTCATATGTGGAGACATTTTGGTTATCACTTCTTGATGGAGAGTGGTAGAAGCTAAGTGTGTGTGTGTGTGTGTGTGTGTGTGTGTGTGTGTTCATGCACATGTGCTCACACCATAGTAACTAGTAGGTAGAAGACAAGGATGCTATCAAACAGCCTGTCATGCACATAGAATAGCTTGGTCTCTCCAGAGTTAATCCAGTCTTCAGTAGTGTTTAGCTTGAAGGCCGGGTGGAGAGAGAAGTAGTTACTGCATTAGTGACTATATTTCTCAGCACCCCTTGCATTTAGGTGTGGCCAAGTGACTCGTTTTTACCAATGGAATGTGGCTAGGAGTGTGGTACCCACAATAGGGCACAAGAACTGGATGTGCCTTTTCCTTTCCTCAGGCAAAGAAAACAAGGTCTCTGGTGACAATGGAGCTGACTGGGGCCCTAAATGACCACAAGGAGGAGAGCTGTCTGCTCTCAGTCAGAGTCACTCATCTTGGGCTGTCATGTGAGTAAGAAATAAAATTCTGTTGTCTTTCAACCAGTATGCATTTTGGGATCTCTCCACAATTTAATCTAACCTAACTACTATCATCACTAAGTCTTGTCAGGAGTTCGTGAATGATTAGAATAGCTAACAGGTATTGAGCACATGTTATGAGCCAGACATTAAACTCTTTAAATATAAGATCTCATTTTTATCTTCATACCAATGATATGAAATAGGCGTTATTATTATCCTTGTTTTACAGGTAAACAAACATTCAATCAGGTTAACAGGATAAGTACCATGTGCCATTTTTTGACAGATTCTAGTCTTGACCATGAGAACAGGGTCCTTTCTCTACCCTTAATATCTCTTTTCAGGTATCACCATCTCGCTTTGAGATCATTGCCACTGTTCCCTTTTTGGCCCTTCTACTGCCATTTGAGATTTTCCAGATGGAATGACATTTCAAAATCCAATCTGAAGATGTTTCATTCTTGCCCAGCTTCCTTCAGTGACTTCCCATTGCTCTTAGAATAAAGGACACACGCCTTAGCAGGCAGAGTGGCCCTTCTGAGACCCCCTTCCCCCAGCCTACCCTGCACGTTCAGCTCTTACTCCTCTTTCTGTCGCACATTTCAGTAGGCTAGTGCAACCTCAGCAGCACTGCAAAAGGACAGGATCATTCTTTTTTCCAAAATTATTCTTGCTTTGCAGAGGGAATCACAGTTAAAGTGTTAGGCTTCTCCTATGGATTTTTAAGAGTTCAAGAAAGGATTGTTTGACCATCTCCTGGGAACACTGTTGAAAGGATTCTTACATTGGGTGGGAGGTTCATTCCAACAAGATATTGCTACAGTTCTTCAAATACACAATTGCATAATGTAAGGCGAACCCAGTTTTTCAACGTGCTTCAGCTCTCAAATTCTATTTGTTCTATTAAAGACTATGTTGACTTTGGAAAGTAATTTGGCAGTATTACACTACAGCAACTTTATTCCTAATTATACTCCCTAGAGAACTCTCATGTGCAAAGGAAGAGTGTAGTATTTGCAACAGGAAAAAAATAATAAACCCAGACTGCTAACTTAAATGTCCACCCATAGGAGAATGGGGAAATAAATTCATAGAAAGAGCATTACAGAAGACTGAAAATAAATGAACTAAAGCTACTTGTAGGGCATTTAGTAGAAAAACAGGGAGGCAGAGCATTAACATGACAAAGAAATGTGGTCTTATCTGTTGTAGATACTTTATAGTTTTATCAACTGTATTAGGAAGAAATGTTCACCTGTTGGCATATCCATTTTGCAAGCCAAATATTGTGATTGAATGTATAAAAGAAAATGAAATTAAAAAAATAAAATAAAGATACCTGTAGTAATATAGATGAATCTCAGCAATATGACAGTGAGCATAATAACCAGTCTGATGAGGGACAGGCATAGTTTGCTATCATAAATAATGTCATCTACTGTGTGGTCCCAGGGCAGCAGGAAGCAGAGACGCTCTCAGGTGGAATTCTAAAGAGAAAAATAGGAAGAGTCATTTACAAAAGTGGCTGGAGTGGTAGGTTGCTTCATCTCATCTCATTATGTATCCTCTGTTGTCCCTCCCATCCAAGGAGGGAATCTGTTTTCTCACGTCTTTCAGTCTGGGCTAGCCTTGTGATTTTTTTTTTTTTTTTTAATGGATAAATTGTGGCTAAAATGATATGGGTGAGCTCCAGAGGCCTCACAATGCCTACTCTTACTCTGTTAGAATGCTCTGACATCTTATAAAGAAGCTTGTACTAGTCTGCTGGAGACTTCTTGGAGAGAAGAACCCATCTTACAGCCAGCACCAACCAGGATGAGCTGACATTGACTGACTACCAACATCCCAGTGAACTCAACAAGCACCATTTTGAACAGAATTGCATGGCTGAGCCCAGCTTGAATGACTAACCTATAGAATTGTGGGTAAAGAAATGGTTAGTGTTTTAAGCCACTAAGTTTTTGGGTAGTTTTTCTGATATGTATTCAACCTAGAAGAGTTAATGAACCAACAAATGGTGCCAAGGCCTCCAGGGACTGTAAGATGGAAGTTACTTTAGGGGCAAGGGAGGAATCAATGTTATGGGAACCCAGTGGAGGCTAGAGCCTCGGGGAAGGGATTATTGGGCTGGTTCCAGAGCCATAGACTGTAGCAGGGATGACCTGCAGGGGACACCCAATCCCTCTCTCCTCTTGCCCTCCTGCCTCTTTCCAACCTTCTTATTGGCTGAGTCCAACTAGAACCAAAAAGCAAGAGTCCAGGAGAGATCATCTATTGGGGAAGAAATGGATCTGGGTAGGGTTTGGGGCAAATAGAGGACAACAAGGCCACACGTGGTTCCTGAACAACAGCCTCTAAGAACACTTAGGGGATGATTAATCTATAACCAGTAGACATTACCTCTGGGAGGGAAGGATTTCTACCCTAAATAGGGTAGTGTGTCCATGTGTATTTGTTATGGTTTTATACATATATATATGTATGTGTGTGTATATATATATATGTATATATGTATATATATATGTATGTATGTGTGTGTGTGTGTGTGTTTATTTGTATGCATGAAATCAGTGAGCAATTAAACGACCTTTGAGTCATAAGCTGAGTGGCCTTAGAAATGTGACTTTACCTCCTCCAACCTCAGTTTCTCTACAGAATGGAGGTGATGACACTCCTCTCATGAGGCCCACGTGGGAATGGGGCAATCTGTAAGCAGTGGCTGCCACCCAGGTCCTTTTTAAGCAGTTGGCTCTGTCACAGTTAAGAGAGAGAGGGTGTGTGTGCATGCGTGTGTGTGTGTGTGTATGTGTGTGTGTGTGTGAGAGAGAGAGAGAGAGAGAGAGAGAGAGAGACAAAGAGACAGAGATAAAGAAGCGGGTGCTTCATGTTGTGGAGTGAATCATTATCTCCATTTAAAGCAATGGAAGTCTTGGGGTTGGCAGGTGGTGTGGTGTTAAGATGCTGGACTCTGGGAACCAGCAGTTAGCGTAATGGCTATGTCGCTGGACTCCCACGTAGTCGACCGTGGTTCGCGTCTCGGACCCGGTGGCTTACAACTCACGCCAGGCGCATGTGCGTGCGTGCCCAAGATCCCGAGAGGAGAATGGAGGAGAAGGGATTGCGGCGTGACCATCCCCCCTGGGGGGTGATTTCTCGCTTTCTGTCTCTATGTCTCTCTCTGTCTGTCTGGCGAGCGCACGCGCCCTATAGCGAAAAAACCTCTCCAAAAAAAAAAAAAAAAGATGCTGGACTCTGACATGGCTGACCATGGTTTGAATCCCAGACCTGGCAACTTGCTTTCACACTTTCTCTCTCTCTCACATGTGACCTATAACAAATTCAATAATAATAATAATTATTATAATAAAATTAAAAAATAAATCAAGGGAAGTCTTAATGTCTTTTTAGCTCCCCCCTCTATGCCCTGTCCTTCTTTTCACCACGCAGATACTCCTGCATACACCCACACCACAGAGGCACAATACCCACATTCATGTGCTCACATACAGGCACACATACACTCAAGTCATACATATGCACATACAGGCATACAAATACATACAGATGCACTCACATACTCTTACATACTCTCACCCACATACAGGCACAGAGGCACGGTTCTCTCCTAAGGCCCAGCAGGCACCTGGTAACTCACGAGTGAGCCAGCCTCCTCACTGCTGCCTGTCATTTTTACTGCAGGCGGGTCCGCATCCCCCTTCAGCACTACGTCTGCTGATGTAGAGTCAGGACATAGGAGGAAGCTGATCTTGTCAGGGCTGAGAGCTCCTTTTCCTCATTCTTCCAAGTCCTGCCACCTGCCTCCTGCTAGCTCTGTGACCGGGACCACCTTTGTGACATCCCTTGAAACACCAGCTTCTTTAAAAAAAAAATGGGAATAGGAGGTCCCCCTCCCATGGCGGGTGCTGAGGACTGAATGAGAGAATGCAGCAGGACAGGCACACAGCAAGGGCTCAGCCAACTCCTTAGTGCTGGGGTTTTGTAGGAGCAACCCGGGAGACGGGAGTTCTCAGAATAAAGGGACTGTTTTCCTCTGGCACGTGGCCACTGCTGGAGAGCTCAGAGGGGGACAGGTGAAGGTGACTGGGATCTACCAAGGAAACTCAGAGCACTGGGCGAGGATCAGGCTGGCACCATCTCCGTTCTTTGTGCAAAGAGCATGAGATTTAGAATGAAACCTGAATTTGTTTCCTGGTGCTGTCATTTAGAAGCTGTGTGACTTTGGGCAAATTGCAGAACTTCTCTGAGCCCCAGTTTCCTAACTGTCAGATAGGAATTATTTTAGATAATTGTTCAAAGATCCAATAAACTTTAAACATAAACCAGGACTCTAAACCAGCAGGCCTGATGGAGACAGTGAAGCAGAAGAGTTTACAGAGGTATGAGAAGGATAGATACGGTGTAACAGCTTTCAAAAAAAAAAAAAAAAATGAAATGTTGTATTTGCAATGCAGCACAGACGGCAACTCTCTGTTGGCCCCAGCAGAGTAAATAAAGGAATGCAGTCCAGGCACATACTGTTGTAGATGGCAAAGTAATCCCAGCTATCATTCCTGCAGACATTCTAGCGTCATGTGCCTAAGTTCTGTCTTCTGTAAAATGGGGATAATATTACCCTTTGGAGCTGCCGCATAGTTTCAGAGGGAGTCAAGTAACTGATAAGAACTATGAAAAGATAAAATAGTCTTACAAATTATTAAGAAAATTATATAGTTTAAAGAAATACATGCTTATCTATTTCAGGTTTCAGAGAAACCTTGGTAGTTTCCAAGTTAGCCAGGCAGATGGGGTCGACCAACAGGTGCGGAGTCCTGTCAGAGTGGGCACAGCTTTCCAAACCGTTACTTGGAGGCTTATGTGGAGCTTTTACACTGTGTCTGCAGATTCCTTGACAATGGCTGTTTCAGGATGTGGAACCTAATTCCCCTTCCCCTGTGTGTGGCTGGATCTACCTTCAGCAAATGTAGCATGGCAGAGGTAACAGTAAACGAGGAAAGACTTCGTGGTCTCTTCCTTGTGCCCCTTTGGACCGGCCACGCTGGGGGAAACCAGTTAGCAGGTTCTGAAGACATTAAAACAGCCTTATGGAGAGGCCCAGGTGGTTGGAAATGGGGACCTCCTGCTGACAGCCCTCCTGAACTGAGGTCTTCTGCCAACCTAAGCTGAGGGAGCCTTTTTGGAGGTGGATTCTGAAGCCCCAGTCAAGCCTTCAGATGACACAGCCCTGGCTGATGTCTTGCCTTCAGTGTCATGAGACTTGGGCCAAAATCACCAGATAAGCCACTCACAAATTCCTGACCCTCTAACACTGTGATAATTAATGCCTGTCGGCTCAGTCACCGTGGTTAGGGTGGTGGGGCATTGGTGCCATTTGGAAGGCCCTGGGTTCACACTGAGCCCTGGGTTCAGACACACCAAGTGTCCCCTTAGGTACGGCCATGATCCTGGCTGGCTGGAAGAGTGGGGATGAGGTGGATCACAGTCAAGTGCACCTATATTTATTGTACAGCAAGAGATGACCAATACAGCACCAGAAGCAGGCAGAGGAGGAAAAGTGTTTTACTCAGGCTTGCTAGGCACCTGATCCTATGCTGTTTTTTTTTTTTTTTATTATTTATTTTATTTATTTTTTTATAGAAGCCATAGTTATCATTTAAATCTTTACAACCACCCGTAGGGTAAATTACCTCTCATTCCCAAGAAGAGGGTCAGAGGCTAAGGAGATTCTTAAGCACGGGACTGTGGCGTTTCAGATTCAAGTCTGTCCACACCAGCACCTGTGCCTAGGAGAAAGACCCTTCCTGGTGGCGTGACAGGTCAGTAAGTTTAGTCCTAGTCTCTTTGTGAGCCTCTCCCTCCCCCTCCCCCTCCCTCCCTTTGCAGTTGAGGATGGGGGAAGAGACGAAATAATCTCTGCATATTATTTGTCTCAAAGGAATGTTTAAGCTAAAACAGTGCATGTGAGGCCTGCCTCTTTTAAATAGCCCCCATAACACCTGGCATAGGTGGGAGCCACAGGATCTATGGTGATTGATAGGAGTGTTTTTCAAATTCAGCTGTCAAAGTCGGGGCAATCAGCCTGCCTCCTGCCTGGAAAGTGATTTACAATTTTCCTCTTTGGTGGCATCCTAAGGCAAACAGGCACTTTCGTTTCCATGGAGAACCCACTCTTTCCTCTAAGGTAGATAGCTGCTCACCCCCTCTCCCTCGCTCCCTCTCTCATGCTGGTCCTTCTTTCCCTCCTGCCTCCCTCCTTCCCCTCTTTCTTCCCTCTCTCCCTTACTCTTTTTCTTTTCAAATTTCTATTTCCTCCTTTGTTCACTCTCCTTCTTTTACTCTTCACTTTCTTCTGCCAGCAGCAGAATACAATCTATTCTTTGGCCCTTATCCCAGGAGGGCCGTGCTTGGTCTCCCTCACGGTCCTACGGAGAGTTCTCAGAATCCTCGAAGGGACTGAGAAGTTTCACCTTAGGTCTTTTGAATGTTTTCTCCCTAAGAACTTTTTTTTCGGAGTGCTCAGCGTGGTGGAACAAGCCTGGGTACAGTAGGTTTGGTGCTGGCTTGTGGCCACGTATCCCTGTGACCTCAGGGGGCTCACTTCATCCTCATTTCTTCACCCACGAAGGGAGACTCACTTTCCCAGGAACTGGCATGGGAAAATGCTGGGGAGGGGTGAATAGATTCCTTCCTTTAGTTCTGAGTCACTCATCTGACACTGTGCCTTTTGGCTCTAATGTTTCCTCTCAGGAAGACAGGACATCCTCCTGATCCAGCATTAAGGGATCCTCTTGGAACTGACGGTCAAATGGCTCGTAGGCATCTCTGCTGTGAGCTAGAGCCAGGTGGAGTGGCAGCTCTGGGTAGGTTGGTTAACCCCATTTTACAGTTGAGAAGACTGAGGCCCAAGTCAAGAGCAGGATTTTGAACTATGACCTATGTGGTTCAACTCCCAAGTATGGTCTCTTTCCATCATCAGACTTCTTGGCAGGGATCATAAACTTAGAATTAGTTCTGGGGCTACCTTTATACTTTATGTCCATGGAGCCGTTATGTGTCAGAAATGCTGGAAACCATCCAAAGCAGTGTCTGGATATTTGAAACAAATAGAAAGATAAAGTTCATCACAAAGAGTGTTTCTTTTGCTGTGAGTAGCTCCAAATGTGTGCGTCCGTGTGTGCGTGAGTGTGTGTGCATGTGTGTATGTGCTTCCTCAGCATGGATGGATGAGCACAGTCTGAATAGCCACTTATTTATTTTGCTTCAGGCTGGAGGTGCCAGTGACAAAATGTGACTCTTTCACATTCAGATGGTCAACTCTGAGACTGTGTGGCCTAAAGAGAAGCCCTGCTGCCCACACCATCCACCTGGGAGCACGGTTTCTGCCCTGGAGTGGGTCCATGTCCTTGTTCTGCTGTGAGGTGGGACTTGGTACCAGCGACCCCAGCTGAGGTTCTCATGCATTTCCAGACCTCAGTATGATGTTCATCAGTTTTGTTGTAACAGTAGGTTCCAGCTAGACCTGAGTAGAGGTTTTTTCCTATCATCCTCCCTCATTCCTATCTTCCACCCACCTATACTGAGCATCCTCTCTGTGCCAGGTTCTTCCATACACTAAGGATGCAAGGATGATTCAGAAATTGTCCTTCCCCATGAGACTCTTCCAGTTGCTTTAGGTGGAAGAGAAGCCAATCTGTAGCAGCAGACACAGTCCTGGAGGGCCCATGGAGCATTCTGGGAGTGCAGAAGGGAGTCCCTAACCTCCCAGTGGACTGGAGAAAGGTGCTAGGGAAGGTGGATGTTAGAAGATAGAGACTTTGCATGTGTAATGGTTACGTCGCTAGATTCGCACGTAATCGACTATAGTTCAAGTCCTGGGCCTAGCAGCTTAAAATTCATGCTGGATGCATGTGTATGCATGCCCCAAATCCCAAGAGAGTGAAGAGAAGGGATTGTGGCATGGCCATCCCCTTGGGTGGTGATTTATCACTTTCTATCTCTCTGTCTCTCCAGCAAACTCATATGCTCTATAGCAAAAAGAAGATAGAGGCTTTGTTGGAAAAGCTTCCATTTTTCAGAGAGCAGTACTTTGGGAAGCAGGACAGAGTCATCTTCTCATTTCTAGAGGATTGCTAAGCCCTGTGTGTCCTTGCACATGGCTGACCTATGTGCTACTTTCACAGCTTTTTACTAATAAGACACATTTAATGGAATAACCAGCGAAGTATAGCCATCACAGATCAGGAGATGAGCCTCCTCCACCCTCTGGTATTTGCCAATTTAGCTCTTCAAAGTGGGAAGGAAAAGACAACAATTACTTATCACCTCTGTATTGCAGTTGACTTTCAACATTATCTCATTTAGTCTTCATCAACAGCTCTGTAGTAGGTTGGTTAACTCCACTTTATAGTTGAAAAGACTGAGAACAGGACTTTGAACAACAGTCTATATGGCTCAATTCCCAAGCCTGTGAGTTTTTCTGATATACCTCATTGCCTTCAAGAATCTTCTGTAGAGAACATAGCACTGGCCATTGGAATTCTTGTTAAGGATCATAAACTTAGAATTCAATATAAAGGCACTACTATTTCTACCCAGAAAAAGAAAAAAAAAAAAAAAAGTAAAACCCTGATGCCTGCCTTCTTTGAAAAAAAAAAAAAACATAGTATGCCTTAGTGAGATGGGCTATTAATATACATTGTCGTTGACATCAGTATTGCAGGCTTGCTCTTTGTGAGAGCCAGGATGTTGCTAATTTGCATACTGCTTTGCATTCATTTGCATTCTCTCTATATATGCAAAATCAAATACAGCTAATTAGTGCAACCTTGTTACAATGAGAAGCAGGCCCAACCCTCTGAGCCAGAGCAGATGGAACCCAGAACAAGGACAGAAGCAATTCAAAGCCAGTCATGTCCTAGGTTAGAAAAGCTGGGAGAGTTAGAGAGACACCTACCAGGGTTGAATGAACAGAAAGGGAACTGAGTAGCATTATTTAAAAAATATTGTTCCTTTAGAGAAAGAGAATGTGGGGAGTGGGGAGAGAAAAAGAGAGAGATATTGAAGGTGGTGGCCATAACTTTGCTTCAGGCAGGATTTTGTTGGAAAAAGAGCACAGAGTTCAGATCCCAGTGGCTGTAGGTGAAGTTAAACTTGGAGTGTATGGCTTTGGCGCTTACAAGTTGTGGGACCTTGTTCTTTGTGGAATTGCAAGAACTAAACGGGGAATGTGGAATGAAAATGTATTTTGCAAATGTTAAAGTGCAATACAGATATGGGGACTCTAGACCATTACCATGAAGGACAGCAGTAGGTCCAGTCTGGGATCTGAGGGCTCAGCCTCTTCACAGGTTTCAAATATTGGGTGTGATCTATTGTATGTGTGTGTATGTGTGCATATACACACAAATACATGTGTATGTATTGGGTTTTCCAAAAGTCATGATGAGGTTTTTCTGTTTTTTCTATGCAAAAATGCATCATGACTTTTCAGCTACCCAATATATATGTACACACACACACACACACACACACACACACGTGCTAGCATTTAATGAACATCTATCATGGACCAGTCACCAGGATAAGCACATCACAATCATTGTTTCCTTTAATGATTGTCACGACTGCTCTAAGAGCTATTTATTATTATGACTCCGCTTTACAGATATCACTAAAGTAAAACACGTTTGCTCTTATACCGGGATGCTCTTACCAATAATTAGAACCCTCCTCATGAACAGTAATAGTCACATCCATGTTTACGTTCCCCATTCCCTTTTCCGACCTCTAGTATTCTTTTTCTTTTTTTGGCTGTAACATAGGGATTAGTTCCTGTTTTTATTATTTTATTAACAATGTGACCTGATCACAATTTTCTTAAGTCTAGACTAGTTTTCTATACTTTATTCTGACATATCTTTTCAGAACAAAAGGATGCAACCATTTGCACTTATCAGTGCCTTTTTTTATAGATGTGGGTTTACTTCTTTTCTTCAGGCTTTTTGTTACCAAGAACCAACGTTTAGTATCCTATGGCCCTTCTGCTAAGCTACCACTTTTTTCACAGCTTGTGATCATTTTGATTTGGTCTTGGTTTTTGTTCTGTGCATCATTTGAGGGCTCAGCTTTCTCAGTTAGTCATTTGCTTGGGCTTGACTATTTCTGCTGCATATTCCATTTCTTGAAATGGCCTATTCTACAAAGGGGAGCTTCAGTCTACCAAAGTGGAATGTGTTATTGTTCACAAATCATTTCCTGGAGTGGGATTAGACTTCCCTATCCCATGGCTATTCAGCCTGGTCCTGTGGCTTGTTCTGGCCAGTGAAATGTTTGTGGAAGTGATTCATGTCCTTACCAGACAGCAGACAACATGTAGTTTGTCCTATTTGTTTTTCCCTTCAGAATTGATGCAGGCAATACTGCAGTTAGAGTGTGCTCCATAGCCGACTAGAAATACATTTTTCTAGGTATAGGCTCTATAATACTCAAGTCCTGGAAGGGGTCCATTTCCCTTAAAACATGAATAACTCTTATTCTCTTATTTGTTGAGTATGATTTATCCTGTCCCCAGAAGTAGAGATGGAGACCAAGAGCAGGGCAGAGTGGAGCAGTCATAGGCAACTGGTGAGGGAAAATCATGGGAATAAGAAATATACCTTTCTTGTAAGCCTTCAAGGTTTGTCAGAGGACCAGAACTCAGTCTATTCTGACTAAAACATTCACTGACTACTGAATTTCATGAAATTAACGCTCACAGGGTCACCTGTCTTTTAAATTCTGGTGGCACATTTTTAGAACCTCTGTGACTGGCAATCATTGTTACTGTGAATGGCTAGACACTTACCTCAGTCTACAGTCATTACTCAAAATAGTCTGTAAAATTTAAATTCTTTAAATAATTTAAACCTGTAAAAATACTACTACTACTATTGATAGCAGCTAATGTTTTAAAAAATTATCTCATTTAATATTGATGAAAGCCATGAGCGACAGCTCTCTTAATTTCCATTTTATAGATAAGGAAAACAGGTCAAGAATGCTCAGGAATGTTTGAGATCACACAGGTGAGTAGAGGGTCAAGATTGAAATCAGCATTCCTCCCAGGCACAAATCCTAGTCTTATTACCTTCTACTTACATATTTTTTGCTCCAAAATGGGTATTAACCAGGAGTAAGGAGTCACACACCTTCTTTATCAGACAAGGCTGAAAATATTTTGTCCATTTATGAAACACAATATAACTATGAATTAGTGAAAATAACACTGGGAAATCTGCAGTTAGTGCTCAGCTATTTGCTCTCTGAAGCCTGGTATTTTTATCTGTAAAATGGAGCATTTTGCTTCAGGTCACATAACCAATGGACCTGGTCAATGGAATCTTTCAAACCTCTGAAAGCACACAGACAGTGTTGTACGTAAATGTATTTTTCTAGGTAGAGGCTCTATAATATTCAAGTCCTGGAAAGGGTCTGTTACCCCTAAAAAATGAATAACTCTTATTCTTTTATTTATTGAGTATGATATATCCTGTCTCCAGAAGTGGAGGTGGGGATGCAGATTCAGTCTGACTAAATAGCAGTTGAGTTTTGTAGAGTGAGTGTCAGATTTAGCAAATAACTGGAAGGCAGGCTATATTATTTCATTTAAGAACTCATTAAAAAATGTTCCTGCCTCACATTCTTGTGGCTCTTCATTGCTTAATCTGCACAGAAGCTGTCCTTTGGTCTGTCTCCTCAGCCAAGGACTGTGTCATTAATTGTGGCTATTGGTCATTTCCTGTCTCACTCAGCCAAATAATCATATTATTTTGACTGGGATGAGAATGGATCCTGAGCTGTGAACTTAGTCCCACTGTAACTGGCGGATGCATTTCTTTGAATGTGGGAGGATAGGAAAACAGGGTAGGGAAATAGCTTTCATTGAGCCCCTCAGGCTCTCTGCTGGCATTTCATGCATTTATTTAAACATCCATGTCTGTTTGCAACCAATATTCATTGAGTATCTATCACATATTGGCCACTGTTTTATGTGCTGGGAATACAGAAGTGAAGATAAAAGACAAAAAAAGTTTTATCATTTCTGGAATTTGTTTTTTTTTTTTTTTTTCTTTTTTTTGGAGAGGTTTTTGCTATAGGGTGCGTGCGCTCGCCAGACAGACAGAGAGAGACAGAGAGATAGAAAGCAGGAAATCACCCCCCAGGAGGGATGGCCACGCCGCAATCCCTTCTCCTCCATTCTCCTCTCGGGATCTTGGGCACGCATGCACACGCGCCCGGCGTGAGTTTAAGCCGCCGGGTCCGGGACTCGAACCGCGGTCGACTACGTGGGAGTCCAGCGACATAGCCATTACGCTAACTGCTGGTCCCTCTGGAATTTGTTTTGATGGGAGACATAAAATATGTTAGTAGAAATGGGACCAGCAGTTAGCATAATGGCTATGTCGCTGGACTCCCATGTAGCTGACTGCAGTTCGCGTCCCGGACCCGGTGGCTTAAAACTCACGCCGGGCGCATGTGCATGCGTGCCCAAGATCCCAAGAGGAGAATGGAGGAGAAGGGATTGCGGCGTGGCCATCCCCCCTGGGGGGTAATTTATCACTTTCTGTCTCTTTGTCTCTCTCTGTCTGTCTGGCGAGCACATGCACCCTATAGCGAAAGCCTCTCCAAAAAAAAAAAAAAAAAAAAAAAAAAGAAAAAAGTTAGTAGAAATTAGCAGAAATACATATTTATAAAATAGGTTTGTTTCATATAAGCTACTTCAGGGCAGTATGACAAAATACCCTGCATAATGTGCTCGCTTCGGCAGCACATATACAAAATACCCTGCATAGTATAACCTCCATGTTGCTGGATTAGAGATACAAAGTATTTGTAATTGCCATCTCTCTCTTTTTCTCTGACTATTGATCTCTACTATTGCAAAGTGTCTCTCGGAGTCTCTAGTAATCACAGTCTATATTGTGTGATAGTAATATAGCCACTCTAGCTTGCTTATACTTACTATTTGCAAGATATCTCATTTATTCTTTTACCTTTAAGTTATTTGGGTCTTATTTTTAAAATATGTCCTGTGTAGGTGGCATATAGTTAGTTCTTAAATTTTTATCCTGTTTGAAACTCTTTACAGGTTTTTGTGCATTTATTGTTAATATAGTTATTGGTAAGCTCATGTTCAGATTAGCTACTTTCTGCTTCATTACTCGTCTCATCTGTCTTTCTCTCCTTTTCTTACTTCTTATTTTTTAATTAATTTTTTTTTTTTTGGTTAACATGACAGTGTTACCATGTGATTTTTCAGAAAGTGAACGTGATGTGCAATAATCAAATCAGGATAATTAGTAGATCCATCATCTTAACTATCTAAAGCATTAAGTACAGTAAATTGTTGTTAACTATATTCTTCTCACTACAGTTTATAGTGCTAGACATTGTTCTATCTGCTTTCAAGATTTTAGCTTTATCTTTAACTTGACAGTATTACTGTTAAAGTAAAGGAGTGTTATTATTTAGGAGTGTTATTTCTTTGGGCTTATTCTGCTACAGGTTTGTTAAGCTTTTGGAGTCTTTAACTTAACATTTAATACCTAGTTGGAGGAAGTTTGGACCATTATTATTCCAAACAACTTTTTGCCCCTTTCTGTTATTTTACTTCTTCTTGGATTTCCATCACACACGTATTGGATCATGCCTGATATTGTCTTCGAGGTTTCTTTTTTTAAATTTATTTACTTTTATTTTTTATTTCATGTTCTTTTATACATTCAATCATGTTATTTAGCTTACAAAGTGAATATTCCAACATATGTACATTTCTTCCTAGTCCAGTTGACAATACCATAAGATTAACTTCAACAGATAATACCACATTTCTTTGTCCCATTAATGCTTTGCCTCTCTGTTTTCCTTCTAAATGTCCTGGTTTCTGAGCTTCTGTTTATTTTCCTTAAATTTTGTTCATATGTTTATTAGTTTGTTTGTTTTAATAAGCCATAGAGTGCATGCACTCACCAGAGAGACAGAGATTGAAAGAGAGAGAGGAAGAGAGAGTCATACCAATGGGGCATGGTCATGCCACAATCCTTTCTTCACCATTTCTCCATTCCATTTTGATTTGGGGCATGCGAACACACATGTTCAGAATGTTTTTTAAGCTGCCAGGACTGGAATTTGATCCATGGTTGGCCATGTGGAATGACGTTCTCTTAACTACTAGGCTATGGAGCCACCTCTTATATCTTTCTACTCTCTAAATCAGGTAGTTTCTATTGATCTATCTTTACATCCCTAATTTTTTTTCTTCTGACATTTCTAAAAATCTTATTTATTTTTCTTTTGGTTCTGTAATTTCAATTTTTCATAGTTTTCAACTGTTTGAATTCCTCATTTGATAATTTATTTATGTTATATTTTGCCATTTTTATCTGCTAATTATAGCATTTTTACTCATAGAATATTATTTTCTATTGTATGATCTTTTTTTCCCCTAATATGGCTCACTTTTTCTGTTTTTTGTTTTGTTTTGTTTTTGTTTTTTTTGCATGTATAGTAATTTTTGGTTGAAAGCTAAACATTGTAAATAGTACATTATAGTGACTTTGGATTATGTTGTATTTTTTTGTGAATTATTGGATTTCTGTCATAGTATGCAGTTAACTCAGATGGACTCAATGCTGAAACAATGCTTAACTTCTTTGTGGTATGTAGTACCTAATATCTTTATTTTCTATGGCTTCTAACTGCTGCTTCTTTAACATGGATGCCTAGGATCTCCAGGATATCTGTATAACTTGGTTATTTGTCAAGAATTTGGTCAGTGTTGGATTCACCTTTTCAGTTTTTTCTCCTAGTTCCCACCCTAGAAATTTATAAAAATGTGTATTCTGAGACTTGTATCAATTTGTATTCCAAGATTTCAAACATATAAGGCTTTAGTTTTTGGCCAATAAAACTGTACAAAATAGGGAACACATCTGGTTAAAAAAAATTCACAGATCATACCCATTTTCTTTAAAGTTCTATCTTTAAAGATTAGATTTTTATCTAATCTCTCCATACTTCTCTACTTTTCCCTTTGGGTCTCTCCTGTGAATGCACAGCTTAGTGGTGAGCCAGAAAATTGGCACCTACTTCTAAGATTGGCACTCATTGTTTTTGCCTGTGCAGTGCCCATTCTCCCTTCTGGTTTAGTATTCTAATTTCTCCTTGGGGAACCACCCTGACTCATCCAGATGAGTGGGGTCAAATGTGGAGAGGCCTGTGTGTCAGGTCAGTGAGAGCGTCCCATTCCCCCAGCTACGATGATTAGTGAAAGGATGTGTGATCCAAGCTGATCCACTGAGATTCATTCCTAAAACTTTTGTTGGAACTTTAGGGGAATAGAAGTTCTCCTTATATGAGATTTCTGAGAAAATAGAGTATAAATCCTATTGACTTCTCAATACCAATAACTTTAAGGAAAAAGAAAAGTACTGAGCAATTTGCCCCTTTGGAGCTATGAAGCCACCTTGACATCTTGTGGAGGTCAGCCTCAGTGAAATTAAAACTAGAGAAATTAGAATTGAGAGATGGAAAGATGGCATTCATTTGGCTATTTTTTTCTCTTTATTTTAATTTATTTTATACATTCAATCACTATATATCACTACAACTTGAAAATTGAATTTACCCAACATGAATACACTTCACACCAGTCCAGTTTCATTTGGCTCTTAAAAGCTGTCATCTTGGGAACTTTTTCTGCTTGAAGTTTATGTCTAAACTTTTTATTAGCTTGAGTCCCAGATTTTATATATGCCAAACTCAACTTGAGCTAGGTTTCCTTTCCTTTTTTCTTTTTCCCCCCACTTTGCCAGTGGGTTTGTGCAATTCCTTCTCCTCCATTTTTCCATCCCATCAAGATTTTGGGCATGCGTGTTCATGCCTCTGACATACTTTTCAAGTCACTGGGTTCAGGACTTAAACCATATAGTTGACCATGTGGGGTCTGGCTTTTTTAACCACTAGACAATGGAGCAGGCCCAAACTAGGTTTCTTTCACTTGTAAGTCAAGAAATACTGACTAAAAAGTAATCAGGATCAGCAGGGCATTGAGGTTAAGGCACTAGATTCTATATTGCTGACTATACAGTTCAAGTCCTGGACCTGGTGGATTGAAAATCACACAGAGTGTGTGTGCCCCTGACCCGAGAGGACAGTCAATGGAGGAGAAGGGATTATGGTAAAGTCATGCCACCTGGGGTGATTTCTCACTTTCTCTTCCTCTCTTTCTCTGTCTCTCTCTGGTGAGTGCTCATGCTCTATGGCAAAACTAAAAATTATAATGATTATAATCTGTGATCTCTTTAGCTCCTGTGAGAGAAATTAAAATTACGTATTTGACTCTGAGTAATTGTCATGGGTTGAGTAGTGGATAATAGTATAGATCCTGGAATTGGGCTATCTGGATTTAAATTTTGGCTCTTTCACTTTAGCCTGCATTATAGTCTACATTCTCCCCAGAAAGAACTTGTATGAGATAGGTATATGAGGGTACTTCAAAAAGTGTATGGAGGGACCAGCAGTTAGCGTAATGGCTATGTCGCTGGACTCCCACGTAGTCGACCGCGGTTCGAGTCCCGGACCCGGAGGCTTAAACTCACGCCGGGCGCATGTGCGTGCATGCCCAAGATCCCAAGAGGAGAATGGAGGAGAAGGGATTGCGGCGTGGCCATCCCCCCTGGGGGGTGATTTCCTGCTTTCTATCTCTCTGTCTCTCTCTGTCTGTCTGGCGAGCGCACGTGCCCTATAGCAAAAACCTCTCCAAAAAAAGAAAAAAAAAAGTGTATGGAAAAATGGAATTAAAGTATGAGTTAATTTTGATGACAAAAAAAATGAAATCCATGCATAGTTTTTAAAAAATAATAAACATTTCCCATGAACTTTTGGAGGTCTTTGATATTAAAAAATAAATTTATTATATGGAGTTGGCTCAATGATTATAAAGTCTGAGAAGTTCTCATCTGAATTTAGCAAGCCAGGGCAACTGATTGTATAGTTCAAATTCAAGTCCCAAAGCCTGAAAATCAGGGAAGCTAGTGGTGTAGGTTCCAGTCTGAACAGATCTGAAAGCAAGAAACCAATGTCTTAGATCAAAGATAGTCAGTTAGAGAGAATAAATTCTATTATTCTTTTGTTCTAACCAGGTCTTTATTGACCTGAATAAGGCCCATTTGAGAGAGGCACCTGTTCACCTACTTCTCTTCTTCCTTGGTTTTATTCAGTTTACTGATTCATGTATTAATTTCATACAGAAACTCCCTCAACTAGCATAATATTTAACTAAATATCTAGGCATCCATGTTTCAGTGAAGTTGACATAGAAAATTAACTATCAGACCCTCTTTCAGTCTTAGTTATCTAATGGAGCTAATGATAACAATAACGTGCTTTAAGTTTTTTGGTGAGAATAAAATAAGTTTGTATTTTAAAGCATTCAAAATAATTTATGGCACACATGAAATAGCAAATTATAGCTACTATTATTGTTGGTCTTATTATCATTATCATCACCATCACCAGATTCCTGCTATATCCCCACCAGTGTGGCCTATATTAACTATAGTAAACTTATTTGCAGTCCTCACATGGAACATGGGCTGAGAGAGTAGAAGGAGCTTCTTGCTCGTAATCAGCTGGACCCATGTGTCAGATTTAAAATTCAAATCCTGGTTTGCCTGCATCCAGATCAGGCACCCAGATTCACTCCAGAGTGAAAGTAAGTAGCATGGGAAAACTTTCTGTTTATTGCCCTCTCTCAATAGCCCTCTCTTTTCCTTGATACCGAACCCTCTCCTCTAGTCTGGTAGGGCTATTGATACCTTTCAGGGATCAAACTATGGTTTTGGGAAATGCTGTATGCAAATTCTGAAAAGAAGTTTTGTTGCTTTTTAAGGCTTGCCTGAGGTTCCCCCTCCCCACCCCAGATAACAGGCTCCTCTTTCTATCTCTAAAATCATGAAAAAAAATTTTTTTCTAAGTGGTGGGACTTAAAATACTCATTACTTCCTTTTGTGATATTTGCAAATAGTAAGACATCCCCTAAAAGCACTTTTATAAGCTCAGGAAGAGACAGACTAGTAAGAAGCCCTCATAAACCTGTAGGAGATGTTTCTGATAAAAGCATGTGGGAATTGTGTTCCTATTTACCTCAGTGTTCTGCAAACTTTGCCTTCAAAACCTTGTATTGATCTTGTCTTGGTCTCTGTCAACATAGGTACTCCATGGGTCAATACAGCCTGCTTTTCTATCTTGGGACAGGCTGGAACAAAGAAATAATTTTCTGAAATTTCCACCCAGGAGGAACTAGCGGCCTAAATCTAGGGAAAAGTGTTAATCCTATTAGCTTTCCCTCTTTCTTCAGTTGTAATGTATATATCAGGAAGTAGCTTTTGTTCATTTTTTTCCCTCTTCTCTTACAGAGGGACCATCCTGTTACATCCAGAGTAATTCCGTTAGACTCCAGAACAGGTGTCAAACTTTTCCTGTAAAGGACCAGGTAATTATTTTAGGCATGGCTGGCCATATATGGTCTCTGTTACAATTATGTGGTCATGTAATTGTAGTGTTCAAACACTTCCGTGGTTGATGTGCAAATAGATGGTGTATATGTTCCAAAACTATTTATAATGATAAAGTAGTTTGCCAATGCCTTCTTTAAAGAATTATTTGTTGGAGATGAGGCACCTGTTCACCTACTTCTCTTCTTCCTTGGTCTCCCTTCTGCTCTGGTTGCTGAAGATTACACAGTAGGAGTGGAACTGGATTTGAACTAAGTCTGCCTGCCTCCCAGTTCATGCTTCTTCTTATTTCATCATATTTCCTCTCCGAGAATACTACTATGCTTTGCTGAGGTGGAGAGTGAAATTGCCTTTTTTTTTTCCAAAAATCCTTTAATGGCTTCCCATTATCTACCTGAAAGGAGTCATTTCCTTAACTTGGCACTCAAATCCCACTGAAATAGGGTTTTAATCTCTCTTTTCTAGTTTCTGGTCTGCTTGGCTTTTTTCTAGGATTTCTGCTAAATCCACCTACCTTCGCCTACTCACTCTCCTCCAAACACCTCAAGTGATTTCCATTGGTGCTCCAAATTTGCATGGAATTCTTCCCTGAAATGCCTTCTTATTTTCCCAGTCACTTTTTGTCTTTCTCTATACTCAAGTTCCACTTACAAATCTGGACCAGCTACTGTCCTAGGTATTCTTTGCATGGCATGCCCCTACCTCAAACCCTTCAGTGTTTTCCATCCTACTCCCACAGTTTACAAAGCCCTATGTGTTCTGTTGACTGATGACCGAGTCCTTTCACACCCATCTCTACACACACCTGGCTTCTCAGCTATCCCATCAACATGACAAGCACTGCTCCCATTTCAGTGGCTTCCACTTAGAATGTTTTCTCTTTTTATCCAGATGTTTGTATAACTTGTTTTTTCCATTATTCAAGTCTCGACTTAAATATGATCTCCTTCAATAGCCTTTTTCATGGCTACCTGATCTAACACAGCACACCCCAGAGCTATCACAGCACACCCCGGTGACCCTGTTTCATTTTTCCAGGATGGCCTGCATCTTGAACCTGACAACATATTATATATTCATTTGTTTATTGTCTCTCTCCTCAGCTAATAGAAAGCTCTTCAAAAGGAGGACTAGTAATATTTTCTTTACAAAATTGATCTACTGCTTAATCAACATTTGTTGATTGAATGAAACCACCAGCAGAATGAAATCCATTAGGGGGAAAACAAACAAAAGATAGAACAATTTAAGCATAGATAAATAGATAAATGGTTGGACTTAGTTCCTTTCTAATCTCTTTTAACTGTCAGATTTGGTGATTTGAGCTATATAACCTCTCTCTGAAAATTAGCTCATCCTCCTGACTTCTGTGTTTCTGTTGATGGGGCCACCATTTCTTTAGCCATTGAGATTTTAAAGCTCGAATCAGTTAATCATGTGGTCAGGTTCCCATTCAGTTCCTTCAGGCTGTCTTCCTCTGTGTGTTGGCTCCATGTCATCTGGTAGGCTCTCTCTGTGGGACAGAGACAATGACTGTAAATATTTCTAATTTATTTCCTTCTAGTGTAGCAATAGCAGCTAAAAAAAAAAAAGAATCTGTCTTTCCCAAAATTTTTGTATCAATTCAGGAAAGATTTTTTTTTTTCAGGAAAAGATTTTTAATGGCTCCTCTTGAGGCACATACCCACCACTAGACTGGTCATTATTGCAAAGGGATTGACATTAATGATGGACCTCCATCTAGCCACTGCTAAAACTGAGGGTTGGAGTGGGCTTGACTAAAGTCCGAATAGAACCATTTGGGAAAGAGAAGGGTATAGTTTCTCCCAGTAGACATACTGGGTAGACAAAAACAGCCAATGCCCACTGTATAGCTGCCTTTAAATGTGCTTGAGACAGAGTTAGGATTGTGTCATTTTCCTGCTGAGAGAAACAAAAAGGTCCAATGTCTCAGCATGGCAAACAAGGTTAGGTCCACAATGTTCTAGCACTGTGGATTGGGAGGTTGCTAGAAGAGCTGGTTGACTTACTGAATAATTAAGAGAAGGCCATTTTGACTCCTGAGCACTGTCAGGACGACTCACATTAGGCTTCTCTGAAAAGTGCAATCCATTTTCTGTCTTTCTTATTTGTTTCTGATGCTTTCTCTTCCTGAAATGATTTCTTTGCCCTCTCCATCTGCACACACACAGAAATCCTTAACTCCAAATTTTTTCTAAACACCTTCTGAAATCTCATCTGATGCCCCTCCCCCTTGAACATTCATAGCCTCAAAGTTATGTACATCTTCCTTCCTTCCTTCCCTCTTTCTTTCTTTTTATCTTGCTTTCTTTCTGTCCTGTAGGTTAGCATATTGAGAGTAAGGACTTCACTCTTTTTATTTATTTTTGTATCTTGTTTATAGAATGTTCCTTTTGCATAGAAGGTACAATCAATATTTGTTGAGTTGCATTTAATTGAACATGCTAGTTTTCCTAATTTCTGCAATCTGTGTCATTCATTTAGTACTTACACTTGCCAGCCTCTATTGTTAATTACTTCTTTATGCATATTTGTCTAAGTAATATCACCATCATCTCGCACGGGACCTTAATAATTGCAGGTCATCAGAAGTTTTTTTTTTTTTTTTTTTTTTTTTTTTTTTTTTTTTTTGTGTTAAATATTGATTGTCTGCCTGCTTTGTGCCAGGCACTGTTAGGTGCAACAGCCACAAACCTTAACATGGCATGCTTAGAGACTCTATCTGGTTTGGGAATTAGATAATAAAATGCACATTTATAAATCTGTGTTTTGAGAGCTCAAGTGGGAGAGGGAGGCAGCTGGAGGATGTGAGTGGGTTGGAGGAGGGTAGTTTAATCCATGTCTAGGAGGTGAATGACTAGAAAAATTGTGAGTACGAAATGGTCATTTATTTTCATGACTAGATCACCTATTCTTTTTTTTTTTTTTTTTTTTTTTTTTTGAGAGGTTTTTGCTATAGGGTGTGTGAAAGACAGAGAGATAAAGAGACAGAAAATGAGATATCATCACCCCCAAGAGAGATGGCTATGCCGCATCCCTTCTCCTCCGTTTTCCTCTTGGGATCTTGGGCATGCACGCACACGTGCCTGGCATGAGTTTAAGCCATTGGGTCTGGGACTCGAACCATGGTTGGCTTCATGGGAGTCCAGTGACACAGCCATTATGCCAACTGCTGGTCCCTAGATCACGTATTCCTTTCTCCAAGTTATGTTGAACCCCTCCACTTAGGATTAAGCCTTCTTTTCTATTTTTTTCTGGGTTTCCATGACACTCTTTCCCCCCTTTCATACTGTACTTAACACATGAAATGCTCTATTTTCAGTCTGTTTATACACAGAAAACAAAAATTGTCTTATTCAGTAGGTCCATCTCCAGAGTCTAGCACTACACTTGACAAAAAATGAGTCTGATGAAAAATGAACAAGGTGAAGCAGTATTGTGTTGAAGGGCAATACGAGTTTTATCTGAGATGGTCACTGCTGGTGACCTTATGACCCAAGGGGTTTACGGTACATGGCTCTTTGTTAAAGGAAGAGATGAAGGAATTAGGAAACAGTGACAAAGTGAATGTTCTGATGCTGCTTGAAGCAAGATTATCTCACAGGTTCAAATAGGGAAACACATGACCCTTTGCACTAGACCAGAAGACAGACCTAGACTCACAAATGCAGGATGAGAGATGTAGAATCATCTTCCAACAAGAGTTACTGAAAATTAAACCTCCCTCCCAGTTCCTAAAAGCCAGGGACATGGCCTTGTCTGGGGCCTGTCCTGTTTTGAAGAAATCTGTGTTTTGGCACATAGATTTGTTTTCCTTCTTCAAAAACAAAAATAGGCTCAGCCCTTGGGTCAGCTGTTCTCAGGGTGAGGTGGTAAGGTGCTATCGGCAGAAGTTGAAAATGGATACGGTCCTGCCAGATGCCCTTGGGTATAGTCAGGAGTGCCTCATGCAGGGGGTGGGAGGAAAGAGTGAGGTGATGATTATCTAGTACCACCAGTATATGAACTCCTGGTTATTATTATCATTATTATTAATATATCACATTCAGTATGCCATAACCAAGTGCCTGGCACCATGCTGAGCCCTTCACACAGAACTATCATTTGTTCCAGACAACAGTCTCCTGCAGCAGAGACTAGCGATATCCTCAGCTTGCAGAGGTAACTGAGGCACAGAAAAATTTACTGAGGATTACTGTGTGCCAAACTGTGAACAGAATATTCTAGGTAACCCTCCCAGCAGCTCTATGAAGTAGGTACTTGGTAGTCCTTAAAAGGAGGATGTCTGGCCTAAAATTTCTATGATACCAGTCATCCTTGAGATAACTAAGACCCTAAGAAGTGGAGGCACCTGCTCAGGGCTACACAGTGAATGGAAATGGCCCTGACCCACTCATTTCACTCCATGGCATGAGTCTGCTTCCTCCACCAGTTGTGTTTCTACAGGTAATGAGGAAGTTGAGGAGTGCTGGGGGCACTAAGAGTGACCAGGTCAGGGACCAGCAGATGGCATAATGATTATATCGCTGGACTCCAATAGAGTCGACCATGGTTCTGGTTCCGAGTCTCAGAACTGGAGACTTAAAACTCATGTCAGGTGCGTGTGACTTTCTTTCTCTGTCTCTGCCTCACATGCCCTATAACAAAAATATCTCTCTTAAATAAATAAATAAATAAATATAAGAGTAATCAGGACATCTGAAGCTCAGAGACCTGAACTTTCTGAATACAAACAGTAGTAGTGGTTTTTTTTTTTTTTTTTTTTTTCCTCTTACATGCAAGAACTTCATGTAGATTGCATTGAATTCTAGTGGCCCATCTAAAATTACAGCGACCATTACTCTTGTTTTATAATATAGGAAAGTGAGGACTCTTACATGAAACTATCTCCTGGTTCTAAAGTTGATACACACCTACCCCACTGCATTTCCCATCAGCACAAGGCAAAAACCTCTGGTAAGATGAAATCAGATGCACAAAGGTGAAATCCTTTATGACAGTCGAAACATAATTGACACCAAGTTCATATAGTCAGGATGCCTGCTCAGAGCATTCCTGTAGGGCTGGCTTACATGTGCATAACCAGGGCAGGCACACAGCCCCAGGCCCAGAAGAGTCCCATGCTTGGTTTAAGCTTTGCTTTTGCTATCTTGATTTCAATAATTGTGTCTTTCAACTTGAGTTTGATAAGTGAAATCTCATGTGACAATAGAGAATGTCAGCGATTGAGCACTACAAATAATACCATACAGAGCCTTCAAAAGGCACATGGGCAACGTGTCTTATGAAAACGCCAGGCATGGATTTAAAATTGTTTTACATCCCAAATTTTAATTGAACTCCACTTTTTACAAACTTTCTGAAATCCCTCATATAATGACAGCAAATAGAAAATTGAAAGCACCATGACAAGTCAAAAAAGAGAGATTGTGGCAGAAGGATGAAGTTTTTATACCTTAGTACTTTTAATGGTATTTTTCCAACAAGGGCCTTGCCTTTTCATTAGGCAGTCAGCCCTGGTCTCTTGTGAGAAGAGCGGCTGAGGCCTAGAGAGGCTAGCAGTTTGCTCGAGGTCTAGGATGTAGTAATTACCAGCGTGCTCACCTGTGGAGTTTGCTGGCCTGCTCTGGGTGGCTGGGCTCAGGGATATGTGAGAGCACTGAGCATCCGGGTGGTGGCACTTCTGTTCTCAGAGCCCTTCCCAGGATAGTTCAGCCCATGGTAGGGAAAAGAGAAATAGGCAGGGACTTGGACTCATTTCTTCTCCTTCTCTAACTGTAGACAAACTTATCTCTAGGCCAACTTGAAGAAAGGTAAGTAAAGATGGATTGGATGAAGCTTAGACAGACATGCTCTTGTAACTTAGGTGGGTGTGGGTTCAAGTTGCTGCTCATACCTTTTAGCTGTGAGGCTCTGGGCCTCTGTTTAATGACCTCTCGACTGGAACCATTTGTTGTGGTTCTTTATCTTCTAGTACACTCAGAGTCAGCTCAGGGATACTTCCTCCCAGAACCCCTGCCTGAGAAAAACCAAGGCACGGAGAATTTAGATATATTCCCAAGGTCTCACAGCTCAATCTGGGACCCACGCCTATGCAGTATGCTATATTGTTTCATCCCTCAAGCACGCCATTCTGTTTCCTGCCTCAGGGCCTTTGTACCTGCTGCTTCCTAGGCGACGCTGGCTGTCCTCAAGAGGCAGCTTCCTATGGTCCTTTAGTCCTCAGCTCCAAAGTCCTCTGCCTGGAGAGACTTATTCTGACCTCTCATTTAGAGGCAGTCCCATTGCTCTCTCCCCTAGCACCCGCTCTCTTCCCTTCATGATACCCACCGCAATCTTTGATTATATGTTTTCTTCATTTGTTGCTTAATGTCTTCCTCCCTCTATAAACTCTACAAGGACCAGGACAGTTGTGTTTTCTCAATTAGACCACCATTCCCTAGCCCTGTGCTGGGTACTTAGACATATGTTATTAACATTCTTTTTTGGGGAAAGGGGAGGGCTCAGGATTAAACAAATCAAAGAGAAGTTATAATATCCTTGACTTGGTTATTGCACATTGCATGTGTGCTTTGAAAAACTATATCATACAACGTAAAGATGTACAACAATTAAATGTGGATAAATCTATAAAATAAAATTAAAGAGAAGGTATAAGTGAGGTGACAGACAGGAGAAAGAGTTGGGACATGTAGGAATGCATATTCTCCACATGGGGGTTTGGGGATAGAGACTTCTGTGGCAGACTCCTGGAGAGCAAGGTGCCAAGTGCAGTGGTGAGGTACTCGTGTAACCCAGATTGGGGATACACAGGTTCCTGAGGGTGCTGCTGGTGCTGGGAAGGGGGTCTCTGGTGAACGCCCCCAGCTCCTGAAGTGGAGGTTGAAGCCCAACTGGAGCTCTTTGGAGGCCTGGCAGGTGGAGCATGCTGCAGCATTTTTCTAGACACTGGCAGCAGCGGTCTGACTTGAAAGCTGGAACAGGCTGACCAGGAACACTGTGACCTTTGGCACAATTTCCTCCTGTCTCCTCTCCTGCTCACCCAGCAGGGAGGCCCAGCTCCCTTGCACTCTCAGTGCCTGCAGAGCAGGTTTATCTTAGATTCAGAAAGGGGAGGGAAGGAAAGACTGGGAGGACAGATTTGGTTCTACTGTCCTTGAAATTTGATAATTTGGTAAATTGCACACTGCAGCCTGTAAGGTTTTTCTCTCCTTGGGCTCCAGCTTTGAGTGTACCTGTTGTTGCTAGGAGGCACATGCGCTTGTTGGAGACAGAGAGAGAGGGAGAGGGAAAAAGAGAGGGAGGGAGGGAGGGAGGGAGGGAGGGAGGGAGGGGAGAGAGAGAGAGAGAGAGAGAGAGAGAGAGAGAGAGAGAGAGAAGAAGAAGAAGAAGAAGAAGAAGAAGAAGAAGAAGAAGAAGAAGAAGAAGAAGAAGAGAGAGAGAGAGAGAGAGAGAGAGAAGAGAAGAGAAGAGAAGAGAAGAGAAGAGAAGAGAAGAGAAGAGAAGAGAAGAGAAGAGAAGAGAAGGAATCTTCCTTTGGGAGACTGCCACACTGCAATCCCTTCTCTACTTCTTTCAGGATTCTAGACACACACACACACACACACACACACACACACACACACACAGACACACACAGACACGTGCTTGTGTTTTGTTTTGTTTTGTTTTGTTTAATTGCCAGGTCTGGTACTCAAATCACACAGTTGACCAGGTGGGATCCAGTCACCTTAACTGCCATACCACAAGCTGGTCTGAGTTATTCTGCTTTTTACTAGGCAGTCTTACACATTATGTTATTTATCTTTTGGGGTTGATATAACCACTTCTTAGTTGAGGAAGCAGGCTGCGAGGCTGTAGAATGACTCTCCCAGGGTCATATTGCTAGTCCATGCAAATTTGTACCTGTCCCTTCTGTCTTGAGCCTTTTTCCATTTTTTAAATTATTTTTTTAACCTTGACTTATTTCTCCAAGCAGTGGAAGTAGACTATAGTTTACATTGTTGACATCTGCAGACTTATTATTTTCACTATCACCATTACTATCAACAACAAAGAATAGAAAGAACTGCCAACATTTGTATTTGTAGAAGACTTTATACATTGTCTTTTTGCCTAGGATTCCATAATCCTGCCTTTGTATATAGAAAAATATCTAGAAAGTATTGAGATAATCTCTTCGTTGGGAAACTGCCCACTGAGGAAGACTTTATTTGCATATGCAAGAGAGAGATTAGCTAATTTCTGGGAAAAATACTTAAGTGACTGACTTTAATCTCCACTCTTCCATTTTTAGGCTCTGTGACCTTAGTCACTCCGTGTCTCTTTCTTCATCTGTAAAATGGGAATAATTATAACAATATTAGATGATATATAAAAACTGCTTATGACAATATCGAGCACATAGACGAGTCTGATAAATCAAAGATAACTGAAAAAGTATCTATTTTTTGTTGTTAGCATTTTTTTTTGCAGTAGCAGCTGGATAAAATTGAATGTAAAATGTTAAATTAGAGAATGTCAAGGAAATTTATAACTACTGGGGGAATTAGCCGGGAGCCCAATATTTCATGAGAACCAGAAACAGCAATGCCCAAGGGTGTGGTTTGGGTTCAGGACCAAGGACAGTACCAAACTTGCTCCCCTGCCCCTCCCTCATTTGGGACACTCTTCTATGCTCTTAGGGTTTGAGTAAGAAGTTCTCTACCTCAGGCCTTCCCTGTTCTGTACTTGCCACAAACCTCCCAACCTCTTTATAACTGCTCATGCCGGTTCTCCTTCTTCTGTTAGCATGGAATCTGTTAGCAAGAAGTGTGGGGGGATATAACAATCACCTTTGCACCTGCCACTGAGATTCAACAGATGTTGACATTTCACTACAATTATGTCTGATATTTTTATTATCATTTTCTAAAATGAGACTTGGCAGAGGCCATCATAGCTTCCTTTTTGTTCCATCAGTCTCTCTCCTTCCTCCCCAGAGGTGACCATGGGCCTTCCATATCTCCCTCCTTTACTGTCTCCCATTCCCTTCCACTCATTCAAGTCTTCCACATTTTTAAAGAGCCAGGTCAAGACCCCTCTCCTCTGGCTCATGATGATCTTTCTTGCAGAACACCATTGTCCGCAATGTTGGAGGGCTTTGTGTGATTTATTATTTGTCATCTCAGTTACTCATTAAGTATGTATTGAACAGCCCGTACTTGCAGACAGCACTCTTCTACTTGACTGGAGTTACAAAAATGAGTTCCACAGGGGCCCTCCTTCCAAGAGCTCACAGAACATGGCACAGGAGTGAACGTTATCTTGTAGTGAGAAAAAAAGCTGATTGGAAGAGGAACCCATCTTCAGAAGCTGGCCACAGCTTTTTCACGGGAATTAGATCTCACGTAAGCACGTGGGACCTTGCAATCAGACAACTGGAAGTGGTGTGAGATAAGAAGCAAGGGAGATGTGCCTGTGATACACCTGTCCTTACGCAAGGCTGTTTAAATACAAGGAGTCTTCATAAAGTTAATGGAAAATTTGCTTTATGAAAACCTATGTAAGACTATTTTTTCTTTTTCTATTTGAATTTAATGAGTTTACATAAAAAAATTAGGCATTATACAGTTAAAAAATAAAAATCTTGAAAAAAACAATACAAAGAGTGAAAGAATTTTAACCAAGTTTTACACTTCTTTTGGTATAATTTTTAATAATTCATCTCATCATATCTTATTGCAATGTGCAAATGCATCTGCAGCACCCATTACAATCATGAAACAAAATTTAAAGAAGTACACTGTTAAGAGTGCCCCTTAGAGGAAACTGATTGACCTTCTATTAAAAACTCTATGATATGTAAGTATTACATAATAATGCTACTTAACCACCTTTTGTCACAAGAATCATCACTAGTTTTCTGGAAATAAGTCCACATAAGAATTAAATATTTAAAAGGTGGACTGTTTCTTAATTTAATTTTAGTAAGATCTTTTCTCTTTCACTATTAAGAGACACTTCAGTAGTTTTAAAGCAAAAGCTTTTAGAATCCAGATAGCTAAAACAGTACTCCTGAGTTCAAGCTTACAGATACGTCTTTTGTAAGTAGTTCTCAATAAAATTCCTCCTTCTCCATGCCCCTGCCCAACATCTTGTATTGTTTCTTACAAAACTTTGGTCAAGAGTAGAAATATATCCAGGCAGATATAATGCCATACAACAGCAAGAACAGTAAAGCCCAACTAATGACTTTGGGTTTTAAAAGACAGAAGGCAATTAAAATGTACTCAAAATTACATTAAAAAAAGCTTTGATGGGGGTAATATTGAAACAAAGTTTAAAAAATACTGATATCAAAGTATAAGTGACTACAATGTTAAAATAGACAAAAACTACTAGCCTCTTTAAAAATTTAAAATAAAGCACACAACACATGAGTCAGGATGCTTTTCCTGTTCTACTCATGAATATTAGTCTTTATATGGTTGGTTATGTTGACAACTAGTAGAGTCTCTTGTGACATCTGATGAAGTCTCATTCCAACTTTGAAGAGCAGGTCTTCAAGGAACCTCTTGCTCTTGGTCACATCTTGGTCACTGTTCAATTTCGAAGTAGTGCCATATTGCCATGATGTGCTGGGGCATGAAGACAAATCCCGTGACCAGTGCCATCCCACAATGGAAACCAGCATGGAATCGAATACAGTCTGCTCCCAGGGCTCCAGCATGTAGAGTGCCATGACGAGCAGGTACTGGTAATAGAACCAGGACTTCTGCTTCCAGGCCCACGCCAGCGCCATCCCCGCCATGCGCCTCCTGCAAAGTGGCTGCACATCAGTCTGTCCTGTTGGCCGCATGTCTCCGTCCTAAAGCCCCAGGCCTCCAAGCCCACCCACACCACCACCACCAGGCCTGTAAGACATTTTTTTTTTTAATTGCACAAAAATAAACCTGTACCTTAATTCCATTTTTCATGAACTTTGAAATCCCTTTATATATAATTTTATCTAATGTTCCACAAACCAGTGAGATGAATGGTCCTATGGGTCTTCAATAGGTACAAATCAAAGCTTGCCGAATCACCAAATCTGGTTACAGGCTTAGTCATATTTGAATTAGGGCACTCTGATCCCTGCATTATCTGGCTCCCTCTAAGGTTATCTTAAAGTCCTAATACTGCTAGGGCTCTATGTGCTTCTTCTTCTCTTCTTCTACTTCTTCTTCTTCTTCTTCTTTTCAAGAGATTTTTGCTATAGGACATGTGCACTTACTGGAGAGACAGAGACAGAGAGAGACAGAGACAGAGACAGAAAGTGAGAAAACACCTCCTGGCGGGATGGCCATACCACAATTCCTTCTCCATTCTCGTCTCAGGATTTTGGGTATGCATGCATATGCACCCAGTGTGAGTTTCAAGCCACTGGGTCCAGAAATTTGAACCATGGTTGGCCACATGGGAGTCCAGCACCTTAATCCCTATGCCACCTGCTGACCTTGTATGCACTTCCTTATGAAGGCATTAAAGAAGATATAGCAGAGGTTCAATGACTAAGTTTGAAATAGACGTGAGGGTAAGAATGTTTTAAGATCCCTGCGATAGCTGACATGATAAGGAAATTATCTGTGACTTCTGAGGATAATAAAACCACAGAGACTGCTAATAAACTGGTTTGCTGCCTACCTTCACAAGATGATGGAAATGCTATTTCAGTTAGAAGAGTGAAAATAAAGCTGTATTTTTCCATATCTAAATTCAGCCCCTCGCCTCCCACAGAAGTCTATGATCTTATCCCTGCAGAGTCCATGAACCTTAGTTAAGAACTCCTCCTAAAGAGCTAGAAGGCAGGTGGAGATGGCTTATTGTTTGATCACAGATGATGCCGACTATCCACTCCAAGAAGCCCAGCTTGCTTGGAGCTAACAGGTATTCCAAGAGGGATTACAACATGGGCCCAGCCAAGGTGATGCAGGTGATGGGAGCTATTCTGCAATGCAAGAGGCCATAGGGCAGACTCAGGTTTGGATCCCAGGTTGACCTGAACATACCAGGCATGCCCACAGGTGTGCCTGAATCCTGGCTGACTGGTGAGCTAAGGAAAAGATTGAGGCATGTCAAGGGTACCTGTCTCTCTATCATAGGATAAATAATCTTGAAAAATTAAAAGTTTACAATATGGCCACAAGTTAGTGGGGTCACTGATATCCATGTTCTAATTCTCAGCCTTATATGTCTATAAAATATATTTTTCCCATATGTCCTAAGTTGATCAGGATTTAATATTAGACATCTTTTAATCAGAGTCATATGAGGCTAATGTATAATTCATGCCTTATTTGCTGAACCCCTAATCCATTTAATAATTCATACAGTCTTCCATTCTTTCAGAACATATTGTTAAGCACACTTAACGACCACTACCATGAGCTGGGCACAGAGATACATGCTAGAACAAGAAGTCTCTAAATAGTAGTGATTGAGGACATAACCCCTGACTTCCAGGAGCTCATAGTTGTTAATGAGGTCCTTGACTTCTCACTCATGACACATGCAGGGCCATGACCTTTATTTTAGGGAGAATCATTCTATCCTGGAGAAAGAAAAAGTTTGTATATTTTATTCAATTGTGCTCAAGCAAAACTAGATATGTTATTATGAGTTTGTTGTCAAAGTGGTATGAATGCATACATGACTACTTAAATAATTTCTCTTAATGCTCTTTCCTACCACAATTTAGGAAAGCCAGTCACTTATAGGCCCATGCAGGAGAGCTCAGAGAATGTTCCAGAGATTTGAATATCTACCAGCGTCAGTGTCTGTCCTTCCAGAACAGGACTGGATAGTGTCTGTCTTAGTCTTCTTTTTATTCTAGACTTTGTAGACACCTTCGAGTTGATTTACTTTATCTTCAGTCTGGTAATACCTCAGCCTTTTAAATATCAAGTTCATCCATGAGGCAATGTTCATGGACCTTTATCCAAAGGGATTCTTGATTTCTGTAAAGCCTTGGCTTTTCTTTCTATGTCTGGTGAGATGTTATAACCCTCGAGGATCTCTGCAGAATTATAAATGTTTATCATTTTTAATCCATCCTTTATTACAGTTTATTTTTTTCTGGCTGTTTCAAGGTCCCACCCAGGGAGTCAGTTGTACCAGCACTTCCCCCCTCCCTGCTTCTAACTGTTGCTTAATCAAGCCACATTCAATCCAGCCGGCAGATTTTTCTGCTCTTCCTCCCCTCAGATTCTCTTTTGACCTCAAATGCTAGTCGAAGAGCTCAGAAAGAGGACCTAAGAAGGGGCTTTCTGGTGGGCATCAGTGAGTCACCAGCAGGATCACTGTTCAGACAGGCTGAGGCAGGTCCATCTAGCTACCCCATGAGTCACTATTCTGGGAACAGTGGGGGTCATCTTGACAGATGGTGTATCAGTCTCTCCTCTGCCTGACCCTGAACATCAAAATAGGATGCAGTTCCCTCCATCTGGGTGCATTGCAGCCACTTGATCCAACTCTATCAGAAATTTAATGAGAATGTAGAAAAGCCTGTTTCTTTTTTTCTTTTTTTTTTTTTTTTGGAGAGGTTTCTTTTGCTATAGGGCGCGTGCGCTCGCCAGACAGACAGAGAGACATAGAGACAAAAAGCGAGAATTCACCCCCCAGGAGGGATGGTCACGCCGCAATCCCTTCTCCTCCATTCTCCTCTCGGGATCTTGGGCACGCACGCACATGCGCCCGGCGTGAGTTTTAAGCCACTGGGTCCGGGACGTGAACCGCGGTCGACTACGTGGGAGTCCAACGACATAGCCATTACGCTAACTGCTGGTTCCCGAAAAGCCTGTTTTGAACTAAAGTGGATGAACTGAAGTCTGTTTTTCATTTTTGTTTTTTTTGGCAATTTTGCTAGAGCCCATATGTGCTTCCTGGACACACACACACACACACACACACACACACAGAGAGAATTAGAGAGAGACAGAGAGAGACAGAGAGAATGAGAATGTACTCCTAAGGGAGAATGGCCATGCTACAATCCCTTCTCTTCCATTCTCCTCTATGGATTTTCAGCATGCATGCACATGTGCTTGGCATGTTTTTCAAGCCCCTGGGTCTGGGCCTTGAACTGCACAGTTAGCCATGTGAGATCTAGCTACCTAAATCACCATACCACTAGCTGGCCCACTGAAGTCTAATTGTCATAGCACAGATATTTAACAAAGGTTTTTCATCCTAGCTAGCAACCACCTAAGTAATGTCTTTCTGGCTCCAGTTTATACTCTCCACAAATATAAGTGCTCTATTTTTCATCTGAATGTGTTGTACCATTAGGGTCTCATTTCATTTGACAGTGAATGGTGCAGAGCAGATGAAGATGACTTTCTACAGAGTGAATAATAATAACAGTGCCTGTGAATTAAGTGCCTACTATGCTAGGCACCTGGAGGGCATGATTTCATTTAATTCTTATATATTCTAAAGTAGGTATTGTCACTCTGTGATATAGACCATGAAACCGAGGCTCAAGAAATGTCAATTTCCCCCAGTTCTCATTGGTAAGAAGAGGTGAGGCTGACTGCAAAGTAAGGCAATCATACAATTTACCATCCAACCCAGGGCACTCCTGAGAGTCAAAAAGGTATTAATATGAATTTCACCAGACAACAGATGTAAGGGTGGAATGTTTTAACAAGGCAGACTAAATGGATGCCTGAGTTTTGAATCAGTCTGTTTGGCCCCATAGTGCACTTCTCCGCATTCACCTGTGGAAAGTAATAGAAGTTTGAGTTGCTCTCCCATTCTTTTGTGATGCATTTGCTTGCTGTTTCCTTCCCCTCTCTTCCCATTATGGGATACTGGGATGAAATCAAAGCCTCTGCTTCTACGAAGCTGCATGGATGATTCGGATGTGCAGCCAGGAATGGGTACTCTTGAAGATATGATGTTTGAATACAGGAAGTTGCTTTTGCCCACCATTGTATCTTAGTAACTGATGCAGGGGCATGTAGTAGGTGCTTAATACATGGTTGTTCAATGAATTAGTGAAATTGTGCAGATGTAAGCAGGGATGAGTATCACTCTGTTTTCAGGGAATATCCATGAATATAAAGAGAAAGGAGAGGCATCTTCCAGGCTAAGGTCCAATTTTATCATTAAGGCAGAACCACCGATCCCCGAGCAGGAAAGTGATGTGATATGATTTGCATTTTGAAAAGAACACACCCATGGTTGGGTTCCAGGTTAAGTCCATGAGAAACTGGACACTGAAGGTATTTAAAACATGTTTTCCAAAGAGCTACTGAGTGACCAGTATAATATCACCTTTTTCCTTTGAACAATCTCCAAGCTGGGGCTAGCATCACCCCCTGGTCAGTGGCAGCCTTGGACACATTCTCTGCATGGTACCTGGTCACCCCGTGGGGCAGTAGGAGTCACTTTTTCAGGTAAATACCCTCTCCCTGTTTGTTTCTTTTCTGGTTTCTTCTCTGTATCAGTAATTCCACCATGTGGGTGGCTGGGTGGATGGAGGGACCCACCCAGATTCAGGAAATTGAGGAGCAGCTTCTGTGAGCACACTTGATGCATTCATGGGGATTCCTCCCAATGCCATGTGCCCTTCATAATACCCATATGCTATGGTTGGGCTTGGACTTAGTGTTTTCAGCTCTCTAACTAGGTCCAGAGTGCATAAGGGGGTTTCAGCCATGGGTGTTCCCCCAAACGGGGCTGTGGTACAATTGCCCACCAAGGCATCCCAGGTGACCTTGCCATTTGCAGCCTGTTTCCTGGGGCTTCCCGCAAAGCTTTGCACTGTCTGGTTAGGAGGCCTCGGGGTGGTGTGAGATGAAAGACACCGTTTACACTATGGTGACTCGAATGCTCTCTGTGTAACCAAGTGATGTGGAGACCAGTTCATAAGCACTTCACAGTCTGATGATGAACATTGGGTCCCTTGTACTGACCTTTTAATTGGCTTTCCTCAGGGGACAGGCTGCTTCTGAGATGGTCCTGGGGTGGGGGAATCCAGACCCTATGCTGAGAGATGCTCCTTTCTCTGTGGCCGATGTCTATGTCCTGCTTCCACCCTTGTGCCACATCTGCCCAGATCTTACCTTTGCTGCAGCATCATCCACCTCCCTGACACCTTCTCATATCTCAGCCTTCTTTCTGAATTCCGACTCATCCCCAATATCCACATTTCTATGTTCATTCCACAAACATTTATGCACTATTTGTCATGCCTCTGGCATGGATATTATAATTTAATCTTCAGACTTGGTTGGCACTTACTGAAGACTTCTGCGTGTATCTCTTGTGCCAGAATGAGTCAAAACATGCTTCAATCTGAAAAGTGGGCTAGAAACTCTGGTATTTGCTCTCCCTACCCCCAGCTTTCATATAAGAGGTAGCAATGGGGAAGGGTATCGAGAGAGGCTCCAAGTACTCCATCTCAGTGTTTGCTCCATGCTTCTCATTGTCATCCCCAATTTGCAGATTAGGAAGCTTAGTCACATGGAAGAAAAGTAACTTACTGAAGATCATCCAATCAGAAATGATGGAGACCTGACAAAAGCCCAGGCTGACAATTCCTGAGTCTGTGCTAATAATGGCCAGGCTTCTAGGGAGATCCCTACAGGGAGAGGGAGAAGTAGATGGATTCATGATAAATTAAAAGGTGCACAATGTGGAAAGAGGGTGGGAGAAGAGGGAGAGTGTGAGAAAATAAATTAATGAGGAAAATAGAGAGGCAAGACAGTTAGAGGACATAGACATGGATTATTATTTGTTGATGATAATGTGTTTTGTGCCCTCAACTGGACTGGTGTGAAGTGTATTCATGCTGGGTAAATTCAACTTATAAGCTAAGTGATGTACAGTGATTATATGTATATAATAAGTTAAAATAGAAGAAAAAGGTACAGAAGTGGTCAGTTATCTTGGGGGAGAGAGTGGAATTAAGGACAATTTTAGGATTCTGTCTCAGATGGAACATAGTGGAACATTGTTTGGGAATGCAAATAATAAAATCAAATAATCAAGTGAGTTCCATTTGCTACTCTCTTTATAGCATTATTTATTTATTTATTTATTTAGGTCAGAGGGCATATATGAGAGACAGAGAGAGAGAGAGAGAGAGAGAGAGAGAGAGAGAGAGAGAGAGAAAGAGAGAAGGCACTCCCCAAATGGGACTTAGTCATGCTGCCATTCTTTTTCCTCCAACTCTCCATCTTGTCAGAATCCTGGATATGTGCTCACATGCCTGGAGTGTTCTTCAAAATTCTGTAATTAGAATAATAATAATAATGATTGGGAAAAACATGGAAAAGATATTGAATGATGAAGTGGGGAGATTAATGTCTTTGTATTGACTGACATGAATGGCATTCCCTTTTGAAAAAGCAATGTAATACACTGTAAAGTTATATGTGATTCAATGTAATATAAAGAAGATTATGATGATAATAAAAAATAAATAAATAAATAAAAAATTCTGTAGCCAGGACTTGACCCATGGTCAGCCATGTGGGATTCAGCTCCTTCTGCACAGTGATTATCCACTCTGCTACAGGGTAGGCCTGCAACTCTCTTCATAGATTGGAATTCTGCTAAGTTTGTGTCATAATCTTCCTTTTAGAAAACAAGGAAACAGGCTCATAGAGATTTTGTGAAGTGCCCAAAGTCACAGTGTTGGTAAATATAGATGTCAACTGGACATCAGCTGGGTCTGGGTGGCTTCAAAGTCCAATCAATTACTCGATGCTGATCCATACTGCCTTCTTACAAGGAAAAACAAGAACAGGAGGCCACTGGATGACTTCTGTGAATCGCATGTTGTTGGAATTCCTGTCCTTCCTCGACCCAGATTTGTAAACAGGTTTTGCAAGCCAAAATACACATAGGCAGATGCAAACAAACTCTGATGAGGAGAAAGTCGAATGTGTTACTGGTGGGTGCGCGTCTGCCTGAAACATGTGTCCCTGAGGACTTCTGCTGTCTCTACACAGAGCTGCCTTGGGCCTGGTGGTCTGCAGATGGCCACAAAGTATCTCCAGGCTGTCCAGCTGCAGCCTGGGCGGTCTGGGGATGGGCTGGGGTGCTGAGGAGGTGGCTAGCCAGATGACTATGCTTACTTTTGCTTCTTCTTGTGCTGAGTCCTTTTAAAGGGAAAGAGGGAAATAAGAAAAGATATTTATCTTGACTTGGAATTAGAACATCCTCTTCAGTAATAGCTATCATTTAGTCATTGGTTAAACTCATGTTGGCTCCTGGTCCAGCAGCAGTGGCACAGGGGTTGTACAATGCTCTGCAATGCTGGAAGCTACAGGGGCCATCGGGTTCTGTTCCCAGGTCAATCTGCATGTGCTTGTTGGTGATCCCAGTCAACTGGGAAAGGCTGGGGGCAGGAGGGGATCATGGTGGGAGATTGTGTTAAGCATGCTGTCTTTATGCTTTTCTCTCTTTCTCTCTTCATTTCTCTCCCTCCAAGGAAAGAAAGAACCTTAAAGAAAAGAAAAACAGTATCAGTTGAGCACATAAGTGCAACAGACCGAGTCCTAAGTGTTGGGGATATAGTTGAGGAAGCCTACAGTCGACTGGATGGAGACAGACAATTGGAAAAATGCATAAGAAATAGCACGTTCTATAACAAAGAAGTAAAGTAAGGCCAAGGGGGAATGAAACTTGCAAGGGTCTGGAAGCCACAGTGTGGGAACAGGGGAAAGAATTGAAGCATTTAGGGCAGAAAAGGGAAGGACAGTATAGCTTCCCTCACATGAAGCATACAAACATGGAAGTACAGTGGTTTTCTTTTTGGTTTTCTTTCCTGTGTGATGCCAGAACTTGGAACCAAAGAGCATACAAACATGGAAGTACAGTGGTTTTCTTTTTGGTTTTCTTTCCTGTGTGATGCCAGAACTTGGAACCAAAGACCAGCTGGTAGAAATTGTAGAAGGGTAATTTCAGTTCCCTAAAAGGTAGGTCGAATGCTGCCCAAGGGACCAAGTCTGAAGATCAGAAACAAACATATCATAATTTATTTGTTTAGATATTTATTAAGAACCTACTAAGTGCTCAGTGTGTGTGTGCATGTGTCTGTGATTCAATGTTTTTGGTTTAAATCGTACTTAAAATCCTACGCCGCAATTACTTGATATGCCTCAGGTTTAATCTTAGGTTAATGTCAACCTTCCTATATTATTTTCATAGAGCTTCCATGACAAAGGGCTACAGACTGGGTGGCTGCAACTATGGAAATTTATTTTCTCCTAATTCTGGAGGCTGAAATCACAGACCAAGGTTTTGGCAGACTTAGTTTCTTCCTAGGCCTCTCTCCATGGCTTGTGGGTTACCACCTTCTCTCTGTCTTTATCTGGTCTACCCCATGTATCCTAATCACTTTTTTTTTTTTAATAACTTGCCAAAGGGCACATGTGCTTGAGAGAGAGAGACAGAGAAAGAGACAGAGAGAGAGAGAGAGAGAGAGAGAGAGAGAGAGAGAGATTACCACCCTGATGGAGCATGGTTACACTGCAATCCCTTCTTCTCCATTTCTCCACCACATCTTGATATTCTGCACACATAAACACATTTTCCAAGTCATCGAGGCAGGATTCCAACTAAAGTCAGCCATGTGGGATCCTTTAACCACAGGCTATGGGGCTGGCCCTAATCTCTTTTTTAAATAAGGACACTGAAATATTGAATTAGGGTCTACCCATATGGCTTCATTTTAATTTAATTACTTCTTTAAAAATGCATATTAATTTTAGGGGAATAGAATTAAGTCCATAACTCCTCCCATATATTCACAATATATTTATTTGAGAAACTGAGTTGTTTGTACTATCTAGATTTTTTTCAGATTGTTTCCCTGTGATTTACTATATTTCCTGTACGTGTACTTAGATGTTTGATTGAATTGAGGTTTGACTTTCAGGCAAGAATACTACATTAGGTGATGGTGTGTACTTACATCAGGAGGTAGATGACATCCGTTTATCTCTCTTCCTGTGATGTACAAAATAGTTTTCAATAAGATGTTTAGATAAATATGATGTACCTAAAATATTATGAGAATCATTATTTGTGTGAGTGATCTTGAAACATCTGAAGCCCTGGTATGCTTTCTGGGTTAAGCCAAGATTTAATTTTATCCAGGTATTTTTAGCAGGAATTATTTTATAAGTACTTATTTTGCAAATATTTAAAAATGTCCATATTAGGGACCAGTGGATGGCATAATGGTTACATCGCTGGACTTCCACGTAGTTGGCCGTGGTTTGAGTCTTGGACCTGGTGGCTTAAAATACATGCTGTGTGTGTGTGTGTGTGTGTGTGTGCGTGCATGCCCAAAATCCTGAGAGAAGAATGGAGGAGAAGGGATTGTGCTGTGGCCATCCCCCCAGGGGGCGACTTTATGTCTCTGGTGAGCGCATGTGCCTTATAGCAAAACTCTCTCCAAAAATAAATAAATAAATAAAATTTCCGTATGAGATGAGACTGCAATCTGGACCAGAATTCTCTGATGAGCTGTCATGTGAGAGACAGAAAGTTCATGGAGTGGCAGCTAGGTGAAAAGGAAATGTTCCAAGGCATCTGATCTGGATTTGGATCCTGGTCCTACCCTGTCAACATATTGGAATGTGGTCTTAGATAAGTTTTTGAAACTTTGAGTCCACATTCCGTATTGGTGAAACGCCTATTCCATTTCCTTCTTCAAAACTTGCTTCAGGTGTCACCTCCTGCAGGTAACCACCTCCTACCTTTTCTTCTTCTTGCTGGACTTACAGTTACTTTCTAGGACATCTCTATGACTCAAAACCTCCAGCACGCAGTTAATTAACTTTTTGCTATTACTCGTGTCTTTCTTCCCAGTCTCTGTGTTCCTCTGAGCTCAGGACATGTCCTCACAACTGTTTTCAGAATAGTTGCATGTTTTCGTAGCTGCTCAATACTTCAATGACTAAGAGTTGTTGGTGAGTGGCATTCTGAATCTAGTGCAAATGACAGTTACCAGGGAGCTTTTAACAAGTACTGATACTCCAAGGCCCCACACCAGGCCAATTGTGACAGTACTTTGGGGAGAAGATTTATTTATTTATTTATTTAATCATTATTTTATACATTAAGTTGCTATACATTATTTAACTTGTAGAGAGAATTTACTCAACATGAACTACGCCTCAGACCAGTACAGTTGAGAATGCTATACATGTTATCTTCAACACTTAATAAACCATTTCTGTGTCCCACAAATGTCTTACTTCTCTGTTTTTCTCTCTAATTTCCTTCCCTACACACTTCTGGGAGATTATTAAAGAGCTCTCCAAGTGATTCTGATGTAGGCTAAATTTTAGAGCCTGTTTTAAGCCAGGGCTTAGTGAACTTTTTCTGTAGAGGACCAGACAGTACATATTTCAGGTTTTGCAGATTATGCTGGTCCTTAGAAATACTCAAGGCTGCGATTGTGTGGAAAGCAGAAAGACGTGTAAATGAGTGGGTGTCCTTGTGTTCCAATAAAACTTGGTTTATAAAAGGTGGAGGTAGACTGAGTCTTGGTTTGTCAACTTCCATTCTAGGGGATTGAATTGGTCAGTTGTTGCTGTGTAACAAATCATTACATGAGTGCCTTCAAATCACAACTACTTAATCTTCCATGTCTGTGTGTTGGCTGATGTAGTCTAGGCTTGTTTAAGAGAAAATATGGGGAAATACACTTCACCTGTAGGGGAAGCTGAATGGTCACATGGCAATGGGCATGAACATGGCCTCTTTTGACATGAAGACCTGGGACCTATAATTCAGTGAATAGAAAGGATTAAGTGAAATAATGTACACGTAGTGTCCAGGAGTGTCTGGGCTTGTGGATGCTGCCTTTGTAAATACTGACTGTTGCTGCCATTAAGATGATTAACAATTATCTTTATTCTGTACAAATCGAGGCTGGAAATTGGATGTAACTGTCTATTCTTTACAGGAGGTTGCTGTAGACATCCTCAACCATTCTGTCACTTACCATTAGCATGTGTGACAACAGGTGTAGGAAGTCATCAGTGCTAGTGGCCTGCTAGTGACAGAACAGTTTGTTCTCAGTGCTGCAGGCTCTCTGTTCATAGGAGGCCCCAGGACAGGCCTGTCGCATCATGATCAGTTGCTGCTCAAACACAGGCAGACCCTTTTTGATAACCCACACTGAGTAGGGATGGAGGGCTCAGAGTCCGGTCTGTAAATGATATAACTTGTTCGGAGCTCCAGTAACTAGACAGTCTCAAGAAATAAGGATATATATTTTGGCACTTCTTAGGGGGGAAAAGAGCAAGTGAAGAGAAAGCAAACTGGTCTTCGATATTTATTTTAAAAAGTAATGGTTAACTTGCAATGTACTGGGCTCAGTGCAATTTTTATCTGAACTCCTCTACTGGTGTTCCATATATTCGCCAAGGACCACTTGCATTGGAAAATTAGCAACACATACACATGGCTGGGGTTAAATGCTTAGATTTGGTTTTAAAAGCTTTCTGGTGCTAACAATGAGCCGTCCCATGAAGGTGGTACTGGTCTTCCCATTTGTACACTCACATAGACTTACACTATTGCACAGAAACTGGGGCTCACACTCACAGCTTGTAAAACAGAGAGATGTGAATTCCAGACTCTTGAAAAATGAGGGCCATGTCTTTGCCATACTCATATCCCTGGCCAGGTGCCTTGTGGGAGTACAATGTTGTGTCCACTCTTTATGAAGCCTTCATTTCATAGGAAGGCTAAGTGACTCACCTATAGGTGTGTCACTTGTGCAAAGCAGGGCCTTGGAATCACCCACTGTGTCCCTCCTGCCCCTTGGAATCTGGTTCTTCCAAGTTTCTTCTTGGAAGGGAACTCCTATGTATGAAACACTTCTGACAGGTTAGATCTTGTGCTAGGTGATTTAAATATGTCATTTCATTTTATTCTTTAAGAAATAAGACCTGTTGAGTTGGCACTATTAGCTCTACTTTAGGAAAGAAAATGTGCCAAGAGTCACATGACTAGTGAGTGGTGAAGGTAGTATTCAAATCAAGATTACTTTGGTGTATGTGATTGAAGCAGACAGGAAGGAGGACTCCCAGGGTCTGATAATACTCTGATTCTCGATCCAGATGCAGGTTTGTGAGAGGAGTTCAATGTGTGTCAACTTATCACTATGCACTGAGGCTTTCTGCATTTCTCTGTGTGCGTGACTCTTCCATGACAAGGTAGGAAAACAAATCCAGGTGTGTCTGTGTTGCAAACCCATGTACTTCCATTATATGCTCTTGCTTTCTGAACTACAGCTTGGTTCCTCTCATCCAGCTTGTGGGACACTTTCAAAAGAGAGTCTGAGCTAGAACCCAGATCTTTTCCCTTTTCTGTCAATATATTTTACTTCTGCATCATCCCTCAAGTATGGAGCACTGACAATTGCCTGACAGCTAATGTTTTGCAAATATTTGTTTCATATATTTGATCCATTTTTTTGGTTGTTAATCGGCTGTCCATTTTTTTTTTTTAATCTTTCTTATCTTGGTGGTTTCATGCTAGAAAGCAGATACTATCTTTGTTATTCCAATTTGACCAGAAGTAGAATCCATTTCCAGAATTGTTGATGCTCTCTGACCCTCTAGAGAGGTGACTCTAATTTCTCTTTCATGCAGAAGTTTCAATGACTCACAGAAGCTGAAGGCATTTTGAATGGAATGAGAGTTTGAAGATCTACACTAAAGCGATACTGCTCTAAGTATGAAATGAAACACCTGCTTGTGGGTTCTGGCCATTCCTCCAAGATCTGGGTTGTAAAATAAACAAAATAAACAAATAAGCAAAAAATAAGAATCAGTTTACAAACTTAACCGTCCACTAACACTGACAATTTAATAAATGTGTATTGGGTGACACCTTTTGCCAGATGTTGTCTTAGGTGGGGAGTAAATAGAAATAATGACTGCCTGTCTTCAATCAGCTCACATTCTACTAAATTCACATTCTACTACAGAAATTCACAAGCAAGTAATTACAATATATTTTAACAAATATGTGGGCTAGATAGACTCCCAAAACACTGAGACAAGAATCCATTTTAAATCTGAGGTGGGTCCTGGAGTGTTTAAGGACTAAGGCAACTAAAATAATGCTCTAAACCTCATCTTCTAGACTTCCAAAACACTCAGACAAATAGAGGAACTATTGTATCATAGACTAACCAGGAACCACTGCAAAGGCACAAGAAATATGAGAAACCAAGGAAATATCTCTCCCATAAGTGAAAAGAATAATTCTTCACCATCCACAGACAGTACAGTGGAAGTCATGGAAATGTCTGATAGAGAATTCAGAATATTTAGTGACAAAAGTAAATGAGGTGCAAAAGGTTAGAGACAATGAACTCCAGAAGATGCAGGAGAAAATAGAACTATGGAGTATGAGCAAAAATGTTTTGATATGTAAAGTAAATATTTGTGGGAAAATGTAAAAATAAAAAAATGTTAATAAATAAATAAATAGATAGATTTTTTTCTTAAAAATTAAAAAAAAATAAGACTGGCAGGCGACATAATGGTTACATTGCTGGATTCCCACCATGTATTTGGCCATGATTCAAGTCCTGGACCCAGTGGCTTAAAACTCATGTTCTTGCATACCCAAAATCCCAAGAGGAGAATGGAGGAGAAGTGATTGCAGCATGGCCATCCCTCCTAGGGGATGATTTCTCACTCTCTGTCTCTGTCTCTCCAGTGAGTGCATTCACCCTATAGCAAAAATATCTCACAAAATAAATAAATTTGAAAAAATACAAGTATATGGGCTAGAGTGGGTGTCAGGTTAGTTTCTTGTTGCAGAGTGAGAACTGGGCAATTGCCTATGATAGAGTTATTTATGTGCCCATGCCTTAGATTGTTACCATGCCACTCCAGTAGCTGAGCTCCTAGTCCTAGCTCAGTGCAGAGGGTGCCCATCCAGTGTTTGTTAAATACATCGGTGGAATGTGCCTGCTGTACCCTGAGCCAGGAGGGAGCGTATCAGAGTGCTCACTCCCCCGCACCCATTTAGACCAAGCCCTGCTGCCCTAACCTCAAACGTGTAACTCCCTCCACTCACTTCTTCTCCCCTCACTGCTTCCACTCTGTTTAAATCAGTATCCTTCACCATCTCACACTGGAATCTACCCTTTTCTCCACATTTATGCTTTTTTATAATATAAATCAGATGTTTCTCCCATTAACCCTTAAATTATACTTAGAACAATGTCTAAAATCTCACCATTTCTTACAAAATTGAGCACTGTGTGACTTTTTGACCTCTCCAGCCTCAGGAGTTCCTTTCACTTCATTCAACAAGCCAAGCTCTTTCTTCTCCCCGTTTTTTGCATGGCTGACTCCTCTGTGTCAGTCACATCTGCGTAGATGTCACTTCCTCAGAAGCCATCCTTGGCTACCCAATCTGAAGTTCTACCACAATTTCTCTATAACATTACCCTTTTATTTTTTTTCAACATTGACACTATCTGACTTTATCATAATCATTTTCCTGTTAACTTGGGTATTGCCTATCTCTTCCACTTCAGTCAAAGTTCATTATACCCTCATACTCACTGTTGTGTCACCACTAGTACCTGGAAAAATGTCTGGCGTATGGTAGGTGCTCAATATGTATTGAATTCCGTAGGTACTTTTTGAAGTATTGTATCACGCTCTTTCTTTGCATTGAGATCTCAGGAAGAGAGCTGTCCATCTCAAGGACTAAAAGGCTGAATGGATGATAAGTTTCTAAAGCAAAACGTAGAGCACTGAATTCTGCTAACACAATAAAAGTTAGCTGTTCAGTTATCAAAAGCTTCCAAGTCTCATAAAAGAGTACATGAGTAAATAAACAATAATGACATCAACCAAATTCCCTAATCTTACAGGAGTTGCATTCTGGCAGAAGATAGCTTTTTCAATGCATTGGGAATAAATTCTTCCCTGGACATTGATCTGCAGGGAGAATTTGCAGAAGGCAAGCTAATAAAGAGAGAAAACCAATGTGGTAACTTGACTCTGAGACTAGCTATCAACAGAGAGAACAAGGGAGACTCATGGGTACACTGAAACAGATTCCTACTGGTTCACAAAAGCCTGATTATGCAAATATATTCCTAAGTCCTTATGCTGGAAACTTGAAGCAGACATGGTGGAAGTATTTACACCATAGGAATTGGCAGTGCTGCATTTTTTCCTTCTTAAGAGCTGTTCTACTAGCTCTTGGAATTGCAAGTCTTCATTGTGTTTTTAGGCTCTGGAGTGTGGGAGGGAATGAGGGGACAGTGATGTCTGGGGTGGATTCAGAATTTCTAGGTAATATAGTGACTGGCAATATTAGCTAATGTGCTTTTTACACACATAGTAAGTACTCATGTACAGACTATTTAAATGTAGTTGCAACATTTTCTTATGAAGCAAATGTTTAGATGTCATCCTGATTAAACCACTGAGCGGTTGTCTACAAAGAGAGAGGCTGGGTGAGAGTTCCGTAGGACTTGCAAAGAAGGGAAGCTCAGGGTTTCTCAAGGAGTTGGTGGTCAGCCTGGGCTGAAAGTGATTATTTCTTTTTCTATTTTGAACCCAGAACATAGAGGCTTGACATTCCTCACTGTGATTGTGATGGACTATGTTAGAATAAGCTAGCTGGGTACCCCATAGAACTACTGGATGACACTGGACAAGTCATTTAAATTTTCTTAATCTTTGCTTCGGCATATGCAAAATAGAAAAAAAATATATATATATTTTTAATCTGACCTGACATCCCACACAGATTTGGGAAACAGGCATGGGGCCCATTGTGGGTACACATAGACTATTGAGAGGTGAGATGTTCGGAGGTTTGGCTGAAATGCCTACTGAGTATTGGAAAGAAGCTGAGAAAATCCCTGAGCGAGTTTGGACCATGGACTGAAAATAAAGTGGTCTTTGTAAACTGTGCTGAGGTTTCTGAGACATTATAGGCTTATCATTCAAGCTAATTCATACTATCTACTGCTATAAAAGGAACACCCTAGTCTTGGTATGAAACAATAGGCATGTTTTATGCTCACAGAGAATATGGTCATGGACTTAGACAAAACATAGCAAGGATGACTTGCTTCTGTTGCAAGATGTTGGACACTCAGCTAGGAAGATTTAGGTGGCTGAGAAATAACTAAATAACTCAAATAACTAAAAGATGGAATTTTATCAGCTGCGATGATGTAAAAGATGGGTTTGATTGAAACTGTCTCCCAGAGTGCCTACAGATGGCTTTTCGATATGGCTTAAGATTCTTTCAAGTATTGCGGCCTGAAGGTGGTCAGACTTCTTACATGACTTCTCAGGCCTCAAAGAGGAAATGTTCCAGTAAGAAAGGTAGAATAACATGATCTTTTATTACTCAACTTCGAAAGTCACATAGTGTCATATATGCTACACTCTTGTGACTAAAGCCATACCAAACTAGTCCAGAATCAAGGAGAGGGAACATAGACTCAACTTCTCAATGGGAAGAGAGCTTAAAATTTTTCAACAATGCCTTTTTTTTTTCTTTTTTTTTTTTTTTTTTTTGTAGAGGTTTTTGCTACAGGGCGTGTGCACTCGCTAGACAGACAGAGAGAGACAGAGAGACAGAAAGCAAGAAATCACCCCCCAGGGGGGATGGCCACACCGCAATCCCTTCTCCTCCATTCTCCTCTCAGGATCTTGGGCACGCATGCACACGCGCCCGGCATAGTTTTAAGCCAACGGGTCCAGGACACGCACCGCGGTCAACTACATGGGAGTCCAGCGAAATAGCCATTACACTAACTGCTGGTCCCAACAATTCTTTAAAGTCACCCAACCATGGTGGTAGTGCCACTGCTTAGGTAGCTGGAAGCCATAGGGAGGCACACGTTGGGCTTCCAGGCCAAGTTGAACATGCTGGCACAGTTGCACGTATCTGTAATCCTAGTTCACTGGGAGGTTGGGGCAGGAGGATTACCACATGGCTTCAACTGTTAAAACACCTACCCCCATCCTCCTTTTACCATTCTCTCTCATATGGATAAAAAATAAAATAAAACAAAACAAATACCATGGAGCTTAGAAAATCTTGCAATAATATGAGTGTAAAAGTAAGTGTTTAGAGAAAGTAATAATGTAAGCAATGGTAATTAATGCTATCATAGTGCTTATATGCCACACACATACATTAATTCACCCAATGTTTATAACAACCCTAGGAGGTAGGTGCTATTAATATATCTACTTTATAGCTAAAGAAATAACAGCATGCTACACTCTTGTGACTAAAGCCATACCAAACTAGTCCAGAATCAAAATAACTTGCCTAAGTTCACACTGCTAGTGATTGACACAGTAGTAACAGCAGCAGCTAACATATATTGACTCTATACTTTGTATTAGTCATATGACAACATTACTAAACACTTTGAAAACATGTATAGTAACATATGTTGGGCACTTATCATGTGCCAGGCACTCTGCTAAGAGCTTTTTATGAATTGTCTTAGTTCTCAAAAGAATCCCATAAAAGGGACCAGCAGTTGGTATAATGGTTAAATCACTGGACTCACATGTAGTCGACTGCAGTTCCAGTTCCAGTGGCTTAAAACTCATGCCAGGCACATATGCATGCATGCCAGAAATACCAAGAGAATGAAGGAGAAGATATTGCAGTTTGGCCTTCCTCCCTAGAGGTGGAAGATGATTTCTTGCTTTCTGTCTCTCTGGTGAGCACATGCACCATACTGCAAAAAATCTCTGGAAAAAAAAAGAATCTCATAAAATAGGTCTGTTATTTCTACTACTTTATGCGTGAGGAATCTGAGGTCCAGTGAGGTCAAATTAATCACAGTTCTACACCTAGGGTAGGTTTAAATTCAACTTTGCTTTTCCACAAAGCCTGGGGCCCAGAAAGGAGAGTGACAACCCTGAAGTTATTCTGCCATGGATATTGATCGAGTGGGATTTAGATGGAGGAGTCCAGTGCTTTGATGAGGAGGAGAATATTCCAAGATGAGGGAATAATGAATATCTGTATGTCTGTGAATGAGTGTGTGCGTAGAAATAAAGCTCAGTTCAACTCAGCAAGTACATATGATTCTGTATAGTGCACCCATCTTTGTACTAGCCCCTTTAAAGAAGGCAGAAAAACAGCATCTAGTGGAAAACTAATCTTCAACAACTTGATCCATTTCGAGTGCTCTACTGGCATTTCCAGAGCACTTTCCCATACACCCTCCTTTTGAGTCTCTTAGAGTCTTGAGGTTTGATTATTAGCATCTCCACTCTACGGACAAAGCCTGGAGATGCATAGTGGAAGATAAGCCATAGTTAGGGGTCAGTCAACATGAAGATCAGAGCTCAGGCAAGAGAGGCCTTGGAAGTAGTGCTCATTCAACCCCCTGTTGAAGTCCAGAAAGATGAGATGACTTGCACCAGGTCAGCTCAGACAGAGGCAGGGTGTGGGCTGGAATCCCCCTTTCTTGATTCCTAGTATACAACTTCTTATTCATCTCATTCACCATGCAAAACACATCTTGGTGACCACTTTCTTCTGAAAGCCTTCTTGACTCCTCCACATCCCAGGAGGGTTAAGAATTTCTGTAATAGTGTAGCATACTCCAAGCTCTGGTGGTTATTCTATTATACTCTTTGACGTGTATTTCTCTTTCCTACTTGACAACGAGGCCAGAGACAGTCTTATATCACTGCACCCCAATATATTCCAGTGTTCAGGAATAGCAGGTAATTAACACATCTTTTCTAAATCTATAATCAGAAAGACTAGGTCAAACAGATCTAGTGGGAGGAGGGGGACCTGGGTTCAGCCTTGAAGAATGGGTCACAGAGGAGCAGAAGACGAGAGCAAGAACATTCCCAATGGGGACCACTTTAGGGGCAAAGACTGGAGGCTGGATGGGCCTCCTTCGATAGACAGCCTGGAACAAGGTTTGACTGCAGTTGCGTGCATCTTAGGGGTGGTTTGAAATAAGGCTGGAGGTGGGAGTAGGGAGCCAAGATATAGTCCCTTTGGGTCCCTAAGTTGTCAGATAACATCAGCACCAGTCTTCTCTCATTTGGGGCTGCTCTGAATGAAGACTTCCTCTTCCATCTGGAGGTTGCCATGCTGATTCACATCTCGGTCACTGGCAGCCTGGATTCCCCTTCCCAGTCTATTCTAGAAGCCCCTTATTCCCCTAAGGCAGACACTTCAGCTGTCATTTGATGCTTATTAAAGGGAGTGAGTCAGAGTGGTGGCTTAAGACACAATTTCCACCCTGCTCCATGCTCTCTTCCCCTTTGCTGCCTGCTGTGCTATTTCAAGCACACAAGCTAACTAGGCTTTGTGGGGAGTGGAAAAAACATGGGCTTGGAACTGTCAGACTTCCCAGCAAATCTCAGGTCTGCAGTGCCCTTGCTGTGCGACCTTGAGCAGAAACCTGTCTATTCTGGGTCTCAGTTTCCTCCTCATCATGTAAGGTGGTGAGAATTAAGTGAGGTTAGGCATAAAGAGATTGGCATAGGTTTGGGGCACAGGAGTGTGCAGAAAGTGCCAACAGTGCCTTTGGTTTGAGATTCCTGGGTCCCTATTCTCTCCCTCCAGAATGCAGATGGCCGTGCCCTTTCCTTGTTGGTCTCCAGTGGGATAATGGGGATTGTTCCCTCCTTTCTTCCTAGTTGGCTGTTCTGGACCGTCCCTGTGAAATTTGTTTCTGTGCTTCTTCAGGACATAGGGACATAACTGCTCCTGAAACAGGAACCTTTCACAACCTCCTGCGCCCGTGAGAGATCCTGGCTGTAGGGCCACCTGTGGTGTTTTCTATGCTTAGCTTTCACTGAGTTGTCCAGACACAGTGTCTCAGGTCTTTCTTCTTATCAACTATTTGGTGATATGAATAGGCCCCAGAGCGAGGACACTTTACCTGAATGTTCCTGTTCTGAGTTGGCGGGGCCGGTTGTGGAATTTGCTGTTGGTTCCTGATCTTTGGGTGGACTTGCATACGGTAGAAGGGTTCATCCTTTCCGGGACCCATGGACTGTCATATGGAGTGCCAGCTCCCCCTTACCACCCGTTCCTCACCCTAACTCCATCTCCATGGGCACAAATAAGTGCTAGAATTTCCAAGTGCCTAGACATCCAGCCTGTTCAGCCTAGGCATGCACTCTCTTTTTATCAGTAGCCTCTGCCCACAAAGTTTAAAACTGTCCTGCTTTGTGCCCCACCTATTTAAGGATCCTCTTCTTTTTAAAAATTTATTTATTTTATTTTATTTAATTTGTTATTATTATTATTATTATTATTATTATTATTATTATTATTATTAATTTGACCAGAGAGAGAGAAAGGGAAAGTGAGAAAGAAGGCCTCCAGGTCCAGGACTTGAACTGCTGTCGACCATGTGGGAATCCAGTGTCCTTAACCACCATACCACCAGCTGGGCCCTCAGGAATCCTCTTCTAACCTTGACTTAGGAGTTCGTGGGTACATATATTCTATCCTTAAAGAACTACGCTCATCTCCCTCCCCCACAAATAAATCTAATGGAGAGAGATGAGGCACTGGGCTGATAGCCATAAAACTTGCATTCCCAGCTCTACTACTCACCAGTTTATAATCCTGGGCAAATCAGTTAAACTCTCTGAGCCACAAGTATTCATATTTGAAAGGGTGGGGCTAATGCTAATTGCTCTGCTTCCTTTCCCCACTACTCCCTCACACCCCATTTACTGTGAGAATCAAATGAGATAATGTCTGTGAAAGTGCTCTGTAAACCAGAAGCTGTTATTATACAGTAGTAACCTATTATTATTAAGAACTGGTTTTCCTGATTCTTTCAGCTCTTTCTTCCTCTCTATCCCCTGGGATAACCTGAGGCTGAGGCTCAGTGAAAGTGCACTTTTGGGGCCAGAGAATAGAAATAATTCTGCTTTTCTTACTGAGGAAGACTTCCTAATTTCTCTGACTTAAACATGTGGAAACAAAGAAGAGTTGACAGTCTGCATTAAAATTTTTCTTGGTAGGGCCAGCTTGGTAGTGCAATGGTACCACATGGCAGAAATGATGCTGAGTCCATATGGAAAATCACAGGTTTTAGTCCCCAGTCAACCTGTGCATTCCAGGCACATGTGCCCATGATCCAAGCTGTCTGGGAAGGTTGGAGTGATCATGACGTGAGACCCTTTTGAAGATACTTATCTTTTTCCTTCTCTCTCTCGTTCATAAAATAAATAAATAAATTTTAAAGAAATTAAAAAACATCTTTCTTGATTTGGCTTTAAAAAATCTTAGTGGGAAAAAAAAAATCTTAGTGGGGACCAGCAATTGGCATAATGGCTATAGCACTGGACTCCCATGTAGTCGACTGCGGTTCAAGTCCCGGACCCAGTGGCTTAAACTCACCCTGGGCACGTGTGCGTGCATGCCCAAGATCCTGGGAGGAGAATGGATGGAGGAGAAAGGGATTGCAGCATGGCCATCCCCCTGGGGGGTGATTTGTCTCTTTCTGTCTCTCTGCCTCTTTCTGTCTTTCTGGTGAGTGCACGTGCCCTATAGCAAAAACTTCTCAAAAAAAAAAAAAAAAAAATCTTACTGGAAGCTACCACGTGAAGCCCCAAACAAAAGCCAAAAAGAAAATCCTGTCCACACAGGTGGTCTTTGGTGGCTTCTGGTGAGTGTGCCTGGAAAATCTTGCTCTGAAAGATTTCACATACTGGACACATCCCAGTCCCTTTGCCCCTCATTTGCTGGGGTTACCACTGTCTCCCAAAAGCCTCTGCCTCCAATTTTCCTTCCCTAAACCAATCTTGTGACCAAATAAGTTCCCTAAAGGTCAATTCCTTTGTAATACTTCTTTGCTAAAACTCCCACATCATGGATCCCATTCCTCTAAGTGTTGTACTCCTGCTAAGCTTTCTAGCCTCAGCCCATAGACTGTCACCTCCTGGTGCTCAACGCTTAAGTAATGCTGCTCACCCAGCACGTTGCTCTCCATTCTACCTCTCTTCCTGTCCATATCCATCATGTATAAAACCCACCCTCATTCCCCTTGACAAAGGGAGGTGCCCTGCAACCTGCTTCCATAGCACTAAGCTTTCCTTCTGTAGTAACTCTTGCACTCTTTATTATCATGCATTACAATCTGTCTTTTCCAGGAAGCTCCATGAAGAAAGGTACCACCACCGTCTTGCTCATTTTTTATGTCATGGCACTTAACCTGCTGTCCAACAACAAATGAATGGATAGATTGGGCGAGTTAGTATTCAAGGCTCTATCTATGGAAGTTGGGCACTCAAAGATCTAAACGGATAAATGCAGATGGGCTCATTTTAGAGAAGAATTAACACATTATTGAACAGAGTGTGCAACCCTTAATTTTTTCTCTTCTAGACCTTTCTTTCAGCATATGCCAACTAGCTAATGTTGCCTAACATTTATTGAGCACTTAATTTGTGTAGGGCACTGTGCTGAACATTTTACAGGAGTCAACTCCTTCAATCTTTACAACCATGCTCAGAAGTGATGCTATTATTATCCTGCCATGACTGGTGAGACACTGTGATTCAGAGTGTTTGAATCACTTGCCCATGGTCACCCAGTCAGACAGTTAAGGATTCTATTGAGCCTGAGTCGGTTTTCCTCTAAAATCTGTGTTTTTAATTACTATATCAAACTGCATGCACTTTGGAATCAGAAGGATCTTGGTTTGAATTCTTAGGATTTACCAGCTGTGTTAATTGGAGTACTTGTGTCTCATTTCTTCACAGAGTATTCTGTGAATTAAGCAAGATGATGGTTGAAAGGTGGTGTTTGTTTGTTTGTTTGTTTGTTTATTTATTTATTTATTTATTGTAGGTTCCCAATTTTTATTGCAGGTCAATAAGTTAGAGATCTTGGGGGCTGGCAGGTGGAGTAGTGGTTAAGGACGCTGGACTCACACATGGCCGACTGTGGTTCAAATCCTAGATCTGGCAACTTCCTTTCTCACTTTTTCTCTCTCTTCTCTCTCTCTCTCTCTCTCTCTCTCTCTCTCTCTCTCTCTCGTCAAATAAATAAATAAATAAAATAAAGTAATTCTTAAAAAAATAAATTAGAGATCTTTAGAATTTGTGCAAAACCTAAGAATTAAGAACGATTGCTTTCTCCTTCTTCTTCTCTTCTTCTTCTTCTTCTTCTTCTTCTTCTTCTTCTTCTTCTTCTTCTTCTTCTTTCTTCTTCTTCTTCCTCTCTCTTTCTCTCTCTCTCTCCTCTCTCTTAAGGTTTTTGCCATAGGGTGTGTGTACTCACAGGAGAGACAGAGACAGTGAGAAGGAAAGTGAGATATCAGCCCCAGGGGGGATGGTCATGCCACAGTCCCTTCTCCTCCACTCTCCTCCTTAGATTTTAGACAGGCACGCACAAGCGCTTGGTATGAGTTTCAAGCCACAGGGTACTGGACTTGAATGCAGTTGACCATGTGGGTGTCCAAGTCCTTAACTACTACACCACCTGCTGGCCCTGATAACTTTCTTATTTAACATATCTGTAAAATTGGAGGTGGGAGAGATCAGTATATAACTGAGCTTCTTGCATTATGAAGTTTATCATTTTTTGAGGCAGGCGAGTTTGTCTATGACCATTAATTCTGTGGGAAAAGGTTTCCACATTCATCTGAAGCTTGCTGCCTTCTAAGTCTACTTGTTCAGAACCTTCAGAGAAACTCCAGTCACTATACCCCCAGCACCTTTCTGATCATTTGAGGGTAGCTCTTCTTTGACTGCTCCTGCCGCTGGGCTCTTATTTATGCAGGCAGGATGATCCAGTTCCTCCACACTTTAGTCATAGAACTAGGTTTAAAGTTTCATCATCCCCCCCAAACTCTAGTCTAGAACAAGCATCAATGGATCTGCTCCTTCTCATTCTGTAATAGATAAGACAAAGTCTTAGTAACAAGAATATTTACTGCAATATTATTAAATTTGTGAAAAAAAATAAAACCAGTTCTAGTACAGTAGATTGGCCAAAAAAGATTATGGCACATCAGAAGGAAAAGAGGACCACCAAGCATGGCTATAGGTGAACGTTCACTGACCTGAAAAGATGGTTTTGGTATCATGGTGAATATCAGAAGCAGGTTATAAAATAGAATGTCATGTTTGACCCCTAATTTTGAACAATAGTATTAATTTATGTATGGGAGAAAGTCTGAAAGTATTTAAAGGGGTAAAAGCATTTATCTGTAGGTGATGAGAATTTGGGGGGTTTTCTTGTTCTAAATTTTCTTTTTGGGGAGGAAGTATAACTTAGTGGTTATGAAAATGGACTTCAGAATCAGGCAGACCTGGTGTTAGTCTATTTTCTACCACTCAGGACTTTGTCACCTGAGTTTCATAATTTGTAAAATAAGGAGAATAATAGCACCAGCTTCTTAGTATTGTTGAGATAATGCTAAGATTACCTTTATTTCTGGAGTGCTTTCTAAGCATCAAGTACTTGGCTAAGTGGATTTATGTGCATGTTCTCCTGATTCCACAAGTGATCCTACCTCAAACAGGAGAGTGACATTCCCCATTTTGGGACTTCATTTCTTTCAATGCTGCTAAAGTTCAAATCTCTTCTCCTTTCACCCACATCTTCCTGCTGACTCATTCTAGACCCACTTTGACTAAAACCCCCAGATATTTTCATACTGGCCATCTATCCTCTAGTTGTGCTTTATCACATTATTTTTTTGGACTCAAGAGAATGTATTATTGAGCAGACAGGTGTATGAGGAACCTGAGCATTCAAATAACTATGAGGAAGTCTGAGAATAAGTCTTATAATTTGGCAGTAAGAAGTTGCCCATCACAGCTATTTCACTCTACAGAGCCCCAGTGGTAGTAAAATGCATGAGCTTTGCATTTTCCTTTTCTGCTCACCTGGAAAATGTGACTGCTCCTGATGGGAGAATGGGAAAGTGGAGAGGCCAGGATGAGTCCAGTAAGAGCATCATTGGTCAGAGCTTCTAGAAAAAACTGAAGGCCAGTGGCATCCTTGCTGGACCTGTCCTGGCTAGGGCTCCTAGACGAAGCTGAAGGACAAGGCTTTAAGAATGGGGACCAGCAGTTAGCATAATGGCTATGTCGCTGGACTCCCATGTAGTAGACTGTAGTTCGAGTCCTGGACCTGGTGGCTTAAACTCACACCGGGCGCGTGTGTGTGCATGCCCAAGATCCCGAGAAGAGAATGGAGGAGAAGAGATTGCGGCGTGGCCATCCCCCCTGAGGGGGTGATTTCTCGCTTTCTGTCTCTCTATCTCTGTCTTTCCGGTGAGCGCAGGCGCCCTATAGCAAAAACCTCTCTAAAAAAGAAAAAAAAAAAGAGAGAAAAAAAAGAATGCAATGGGGAGGAGAGTGCAAGAACATAGGCCTGGGCCCAGATGCAGCAGCATACACTACTAAGATTCTGTGCTCTGCAGGATAGGTCTGGGCCTAGTTGCAGTGGCACTTACTGCTAAGAAGCTGTACTTTGTAGGATAGGACCATATGTGTGCCCTGTGTTTGATTTCTGACCAAACCTAAAGGCCAAGTCCAGTGGTGTGTGCCTGTAGTCCCAGCAACTTGGGGAAATGGAGGCCTGTGCAACAAGGTGAGGGCTTGTCTAAGAGCCAAGGTTGTTGGCACACATATGTTGACCCAACTGGGAATCTGAGGCAGGAGCATTGTGAAAGGTAAGATTTTGTCTTAAGAAACAAAGAATAGGAGCCCAGTGGAGTAGATCTGTCACTCACCCACTGTGTGGCCCTGAGCACCTTACTAAATTCTCCAAACTTCATTTTCTCATTCCCAAAATGTGACAGGGGTTTGGTTAAATAGCACTTCTATGTGAAAAACATTAGGCAGCTATCAAGAATGACTATAGGTGGGACCAGCAGGTGGCATGGTGGTTAAGGCACTGGACACTCCCACATGGCTGACCATGGTTTGAGTCCTGTACTTGGTGGCTTACTTTTTCACTTTCTCTCTCTCTTTCAGTGTCTCTCTCTGGTCAAATTAAGATGAATGAGTAAAAGAAAATTAAATAATTTTTTAAAAAAAGGAATATTGGATCAACTTGGTGCCAATTTAAAAAAAACAAAAAGTGACTTGGAACCAGCAGTTAGTGTAATGGCTATGTCGCTGGACTCCCATGTAGTTGACCGCAGTTCGAGTTCTGGACCTGGTGGCTTAAACTCATGCCAGGCACGTGTGCATGCGTGCCCAAGATCCCGAGAGGAGAATGGAGGAGAAGGGATTGTGGCGTGACCATCCCCCCTGGGGGGTGATTTCTCGCTTTCTGTCCCTCTGTCTCTCTCTGTCTTTCTGGCGAGCGCACACGCCCTGTAGCAAAAACCTCTCCAAAAGAAAAAAAAAAAGTGACTATAGGAATGAACATTTATTGACTTGAAGAGACAGTACAATGTATTGGCAAATGTAAAAGCAGGTTTTAAAGCAGAATGCAATGGAGGCCCGGAGGTAGCATGGAGGTTAAGGCACTGGATCCCCCATAGCTGACTGCACAGTTCAAGACCCAGACCCAGAGGTTTGAAGATCATGCTGGATGTGTGTTTGTGTGTGTTCAAAATCCTGAGACGAGAACGGAGGAAAGAAGATTGGAGAGTGGCCATCATCCCGGAGGATAATTTCTCACTTTCATTCTCTCTCTTTCTTTAGTTAATACATACACTCTATAGCAAAACAAACAAACAAAAACTAAAATAGAATGCAATGTATGATCTCCAGTTTTGGCGAGTTGTGCCCACTTATATGTAGAAGAAAATCTGAAAATTGGTGGCATTATTTGGATGCAGCCAGTGGTACTTATTTTGTAGGGATTTTAGAAGGATCAATATGAGATCATACAAGTCAAGAACTCAGCTCCATGCTGGGATCAGTTGTACTTCTCACCATTTTACCCCTGCAAGCCTTCCAATCCCTCTAAATGACATGGAAAATGTTGAAAGGTAAGAGAATTCATGTAGCAAGAAGCTCCATTCTGTGGGAAAATCAGAGAATACAATGTTGGTGATGCCCTAGAACTAGCCCAACCCATCCTGTCTCTTAATTTTGACAAATGTATTTTGAAAAATTTTAAATAAAACTCAACATGTGGGTTCAGCCCAGATGGCACAGTTGGTAGTGAATGAGACCACAGTGCTGGAAACCACACGGCTAATTGCAGTTCTGATCCCTGGCCCAATTGATCTGAAACATGCTGGGCATGTGCTTGTGTGCCCAAGATCCCAACAAGCTGGAGGACTGGAGAAAGAGGATCAGTGAAACTCTATCTAGGGTGTCTCTCTCTCTTTCTCATTCATACACATGTATGCTTTATCATGAATAGAAAATCAATAAAGCTTAAAAAATGTCAATTCGTAGGGAACCAGCAGTTAGCATAATGGCTATATCGCTGGACTCCCACGTAGTTGACCTCGGTTCACGTCCCGGACCCGGTGGCTTAAAACTCACGCCGGACACGTGTGCGTGCGTGCCCAAGATCCCGAGAGGAGAATGGAGGAGAAGGGATTGCGGCGTGGCCATCCCCCCTTGGGGGGTGATTTCTCGCTTTCTGTCTCTCTGTCTCTCTCTGTCTGTCTGGCGAGCACACGTGCCCTATAGCGAAAATCTCTCCAAAAAAAAAAATGTCAAGTTGTATTGGTAATAAAAAAATCAAACTATACAGAAACACCTAATGAAAGTAGTCAGAATTCCTCTTGATCACTGCTCTAGTCTGTATCCTCAGAGAACTACAAGGAAAATTTCTCTGCATACCTTCTAGATATTTTACTAGACATTTGTCATACGCACTCAAAGCATATAGACTTCCTCACCAACACTATGGATGATTGTGACTTGAAAGTTAACATAACTTTTGTGAAGAAAATACAGTGCTTACCAGACAGAACAGTGGGAGGGGTCCCTCACGTTAGTTGTTTCTCTACAATTTTCTTCCTGGGTGAGATATTCGCAAGTCCAAGTGCCTACTGAATTTGGAAATGGGTGGAAGCCTTTTGACATCCCCTCAAGAAGCTTCTAGCTCTGGTTCTTAAGCATCCGCTTTGAAGATCATCACCCTAAACTAGATCTATCTCCTGCAGGACTAGGACCCTTCAGCTACAATGATCCTTCCCCATCCAAGGGGAAAAGGGACAGGCCTGAGTGGAAACGTGTCTGAATGACAAAATGCATGAGTCAAAGCACTTGTGAAAATGACAAACATTATTTTAAAAATCTCTCCTGTTTTCAGAGGAGGTTGCTTCTGCTTTTGGTTTTTTCTTTGGAACGTGGGTGGGAGCTCTTCAGAAAAAATGTTGGACATGGCACTTTAAAACAATGAACATTTAAGAGGTGATGTTGGCATGATTGCTCCTCAGTTTGTGAGAAAGTAAGTGGGATCAATCTAAACACTTTGGGGAATACTGAGGCACAATGATAGCTACACACAGTTTTGCTTTATAGAGTCTCTTCCCCTTCCCCACTAAGGCATTTAGTGAAATAAGATTCTCAACAAAAGGCGGAAGCTCATTGCCTGACACTTACTAGGCACCTAATTGATTTACTCCACTTGTCAGTATTTATATAGACTGTTCATTTATTCATCTACTTATTAGTCAAACTGTCTTGAGCTGCTTCTATTTACTGTTCCCTGTCTGTGCTGTGTCAGTGTGGGCACAAAAGAGGAAATGATCCTTTAGTCGTAAGGCTGCAGAAGGGTTAGGATTTCAGGGAACAAGAAATTTGAGAAGGATTTCTATTAGGAATAGGAGTTTTCTAGGCAAAGGGAGCTGTGTTAATCAACTTAAAAAATACAGAGGAGGGGCAAGATTGTGGGATTGAAAGGAAGTGATGGCCCTGACTGATTACTAGCTCAAGCTGTCCTGAATGGACAAGATCTCAACTATTCCTTAGAGAAAAATTTAGCTCAACTCAAAATTGAATTCCACTGAGCCACTGATACAAGCCACAGACATTTTTTCAGTAACTTTGTATTTTACTGTCGTGTGCTAGGAATATAATGCTGACAAATTTCTTTTGGCAATTTTCCTAAAGGCCTAGTAAACAGTATTAGTTTGATTTGACGAGGATCGCCATTATCTTTGACCCATATCAAAGCATGCCCCTATTTAGGGGGCTAGCACTGTGAGGATGGCATTTTTCTTTATATTCTGTCCAATGCAAGGAAGACTTTAAAAAAAAAAAGATTTAATTTAATTTATTATTATTATTATTATTATTATTATTATTATTGTTATTTTAACATTTGCTATAGGGCACATGTGCTCACCAGAGAGAGACGAGAGAGAGAGAGAGAGAGAGAGAGAGAAAGTAAGAAAGCCAATCACCAGGTCTGGGACTTGAACCACAGTTGGCCATATGAGAGTCTAGTGCCTCAATCATTATACCACATACTGTCCCCCACCAAGAAAGACTTCGACACACTCTTCCAACTATTTTTTCAAAATACAAATATATATTCATGTGACTCATTTTTTAATCTATTGACATATACTGCAATCAAACCATCTTGTGATAGATAACCCATAAATGCCTTTCCACAAATCGTAACCCAGACTTTGGACATGATCATTTGCTTCAGTCCTTTTGTCTCCTGAGATAGAAGTCATTTGCCTGAAGTTGCATAATGAGTTTTATCAGATTACAGAGGAGAGCTAAGGCTGCTGATGTCTGTGCCACTACATTCTGATGTCCCCATGAATAGAATGTCTGTGTCACTGAGTCAGTCCATAACCAAAACCAGAATTGGGATTTGTCCTGAGGTCAGCATTACTGTGATCCTTTCTCCTGATCCCACTCACCTCTATCCCCTCTTCAACTCCACAGTATAGGGCATTCAACTCAGTTCTGAACATCTGCCTTTGGTCTCACTCAGCTTGGCTGTCTGGGCTCAAGAAGACTGCCATCCTCACAGCCCACCTGTCGATCTTCTAGAGAGACACACTTCAATTTGCCTTAGAATAGTCATCAGACAGCCCTTTCACTTGCCTCTATGTGTCTTTTTGGTAGACAAAACCACAACCCCAGATGGGCAATTAGAGATTAAGGGCAACAGTGGTTTGAGATTATTTCAGCTAATTGCTGTCCTATGAGAAAGAGTGTGTCATCTGTGACAGCTGGCCTGAGTAATCATCACTATTTTAGCAGTAAGTTTTCATCTTCTGTGTGGTAGGGCCACTTAACTGGTCTATCATACAGAGTAGTGATTCTGAAAAGATGTTATACTTACCACATTGGTTGTTATAAAAATTAAATGGGATGAAGCTATCCAGTTCTTACCAGTAGCCAGTTGGTAGTACTGGATTCAGTGTAGGTGTTCCTATTTCCTAGAAGCTGTATTTCCCTGACCCTTGTGCACAGCACTCTGCATTCAGCTCCATGATTTGATGTTGCATTGGCCATGATGCCCTCCTTTCTTCTATACTGGTTTTGGAGGTGGGGAAGGGGTGATAGGATTTGCACATGGTTCCTCGAATGCTCTACCAATGATTAGTTCTTTGTTGACTGGGATATTTAGCTCTAGAATTTGCTCTAAGGTCTAAGTGGGCTTTTGGGTAGGCTGAGTTATATTCTAATTCATACTACTATGACAAAGGTTGCTACCCTGGCTACCAGAGCTGGGGTAAGAGGAGCCCCTGAACCAAAAAGGGTGAGGATTTGATGTCCAGGTATATTCATTTTAGAGTTCTCTGGAAATAAGAGATTGTAGCAATTTTTTTCCCCCTTCTCCTCCCTTCATACTGCCAAGTACAAACCCAGAGAAGGAGGAAGTTAATTCACATTTTTGCTTTCTTCTAAGGGCAAAGAAATGCTCCGACTTGTTCCCAAGGGCTCATTTTCCATTTCTGTTCAGCCCATCAGAGTGTATTGTGAGCCTCTACAAAGACCTTGGAGGCGGACGTCTGGGCCTTCCCTTATGTGAAATGTACTCCTTCCCCACTGGCCCCGGCGCTGAGCTCTGCCTCTGTGCTCAGGCCCAGTGTGTTTATAGAGGATTCAGCACGCTGGGCCACACAGAGAAGCTGCAGGGGGTGCCCAGGTTCACATGTCCCACATTCCACGTGGATGTTTCTGACATTGAGCAATGGCATGGCTCTGCCAGGTTTAGGTCTGTCCGATTGGAATGCAACAGAAAAGGAAAGTCCCGGAGTGATTCAAATACTCACCTCTCCACAACCTCTTGTTGTTTTTTTAAATTCCTTTTTAATTCTCCGATGACAAACTCCACTCAGCACTCTCGCTGACCGCATGGCACTTGTTGGTGCTGATAAGCACAACTTCCCAAGAGACAGGAATGCAGATCGTAATATTTTGTTGAGTCATGTGTACTCTGCGGCTCTTTCCCAAACATTGCATCAGACCCATAATTGGCAGCTCCCAGGACTCTGCTGGATGACACTGAATGTCCAGGAAAAACTCACTCCATTTCTCGAAAAAGTGTAGTCTCACTCTCTCCATCTGCCTGTTTGTAATATCCTGTTCTTAAGGAAGCCGAACCCCTGGGAGGAGTACAGGCAAACCGGTTTTGCAGATAAGTTTGAAAAATATGGCTCTTGGCTTTACCCACCCACTCTAGTCTCTTAGCAACAGGACAGCTGATGGTATCCACTAGGAGAAAAAAAAAGGCAGAACATGTGGGGAGCCTGTCTGAATTCTTGCCTGCAGTCTGATTTATTTAAGCCTCTGCTGCATTTTTGGGTGTGGAGACCCAGAAGTCAAGTCATGAGAGCATTCCCCTGCCCTTCTCTTGACCTCCACAAACGAGCGGATAGAAGGAAATCTCAGAATGAGAGCAACCCCCTTTTGTAAGAATCTACCTTATTCATGACAATTCTCTTCCTTGGGGAGCACAGGGGGCTGCTGGTGCTCTGATCCCCACTCAGGTTGATTTTCTCACCTGCAATGTAAGGATATAGAATTAGATGTGCACTCGGGTGACTTCTAGCACTGGGTTGATGGGTGTTTGTATTCCTGCGTGTGTATATGCACTAGAGAAACAGGGAGAGAGAACCACTGTCAACAGGGTCTCCTGATGTCGTGATCCCCTTTCCTCAGCCAGCCCTCCAGTCCTTCAGGTTTTTGAGCACCTCTGTGTGCCCCTGCTACTCCAACCTGGGTATCTGAACCCACAGTTTGGCATGTGGCTTCCATATTTGTAGGGCACTGCATTACTGTATGTCACAGTGGCTGGGCCATACATTTTCTATTATATCATGAATCCATATGCTTCACTTTCTCTCTCCCCAATGGTATTAAGTGGTTGAGCAAGTATACAAATCCAGGTCTGACTAAGTCTGAAGCCCATGTTAATTCTTGTTCTATGCTGTTATGATATACACATACAGGTACCACACAGCTGGTATTGCATGTTACATCTGGTGATCTTTATACTACATCTCTTAATTCATGGGAGTGGAATGATAGGTAGGTTTAGAGGATTTAGGTATTAATGGCGAGACCTGAGTTAACATTCTTACTCTGAACGGTTACATGACCTCAGAATTCTTGACTATGAAAGGGTTCTAACAAAGTCTGCTGATCATGTTGCTATGAGGATCAGTGAAATGATGTATGAGAAACACCCAGCGCAGTGCCCCTACAAAGTACGTGCTCAATAAAAGGGAGAGCTTGAGAGAAACTCTTGATTATAGGTTACTTACTAACTTGCCTCAGTTGTCCTGTAAACAAAACAGTTTGAATGGAACACAGAAGACAATTGTGTTTGCTGAAGCAAATAGATGAAGCACGCGCGCGCGCACACACACACACACACACACACACATACACGCACATGCACACACATGCTCATGAAAGAGTGATGCATGTTGTGACTTCATGCTGCTGGAATTCCTCAACAGGGACTGGCATTTTAGAGCAATACATCACAGCTAAGATGACCAATGTGATTTGGTTGTGGTTGGGAATTTGTTACAAACTTAATGTTCTTTAATCGCTTGAAAACTATGGACAGTTGCTTTTCAAAGCACTTTGATTTTTGTTGCTGTTGTTATTGCCAGATATAATTAGGATGTCTATTTTTCTCAGTGTCTCTCTGCTTTTCTTCCTCTTACTGAATACTTACTATGGGCCAGACATGGTATCAGATGTTTTGTATTTATCACGTCATCATGATTCAGCTATTCTTACAGCAACCCTATCAGAGAAGTTTGTTATTTCACAGTTAAGGATCTTGAGGCTCATAAAGTGTAAGTGAGACATCGAAGACCAAAAATCTTGATTGATAGAGAAGAGTATTTTAAAAATTTTCTTTCTGTCACAAGAGAAAGAGTCATCCTTTCACTTGATGTATTCAGGTCAATTTAGATCCATGCCCCGGGCTCTCCCATGTGGCTCCAGTATTGCGTAGCATTGCTCCATAACTTACATACACCGTCGTCTTGTGGCGGAGCCTAGAGCAGGAATTTGAAAGGACAGCTCCTTAACTATAAAAGTGGGATGTTTTTGAATGAGAAAATCAACATCTTTGTCTTGATCATTGAACTCACTCCTTTGGGAAAAACAAGAATAGCCCTCCACTTCCTTATCAAAGCTAGGGAAATTTGAGCGCTTCCTGTGTTGCCAGCACTGTGCTAAGTTCATTAGGCATGACTTTATTCAATGCTGTTAACATTGCTAACACAGACAGGGTAGGTAAAATTATTAGACCTAACTTTTAGAGGAGGTCACTGACTTTCTGACATTAATCAGACAGATTAAACAATAAGGCTGAGTAACCCAGGCTATAATTTGTACAAGTGGGATTTAAACTAATGTAGTCTGACTTCAGAATAGACTCTCCTCAAAAGGCTTGTCAGTTGGTTTTACTAGTGTCTACAAGGTCATGTGGCCAATATTATCCTGGGGGAACATTATCATGGCTTATTTAGGGGTTCACTGCTGCTCTTTTGGGGAGTGCCAATCACCACTCCCTTTTAGTTACTGAGAGTAAGCAATGGAAATTGACACAGAAGCTCAGGACCATAGGCCAATAAGTTTAGAATCTGAAGGACTTCTTCAAGAGATCTCACCTGGTCTATTGGCTTCTAAGTGTGGGGTACGGCTTTTTTAGTGGGTTGGAAAAGTTAATTTAGTAGTTCACAACCAACATTCAAAAAATGAAATGAATAGAATAGGGACCATCACAGTGTATTACACTTAGGTAATAGGGTTGAGAAACAGCAATTTCAGTTGTCTAAATGTGTGTGTGCTCTGGATCACTACTAACATGTGTTTTTTATTGAGGGTCATGTTTGTCAACATTTGAAAAACACTGGCATCATTCAATGGCTTCCAAATTTTATTCCATGGCAGGTGAGGAGGCCTTAGAAGATTAGGATGGGAAAAGTTGAGTAGAAAGAACTTCAAGAATGTCCCTTCCTTCAACAACAGTAAGTAGTCCCATGTGTATCTGCTTTTCTTGTTGAATTTTCACATAATATTTTATTTTGAAGAAAACAAGGACCTTAATAAAAAAGAAAAAAAAAAGACAGCACAAGAACAACAGAAACAAAAATGAAAACAGTTGAGTCACTGACATGCCCCATTGGAATTGTGTTGTACTGGATATTGGTTCATTTTTGGGTGACTTTCTGTGGTAGCTAAGGGTCTTTATAAGTCCAGCACCATTATGGCTGACATCACATACAGGAAGGTTTGAAAATGTGGTCATTCCTGTGCTGAACGTGTTGTTAGAACCAATCTGATAAAAATGTATTGCCATATTGCTTACATCAGATATGGTAAGAAAACACACGAAGATATTGATCGTATTTGGCAATTCCTTTCATAAGAGAGATATACATGACTGCTATGGAAAGGGATATTGAGGGATTGACGCTGGCTGACGCCATGGAGACAATATTGAATGTGAAGGGTTATACTTTGGTTCAGACAATTAAAAGTGCTATGCAAATGTACTTGACAACAATTCATGACTCAAAGTCTAAGGCTGTTAACTAACTTCCCTGCAAGTCAATAGTATAGCATGGCTTAAAACCCAAGGTAAGCTTGGCTACGTTCCATGAGTTCATGAACATGTGGTACAGAGCAGAAATGATTGCTGTACTTTGTAGCTTCTCTCATATAGGGCAGAATCTATTTCCCTAATTCTTCGTTCCATTTGGTCCTATGATTTGCTTTGGTCATGCAGCCTCCGTTCTTGAATTTAGAACCGTAATACAGACATGCGTGTTAAGTCCTGGTTAGCCTTGTGGAGAGACCCTGCATAGCTCACCTAAGCCAGCCTAGATGAACCACCCTCTAGCTGATCTGCCAGGTGATTGCAGAGGAGCCATGTACAGCCTTCACATCAGCTCGTGTTTTTTTTTTTTTTTTTTTTTTGAGAGGTTTTTGCTAGAGAGCATCTGCGCTCACCAGAAAGACAGAGAGAGACAGAGAGACAGAAAGCAAGAAATCACCCCCCCCCATGGCCACACTGCAATCCCTTCTTCTCCATTCTCCTCTTGGGATCTTGGGCATGCACGCACACATGTCCAGTGTGAGTTTAAGCCACCGGGTCCGAGACTCGAACCGCAGTCGACCACATGGGAGTCCAGCGACATAGCCATTGCGCTAACTGCTGGTCCCATGTCAACTCACACTTTTATGAATGAGAAAGGAATGCTTTGTTAAATGCCTCTGAGATTTTGATAATCATTCTTACTTAGAAATTGTTGATCAACATGCTTTGATCATGTATCAAGGAAGCAGACTTCTCTTGTAAGGAAGGATCTCTTTACCAAGGAAGAAAAACTGATGAGATTAGTAGTTATCCATGGGAATGTTCAGTCATCAGGAAGACAGTATCATATATATAGTATCACTATATATATATAGTATATATACTAGTATGTATACAGTATATATATGTACTGCTAGTTGAAATGAAAATCAGACTTTCATTTCAGAAAGATGATCTGAGGGCTGGTTACAGATCATTTGAACTGTGTTTCAGCAGACTGGGAGGATGAGCATGGAGCCTACAAATGTGTGTACAGGAAGGGGTTAGGAGCAACAGCGGCTTTGGGAGCTCTGATGCCTTACCAAGGTGTACGGCTTTTGATTGAAACCTTTGTGCATTTCTTATTTAACCTGGAACCCCTTTCTCTAAGTCCTGTTTACTCCTGAAGATCCAGATCAAGTCTTGCTTTCTCTAAGAATTTCCCTTAACCTTTTCACCCTGCAGGGACCAACCCATTTCTGAATTCTTTATCTTGGCTATAATTTATATGCTATCTTAGCTGTTTTCTTCACTTTTTCCAGGCTGAGTTAGATGTTTTCCATGTGCTTACATAATGTTTCAAGAACGTGTTGCTCTGTTCCGTGGTCTTGTCTCTTTCCTTAGAACTGTGAACTGACAGAAGGACAGGGACATGGCTTGTCCACCTGGTATCCCCTCTGTCTAGTACAATGCCTGGCCCACTATAGGGCTAGTCTTGAAGGAATTGTTGTAGATTTTGTCTTTCTGATGCAAGTGCAAACTCCTGAAAGGCTGTTAGTGCTTATGTTTTCCAAGGCCTGTGCATTTATTCACTGAACAAATATTTGATGCTTTATCTTGACTTAAAAAGCCCTGCGTCACCTGGGTCCTACTCACCTTCTTGACATCATCTTGTATAATTTTGCCCCTCACTCCTGACCTGTGCTAGCTGTACTTTTTCTGTTGTTGTTATTACTGATTTGAATGTTGTTTTAATCAGGTTGTTATTTATTTATTTATTTACTTACTTACTTATACTTAAAGCTCTTTTTACCTCAGGACCTTTGCAGTTCCTTTGGCTGTAATCTAATCTTTTGATTTTCTATGATTTCTTCTTTCTTGTCATTCAGATCTCACTTGAGAAGTCTCTTCCTGGGGGTCAGCAGATGGTGTGAAGGTTGAGGTGCTGGACTCCCACAGGGCTGATCTTGTTTCAGTCCCAGACGTGGTGGCTTACTTTCTTGCTGTCCCTCCCTCCTTCTGTCTCTGTCGCTCACTGGTGAGCGCACATGCCCGATAGCAAATTTTTAAAAAGTTCCCTCCTTTGAGAATCCTGTCCTGAGCACCCTGTTTGAGGTGCCACCCTGGTTCTCTCCCTCTCATCTTCCAATCTCAGTTCTCTGCACGACATTCCTTGCTTTCTGATCATTTATTTCTTCCTTCTTATCATCCTGCCTCTTGCTTTCCATCCTTTCTCTCTTTTTCTTCCATGGCTTATTTATTGAATGATTTTTTTTTCTCTCTACTAAAATATAAGCTTAGTAATAACAGGTACCTTTTCAGTCTTTCTCACTGTTCTATCTCTAGTGTCTAATATGTTTTGAATGTGTAAAAAAAAATACTGGTCCAACACTTACTGTATTAACATATAGTAGGAAGAAGACAGAGAAAGCTTTTCCATTCAGGTATTTTACAGTGTTTGTTGGATGAGTGATCAATATATATATATATATATATACACACACACACACACACACACACATATACACTTACATGGCAGAAAAACAAAACAAAACAGTGCCAGCCAACCAAAAATAACCAAGACAAAAACCAAACAGACCAGGTTGTGTGTAGCCCATCTGATGTGTTTAATCCTCAGCTTCCTTTGAGAAATGAGGATACCAAGTTTGTAGGTTTGCTATGAGGAGTAGGTGAGATAATCAAAGGACAGAGTATCCCACATCATGCCTAGGAAGTAGCAGATGTATTCTTTCCTCCCCTATTGCCCTTTACTGATGTGAAATAAAATGTATTAAGAAGCTCATTGTGGCCCCTCTTTTCTGAACTACTCCAGAGAATTTAATTATAATTCTAAGTCTGACTCCTAGTTTTAAATTCACTTACAAAAATCTATCCCATCTCCCCCAGACTACTAACAGTGGAGGTGTAACTGATTATAATTCAGTTGTGTGGCATGTACTTTGATCCTTTCAAAGCCTTTGTGTGACCCAGGAGGTCTTGCTAGCTGCCATGGGGAGCTAGGTGATAATTGGCCACAGCCACTGAAAAAGCATGGAGAATCTGGAAATGCTACAGACAGGGCTGGTCTTCTGCAGAGTTACAATGGATAATTGCTGCTGCCCAGAAAACCACTATTGGAGAGGGAGTCCTTTAGGTTACATCATTGGCGGATTAAAACAGCAACAATTTTAGTATTATTTGCAAGTTAATAAGACTTTGCTACATAGCTTTCTTCTATTCTGGCCCTTTAAATAGATCTTGTTTAACCTTCATATCCAAAACAATTGTGGTATTGTGTGGCCAAGGCTTTGACCACAACTATGATAAGGTTAAATGAGTCCATGTCCTGGAATAGTTCATTCTGGAGGCAAGGCAGCTGAGTTTCTTGTGAGCCAGGTCTCACAGAAGCCTTGGAGAAGAGGCACGTTTGGCCAGTGGAAGGGGCAAAGTCATGAATGATTATGCAACAGAGCTCCCAAAGTTAATGCATATCTGTTCCTAATCTGTTTCCTTTCCTTACCTCCACCTACACAGATGTGCTCTTAAATATTTATTTGCCCACCTTTGCCACTGAGAAATCAGCTTGATCCCTTTGAAGGTGTTTACTAATTAGATCAGGCTGGAAGTTAGGCAACTTCAGATATATTTATCCTGTGTAAAGTAGTCCCTGGACCCCACACCCCTAATAGCCCCAGGGAAGTCAACAGCAATTCCCCTGCTTACTTTTTTATCGGAGGAAGTCCTAATGGTTGCTCAATTAAGCTGAGCAACAGTGCTTCTTTTTCTGCTATTAGCTTCTGACATAGCTCTAAGACAGACAGCAGAGGGGCTGGCTCCAGAAAGCTCAATGCTCTTAGCAAGTGTGACTGTGGATCAGTTGTACACTGCGTTCAATTTGACACAGCCATAATTAATTCTTTTTTTTTGGAGAGGTTTTTACTGTAGGGTGCATGCGCTCACCAGACAGACAGAGAGAGACAGAGAGATAGAAAGCGAGAAATCACCCCCCCAGGGGGGATGGCCACGCCGCAATCCCTTCTCCTCCATTCTCCTCTTGGGATCTTGGGCACGCACGCACACATGCCCGGCGTGAGTTTAAGCCACCAGGTCCAGGACTCGAACTGCTGTCAACTACGTGGGAGTCCAGAGACATAGCTATTACGCTAACTGCTGGTCCCAGCCATAATTAATTCTTGCTCAGTGACACAGCATCTGGGCCATAGATATTGACTTGAATATTATACTACTCAGCCATAAAATAAATAAATAAATAAATAAAAATCCAGTGGCCAGGAGGTGACGTGATAGTTGAGGAACTAGACTTCCCACATGGCTGACCATAATTAGAGTACTGAACCTGGCAGTTTGCTCTGTTTCTCACTGGTCAAATTAAATAATAATAATAATAAAAATAAGATAAAATTACATGAATAATTCTAAAAAAACTAAAAAATGCTTGACACAAAGTGGACAAAACTGAAGATATTACCGAATGAAATAAGCCAGCTTATGAAAGACAAATACTGGAGGTCAGCAGGTGGAGTGGTGGTTAAGGCACTGGACTCCCACATGGTCAACTACAGTTTGTGTCCTGGACCTGGTGGCTTGTTTTCTCACTTTCCCTCTCTCTCTGTGTCACTCTTTGGTCAATATGTGTGTGTGTGTGTGTGTGTGTGTGTGTGTACAAATAAATAAAATAAATAGATTATTAAACATCTCTTTTTTAAAAGAAAGACAAATACTATATGTACCTACTTGACATATACTGAGTGTCTGTGCTCTATGATGGAAACAGAAGATCTCAAAGGCATAAAATTAGAGACAATAATGGTAGATACCAGAAATCACATAGCAGATGTGTGGGTGGGGGCCCAGAAAGAAAAAAAAAAGTAATGAACCTAAGAATGCTCATAAATAAGGGGGATATACTGTAATACAGTAATAAAAAATATGGAAAATTCAACACACAATTTTAAAAAACAAAACCAAATACAAGCAAACCAAGAAACACTACTAGAACAATAATCAAATGTGCATAATACAGTATAATGTTCATTGTTGAAGAAGATGAATATGTGTATACTTTGAGTTGGTTGATACACATTCTATCCATGCTTTGAAAAACCATATTGTGACCTAGAGAGATAAATATTGAATAGATGTAAATCAGAAATCATAATAAAAATAAATGAACAAATGAGTCCCTCCTCTCCTGATTTTGGACTCAAACGAAAATTGCTGCTGTAATAATTCAAGTTCAACACATGTCATTGTCCTCCAGTATTTTTAAATAGCACTTGCTGAGGCCAGCATGTGGCATAGTGGTTAAGGTGCTGGACTGCCACATGGTCAACTCTGGTTTGAGTCTCAGACCCAGTGACTTGAAGCACACTGGGCACGTGTACTTGTGTGCCCAAAATCCTGAGAGGAGAATGGAGCACAAGGGATCACGGTGTGACCATCCCCACTGGGGGGTGATTTCTCACTTTCTCTCTCTCTGTCTCTTAAGTGAGTGCCCTCATGTGCCCTCACCCTATAGCAAAAATCTTTCAGAAAAAAAATATTGAAAAAACCAAGTTTTTGCTTTAGGAGAATCTGAGCACATGCATGGGTGTGTGTGTTGGAGCATCTGTGAGTGAGATACGTGTTTATTTGCATATACTATGTCCAACTGAAAAAGTTTCTAGAAGAGGCAAGGCATAAGGTGAGAGGAAAAGCTCTATCATCCTGGGACTCAAATTGTCTTAGTCCAGGGGTCAAACTCATTCAATTCTCTTTAGTTGTTTTGGTCATTGCCACTGGTGTGCAAGAGAGAAACAGCTGGTGGCAATCATATGGGATGTCTGTTTGTGGTCTCAGGCAATCCCTGGAAAGATTCTCTCCCTGGAGGTCTTAGCTTGCTCCATCAGAAAGACCAAGCACTTTTCACTTCTGCAGTGATGGCATAAAGCCCACTGGGGACACCTAAGTCATGTTGAAAATGATGTTGTCAGGTCTGTGCAAAGCTGTAGGTGTCCATGGGCTTGCTTTCCATGGCACTCCTCTCCCAGAGACTTCAAGGCCAATCTGCAGGCTTGTGTTCACAGGTCTACCATGGTCCATAACCCACAATCCCTTGAAATCTTTACCAAGAGTTTGAGAACTCGTTAACCACACATCCTTAGCACCTGCTCTATGCTTTGCTCAGCAATGTGTAACAAATGACCAAGTGGACATATCTCACAGGGAGAGGTAGATTTCTGCTTGATGTTATGAGAATTCAGTTTCTTTGAACAAAATGGAGAGCAAATTGCCCAAAGTTAACATTAGAGCAAGAGTCATGGAGGTGGCAAGGGAGTGATAGACAGCCACTTAGCAGTGCCAGTATCCATCTGTCCCCTGAAGGTGTGGTCTTCTACTTGGGGAGGGTCACTTTTCCTCTAGTCCTTCTGTTACCATCATGCTGGTTTCTGGTGTGATTCTGCTTCTCGGTTTAATGCTTTGGTCAAAAGTGGACGATCCCTCTTCTCTCGTTTCTGTCATTTGGAAATAGGCCTTAATGGTTAAAATTTCTAGGGTCACATTACCTGGATCTGAATCCCATCCTCACCATATAAGTAAGATGTATAACTTTGCAAAAGTTTTCAGGTTCATCTTGCTATACCAGCTTGTCTGTTTCCTCAACCATACAGTGAAGGTGATACTAGTACTTCTCCAGGTTCTTGTGAGGACTACATGAAAATACATCTAGAGGCCTTAGGATAATGTTGGGCTTGGCTTAGTGCTCAGGGATGTTAACTATTCCTTTCCACTACACAGGGTGATCCCTCCTATCTCACACAGCTGTGCAGAGAATTGAAGATTCTCCAACAAATTGTAGTTATTACTATCATTAAATCTCCAGAGCAGATCGGAACATAGAAAAGATTTTACAACTTCCCAAGGGATTGTGCAAAGAAAAATGACCCAGAATTCAGCTCTGAGAACACCCTGACATACTCCTTCCCTGGCCAGTTCACTCTTGAGATGTTACATGTCTCAAATACTTTTGAAGAGAACTCAATGGGATAAAAGACTCAGGAAGAAAATCTCTCTTTTTAATGTTTAATTTCCAAGAGGCATGCCTTTTTTTTTTTTTTTTTTTTTTTTTTTTTTTTTTTTCTGGCAGACTGGCAGACTGATTGCAAGAAGTATCTTCCATTTCAGAGAAGAGCCTCTTTCTTTTACTCAGGGTTTAGCTTTATTCAACTTCAGAAATGCCAAATCTTGAAACAATTCCATCACCCTGGTAGGAATTATACACTGGGTAATCCTGTATTTTCACTCTATACTTTTTATGGTATTTATAAAATACACACTTATGATTATATGAGTGTTTTAATGTATTTTTAAACAAAATGCAATACTACTCCAATGATTATTTTAAAATACTTTTTCATCCTTAATAATGTGTCATAAACTTCCTGCCAAATCAATGAAAGAACTTTTATACCATTGTGAGAGCACTGAATCCTAACCACTAGACTACCAAGGAGTGTCTATAGCATTTGAATGACTGCTGAATATTACACATAATATTACAAATATAAGAATGTTTTTAATTAAAGCTCTATTATAGATATGTAAGTTGTATATAATGTTTCCTTATTATGAACAATGCTGTGATGAACAGCCTTACACCTTATTCTTTTATATCTAATTGTTAACATAGAATAAGTTACTAGGAGTGGCATTTGTGGCTTAAAGGGCATGCACTTTCTAAGATTTTGCTAAATATTGCCTAATTATATTCTACTAGGTTCAAGTTCCTCTAGGAACTTAATCTAGGCAATGCTTCCCAATGTTCTTTTTTAACTTTTTGACACACATAAGAAAGGATAACTTCATTAAGGAGAATGACTTCCTAAGCACCAGGGCCCAGTTACTTAGAGGGGTGAGGAGAGAAAAACTGTGGTGAGACCATTAACTTCCAGCATGTACCACTGTGCCACTCCATATTGTTGGCTGCTTCAATCCCAATAGCACTGGATTCTGATTTCAGAAAGAAGCCATTTTTCTTAGCAAGTAAGTCTGAATGGCGACGTTAGTGAAGGACTGGTGAAAAGGCAGTGACACACGTGAGGGGATGTCGACCTTGTGAGCACCTACTGGGGTTAACTAGCTGTGGTGACTTGAAACTCAAGTATATTCTTCATTTAATAATTTTCAAGAAGTAGGCAGTTTTGGCGGAGGCAAACTCTGGATCATTCCCATCCTGTCAGTGGAACCCAGTGGTTCTGAATGAGTCATAATGAAGAAGCAGTATGTGTCATGGTTTCCCAAAACCCAGTAGACAGAAAGGACATGTGGTCAACTTTTCTCTTCAGCCTTTATTGGAGACCTGATGGCAATAGCTGGGCTTTATGAAGGCAATTGTGGCTCAGAGTCTCAGAGCCTTTGTACTCTGCTGTGTCTCATAAAGCTTTTATGAAATTTCAGTCAACTCCTTGACCAATCCTACATCACAAAAAAGGATGCAGAGAGCACAGCCATGACATACCCCAGATTTCTGATCCTTCCAGTGAGAAGAACTCAGCAGTTTTGGCTCTTGCCAAGAAACCAAATTGCCGAAACTACGAGACATGTTTCCAACTGTAAGATCTTGTTTGACAGGAATGACTGCAGCTTTACGTAATTCTGGGGCTTATTGGCTTGGGGGAGAGCTCCCTAGTACCTACTGGAATTTGATGACAGAATGATGCAGAGAGGAGAAGTGGAAAGTGACTGCTTACAGACCCAATATAGCTTTGTTAAAAATGCCAACTACAGGGGCCAACCAGTGGTGTGGTGGTTAAGGTAGATGGATTCCACATGGTCGACTGTGCAGCTCCAGTCCCAGATCTGGTGATTTGAAAAACATGCTGGGTGAATGTGCATGTGTGCTCAAATATTGGGAGGAGAATGGAGGAGAAGGGATTGTGGTGTGGCCATCCCCCCTGGGGGTGTTGCTTTCTTACTTTCTCTCTCTCTCTCTCTCTCTCTCTCTCTCTCTCTCTCTCTCTCCCCAGTGAGGGCATGCACCTTATAGCAAAACTAAAAAAAGGAAAAAAAGAAAAAAATTCCAACTACATATATACAGCCCCTGCATTTTAAGCATATACATATGCACAACTAGTATACCAACTCTCAGTGTAGGAAACAGATTCTTATTCACAGCAAATTCTCCTAGATGAGCAGTCAGGTCCTTACCTATCACACAGAGAAACATTTAGCACATATTCTGTTATGGGTCCTTGCCATAGAAGATCCCATCGCCAATTTCCTAAAGCATCTATGGATGAAACTTCCGGGGATTGCATCTTTTTATTTATCTTTCTTTCTCTTTTCATGCTCATGTCTTCTACTGCCACACAGGATGATGGAAGAAATGCAGGATTTAGAATCAATTTACCTAGAGTTAAGTCACGGTGGATAGTAGTTTTTTTTTTTGAGATACAGATTTCTCATCCGTAAATGGCATAATATGACCGGCATTTCTTCAATCAACAGAGGTAAATTGAGTTTCAATTACCCAGTAGGAGAAAAGGTGAAATGTTTCTTCCAAAATCTAACATGTTAGTTTTTATGTTTTCTCTTCCTGTGCTTATTTTCTTCCCCTGACTAGGTCTTTGGGCTGCCAAAGACACGTGCTTATAGAGGGATCTTCAGTTCCACTGGTGGACTTGTAGATACTTGAATTTGGTGATTATTAGAACTTTTTTTTTCCCTCTCTTTTTGTATGAACTACCACTCAGGAAATAATGGCAGAACTAGAATAATCCTTTTTTGTTCCTTTTGTGATATCTTTTTCATTGCTTTGAAGCTTTCTGTACTTTTTTCCCCCTATGGAGCATGTGTGCTTCCCAGAGAGAGACAGAAGTCAGTGCAAAAACACCCTTCAGGGGGATGGCCACACTGCTATCTCTTCTATTTCATTCTCTCAGGATTTTGAATGTGCACATGTAGGCGCTTGGTGAATTTTTCAAGCCACCAGGCCTGGGACTTGGGCTGTGCAATTGACCATGTGGGATCCAGGGCCTTAACCACCATACCACCAGATGGCCCTGAAATTTTCTGTAATATTTATATTTTTACCAACACCACCCTTTATCATGAAGATCACCATTGCAATAGGCTTTTAAAAAAGACGTATTTATTTAATTTTACTTATTATCATCATCATCATTATTGTTTTTATTATTAGTTTACTATGGGCATGTGCACTCACTAGAGAGAGAGAAAATGAGAAAGCAAACCGCCATGTCTAGGACTTGAACTGCAGTTGGCCATATGGGAGTCCAGCACCTGAACCACCACACTACCTGCTGACCCCTGCAATAGGCTTTTAACTGGTGTCCCTAGTTTCTTTCTCTTCCCATGCCAGCACACCCTACACACAACATTCATTCATTCATTCATTCATTCATTCATTTGCTCTCTAGCAAATATGTGTGAGATATCTGCTAAGTTCTAAGAACCATAGCAGGTGAGTGGGAGCTGGATACATTTCCAACTAGTTCAAATAGCCCCCTAAGCTTCATTTTTTTTTCAAAGATTTATTTATTTGCTTTTATTTATTATTATTATTATTATTATTATTATTATTATTAAATTTGCCATAAGGCAAGGCACTCACAAGAGAGAGACAGAGAGAGAGGGAAAGTGAGAAAGTAAGCCATCACTTTTAATATAAATGTCAAGTCCCGTTATGTAGGATTCAAAAATCTCTGCATATGCTTGTTTCGACCTGCTTTTTAATTCTCTCTCTCAGTGCATGATATTATGAACTCTTAACTCAAGTTGGACTGACCTCCTCACCATGTCTATAAATTTGCTTTTACCATCCCAATTTCAGGCATGCCCTCTGATCTCTATTTCACTTGTCCAATATTTAGCAGACAATTGAGGTTTTATTCTTTTTTTTTTTTTTGAGAGAGAGTTTTTTTGCTATAGGGTGTGTGCGCTCGCCAGACAGACAGAGAGAGACAGAGACAGAAAGCGAGAAATCACCCCCCAGGGGGGATGGCCACGCTGCAATCCCTTCTCCTCCATTCTCCTCTCAGGATCTTGGGCATGCACGCACACGCGCCCGGCGTGAGTTTAAGCCACCGGTCCGGAACTCGAACCACGGTCGACTATGTGGGAACCCAGCGACATAGCCATTACGCCAACTGCTGGTCCCAGGGGTTTTATTCTTTTGTGAAACTCTCCTGACTATCCCTTCCCAGGACCCTTGTCACTTAATATCTGAAGCAAAATAATTAAAATGCCTTATTACCTTTTTGAGTAGAGAGAAGAACAATAAACATGGTGATTCATGTCTTCTAAATCTTTTGTTAGCTTGAGTAAAAACAGAAAAATTTATCAGCTTATATGTTCTTGTATCTTCCATAGGATCTGATATTGTGTCTTGCTCAACAAATACATTCTTATTTATTGTTGGACCATATAATAAAATATAACAATTGGAAATGATGCACTGCTGGGATTATTCTACTGTTTCTCTTTTGGTCTTTAGATGACATCAGATGCCAAACCAGCAGTGTCCTTTTTAGCTTGAATGTCATGGAGTCTTCATCTCCCTTTCATCTCTACTATGGAAATGCAGAGTTACCTAGCTTATTAGCCTGGAGAGCACAGAATCAGTGGAAAGAGCTGCAGCTTTGAGTACATAACTAGGTCTGGGTTCCAGTGAAAACTGCAAACTGTGTTACCCTAGAAAAGTTATTTTGCTCTCTGGGTTTCAGGTGTCTTTTCTGTGAAATAGAATTAACCGAACCCCTTGCAGGGCTATTGTGAAAATGAAGTGTGATAATATGTGTATATAGCACCTATTATCTTGCTAAATTTATAGTAGGTGCTTGTTAAATGATAGCTACTAATAATATTGACTATGGTTGCTAGTGTCTTCTGAATTTTCTATGCCTCTTTGGAAGAATTAATGAGCTCATAGGGATGCACACCAGCCTGAGGTGCGGTGGGCCCAGACTTCTATTTTGGGAGCTGTCCAGCTTCCAATCTTCTTCCTTGTGAATAGTCCCTTACTGTAGTATTGTTGACTAGCGGTCTCTATTTACCATGGATGTCAGAGTTTAGCAATGGCCCAGAGCTTGGTCTATTGGATTCTTCTGCCACCTTGTTTCTGGAATTTTGAATCCTGTCTATATGAACTCTTGCTCTTGGGATTTGAAGGCTGAGTTTCAAAATGACCACTTATAATTCATTCACAGCTAAGGCAGCTTTGATGGTGGTGTTCACCTGAATTCTTTTTCTTCCCTCAAGATCAGTGCTGAACTTTCTGCTCTTTAATCACGTAGACTGCTATGGTTCATGTTTCCTAAGTCTTCTGTTGCCGTAAGCCTCTGATAAAATTTTAATAAATCAATGAACCCCTGCTTTCCTTTTTTCCTAATTATGTTACTTTAAGAACTTCAAGTGAGATATTATGTGTTTGAGGCAATTTATTCAATGACAAAGAAACTATGGTGCAATGGCCTACGCTTTTAATCTCATTCCCATGACTGACTATCAGGTTTGGTGGAGTCTTCTGCTTCCTTTATCTTTCTCTCATTTTTTAATTGCTAGAGAGCATATGTGCTCACCAGAGAGGCACAGAGAGTTGGGAGCTGGAGGGGGAAAAAGCATCTCCTAGTAGGGCACGGTCGCCCCACAATCCCTTTTCCTCCATTTCTCCATCCTGTGAGGATTTGAGACATGCATACACATATGTCTGGGGTGTTTTTCAAGCTGCTTGGCCAAGATTTTAACTGTAGTCAGCCATTTGGGATCTTGGTCCCTTAACTACTTGGCTATGGTGTTAACTCTGTCATGGTCTTTGTATTATGGTTTTCACTGTTTATTTTCAGGGAATTCTGGAGGCAGAAAGTTGAGTTGCTTTCTAGCTAAGCCATTAGCTTTCAAGTTACCTCCAGTCTGTTTTTAAGGGATGGCACTTCTCGGCTTGAATTGTTACCATGTTCTAGTCTATCACTCCTATTTTAGAAGGTTGGTTCAACCAGTGAAACCCTGATGCTTTTCTTCCAACACCTTAGCCTTTTGCCAGGAGACACAGCTTTTTATCCTTCTTTTGTTGATACTTTTTGTGTTAGCCATTTCATCTATTTGTCCTTCAATCTTCTCACCTATGAACTAGGCTAAGTAGCAGCAGAAGTCACTGTAAGGAGGAAATAAAATAACTGTGATGCTGAGATCTTTACAAAGCAAGACTGATATAGGGATAATCAGTTGTTCCATGAATTTTTTTCACAATTACAATGATAATAAAATGAATGACAAGAACATTAGGAAAGATCGAATGACATTTTAAGTTTGGTTATAAACCACTGAGAAGACTTGAGCATTGAATAGCAGTGCGGGACTGGGGGCTGGAGTGAAACTGTTGTTTTTGTGATCAGGTAGTGACCTCTTCTGGGAAAAGAAAGAAGCTAGCAGGGCATCAGCATTAGGGGACACAAATGACATCTGCATCAAGACAGCCAATGGTGGAGTAGATGGTACCTAGCAGGAAAAACTCTCCGGGTAAATTTTTGTCTTGGGCAGTCATGTAGAACAGAAATGAATGAACTGAAACCAAAAGGCATTTGCTGAATGATTTTTGGGCCCTCCCCAAGGTGGTCTTGGTATAAAGACTTAATGAAAGTCTGTGGACTGTTTATACATTGTAGCAAGGATCCAAGAAACCAAGACTGACCTTTAGAGAAAATGGTTCAAAATGAGTCCAAATGAGGAATGTATTTCTGGGCAAAGAAAGGGAAAAGAAGGATTCTTTCAGATGGACATAATAAGGTTCAGAGTGTGACGAGGTCTAGAACAGCAAATGACTTTGGCTCAGTATCCTGTGGGGCAGGAAAGGCAAAAGTTCCTATTGCAATCTTGTCAATGGGACTGGGGGTAGTGAAAATCACAGAAGGTTGTTTAATTCTCCACCAAACATCAGAATATTTATCTGCTACTTCCAACTTTTGGAAGAAGGAAGACTTCAGCAACCATTGCATTCTTTTTTTCTGTGCACCTAAGGAATAGTCTATGCTCAAGAGCAGAGCATTTGATCAGACACGTTCTGCATTGGGCAACACTGGATGACATATTACCAAGGACACGTAAGACCAAGGATGTGGGCCATGACTCCCCCTCAGACTTACGATATAGGGCTGGTGGAGCACATCGTCTTACTCTTTCACGAGTGGGATTGGAAGAACTGGATTCAGAGAGGAAGGGACTTGCATAAGGCAACTCAGAAATGCAGAGAAAGATCTCAGATTAGAGCTGGGTCTTCTCACTACCTCTTCCTTCCTGTTACTAGTCACTCCTCTTTCATCTTTTAGTAGCCCTTCACTGTAAACTAAAATGACTAGTAATATTAATATTGCCTACAGATCAGATTGATTAATATTATGGTAGCTACAATGTTTAAGTAATTACATTATACTAGTCTCCATTCATTAATTTATTTAACAAATATTTGTGTAGTGCCTATGTTGTGTGAGGAACTGGGAACACAATGGTAAGTAAAAAATGAGAAGCTCAACATTGAAAAACATCTCATCAGCAAAGATAAAATTAAAACTGTAAAACTTCTGAAGCTAACAGAGTTGATGCTGTAAGAAATTACAATGGTAAGAGAAAATTGGTAGTCCAGGAAAATGTTCCCTAAGTGACAGTTCTATTCATCTGCTGCTTGGCTCTAAAATCTCAAGGTCAAAATATACTATAAAGCTGTGATAATTAAAACAGCATAGTATTGGCAAAAAAAGACAGGTGGACCAATGGAATAGAATAGAGACCCAAGAAATAAACCTCAAGACTTACAACCAACTGATTTTTTTTGAGAGATTTTTACTATAGGGTGCGTGTGCTCATCAGAAAGACAGAGAGAGACAGAGAGATAGAAAGCGAGAAATCACTCCCAGGGGGATGGCCACACTGCAATCCCTTCTCCTCCATTCTCCTCTCAGGATCTTGGGCATGCACACACATGCACCCAGCATGACTTTAAGACACCGGGTCTGGGACTCGAACTGTGGTCAGCTACATGGGAGTTCAGTGACAGCCATTACGCTAACTGCTGGTCCCCAGCCAACTGATTTTTTTTTTTTTTTTTGGAGAGGTTTTTCGCTATAGGGCGCGTGCGCTCGCCAGACAGACAGAGAGAAACAGAGAGACAGAAAGCGAGAAATCACCCCCCAGGGGGGATGGTCACGCCGCAATCCCTTCTCCTCCATTCTCCTCTCGGGATCTTGGGCACGCACGCACACGCGCCCGGCGTGAGTTGTAAGCCACCGGGTCCGAGATGCGAACCGCGGTCGACTACGTGGGAGTCCAGCGACATAGCCATTACGCTAACTGCTGGTTCCCCAGCCAACTGATTTTTGACAAGGGATACCAGTCAATCCAGTGGGAAAAGGAAAACCTCTTTAGTATATGGTGCTGAAAAAACGGGGTATCCACTTGCGGAAAGATGAAACTTGATCACCATCTTTCACCATTAACAAAAATCAACTCAAAATAGATCAAAAGATCTGAACCTAAGACCTCAAACTATAAAACTACTGGTAGAAAACACTGGGGAAACTCTGGGAGACATTGAGGCAGGCAAAGACTTCTTAAATAAGACTCCCAAAGCATGGCAATAATCCCTAAAATAGACAAGTGGGACTATATCTGACTAAGAAGTTTCAGCACAGCAAAGGACACAGTAATTAGTGTGAATTGACAACCCTCAGAATGGGAGAATATTTTTGTAAACTATGCCTCAGACAAGGGATTGACAAACAAAATACACAGGGAACTCAAGCGGCTTACCCAAAAAGAAATGATTAACCCAATTAAAAGATGGGAAAATGAGCAGAACAAAAATCTCTCTAAGGAAGAAATAAACAGCCAAAAAGCATATGAGGAAATGCTTAACATCCCTCATCAAAAGGGAGATGCAGATTAAAATCACAATGAGATACCACCTAACCTCTGTTAGAATAAAAGATTAAAAATGCAAAAAGTAATAAGTGTTGGCAGAGTTGTGGGAACTCTCCTACACTGTTGATATGGGAATGTAAATTGGTCCAGCCACAGCGGAAAACAATATGGAGATTCCTCAAAGATCTACAAATAGAACTATCATTTGATCCAGCAATCCCACTTCTGGGTATCTACCCAAAGGACAGGAGAATGCACAGTTGGAAAAGTACTTGCATATCAATGTTTATTGCAGTATTATTCATGACTGCTAAGACTTGGAACCAATCCAAATGTCCACAAACAGTTGAATGGATTGAAAAAGTGTGGCATATATATTCTATGGAATACTACTCAGCCATAAAAAACAAGACCCTGGTATTTGATAGAGAGTGGTTGAATATGAAGATTTATTGCTGAGTGAAGCAAGCCAAGCTATGAAAGAAATATATTGTATGTATCTACTTAATATATAGCAACTATCTGCACTCTATGGTAGAGATTGAAATATTGGAGGCCTTAAAAGCAATGAAAATAATTATGGACACTGAAGACAGTGCGGGGGATGGGGAGGGAGGAGAAGGAAAGAGTATAGAGAATGAAAGCAGAAGAAAAAATAGAGAGGCCTGACATTTGTGGGACACATACATGGTTTATTACCTTTTGATGAATATGTATATTATTCTCAACTAGACTGGTCTGGAAAGTATTTCATGTTAGGTAAATTCTCTTTACAAGCAAACAATATATAATGAGTGAATGTTTTTAGAAAAAATAACAAGAATTAAAAAAAAAAATAAGGGGTTGGCAAGCAGCATGGTAGTTAAGAGCATTGGACTCCTACATGGCTCACAGTGGTTCGAGTCCTAGACCTGGCATTTTTCTTTCTCACTTTCTCTCTTTCTCTCTCTGTCCCTCTATGGGCAAATTAAAATGAGTAAATAAATAATGTTAAAATAATTTTTTTAGGGACCAGCAGTTAGCGTAAAGGCTATGTCGCTGGACTCCCACGTAGTCGACCGCAGTTCGAGTCCTGGACCCAGTGGCTTAAACTCACGCTGGGCGCATGTACATGTGTGCCCAAGATCCCGAGAGGAGAACGAAGGAGAAGGGATTGCGGCGTGGCCATCCCCCCAGAGGGTGATTTCTCGCTTTCCGTCTCTCTGTTTCTCTCTGTCTTTCTGGCAAGCGCACACACCCATAGCAAAACCTCTCCAAAAAAAAAAATTATTTTAAAAAATAATAATAATCTGAAAAAAATGAAAAGACATTTGCTGATGATGATGTGGAAAGTTATGTCTTTGTCTTGACTGATACGCATGGTAATTGTGCTAGAAAAAGAAATGTTATACGCTGTAAAGGTGTATGTGATTAAATGTAATATAAAAAATACAATGAAGTCTCGGGGTCATCTTTACCTCCTCCCATTTTACTATATTCTATATTCCTTTTTCAAAAATAATTATTTAATTTAATTTTATTCATCATAATCATTATTATTTTAATTAAACAGAGAGAGATGAAGAAAGAGAAAGAGAGGAAAATTGAGAAAGCAAGTCGCCAGGTCCAGGACTTGAACCATGGTCCACCATGTGGGAGTCCAGCACCTTAACCACTATCCCACCTGCCATACCCTCTTATACTCTATATTCTATCCATCTTACTTGACATAGGTTCAGAAGTCACCTAGTTCCTATCACCTCTGCTGCCTCCCACGGTTGCCCAGATATCCTCTTTCTTCCCTGTATTGTTGGAATATGGCCTCTATGTTCTCACACTTGCCTCCCCATGGTCAAATACATTGTGACAATGTTGGGTCCGCCAACTTTTAAGTCTTGTAACTGCAGGACTTCTCAGAGGCTTTCATGTGGTAACCAACACCCTGCTAGAAGACACTGTAGTATAGGCACATTACTGACATTTGACCACGCCATTTTTGCCTTATAGTTCATCTCATACAACTGCTGTTCTGTGGAAGATATTCTAGAAAACCAGAAAGTGTTTATAAAATATATTATGTAAAGGATTTTTAAATGGAGCTACTTACAATGATATCACTGATCTAGGAGACAAATTATGAATTCTAGGAGCAGTTACCTTCATCTAAGTTGTGCGGACTTGGGTAAGTAATTTAATTTTTCTGAGCTTGTTTTTTTTCCTACTGTGAAATAACAGGTAGTAATTCCTGCTAGGCTATTGGGAAAATAAAATGCATCCTCTTCTCCTCACTAAACCAAAACCAAACAGAACCCAACATCATTATTGTGGTTGTGTGGACACCTAGAAAAACATTAATATTTCCAGTTACATCATCTTTCCACTTAATCAATGTGCAACAAGTTAAAGATGGGTTTATTTATTTAAGCAACAGAAGTAAGATCTGAGGTGTTGGTGATTAGATATCAAGCAAAACAAAACAAAACTATGAATTGATGGAGAGTGGCAATCTGTAGCATACATGATAATAGGTTGTAAAAAGCCAGTTCTATGCCCTTTCCCCCCATTTTATTGATTCGCTAATGAGCTTAATTAATCTAAGTATTTCCAATAGCAAGCACAGCTGATATATACATATCCATGAACACAAGTCTGACTTTAGGCATAAACCTCAGTGAGTAGAATGAACATACTATAAAGTATCACCTAGCTGGGGCTATATAACTTACTGAAGTCATCCAATATACATTTTTTTTTTAATTTCAAGAAAAACAGTTTTCATGTTTTTTTTCCCCTGAAACTTTTTTTTAATTAATTAATGTACACTCATCTCCTAAGCATCGTCACAGAATACAAAATGTGGTTTCCCATCCAGAATATACTGCATAGTGGCTTAATCATGCATGTTATCGTTGACGATAACTCGTATGTTGATGTGCTTGATTGAGCCAATATACAGTGTATTCTGGATGGGAAATCTCATTTTGTATGCTGTAATGATGTATAGTAAATGAATGTAAATAAATAAATTTAAATTTAAAAAAATGAGCAAAGAAAAAAAAGCCAGTTACCTATATAAGCCTAACAGAGTGAAAAGAGCAGGGGTCATGTGAGAAAGGTTGAGAGAGAAAAAACAGCTCCATGGGGAGAAGCCTATAAAACTGCAATGATGCTGGTAAACAACTTATTATCACCTTAGCTAATGGTGGTGGCATATAAAGGGTCTTCCAAATGCTCATGGAAAATACATATTATGAAAATATTACACATAGATTTCAAATTTTTTTGCACCAAAATAAACTTGTATTTTAATTCCATTTTTCACCAAATATTTTTCAAATTTATTATGCATATGCTCATCAATGTGAGAGTGAGTGAGAGAGAGAGAGAAAGAGAAGAGTAACCTCCACAGAGTCTAGGCATGTCATGATCCTCCTCTTCCACTCCTCCAGCCCATCAGATCCTGGGCACTTATGCCAATGCCTGGCATATTTCAGGTTTGACTTGGCTAAAGATTCAAACCTGGGTTGCTATGTGGGATCCAGCTTCTCTAGAGCAATACATTACTGCTGCACCATGGAGACAGAGTCCATGGACTTTGTGCAGTCCCCTTGCAGTACTCTGCAGAGTCACTCAATGGCTTTGGGTGTGGTGATTTGGAGTCAGTGGGCCAATGTGGAAACTCAAAGCTGGAAGAGTTCTGTGGGTCTTTATAAAGTGTTGATTCAGAGTATTTGGTTATACTTAGACAACCAGGACCAGGTCCGTGGATGTGTTAATGAATTCTCTTCTATACCCAATCTCTGCTGAGTTTTTTTAATCCCTGGGGATTTGGGCTGTGAGCTGTGACTGACTAGGTAACCTTAAACTTGCGATCCTAATACCCCAGACTAATTGGGCCAAGCCTTTAACAGAGACAATGATGATAATTTCAATGACACTGTTGATAATGATGACAAAAAGTACAGCATCCATATGGCACCTTCAAAACTGTGCCCATGTGAGCCATGCTGTAGGCACACTAAGGCTTTATACTTTTCTTATTTCCCTTGTACCCTGTTATTCTTGCTTTCTTAGAACTCATCATTCTGAATGGTAATTATCTGTCCCTCCTAGACTGAGAGATCTTGAAGGACAGGGAGTGTCTCTCATTCATTGTCGTATCTCTAGTGCCAGGTGCATAGAAATTCCCGAAGAACAATTGGTGATTGAATATGTGAATGGATAAATATAGAAATAGCTTGTGTAGTATAGCCAATATAAATAAATTAGACAAAACATTTAATTTTCATTTTCAGATGGAGTCTCATTGTGTTGCTATCCTACTGTCTTGACTTCCCAAATTGCTAGGACTACAGGAGTGTGCCACCATGTCTGGCAAATGTTAGGGTGAGCCAGGAAGCAAACCTGACCTCCAACGTGACCTCAGTATGCTGAGTAGCAGTGCCAACAAGTGCGTACTACCCTGGCTACTGCATACAAATCACTGTCATCACTTTTTCCTAATCATAAAAAGAGTCTTAATTTTTTTCTGATACAGCGAAAAAGCAAGTGGGTTGATATCATCTTAAAATATTGTCCTTTCTGCAGTCATACATTGACCAATATATCTTGAACTATTGAGGGGGACAGGGCCAGTATTCATTGTCCAAATACATTGCAGTTAATTTTTTGTGTTACTGAAATGTTATTAGGTATTGACACATGAAGACAAAGACTATGATTTTTTTTCTCTGATATGCACTGAATATCTAAGAACTGTGCCTGCCACCCGGTTAGCGCTCTGTCAACATTTATCAGAAGAATGAATAAATAGCTACGGGGTGTTCTTTCATTTTTGTTATGAGTCCATTTATAGGGAACTTTAAGGACAAAACATTTTTCCACCTATCTCCAGACCTTAAGATAGAACCTCTAGTATCCCAGGCAAGAACTCAATAAAATTAAAAGGTTTCTGTTTGCACACAGCTATTTACCAGGATTACTAAGCAAACAGGAGAAATGGAACAAAATGATTAAAAAAAAATCCACAGTGTTTTCCTGTGGGATTTTCTGAGGTCTTTCATAGCACGACCAGTGACTGATTAAACTGACTTCTTGGAGGAAGGAGAAGAGGAAATAGAATGGACATTATCATGGGCTTTGTCTCTTGTGAGCAGAGTGGCTTTGACTCCAGCTCTATCCAGCCCGTGCTACGCTTGGACTTTTGAAGTGGCCTGTAGTTGGGTACACGGGCCAACGGCATTGCCTGGAAACACGGGTAGGCTGAGGCCAGGGAATGTTGGCTGAGAGCAGTGGCCTGGCCTTTCTCAGAAATGAGGGCTCATTATGTAACAGAATCCAGGTGACGGTACAGTCAAGGCGCAGGGAGTGCTAGCTGGGCTCAGGTTATCAGCAGTGGTACCTTAATTACCCAGATCAGTAAAGGACACAAATATTTAGATAGCTGCTCAGTTTCTCACAACTAGGGGACCATAGCTCACAAAAAATGTTGAAGGTCATTTCTTTTGCGATAAACATTACTGTCCCTATTGAATAGATGAGGAAACCGAGTCTTGGGAATTACATTAAGCTTGCTTATAGTTATCTAAGCATGAACTGGTAGAGCCTGATCTAACTTTGGATGCCCCATTCTAAGTTTTGTCCTTATAACAAGAACCTAAGTTGCCTCAACTTTGTGCAACCCAGAGACTGGGAATGTTCAACTCATTGTCAAGACCTATTTATTGACATGCTCTGAATCTTGCCTTCATCACTGGAAATCTACTGGGATGGAGACACACTTAGTAATGTCAACAGATTTTATTTTCCTCTGGGGGTTGGGACATGCAGCTTCATAAGGGGATGCAAGATAGATGATCACAGGGATTCAGAACCCCGAGAGTTTTAATAATTTAGAAACTTCAGTCACTTTCTAAGTGCCAGGTAGAGTCTTACAGGCTCTAAGTGCAGGAGCTCCCCGATTCCTTGCAGTAACTTTATGAGGTATCTATTATTACCATCTCCATGTAGTGGAGAGAGGACTGAGACTCAGAGAGGTTTATTTGCTTGAGGTTGCATAGCCAGAAAGTAGAAGAGCTGGACAGCAGCTTGAGGCAGATTAGCTGTTTAATCCTGGTTATGCGGATGCTTGTTACATAATAGTAGACTACACCATTTTTTTTTTTCAAAGTGGTCCTAGAGCCAGCAACATTGGCATTAACTAGCACCTTGGTGAAGATGCCAGTTATTAGCCCCATCCTAGATCTACTGAATCAGAAACTCTGGGGTTGGGGCTCAACCCTCTGGGTTTTAGAAGCTTTACAGTGGGTACACACTCAAGTTTGTGAACTTCTGTACTATGCCATATTCCTATCCTCTAAAAGAAAGGGTTACTTAGAACCCTGAGATTAGATAGCGAGCATAGGGTCTTGGGGAAGGTGTTTTTCCTATAAGTACTGTTTCAGGGCCATGGACCAAACCTAAGAGAATAGAATAAAAGCAGAATCTCTTCAGAAAGAGGATGTAATACGGAATAATATTGAAAGAGGGGAGATCATAGCCACTTTTGTAGAACGTGATGTGTTGTAGGGTAGGTAATGTTCAGATACTCAGGTTCATTAAGGTCAAGTAACAAGGCCAAAGCTGTGTAATTACAGTAAATTATGGACTCATATCCAACCTCCTGATTCCTCACAGAGTATGTTAATACTGCATTTTCTCTCGAGAATAGTGTGAGTCATTATGATTTCAGAGATACACTGCATCAGTAGAGATCCTTTGCAGTAACTGTCGCATCTTTTTGGATGAGATGACCCAGTATCAGGAGAGAATAAAAAGTATAGTAGGTTGGTGGTCTCAGGAGGGAAGGAGGATGAAGGGATTCAGACAGAGTCAGTAGGGAGACAGCCTTCCTGATACCTCTCTAGAACTCATATTCGTCACCTCACCTTAATCATCCTGGTACCATTTATTGAGCTGTAAGTGCTTTAACATCTCAGAAGTCATACAATGGAGCGGAGGTGACCTTGACTTTTATTTCCAGTTTTGCCAGTGACTCCAAGTGGGTCATTAAAACCCTTTGATAATCGTTTCTTATCTACAAAATGAGAATCATCAGAGTTCCAACTGCATAGGATTTGAGGGAAGTTTCAAACAGATAATTTAGGTAAAACCCTTCGCAAATTGCCTGGCTTATAGTAAGGGCTCAACAAACATTCATTGTGCTGTCATTATCATCTTATCCAAGGGCTGGCTCACGTGGTCACACATAAAAGGACACAAAGAAAAGCCTTGGTGAGAGAGGATGGTGGTTCAGCTACTTGCTGCCCCATGAATCTCCTGTTACTTGTCCATTGCTGCTTGTCTTTGCTCTTCTTTTCCCCCACCTCAAGTCCCCCGCAACCTCACTCTGAAAGGGTTTTAAAAAAGGATCCTTGGGACCAGCAGTTAGCATAATGGCTATGTTGCTGGGCTCCCATGTAGTCAACTGCGGTTTGAGTCCCGGACCTGGTGGCTTAAACTCACGCCGGGTGTGTGCATGTGCATGCCCAAGATCCTGAGAGGAGAATGGAGGAGAAGGGATTGCGGGATGGTTGTCTCCCCCGGGGGCGGGGGGCCGGATCATTTCTCGCTTTCTATCTCTCTGTCTCTCTCTGTCTTTCTGGCGAGTGCACGCGCCCTATAACAGAAACCTCTCCAAAAAAAAGGAAAAAAAAAAGATCCTTGGGGACTAGCTGATGGATTATAATGATTACATCATTGGACTCCTACATAGTCTACTGTGGTTCAAATCCCAGGCCCAGTGGCTTAAGACTCATGCTGGGAGCATGTGCATGCATGCCGAAGATCCCGAGAGGAGAATGGAGGAGAAGGGATTGCAGGGCGGCTATCTCCCCTGGGGAGGGAGGTAATTTCTTGCTTCTGTCTCTCTGTCTCTCTGACGAGCACATGTGCCCTATAGCAAAAATTGCTCTCTAGAAAAAAAAGAAAGGGTTGGGGCTGACAGGTGGTATGGTGGTTAAGGGTGCTGGACTCCCACATGGCTGACTGTGTGTGGTTCAAGTCTTGGACCTGGCAGCTTATTTTCTCACTTTTTCTCTCCCTTTCTCTCTCACTCTGTTTCTCTCTGGTCAAATCAAAATAAATAAATAAAGTTAAATAAAAAAATTCTTTTTTTTTTTTTTTGGAGAAATTTTTGCTATAGGGCGCAGGCGCTCACCAGACAGACAGAGAGAGACAGAGAGATAGAAAGCGAGAAATCACCCCCCAGGGGGGATGGCCACGCCGCAATCCCTCCTCCTCCATTCTCCTCTCGGGATCTTGGGCACGCACGCACACGCGCCCGGCGTGAGTTTAAGCCACCGGGTCCGAGACTCGAACCGCGGTCGACTACGTGGGAGTCCAGTGACATAGCCATTACGCTAACTGCCAGTCCCAATAAAATAATTCTTAAAAAAAAAAAAAAAAGAAAAAAAAGAAAAAGGTCCTTAAGTCTCTTGTCCCAGAGAGGTCACAAATACAGTCCATCCACTTGACTGTGTCCCCCACTGTGTCCAGGGCATCAGGGGCTTATTTGACCTTGATGGCAGCTTCTGGAAGGTGTCTGGCAGAGAGCAGAGAGGGCTATTTTCAGTGGGTCAGGGTATTCCTTCCTATTTGGATGCTCAGCAAATTTGTGGCAAAATGAAGTTCGCTATATCCTCTCACAATTGTTACCTACTTAAAAGGCACTAATTATTAGTGATAAATTGGACTAGTCCATGTACCAAGTGACACTTTATAAACGTTATTTCAGTCAAGGTCACAGGGATATCTGTGAAGTGAGTGTAATTATATCCATTCTATAAGTGAGAAAAACAAAGTAATGGATTTTTGGAATCAGGATTTAAATTCACTTTGGCACTTTAGTTTTCTATCAGTTAATGTCTTAAATGACTGCTTCAGACTGAAACAGGAATATCTTGATAAGGAGGCCCCTCATCAAGGCAAAAGAAGATGATTTTGGGGGGAAATTTTAATTGAAACTATTTTTCTGCTCACCCTGGTGTGTGAATCGGGCTCTGCTTCATTCTCTGGTCAGCTTTTTGAAATGATGCCCTTTTATCTTGGTCTTGAAAATGGGCAATAACTTTACATAAATTAAGGAGTGGGCCAGCCAGGATGGTAGCAGAGGATTGACTCTAAAGTAGATATTGGAACATCAATACCTATGACATGGAATAATGACATAAAACTCAGTTTCTTTATTAATACTCCTTGCAAGGAGAATACTCTTGGAAGGAATGTTTGATAAGACATTGGAGATAGAAGCAGTTACCCACTAAACTGCCTTCTAGGCATGTTAGAAAAGGTTAACACTGGAAAGATGTATAAACCTGGATCAAAAGTTAATTGTTTCAGAAAGCAGAGGGGAGGCTGAGGCTGCTGGTAATAAGTCACTTTTTCTGTTTCCCTGTGCATAATAGAGGACCAAGTAGTTACAGAATCTCTCTTGAAGGACCACCAAGTAACTCCCCATCCAGCATTCTCTTCCTCCTCAGTGCAGCCTGAGCTTGCCCAGAACGGTGCTCCGGTGCTCACACCCTTTTCTCTCTTTCATTTGGTCCTCTGGTTTTCTGGACACTCTGTGCAGTGTTCCATTATGATCTCCAGAATTGCCTAAAAGGACTTCCAGGTGTGAGTTTGAGGGAAACTAAGGAGGGAGGACCATTATGCAGCCTAGAGAAAAATAAGCTGGGAGTTGTGATCTTGTCAGCACTTCCTCACCCTACATCTCTGTTACTAACAGAAAATGAAAGTGCCTATCTAGAGATACCTAGAAGGGAACAGAAATCATCCAGGTGGTACGTGCAGATGGAGGAGTGTGTGTTAGAATCAGGAAGGGGCTGCTTGTTTTACCAAAGTGTGGAGATGTTTTAATGAATGTGCTTATTTTGGCTCTGGATATTTCTTTCTTTCTTTCTTTCTTTTTTTTTTTTTAAGAGGTTTTTGCTATAGGGCGCGTGTGCTCACCAGACAGACAGAGAGAGACAGAGAGATAGAAAGCAAGAAATCACCCCTCAGGGGGGATGGCCATGCCACAATCCCTTCTCCTCCATTCTCCTCTCGGGATCTTGGGCACGCACGCACACGCGCCCGGCGTGAGTTTTAAGCCACCGGGTCCGGGTCGCGAACCGCGGTCGACTATGTGGGAGTCCAGCGACATAGCCATTACGCTAACTGCTGGTCCCGGCTCTGGATATTTCTTAACATCAGTGAGTAGAGAGCATTCTCTGGCACCGTCATCTCCCACACCCCTATTCCAATCTATACTCTTGTATCTCCCTAAGTCTCTACCCAGGTATCTGTGCTAGAAAAATAATTCCCTTAGGAGCCCACATCAGACCTTCAGTGTTTTATTCTTTCATAATTTTGTATGTAAAAACATCACTGGGGAGTGTATCTGTCAGTTTTGTTGCATAACAAAGAACTCCTAGATCTCAGTGGATTATAATTACTAACATTTACTTTCTGTTCATGTCATATGACACATAATGCCTTCAGAACAGTTGTTGCTCTGCTTCAGGTTGTGGCTTGACAGTAGTTCACTTCCACAGGTCTTCTCAGCCTGTGACTGCATTCAACATATGCAATGTGCTGTTTTGCTGCTGGTACAAAGTAGGACTGCAAAAGCTAAAAAAAAAAAAGGCTCTGCAGTCACCTTAAATTTTTTCAGGGTTGTGGCCTATAGTCCATAGGCCAAAGCAATTCATTTGCACAATCCTGAAAACAGGATGTGGAAATTTACTGGCATTGCAGGGAAGCATAGCAAGAATGGAATTGCGTAATCCTTTTACAAAGGATTAAACTGTAATGCAAACTCTCACAGCAAGTTTGTAACCTTGCTGATTCCAGGGCCTTTCTCCAGGTATTTTAATTCAATAGACCAGAGTAACTGATAATAATAACCATAAAAATACTGGGTAATCATATTGTTTGCCTCTTCTGAGCCAGACACAATGTTAGGTGCTATAAATATATAATGTTGTTTAATCCTTACAACACTCTGTGAGATGTGATTACTTATGAGCTCCATTTTATAGATGAGGCAACAGAAGCTCAGAGGTTCAGAATTTCCCACGTCACACAGCTAGTGAATAATGGAGCAGGAATGTGGACATGGATTTTGAACTAAAGTTTTTCTTCTTCTGGAGAGGCAAGCCTTCCCAAGAATGCCCTTGCAAACTTGTTTTACATACCATAGTGTGTCATGTGTCCAGCCCTAAGTGAAGAGACAGCTAAGGAAGTGGGTTGCTGTGACTGACTGAGAAGACTTGTGATTCAGTCATTGGAGCTGAAACAAGGAAAAAGAGGACAAGGCCTTTGGGTGGGAATGTTCACATCTCTTCCTCCTTCTCAAGGAAGTTGTCTGTGTTCCCAACACAATATTTGGTCTAAAATAGTAACTCAAAATATATTTTGAGGGGATAAAGTAATGAATGAGTATGTAAGGAATAGGATGTTATTCATCTTGTCTTTCCCCATCTATTTTTCTGGTTTCCTCTTTTTTTGGATTTGGTGTAAGTAATCATGGAGCTATTTTTTCCTGTCAGAAGATGACTCTTCCTGAGTTTGGCAACATGGTAAGAAATGAATATGGCCTATCACAGTGTATGTGTTCAGCCTTTGAGGCGGTTTGGTCAGTATAGTCAAGAAGAGACAGTAGGGGTGGGGCTGGTGGTACACTCAAGGACTATGGGCACAGGCATGACCACACCCACCCCAAGCAAGACTGAAAATAACAATAAGCTTGTTTCCTTTAGTCCTCCCTCTGGGCTGTTTCCTATGGCTTTCTAAGTTCTCAGTGTCAACAAAATAACAGGTAACTGCAGAACATTTTGGGGGAAAATTATTTGAAATGCAATTAATGTGAATGTTTGGGTCAACTGAAGGCTTACACTAAGGCAGGAGTAGATGTGCAAAAGATTTATGGAAGAAAACATGAAGATACAGAGAGAGGAAGTAGGAGGAGGGAGGGAGAGCCTTCAGACTTCATTGCAGGTCTCACACTTGTGAAAGAAAAGAAGGAAAGAAGGAAATTGGACATAAGGATTCTCAGATGATATGTAGATCTGAGTTTTAGTAGTTGGCTAATCCAGTGGGAGTCCCTGAGCCAAAATTTCTCATTAAAGTATTTCTGTGCAATGCAGAAATGGGCCTGGAGCAGAATCCTTGCCATGCTTAGTCATTGGCTGGGAGCAACTCACAGGAAGCATGGCTATGGCTTTGGTATAAACACAGCAGGGGTCTAGCACCTGGGGCATGCAGATCTTTCGCACAGCAGGAGATCTGAGTAATGAGTTTTCATAGCTACACACTAGATATTTTGCCAGACTTTTCGGTAAGAAACATAGGTCTTAATGAATTTGAAAAAACAAAAAGCAAAATGCAAACAAACAAACCCCCAGAGCGTTGTAATAGCATAAGTTTTGCACCCTAATCAACATTACGTTCCATTCCTTCTTTTGACTTTCACTTCCTCCTCTGTTTAAGCTAGGCCAATCATGTTGAAAACCCCACCCAAGTTTGTAGAGTTCCTCATGTGACAATTAAAAAAAATCTGGATGCAGTAAGTCTCATGGACTTCCTTTGTTTTACCTCCTCAATGAGCCTGCATTTTATTTTCTCAAGTTTCACTGCTTCCCCCACTTTACCCATCGATCATTCTTTTGGATGAGAAAAATCATCCAGATCGGCTTGCCCCCACAGCCTTTGACTTACACCAGGATAAACCCAATTATCTACAGTGTTTGGACAAGCAGCTAAACATCCAAAATATATATAACAGAGGGCAAAAGTTCCAAGGAAGTAGTTTGCAGAGGATGTGAGAGCGGCACAGAGATTACTGAACATAAAGCAGTCTTGGAACTTGTCTTTATCATAGGGGATGACTTGAGTGTTCACTAAGGCCCTGCATTAGGATTGACACTTTAGAGTAACAGAAAATGGCTGTTGAGCATCTTTTGAACTATGTGGGTGTGTCCTAATGTTGAAAGTTGGATGCTGCAGGTGGATGTGTGGTATGTCTAGGTGTGTGTTGGTGTGTGTGTGAAATTGTACCTATGTAGGCTATTTTCCTTCAACAGTAAATAAGTTGCTTTTTCCATCCAAAAGTAAGTTTTGTTGATGGGGAATGTGACCAAGACTAGTCAAATGCTCACCAAACCTTTTACTCTACTTTCTCAGCATACTTTTGATTAAATTTCACCACCACCTGTAATGGTATGGTTATAACCGATAGTAAGAGGACAGAAGTGGTGAATGTCACTTCTCGATCTGTTCCTGCCAGGAAATTCTCATGTTCTCTCACATTTATCACCTACTGATTGGATGCAGAGGATCCAGTGAAGAAGTCCAAGACCCTGGAAGATGGTAGAGCCACCGAATGGCAAGCAGAACCCCTAAGTAACTGTGGGCAGCAGAATACTCTGCTAGCCCACATTAGGCTGCAGGTTGAGTGAGCAATGACCATTTAAATGAAGCAACTGAGTTTCTAAGTAGGTCAGGGTAATTGTCCTATACAGACAAAATGGGAGAGAAGGCATGGGAAGCTTTTGAGGAAGAGTAATGCCAAGGGAAGGGAGACCAGAGTAGAACCTCAGAGCAGTTCAATTTGATAAACAAACACTTCTTCAGTGATGTTTTAAATCAAGCACCGTACTGGATCTTGGTCATACTGGAATGAGCAAAAGGTATTGGCCACCCTTAGAAACTCAGGACTGATGAAAGCAGTGAGATATGTAAACATAGACTTATGCTGGAACTTGACAAAGGTGTCAGCCATATGTACAACATACAGAGTATGGCTGAGAGGCTGCATGATAAACTCCTTCTGTGAATGCAGAGCAAGAGACATGCAAAAGTTTCTCCCCAGAGCTGGCATCTGACCAGGGCTTTGAGGAATGTGAAAGAGTGACAAGGTAGGTGAGGACCAGCAGCTGTTCAGATAGCAAGCAGTCTCAGGAGAGAGAAGAAAGGGAAGATCAGGGATGGACTGATGAAATCCCATAAGTTCTGAAAAACAAAACTTTAGAACTCATTTGGTTAAAAGCTAAGGCAAAGTTATCTGCCCTAAACTAACACAAAGCTATCTGTACTCTTTATTTATCCCACTTAGTGTGAATATTTACACATTTCATGACAGAAATTGTAATATGTTTGATTATAGCGTACTCTCATAGTGTGGGTATATGCACTACTATACCTTTCGTAAAATCTAAAAAGTCACGAATAATGAAGCATGTCAGGGTACCAGTGTGTAGAACTGTATCAGTTTGGTTCTTGTGCAGAACACTTACAATTCAAGAATTGCTTATGTTTAGCTCAGAGAAACTGCTTTTCTGCAGGGCAACCTGGAGTCACATGGCAGTTTTCCAGTTTTTCAACTTTACCTGACCTCACCATCATTTCACATTCCGTTCAGCCACACTGGCATTCTTTCTGTTTTGTGAATAAACCCACTCTATTGCATGTGTTGGGGCCTTTGCACTAGCTGTTTTGTTTGTAAAACTCTCCCCTGGATCAGCAAAGCTATTCATTCTCATCTTTTTTTTTTTTTTTTTTTTTTTTTTTTTTTTAATTTTATTTTATTTTTCTCAGATTAATTAAATTCATTTTACATAAAGTTCCCATTATGATGTATACAATATACATATATGTATATAGTTTTCAACAGAGAACTCTACTTTTTTTGGTGTTAACTGATTCCTCCTTTTGCCCCCCACGCCCACTTTCTACCACCCTCTCCTGACCACCCACTCCCCTCCCTTACAGGCTCCAGCATCCACATTTATCCTTTCCGCTATCATATCATTGGATCTTTCTCCTTCTGCCAGAGTGCCGATAATGTTATCATTATTTTTTTTTTCATTGGACATCTTTACAGTGTACAGCATGGTCCCTTCCAGCATGAGTATAGTTAACATTAGCCAAGACAATGATACCCCCACATACATCATCTTCAACAGACCACCCTTCACCCCTGTGTCCATCAAACGTGATGATCGTTCCCTGAACCGCCCTCCATCATTCATTCCCATTACCTCTCCCGTGCTGTCTCCAGCATCCGCAGTTGCCATCCCTGCAACCATACCCTCCAGATCTTTCATCCTTTTTTTTTTTTTTTTTTTTTTTTTCCTTTTTCAATTATGAGCTCATAAAGTTTTCCACAATAGGAAACATAGGTTCTATTCAGGGTTGGGTCAAGGGTGGGTCTCGTGCAGCTCCGCAGTTGTAGGTGAGTCTCTATGGAGTACAGTTTCAGGAACGTAGTTCTGGTAGGCAGAGACGGTTATCAGCTGATGCAGCACAGCATCCATCCTGTGATTACCGAGGATGGTGTTGTGGGGATCTGCAGCGTGAGTCATCCTCGAGTATCTGGCTTCCTTAAGAATGGTAGAATAGTTCTTATTTTTCCCTGAGGTAATGCAGGGCTGGTACCATCGCCTTCTCACTGCCCATAGGCAGCGAAAATCCTCCTATACCATACATTTCTCAATTGGTTTAAGACATCCAAGGTTTCCTTCTTCTGCTTATATTGGCCTCTGGGCCTCTGGGCTGCGTGGGACCGGGGACCGCCCGCCTCTGGGCCTGCGTGGGACCGGGGCCGGCGCGCTGGGCCTCTCGCCTCTGGGCCCGCGCGGGACCGGGGGGCCTCTGCCCGCTCTCTGGGCGCACACGGGACCGGGGCCGGCGCGCTAGGCCGCCCGCCTCTGAGCCCGCGCGGGACCGGGGCCGCCCGCCTCTGGGCCTGTGTGGGACCGGGGCCGGCGCGCTGGGCCTCTCGCCTCTGGGCCTGCGCGGGACCGGGGCCGTCATTCTCATCTTTTATGTCCCAGTTTAACATGTAGTGTTCAAACAGCCCTGCACTAACTCTATACCTAATGATGGCCTCATTCACATCCTCAATTACATCCCTCATTTATTTTCTTCACAGCATTTGTCTAAGTCTGCGATTATTTTATTCGTATATTTGGTGGTGTCTCCCAATCCTTGTAATGCTCAAGGTGGCAGGACCTCTCTTGGCTCTTCTCTGCCATGTTCCTGGTTCTTTCTTTCTTTTTTTTTTTTGAAGAGGTTTTTGCTATAGGGCGCGTGCGCTCGCCAGACAGACAGAGAGAGACAGACAGAAAGCGAGAAATCATCCCCCAGGGGAATGGCCATGCCGCAATCCCTTCTCCTCCATTCTCCTCTCGGGATCTTGGGCATGCACACTCGCCTGGCGTTAGTTTTAAGCCACCGGGTCTGGGACGCGAACTGCGGTCGACTACGTGGGAGTCCAGCGACATAGCCATTACTAACTGCTGGTCCCTGTTCCTGATTCTTGATACAAAATTTGTGGCATGAACATGAATATATCAATGAAGCTGCTGTGAAACACAAATTCCTCCCATGCTTCTGAGCTTCTGGGTGGCAGAATCTCTGTCTTGGGATGAAGACATGCAATAGCCTGCTTTCAACAGGCTTTGTATTGGGTTGGGAGAGGAACAGAGGTAAGCAAATGACTGCTACTACATGACTAAGAGTGGGTAAGAATGGAACAGACAGTGAGTGGTATGGAAATGTGATAGCAGAGTCAGAATATCAGAGGCCAAAAAAGTGGAGAATGAGCTCTCAAAGAAAATGGGACTTTGGGTTTTTGAATGATAGCTTTGAGGAACAACACAGAATGTTAGAAAGACAGTATTATGTAGAGGAAGGGAGTGCATCTTTTAGAGTCCAGCTGGGTGTTGTAGACCCTGAATTCACATCCTAGCTTTGTAATAGTTAAGAAGAGCAAATTCTTCTCTTTCCTCAGGCTCCTCACCTGAAAAATGGAGAAACTGGTGAGAACCCATACATAGGGTTGTTGAGAGAATAGAACAAGGGTCAGACATATTTTGCTGTACAAGACCAGGTAGCAAATATATTGAACTTTGTGTGCTACCTGGTCTCCATGCCTACTCAAGTCCACCATCGCATGGAGAAAATTGTAGACAATATGTAAATGAGCAGGTATGTTGTATCCCAATAAATTTTATTTATAGACACCAAAATTTTATTTTACGAAATTCTCCTCTGTCCTAAAATACTGTTATTGTTTTGACTTTTTTCAGTCATTAAAAAGTAAAAGATATTTCAGATTCCTGGCCTTACCTCACCTCCAAGTGCTGTATTTGATCCACAAACCTGAAAGTAATATGCATAAAGGTTTGCTGTAGTTACTGTTAAACCTCATTGCTAAGATTGGAAAATGGAGTCTAGAGAATTCATATCAGAGTTTGGAAAAGGAACTCTGCTACATAGATCTTCATCCAGGGTCTGCCAAGCCAAGAGAAGAATGTCATGGTACCAACTCTGAGACCATTCCTCACTCAGATCTCTGCATTGAGCAGCTCTATTTACAGATTATTTTCAGAACTCTCAAAGTGTCAGCCACAGTAAAGCAGATTACCCAAAGGAGAAGAAAAAGGGGACAAGATGAAGGGAAATAGCTTTTTCAACGAGCACATTATTTACCTTGGGTTCAGCCACTAATCCAGGACAGAAATGAATCAAAATTTACCCAAAGACATGAGTATGAGGAGTTAAACCAAACAAAGAAAAAATAAAAAGCTTCAGTTTTTTTTCTTTTTTTTTTTTTTTAACTTTACAGTACACTTCTGTATTTAACAATCTGTGACTTGCTCTCCTTCCTCAGTTCAGCAAGCTTTAATCCCTTCTCCTCACTTTTTGGGGAAGAATGAATACTTCAGATAAAAATAGGTGTAAATCACTGTGTGAACAAAATGAATAAATATGATGTGCCTAGAAACAGTACTTAATTTGAAGCTGCATTCTTCACTTAGCCTGAAGGAATGCATAGCTTACATTTGTGTGTTGCCTTGGTTTTTTGAAGGATTCTCTATACAGTTAGCTCATTTGCTTCTCACAGGTTTTTTTTTTTTTTAATTGTGAAAAAGGTGTTTGCATGCTATACAAATTTACTGTTCTTCCTTCTCTCACCCCAGGGGGTAAATAAAAAGAAATTGTTTAGTCAATGAATCACAGCAAACTTTCCCTTAGCTGGTCACCCTGCCTGCTCTAGTCCTAATTTACCAAGTATCCAGGGTGATCTTTCACACACACACACCTTTGGCTTCTCTGCTTACTGTCCTTGGTGGCCCTCCTCACTGACCATGGGATAAAGTCCCAGTCCTCTCACCTGGCATACAAAAGACTCTACCATCTGAGACTTGTTCTACCTTTCCAGTTACATCTCTTCCTCCATTCTGGATCCTGATTTCAAGGCACTCTAGAACTTCCTAGAGGGCCAACACTTGCCCACAACACTATACCTGTGCCCACGCTGATCTCTTGAAATAGAATGCTTTCCACACAATAATCAGCCTACCTAGGGCACAACAGAGAGAACAAAAGATACCATTTGAGGAAACTCTATAGCAGCCAGGCCTTTCAATTCCCCCTCACTCCTTCCAAACACCAGATTCATTTATTATTTTGTAGCATGAGAAAAGTAAGAGTGGGAGTACCAACCCATGCTGCAGTCTCAAATGCACTGAGAATCCTTTATGTACTGGGTGTGGGAATATAGCCATGAATTATTCCTCAGTGAACATTCAGCTACTAGGGAAGATAAGACGAGTCTGTGAACTCCCAAGACACTAGGCAGGAAGTAGTAAGAAGAATATGTACAAATAGAGGGTTTTATATAAAGCTCAAAGGAGGGAGAAACTATTTTAATCTGGAGAAATCAGAAAAGATTTTGCAGCATTTTCTAAGTGACTCAAACCTTGAAAATGAGAAAAATTTGAGTCTACAGAGATGATTTGGGAAGTGATGGCAACAGTGCTTTGGTGCCACCATTCAGTCTGGGCCAAGGCAATGAAGTGGAAGGAAGTTGGGATTTGGAGAGAACAGACAGTGTCAGTCTGGCAGGAGCAAGGGGGAATGGCAGAAATAAAGAGTGGGATGATGGGCAGGGGCCAGATGATGGAGGATTCAAAGGTTTTAGCTGATAACTAAACTGCAGAATCCCAGATGTCAAGTCAACTGCAGACTCAGAAAGCTTCTCTTTTGATTCAAGTTGGAAGAGAGATTATCTGGCAGTGGTTCCAAATGGTACTAGGATGTGCTGGTGTGTTTTGTGCCATCAGAGAGGTGACACCAGTGCCTTTTCTGTTAGAGCACTTCTATTCATTTTGGTCTTCACTGAATTTATTAGAGACATGCTCCCTAAAATTGGAGTTAGGGACTATCTGCTGTTAATATCACAATACTAAAAGGAAAAAGCCTGAGACATGTCAGGTTATTCCCTGTGAGTGTATGTGTGTTTCTGTGTGTATATTCACCTCATAGAAAGTTCAAGGGTTTTGCCACATCATCTTTTTAAGCATAAATAAATGCTTCCAGGTGTTTTTTTTGTTTGTTTTGTTTTGTTTTTTTTTGTTTGTTTGTTTTTTTAGAGAGATATATTTTGCTATAGGGCATATGCACTCACCAGACAGAAACAGAAAGTGAGAAATCAACCCCCGGGGAGATTGTCATGCTGCAATTCCTTCTCGTCCAGTCTCCTGTCAGGATTTTGGGCATGCACACATATGTGCCTGGAGTGAGTGATAAGCTCCTGGGTCTGAAACTTGAATTGCGGTGGACTACATGGGAGTCCAGCAATATAACCATTATGCCATCTGCTATGTAGCTTTTGAAATGAAGAAATTAAAGATATTTAGGCAGTAAAATAACTCCCATGAGAATGAAGGTAATCAAAGAGTTATCTTTATTTAGACATTTTCCATGTAGACAGCATATGGATGGCTAAAGATGGCTTTTGACTCCTGGGCTGCTTGGACTCTGAGTAGACCCCGAATATCACCACCTGTCATTGCTCTTCTCAAATCGTACACGGATTACTTTGTCTATTCCACAAGCATCTGCTGGGCTCCAACAAGGTATCAAGAACTGTGCTATGTGTTAAAATAGGGGTGGTGGGTGGAGACACAAAGTAAATTAAATCACGGACCAGCAGTTAGCGTAATGGCTATGTCGCTGGACTCCCACGTAGTCGACTGCGGTTCGAGTCCTGGACCTGGTGGCTTAAACTCATGCCGGGCACGTGTGCGTGCGTGCCCAAGATCCCGAGAGGAGAATGGAGGAGAACGGATTGCGGTGTGGCCATCCCCCCTGGGGGGTGATTTCTCGCTTTCTGTCTCTCTGCCTCTCTCTGTCTGTCTGGCGAGCGCACGCGCCCTATAGTGAAAACCTTTCCAAAAAAAAAAAAAAAAAAGAAAAGAAAAAAAAGTAAATTAAATCAGTCCTTCTTCTTGAGGACCATGCATCTAATGGTCCTCAAAATGAACAGACATTTTCCGTGCAGTATATTAAGTCAGAAGGAAGCGTGCACTGGATGCTGTGGGAACCCGGACGGGGACACCTTGCTAAGATTTTAAAGCTGGACAGGCCAAGAGAAGAGGCTAGTAGTACCAGGGTGACAGCTTTTGCAGGCAAAACCTTCCCGGGCCCTTCCTGCCAACTTTAACATGGCAGCTCCAAACTGGCTACCCCTGAGGTCACTGCACCTATCAGACTTAATTGACACTACTTGCTTAGTTATCTAATCTCTCCCTAAACGTCAAAGTGTTAATATGGAGATGAACACCCCAGTTCTTGTCTTCTTGGGAGAAAGAATTCAGTCAAGAGATACATGTGTAGTGGGAAAATGAAGCTTATAGCTGAACGAAAGTATAAAGCAGGGAAAATGAAAGTGAAAGTGCTCTTCTGAGAGGTAGGTGCGGGCTAGCTCCGAGGGTGGATGCCAGTGCTCAGGTTTCTGTGTTGTGTGCTTTTGTATCTGGGCTCCTTCCCTTTTACTTCAGCATGTACTCGGCTGAGCCTTGTTATATAATGATTTCCCATGAGGCAATGCAAATGATGTGCTAGTGAGCAAAAGGTTACTTGAGAGCAACCGAACTCAGCAGTGAGCATGTTCCAAGTAATATGAGCTCCTCTATGCCACCCCCTATCTTGTGCAGCAGGGTGTTCCCCGACCACAAAACTGCAAAAAGAGCAGTTTGGGACATTGCCCACCGGCAGTCCCATGGGCCTCTAGACCCTCTTTTGCCTGTTCATGTCTATCTGCCTACCCTAACAAAAGGACAGACTGTTTCTATTGCGCTCACTGTGTTTCTATTGTTCTCACAGCATAACAGTGCCTGACACTGATAGATACCTTAATATGGGTTGCGTGCCCAAGGAGACACAGCACATGAATTTTCCTCCTCTCCCCCAAGTGTTAAGGAGTTCTGTTATATTTGGTTGCCTACTATATTCCTAACCCCGAACTAAGTCTAGAAGGAAACAATAAAACCAGAAACACATTATAATATTTGATCCATAAGGAACCTTGGATGTCAGCTGATTCCATGCCTCCTTCCAGAGATAGAAAACCAAAGTTTAGAGAAGTTACTTTACAACTGCTAGAGCAAGGTTATCCAGGTAATTAGCAAAGCAAGCATAAAAACCAGATATCCTGATTGGCAGTCCTCAGTTTCTGCCTGTGAGCCCTGGCTATTCTTCTGTCAGTTACAGATATGAATGCAAGATACGCAAAGGGTTCTGAAAAGGACTAACTTCTTTTGCTAGCATAAGAATACATCTGAATTCTAAAAAAGCCTCATCTGGCAAGTAAGGCTTTGTTTAACAGAATATTTTATGTGATAGGATTATGTTCTACAAAACCCCCAAATTCTAAAGGATGCTTTCTTCGGTGATGTGTAATTGCTTCTGGCGGGTGTGCTTCCCACTTTATAAAAAAGACTTCCCTTCCCTCTTTCATCTGATATCTCAGCAAGGCCCCAAAGGGGAATGTTGGGAACAAATGCTTGTTTGAACTGAAATATTCCCTTGAAAAGTGAAGTTTGAAATCCTTTAGGGATCCCAGTGTTCTTTCAGAATTGATTCTAACATTGTAGAACTACATCCTAACTTCCATGTCAAAATATATTGTGACTAGAGATTAGATAGCTTAAAGATGGTTAAAAAAAGTTTTCACATCAAGAGTAAAAGAATGGTTCATATATTGTGACCTGGGAATTATCCTGAAAGAACATTCTTTAGAGGTTATTTGTTTACTTCTTCTGAAAAAGACAGGCACCCTTCCCCCACCCTAGGGTCTTTATGCCATAATGCACCCCCCACTTCAGCCAATCAGGTCATGGCACATGCATGACCAGCATATGCAGGGTGGTCTCAGGACAAGAATCCCAGACCTTCCCCTATGGTTCTAGCATCATGGAGCATTGTGTTACCACTGCCCTGGTAAACTGCCGATGACATTTTCTAAAGTGTGATAGAAGGACATTGTGAGAGTAAAGCATTAATGAAGGGTATAAGATTCTGTCCTAATGGAAAACATTACATGACAAGTAAAAAATGTTCTAAAGAGACACATAATAAGAAAACTTACATATCAACAATAAAAATATCATGATTCTAATATTGATTAAGGGCTTGCCATGTGTTGGGTACTGTTGTAAATGATAGGAATTGGTGAATCTAATCTATACGATAATATCCTGAAAAGTAAGATACACTAATATCCTCATTTTACGAAGAGTGAAATGAGGTACAGAAAATGAATGCAACTTATTTAAGGTCACATTCTAGAATTAGGGGCATTTACGTTCAAGTGTAAGTAGACATCTGGTTCTGGAGACCTGCTCTTTCGTTCGTTCGTTCTTTCTTTCTTTCTTTCTTTCTTTCTTTCTTTCTTTCTTTCTTTCTTTCTTTCTTCTCTCTCTCTCTCTGTCTCTCTTTCTCTCTTTCTTTCTTTCTTTCTTTCTCTCTGTCTTTCTTTCTCTCTTTCTTTCTTTTTCTTCTTTCTTTCTTTCTTCTTCTTTTTTAAACTTAAAAATTTAACTATTAAGCAACATACACCTCACTAACATACATCTCAACCTCAAAACTCTACTTAGATGATTTGACTGAGACACACACAAATATTTACATATAAGGGTATTCATCAAAGTATTGTCTACAGTAATGGAAATTGGAAACAACCCAAATGCTGATCAATTAGAGATGTACTAAGTGTCCAGTTCAAAAATGGAAAAAGGAAGGCAAAGAACATCAAGGCCCAGAGCTACTAAATAGCTTACGCAAGGTCACACAGTAGGATTAGAGATGGGTCTTAAGGGCATGTTTGTTAGACTTCAAAACTCATGTGGCTCACTTGATAGAGTAACATCAAATACATGAGACTGGCTCAGACCCAGAGGAGACAGTATCAGTTCATTAATTACAAAACAACAACAAAAGCAAAACAGAATGAAAGGAAACTAAAAACACTGAACAAATTAGATCCTATCTTCAAGAGACTTAAGGTTTTCTTTGAATCAGAGCCTACATGTGTGAAATACCACTGGGAGGAAATGGGTGATAATTCCATCATGGTACCCACTTCCACCTTTAGTTGTCTAGTGAACTTCCACTTATCCTGTGATTGTCAAATATTTCCTCCTTGGAAAGTACTTCTCCATATCCTCCTGGCTCATGCCGTACCCCACCTGGATTCTTAGTTTTGTGTTCAAACTTCACTGTAATACTTAGCCTTTGCCATCGCGTTTCCCTGGAGGAAAGCTTCCTTAGGGTAGGAGATGTCTTACCAATCTTTATTTTTGTGCTCACTTGGCACAATGGCCAGCACAGATGCATTTTTACTTTTCTCCAATGGCCTTTTGTTACCACTTTACCACAAACATTCTTGAGAAAACCTCCAAACCTCCGTATGTGGCTTTGCAATTTACTATTGCTAAACAAATATACAAATATAATGGCCGTGGTTACTTAACTGTTCCTGCAGAAGACTTCCTATTCTTAAAAAGGCAAACTCTTTGATTTGTCACATTTCTAAAACATTTAAGTTTGTTACATTTTTATGCCGTATTTGGTTTCATGGCAGTCAGGACATGATGCTTGTTCAAGTTTTCTTTATTATGTTCTCTTCTGTTTCTTGGACCAACTCTAAAGTTGAACATTCTGTTCAACACTTACTTCAGATAGGTTAGGAAAGCCTTGCTGCTTCTCTGAAATTATGACATTTTCTTCTCTGGGTGAATTGTCTTCATTTTCCACCCTAGAGGCTACCTTATCATGCTTATTCAGGCATAAAAGACCCAACATTGCCTTTAACCCTTGAGTGTCGATAGCTCCTATTTAATATCCAGGACTTCCCAATGTATGGGCAATTTGTCTCTGTGTTTTAAGATTTCTAAGAAAGAAAATCTGGTCCCTTTGGTGTCAGGTGTCTACATCTTGTCTCTAAGCTGAGGCTCACTTGGGGCGGATCACATAAAGCATGATGTGTTAAATCTCAAAAAGAAGGTTAGAAGTGACTGCTAAATTGACTTAAAAGACCAACTATAGCAATATAGAACTCCTCCTTCCTGCTCCTTCAATCCCACCTAACATGCCAAATATTTCTAACATACTAAATATTTCTCACATGTCCCCCCCTTTATTCCTCTCTTCTCATTGTTTTGGCCTTCATTTACTCTTGTTCAGATTATGGCGATAGTCCCTGATTCTATATCCTGGGTTCTAGTCTCTTCCCTCAGGTTAATATACACTTCACATTACTACCTTTGAGAAACAGAAAATGTTCATGTCATTTTCATAATTCAGAATCCTCAATGGCCTCTTATTGCTTATAAAAATAATGTTCAAACTCCACAGGATGATACTATATAAATTCTTTTATAGGGTCTTGTAGGCCTTTGTCTACCAAAGAGATGGATTTCTAGCTACTTGGGGGGCTGGTACACTATTTAAAGCAGAGGAGTGTCAGAAAATAAATGTCTTAAGAGGATCACTTTGGCTTCTGTGCTTAGAATAGACTACAGGGAATTAGGAAAGGGGAAAAGTGTGGTTTGTGCAGTATTACAGGCAAAATATGATGGTGGGTTGAACCAGAATGGTAGTGATGGGATTGGTGAGGAGTGACTGGATTCCGGTATTTTCTGAAGGTAGAGTCAATTGTGTTTCCAGACCAAATGCATGGAATGTGGGCAAGAGTGGCAGCACAAATGACTCCTATTCTTAGTTTGACCTCAGCCCATGGAGGATGAGTTTGTCATCCACTGAGATGGCGAGGCTACAGACTGTGTAAGTTTGGGAGGGAAGATAAGTTCAGTCATGTTAAGTTTGAGTTGTTGATTAGGCATCCAAGTTCACATATAAAATAGTGAGTTGAGTGTAACAGTCTGAGTTTGAGAGATGGTACTCAGGAAGGGTATAAAGATGGGGAATTGTTGGCATGCAGACAGGTGATATTTAAAGAAATGCAATGTAGTGAATTGGTCCACCACTAGATTTTTCAAAGATTGATTTTGCCTTCTTTTAGCCTAGGTCAAAGAAGTAAGGGGTTCTCACTTCTTTTCTCCTCCCTCTGTTCTTTCCATTTCTCTGTCCTGTCCCGATAAGTGCTTGCTTCTGCATAGAACCTTCCTTTCACGTATTAACTCTCTTTACTTTCCTAGTTATTCCTTTACCTGTACTCAATTTCCCCAGTGCATTGACTGCTACACTGCCAGGGTTTGGGTTCAAGTTACAAAGAAAACAATACAACTGAGGGATGTAGAAAGTCAACTGAATGCGACTGGAAGGTGGCAGTGGACTCCCACATGCTTCCCATGGCTTGAGTCCTGGACCTTCTGGCTTGCTTTCTCACTTTCTCTCTGGTCAAATTAAAAAAAAAAAAAATACAGAAAATAAAATAAATAATTCTTAAAAAAAAAAAAAAGTAAGTCAACTGAAGACCCTGACTTTGGGAGACAGGTATACTTATTACTAAGAACTGGAGACAGGATTTCTGTACAACTGTCCATTGACTTAGGTATCAATACCACTACCTACTGCAAAATACCCATGATAAGTGTAGGTTTATTTACTCTGTGTATTCTGGGAGCCAAATGCTTGTTGTTGTTGTTGTTGTGTGTGTGTTTGTTTGTTTGTTTGTTTTTCTTGAGAAGATATAAGAGAACCAGGAGAATTGCTTTTTTTCTGTTGAGCAGTGTATGCTTTTGTCAGGGAAGTCAGTGCTTATCTATGAGAAACCATAAGTTCCTCATGGAACTTTTTAGGAGAAAAGAGTGGGACAATAGATGGAGGACTTAATAAGGAAAAAGTTAGTTTAACTAGTCATTGTGTTTCAGATTAAATGTCACATCTTCACTGTTTGGCAAGAATAATAATCAATGGGTCATGACACTCTGGAGAATTACTATCCCTTATTGTTTTATTGATGAAAGTTATTTTATTACTGTGAAAACTTGTATGTTATTTGTAAAATATGAGAAAATAAACACAAGAAAGGACATTTTATGGGTAGAGGTGACTATCAGGTTGTTCTTTGGGTGTTTTGCTATGTGTACATTTATTCTGCAAAAATTGAGGTTATAATGTACATTAAGGTAAATTATTTTCTCATTTGATAATAAAGCTGAAGAATCTTTCATATTACTATGACCACAGTCTTTTTTTTTTCCTTTAATTTACTAGAGGGTGAATTTGCTCCCTGGAGAGAGAGAGAGAGAGAGAGAGAGAGAGAGCGCGTGCACTTTACTTGGTCTCTCTGCAATCCTTTCTCCTCCATTACCTTGTCTTGAGGTTTTGGGCATACAGACATGCATGCACACACATACAGTGTGTTTTTCAAGCTGTTGGGTCTGAGTCTTGAACTGTAGTCAACCATGTAGGATCCAGTGCCTTAACCACTACACATGAACTAGCCTGGGTATCTTCTTATTATCGATATCACGGCTATATTGTGCTGATGGCATTGGGGCTTGTTTTCCTTTTCTCCTTCAGCATCTAGGAGAGGATGTGTTAAAGTCTCAGAATGTTGGAGAGCTCCAAGCTCCAAGCTTCCTCAGGCATTATCTACTTAACCTTTTATCTTGTGGATGGGAAAGTTGAGGTTTACAGGATTAAGTGGATTTATAGGTCAGATAGTCAGAAAGCTACAGAACAAGAATCTAAACCAAGGGCTGAGACACTCGGAATCTGAGTGAATCCGACATCTGTGAAGTGCACATGCAATAACAGAAGAAGATAAACTTTGGTAGGAGAGGTTTGGAGAGAACATGACAGCAGAGGTCCCTTGAGGTTTTTTGGAACTTTCAGTTTTGCTTCGAGACCCCAGAGTTTCATAGAGGGGTGAAGTTGCAATATGAAGCTTTAAGAGCTCATGAGTTCAGGTTTGTAAAGCCCACAGTTGTACAACAGCTCAGCTCTAGATAAGACCCTGAGTGTGAAAAAAGTCCCTCAGAGAGGGTGTGCCCACTTAATTCAGGTTTCACATTGTATCCGGGGACTCCTATCTCTCAGCATTGAACCCCATGAAACTTAATAACATTTTGATTTGCTAATGGTCATGGGTGATTCTAAGTTTTTACTTTGATCATTTAGAATGTTTCTGACATTTTAAAATTACTCTCCATGCCTCCTGGTTGTGAAGGGAGGAGGATGGTAGGGAAAGTTTAAACAGCACTCAACAGTGAGTAAGGAACAGAGTGTTGGAAGTTCCAGCCTGCCGTGGAAATGAAATATCTTCATCCTGATTTTCTTCCCATTTCCACTGGTCTGATGTACCTAAAAATTAAACCTGGCCGTGCCCTTTTTATCTAACACCTTTCTATGGCCTCACTTGTTTCTTAGTATTATACGCAAGATCCTCTGCAACTTGACCTTCATCCACCTCTGTCTCATCTCTACCATTTTGTCTTCAGCAATATCAAGTTTCCTTTCTGTAGGTTTCGGAATAGAACCATTCTACTTTTAAATTTAGTTTTCCTTTCTAGATGCCTGACCTTTTCTTAGTTAATATCACTTAGCCAGATTTGTCATTCCTTCTCTTTCTTTACATACCTTTAAAATTTTATCGTCTGTGGGACCAGCAGTTAGCGTAATGGCTATGTCGCTGGACTCCCACGTAGTCGACCGTGTTTCGAGTCCCGGACCCGGCGGCTTAAACTCACGCCGGGTGCGTGTGCGTGCGTGCCCAAGATCCCGAGAGGAGAATGGAGGAGAAGGGATTGCGGCGTGGCCATCCCCCCTGGGGGGTGATTTCCTGCTTTCTATCTCTCTGTCTCTCTCTGTCTGTCTGGCGAGCGCACGCGCCCTATAGGAAAAACCTCTCCAAAAAAAGAAAAAAAAAAAAAAAAAAATTTTATCGTCTGTTACAGTCTAACATATTCTTGACATCAGTCAAATAATTCAATTTTGTCTTAAATCTTGTGCTCCCACCTAGGATCAATGTTATTTCACCCAGTGGCACATTCCAAATCGCTGGGCCTGCCTAAACACGCAGCATTAATGAAGTAGGGAGCATCAATTTACTTAGAATTTAGCAAGGAACCCATTGCTTAGCTTTCTCAGCTGCAAATGATTTGGAAAGCATCGATGGTTTTTTTCCTAGTGCTGCACTTAGGATACTTAAATATTGGCAGTGATAAAATGGTGGGTAAGAAATTGCACATTCATCAAAAGTGGCGGCCTGATAGAAGTGTGTAAACATGGTACTCATCTCAAAATTAAATTACCATATGTACATGGTTCGACTTGTCATTTATGTACTTGTATATTTATACACCCATCAGCCTTAATCACCTACAAGAATGAATGAGTGCATTTAAGAACAAATGTTTGCAACATAAGCTAATGGTTAATTGAAAATGTCTTCTTGGAGGAGAAAGCTGCAAGATAATATTAGAGGAGACAAAAGCTGTTTAAAAGAACAACCAGACTCACTAGTATTGAACAGTTTGATTTTAGATCAACTGAAGGAAATTCCTGGTGAGATGTCCCAAAATGATTTAAAAGTGTGTTGTATCCATCAAACCAAAAATTTTAGTTTATCAGAAGCAGCCCTGAATTTAGCATCAGGAAACAGGTTCAACTCACTGCATAGCCTTTTCTAGTTGTGACAATAAGAAATTCATGTAATATTTCCAAGTCTCTGTTTCCTTATGTTTAATCTGAGAATAATGTTGCAACCTTGCCTTTTGGTTTGCAAAACACAAAATACATAAAGATACATTCAGGTGCTAGATAATTCTCCACCATATTAATATATTCTTTTCTACCCACATATGTATTTTATAGAAGCCAGGATCATAGAGCTCAGAAGTATTACTACTACTACTAGTGGTAGTATTATTCCAACTACTACTCAATAAGAATAATAGCTGATAGTTACTGAGAATTTACTGTAGGCCTGTATCATTCTCAAGTTTTACATGAATTAACCATATATGTTTCATAAACCTCCTTTGAAGTAGCGACTGTTATTTTTCCTATTTTATAGATAAAGAATTGGATACTCAGAGAGGTTAAGTAATTTATCTAAGATCAAACAGCTTGTAATTGCAAGACCTGGGATTTGATCCCAAGCCTAGGTTCTAGAGTCCAAGCATTAACAATTACACTCTGCTACATAATAATAAAATTAACTTACGATTAGTTAGTGTTTTGTTTTTTTCTTTTTGTCACAGTAGTCTCATTTTATCCCTGCAGCAGTACTATGAAGTAGAAGTTATTATCTTTATTTTATAGATGTGAAACTTGGGTTAAAAAGATTTCCCAAAGTCACATTGCTCCAGAATAGTAAATTCAGACGGTTGTCCCACTGTGGTGGTAACTAAAAATGTCTCCCATTCTGTTTCAGGCTCTGCTCTGCTTTGGCTGACACTTTCCCACTGAAGACACCTGCTGTGAAGACCTGGTTGAGTCTTGGAGTAGTTGAATTTGTTTTGAGAGTTCTCTTTGTCATTCTCTATGACTCTCTGTCAAAGATGCCTGAGATAAAATTATTTCTACAGGTACTAGGATGTCACTGGCATTTCAGGAAGTCATCGTGGGAAGACAGCCCCAGGTGAACCTGGCTTTTTAAAAAATTTATTATTACTATTTACACGTAATCACTGTATATCATTGCTCAGCTTTTGATGTCAGGGTCACCTCTGTGCCAGGTGCTGAACTCACAGCTTACCTACATGTCCCCTGAAGGAAACACATGGTCATCCTTAAGCTGAGCATTCACCATGCCATTGCTCTCTGCAAACTGTAACATGCAGTCTATTTCCTGTCATCTGTAGTTGTTAACTCTACATAACCTGGACTTGATTAACCTGCCTGAGCCCTCCAGCCTGTTTCTCAGTGATGCCATCTTTCTCTGTGCTGCCACAGTACCCTGGACTTAGGATGGTCCTTCAACAGAACTCCCCTCTCCTATCTCTTGGTGTGGTTCAGCTGAAACATGACCTTTCCTAAACCCTCATGCCATTGCTCTGCCCTTCTCTGCTCTTCCATCTCATCTCTCTGCTCTTTTTAGCATTTATTATATTAACTAATAGAGTCCTATTGAAATGGTCTGTTCAGTTATCCATTTCCTGCAATTATGCTATGAGCTCTTTGAAGACAGTGGCTTCCAGTATCAACTGCGATGCTTGCTTCTAGTAGGTGCTCAATAAATGGCTGTTGATTACCTGCTAATCTCTAACACTGAAGTCACTGACTATTTTGAATGGTGTTGTCCCCACCTTCCAGAATATTTAATCCTAGCAGACAAATATTCTGCTTAATAAGCACTGTCCCCTCAGCGCCTGGTTTGAAGAGGTATCCAGTAAGTGAAGAATTGAAGAAAAATTCAAATGTTCTAATCCTGCACTTGAACCTGTTCATAGCTTGCCCTACTTCCTCTGAAATACATCCCTCTCCACAATTGTCACATTTTGTATTTCTTTTTCATTGTATTTCTTTTTTTTTTTTGAGAGATTTTTGCTATAGGGCGCGTGTGCTTGCCAGACAGACAGAGAGAGACAGAGAGACAGAAAGCGAGAAATCACCCCCCAGGGGGGATGGTCACGCCTCAATCCTTTCTCCTCCATTCTCCTCTCGGGATCTTGGGCACGCATACATATCTGCCTGGCGTGAGTTTTAAGCCACCGGGTCCGGGATGTGAACCACGGTCGACTACATGGGAATCCAGTGACATAGCCATTACGCTAACTGCTGGTCCCTTTTTCATTGTATTTTTAATATTTTGATTATAATCTGACTTTCATACTTTAGTGTTGGCTTATAATTCTTGCTCTCACTTTTCCTATCTTTTATGTGTTCATATCTTTCTCCCACTAATGAGAATATAAATATAAACATAAATGGGAATAGTATAATAACCCACCCACAATTTTCTCATTTTAAAAATTATATATTTTCACCAATGATAAAACACTCATTTTAATAAACTTTTAAAATGTGCCACTGTGCCTGTTCCTTTCATACGTAGCACATTGATCTTTATGACAACCGTATAGGTATGCACTGTGCAGATCGAAGCTTAGTAAGGCTAAGAGCTTTACCTTGCATTTTACACAGATGCTGAGTTAAAGAAGCAGAACTCAAACATCGAGACTATGTCTTTGCCTGCTTTTACCTCTGCACCATGCGCCATTTAGAAAAGCGGAAATGTAGTAAGAATATAAAAATACCCATAATTCCATTACACCATCTAGAGACAACCATTGCTAATGTTTTGGTACATGACTTTGCAGTCTGTGGAAAGCAACCTCTACGAAGGCTCCCCATGATCCTGCCTCGTGCTAGTCATGCCCTTGTATGTGGGCTGCATTTAGTGACTCACTTCTAAGTAAAGGAATAACAGAAATGATTGGATGTAACTTCTGAGATTAGGTAATAAAAACCCTGCAGCATCCATTTGGGGTCTCTCTGGCTCTCTCTGAAAATATTCACTCTAGGAGAAGCAAACTTACATGTTTGAACAGACCGACTGAGAAACCCATGTGGTAAGGACCAGAGGTGTCTGATCAAGAGCTAGCAAATTCCCCAGGACCTTCCAACAGCCAAATGGATGAGTTTGGAAGCAGGTTCTTCCAGTTAAGGTTCATGATGACTTCACTAGTCAACACATCGATTCTGACTTTGTGAGAGAGGAAGAGCCAGAGGCACCCTGTTAAGCCTTGCCTGGACCTCGAGTCTGTAAGAAAATAAATGTTTGTTGTTTGGGGGGTATTTTAGTGCACAGTAATAAGTAAATAATATGCAGTTCTGTCCACCTTTATATATAGTTAATTGTGGATGTTTTACTATTTATCACAGATAAACGTTGAATTTATTAAGTAAAGCAAACTGATAAATCATTCTCATGTTTAACAGTCTTAAAACAACTTCTTAAAAATTGTGAAATAGAACTATATATAGGAAGTACACAAAGTGTACAGTTGAAAGAATTATAAACAAACTCCAGCTTTCCACTTTCAGCATATTTTATTTTTTAAATAAAATAAATCTGAAGACTATATGTAAAATCAATAACTATTTCATCTTCAAAGAAAAGATGAAAGGAAAGCTAAATAGATGGACCATTTTGAGATGGCTTTGAATTAGTCTTTAAATCAGTGTGAAATATTACTATATCCTTTGCTTTAACCAACTAAAGAGGAAATTCCTAGTCAAAATTAGTCATCAAGAGGAAGTCTAGAAATTATGCCATAGTGAAGCATACATAATATGTGGGACAGAATGGAGCCTCAGCACAAAATTGATGAATGGATGAATAGACTTGGAATTAAAAACATGGATTTGAGCTTCCTCTCAGTGCTCGGAAGTGCATATCTGTTGTATTTGTCATTTAATGTATCTGAGTTTTAGCTTTATCATCTTTAAAATGTGGATATGCTAATGAAGTTGGGAGGTTTAAGGTAAAGGTGTTGTTTATATAAGGTCCTTTACAAGACACAAGATCTCAACACATTGATTAGTAGTGAGTAATAATTCCTATTTCAGGTGCCATCAAATACCAGTTTATCACTACATTCAATTTTTGAATTAATTAATGAACACATTTTTATTTATTTCTTTATTAATACACATTTTTTCTAATTGTGGTGAAATACTTGTAATATGAAAGTTACTAACCTAACTTTTTTTTTTTTTTTTTTTTTTTTGGAGAGGGTTTTTTGTTATAGGGCACGTATGCTTGCCAGAAAGACAGAGACAGAAAGCGAGAAATCACCCCTAGGGGGAATGGCCACGCCGCAATCCCTTCTCTTCCATTCTTGTCTCGGGATCTTGGGCATGCACGCACATATGCCCGGTGTGAATTTAAGCCACTGGGTCCGGACTCAAACCAGAGTCAACTACGTGGGAGTCCAGCGACATAACCATTACACCAACTGCTGGTCCCACTAACCTAACATTTTTAAGTACACGGTTCACTGGTACTGAATACACGCAATTGCTGTGCAACCTTTACCACTTTCATTTCCAGAACACTTTTCATCTTGCAAAACTAAAAATCTATACCCACTAAACGATAACCCCTAATTCTCCCTTTTCTCCATTCCTAAAAACAATTATTCCACTTTTTGTCTCCATGATTTTGACTGCTCTATAAATCTGAGGTGCTCTAGGAACCCATATAGTATATATCTTGTTGTGACTAGCATATTCCACTCAGCATATTGTTTTCAAGGTTCATCTATGTTGTAAAATATGTAAAAATTCCCTTCCTTTTAAGGTTGAATAGCATTTCTTTGTATGTGAAAATCACACTTAGCCTATCCATTTATGTTCATTGATAGACTCTGGGTTGTTACCATCTTTGATCTATTGTCAATAATGTGTCTATGAACATGGTGTCCAAATACTTCTTTGAGACCCTGCTTTCAATTCTTTCAGATTTATACACAGAAATAGAGTTGCTGAGTTTTATGATAATTCTACTTTTTATTTATTTTTTTGAGGAAATAATTTCCATTCTATTTTCCATAGTAACGAGGCCATTTTACATTCCTACAAGGCACCAGGGCTCTGATTTCTCCACATCCTCAGTATCACTTGTTATTTTGTTCTGTTTTTGTTTTCAATATAGCTATCCTTATGGGTATAAATAGGTATTTACTGTGGTTTGTAACCATTTGTTATATTTGAACATAATACGTTTAATTTTCATTAAATGATAAATGCTTGTAATAAAATAATTCTTAAAAATTAAAAAAAAAATCTGAAGAAGGAAGCAACAAATTTTCCCAAAATTCAGCCAGCAGGAAATAACCAGCATTAACTTACGGTGAACATCATTCCAGATATCCCTGTGCCTGGAAAGGATGGAGAATTAGGAGGCTATTTGATAGATAGCAGTTAGCTAATTAGAAATCATACTGAACATATTATTAAAATAAAGCATTTACCTAATTTCAGTTGAATGTAACCAGAGAAAAAACTGAAGTGAAACTCGAGGAACTGCTGAAATTTAGATCATGTTTCTTTCACTGCCAATGATAATATTTCCTCAGATATTCCTCAAAGGTTATGTAAAAACTTGATGAAACTATTAATAAATAAATTGGCATCACTTTTTTCTTTTAAGCCACGTTCAATTCTTCAAGTGGAACTAATTAACCTTCCCCTCTGAAAGATAAAGGGATACACATGATACTTTCTCCAAGTTCCCTTTTTTTTGTCTCCTAAATTTTGCTGCTTTTATAATTTTGAATTTAAAATAATAACATTCTTTTCAGCAATCAAAATATTTGCTATTGTGCTTTTGCCTATTCCGATTTAAGTGGGTTAACTCCTAACTACTAGTTCTTTTGACCATAACGTCTTCACTCTAGAGATATGCATATGTACACACACACACACACACACACACACACACACACACATGTATATATATAAATAAATTTATCTTGTAATTGAATTTAGTCTCGCAGTATATTTTTCAAAGTGGCTCATTTTGAATTCTTTCATACTTGAGAATGTCTTTAGTTTTAATAATCTTGATTCGTACATTCCCTTATTGGAGGTTTTGTAGACCTTACTCTGATTTCTTCTGGAAAAAGGTTGGTATGGAGAAATCAGAAGCCAACTTGATCCCACCACTACTCCCCTTTCTTTTCTTTTCTTTTTTCTTTTTTAGTTTGCTGTAGGGCATGTGCACTTCTGAGAGAGAGAAAAAGAGAGAGACACAGAGAGAAAGAGAGTGAGAAATTCCCTCCTAGGTGGGATGGCCATACCACAATCCTTTCTCCATTTCTCCTCTCAGGATTCTGGGCACACACACACGTGTGCTCAGCATGTTTTCCAGCTGCCAGGTCTGAGACTTGAACCACACAGTCGGCCATATAAAATCCAGCCTCCTTAAGCTCCACACCACCTGCTGGCCCTCCTTTTTGCCTGGATAAAGTTATTATCTCCAGTTACTATTGATGAGGACATGCTTAATGTCTTCAAGTAAATTATATATTTTTCGAGGATATTAATTTCCTTAAGATTTGCAAATTTAGTATTTTTATATCAGAAGTTACATCTCTGAAACATTGTTGTAATGAGTCATCAGAAAAGTCATGATGCATTTTTGCATAGAAAAACGTCATGACTTCTGATGACCCAATATTTCTTGAGTGCTCCACTGGAGAAATATGAGTAACCTTCCTGTGACCCAAGTTTAAAGTTCTTATTTATCACCATCTCTACATGAGTTCTTGGTTTATCTTTTTCCCTTGCATTTACTACGAATCCTAAAGCCTTGTCCTATGCTGTTGTTTGCATTAGTGCTCCTGCCAATCTGTTCTTTGCTGGTTTACATTTATTTATTCATTTGATCTGTGAAGATGTTTCCTTGGCCCTTGACTGTTTCCTTAACTCGGTAATCTTCCTTTTCATCACAGCATATTGCTTCATCATCTTGTTTTTGAGTCTTATATAAATGACTCCATACTGCGTTTTTTATTGTTCTTTTGCAGATTGTGTTTCTTTTTCTTTTCTGTATCCTAGAATGTGTGCATAGTTGAAATACCACCCCCTTTTTTTTTCTCATGCTTCACTTGGAGAGCTCTACCCAGATCTCGTCTTTGCTCTGACCCGATGTGGAAGATGCATTATTATTATTCCACTTCTGCCTTGTCTTGACCAGATGGTCTTGTCTTGTCACATTTAGTGAAATTTATTGGGCTGGATGTTTCTTTCTGAACATTCTTCTGAATTCTGAAGATACAGAGTGGCTACGGGAGAGTTTAGCTTCAGCTGTTGGTTGACCTCATGCTGGTTTCTTCTAAGATATCACAAAGAATCTTGCATCAAGGCCACTTCCAGCTATTTCACTGTATCTCACATTCATTCCTTCTCTGCATGGAGCAATAGAGAAAGCTGGTCCCTGAGTGTCCTGTGATCTTGTTGCTGAAGTCCACTGTGTCTCACTGGTATTCTATTTTTCATTGCAACTGCTGTAATACTCCTCTAAAACTATTTGTCATTTAATAACATCCCCTTCTTCAAAATCTACTGAAGGCTCCCATCCCACTCCCTCAGTGCCAAAGTCCTTCAGTGCTTCCTTGACCCTCCCTGATGACCACTGGTATCACTCTCTAGCCTTTGACTGCTCGGCCCCCAGTCATCCTGGCTTCCTTGCTGAGCCTCAAATATGTCAGGTCCACATCATCCTGAGGATTCTTGCAATAATTGTTCCCATGCCTAGAATACTCTCTCCAGATAACCACATAACTGCTTTCCTCGAATCCCTCAGGTCTTGGCTTAGAGTCAGGATTTCAGGGGGGTTTTTGCTAACTTTGCTATTTTATACAGGAGGTGCCCTGGCATACTCTGTCTCTCTTCTCAAGTATTTCTGTTCATAGCAATTAACATCATCAGAAATATTTTGTGTTTTAGGAAAATCATTTGCTTTCTCTTTGAGCCACCATGAATATACAATATACTACTTTGTTCCCTGCTGTACACAAGCACCTGGAACAATGACTGACACAAAGAAGGCATTCAACAGTTTGTTGAAGAGTGGATGGATAAACAAATAAGTGCAATGTAGGAATTTCACCCTCAAGGATTCATTCTCTTTCCTTGGTTGTCTGTTTTTGCATACTCACCCACCCCACCTGCACTTCTCTAGATTGGAGGGCATCTTTGGGATACCCCTGACACCAGTCTGTTCTTTGCTGGGAGCAAAGGACCGGAATCCTCTGTTCCTTTCCATATCTGCTGCTTTGGGGATGTTTGTGGGATAAGGCTGTGGCTGTGTTTTGTTATTAAGTAACTCCTGGTGTTTTTGTGGCTTGCTTTTCTTTTCTAATTTGTGTTTGTTTCAGTAGGTGTTAGGGGAGGAGGATTCTATGATCCTGTGATTTCTGTCTCCAAGTTTTGTCCATTATTTGCGCTAAATAATGTGATCTCTTGTACTGGATTACACAATAATTGAAATAATAGTGCAATGGATATAAAATCCAGGTTACAACGGGTATAAGAGGTATCCTAGTCTGCTACTGAATTTCTAAGAAGACTGGGTGATTTATGAAAATAGAAGTTTTATTCGAGCTCCTGGTTTGGAGGCCCAGGGATCGTCTCTGGTGGGGTTCTACTGGCTGCAACACAATACAGTGGTGGCAGAAGCGTGGTCTGTGCTTCATGTGCGTCTTCATCTCTTGTTTCCTTTCTTTTCTTTATAAACCCACCAGGAGTCAATCATAGGGTTCCCACCCTAATAATTTAGTCATTCTCAAAGGCACCAAATTTTGACACTATCAAGGTATTAAGTTCCCTCTTAATGTCTTCAAAATTCAACAACATATGGAACCTGCAGATGGTGTTGTGGTTATATCCCTGATCTCCCATGTAGTTGACTATGGTTTGAGTCCCAGACCCGGTGGGACTTGAAACTCATGCTGGCTTGAAACTCATGCTGGGTGCAAGAGGAGAAAGGATTGCGGCATGGCCATCCTCCCTGGGGGGAGGGGGATGATTTCTCACTTTCAGTCTCCCTGTCTCTCTCTGTCTCTCTGGTGAGTGTACGTGCCCTATAGCAAAAATCTCTCTCTCAAAAAAATTCAACAACGTTACAACATGTAAATTTTGGGAGCACATCTGAACCACAGCAGAAGATATGCAACTTCTTTTCTCTTCTATACCAGATCTTAGTAATTACTGCAAGTCTCTGTTCTCTCATGTTAGAAACTGAGTCTCAGTTCATTTAGGATCTCTTCTCCTGATCCTGGTGATGTATTAACTTTTTTTCTGGTGGGGATATCAGTTGGTGTTGAAGTGTTAAGCGATGGGGAAGAGGGCACCTGTTTGAGGTCATCACCTTTTCTGGGTGGCATCAACAGAGCCATCCTTGTTCTTATCTGGCCTCTTCTTGTCAATGCACACAAGTGCCTGCTACATGTCCCTGGTCCTCCTCACTAGGCCTCCTCAGATCCTTGGCCTTGTGACTGCTCCTGGCTGCGTGGTAGCTATTTCATCTACTCTCACATCATGCTAAGTGTTTGGGATCTTGTCACTTTCTCAGAGCTTATCTGGAAAAAAAGGCTCAGGTCTCCTATGTTGTGGCCCTAACTCTTTGGAGGGGAGGTCTTTGCATCCTCCATCGCTCTACCCTCCCCTGCCTTCACCTGGTACTCTGCTGGCAAGGCATAGGGGCTCATTTTCAAGAACTTTTTTTCTCTATTCTCCCATCACATGGAATCTATCCATTTTCAGGAGACATAAAATGGCTTATTTGTGACCTGTTATGCATTTTCTGTGTCTGGAACCACTATTTAAAGTTTTGGAGGTTTAAAGACCTTATTTCATCTTCAGTTTCATTTCTGTTCCTTGAATCACCTGATGCTACAGTGTCTAACCACTAGCACAGGAGAAGGTGAGGAAGAAATATCAGGAAATAACAGAAGGAACACATTGTCTAATATACCAAAATATCATCTCAAAAGTGAGCATCCAATATATACCAGAAACTCTGCACATTGGTTGTGATCATCTCAAGACTCTTCAAAGTTGATACTGCTGTTCGCATTTTACAGATGGAAACTCTTAGGCCCTGTGACACCTGAGAAATACTGTTCAAGTCCTGCTGTTACACATTTGAGTAGATTTTATTTATTTATTTATTTACTTACTTACTTACTTATTTATTTTACATTACATTACTGTGTATCATTACAGCATGCCAAATGCTTCCCCCCATAATGAATACACTGTGTATTGATTCAATCAAAGATACTATCATACATGTTATCAACAGATAATTTTCCATTTTTGTATCCCTTAAATGTTTTGCTTCTTTCTTTTTCCCCTCAATTCCCTCCTTCTCAACTTCACCCATTTCCTACTCTCCTCCTTCACTGTCTCTAGTATCACCATTGTTCTCCATGCTTTTATATCTTCCAATCTTTCAGTTTCTGCTATAGAGAGCAGATATTCAGTATGTATTGTATGGCTACATATAATGCCTCTATTTCTTAGTCTGGCTTGCTTTGCTTAGCAGTAAATCTTCCACATTTGTCTGCTTTCTATCAGATGTCAAAGTCTTTCTCCCTCTCTTTCTCTTTCTCTCATTTCTCTCTCTCTCTCTCTCTCTCTCTCTCTCTATATATATATATATATATATATATATACACACACACACACACACACTCAGTCATATACATGCTATATATATGTGTGTGTGTATGACTGAGTATTCCATAGTGTATGTGTGCCACACTTTTCCAATCGATTTGTCTGTTCATGGACAATTGGACTGGTTCCATATCTTAGCAATTGTGAATAATGCTGCAGTAAACATTGATGTGCAAGTGTTTTTCTGACTGAATGTATATTTATCCTTTGAATAGATATCTAGGAGTTGAATTGCTGGATCTTATGGTAGTGCTATTTGTAGGTCTTTCAGGAACCTCCATGTTGTTCTCCACAGAACCAGAATATACAGGGACAGGTATTATTTAACACAAGAGTAGAAGGCAGGGGAAGAATGTGCTTAGGCAAAGAGGATCTAAATGAGTTGTCTTGATGGGTGCCACCCAGAATATCCTACTTAAAGCTCAAATAAGACTCCAGGATTTTAATGAATTCATTTTCTGCAACTGGCTCTCCAGGTGAATAAAGAGATGCGACATGTTCTTACCTTCACATGCACACATTACCCTTGGGGGTACAATGGAAGAAGCACACGAATTGACTGATTCTCCTCTTGGTTCTCCTATTGAAATTTAGCACTTTTTCCCTCAACTCAAATGTGTGGATAAGCAAGTATATATAGCAGAACCATGAGGAGGCTATGGGAAAACTATTTTATAGGGTAATTTATGTTTATTCCTCTTCACAGAGGATGAAATATAAGAAAATGTTTCATTCTGCCCCCAAGGAAGGCATGGCCCATCCAGGGTGGACTCTCTTTTCCACATCTTGCCACCACAGGTGTGTATATCAGGCTTCTATCTGCCAGTTGGCCATATTGCTCCGTTTCTCAGTCTTTCCCTAGGTGGGAAGGGCAGGTTGGACATCCCTCTCTCTACATGGAAGGACAGATGAGTAGGCTCAGAGATGGTCACAGTAAACCATTGTAGAACACAGAGTTGACTTTACTTCAGACCTGAGCCAGAGCTGCACGCTACGAGTGAGTTTGTCTGAGTTAATTTTGCTCTCTTTGGGGAGAAAGAGTGATAATGGTACGCCTTGTTAACCTAGTAAAAAGACTATCTTTGTTTCCTATTAATATATTTTTCCAGTGTTTTTATTTATTTATGTGTTTAATGTGCTTTTTAATTTTTTTTCCATAGGGCTTGTGTGCTCAGGAGAGAGAGACAGAGAGAGGAAAAGCAGAAAGTGAGAAATCATGCCCCAGGGGAGATAGACATACCACAGTTCCTTCTCCTCCCATCTTTTTTTGGGACTCTGGGCGTGCACACACACATGTCCTGCATAGTTTTCAAGCTGTTGGGTCTGGGACTTGAACTGTGGCTTGAACATGTGAGAGTCCAGTGCCTCAACCACTATACCATCTACTGGTCCCTCCTAGTTTTATTTATTTATTTATTTATTTATTTATTTACTTACTTACTTATTTGTGTGTGTGTGTGTGTGTGTGTGTGTGTGTGTGTGCTGCAAGCTGGGCAGTGATTCTTGGAGAGGAGAAGAACTAAATGGAATAAAATATCTAGCAATGATTGAGACCTTGAAGTGCAAATAGCAGCATTAGTATCTAACAACTACTGAACATTTCTCTCTTCAGGCACGTAGAAGATATTAACTCATCTAATCCTCACAACAACTCTATAAAATGGGTAGTGTTACCCCATTTTACAGATGATGGAATAAAGCATAGAGAAGTTATGTATCTTCCTCAAGTTGGTAGAGATGCTAAGTAAAAGAGCTAGGATTTGAATGTGGGGAGTCTAGAGCTTCTAAACTTAATGATCATACTGTTCTTAATATAAATATACCCTAATCTTGTTAGTTTTTCTTCAAAAAAGTTTTTTCTCTTGGCTTGCATTTTGTGTCTTCTTGAGCCTGGTGAGGATGCAAGGTAATTTAGTCCCTCCTCTGGTGGAGTGAGTGGAGAGCTGGGAGTTGGGCAGGATGATGATGTTTGGAAGGGACAGAAGGTAAGAGGGAAGTCTAAAATTTACAATTGAAGGTCAGAGACTGTGTGGGGACCTTCCGCCTAGGCTCTAACTATGGAGTTCCAGTTCAGCCACCCCACCCATGACAAAACAGCTAGGCCTCCAAGTGAGAAATACAGAGCCTGCCTCTTTTAACCACATGACTGTCCTTGAGAAATGGGACTTCACAGACCTAACTTGGGGGACTCAGCAGAGCAGTGAGGAGCCCACCACTGGGACAATCAGTAGAGCTGAGATGTTGAGTGAAAACTAGACCGACAGTTTGAAAGATTCTGTGAAGAAGATTTACAAAAGTGCTACTAATAATAATACTGTGTCCTTTTTTTTTCTTTCAGTCTGTGAATAAGTTTTAAACCAGACTAGGTAAAAGAAAAAAGAACAGACCACCAGGGGTGTTATTTCTTTTGTTATTTTCTTTTTGACTCTTTTTTGAGAATGGCTGATTAGAAATGGGGAAAGTTCAAAGTAAGCTGCCCACTGGCTTCTTGTAAAAAATGACAGCTGGCTGGTGTCTCCCAAAGCTGAGCCACTCAGCTGTCTGGTAGCACTGGGGGGAGGGGGGCAGCAAGCTAGACAGACTTGCAGCCTAATGACAGAATCTGGAATGATTCACAATAAGGACTGTAGATGGATCTGAATTGAGGAAAACCTTATTGCATCTCCAGCATACAGCAATTTTTTGCTTTCCTTCATTAGAAAATATCCCCTGAAAAAGTTGATTATTTTGCTCCTGCCCACATTACGCACCCAGATCTAGTTCTAGACCCTGTATCAAGCGAAAATGAAGAAGCCACTTCTTTCCCCTCTTCATGTACTGTTCTCTTGAGCAGTATTAATTCCCCTCTCTCAGACTTCCTTCTCTCCTACTCCCCCCAGTCTAGGCAGATTTGAGGAATCATAGCAAACTGCTGTCAGAAAGCAGGGAGAGACTGAAGAAGCCACAGAGAGGCATGTGACCTTGACTAGTCTCTGAAGACAGTTGCAGGACATGAAAACTTGGGCTAGGTCTGCAGGCTGGGGATTGGACTGTCTGCCTCTTGCATTATCTCTATTTATAATAAACTGGGTTGAGGATGGAGGAAGAGGGCACCATATCCAAGACATTCCAGGTAAGAGTCAGTTATTAAGAATTGGGCTAGAATTCACAGCACATATCATGGATTAGAAGAAATACTTTGATCATTGGACAGGACAGTGAAAATCACTCTTTCTGGTATTATAGACAATTGAGGGGTCCAGCAGATGGTATAGTGTTTAAATCGCTAAACTCCCACGTGATCAACTGCAGTTCAAGTCCTGGATCTGGCACCTTGAAACTCATGCCGGGTGCATGTGTATGTGTGAGCAAAATCCTGAGAGGAGAATGGAGGAGAAGGGATTGCAGTGTGGCTATCTCCCTAGGGAGTGATTTCTTACTTTCTGTCTCTCTGTCTCTAGAAAGAGCACATGCCCTATAGCAAAAAATCTCCCAAAGGGAAAAAAATATATACTGACAAGCTGACCTTGTCCTAGCCAAGGATGGATAAAACAAATAATATTATCACCAAAAACAAAAACAAAGGTCAGTAAAAACATGACAAACAAGGGAAAAGGGAATAACTTCAATACGGCAGAGCAATTGTGAAAATTATTTACTTCAAAATAAATGGTCATTTTAGGTAATTGCATGACATTCTCACAAACTGCATGCAGACTTGGTCTCTCTGAAATAGAAGCAGAATATCTGAAAATGAGATCTGGAGTGGGATAAAAGGCAAAAATAATAGATGGGGAAATAATGGGATAAAGCAAGAAGAGTATGTACTCAATGGCTGAAAATAAATCCTTGTTGAAGGCAGGAAAGGGCAGTATTACTTCTAAGAAGGATGTAACACTGGTGTAGAGAACGGATTTGAGAACTATCTCCCATAATTTAGAGAAAGAGGATAAGGAACTGAAGGACTGAGAATAATAAAATGGAGAATCCAGAGACATTGGCTGGAAAATGTGGAGCCACATGACGCAAGTAAGTGTTCTGAACTGAAGCGAGGGAAAGCTCATGGTAAACAGAAAGAGCTGATCCCAATTAAGGAAAACCCAAGGACAAAACCCTTGTATTGCTGTAGCCTGGTGAACGCTCTAACTAACTGAGATAAGCACAAAACTCATCCAGTATGCAGATGTAAAACAATCAGTTGTTCCTGAAGGCAAAAGTTAGCCTAGCCTTACTCATTTTCTTTCTAGCGCCCTAAATCCTAGAAGACAATTTGGCAGGATCAATAGAGTTTGAGGAAGAAAAGGATGTGCTCTAAGAATATTATGTACTGAATTTTCCAATTAGCATTCCTACGTGCAGGGAGCAGAATGATGTCACTGGACACACAAATGAGGCAAGGCACCTTATTTTCAAACTCTTCTTGAAAGACTTCTTAAATACATATTGAAAACTGAGAATGAAACACAATAATGAACTCAGAATTAGATGGTCACCATATAGAAGGATCAGTAGTAAGCATGATAACAATTAAGAAGGAGGTAAATCGAAATGTCACTGTTATGGCTACAGTGCCTAGAATCTATTCAGGAAATAGACTATTTATAATACATACAATAGTAATGTCATAATAATGATCTTGCTCTCAAACTTTCAAATAGTTATTGACAAGGATTGGGAAAGAAATGAAATGGAGTGTGAAGCAAAATGAAGTACTGAACTCAGTGTCTCACAGAGGACCTCTGGATTTTATCTTTTTAATGTGTTTATAGATTTTATTTTATTTTTTAGATATTTTTGTGTTTTTCTAACATGAGTAAGGATTTACCTGGCCAATGAAGGAATCGTGAAAGGCAAAAAAGATAAAACTGAACAGGAAATAAATAACTGAACAAGTAAAAAAGATGAAACTGAACAGGAAATAAAATACTTACAGGTGGATTTGACCTGAAAGTGAAAAATAGTCTACATGAATTGTAGTCTCTAGGAAGTCATTTCCTTTTTGTCAGAAGGGAAAATAAAAAAGAAGGAAATGCTTTGTAACATAGAATAATTAATAATAAAGGGAGGGAGGCTATTGTTCCTGGCAATAGTGAGATCTTTATTTATTTATTTTGAGAGAAAGATTTTTTCTATAGACACGTGCACTTGCTGGAGAGACAGAGAGACAGAAAACTAGAAATCATTCCCTGCTGTAATTCCTTCTCCTCCATTCTCCTCTCAGGATTTCGGGTACACACACAACCACATGCACTCGGCATGAGTTTTAAGCTGCGAGGTCCGGGACTTGAATTGTGGTTGACTGTGTGGGAGTCCGGTGATGTAATTATTACACCATCTGCTGGTCCCAAATGGTGAGATATTGATCTCTCACATTGTCTGGGGGTAAAGTCAGTAGAAAAGGAATCCCAAAAAATGGGCTCAAGGTTCTCCATGGTTTTGCAAAACTATGCAAATATACAGTCTTCATGTAATCAAGCAACACTCCATGGAGTTTAGGATTCACTTACAGCAAGAGAGTGAGAAGTCTTGCCATTTTCTCTGGTGAGCAGTAGGTGTGTGACCTCAGAAATATGAATCTACTTTTCTCAGCCTCCTTTCCTCATCATCTGGGAAGAGTGAGTAATAGGCTTTTCTGGAATTCCTTCAGAGGGTTCAATGATGTTAAGTGTACAAAACATCTAATACAGCAAGAGAAATGGCAGGTGCTTAGTCAATGCTGCACCTTTACCTTCCAGCATCATGAGGTTCTGTCGATCTAAACATTGAGGGAAAGACAAAGAATCAGCTGTCAATGAGATTGTTATCTGGAGGGCTCCCCTTGTGTCTCTGAAAAGAAAAGGAAGGGACAACAAAGGAGAGGGAATATAATATCAAGGTGCAGAAGCTAGGATCCTCTCTGATGCATGACCTCAAAACCATAATAGTTGGCAGATTTCCTTACCCTTGTACAGTCTGTTAGCACAATTCCAAACTGACTATAAAATATACTGGGGGAGGGACCAGCAGATGTAGTGGTTATGTCACTAATCTCCCTCATGGCGGACCATGGTTTGAGTCCCAGCCCCGGTACCTTGAAACTCATCCAGAGTTGTATGTGTGCATGCCCAGGATCCTGAGAGGAAAATGGAGGAGAAGGGATTGTGGCATGATCTTCCCCCCTGGGGGGTGATTTTCACTTTTCCTCTCACTGTCTCTGTCTCTCTCTTTGGTGAGTACATGGGCCCTAAGGCAAAAACCTCTACAAAAAAATAAGTAAAAAGAAAAGAAATATATCTGGAGAAAAATCTTTTCCTACTTATATATCCAATGACAAGGGTCATTGCTCTTTGTTTTAATGAATATAATTCATAACTCTTTCTCCAGGAAGAAAAGAGTGCTCTCAGTAATCCTTTTTGAACACAGAATAGTGGGCAAATAATGGTATTTATGGCTCCCTCTTCACTTGGTTGCATAAGTTGAGCACTTCTTGGGAAGACTGTACTTCCCTAATTCAAGCTCTTGCAGCCTAGAAAGGGAAACTCCTTTGATGAATCATTGACCAAGGCCAGGCCTTGGCCAACCTTGATTTTTCAAAATCCAATCTCTGGGATCACACTCTTCAGGAGGTCTCCCTGGATCTGCCAACGTGCTGGGCTGTTTAACATAACTCAACACCGCCACCTCCTTCCTTCTCCATTCTTTCTTGCACAGGAGAAGCTAGCCTGAGGACATTTCTCAGACTTTCACCTGCCGGTTCAGGATTATATTCTGACAAGAAGAGGTGCAAGTATGATATTTTGAAAGCTGAAGAGAAGAAGGATTTTTATTCTCAGCTGGACCATCACAAAGGAGGTTATCAGTAGATGTGGATGTTGCCAGTAGCTTCTTTTGGCCCATCCTTTTGAGAATGATCTACTTCAGTGCAACTTCCTAGATTCCAGGTCTTCCAAGCTGCCTACCCAACATGATTCCAAACCTATCCCATAGTTGTTTAAGCATCTGACTCTCTATTATTTCTCCATTCTGCTTGAAACATGTGAAGAACCTCTTGCCTTCTTTTTCCTGAGTTAGGCATCATGTTCTTGACAATCTTTTAGCACCCTGTTTTGGTTACTGCCTGAATCGACAATGAAGAGGCTGAGTTCATAGACAGTGAAGTAAAGCAGAAACTTCCAGTTTCTTCAGCTGTTGAGAGAAGCCAAATGTGCGTGTGCTCTCTCTCTCTTTCTGTTTTTTAAGAAGAAGCTCTGAAGGCAAATCGAGAGCTTATGCAGCTGATGCCTGCTCACTTCAGGAGCTTCTCAGCAGCACACGTAGCATGAGCACAGCAAGTAGGGACTGAAACTAACGAAACCAACAGTAGTAAAGCCAGAACACTGATGAGTCATTTTAGTATCACAGGGTTAACCACTCAGATATATTGATACTCTTAGTTTAGACTCATTGGTCTTTTAAAAATTACTATAATTTTTTTTAATTGACAAAGGATGCGTGCATTCGCCTGTAGGTGAGATACTGAGAAAAAAACAAAAGAAAGAAAGAAGAAAAGCAAGAAAGCATCTCTCATTGAGAATGATCATGTCACAATTCTATCTCCTCCATTTTCCCCTTCTTTCAGGGTTTTGAGCAAGCATTCATGTGTGCCTAGCATGTTTCTCAAGCTACTGGGCCTGAGACACAAACTATGCAGTTGGCAATGTAGGATCCAGCTGCCTTAACCAGAAGGCCTGTCCTGTCCTGGCCCATTGTCTTTGTTCAGGATCTAACAGGTTTATATATCCATGGAAAACCAATTAAGTTTCTCTAACACTTGCACCTGACAACCGCATTCTGTTTTTTGTAAGACTTGACAGCAAGCAGTAAGTGGTACAAGACAGAAGGAATTCTGTAGAAGCTGATCCCCAGAATGTCAGAGTGTGCAGCCTACAGTCCTTATTACAGCTGTTCTTGCCATCACACACTGCTTTTTCGTGGTGATCTAGAGGAACACAGCAAGTGTCAATTGTCACATACTATAAACTAAGATTGGCAAATTTTTTATTTAAAAAATAAAAAGGGGAGGTAGGGGTTCATATTCATCTTTCTGCAAGTGGAAGACCCTCAAAGCAGAGTCGATCGTCCCCAAAATAGACAAATGGGATTACATCAGACTAAGAAGTTTCTGCATGGCCAAAGACACAGTAGTTACTGTGAATCGACAGCCCTCAGAATGGGAAAATATTTTTGTAAATTTTGCATCAGATAAGGGACTGATAACCAGAATACACAAGGAACTAAAAAAGCTGTTTGGAAAAAAGATGATCAACCCTATTAAAAGATGGGAGAAGAAGATGAAAAAAAACACTCTCTAAAGATGACATACGAATGGCCAAAAGGCATATGAAAAAATGTTCAACCTCCCTCATCGTAAGGGAAATGCAGATTAAAACAACAATGAGGTACCACCTAACCCCAGTCAGAATGTCTAATATTAAAAAAACAAAAAATGATAAGTGTTGGTGGGGGTGTGGTGAAAGGGGAACTCTTTTACACTGCTGGTGGGAATGTAGATTGGTCCAACCACTGTGGAGAATAATTTGGAGATTCCTCAAAAATCTACAGATAGATCTGCCATATGATCCAGGGATCCCACTCCTCAGTATCTACCCAAAGGACAGAAGAATTCTTCATTGGAAAAGTGCTTGCACATCCATGTTTATTGCGGCACTATTCACAATTGCTAAGTCATGGAACCAACCCAAATGCCCCCGTATGGAGGAATGGATTGAAAAACTGTGGCACATATACTCTATGGAATACTATTCAGCCATAAAAACCAACAGAGCCCTGGCTTTTGACAGAAAGTGGAAGAATATGGAAGATGTACTGCTGAGTAAGGCAAGCCAGGCTATGAAGGAGAGACATTGTATGTCCCCACTTAACATATACCGTTTGTCTGCATTCTATGTCTGAAACTGATTGACTAACAGTTGAACAAACACAAGAGATGGGTGTGAATGTCAGATGAGGTGTATGTGGAGGAGTGGGGCCTAATGAAAGACATTTGGAGAAGGGATACAGAGGTAGAGCATTGATGGGATGGGGAGGTGTGGTGTTATCTGTTGAAGATATTTTGATCAACGGGTTGGGGAGAAATGTTCACATATTGAAATGGTCTCATTGTAAGCCAAACAATATGATTGAAAGTATATACAAAAAATAATAATAATAATAATAGTAAATAATGTGAAAAAAAATAAAATAAAAAGGGGGGATCAGATTTTTTAAACTTTATTCATTTATTTTAATTTGACAAGTGAGGAGCAGAGCAAGAGAGAGAGAGAGAGGGGAAAAGTGGAAAAGCAAGCTGCCAAGTCCAGGACTTGAACCATAGTTGGCCATATGGGAGTCCTTAACCACCATGCCACCTGCTGACCCCAAGATCAGAGATATTTTGAGCTTTGTGGGTCACTAGTCTCTGTCCTAATTACTCCACTTTGCCACTGTAGAGAAAAGAGAGACAATATGTAAATGCAACTTGTCTGTGTTACATAAAATTTTATTTACAAAACAGGACATGGGTCATATTTGGCCTATGGGTTGTAGGTCATCAGCCTGTGCCCTACACTACCTCAACTTAACTAGAAGATGTCTTCATAATCTAAAGAATACACTGTCCACATTTATCTCTATTTCTTGACCTTAGAAGCTGGACTTGAAAACAAGGCACAGCTGGTATAAAAGTTTAAAAATCCTTGTATTAGACACATAATATAGATGGAGGAGAAAGTTACCATTTATTCACACTTGTTACTTTATAAGACCTGTGCAAGACATTTTTATGCATTATGATACATTTGTGATGCAGGTATTAAGAGTCTAATAAAGAGAAAACTAGGGCACAGTGAGGTTAAACAATTCCCTTATGTTACACAGCTCACTTAAAAGATTCTACTCCTATAACACCCCATGTCTATGAGATTCTTCTCATAGTGGTAGTTTGCTTATTTATTGGGTGACTGTTACATAATGGAGTGAAGAATGAGCAATAGTGCAAACCCAGTGATGATAAACAGGGGTGAAAATGCAGAAAAGAATACATTTGCATTTGACATGTCTGCTATACTCCATATTATTTCAAACACCCTTGAATGGAGCACTGTAGAAGGAGAAAAAGAGGGAACGTGTGTCCTTCAAAGCCTGGTGTAGATTTGATATACAATTAATGTGAATACAAATGGGAGAACGAATAAATCCATGCATGAAAGGGGAGATGAATGGGCAGACAAATAAAGAAGGCATTTTCAGGACATGTGGATTGGATTCTGGTGTCTGGCACAAAAATAGTTATGTCGTCTTAAGCAAATCACGTCACTCACATGGGCCTCACTCTCTTCTGTGAAATGAGACATTTAGGTTGAATGTTTTCTTTTCTTTTTTTTTTTTTTTTAAAGAAGTATTTTGTTTAACTTTATTTTATTTATTTATTTTAATTTGACCAGAGAGGGACAGAGTGAGAGAGAGAGAGAGAGAGAGGGAAAGTGAGAAAGGAACCCACCAGACCCAGGACTTGAACTGCAGTCGGCCATGTGGGAGTCCAGCACTCTTTTTTTTTTTTTGGAGAGGTTTTTGCTATAGGGCGTGTACACTTGCCAGACAGACAGAGAGAGACAGAGAGACAGAAAGCGAGAAATCACCCCCCAGGGGGGATGGCCACGCCACAATCCTTTCTCCTCCATTCTCCTCTTGGGATCTTGGGCACGTACGCACATGTGCCCGGTGTGAGTTTTAAGCCACCGGGTCTGGGACGCGAACCACGGTCGACTACGTGGTAGTCCAGCAACATAGCCATTGCGCTAACTGCTGGTCCCAGGTTGAATGTTTTCTAAGGCCCTTTACGTTTTGAAGTTCAAATTCTGTATCTTAATTGGTAGTAGGCTAAAATAAACAAACAAACAAATAAATTAATTAATAGGACTCTCATATTATATCTCCTTCATGAACTTGCCTCATTTCCAGGGTCAGTGCTCAGAAAGACGTATTACAAATCCTCCTCTTAGAAGACCACTAGGTAATATACAGCTCCATTCAGAAATGCCACTCTCGCCCAGCTCCATCACCTATGTGCTTTCCTGAGGGTGAAGTCTCTTGCTTCTGGTTACTCAGGCTCCTTTTATGTACCTCCTTCACGCAAGTTGGAGATCTGTGCACAAGGACCTAGTCCCCCATTGCACGGAGGTGCCTGGTTGGGATCACTCCTCTGAAGAGGCCATGGGTCATACTGTTCTTTGGGCATGGGTTGCACAGTTTCCTTTGCTTCTACCTCAGCTTTCACTGTCCCCAACTGCTTGTCTCTTCTCTTGAGGATAATTTAAAAAAAATCTTATGATGAGTATAATACATGCCCTAATGGAAAAATGAGAACATTTTAATAAGCAAAAGTGTAAATATATTTATTTATAAAACTATAACCTGATGCAAATCATTATCAACTCAGTGATCTATATCCTTTTAGACCGTGTGTCATGTAACTACATTTTTTCTCTCCTTCCCCCCCATTTTTCTCTCCCTCCCTTTCCTCTCTCTTCTTCCCTTTTCCTTACTCTCATTATTTTCTTTCCATCTTAGCCATTTTTAAGTGTATAATTCAGTAGTTTGCACAGTCATAATATTGTGAACTCAATATTCAGATTTTTTTGTTTTGTAAAACTGAAACTCTGTACCATTATACCATAACCTCCTATTCCCCTCTCCTCCCAAGCCCTGGCAACCATCATTCTACTTTCTGTACCTATGAATTTGACTATAGGTATTTCACAGAAGTGAAATCATACTTTTTTTTTCTTTTTGTGATTGCTTAGCATAAGGTGATTTCACTTAGCGTAATGTCCTCAGGTTTCATCCTGATTGTAGCTTGTATCAGAATATTCTTCCTTTTTAATTCTGAGTAACTTTCTATTGATTTGTTTATCAATGGACTATGGGCAGTTTTCATGTTTTAGTTATTGAATAATGTTGCTCATGGAGTACAGATATCTCTATGAGATTGTGTTCTCTCTCTTTTCCTCTTCTTTCTTTTCTTTTTTCTTTTTCTTTTTTTGACTTTATATTAAGAAGCTGAATTGCTGGACCACAGGATAATTCAATTTTTATATTTACAAGAAACTATCCACAGTGGTTATGCCATTTTACATTCTCATCAAGAGTTCTAATCTCGCTACATCCTTACCTACAATGTTTACTGGCATGTGTGGCACTCAATAAAAGAAGTAATTATTTTCAATACTTTTATTATGGTTTCTTTGGCATTGCTGGACCTAAGTAATTCCTTATTGACCTTGAAGTTATTTATTTATTTTTTAATGTCTGCTATCCTATATAGTGTGAGATGGTTTTACTTTTCTTTTCCTTCTTTCTTTCTTTTTTTTTTAAACTTACCAGGGACCCATGTGCTTGCCAGAAGGAGACAGAAACAGCAAGCGAGAGAGAGAAAGCAATAAAACCTTGATCATGGGGCATGATTACAACTGCAGTCCCTTCTTCTCAATTTCTCCTCCCTTTTCAATTTTAAAATCAACACAGAGGCCCAGCCAGGGCAATGCACAGGTATGACCACTGTCTCTCTCAGGTGAATGCACACACTCTCTAAACTAAAAAAAAAAAAAAAAGTGGAATCACACAAGTTGAGAACCTGCATTTACCCTTTTGATAATATATAACAATCATATTTTTAAATATCCATTTAAACTGTAATTTGCAGTGACTCCATAGTTGTTTTACTTTTATTTATTTTTATTTTTTAAAGAGATATTTTTGGTATAAGGCATGTGGGCTCTCTAGGGAGGTAGAGAACGACATAGCGGATGACCATGCCACAATCCATTCTCCTCTTGGGATTTTGGGCATGCATACACACGTGCCTAACATGGGTTTTAAGCCACCTGCTCTGGGACTTGAACCACAATCGACTATGTGTAGGAGTCCAGCACATAACCATTGCACCATCTACTGGTCCTCCTGTGGCTCATAGTTTCTTGCTCTGTTATTTGTTTACTGCAAGACTCAGGCAAGCTACTCAACATTTCTTTGCCTCAGTTTCTACAGCTGTTAAATGGGAAAATAAATACCTTAAGAGACCTTATGTTGTTTAGGTGAAATGAGGTGATTCATGGAAAGAACCTACAATGTTTACTGACATGTGTGGCACTCAATAAAAGAAGTAATTATTTTCAATACTTTTATTATGGTTTCCTTGGCATTGCTGGACCTAAGTAATTCCTTATTGACCTTGAGGTTGTCCGTTAGTTTTATATTAGAAAAAGTCATGAAAAGTAGTTGTATATTTGCAGTCATTTTTTATTTAAAGCCATTCGACAGGTCTGTTTTCCCAAGGATGAGTTGACCTAAGGGGAGAACTCCAATCACCTGAAATCTAGCCTCTGCCCGTGGCTTCCTCAAAACAGCTTTTGGTCACGTAAAGCCGAGGCCACCCGGAAGACATTACTCTGGCCTTGGTTTTTAAATAGACCCTCTCGTAATTCATAGCCATGCTATCTCACCTGCTGATCTGTGGACCTGAAGCTTTTCTGGGGGCTCAGCACAATGATGCATGGCCTGGAGAAAGCTTGGTCAAATATTTACTCAGAGGAATGTGGCATTTCCTACCCTAGTTCTCTGATTACCATCAGGCTCTTATCTTTCCCCATAAAAGGAAGTGTGGACATGTATTAAGTTGTCAACACTAGAAAAATAGAAGGTCTAGAATCGAGGGCTTGAGAGATTTCCTGATGTTCTGCCGTGCAATATCTGAGTAGAAGGCGATTCTGCTAGAATAGGGTGGCTGGTGTTATCTGAGGCTGGGAAGTCTGTGAATGCAGGTGTGCTTTGGTGGATAGTACATCCACCTTCTCATTAAACTCGAGGTCTCTTAAGGATCCCAAGGCCTGCTGTGCATTGTTCTGTTGGCCTTTCATATTTGTCTGGCCCATTAAGGGAAGGGCATCTCTCATGGCCAGGACAGTTCCAATTGCAAGCACTTCGTTAACAGAAACACGTCAGAGAAGCCTTGTCTTTGGAATGAAGCTGAGTGCTGTGTGGGGAGGACATGGACTAAGCAGCCAGACAGTGCTGGAATGAACCTGCCACTGAGGCTCAACTTTCAACATCGAGCTGGTCACAAAGCCTCTCTGAGCTACTCTTCTTGTCTATAGGCCAGAGACAATATGACCTAAAAGACAGGCTTTGTGTAAAGATTAAGTGAGTTGATATGTGCGAAGTTCCAGGGCTATAGTTTACTTTATGAGATAATGAGTGATAATATAGAGCTCATAAATTCCCAAGAAAATGCAAAAAAAAAAAAAAAAGGGGGGTGTGTGTGAAACCTGGGCACTTTGTAACATGGACAACAACTTCACTTTTTATTACCTTAACCAATAGTGAATACAGTACTCTTAGGATCCCAAAGGAAGTTGGAGAGTACCATTCCAGACCAACATCATCACTCCCAAGGTCCACTGTGAAGGAACTTATCCTAGCCAGAACACATAGACACTGTCATTCTCTTCCAAGGGGTGTCAATGCCATTCAAGTTAGTGAGTGGATGGATGAAATACAAAGAAGCACACTATGGTGATAGTTCTGTGATGGGTATATGCACAAGGTGTTCTGGAAACAAATGGAACAGGATGAAGATCAGTGGAGGCTTCCAGGAGTTGGGGATGCTGGAGATGGACTTTCAAGATACACACGACAGGGACCAGCAGTTAGCGTAATGGCTATGTCGCTGGACTCCCACGTAGTCGACCGCGGTTCGAGTCCCGGACCCGGTGGCTTAAACTCACGCCGGGCACGTGTGCGTGCGTGCCCAAGATCCCGAGAGGAGAATGGAGGAGAGGGGATTGCGGCGTGGCCATCCCCCCTGGGGGGGGTGATTTCCTGCTTTCTCTCTCTCTGTCTCTCTCTGTCTGTCTGGCGAGCGCACACGCCCTATAGCAAAAACCTCTCCCAAAAAAAAAAAAAAAAAAAAAAAAAAAAAAAAAAGAAAGATACACACGACAGTACAGAGTCAACAGGAGCCAAGATGATGTGGGAAAGAGACACAACTTGGTAGCTGTGTATGCAGGAAGCTATACATAAACTTGTGTTGCTGGAGCAGGCCTAGGAAAGGGTTTGGAGAAAGATGAGGCTGTATAGGAGCCCGGTCCAGGTTCCATAAACTATCAAATGGAGAGTTTTAGATTTGATCCTGCAGGCTGTGATGAGTCAAACAGGGTTTTGAGGCAGGCCAGTGGCAACTGCATGTGGGATTTGCATTGGAGAGTCACCTGTTAGTAGCTTGTTAGTAGCTCTGGGGAGGAAGCAGGACTGAGAAAGAGGTATTGTGGGGTTGAAGTCAGTCTGATTTTGAATGAGGTAAACAAACTATTGCTACAATTCAGGTGAGAGAAGATAAAGGGCCATAGAAGTAATCATAGGAAGAGAAAGGATTTTCACATGTCTTTAGGAGAGCAAACCAAAAAAAAAAAAAAAAAAAACACAAAAAACAAACAAACAAACAAAAAACCCCTGATGACTTGGTGGTTGTGGAACATAAAAGAGAAGAAGTTAAGTTCTATGCTCTTTGGTATGTCCAGATTGGAAGGAAGATAAGCTGCACTATTGTACTTCAGGAGGGGCATTGCAGAAAGGAGACATGCAAGACCTACTTGTAGATAAGTTGAGTCATTTAAGCTGATTTAATAATATCTCTCATCTTTATGTGGTAGCCAACACTCATCTAGCCACTACTAGTCAAGACTGGCTAGTCACTTACACCTGCTCCCTCTCCTTCCTCAGTACTCTGCTGGATTTGATTTTCCTGAAGTTAGGTGTGATCACACAGCAGGGCCCTAGCAAGAGAAATGATATTTTCACTCTCAGACCTGGTTCATGTGTACTCCTCCATGTTTTCTTCTTTCTGCTAATTTGATGTGGAACAACACAGTAGAGGCTTGATAGTGAAGGACACTGATCCCTAGCTTTCTGTGTGGATGACTGCTGGCATCAGTCAGGAACGGACTTTTTAGGCATTATGTGAACAAGAAATAAAAGTCTACCATGTCTGAGCCACTACACATAGGGTTTAATTGTCACAGAAGTTAGCCTTGCCTAACTGATACAATTTTGCTATTTGCTCTCTCACCTGGGGAGAAAAGTGGGTATAGTTTAGTATGTAAAAATTCGTGCCAGTCATTGTGCATAGTAGATTTGTGTACATTATCTTATTTAATCCTGTAAGTGCTCTGAGATTTTCAACACTTCCGTTTTGTTGAAGGAAAACCCCTGAAGTTTTTTTGGTTTGCTTAAGATTATATGCATTCCCCTGCACATAAGTGCATGAGGCTGCAGTATACAGTTTCTTAGGAAATTCTTTCTACTTCTCTTTCCTTAATTAGAAAGTAAGATGATGATAAAGGAGAAAAAGAAGATAGAAGAGGAAGAGAAGAAGAAAGAAAAGTTCATCAACTTCTCATTGATTCAGATCTAACCACTGTAAATACCAGATAGATTAACTGGCCTGTGCATTGGGCTGAACATGGGCATTCAGTGACTGAGGCACTGGCAGTTAGTGCTTTTACAACAGTCCTATCCTCCTGTTGCCCCAGGCTTCATGGCTCTTCCACTCTGGGTCTCTATACTGTAGCACATTGCCCTTCTTTCAGTTCCTTAAATGTATCATGCTACTTCCTGCTCTGGGGACTTTGCTAGTGCTGTTTCCTTTTCTTGGAGTGTCATTACCCTTCTTCTCCATTGGCTAACTTGTATTCATCCTTCTGCTTTCTCTTTAAATATCACTGTCTCAGGAAAGACCTCCTTGACCCGAGGACTAGAGTATGTCCCTGCTACACCCTCTTACTGCATTCTAGACTTCTCCTTCAGGGCAGTCATCAGAATTTTGATTTTGTAATCACTTGTCCAATTGAGTATTATGTTCAGTAGACTCTCAGTCTCACAAAAACAAGAAGAGAGTCTGACGGGCTGGTTTTTCTATCCCTAGAACCTAGCACAGTTCCTGGCATATAGGTAACTCCAAAAACAGGGGGTGAGTGGAAAAAGAGTTTCTCTTTGTAAAATAGCAAAAGGCAGACTTAAAGAAAGGCTACTCTTCCAAGTGGCTTTCTGGGAAACAATACATACATGAAGTTCTGAAATGAATCAAGCTACTTGGTAATTCGAGTCTGACTTAAATCTAAACCAAGCACGGTGCTGTCCCATTTCACAAGTAGAGAGTCAGAGCGCAAAGGTTGGTGCAGATTCCCAAGGTATGAGTCAAGGGTAGGGGCGCCTCCCACACGTGGCTGTCCTGCACACTCTTGGGCACTTTCTGTGGGACTTGGACATTCTGGTGACTTAGGAAACATGTGGCAGAAAACCCTTGCCTGGAAGGAGAAGGAAGAACATCAGAATCAGAACCCTGGCTCTGCTACTCTTGGAGCTAAGCAAACGGGACAACTCCAAGTCTCCGTTTCCTCACTTGTGAAGTAAGGAGTACTATCCTTCCAGAGCTTACTCATGGATTGTTCGCAAGGCTCAAATGCGCTAATGTTGTCTGGAGTACCTTACAGAGAGACCGGTCCTTACGAAGTCCTCAAGACATTTTAACTAATTTCTATTCTCTCCCAGTATTGGCATTTATTTTAGGTACTTAGGACATATTACATTGAACTAAGTTGGCATCTGTGTTAATCAAGAAAAGTTCTTTATCTTTGGCTGGTACATGAAAAGGCTCATTTAGCTTGTGGCTCAATGGCAAGGACCTGAAGACGATCTGGTTTTTCATTGTGAAAGTGTAAGATATTGAGTGATGAGTAGTACCCCAGAGGAACCACAGACCAAATATAGTCTCTCTTTGAAAAAACTTGTGGGTGGCTCGATCATCTTTAGCAGATGAGAAATTGTCAAGAAGTTTGTTGCCTTAGATTCTGGCCGTCTTTTGAGCATCTGCTCAAACAGTTACACCTTCTTAAGCACTTTTCACATGCTGCTTTGCTTACTCCTTACCTATTCCTATGGTCGATCTATTATCATCTTTAAACTCATGAAAGGAAACCCAGGTTCAAAGGGATTAGGAACTGGCCCTTAATCACACAGTGAGAAAGTAACACAGCTGGTACTTGAACCCACATCTGTCTGAAGCTATGTCCCATGCACTTCAAAATAAAGTATATCCCTAGTGAGACACATTCCATGGAGAATGAAGACCAATCATTTAGGTAGAAAATTTTAATTTAGCTTTATTAATAAGAATAATAATAACTGTGACTCTTACTGGGTTGTCAGAAAAGTCGTGATGTGTTTTTGCATAGAAAAATACGTCATGAGTTTTCTGACAACCTAATAGTATTATTATTGCCTAACATTTTTAGAAACAACCAGATTTTTCCCTGGAATGGAAAACTTTCTATTTCCTTTTTACTGAAACTCACTGTGTCTGATTTTCTCGTTCTCTATTTGATGGTGTGTGAAACCCCCTGGGTGGAGAGGATACTTAGCAGAGTGGAAAAATCATTGGACAGGTGACTGTTTCTGACCCTGAATCTCTACTTAGCATGATTCTGGGAAATTCATTCAAGAGCTTGAAACCTCATTTTCCTCATGTGTGAAATAGAGACAAATACACTGTTCACTTGCCTCCATTTATAGATTCTTTTCTTAAAATTTATTTTATACTGATTTCTTTAATACATTCAATCACATACATCACTTAACTTGTAAAGTGAATGTTACAACATGAATGCATTTCTCACCAGTTCAGTTGGGGATACTATACACATTATCATCAACAAATAATAACCATTTATTTGTCCCATAAATGTCTTGCCTCTCTATTTTTTTCCTTAGTGTCTTTTCTCAGACTCTCTTCCTTCTCCCAGCCTCTTCCCACACTGTATTTGGTATCTATAACTATTTTATGTTTCTATGTCCTCTAGTCTTTCAGTTTCCACCATAGAATGTGGACAGTCAGTATATATTAAGTGGAGACATACAACGTCTCTCCTTCATATCCTGGCTTGCTTCACTCAGCAGTAAATCTTACATATTCATCCACCTTCTGTCAAAAGCCTGGGTCTTATTGTTTCTTTTTTTTTTTATGACTGAGTAGTATTCCGCAGAGTATATGTGCCACAATTTTCAATCCATTCTTCTGTTTGTGGACATTTGGGTTGGTTCCATGTCTTCGCAATTGTGAGTAATGCTGCAATAAACATAGATGTGCAAGCACTTTTCCAACCAAGAATCCTTCTGTCCTGTGGGTAGATATCAAGGAGTGGGATTGCTGGATCATATGGTAATACTATTTGTAGATCTTTGAGGAATCTCCTGAGAGGAACAATCAAGAAATTGTTGTATAATATGCAAAAGATGCCACAGTATTAAGGTAGAGTTATACTTTCTCCCACTTTCTTGAATCCCACACTTCCTCTTGGCATCCCACATCTGATGAGAGTTTATGGTTGACCGGACCTATTTGCTAAAGCACTTTCTTATGACTTACATGCATCCTAAAATACAGTATTTCAATTCTTGCATACAAGAATGTTATCTAATTGGAGGAGACATGATTATATATTTGAAGTTGTGAACATAAGGCATTATTACCATGAGATTCATTTGCTTTCATTGACATACAGTGACATTTCATTGACATTGCCCTCATTTGTGGGCCACTTTGTTACCCCAACCCAATCCGTGACTGTAGTCTACAGACTTATCCGGTAAGTCTTGGATTTGTCTGACTTAAAGTCAAATATTGCAGAGATTAATGGTTTAACCAGATGGTAATTTCTAGGACCACAGATTCCTGCTTTAAAGACCTCTGCCACTGTCCAAGATCCTTGATGGAATTACAGCCCTACAGTTCATTTTCATTCTTATTTATTATCTGGACAAGCTCTGTGCTCAGTTCTCTTTGCCTTATCTGAGAAGACAGAGTCAGTCATGAGTGAATCATGTGGTCTAGTCAATTGCATTTCTATAATTTCATTAGGATGGCTGGATATATTAGCTTTACTAAACATGGAATGACTGTCTTGGGTATTCATCAGAGCCTCCCACAGTTCCTAGAAAAACATAATATTTTTTACAGAAGCATCTATGTAAAGAGAACAGAGTGAGGAGTCAGGAGACCTGGACTGCTGGAACATGATTCTGCTAGTCCCAGTGGTTACCTTGAACATAATAAGAAGCCTTTTGTTTTTAGCAGTGTGGGCAAAGTGCCATGGAGCTCAGAGTATGTCAAGAGAGGGGCATGGAAAGCTTCTCTAATATAGCACTGAGTGGACTTTAAATTGTGAACTTGCTTTCACAAGGCAGACAGAAACAAGAGTGAGGGGCATTCTTCACAAAGGAAGCTCATTCAATAGATTCATGCAAAGCCAGAGTTGAGGATTAGTCTCAGCATTGGTGCATTTGTAGCTGTGATGAGAAAGGAAGGTGTTTCTGGAAAGGTAGGAGGTTGGGAGCAGTCATGAAAGGTCTGGAGGAAGAAGATGGCAGAATACTCCAGATATATTGGCTGAATCTTTGCTGTTTTATAGTTTTAGTTCAAGAGATGAGGTCTTAGAATATGACTGATTCAAACAACGTTTTATATTTTTAACACAGTAATTGACAAATACAAAGGCTATTAACATTTATGGTGCTTTTTTTGGTAAGCATTATATCATTTAATCAATCCAGCTCCCCAGAATACAGGCAATACAAGGATGGACACCTACATTTTATAGATGAGTAAACAGGCTCAAAGAGGTAATTTATAGTGATCTGGAAGCAGAATTTCCACCTGCATTTGCTATTTCTTTTTTCTTCTTGGGAGCTGGATGATAGGAATGAAGCCTGGAGCATGTCTGCTCTTGGTATTTAGTGAAGGTCACTTGGAACATTGGTGAGCAATTCTCACTTGCTCTTTCATATTTTATAAATGAGAAACCTGAAGCACAGAAGGTTGCAGAATTTTCCAAGGTTGTGCAGTGAGGTCACTGGAGCAGGGCTACTACTTTCATAGTTGATGTGCTTTTTAGTACCCCTATTGGTTTTTCTTAGTTATCTGCTCTGGATGCTCCTTCAAAGCCCCAGCTATCTTTCCTTAAGCAATGCTTAAAATTTTATGATAAAATAATGCTAATGAAAAATTTAAAAGCCCTGTTTGCTTTAAATGAAATGTATTACTCTGTTAGCTCTAGAAGATAGTCAAGGAGGTAATCTTAGCAGAATTTACTTATTATAAAGAGATCTTCTTACCTGGTGACATCAGCAAAATTTCATGTTTTTTTTTTTTTTTTTTTTTTTTTTCCAGAAGCCTAAGGGAAGGCAAAACATTTATTCTCCCCATTGAATTTAATTTATTCTTAAAACAGAGACGGAGACTTTCCTGAGGCTGGCCCTAGGGCACAGCTTCCAACCTGAATAATGTAACTTCAAATAGTGTGTCTTACACAAGCCTGTGGAATACTTTGTGTTCTCACTACAAGTCTACCAGAGCAATGTTTCAGAGTTCAAAGGCAGGTGTGAGTGAACACCAAAGGTGGTTGTCATCTTTAGGTAAGAGGAACTTAGAAGTATATACTTATTGAGAGAAATGATTAAGAGAATGCACCTGTGTCTATGGTGGACAAACTTGATTCAGTGCCTGGGCTGTCAGAGCTCCTTGTAATCATGGTTTGAGAACAAATGCTACAATTGGAACAATGGTAGCCCTGGAGGTTGTCAAATCAATAAATGGAGTCTAGTGCCTTTGTCTCATTGAAATGGTGCAGAAATTTGAGACTGCTTTGACAAATAAAAAATGTGACAAATAAAAAGTGACCTAAGTAGTTTCAGAAGCTAGTTTAGAAATGGTCATTCAACTTCTGTCCAGGCTTCCATCTTGGAAAGTGCACTTTTAGATGGTTAAGTTGGAGCTGCTGTGTTGGAGAGACTATGTGGAGAGACCATATAGTTCTCTCGCATAGAAGGTGGTGCCTGAGGAACCAAGGTGAGGCGCCATAGAGCAGAGATGAGTCTTCCCTGCTCAGTTTGGCCCAAACTGCATAGTCATGGGTTAAGTTAGTTAGCATTAATTTATACATTAAATTTGGAATGGTTTGTTGTACAATAGATATTTCTTGAACTTTTTTTTTTTTTTTTTTTTTTTTTAATTTCCAGAAGGCATGTGTGCTTGCTAGAGAAACAGAGAGAGAGAAGAAGATAAAGAGAGAGAGACTACCTCCCCATAGAGTGGTCATGCTATAATTTTATTTCTTCGACTTTATTCACTCAGAATTTTGGGCATACTTCCACACATGCCAAGAGTGTTTCTTATGCTGCTAGGACCAGGACTTGAGTCTTTGTCAGTCAAGTGGATCCAGCTTCTTATACATGGTATTCAACTGCCACAACACTATGCTGACCTAACAACAGATACTACTAATGGTAGTCAATGCGATATGTGATGGATTCGAATGTGTGTCATAGTCCTCAGTATTTAATAGGAACAAATTATCATCTTGCATTTAGATTCTTTCTCTTTACTTCAGTTTTTATTTTTTATTTATTTAAAAAATGTATTTATTTAACTTTATACATTCAATTGCTGTATATCATTACAGCATGCAAAATGCATTTTTTCAGCATGAATACACTTCTTATTAGTCCAGTTAAAGATCTTATCATACACATGATCATCCACAGATAACTTTCCATTTTTGAGTCCCTTAAATATTTTGCTTCTTTCTTTTCCCCTTTGATTCCCTTCCTCTGACCCTCCCTCATTTTCCTCCCTCCTCTCAGACTGTCTCTGGTAGCCACAATTGTTCTGCATGCGTTTGTATCTTCCCACATTTCAGTTTCTGCCATAGAGCGCAGACATTTGGTATATATTGAATATTTTGCAGTTTTAAAATTTATATTTAATTGTTATACATCTTTACAATGTATGAAATTGTTTTTTCAACATAAATACAGTGCATATCAATCCAGTCAAAGCTATTACCATATACTTTATCACTAGCAGATAACTTGTCCTTCATGTGTCTATTAAGTATGTTTTTATAATTTTTCTGATCCCCTCTCCCCCACCCTGTGTCAATCACCCCATCCCATACTGTCTCTGGTATCTACAGTTGTCCTCTCTGCTATTGCACCTTTCCATCTTTTGGTTCCTGTCATAGAATTCAGACATTCTCTATATATTGAATGGGGGCATACAGTGCTTTTCTTTCATAGACTTGCTTGTTTTTCTTAGCATTAAACCTTCCATATTCATCCACTTTGTATCAAATGTCAGTGTCTCATTTTTTTTTTTTATGGCTGAATAGCGTTACCTAGGGTGCATATACCACATTTTTAATTAGTATGGTCAATGTGGAGAACAATATGAAGGTTCCTCAAAAACCTACAAATAGAACTACCATACAACCCAGTATTCCCACTCCTTGGTATTTATCCAAAGGATAGAAAGACACTCAGTTGGAAAAACACTTGCATATCCATGTTTATTGCAGCATTATTCACAATTTCTTTTAGATTCTGATAACCATATATACGAAGCATTGAATATATTAGTAGCTTTGTGTATAGTTATTAAATCAACTGATACATGAATAACTAAATAATTTTGGGGAGATAACTCTCAGGAGAAGAACTCTTGGGATCTGTAATTGACCACATTTCTAATTGGGACCAACTATAGGTTGAGGTTGTTAAAAAGCTATAGGGCCAAGTTAAAGGAACGAATGTTTTTCTCATCTCTTGTAGTAATTTGATCATAAAGAACTCTTATATAGCTTGGGCATGGCAATTTAAAAGAAACTGACAAACTGAAGGGTGGCCAGGATGGTGCTCAAGTCAGAAAATCTATTTTAGGACAAATAGAAAGGTATTTATTTATCCTGGAAAACAGAAGAAGAGACAAAGAAGTTACTTCAGATGCTTGAAAAAGATAATATGCTTCTTTTCTGTTATCCAGATGTTGAATTTAAAAAAAAATAGGTCAATGCCATAAAGTAGTAGTTGGAAAACCTTTTTTTTTTTTTGAGAGGTTTTTGCTACAGGGCGCGTGCACTCGCCAGACAGACAGAGAGAGACATAGAGACAGAAAGCGAGAAATCATCCCCCGGGGGGATGGTCACACCGCAATCCCTTCTCCTCCATTCTCCTCTCGGGATCTTGGGCACACATGCACATGCACCCGGCGTGAGTTTTAAGCCACTGGGTCCGGGATGTGAACCGCGGTCAACTACGTGGGAGTCCAGCGACATAGCCATTATGCTAACTGCTGGTTCCCGGAAAACCTTTTCTGTAAAGGGGCAGATAGTAAATATCTTAGGCTGTGACAAGTGTATGGTTTCTGTTGCAATTACTTGACTCTGCTTTTCTAGTACAAAAGAATCCATGATCAGTACAAGGATACTTCAAAAAGTTTTTGGAAAATGGAAATTAATACATGAGTTTATTTTGGTATAAATATTTTTGAAATCCATGCATCGCTTTTTCGTAATACCCATTTTCATGAACTTGTTGAAGACCCTTCATATGTAAGGTATGAGTATGGCTGTGTTCCAATAAAACTTTATTAAAAAAAAATAGGCTTTGGGTCATGTTTGACCCAAAATCACAGTCCCAATATGAAGAGATAGGCTTTTATTCTTTATAAGCCCAAGCTCCCTGATAATAATGCACTGAACTTAAGACTAGCTTGGGAGAAGACAGATGTTTCCCTATAGTGTTTTAAATATGCTGAATAAACCAAATTGAGAGAAAATAGTTTCAATACACTATCTGGCAAAGTATTTCTATTGAGAATAAAGAACTCTTAGAACTCAATAATAATAAGCTATCCACCCTCCCTTTCCCCCCAAATGGTTAGAAGTTTTGAACAGATACTTAATAAAACATAGAGATGGCAAGTAAACATTTGAAAGGGTATACATAATTTGTCATTTTAGAGATGTAAATTAAAATTACAATAAATTATCAATACAAACATTAAAATGACTGGCAATATCAAGTGTCAGTAAAGATGTAAGCAAATGAAAATCTTTTTTTTTTTTTTAAGTTTTATTTTTTGCCAGAGGGAATGTATACTAGTCAGAGAGAGATGGGGGGGGAGGGGGAGGAAAAAGCAACCCTGATGGGTTGTGGTCATACTATAATTCTTTCTCCATCTGGTCAGGATTTGGGGCATTTTTTTTTTTTTTCAGGCTGTTGGAAATGGGGTTGGAGATGCAGTTGGCTGTGTGGGATTCAGCTCCCTTAACCACAATGCCAAAAGTGCCTTAAATATCTCTTTGACACTTTTTTACAGAGTTAAATACTCATTATTATCAGTCAGCTATTCTACTCCTAAGCATTTACCAAAGAGAAATAAGACTTACACAGATCGCTCACTGCAGCTTTTCTTTTCTTTTTTCTTGTATTGGCAGAGAGCATGTGTGTGTGTGGGAGAGAGAGAGAGAGAGAGAGAGAGAGAGAGAGAGAGAGAGAGAGAGAGGGAGGGAGAAAGCACCCACCAACAGGATGTGAGCATGCCAGAGAGAGAGACAGAGAGAGACAGAGACAGTGAGAGGGAAAGTGAAAAATCACTCCCTAGAGTGGATGGTCACACCACAATTCCTTCTCCTTTCTCTCCCTGGGATCTTGGGCACACATGCACATGGGCCCAGTGTGATTTTCAAGCCACCAGGTCAGGGGTCATGTGGGAGTCCATGGATGTAACTACTGCACCATTTCCTGGTCCTGAGATTCTGAAACTATTTCAAAGCATCCGTTGTCTTATATGGAACCAGCAGATAAGAATCATGTAGTTTATTGCCTAATTTGAATATATTCCTGACTCACTAGGGGTTAGCACTACTGTTGGCCAGTTGAAATGACTGTTCAGATTGCTTAGAAAGATCATCTGAAACATGATATGAACATGTGAATGTCAGCTCTCTGGCTGCAAAGCAAAGCGTGGTTGTGTTTACTGGAGGACTCATCTTGCTGTGACCTCATAAAGCACTTCTGAGGAAACTTGTTGCAATGTTGATACACTGGGATCCATGTCATTCTAAAATAACTGAACTATTAGCTTCTGATAATAATTTCTAGGCTTGTCTTTGTTCCAAGTCTTTATTAGGTTAGAATGTGAAATTTGTAGGTGATTAAGAAGACTGCTGTCTGAAATATCAGAACACCCAGGATGAGAATTATGGATCAGGAGAGAATTCTCTCTGTTTTCTCTGCCCTTTGTAAACTGGATCCTTCAGGTAATCCACTGTTTGGATTTTAGCTTCCTCATCTGTAAACTAAAATAAAGTGAATTTAATTACTGTTTAAGCTTTAATTGAGAGTTTAATTTACTGATATGACAATGAGCCAACCATTTTACAGCTTCATTGACAAATGAAGAAGTTGACTGTGTAAGTCTGATTTACTATAGTATCAACCTCCATTATCAAGTGACTTCTCACTTCTGGTTTTATTTGTTGCTTAGGGTTTTTTGCTTGTTTTCGTTTTGCTGTAGGGCATGTGTGCTTGGTGGAGAAAGACAGAGAAAGAGAGAGATAGTGAGAAATCACCCCATTCCTCGCAGGTGGGGATGGCCAAACAGCAATTCTTTCTCCTTCGTACTCCTCTTGGGATTTTGGGCATGGACACTCACTCACCTGGCCTGATTTTCAAGCTGACAGGTCCACCTCAAGCCTGCAGGTGACCTTGTGTAATCCAGCTGCCTTAACCTCCTGCCATCTGCTGGCACTGTTGCTTAGGGTTTTGCTGGTTAGCTTTGGTGTGCAGATTAGGTTTTATCTTTGGGCCATGCTCAGGTTTAATTCACCTGTCTTTCATTTCTGAATCCAGGATGGAGAAAAAGCAGCCATTTGGACATTCACTTCTCATGATGGATACAGGACTAGGAAAGATACACTGAAAAGATACAAAGCTCAAAATTACCTATCACTTCCATATGTAACCCACCAGTCAAAGCTAGGAACATGGCCAGGGCCACAGTCACTGGGGGCAGGGTTGTTTGTCCTGCCCGTGATGATAAAGAGGGGAAGGCAAATATCTTTTGAACAATAATATAATCTTCCAGACAGCCCAATCTCAAAGACTAAGAAAATTCTAGGAAACTGAATCTAGGAGTAGAAGATTCTTCTTTCTCATTAACTAAGATGTTGACTTAGCAGTCTTTTATCTCCTCCTCATCCTTGCTTCTACCTGAGTTTGCTGGTTCTTAAAGGATGTCCACCTGTCTCCCTTGGAGTTGGAGGTTACGCAGTAGGCTCTCTGAGGGTTTAAGATAGTGGCTTTTGGCTTGTCTGATCTTTCACAGTATCTAGCATAATTTTGAATAAGAGTGACTGGTAGTGTTAGTAATCTTTTATGGTCTTGATAAACTCAGGGAAGCATTTTCAAATGGGGATTCATTCCCTGATGAAGGGGGTATGTTCTATAACATATCTCACTCCCATAGCGGCAGCAAATCCTCCTCGCCACGTTGGTTCATCAGCATCAAACAGGCAACATGAGGAGGCCTGCACCGAACACACAGCCCTCTTTAGTGATCCTCTGTGTTTCTTCTGTGTAGAAGGGGTTCATAGGCTAGAGGTTATTAAACTCCTCCCTAGGCAAAACAGTTATGTTGTCTGTTGAACTGGTTGAATCAATTTCCATGGAATTTTTTTGGTTTAGAGGTTTTTGTCTTAGGTGAGAGAGAGAGAGACAGAGAGAGAGACAGACAGAGAGAGAGAGAAACAGTCAGAGGGAAAATGAGAGATCTTGGGCACACACACAGACCCAGCATGATTTTCAAGTCACCAGGTCCAGTACTTAAACTGAGGTCAGCCATGTGAGAGTTCAACGACATAACCACTACGCCATCTGCTGGCACTCTATAGAATTGATTTTATAAGTGCTAACAACACATATCTTGAAGATAATAGATAATTTTGGGTTTACAGGGATGAACCTAGAACTTGAGAAAGTGAAGAGAGAATTTGTCCAGTATACACCAAAAATGATGTGCTGTTGATTTTTGATCCAAAAAATTGTAGTATTTACCTCTAAGAGCCAATGAACCATTCCTTTCTTTTGATTTTGATTAGTATCAAACATATATAAGTGGGAAAAAAATGGCAAGTTGTTTTTTATTTCATTTTATTTGTACAAGTTTGAATTTCTTTTCTGTAATAGTTTGCCCTCCCCACTCCCAAGCTCTGCCTCAAAAACTAACTATTAAGAGTACTTCTTGAGAACTTCTACAGTCATGACTGAGTAGATTCAAGTGGGATAGAATCTTGAGGGGAATCTCTTAAGGACTTCAGGAAACTCCCAACCTGTAGCCCGGACAATACGGCCTGCCTTAATCACAGCAGAGGAAACGACTTTGTTGGCCCCAAGAAAAGCCACAGAACAGGAGTCTTAGAAGAAGCAACAGCAATCAGCATGAGAACTTCAGTGTGCAGATGGGAGACCTCTGGCACAGAGAAGTCATGTGATTTGCTCAAGATCACATAGCTAAGTAGGAGCAAAAGCCAGCATGGGGACCCATGTCTCTGTGCACTTGAACAGCACCATTTCATCTATAAAAGGTATTTACTCTTCTGTGTGCCCTGTTCACTACCACAGGTATTTTACATTTTCTTTATCTACTCAGTTCTACAATTCTCTTTGATTCCTTGAATCAAATACATAGGGCCATGGTGTTAACATCTCATACTCCCACGATTGTCACTGAATAATAGAACTACTATGAAGCTCAGCTGGTCTGTAGATGGACGGTGAGGGGTGTTTCTCAGTTAATGCTAGTTTGTGTGACTAACAGAGTGAAAGGGGAAAAAAGGAAGCCTGGTTTCTAATTTTATCATCTGTGACACTTTACCAGAAAGCCCCTCAAGGTGGCCGGAAATTGGAAACCCTCAGGGGGAGGACCCTGGAGCAGCAAGCAAAGGTGCAAAGCCGGGTGTACAGGTGGCGGGTGGGGTGGCTGGGCAATGACCTCCCACAGGCCTGGGCACTGCCTCTCAGTGCCTAGTAAGGTGGCTTGTCTCCTGCTCCTCATTTGCATGATGTGATGCCCAGATGGTATTTTATTTACCTATTCAAGGAAAATTACTACTTAAAAAAAATTTAACCAGAAACTTTGACTTTCAGGAGCCCTGCCTTCTATCTCTCCTGCCCTCAACCTTTTCTGTTTCACTCTCTCTCGTCCTTGCCTCTTCCTTACATCTTGATGTTTAGAAATGAGGACCTTTCTTGAGTGATAGGATCCATTTCTCTTAGTGAATGGTTGCCAGTGAATAGTTGTTTTCTGGGGTTGTTCCAGCAGCATTTATAGTACTGCATGTTTCTATTTCTTTCATGGTGGAGGGACATTTGGGAGGCTTGAAAGTGAACTTAGACTGGTTCTGCTCAGCTAGATGAAAGACTTGAATTCCATACTGCTTTGCTGTTCATCTGGAATTTCCAAAGAGAGACTGTCTCCATTTGGCAATTGTCGAGTTTTGATTTTGCAATTTGCACACAACCCCTCAATGCTCTTCAAGATAGGGTTTGCATCCTGTGTTACCTTAAGTGTAAGAGAATAAATGAATACAATATCTCAACCTCCTCGTGTTCATGAACTGGTTCTTGGTGGCTGGATCATTCATTCATTTGTTTTTGTACCTCTAGCTGATGTTGGTCAAATACCTGAGCAAAATTAAAAAGCAACTCAAATATCAAATAAATAAAGAAGATCTTTAGGGATACAGCTAAAGGAAAATCTATTGCTCTTAAAAATACTTAATATAACAGTTGTTTCTTTACTAAGTAAAAATAAAAACAAAAACAAAAGCAAAAATTACGTGTATGATGTGTTCACACTGGGTCAGAGGCCCCAAATCCAGAGATGGAGAAAATCTGGCCTCTGCTTTGAACCTACTCAGAGTTTGCTAATTTCACAATTTAGAGGTCACAGTTACACAAAAGTACAAACAAGTGGTTAAGGAGAACAGAACTTTAGGAAATTTGTGAATTCCAAGAGTGACTTAATGAGAAATTTTATTTGCATGTGCATTTTTATGAGAAGACAGCACACAATTATATTGTATTTTTAAAGGATTAATGAATAAAAATGTCTTAGAACCATGGCCCTTACAATTGCAGCAAATGTTTTAGACAACTTACCCCTGGTTCTCCAGAAGTAAAATCTTTTCTTTCTCCTTACCTGCTTAGACCTAGTGGGTTTTCTGCATTTGGGACCTAGTTGACTCACTCTTAAGAGAGCAAACTTCTTGGGACCAGCAGATGGTGTAATGGTTATGCTGTTGGACTCCCATGTAGTTGACTGTGGTTTGAGTCCTGGACCCAGGCCTGAAATCCTGAGAGGAGAATGGAGGAGAAGGGATGGCAGCATGGCCATCTCTCTTGGGGTTTATTTCTCACTTTCTGTCTTTCTGGCTCTCTCTATCTCTCCAGTGAGCACACATGCCTTACAGGGAAAAAAAATATCTCTTTTTCTTTAAAAAAAAAGGAGAGCAAGCGTCTTAAAAACCAGTTCAATGTCTTTATCATGTCTGTTTCCTCAGAACGAAGCCTTATACCCGTTAAGTATTTACACATTCCATAATACTTAGATAATACTCAGCTCTGTATCTCACAGAAACTAGAAGCTTTGTAAAAACTGGATTGATCAGTTAGGTTTCAATCTTGTCATCCAATTTTCTATTCAAGTCCTTGCGTGTCATTAGTTTTTCTCTATGTCTGGCCACTGTGAGGTATTAGGGCCTCTCTCAAAGCAGGTTGAGAATAAAGAGGATTCCTTTTTTGGGGCGTGTGCACATGCATATGCTTATTCTGAAAGTTCTCTAATACTTGCATCCTAATGTTTTGTTCTCTAACTATCATGTGGAGACAGAGGTGTTTGGACACCACGTTAATAATAACTCTTAGTATGTATGTGGCACATTCCTTTTTCAAAGGCATTTATAAACATTGAAAGATGAAAGCTTGCACCACCCATCTTGGGTAAAGGGAATGTTAATCACCACCATGCCTGTTCCTTAGAGAGAGGGCCTCAGAATCTGAAAGGAATGTCCGAGTTCACTGGTGCAGCCTTCACTTCCTACAGGAATCCTATCCTCTCTGAATCCCACCAGGGGCATATTCCCTGAAATCTCTTTTTTCAGTTGAAGCAAATTCTATCATCTTGTCATTTTCAATTACCTATTTGTCCTCGTCCCTCCTTCTTTTCTTTCTTCCTTCTTTCCATCCTACGTTTTTGTTCTTTTCTTTTTTTCTTTCTCCTCTTTTGTCTTTCTCCCACCTTTCTTCCCCATTTCATTTCCCCCATGCTCCCCAGCTGCCCTTGCCTTTGAAGACTTCTGCTGAAATTGCAGATACATTAACAAAATGATGTTGCTTTAAGCCATTACGTTTGGAATGGTTAGCTACATATGCCCCCCGGGCAGACTGGGCTCCACAAGCACCTTACTCATGTGGCATTTTAAGCAACGTCCAACCTCTCCATCTCTGTGCTGCTCCTGACCAAACTGTCTTTTCTTGGTGTATAATAGTTGCCTGCTACTTCTCTGATGTTGCATTAAATGTTTTCATGTGGCTAGCCTTCACTAAGAACAAGTGAGATGGGTGATACTTGCTATTACCTCTGTAGCTCAGCACGCAGAGGCCCAGAGAGGTCACATAGTTTATATAAAGTCCTATAGCTAAGAAACAAAAGAAATAGGATTTGAGCCCAGATCTGTCTGGATCTAGAACTAAACATTTATTTATTTACTTATCTATTTGTAATTGTCAGAGGGTACATATGCTCATCAGAGAGAGGAAAACAGGAGGGAATAAAGCACCTCCCCACTTGGGCATGGTCACACTGCAATCCCTTCTCCTCCACTTCTCCACCATTTGGGGATTTGGGATATGCACACACATGTACCTGAAGTGCTTCTCAAGTCACTGGGACCAGGATTGAATCACGGTCAGCTTGTGGGACATGGCTCCATCTACCACTAGGCTCTGAGGCTAGCCCAGCAACTATATTTTTATCAATATTAATATGATTTCAATTAATATCATGACATTCATATGGCACAAAATAGGTATTTAATGATTATAATACATTACTTTCCACACTTTTGGCCTAAGCATTATTTTTCTCCATAATGAACCTTTTATTTTTAGAGCTTATCTACCAAATAATTGTTAACTGAAATAATGTTTTAAGAACAGTAAGAGTATTTTACTGGCATTTGTAAAGGACTATGTTGTTTATATATATTATCATTTCACTGACTTCTCAATAGCCTACAGAGGTTAGTATTATTATTTTTATTTTATGACTAAGGAAAGAGACTCCTGGTGGGGCTGAATTCTCCAAGATCACCCAGCTAGCAAAGAACAGAGCCGACACTTGCTCTCTGTCTGATTCCAACATTTCTGTTATTTTGCGCTCATTCTTAATTCTCATGGTCATAAAATGACCCATGCTTTAAAATGAGTTATTACAGTTGCAGGGCAAAAAGTACAAAGATTAAAAATAAATCAATTAATCTATGCAACTGCATCATGGATCACTCTGTCTTAAAGGACTTCATTTCTATTACCCTAGATGAACAGTTAGCTTGCATTAAGATAATCTATAGAGGAGATTTTTAGCAGAATCATGGCCAAACTTTACATTCAGATTTAATGCAGTGTTTAAATGTAGGTGAGTAAGAGCAATGTTGTTAATATAAATAATGTAATAATAGTTTCAATCTTGTAATAATAGCTGCTATTCATGGAGAACTACCACTTGCCAAGCTTTTTCTTAAGCACTTTATATACATTTTCTCTTTCAAATTCCTCTCCAAGAATATAATCCCTATTTTCCTGTAAAGGAAGAGATATGAGGTAATGTTAATATGGAGTTTGGGTCGTCTATCTGACCTCAAAATTGGGGCCCCAAATCAGTGTAGTGCAGTAGAAAACACCAACTGATTTAAAGTAGATGTACTTAGTAAATATACGACTTCAAGACATCTTAATAAAGGAATTTTACTCCCAGAGACAATAAGGACTTTCTTATCCAGATGCCCTGAAATCTTTCTAAAGCAGCATGTCCTCGGTGACAGCAGGATAGCAGTAGGAATGGTTGGCATTTCCCAGATCCCAAATGTTGTTGGTGGCTAGGACGGTCCATTCCAAATTTTTGGTTTTGAGAAACAGTAGTTCTAGATGGCACTTATCTTTTCCACTTGACCGGAAACTTCTAGAGGACAAGTCTCTTGAAAATATTCCATGGCCCTTGGGCACAGTGTATAGCACATATGAGGGTACTTTAAGAATGGAATTAAGGTATGAATTTATTTTGATGGAAAACTTTAAAGTTCATACTTTTCTGATAACATGCATTTTCCATGAATTTTTTGAGGGTCCCCTTTGTACTTAATACATGTCTTTTGAGATTGTGTAGTGATGGGAGGGGAGAAAGGAGATGTCACTACCAGCATGAAATATGAGGAGAGAAAGGATGCAAGCGTCCTAGACCTCAAGAGCACAAAGAAAAAGTTTTTGAAGTAGGAGTAAAGGAAGTCAAAATTGAAGGACAGGAGTGATCCAGACAGCTCAGGGGCTCCTTTCTTCTCTGCTAGTGATTAAATATGGGGTTTTGGATGAGACCATTTTCCAAACGGCCACATATTCAGAGAGGATGCTGGTAGCTGCTTGTCTTTAGAGAACAACTGTTATGAACATCTCAAGATGGAGCAAAGTTTACAATAAATAAAATAATATAAATGCAGTGGCAATTACATCAACCACAATGGAAAACTGTGGCCTGGTGGTTAAGGGAGCTAGATCCCACAGAACCAACTATGGTTTGAATCCTAGCCTGATGTCTTGAAAAATATGCTGGGCATGTGTGTCCCAAATCTCAATAGGATGGAGAAATGGAAGAGAAGGGATCACGATGAGCCCATGCCCATTGTAGGGTGCTTCCCTGTCCCCCTCCACCCCCACCTGGCAAGTGCATGTGCCCTCTTGTCAGGGAAAAAAAAAAGAAAGCTTCCTTATAAGTCCCAGCGTTCTATGGCATAGTTAGACAACTATAATTAGCAAGTTTATTATATATTGTTGTAAAAAGAGCTAAAATAGGGAATTTTTGAGTGTCTTCCACACAAAGTAATGACAAATGTTTGAGATAAATATGCTAGTTAGCCTAAACTGGTCTTTACACATTGTATTCATGTAGTGAAAAATTGCACTATCCCCCGTAAATATGTACAATTATTGTCAATTAAAAAATAATAAAAAGGCAGGCTTTCTCGTGTACATTACCTACCCAGCATTTTCATACATTGTCTTTACAGCTACTGGGTGGGTCATTATCTCTCCACTTTACATGTGAGGAAATTTTGAGATATTATCATTATTAATTATATAATTATTAAGCATGCACACACAAAAGTCTGACATTTGCCTAGTTTTCTGGGAGGCAGCAGAGTAACAGAGTAGGCAAACGAGTGTACGGCCTCATTGGCCAAAAGTAAACGTTTCAATTAAGTCTAATTCAGATTGTGCTGGGAACGTCTGTGCAAAATTGGATTCACAAGGGGATCTTGAAAAGTGGAACGTGCGCTCCCAAACAAATATTTTGCATTAACCATGGTCAAGGGAAATGGCCAGATCTTTCTGTACTGGACCCACCAGGATTCCTGGATTAAATTAAAGAAGTCCATTCAGATGCTGACTGGCCAAAGGGTTTGGGCAACTCCATTACCTCATCCTTTTTGCCGTTTTGAAGAAACAAAGATAATGACATTTTCCCAAGGCCAGGGCTGGGTAAGTCTTAATTTGTGAGTGTTCATAAATGGCTTTGAAGATGGCAAGTGTTATTTAAGTACTAAGTATTATTATTTATTGTGGTTCCAAATACTGTTTCTCCTCCCTTTTGTCAGGCTACAAAACAATAAGGGACATGATAAAAGAACCTCTGAAGAATCCAAACATCTATAAATTAGGTAAATTTGGCCTGAGCTCTTGATGGTATCTGCAAACCTAGCATTAGCTTTGCAGCATTTTTGTGTGGGCAGGCGGTTGCCTAATTTGCACTTAAGCATGCCAGCAGCAGGCCCTGGCACAGGCTTGGCACACATTGGTGATGCAAGCACTCTCTGGGCAGACCCGGGTTGCTGACATCATGCTTTGCTGTGTTCTCTTTGAGATGCAAATGAGGTCTGGAGAAGCCCCTTGTCCTTTCATCATTTGCACTTAATGGAAGGGAATTAACATTCATTGAGCTCTTCTGTGTGCCAGACACTTTTATGAACATGATCTCATTGATTCTCATAACCATCCAGTGAAATAGGCTTGAATGGTCTCATTTGACAGATGAGGAAACTGAGGTTCATGGAAGTTAAATCTTTTGCCCTTGATCATATAACTAGTCAGAGGGGAGGCAGGAGTAGAATCTAGGACTCTTTGGCTCCTAAGGCCATGTTAGTTTATTTTATTAAACAGTAGACAGCATGCCCCTCAATCTCCCCACCTCAACTGCCTGGTCAGGTTTATCCCATTCCCTGACATCTCTTCAGTACCTTTTCTTTATCTTTAAATAGAATAAAGACAAGAATCCTAATACGGCCCAGCAACCTGGCTCTAGATCCTTCTCCAGCTTCATTTGACTCCATACTTCTTTAGTCCAGTTTCTTGAATGCACCATAACTTCCCTCCTCTCAGCTTTTGCACAAACTGCCTGCAAAATTTCATCTTCTCTCTTCTTATTCCCCAGCTGACTTCTGCTAAATATCAAACATCGTCTTCTCCAGGATGTGTTTTCTGAAACTCCAGACCAGCAGTTCTCCAACTGTGGCTCCTGGACAAGCTGTATTAGCATCACTAGGGAACTTACGAGAAATGCAAATTCACAGGGCCCTACTGAATCAGAAACTCTCCAGATGAATCTCTGCCTGCACAAGTTTGCAAATCACCAGGGTTTCTCATTCTTGACCTTATGGACATTTTAGGCCACGTAATCTTTTGTTGTTGGGAGGCTGTCCTGGACATTGTACTAATTAATGGCACCCTAAGCTTTGCCTTCTTGATGTCAGTAGTACATCCATTCCCCTCCTTCCATGAAGCTGTAATGACTAGAAACATCTTTAGACATTACCTAGTGTCCTTGGGGAGATAAAGTTTCCCCTGGTTGAGATCCACTGCCTTAGACCAAAGCATGTCTCCTTGTAAGACACTCTGATTTCACCCCAGACAGTTGAAGTTTGTGAATTAGTGACTAACTATTGGAACATGTCTCTTGCCACATTTTCAATAGCTGAAACATGGCTAGACACCAGGCGAGTTCTCAAGAAATACCATGACCCTGACTAACAGACATGACAACTCTATGCTGTACCACCTCAAAATCAGCAAAACGTTTGCATTTTTGAGATGAGACAGGAACTAGGGACTGGGGTTGAATTGCAAGAAAGCAAGACCCTTGAGAAGTTTCACAATCTGAAAGTAAGAGCTCCTCTCTCAGAACCCTTGGAGCAAAGATGTCACATTCCCTGCTAGGTGGCCTTTATACCACTTAAAAATTATATATATATATATATGTATATGTATATATACATATATATATATATATATATATATGTATATGTATATGTATATATATATAGCCTGTGGATAAATACACACACGCTGTGTACTGTAGACGGTTCAACAGACTCCCTTAGCCTGCCTTCCTCTATTTTCTTGACCTTCTCTCCACTGCCTCCTCTCCATACCTGCCCCTTTTTACCCTGCAGGATGGGTCAATTGAAGGTCCCTTCCTCTCTCTCCTATCCTTAGGCCAGGCAAGCTCACTATGCCCTGACTTCCTGCCCACATGGTTGGGGTCTCATTTCCCTGAAGCCCTCTGGAGCACCAGTTACTGTAGGACTTTCCACTGAGATCTCCTGAATGAATAATAAAGATATATTTATTCATATATATATATATATATATATATATATATATATGTGTGTGTGTGTGTGTGTGTGTGTGTGTGTGTGTGTGTGTGTAGATAATGTGATTAAATGCAAAAGAGAAAAAAATGTTCTCTTAGAATGATGTAGAAGGCCCTTACCAAAGATAGGCTTACTGCTGCTGTCATTGAAAGAGAAACGAATCTGTATTCTGCCCGCAAGAGCAATAAGGAGATTGTTGGTAAAGAGACTTGACTCAGCGTGCCTTGTGGTGGCTTAAGTTGTTTTGCCAATGGCACATTCAAATTAAAGAGGAGAGGAAAAGGTAGGTTGTGATCCTCTGCCTCCTCAAATTTTCCCAGGACTGAGAAAGTCTTCCTAGCACCAGGGTAAAGGAGAGCTGTGGAGTTAGGAAAAATGTAAGTCTTGCTTGTGTTGCTTTTCCTAGCTGTCTGGCATAGGTTGTGACCTTGGACGACTTGACTGGTTGTCTCATCCATGGAAGTCTGCCCTCTGTAGGGCTCACTCTATCACTGGGACTGAGCACTGTTGAGTTTCATAGGAAATACTGCAGACACTGGGCCGGACTGAGGTGTGTGTGTCATGCTGGGTAAAGTCTCTTTACAATCTAAATGATATATAATGACTAAATATATAAGTAATAATTAAAATTAATAAATAAAAAAATATTAAAAAATAAAATATTGCAGACAATGGTTAAGTCAGGCTTCCTGCAACCTAAGTGATCCTTCCAGCTTGGGAGTTGCAGTTAAGTATAAGAAGGTATAGATCTAAGAGGTAATGTTTGCTGAGTCACGTATTTATTCTCAAAAGATATTTGACTTTTTTTTCCTTGCAGAAACTTTGAAAAGACGTGAAAGATAGACTTTTTTCTATATAAACATTTTAATTTTATTTTTTGTTTCATTTTTATGCATAGACTGTACTAACAACTTTTTTTTTAATTGCCAGAGTGTACATGTTCTTGCTAGAGAAAGACAAAGTGATCCACACAAAAAGAGGGAGAAACACCCTCCAGTAAGGTGTGAACATGCCACAGTACCCTCGCCTTCATTTCTTCCTCCTGTTGAGCACACATGCAGAAGCACTTGGCTTGTTCGTCAGGCTGCCAGAGCCCAGATTAAAACCACAATTAATCATGTGGGATCTGGCTCCCTGTAACTACTAGGCTAACGGGCCAGCCCTGTAGCAACAGGCTTTTTTTCCTGCTTTTTTCACTTAACATTATCTTTCAAGTGTCTCCAAGTTATTGCAAAATCACATAATTCTCAAAGTATACATTCTCAAATGTACCATTATTAAGTTCCAGGGCCAGCAGTTGGCGTAATGGTTACATCACTGGACTCCCACATTATCAATCATGGTTCGAGTCTTAGACCCAGCTGCTTAAAACTGCACTGGGTATGTATGCATGCATGCCCAAAATCCCAAGAGGAGAATGGAGGAGAAGGATTGCAAGGTGTTGAACCCCCCAGAGGTGATTTCTTGCTTTCTGTCTCTCTGTCTCTATCTCTCCAGTGAGCACACATGTCCTTTAGCAAAAATCTCTTAAAAAAATGCTCCAACCTTAGAAACAGAAACGTGATATTCTAGCTATTTAGTAAGCATGTGTGTTCACTAAAAAGTAATGACTAAGGTAAAATTTCTTTGGCACTGGAGCTCTAAAAATGTCAGTAATTATGTACATGTATCAGTAGGCATGATTTCAGTCATTTCCAATGCATTCCACATGCCAAATTAATTGAGCCAATTTCCATTGTTGGTACTTGTTGTCATAATCAGTTCTTCAATAAACATCTTATATCTAAGACTTCTTTTCTGAAATTATGTATATTTTATTTGAAATGAGGTCAGAAATTCAATCACCACATCCAAAAATATGGACATATCTAACCTTGAAAAAATCTCCAGTGAGAGGCCAGCAGGTGGCATGATGGTTAAAGTGCTGGACTCCCACGTGGTTGACCACTGTTCAAGTCCTGGATTTGGTGGCTTGAAAATCATGCCAGTATGTTTGTGTACAGCCCAAAATCCCAAGAGCAGAATGGAAGAGAAGGGATTGTGGCTTGGCCATCCTCCCTGGGGGGTGATTTCTTACTTTCCCTCTCTGTCTTTCTCTGGTGAGTTCATGTGCCCTGTGGGAAAAACCTAAAAAATAAAATATAAAATAAAATAAAATATAAAATGAAACTGCTTTCTAAGGTTTATTTCCGTTATCATTGTCTAAGATGATCTATTTAATATACTAATGTTGACATCAGGCAATACTTAAGATATATGACAGAGAAGACCACACCTCAGGATCTGTGCTTCTTGCATAATGACTCAGATTGAAGAGGACAGGGAGTGCATGTATTTGGTTTCAGGCAGACATGCATGGTACGGGAATATGATCTGTTGGTCTCTCACTCTCTATATTGCAACATCAAGACTGTCGGTTTGACTTTGATTCAAGTGAAGGTGTTTTTTCTGCCAGAAAGTTTTCATTCATGCCCAGAGTCATGAAATCCACTTTTAAAACTGGAGAAAAGAACATCTTCCCCCTACTTTAGAAATAAATTCTCATTCCCATGAGAGTGGATCTCTTCTTACAGAAGTTAAAGGTAATTTGTCAGCATGCATTAAGTGTGTGTGTGTGTGTGTGTGTGTGTGTTCCATTATGGACGGAAGTTGTAACCTGGTGTCAACTACTTTTGGGTTTCTTCACTCAGAGTTACTTTTTATCATTGTAATTAGACCAAGGGATGCTTGTATTTTTTTTGTTTGGTTTTGGTTTTGAACTGCTAAAGGGTGTAAGAGAAAAACATTGAATTGGGCATGGTCACACTACAATCTGCTAGAATTTTGGGCTCACAAACATAGGTGCCTGGTGTGTTTTTCATTCTTTCTGATATGAGGCAATTATTTAGTCTGAAGTAAAATATGGTAAATAGGGCTTCTTTAGTATAATTAATACCACTTTAATATCCATTGTTTATTAATTAGCTGGATGAAATGAGGACTGTGAGGTTTAGTAAATCAAGATTTCAAACTAAATATCAATGATATTTTGATAATTCTTTCTCCAACTCCTGCTGAAACTATTTCCCCTTGAAATGCATCTCTTTGCTTTCATTTTTTAGGAAGAGGAGTCTTATGATGACAATCAACTTTTCTTAGATGAAAATCTTACATGATTTTTATTCGGTACAGGGACTTTTGTGCAGGACTGAAGATGTAGTTATGAGACTGGACTTCCCTTCTCCAGTCTCCAGAACATACTCTGGAAACTGCCATTTTGTCGTTATTATGCTGATATTAACTTATTTGCTTATTGAGTGAGTTTACTGCACTGTTCCCTCTTCTGGAAATAACCTACATTTCCCAGCCTCCCTTGCATTTAGGTGTGATCATGTGACTGAACTTTGACCAATAGCTTGTGATCAGAAACACTCCATTTTCTAGTCTGGCACATAACATTCTCTCATGGTCTCTTTCATCTCTTTTCATTCAGTGATCTTAGTACAGATACTGATGAACTACTAAAGTGGTGGTGTAATGGTTAGGGTGCTGGACTCCCACATTGCTGACTGTGGTTCAAGTCTCGCACCTGGAGGCTTGAAACTTGTGCCTGGCACGTGTGTGTGCATGCCCAAAATCCTGAGAAGAGAATGGAGGAAAAGGGAATGTGGAGTGACCATTCCCCTGGGGGTGATTTCTCACTCTCCTCACTATCTCTGTCTCTATCTCTCTCTTTCTCTGGCAAGTGCATGTGCCCTGTAGCAAAAATTTATCTTAAAAAAAGTTAAAAGTCCAATATTGAAGATGATGGAGTCATGAGAAGGAGGAGCATGTTTCTTAAAATCAGGAAGAGGACCAGTTGCTGATTAACACCACACATTTTGGATTTCACACATGTGAAAATATTTTGTTTGGGACATTATAAATTTTAAGATTGATTTATAATAGCAATTAATGATAATTAATGTTCTTATCATTTGCTAATAAAAGATCAAAACCAAATTTTAATTAATTCATGTGCTTGTTGTTCATGATGTATTGGCTTCCAGGTAACTGAAGTCTTCTCGCAATCAGAGTTCTGTCCCACATTTAGAGTCTGTCAGTGCCAACTCAGGGAAGAAGATGAAGGTTCAGGGTGACGGGGTCAAGGAATTCTGAGGTTCTTATGGTCTCTGCAAATCATTTTCCAAATTTAGTGAAGGAGAGCAGCACAATATCACTTTAGTCTTGGGCCTTTACTTGGATTGAAAGGTAAATCTTCAGTATCACATTAGGCTCTTATCAGTGATCTAAAGTATTGTGTATATGATGGGTCTGAAAACAGACAAAACTAACACTGACCTCTAAATAACATGTGTGAAGCACCTTGAGATCATGGATAAAATGTAGTATCTTATTCCAGGGCTAAAATAAAGGATAACCAGAAAAAAGAGACTATCTTTCAGGAGAGAATTTCTAAGTGAGAAATGCAAGTCTCCTCCTCTACCTTGACTACACACTAGTTCCCTAGGTACATTAGTGGTCCCTATTTAAATAATCTCTTTGGCATTTAGGGTTCAATTTTTGGGACTGGAGTTAATAATAGAATTAATTTCTGTCTTTTAGAGTATAGCTTTGGTTGGGGTGGGTAGAGGGCAAACTTTCAGGAATTTAGGAAAGGGAAAGAGACCTTACCACATTTCTCTGAACACAAGAAGTCAACAAAACAACGCATGGCATAATAAAATATACAATAAAAGTTATTTCTACAAACTGTTGCTGAATGTCACAGTGTGTTTATCTGGGCTCAGGTGGTTTCTGCATTGGTGTTTTCTCTACTGCTCTCTTCTTTGTGGATAGATTCCCCTTGAAGCTCCTGAAAACATTCATGCCATTCATAAATATTTGATTAGAGGGTGTATATCTTTAACTAGGGCTCATAATATGTTCTTTTTTTTTTCCTTTATGGTGTTTTGCTTCTTTTTGTTTCCTATTTTTCATGACTCTTCTGAGCTCTTAATTTAAAAAATTGCCTCTGTACACTTATTTCTATTTTATGGATGTATCACTATATCAGAAAGAGCCCTGATTGAAGTCCTGGAATTTAACCACTGCTAATGGTTGGACATATATTTTTCCATTGTTTTACTATGTAAGTATATACTTTAAAAAAGGAGAGAAAATAGAATTATATTATACATCTTATTTTATAATCTGAGTTTTCTCAATAACAGAATATTACCAATATCTTCACTTGATGTTAAGTATCCATCTGCCCCATGTTAATGGCTGCATAGTCCTTTATGGTAAGAATATATGATAGTTGACATAACTTATTTCCACAGTTTCTTTAGGATATGCAAAGTATCAGTGAACATTCTTTAGCTAGATATCTGGACGTATCTGGGATCATTTCCTTAGGGTAGGTTAGAAGTGAAATCACTAAGCCAAAGAATATAAAACTATTTAAACCCCTTTTATGTCCCCCTTTTTGAAAAAAAAATATGTTTCAGCTTCTTTAAAAAATTATTATTATTTATGCATTCAATCACTATACATGTTTTAGATTATAAAGAGACTTTACCCAGCATGATACTGGACTTACCTCAGTCCAGTTAAGAATACTATACACATCCTCATTGACAGATAATAAACCATATCTGTGTTCCACAAATGTCTCACCTCTATTTTTTCCCCAAATTCCCTTTCCTATGCTCTTCCCCTCTTACATTCTCCTTCCACTTTGTCTCTAGTGTCCATAACAATTTTTGATGCTTTTATGTCCTCCAGTCTTTCAGTCTCTATAATAATATAGTGTGGACAGTTGATATATACTAAGTGGAGACATACAATGTCTCTCTTTCATAGCCTGACTTGCTTCACTCAGAAACAAATATTCCATATTCTTCCACTTTTCATCAAATTCCAGGGACTTGTTGTTTTATATGGATAAATAATATTCCATGGAGTGTATTGCCACACTTTTTCAATCTATTCATCCATTTGTGGACATTTGGTTTGGTTCCATGTCTCAGCAATCATGAATAATGCTGCAATAAATATAGTTGTGCAAGTGCTTTTCTGACTGAGCATTCTCCTGTCCTTTTGGTAAATACCCAGGAGTGGAATTGCTGGATCATATGGTAGTTTTATTTGAAGGTCTTTGAGAAACCTCCATATTGTTCTCTGCAGTGGCTGGACCAATTTACATTCCCATCAACAATGTAGGAGTGTTCCCCTTTTACCACATCCCCTCCAGCACTTATCACTTTCTGTATTTTTAATCTTTGCCATTCTGACTGGGGTTAGGTGGTATCTCATTGTGGTTTTGATCTGCATCTCCCTTATGATGAGAGATGTTGAGCATTTTTTCATATACTTCTTGGCTGTTCATATGTCTTTATTAGAGAGTTGTTTATTTAGCTCATTTTCCTGTCTTTTAATAGAGTTAATAATTTTCTTCCATGTAAGTCTCTTGAGTTCTCTATGTATTCTGGTTATCAGTCCCTTATCTGAGGCCCAGTTAACAAAAATTCTCTCTCATTCTGAGGGTTGTTGATTCACACTAATTATGGTGTTCTTTGTTTTTGAACACTGTCTTTTAAACTTTGGAGATATTGACTTTAACAGTCCAAATTGGGTACTTAGTACATGTTTTGTGAATTAGAAGTGTTAAAATGGAAAATATATAGCAAAGAAGAGTTGATAAGATTTTTGTAACTGGAAAAGGCAAATCCCAAGTATTTCCCTAGAAATGATATAGCCTGAAAGATGGATTATCTCCATGGTCCTGAAGCTCCTAAATTTGCCTTTGAAGCTCCAAGAACCAAAATTCTACTAGAGAGCAGTGTGTGTGAGTTACCAAGGCAACATGAAATTATTGGAAAGAGCTCAAGGTTTGGAATTGGACAACTGACTTTAAGAATAACTATACTTTCTCTCTGTATGAGCTAAATAAATCTCTAAAACTTTCTAGTTCTTACTGTTTTCCAACCAAATAGGTCAACAATGAGTTTTCTTATTATGATAATGTGAGTTATTAGTATTTATAAGAAATATCTGGCTTGGCCCTTAGTTGCTATGATGGAAAATATCAATTATAAATTAAATGGCAGTTATAAAGTTACACACATTGAGGATATTCAAGGTTTGACAAAAATGTGACTTTGGCAAGATTAAAAAAAAAGAATTATTTATTTATTTAACTTTATATATTATTATTATTTTTAAATTTGACCAGAGAGAGACAGAGAAAGAGAAAGGGAAAGTGAGAAAGCAAGCTGCCATGTCCAGGACTTAAATCATGGTTGGCCAAGTGGGAGTCCAGTGCCTCAATACACCACACCACCCACCAGCCCCAGGAAGATTCTTCTGATAAGGAAAAATTCCAAATCATTTACATTTTAAACTCTGATACTATTTTGATAGCTAAATTTTCAATTGAAAAATAATTTTTTTTAATTGCCAGAGATATCTGCTTATCAAAGAGAGACAGGGAGAGAGAGGGAGAAAGTAAAGCACCCCTCCCCAGTTGGACATGGTCCCATTGCAATCGCGTCTCCATTTCATCATCCTGTCAGGATTTTGGGCACACATACATACCCAGTGTGTTTTTCACAATCCAAGTCTTTACAGTTCAATCATGGTGTGTGTCCTAAATCTTGTGTGTAATTTGTGTGTGTGTGTGTGTGTGTGTGCGTATGTATAAATTTTTGGTTTTGTTTGTTTGGTTTGGGTTTTTGCCACAGGGCATGTGTGCTTGCTAGAGAGAGACAATGAGAAGGAAAGTGAGAAATCACCCACCACAGGAATGGTCACACCACAATCTCTTCTCCATTCCATTCCTGGGATTTGGGGCATGCGTGCATATGCACCTTGTGTGATTTTCAAGCCAACTGGTCTGGGACTTAAACCATGGTCAGCAATCTGCCCTATCCAGAGGTCCAGCCCGACCGGGGTTCTGCCCCGCGTGCCTTGGCCGGGGCCCTGCCCCGCGTGCCGTGGCCGGGGCCTGCCCCGCGTGCCGTGGCCGGAGCCCTGCCCCCGCGTGCCGTGGCCGGGACCCTGCCCCGCGTGCCGTGGCCGGGGTCTGCCCCCCGCGTGCCGTGGCCGGGGTCTGCCCCCGCGTGCCGTGGCCGGGGTCTGCCCCTGCGTGCCGTGGCCGGGGTCTGCCCCGCGTGCCGTGGCTGGGGCCCTGTCCCACGTGCCGTGCCAGGGTCTGCCCCGCGTGCTGTGGCCAGGGTCTGCCCCCGCGTGCCGTGGCCGGGTTCTGCCCCGCGTGCCGCAACCGCTGATGGCCGTCTCTGCTTTCCTGAGCCGCGTTCCTGAAACTGTGTTCCATGGAGATTCACCTACATGTGCGGGGCTGCACGAGACCCACCCTTGGTCCAGCCCTGAGTGCAGTCTACGTTTCCTATTGTTGGGAACTTTATGATCTGATAATTGGAAAAAAAAATCATGTTTATCATAAAAAATAATTAGAATAATAATAATAATGATTGGGGGAACATAGGAAAGATATTGAATGTTGAAGCGGGGAGATTAATGTCTGTGTACTGACTGACATGCATGGCATTCCCTTTTGAAAAAGCAATGCAATACACTGTAAAGTTATATGTAATTCAATGTAATAAAAAAATAGATAAAAAAAAAGTATCAAAAAAAAAAAAAAAAACACCATGCCACCTGCTGGTCCCATCATGGTATAGTTTAATGATTTATTTTCTATCTACCACTAGACTGTAAACCCAAAGCCAGGGGTTGAGGTTCCTCAGCTTTGTTTTTCTGGAGCTAGTAGAAAACTAGGAGCAAAATAGAGGCTTAACAAATCTAATTAAATGGATTAAATAGTGTTTGGAGAATTTGTTATAGTTAACACATATTCATTTATTCTTCTCTTCTTTAATTCATTATTTATTAATGAGACAAGAGTTTATTGGGTTTCCATCAGGTATTAGGTTTATAATAGTTTCTGGAGTTACTGTGGTCAGCGAAGTTAGCAGACTTCTGACTCTTAGGAAATTTCCAGGTCAGGCAGGTATTTAGATGCTCATCAAATACTTCCCCATGCAGGTGCATTGTGGTAAGTGCCATGAGGGACAATGCGATAGAATGTAATTTGGCATTCTTGCCACTTACAGACACTGGGCAGATATAGCCTTAGTTCTTCATGTCCAGTGAGTCAATTTAATGCACAACAAAGCCCTTTAGGCTATGAGTTCTTCAAGTTGGGATCTTAATCTTCTCTCTCTGTGACCAACCTCCTACCACCCCCTACCTTCTCTATTGCCAACTCAATAACCCTCAGACCTAAGATGTTATCCTAGCAAGGTATCTGGGTTGTATTTACTGCCTTTCATCTCTACTGCCCTACCCTGTCTATGTTTTATGGAGCACTGTTATACTTTAATTCATTATTCTCTAAAAATTACATCATTTAAGGAACACTGTATTTTTCACAATATGAGCTCAACATCTATGATTTATGAAATATTACTGTTTAAATAAAATTTTTCTTCTCATATAATATTTACTTGGAAATGAGATGCATATAAACAAACAATGCAAATGTTTGGTATAAATGGAAAGTCAGTGTCTTTTTATCACATATAGAATAAGGCTCTCAAAACAAATATAAAGCTATGAAATATCAAAGTATACACCCATATACTATCTAAAACATCTCGTGTCCCACCTGAGTTGCATGTGCCACGTTTGAGAAATACATTTAAACTGATTGCCCAACATCCCACTTTTATCACCCTACTCTCCAGAGTTCATCATGCACCTGCAAAAGGAACCGTTTTAAAAATACTGAACTTGGGGACAGAAGGTGGCATAGTGGTTAAGGCACTAGACTACCACATGGCTGATTGCAGTTTGAGTCCTGGGCCCAGTGGCTTGAAAATCACTCCGGGCATGTGTGTGTACATGCCCAAAATCCTGAGAGAAGAATGGAGGAGAAGGGATTACAACACAGCCATCCACCCTGGAGTGTGAATTCTCACTTTCCCTCTTTCTCTCACGCAAGTGTGTATGCCCTATGGCAAAAACCTTTAAAAAAACAAACAAAACTTGCCTGGACTTGAAATTTGCCTTTGATTCTGAAAGTCTTGCATCCTCTAGTAACAAGAGCAATGGCCGCTGTTTCTGAGGTCCTCCCAAGCATCACAGCCCACATATGCATTGTCTCTGATCCTCACAGTTTCTGATGACAGAGAGTCTTACAGTACATTACATGTGAGGAAACTGCGTTAGACAAGTAAGTTAAGTGGCCCAAAGTCATATGTCTTTGCCATATGTCAGCGTCTTTTTATCACAAAGAGTACTTTGCGACAAGACTTGAATTCTAGGTAGCGTCTCTTTCACCCAGTGCTATGCTGGAGCCAGCACATATGGGCTGTGAAGAGCTGATTGTTAAATTGTTAGGAGTTTTGCAAGCCACTAGTTATATATAGGCATTAATTAAATGATATAAACTTAAAAGTGAATAAATTATATTGAAAATAGAAATAACAAGTTCTCAAAACTCATCACATCCTTATACTTCACTATGTTTTGTTTGTTTGTTATCTGTCATCTAGAGGTTATTTACATCAGTAATATCTGTGTAGTGGAAATACTGTGTGATTATGTTTGTGTTCAGTGATATCACATTGGTAACTTGAAATCTGCCATGGTGGGAGTATTTACACCAGAGAGCTCAGCAAATATCACTAATTAGACTTCCCCCTGCCCCTACTCCCATAGAGCCTTTACCAGCCCCGCACTTTTACTTCACTGTCTCCCCCGTTGGCCGGTTTGACTAAAGGGGTACTCTCTCTCATGCATGATGTAAATTCATTCTGGGCATATAAATCAGAAACCCTGGAAGATTCCACATGAACAGAGTGAAAGCTCAAATAAGGTATTAAACCAAAAGGAGATGAAAATAAAATGATCTTCTAAAAGATCATTACATTGCCTATTTTTCTCTAAACACCATGGCTAAGTCAGAAATATTTTATGAGTAGGAAAAAAAGTGGTTAGACTAAGCAGATTAAAAGGAGTGAAATCTTGGATGTCAATGTGTATTGGATCGAATGAGACATACACCAACACAGTGCCATTTTTTTTTTTTTGCAAATAAGTGTTTTGGATGTAAAATAAACATTTTAGGTTTTTCTCAAATGTTTTCCTAAATATGAGGTTGCTTTGAAAAGTTGTGTAAAATGGAATTACATGCTTATTTTTGTACAAAAATTTTTGAAATACATGGAAAGCTTCTTCTTAACACACATTTTTCCCAAACTTTTTGAAGACAAACGACGCTTGCTCATAGAATATTCTCATTCAGGCTCAGTTTTGGTGGCACAGAAGCTAGTGCATTTTTTTTTTTCTTTTTTTGGAGAGGTTTTTGCTATAGGGCACGTGCGCTCGCCAGACAGACAGAGAGAGACAGAGAGATAGAAAGCAGGAAATCACCCCCCAGGGAGGATGGCCACGCCGCAATCCCTTCTCCTCCATTCTCCTCTCGGGATCTTGGGCACGCACACACACGCGCCCGGCGTGAGTTTAAGCCACCAGGTCCGGGACTCGAACCGCGGTCGACTACGTGGGAGTCCAGCGACATAGCCATTACGCTAACTGCTGGTCCCAGAAGCTAGTGCATTGATCTGCAGTGCTGGAAGTCATGCGACTGACTACGGTTTCAGATCCTATATGTAATGAAGTTCTAATACTCCTGATGAAGCAGAGATTATTTTCTCCATTCTGGAGATAAAAGATCCTAAGGTTCAGAGAACGTAAATGACTTTAAGAGAGGTCATATAATTTTTAAGTCACAGATCTGGAGCTAGAAATCATCCTGACTCCTCATCCAGTGCTCTTCCCACTGCATGCACGGAGAGGTCAATGTTGCTAACATAGACTGAAAAGTGTTAACACACTATATTGTGGCCTATTGTGTACTGTGTTCAGAGAAGACCTGCATTTAAATCTCTGTCATCTTTGGATGTTTTGCTTTAGGCAATGATCTAACCTTTGGGAGTCTCAGTTTATTCTTACACAATTTGTGGGTTATAATAGTGTAAACCTTGCTGGATTGGTGGAAAAGCAAAAAAGATAATGCATGGAAAGCGCTTGTTCAAGGGCCTGGCGCAGCGTAGGAACATAGTAAGTACTACTATTGTTTTTGTTGACTCTGCTACTCTTTTTTTTGGGGGGGGGGTGTGGGGGAGGTGGCAATGAATGTGGCAGAGGAAGATGCTTAGGAGCATGTATGCTGGTGTTCTTAAGCATCCCATTGGATGAAGACTTTTGCCCACCACTAGCCCTGCTGGGACCAGCTCAATACTCTAAGAGAAGCTACTATTTGCTCTGGCCAAGGAGGCTCAGTTGCCACTTTACTTGACACCATCTAAAAGTATTTAATCCATGCCAACTGCAGCTCCCTGGGGTCATATGTTCCCAGGTCAAGGTCTTGAAAAAAATGTGTCTTCTCATGGACTTGATATTCAGTACCCTATGGGAAATAATTTAAATGTATTATGTGCATTTATGTACTGTGCCAAAATATGTAGGAGATGGAGTTGAGCAAGGAAGGATCAGGTGACCAGAAGTAGTGTGGATGAGGACCCAGGACTGCAGAGTATTGCTGTGGAAATTAATTCATGCTGTTCCTTGAGAAATCTTATCCTTTTAAAAATCAAATATGATGGGAGGACTGTGTTATAGCATTGGAAGAGACTAAAGATTTAGGATCAGACAAAGACATACGTAAATGGAATTTAATTAATAAAATCACCCTACAAGGTTATTATTATCTCTATTTTGTAGTTGATAAAACTGAAGCTCACAGTTTGATTTAAACCTAGCTTTTGCTTTTTCTCTTCTCCAGTATAATTTCCTCCAGTCATATGCTTAACTTAAATGGTAAAATCTCTTATTTCCGACTCTGTCCTCTCCTTTCATTTCCACTCATGTATCTAAGTGTGAACTTGACATCTCTATGTAGATGTTTAATAGCCATTTCTAACATGTTACATCCAAACAGAGCACTTAAAGTCCCTTCCCAACACACCCAGAAACTCACCCACTATCTGATCTCATTTTATTGATTGTCATCACTACCTACCAAGTTCTTTAACCCAAAACCCAATGATCTTCCTAGATCTCACTATTCCCTCATACCTCATATCCACCATATCAACAAGGCCTCTCAACTCAAAAAAATGCTTTCTAGATCCATCTGCTTTGCTCTAAGTACACCAGTACCATCCTAGTTCATGCCTATCCTGTATTTCAGGACTTTGGTAATAGCTTCCTAACTAGTTTCTCACCTTTCCCCTTCCCACATAAACTGTTCTCTACATGGCTACTAAGTAGATGCTTTCCCCAGTGAAAATAAGCTTCTTCTCTGGTCTGCTTACTATCGTCAAATGGCTTTAGTGCATTTAAAGCAAAATCTAAGCTTCTTACACTGGTCTTACAAGGATCTTCTTACTGGAAGATCCTTCCTAGTCTGGTCCCTGACTACATTCGGTATTTTATCCTCTGTTTCTCTCTCCCAGGCACATGAATCAACCAAACTGGTTTTCTCATGTTGCTTAAATTTTCCAAGTTCCTTTTTTTGGGAGAGATTTTTGCTATAGGGCACATGCACTCGCCAGAGACAGAGAGAGACAGAGCGAAAGGAAGCGAGAAATCACCCCCCAGGGGAGGATGGCCCTCCGCAATCCCTTCTCCATTCTCCTCTCAGGATCTTGGGCACACACGCACACGCGCCTGGCATGAGTTTAAGCCACCAAGTCCAGGACTCGAACTGCGGTCAACCTCGTGGGAGTCCAGTGACATAGCCATTACACTAACTGCTGGTTCCAAATTTTCCAAGTTCTCATCTGTGTTGGGGGTCTTTTGCATTAGCTGTTGCTTCCCTTGACTTTCTTAGGTCTTTGATCTTCATGTTGTGGGCTTCTTCTTACCACTTTTAGCTCAATGCTCTCATGTGCAGAATGGGGACAATATAGTGTCTTCCTCACAGAGGTTTTCATGGCTGTTTCAACTGAGAACTAATTCTAGAGGGTTTTAATTAGGGAGAGAGTCAAGTAGGTACATTAATGAGGCCACCAATATTGTACCAAATATTAGCTAGTTTGCTACTTTTTTTTAATTGCCAAAAGGCACATCTTTTCGCTCCACTAATGGGAAGTAGTCATACCGCAATATTTTTATTTATTTTTACTGTATTTCTCTATCCTGTTGAAATTTGTAGCATACACACACACACGTTTTTCAAGCTACCAGGCTGGAATTCAAATCATAATCAGTCAGGTAAGATTAAGCTCCCTTACAGTGTTACAAGGTAGGCCTGCTACTTTTTTCACTTGGTAGGATTTAAAAAAAAAATGTTTTATTGAGCCAGCTGGTAGTGTGGTGGTTAGGGTAGCTGGATCCTATGTGCTTGCCTGCGTGTTTCAAATCCCGTACCCAGTGACTTGAAAAACATGCCAGGCACATGTGCCAAAATCCCTAAAAGAGGAATAAATGGAAAAGGGATTGTGGTGTTACCATCCTACAAGGAGGATGCCTTCTCTCTCTCTGACTCTTCTCTCTTTCTCTCTCTACCAAGCACATTTGCTTTCTGGCATTTTTTTTTTTTTTAAATTTATTACTTTGGATCTATTTTGGAAAAAAAAAAACAAAAACAAAATTTTCTTCCCTTAGCATTTTGATCTTGGTCTTTTACGCCTTTGTACAAATGACAAAAACAAAGTGCAATTCAAAAACAAGACATTCTAAACGAGTGCATGTCTCTGGTATGTGGTTTCTCTTGGGTGGGGAGCTCTGGAAGGGCAGGGCCCAGGCTCGTGGCTGACAGATGGCCTGGCCTTCTCCCTGCCCTCAGCCAAGTGCACACACCTCCACTTGGCTTCTGTCTGCCAGCTTCTCTTCTCAGTATGCTCTGCCTACTCTTCTTCCTTTGTCTTAATTGATCCACTTTTAGCTTAGGTTGTATTCTTTATCCTCATCACAGCAACTAGGTCAGCAGAGTCAATGCTTTGGAATTAAAATCCTCACTTTGCTATTTATTAGGTGGTTTGCCTTTGTTGAACCTTGGTGTCCTCATATGCAGAATGGGGACAGTAAGAGTCCTCCTCTCAGAGCATGGTAAGGACAAAGTGGCCTGGCTCTTGTGGAGTGCTCAGGATAGCACCTCATGCATTCCAAGTATGCTTGTGAGTCCTATCAATTATATCACTTTTATGCCAACCTAAAAGGCAAGCTTTTCCTAAATCATATGCTTCTTGGAAATTCAACTATTCAATTTGAAACTTGAAGATTTTTTTTCTTTTATATTGGCAGCTGCTTAATGTGTGTGGGTTCTTTGGTATCAAAAAGTAGGTTTCTTAAGAGCAGGAGCCATGTGGCCCAGAAATACAGGAACACTGTTTACCTTCTTCCTTTGGTTGTTTTTAGGTCTGACTAAGAATAACTGCCTGTATTTGTAGAGCACTTTGCATTCTGCTGTTGCTACTACTACTGTTATTACTACCCCCACTACTACGATTACTGTTACTCCTGTGATTACTGCTCCAGGATCACTTTTGCTATTACTCTTACTGCTGTTGTTACTAGTGCTATTACTAACATTAGCTTGACTTTACTGAGCATGTACTATGTAAAAGGCAGTACTTCATATACTTTGCATTTCTTAACTTGCTTAACAAGCACAATCACCTATGGAGGGACACACACACACACACACACACACACACACACACACACAGTGTGTATAGCAGTTAGAAATGCAAGTTGGAAGTCAGACTTCCTGGCTTTGAATCTTGGTTCTCATGATTATTAGCTGTGTGATTCTAGGAAAGTTGCTCAACCATATCATGTCTCAATTACCTTAAAATAGGGTTATTAATAGCTCAATGGAATCAATGAGATAGTACAAGAGAAATGTTTTGGAAACCTCTGAATAGTGCCTGCCATGTGATAAATATTTAAGTTATTGTTAATATTGAAAACAGTTTTTATGGTATTGTGTGGTTATTTATCTCCCTCCTCTGGCCTCTTTGGTGCTCCCATAACACTGGGTATGCTTTCAGTTTTTTACTTCTTGGAATCTCTTACCAGTCTAGACAGTTTTTTAGAGCAGGAGAATGAAACTTGCTCACTATTATATATCCACATCACTAGCACAGGCCTAAGATTTAATTGGCACTTGTTAAATAAGTCCATTTTTATGTGTATTTCAAACTAACTCTTATCTTCTTTTTTTTTTTTTTTTTTTTTTTTTTTTTTTTTAAGAGAGATTTTTGCTTCAGGTGCTTGTGCTTGCTGAAGAGAGAGAGAGACCAAGATAGAAAACAAGAAATCACGGTGGGGTATGATCATGCCACAATCCCTTCTACTCCATTCTCATTTTGGGATTTTGGGCATGCATGCACACCACACACACCCAGTGTGAGTTTTAAACCACCAGGTCTGGGACTCAAACCATGGTTGACTCTGTAGGAGTCCAGTGACATAACCGTTATGCCATCTGCTGGTCCCCAAACCAAGACTTGTCCTAACTTGCAACATTTAACGGTCTAAGCAGCCTCAAAAGGTAGAGACATTTCATCTCCTGTTTCTCTATTTCTTCTTTACCCTATTTTATGGATGAGAAAATTGAGACCCATAGTGTTTTTTTCTTTTTATATATTTATTTTTATCATTTATTTATTTATTTTTACATTTCCCCACAAACATTTACTTTACATATAAAAATTTTTTGCTTATACTCCATAGTTCTTAATAAATAACTTCCAAAATTAAAAAAAACTGAATTTTAAAGATAATATTCAAATATTTGTTATAATTTTGTTTGCAATTCTATAACAACAGAGACAGTATGGTTTTAAATATTTTTGAGAAAATATTTACATGTCAACTACTCAAACTATTGAAAAAAAAAAACCCAGCACACAAGTCAAATGTAAACTTTCTCAATTCAGCCCTGGCTACCAAGTATTCTGTGATATACCATCTGCTAGCAAAGATCAGTCATCTCTTTTTCTTCCTTCAAAGTCTTCCTCAAGATAGTACTCTGGTTGTGGTTGCTATTTTGCAGTCTCTACTGATTACAGTGCTGGGCTGTTGAAGTCCAGGTTATTTTTATGGTATGAGTTCTTTCATTTAGATTCTCTAATCCTCTTTGCCAGGCAGAGCTGTTTATGGTGCCAGGCTATCTTTCCAAGAGCTTCTGTTGGCTTACTTGAGATCTACCTTAGTTCCATAATTTTCTGATTAATCTTCAGATATGACATTCCAATCAAAGCCCTGCCCAATATGGAGTATTTCCAATTTCTGATTCAATGCAACAGGTATTATTGAATTTATGCAAATAACCCTTTTACTACAAAATAGGAATACTCCCAAATATTTTCCAATTCCAGAGGGATCAGCAAGGAAGAAAAATTTATGTTTTCATTTGAAGAAACAGACAGACAAGAAGAAAAAATATTTTAACAAATTGCTAACCCTATCAACAGCTCAAAAGAAAGCAAAATCCTTAAATTGGGAAAACAAAGCATAGTTTAAAAAAAATTAGTAATGTTATACTCAAAAGTCAGAAAGTTCTATTTCACCAGTTCAGTCCTATGTTCAATCTCTCTTCTGTTGAATTTGCAGTGTTACCATGGTCCGATCATTATGTTTAAATCCTGAAAGTTAACATTCAACATTATTGATATTTCTTTTCCCTAGCATTAAGTTCATCATTTTCTTGGTTCCTTTTCATTTTCTTATTTCTGTATGTGTGTCTTTAGTTTTCTTGGTAGAACACTCCTTTCAGAACTTCTTGAAGAGTGAGACCCATTGTGATTTTAATCCAGTTAAAGTCAAGCAACTTCTCTGTGTAAGACTTTGAATCAAGACCCTCAAAATCTGTGTTCTTAGCCCCGTAGTAGTGATGTAATAAATACTGCATAGACTAAATTGCAATTTGGGAAGCTCTGTGAATATTTTTTCAGTGATGAGATATTATTAGAGAATGGCATCTTAACATTAATAAGAACAGAAAAAAATTAGAGTCCTGCAAGGGCCTCTGAGCCTGTCCAGCAGTTTAAATCAGTGAGCATGTCCCTAGCTATATGAGATAAGAAAATACCTGCGACCGTGCAATTGGGCTTTGGCTGCTGACCAAGCTGTTTGCATGGATGATCCACATCAATGTAGAAAAATTGTCTGTTAATCTTTTATTACCATGTTCTTGTTCAAGAAAACACTGTTCCTAATTTGCCTGTAGTGTATGAACTCAGTAATTGTAAAAACATAAAGTATTACTCCTAGTTGTAGATCAATCTCCTAGTTGAAACAGTTAAAAGATTAAACACACATACTCACTTGTATCTTCACTATAAAAGGCAATAAAGTAAAACATATAGTAGAAAATTTAGGGGAAAAAAAGGGTGAAAATAACACCCCTAATCCCATGACTTTGATAAAATTATTCCTAGTGTGTTAATGATTTTTCTTTCCTCTCTCTTCCTTTTAGTTTTATATTTTTATTTTGTTTTAATAGCATTCTTCCAAAGCTATTTTCCTTAGCATTTAAAAAGTAATTGCCTGAGGGCATGTGTACTCACTGGAGAGACAGAGAGAAAGGAAAGAGAAAGAGAGAGAGAAAGAGAAAAGAGGAAGAGAGAGATTGAGAGAGAGAGGGAGAGAGAGAGAAAGAGAGAGAGGAATTGAGAAAGCATCCTGCATGGGGAATGATTATGTTGTAATCTCTTCTCCATTTCTCTCTTCTTTTGGGATTTTGGGCATGCATGTACATGCACCTGGCATGTTTCTCAAGCTATCAGGTCTGGGGCTTGAACTAACTGTGCAGCCAACCATGTGGGATCCAGCTGCCTTAACCACCATGTCAAAGGCTGGCCCCCTTCTCTTAGTGTTTTTTTTCTTTTAACCTTTTTTTTTTTTTTTTTTTTGAAGAGGTTTTTGCTATAAGGCCCGTGCACTCGCCAGAAAGAGAGAGACAGAGAGACAGAAAGCAAGGAATCACCCCCCCAGGGGAATGGCCACACCACAATCCTTCTCTTCCATTCTTCTCTCGGGATCTTGGGCATGCATGCACACGCACTAGTGTGAGTTTAACTCACCGGGTCTGGGACTCAAACAGTGGTAGACTACATGGGAGTCCAGTGACATAGCCATTACGCCAACTGCTAGTCCCCTCTTAAGTGTTTTTTAATATGATAATTTTCGTTATTTAAATACAGTATTTAAGGCCATAATATTTAAATGATTCAAGGCTACTGTCACAGATCATTCCTAAATTTCTAGTTCTTACTCTAAGAGCACTTTTAGTACATCTCACTTTGAATTTCTGAGGCTATGATTAAGAGGTATGAAAATACAGGCTCTTCTTTGCCATTGGTCAGTGATCATAATATTGTCCCATTGTGAGGCTTGTGGTTTCATGGTCTTCCTAGCACATGTAAAAATAGTTATAAAGCCTTTCTGGATGGACTTTAGAGATCACCTGATCCAACTTCTCATTTTGTAGTTGAGGACCTTGAGGCCATTGCTTATGTGCTGGTGGACACGGGTGGGAAGGTAGGTGTCCTTTGAAGAACACTAGCCAGTGTAGATTGTAGTTCGTAAGAGGGAGACAGCAAAGATGTAAGGACAGGGAGAAGACATAGTTCCAAGTAAGAACCTGGGATTTCAGTCTGTTGAGAGGGAGATCCTTTGGGACTGCTCAGGCTTCTGTGTTGAAAAGAGAATGTAGAGGGTAGGGATGGGAAGCAACTACTTTCGATGGGATCATCCAAGGTAGTTGCAGAGATACAGATGGGCAAGAGGTGATGACAGCTTAAGACAGAATAGTGGCATGAAGATGAACAGAAATGGTCCATTTCTACATATATTTTAAAGACAGAGATGACAGTATTTGCTGCTGAATTCAACATGAAATATGAGTATGATTAGAGAAAGGAGTCAAGGGTTGATTTCAAATTCCTTTGGCATAAACAAATGAATACCTGGTGTTTCCATTAACTGAGACTGGGAAGATTTCAGGAGAAACAGATCAGGGTATGGAGGGGAGGTAGGGAGCTTTCAAAATCAATAATTCAATAATAATTTGATTTGGAACATGCTAAAATTGATACAATTACTAGACATTTGAGTGGAGATGTCAAACGAGCAGTTGGAGGTACTAGTCCAGAGTGAAGGAGTGAGGTGAAAACATAAAAATGTGAAGGTTTTAAGTGTTAAATGGTGTTAAAAGCCATGAGAGCAAATGAGATCACCTTAATGAGAGTATATTAAAGAGAAGGGCTCCTATTTGGAGAGAAGAGGAGCCAGCAAAGGAATCGAAAAAGCAGTAAGTATCAAATCATGTGTGTAATGGCTGCATTATGTCCTACTACATGAAGAAACTAAAATGGACAGGGCCATTCCAACAGGGAAAGGCATTAGTGGTTTTCTGTGAGTGTTGGAAGGCCTCTATCACCCACATTCTAATCCTGTTTCTCTGTAGTTCCCTAGCGTTTTGCACAGACATCAACTATACCAGTCCCTGGTAGGCTAATGTCCTAATCAAAGCCCTGAGACAACCTCGTTAGGTCTCTGACTAACTCAGTGTTTTGTATAATTTATTATAATTAGACTTGAACTGGACTGTAGTTAACCTTTACACTGTCCCTTATGAGGAAGAGATTCATCCAATTCAATCCAATAAATTTTACTAATTGTTTAAATTAGTTATAAGTTAGCTACAAATTAGTTCATCTATATTGGGCAATGAGTAGTATAAGCAGCATTGGCAGCGAGCATACTAATCTACTTAGAGAAAGGAACCAGTTCCAGAGACTTCCATGCATTTATCGTTTGGCTACAATGAAACCTGGTGCTTCCATTAACTGGGGCTGGGCAGATTTCAGAAGTAGATCAGGGTATGGAGGGAAGGCACAGGGTGCATGTGCTCCCTTGAGAGAGAGAAAGAGTGAGTGAGAGAGAGAGAGACAGAAAGGGAAAGAGAGACATCACCCTCCAGGTGGCTGACCACTCCACAGACCATCTCCATCCTCCTCCCAGGATTTTGACCATGCACGCACACATACTCAGCTTATTTTCCAAGCCACCAGGTCCAGGACTTATGCAGTGCACTGGGCCACGTGAAATTCAAACCACTTTAACCACCATGTTTCCTGACTGGCCCTTATATTATTTAGATCTTGCTCAGAAAGTCGACCTCATACATGGTGTGCAGAAGTTGTAGGGAGAGAGAGAATGCAAAATTACAGGCTTGAGGACCATCCAGAGCCACGGTAGAATTAAGCCTTCCTCTTAATGTTGGTGTGGCCTTAGGAAAAAATGCCTTATCTTTATAATGGAACTATGATAACAATGTCTTCCCTGAGTGTGTTGTTAGAATTTTTTGAAATGTGTTATATGAGACACATGGCACAGAGGAGGCACCCAATAAAGATAAGTTCCCTGCTTTCCCTTGGAGTGTATTTCTCACAACCTGGGTGAAATGTCAACTCATCTACAGGAGGAAATTTGTTATTTCCATTTATTATGATTGCTCTCTTCTGGAAGCTCATAAAACATGCAAAGTTTGCATCCATTTTGTGTTATATGCAGAGAATTTCAACATGGATTTTTCTGATAAGTAATTCATTAACAGAGGCCAACATGTGCAGTTGAAGGTAATGGTATTATTTATTTATTTATTATCATCATAATCTTGTTTATATTACATTGAACCACATGTAACTTTATAGTGTATTACATTTCTTTTTCCAGAAGGAATACCATGCATATCAGTCAATACAGAGATATTAAAATCCCCATTTCATCATCCAATAGCTTTTCATTATTTTTCCTGATTATTATTATTATTATTCCAATTATTTTTAAGTAGTCAATCACTATTTATCATTTTGCTTGTAAAAAGACTTTATCCAACATGAAATACTTCTCAGACCAATCCAGTTGAGAATACTAGACACGTCATCATCATCAGGTAATAAACCATATTGGTGTCCTACTAATATCATGCCTCTCTATTTGTTCTTTTTGCTATCTTTCTCTATGGTAGAGATCAAAATATTGGAGGATATAAAAGCAGTGAAAATAGTTAACAAGGATAAGACAGTGTGGAATTGGGGGCGGGGGAAGAGAAGAGTATAGAGAAAGATAGCAAGGCAATGGTATTTTTGAAACGTCCTCAAATTCATGATCTGCCTTTCCCTCTCTACTAGCCTGAATTAAAGAGAGTTGTCTTGTGAATATTTAATTGGGTTTCCTTTCTTAGAGGTGTGTTCTGGGATCTTGGATAATTAAAAGCCACTTGTATTTAAACCAGGAACCAACCACAGATGCTGCTTACGAAGAATTGCATGGTTTTAATTTCTCACTTTGTCTGTTTTTAGAAAAATTTTCTTTTCTTTTCTGGGGTTTAATGACCATGTCCACCCCCAAATACATGCAATATTGAGTCACTTACTAAACTTACTTGTAGAGTAATTGGTAAAATCTGGACAAGGTAGTATATGATTAAACACCAGCTTTTCAGTCTCAATGGCTGTTTCTTTTTGAGTTTTTTGGCAGATCAAAACCTGCCTTGCAAAAAAAAAAAAAAAACAACAACTATGATACAGTTTTAATTAATATTATCATACTGGTATGCATATGTTCATAGAAATTCACTAACTTGAATTGCTTTAGTTCAAATATATGCATATATAAGTATCAAGTGATTTATATGATAATTACTTTAGCTTAATCATTCCATATAATATTTAAAAATCCTAAAACTACTTTGTATTTTATAAATATGCATATTTATACTTTTACTATATAATTTAAAAAATGAATAAAAATGGAAAAAAAAGAAATACAAAGGTACCATCACTTACTGCCCTTTTACTGTGTACATTATATACATTTTGTCATTATTTTGTATTTTCATTTTAGCTCTGTGAGATTGATGCTATTTTTTTCTTCATTTACATATGTAGAAATGGCATCTTGAAGAGATAATTTAACAAGTTCAATCAAGGTCACATGGCTTATAGACTGAGCTTTTTTTTTTAAGTTTCTGTTATAGGGTGTGAGTACTCACTAGAAAGAGACAGAGAGAGGGAATGTGAGAAATCACACTCCCAGAGGGGTGGCTTTGCCACAATCTCTTCTCCTCCAGTCTCCTCTCATGCACATGGGCCCAACATGATTTTCAAGCCACCAGGTCTCAGACTTGAACCGCAGTCCACCATAAAGGAGTCCAGCACCATAACTGGCCCCAGAGCTGGTGTTCAAATCTGTGTCTGCCCCATCCCTGAACCTGTGCTCATGTCCACTATGGAGTACTTATTTTGTGAGATAAATTCAAAGATGAAATAATCACAGACACCGTCCTTTGGGAGCTTCTAGTCTAGTAGGGGTCGTAAAATAAACAAAAAGGAAAACAAAAACTAATATAAAGAAGAAATTAGGGTCTTAATAAAGTTCTAGAAAAATACTGCAGATGTTTAGAATAAGGAGAGATTGTTTACCAAGTGCTAACTTTTCCTTCAGTTTCAACTAAGCCATCACCTCCTCCAGAAAAGCATTCATAACAGGCTAATGCATCTCCTTTGTGTATCCCCTACCTCCTCTGCTTACCTTGTCAAAGCATTTGCCCTACCGGAAGTGCTAAACTGCATGCAAGACTACAGAGCTTGGCATAGGGTAGACACTACACAGAGAGAAGAGAATGGAATGTGTACTTCAGGGATGAGTCAGTGTCCGAGATTAGCTGTGAGGGATGGGAATGACGGGGTGAGTATGCAGAGGAGGTGGCAGGTTGGAGAGCATGCTCAGTGGACGAATTGGTTTCAGCAAACTGGCAAATGCTGGGCTTCCATAAAACACAATGAAAAATGATTTCTTTGGCCATTTCAGGTTCACAGAAGGTAGTAGTAAGGTAAGACCTGGGTTGTGGCCTGGAGTCTGATACAAAGAACTTTAAATTCAGGCCAAGGGATTCACATTTATTTCTTAAGTTTAAAGGAGCACTTGTGGGATTTTGAGCAGGTCTGTGTTTTAGCAGGATGAATGAAGCAGTAAACTTTACGATATTATTGGGATGGAACAGAGCATACTGGAGAGAACTTTGAAACTGGGACAAGTCTGGGTTTGAACCCTAAGCTGGTGATCTATTTTGTAGTCTCAATGACTTGACCTCTCTCAGTTTAACTCAGCTTTCTAATATGTAGATCAGAATATAGAAAATACTTGTAGGATTGTTATAGAGATTAGAAAAGAAGTATTCCGGGAACCAGCAGTTAGCGTAATGGCTATGTCGCTGGACTCCCAGGTAGTCAACCGCGGTTTGCGTCCCGGACCCGGTGGCTTAAAACTCACGCCGGGCGCGTGTGCGTGCAAGATCCCAAGAGGAGAATGGAGGAGAAGGGATTGTGGCGTGACCATCCCCCCTGGGGGATGATTTCTCGTTTTCTGTCTCTATGTCTCTCTCTGTCTGTCTGGCGAGTGCACGCGCCCTATAGCGAAAATCTCTCAAAAAAAAAAAAAAAAAAGAAAAGAAGTATTCCATGGTAGCTAGTCTGAGGTAAATACTGAGTTCAAAAAGAGTAGTTATTCATACTGTAATAAGTCTGAGAAGGAAGAGACCTGAAGAAGAGGGAATCCCTAGTTAGGAAATTTGTGTAAGAGTCTAGGTAGAACTTCAGTTGATCATGGGCAGAGAAGTAGCCATGGTGATGAGGAAAAAAGTGAAAAATTTCCAGCTGTTTTGGAAGCTGACTTCAGAAGAAGTGAAAACGTTGGTTCTGAGATAGTCATGAACATAAGACTGACTTTTTTTTTTTTTTTTTTCTTTTTTTGGAGAGGTTTTTGCTATAGGGCATGTGTGCTTGCCAGACAGACAGTTTTAAGCCACCGGATCCGGGACTCAAACTGCCGTCAACCACGTGGGAGTCCAGCAACATAGCCATTACGCTAACTGCTGGTCCTATAAGACTGACTCTTTTTTTTTTTGGAGAGGTTTTTTTCGCTATAGGGCGCGTGCGCTCGCCAGACAGACAGAGAGAGATGTAGAGACAGAAAGCGAGAAATCACCCCCCAGGGGGGATGGTCACGCCGCAATCCCTTCTCCTCCATTCTCCTCTTGGGATCTTGGGCACGCATGCACACGCGCCCGGCGTGAGTTGTAAGCCACCGGGTCCGAGACGCGAACCGCGGTCGACTACGTGGGAGTCCAGTGACATAGCCATTATGCTAACTGCTGGTTCCCAAGACTGACTCTTGATGTTAAAGATCTTAGAATCTTATTTGAAAAACAAATTTCTATCTATGGGAGAATTAGAGCATAGAGCCCCAAATGAAGCACAGTGTGTTAAGAGTGCAAGATATACAGAAAAAAATAATGATAAGTCACAGCTAGCACTGCCGCAGTCTATGATGCACTTGTCTTATATTGTAAAGTGTGCTGGAAGTAGCATATAACTTCTTATTTAGTTCATCTTAGGGATCTTGTAAATGAAGTTTTGAGGAATTTAGTAATTCCTTGAAGACAGTGATCTAATCAGGTAAGGGGCTGAGCTGAGCTCCAAATCCATATCTATCTGATTCTAATGTGTGTGCTCCTAATCATTTCACAGTTATATAAAAGAGACCATGATTATTCAAGAAGGAATTAAGTTGTCTTCTAAAGTATGGGATACATTGTCATAAGGAGAACAGAAGAGAGCATTTGAAATACAAGAAAGACCATGAGTGACATGCTGGGGGAATTAGCTCTCTTTCTCCAGGGCAACAAGGAAACTAGTATAATAGGTCAGGGTTATATTTTAGACATATTACTTTTTAAAACATTATTTCTCCTGGAGAAAATAGTAATATGATTCTTTGCTTTACACATTACAGTTAACTATAAAACAAATGTATTTCCAGACAGACTCCCAATAAATAATATGTTTCATGTAGAACGAAATCAGCCATAAATTGTGTTTGGCATTTTACAAAAGTGGTGAAGTTTATGACAAGTGTTGCAAGTGTTTCCCTGATCCCAGGATTAGAATTATTCTCTACCTTGTGCTGTCTTCTCTTTGATGCTACCATTCTTTCCTATTCCTTGGCCCATTAGAATTTATTCAGCCTTGAATGTCACTGGAACCTTTTCTTATAGGTGGTCCTTGCCCGGTCAGTCTCCCCTGTCATCAGTCCTTCACTGGCACCTCCAGGCTGTCCCTCCCATGGTATCTACCCTCTCTAGCAGAGCCAAGTTGCAGTACCACACTTCACTATGACACATGAGCTAGCTTCAAGCTCTTCAAAATGAAAAAAGGCTCCATTTGTCACAAGACTTTATGATCACAGCTTTGCAAAACAAACCTACTTAATATTTGTGAATATTTTTCAAAGTGTGCGAATATATTAGATTATTAAAAAAGTCATGACATATTTTTTCTATGTTGTTCTATGCAAAACTGTGTCATGACTTTTCTGACCACCCTATACAAGGAAAATACTGGGGAAAAAACAGTTTATTTTACTACTAAAACTCGAGGCATCGAAAGTCAGGAATCTCTTATGGTGAATGTTTGTATGTACACCGACAAGTTGCAGGTGCACATATACATTCTATTTGGGGAAGCGGTGAAAATGGAGAGAATTAAGTACCAGGAAGAAGGTTCAGGGAAGATGTCTTCTAGGAGACATCATGTACCAGGAGCTTTGAAAATAAGACCCCACCATTTGGTGTCAGGAATGGCTTTCTTGCTAGACCACAAGGGACATTCAGCAGAGGCCCGTGGTTTGTATGTGAAGATGTTGTCCAAGGTCTGGAAAGTCCAGATTCATCCTGAAAGCAGAAACATTTGTTTAGTGATTTGTTTTTTGGGTAGAAATGAATGCTGCTGAACTGTTTTTAGCTGTTTCCATTGGAGGGGCAGTCCAGATAGTTTGATGGCTCAAAAATGTTGGGCTAGGAGTAACCTGGATCTTTCACAAGTGCCCTTTGTGCTTTACAGTCCAGGGGTCTTCAGTAGCATCCGATTCCTGGAATTGTCACCACAGAGACCCAGCAGGACCTTGGCTTGTTTTTCATTTCACATGTATCTTTCCCTATCATAGCTGAAGCTGACTTTATCTATCTATCCACTGAACGAGAAGTCACATGTCTGCACCCGTTTTTTTCACACCCCACAACCAACATAGATGTACTTGCTCCCATTTTCTTATCATCTGAGTAGGTGTAGCTTCCATTTTTTAAAGGGCAGCTTAGGTTTCAGCTTCAGAATAGTCCTTCCTGAACTCCTGACCCCACGGCAAAGCCTCCTTCCTTACACTGGCTAAACGCACGTAGGGCCCTTCAAGCTCTGAAATCCTTAGTTTGGGAATGTCACCTGTATCAACCCTCTGTCATTCAAATTTACTATTCCAGACTGTCATCTTGAAAAGATCTTGTAGTATTGATTTCATTCCTAGTTCACCTATATAATGATACTAGATCACACTGACCATTGCGGGCCAGGTGGTATCTTGTATTGTGATCTTACTTGAGCTATTTAACTTCTCTGTTCCTTAGTTTCCTTATCTGTAAAATAAGGATAAGAATAGAAACTGCATTGTAAAGTTATTCTGATGGTTAACTTTAGCAACTATGACTAGCAGTGCATCTACTACCTCTCGGATAGTATATCATAAATGCTCAGCTTCTTTCTACAGAGGAGTTTCCCATGTTTACTTAACTCACTCAAATTCACTCATGATAGAGGATGTGCACATGTGTGTGTGCGCACAAGCAAAAGAAAATTTGGGGGGCATTTTTTCAGGCCAACCAGCTTGGGGACTTTGAATGGTGGTCAGTATGTAGCTTCCAGCTCTGTAGTCCAGTCCACTAGCAGCTTCACCACAGAAGCTGAGTCTACAAATATTCTTATGTATAATTATATAAGGGGCTAGCAGTCAGGCACTGGACCCCAACATGGCCAATTGCAATTTGGGTCCTGGACCTGGCATCTTGTTTTCTCACTTTCTTTTTCTCTATGGTGAGCACATGTGCCCTAGAGTGAATTAAAAAATATAATAATAAACAAAAAATTAAAAAAAAATAATTATAGAACTATAAAATTATACTTGTGCATATACACTAACTACTACATATATCATATATTCTTATTTATATGTCACTTACATCATTATGGCAGATTATGTATACAAAATACATACTTTTTATGGGCAACTTAAAAGATTCTCAAGGATAATTTTAGCTATTTTTACATGTTATATGAAATTCAATTCTATATTTTTAGGCTCTTACTATGCTATATGTTTAAATTTTTTTGCCATCTCTACACTGCGTATTTATTTAAATGACATTAATTACGGTCTTCCCTTGTGCGTGTCTTCTTTCCGCCTTTTTTAACATACTTGATCTCATTTAATCTTTGAGCCCATTTACTATAAGAGGAATCTAAAGCTCTAAAGAGATGAATAACTTTTCCAAATCTTCAGTTAGAAAAACTCAAGCCATGATAGTCTGATTGCAAAGTCTTTGGTCATTTACTCCCATCCTTATTCTGGGCTGTAGGATGGCAGGCCTGCTTCATTTGAGAAGTAGTCAGTGGTCAACAGGGAGATGGGAAATCCTTGAAGATAGAATCTTGTTATTTGGCTCCATGGGTGCCTGTTCAGCTTCTGTGACATCAGGCATCTACATTAGGCTGCAGATAGCTCTTTAGTTCTGTTCCTCTATTCTTGTGGGGACACCTAGTATGTCCTGCAGGCTAAGTGTGAGCTGTAGCAGAGACTCCCTGCCTTTAGTCACTGACTGATCAGGGCAAGGCTCTGATTTCATTAATATGATGCCACTTAGTGCATTTTATTTCTTTTTACTTCTCTCAAGGAGACACTTTCTGATAGCACCTGATGACATTGTTCTAGGAGGAAGATCACAAGGGATCCGGATCAGAAACATTATTAGCTTAAATCTGCATTCTCATTTTGATTTGACTTGACAGAGTAATTAATTGGAAGAGAGTTGGCTCATGGCTCTGGACTCTCTCCAAACAGTTTCTTATGTGAATAGAATGGCAACGTGCTAGTTGCTGAATTCAATAAACATTTGCTCTCTGCTGAGTTCCAGGCCAAAAAAAAAAAAAAAGAGTAAAAGGACATGACCTTTATGCTTATGTGCTTATAACCATCTATATTCCATAACAAATTCCACATTTCCTTTGTACTGAGTAGTTTATTGACTGTACTTCTGTATGGTTCACTTGTCATCCATAAGTTCTTCATGTCTGCTTGTGTTGGCTGGAAAGAAAGGAGTGTCCAGGTGGCGGAATGCCCAATGAGTGGGAAGCTAAGAGACAAAGCTCACATTCCAGTTCCATTCCCTATTTGCTATATAACCTGGGATATATAATTAAATTTCTTTGAGCTTTCTCTCTCTAATGCAGAAAATGCTACTCTTTCTCTTATGATATTGTGGTGTCATATTTGATAATATCCTTCAGCATACTCTGTAAACTGTAAGACCTTGTTACTCCATATGAGGTTAAATGCACTGTGTTATATTAGAGTCTGCATTTTGGGGACCTAGAAATCCATCTTTTGTTAGCTGTAGTCTTTTTTAATTCACCAGACTATTAAATTAATAAGATCATTTCATCCCTGACTTTTGGGTAAATGGGAGTTAATGGTCATCATATTTCTTGTCTTTTAAGAACTGACAATTAGTTAAGAACATAGTAATTAAATCCCCTGGAGTGGATCAGGCATCTAAGTCAGTTTCTGAGCTTCAGCGGATTCCATGATACTCATGATATTCTTCACAAAGCAGACTTGTGACTCTACGTCTGTAAAAGAATTTGAGAGCTGCCTTTAAATAAAGAGGGGCAGCCTGCAGAACCATTAGGATCTGTGTGACAATTCAGTGGCTTATAAGAATTATGAGATGCTCTGTTTGAAATTTGGATTAATCCTAGCACATTTAAACTGACCTTCTATCTTTTGAGATCAAGCTATGGATGTTATCTGCTATGTAGCAGTAACCATTCATTTCAAATATGCAGTTGAAATTCCTGCCAAGTTAGTGTGGATAGTCAGAGTATTTTGAACTACCTCTAGGGAACTAAGTTTTTTTTTTAAGTTTATTTACTTATTTCTTCTGGGGGGGAAGAGAGAGAGAGAGAGAGAGAGAGAGAGAGAGAGAGAGAGAGAGAGAGAGAGAGAAACAGACACCTCCAATAAGATCTTATGCTGTGATCTGATCTCAGCCTGACTGGATTATGGATAAGTGCTGTGTGCTCAGAGCCTTGTCCCAGGATGTAAACCCAGGACCTTTTCCATGTGGTCCAGTTGCATAAGCTGTGTGCTACTTCCTGGCTTCAAAGTTTGATATAAAGTTTGTATCTTCTTAGCAGTGACTCTGACTCAGGACTATCATTCAGGATAGAGGAAGTCTTGGTATGAAGATCATAAGATCCTAGGAGAGAGCATACAAACAATGGAATACTGGATGGGAGAATAGCATTATTTAGCTGAATGGGCTTTGGATCTAGAATTGGTTTAAGTCCTGGCCCTGCCACTTATGAGCCATACAGAACTCCCTTTTCTGGAACTTTCTTTATTCCCCTTTTACACTAGTTGAAACTGGTGCTTAGAATCCCATGAGGTATGTCATTCATGCCGTGGAAAACTAGACTTCCAGATAACTGTAGTAATCATCCTTGGCTTACTAACTTTCATTTTCCTTTCATTTGTTCACTTAGTCAAATGGTTACTTTGTCCAAGTTCTATAATAAACTAAAGGTATAAAGGAGGGCATAATTTCTATCCTAATATATATTAAGTGGATACATACAATATCTTTCTTTCATATCCTGGCTTGCTTCACTCAGCAATAGATCCTCCATATCTGACCACTTCCTATCAAATGCCAGGGTCTCATTTTTTTTTTAAATGGCTGAATAGTATTTCATAGAGTATATGTACCACAGTTTTTCAATCACTTTATCTGTTGTTGGATATTTGGGTTGATTCCATGTCTTAACAATGATAAATAATGCTGTAGTAAACATGGATGTGCAAGTGTTCTTCTGACTGAGTGTATTCCTACCCCTTGAGTAGATATCCAGGAGTGGAATTGCTGGATCATATGGTAGTTCTATTTGTAGGGTTTGGAGGAAACTCTACATTATTCTCCACAGTGATTGTACTAATTTACACTCATACCAATGGTGTAGGAGTGTTTACTAGGGCTCTTTCTGACATGCAACTTGGAATTCTTACCTTAATTCTTCTCTCTTGATCTCTCCTTTTTGTTTTCTTTCTGCCTCCATAAGTGCACATCAACTGCACTTAATACTATGAACCAGAAATGCAAAATGAGATGTCTAGAATCATATGATACATTGATAGCAGGAGCACGAATTGAGATAGATTCCCGCTACAAGCAGTATCTCTGCAATGCATAATACATTTTCAAAGTTCCAAAAATTTATTCACACTCTTCTCTACCTGGAATACTCTTCTGCACATTCTACCAGGCTTAGCTCAAGGGTCACTTCCTTTAAAGTCTTCTCACAATTCCTCATTCCTTGTATTCCTGATTCACTATTTAAATCCCAAGAATTAATCACTTGTCACTCTATGTTCCTAGCCTTTGCTGAGATCTCTGGTTGAGAGTTTGTCTCCATGTTACATGTGTGAATGTTGGTTTCCTCTACCAGTTCTAAGTCATGTAAAGACTGAAATGAACTCTTAGTCATCTTGTATCCTCAGCACACAGTAGGTCCTCAACGAATCTTGCTGAATGATACAACAATAACAACTAAAAAACCCAGAGATGCCATATCTTATTTGAATCAAGGTGACTTTTAATTTAAGGCCATCTGTAAGGTCTTGTCTGAAACCCAGAGAAGGTCATATCCTTTCTAAATAACCTTTTATCTTGACAGTGTTCTTAGAGCTGCAGAATTGTGTGGGCCTGGCTATTGGGCAATGTATAAACAAACGGAAAGCTCTTGTGATGGATAGGCACAAGATTGCATCAAGTACATGGACTTGATAAACCAGTATTTTTACAGAAGCAAATACAAACCGTGGTTACCCAAGCAGACAAATCCTTGGGAATCTTCTCTCTGTCTTAAATAGGATTTCCTAGATGAATTATTTTGTCATATTGCAAATATTACTGTGTTCTCTGCTGCCTTTGACTGTACCTTTCAAATCCAGGGGTCTGGGGCTGGGCTCACATGAGTGGCTCAACCATAAGTGATTTCAAAGTCCGAGAGCAGATCTTGCCATACTCAGTGTAGCACAAAATCAGTACTATAAAGGCTTCAGAGTCTTAAAGAACTGGTTCAAATCCTGGTTCTACTATTGAAAAGTTGGGCATTTTGCTCTTCTAAGCCTCAGTTTCTATATCTGTGTTTTCCTGGGAGGGTTTTGGAGAGGATTAAATATAATAATAAAAAAAGTTAATGAACAGACCTTGGCATACACTGACTTCTGTAAAGGCAAGTCTCTTCTTCTAGGGGTGTGGGGAAACTGAGGCAGAAGAGATGGTGAGATAATCTTATTGGGGGTGCTAAAAGCTACTAAAAAAGGCACATTTTGCACCAAAGTAATTTCTTTTGCGTCTATTTTGTCTTTCCTTTTTTTGGATAGATGTGAAGGTCAGTGTTTCCGCCTCATACAAGCTGCGTAATTTCCCTCCCTGTTCTCAACTCAACTGCCCCAAACCACCAATTGTTCTTTTTCTGAATGAAACCCAGACACGGCCCCCCTTCCCACCAAACTGCTGTTTGTGCTTCCCCTTCCCCCACCTCTTGCACCTTGCTCTGTCCCACCTCTGTTGTTACTATTCAGTGACCATTTCTCAAATTCTGGGAACTTGAGGGCTGTACCACGAACAGCAGCTTTTCTATTACTTGTACCAGGGTTTTGACCCCAGAGACACATCCTGTTAGAACAAAATAGGTACTGAAAGCGGTAATTATAACACCACACCGAGCACCCCTCCCTGTCACATCCCACACTGTCAAATTCCCCAAGAGGTGTTACAGGGGTGAGGCTTAAAGGAAGGTGCTCCGAATAGGTGCCTTTCCCTCTCCCCTCTACTTGTTCGTGTATTGAGACAGATACCTTTGAATTGGTCATCGTATGCACACAGGACAAAATTAAAAAGGCACGTAGAGATATTTAGTCAGAATCTTTCTCCCACCCCTCTCTTCTACTCACTCCTAAATTTTCCACCTAAGAACCAAAGCACTATTAGTTTCTTGTGGATTGCTGTTATTCTCTGCATATATGTATATTCACATTGTTTTCACACAAAAGATAGTATGATTTTGCACTTTGCTTTTTGTGTTTAGCCTCATTTTCCACAGCTCATCTCCATATGAGTAGACCTACTTCTCCCATCTAAGCCATCTACACTGAGGAATAGTACTAATTTATGTGCATAAATCAGTTTATTCAACAAGTCTGCTGGTAGACATTTAGATTATTTGCAAAAATGCAATGAGTAACTTTCTGCATACGTCATTTCCTCTGACCTAGTTCTAAATCCATTAAGAAAATATGAAGGTTGGAGGTACTATGAGCTGGCTCAGGAACACAAACACCTGGGATTTCTGGAATGTTCCCTCAACTCTTACTGTCCTCACTGGAACTCTCTCTCCTTTGAAGACTGGGCTCATAGGTAACTTTCTGCTTTTATTTAGCTTTTGCAGCCCAGCACCAGACAAGGAAAATTGCTTCTGCATCTTTTGAGTTTCTAGGAGATGCTTCTCAAACTGTAACTGTATAAGGATGCCCAAAGGGCTAGTTAGAACCCAGATTACTGGACCTTGATCAGTCCTGGAGTTTCTCATTCTGGTATTCTGCAGTGGGTGGTGAGAATGTATATATTTTTTGTTCTTCTTCTTGTTTTCTTTTTTTTCCCCCCCAGGGAGATTTTTGCTATAGAGTGCATACATTCGCCACAGAGTCAGAGGACAGAGAGGCAGAAAGTGAGAACTCACCCCCCAGGGAGGATGGGCATGCTGCAATTCCTTCTCCTCCATCCTCCTCTGGAATTTTTGGGCATGCATGTGCATATGCCCAGTGTTAGCTTCAAGCTGCAAGTTCCAGGACTTGAGCCTCTGTCAGTCATGTGGGAGTCCAGCAACGTAACCCCTACACCATTTGCTGGTCCTGAGAATATGTATTTACCATAAGTTCCAGGGGATGCTGGCTCCTGCTCAGGGCCACACTTAAAGAACCACTGACCCAGCAATTTCCCTGTGTGTGTATGCTGCTCAGTATACTTCATACTGACCATCCCACAACCCTCCTCATGCTTGATCTTTGCCCCAGGCTAGATCCTTTGGGAATACTCACGTGCCTTTGCTCTAGGGTGCAGCTGCATGAATGCAGAAGTTGGCTGCAGCTAATTCCACACTTTATCTGTAGGGCTTGCCAGAGACCTCGGGAACATAGCAGGTGATCAAGAAATACGTGTGAAATGGAGGAAAGCATGGACGTAATTAGTTTATTGTGTTTCTCCTCACAAGGGTAAATTTCATAAAGCCAGTGCCTTCAGGTCCTTAGATATCTATCTCTCTTCTCTCTCTACTTTGCTAACAACCTTCTTTTAGCTGGTCTAGTGCTTTGCACTTTGTGTCCTCAGGTTTTCTTTCACTCCTCTTCTGATCTATTATTCCTAAGACAGAAAGACCGATATTTTAATAATGTTAATTGTAAAAACTGGCAATTAACTTTATTTCCATAAGGAGGGAGCTTGTTAAATAAATCATCAGATATCCATGTTAGTACATGAGGAATGTCCTAAATTTTCCTTGTGGCTACTACTGTCTCCTCCCTGTGTCATTCAGTCAGTTAAATGCCATGGCTTTAGAGGAGCAGCATGGTCCAGTGTGATTAAAGGATACACTTTAAATCCCTACTTCATAAATCACATTTCCACTAAAGTTTATTTATTTTTTTAAAAAGTCTTTTTTTCATTTTTTTTTTTAATTGCCAGACGGTGTGTGCACTTACCAGAGAGGGACAGAGAAAGGAAGAGGGAGAAAGTACCCCTTCCTCCCTTGTGCAGTGTGGTTATGCCTCAATCCCCTCTTCATTTCTCCGTCCTATTGGGATTTGGGGCACACATGCACACATGCCTGAGGTGTCTCTCAAGCTGCTGAAGCTAGTACCCTAACTGTGGCCAGCCATTGAGATTCTGCTCCTTTAGTGATTAGGCTAGGGGGCCAGTCTCTCATTTTTAAAGAAGCTTATTTATTTCTTCCATGAGTTCAGAAAGATAGGAGAGAGATTGAGAGACAGACACACAGAGGAAGAAAACAAGGTCTAGATGCCACAGTCCACCTCTATCTTCAGCTGTCCCTGGATCATGAGTCTACTCAGGAAGGTCTCCAGACCTGAACTCAGAACCTTCTTAGGTAGCAGTCTTTCAAGTGTCATATTTTACTGTTGTACTACTGTATGGTTCCTAAGGTTTATTTTTCAGTTTTCTATTGACATAAATTATTCCTAGATCTTCAGTAAAGTATGTGAGGGAGAAAGAAGTGTTTAAGGATAACAAGGTGCTCACTGTTGGATTTCTTGTGGAAACTGATAAAGAGACTGCAGGGTCAGGTCAAGGAGGACTGGCTTAAGAGCTGGGACTTCATACTACAGGCAGTAGGAGGCATGGAATACAAGGTGGTGGGGAACTGTGGTTGATACACATTTCAGAGAGTCCTCTGGACACATTATAGAGCTCGAACTTAAAGCAGCCGAGGCTGGAGGAAAGAATAGTAGGAGACTCTCTGAATAGTTAGGTACACAACAGTGAGTGTCTCAGCTTAACAGCAGTGGTAAGAAGGTTGGATAGAAAGGGAGGTTCTAGCAGCAAAATTTATTCTTTGACTGTATATACAATGTGTTAGTGTGAGTGTGTGTGTGTGTGTGTGTGTGTGTGTATGTGTGTGCACACTATGGGGGTGACACTGTTGAAAAGTGGTGAAGATTAGCACTGACTTTTCAGTGCCTGGTTAAGTAACCCAAGAGTTGGTAGTGTTCCATACTGAGTCTTACCATGTAGAATGGCAAGTTTTCAAAGAAGTGAACAGATAATTTCATTTTGACCAGGTAGAGTTTGAAATGCAGAGTAATCTTGCAGAAATTCCTATCTAAGGCTCAGAAAAGAAGTCATAGTGGGGTAGATACTAATTTTCTTTCTTTTTTAAAAATAATTTTTAATTTCAAGAAAGACAGTTTTAGCTTTAATAAATCAAAATAAAAAAATTTTAAATTTGTTTAAGACTTAAAGCCAGGAAACAGGTTAGGATTCCGTTCAAATGTAGGTACATGTACCTGTCCACAAGTCAAGAGAAGACAAAAATCCTTTACTCTGGAAAACAAAACATAGAAGATCAGTAATGTTTTAGTGAAAAGTCATAAAATGCTATTTCACCAGTTCAGACTCACGTCCTTTGTATTCTGTTGTGGTCCAATATTTCAATTTAAATTCTGGATGATAATGTTCAACTATTGACTTGTCTCTACCATTAAGCTGGCCATTTTCTTAGTTGTTTTAGAATTCTTATTTCTGTGTGTCTGATTTAATTTTCTTGAGATAGCACTCCCTTCAGAACTTCCTGGAGAATTGGTCTGGTGTAAATTCTTTCAGTTTTGTTTATCTGAGAATGTTCTTATCTTCTCTTCCCATATGAAGGATAATCTTGCCAGGTATAGTATTCTTGGTTGAAATTGTTTTTCACTCAACACTTTGAATACATTTTCCCATTCTTTCCTTGCTCGCATTGTTTCCAATGAGAGGTCTACTATTAATTTGATGGGATATCCTTTGTAGGTAACTTAACGTTTCTGTCATGCCAATCTTAATATCTTGTTTTTGTTTGTGGTTTTGGTCAATCTGGCTATAATGTGTCTTAGAGAAGATCTTCTTGGGGTGATCCTATTTGGGGTCCTTTGCATTTCTTGGGTCTGGATCTTTGAATGCCTCTCTAGGTTTGGAAAATTTTCTTCCAGGATTTCATGGACTAGATTATCAATGCCCTTATTAGTCTCTTTACCTTCTGGGATACCGATTATCTGCATGGTTGGTTGTTTAACAGTATCTATTATTTTTTCATATAATATTCTCATTTTGGGGGGCTGTTTTCTCAGTCTTCATGGTGAATTTTTCTAGTTCAGTGATTCTGTCTTCTACATCTGAGATTCAATTTTCTGTATGATCTAGTCTGCTTTTAATACTTTCAAGGAAGGCTTTTTGGGAGTAAGAATGTTGGAAACAAGCTTTATTACTTCACAAATGTTTGGAAACACAAATGATAGCTGTAAGGAGAAGAGTCAAGTTCTCAAATATATCATGTCTCCATTTCTGACTCCAGCAGTAAGAATGGAACTATTGCTACAAAATCAAACAGAGAAGAAAGGACCAGAAAGTAGAAGAAACCCCACCCTGAAATAATATTGGCCTTTAAATGTTACCCAACATTGGATAAGGGTATTTTTTTTCTGAAACATTTTTAATTAATTAATTTACATTCATTCCCTGAGCATCATCACAGCATACAAAATGTGATTTTCCATCTAGAATATACTGCATAGTGGCTTAATCATGCATGTTATCATCAATAATTTTCCATTTCTAGTTATATATATCCTATTTCTGACCCTCTGCCATTTCCCACTCTCTTCCCACATTATCTCTGGTGTCTACAGTTTTCCATTCCTCCCCCCTCCCCACATTTTACTGATTCACAAAATTTCTTAAATAATCTACTTTCAATAGCAAGTTCAGCTGGTATGTATATATCTGTGAATACATGTTTGACTTTTGGCGTGAAACTCTGAGTAGAATGAATACACTATAAGGTAGCACCTAGCTGATTCTATATAGCTTACTATGGTCATTAAATAGGCATTTTTAAATATATTTGTTAATTTCAAGGAAAGCAATTTTAACTTTAATAAATCATAGAAGTGCTAAGGAACTTTGCTTAAAACTTAAAGCCAGGAAACAGGTTAGGATTCTGTTCAAGTAGTAGGTACATGAGCCTATTGACAGCTCAAGACAGGACAAAAACTCTTAAAACTGGAAAACAAAGCTTAGAAGAAAATCAGCAATGTTGAGACCAGCAGTTGGCATAATGGCTATATAGCTGGACTCCCATGTAGTCAACCACAGTTCAAGTCCTGGACCCAGTGGCTTAAACTCACGCCAGGTATGTGTGCATACATGCCCAAGATCCTGAAAGGAGAATGGAGGAGAAGGGATTGTGGCATGGCCATCTCCCCCAGGAGGTGATTTCTTGCTTTCTGTCTCTCTGTCTTTTTAGTGAGCACATGTGCCCTGTAGCAAAAATCTCTCTCTCACCCCCCCCCCCCCAAATAAAAGAAAATCAGCAATGGTTTAGTCAAAAGTCATAAAATGCTATTTCACCAGTCCAATCTCATGTACTTATCTTTGGTTGTGGTTTGATCTTCCCGATTAAATTCTGGGATATAATATTTCATTCCAGACTGGTCCCTACAATTAAGTTGGCCATTTTCTTAGTTTTTGAACTCTTATTTCTGTGTGTCTGTATTTATTTCTCCTGGTATAGCACTCCCTTGAGAACTTCTTGGAGGTCTGGTCTGGTGTTGGTAAATTCTTTCAGGTTTTGTTTATCTGAGAATGTTTTTGTCTTTTCTTTCCATATGAAGGATAATCTTGCTGGGTACAGTATTATTGATTGAAATTTCTTTTCACTTAGCACTTTTAACATATTTCCCCATTCTTTCCTCACTCACATTGTTTCTGATGAGAGGTCTGCTATTAGCCTGGTGGGATATCCTTTGTAGGTAACTCGTTGTTTTTCTCTTGCCAATCTTAGTATCTTGTCTTTGTCTGTGGTTTTGGTCAACCTGGCTATAATGTGTCTTGGAGAAGATCTTCTAGGGTTGATTCTGTTTGGGTCCTTTGTATTTCTTGGGACTGGATCTTTGAATGCCTCTCTAGGTTTGGAAAGTTTTCTTGCAGTATTTCATGGAATAGATTATCAATGCCCTCATGAGCCTCTTCGCTTTCTGGGATACCAATTATATGGATGTTTGGACGTTTGATAGTATCTAGTATTTCTCATATATTATTCTCATGATTTTTTGGCAATTTTCTCAGTTTTCGTGGTGGATTCTTCTAGGCCAGCGATTCTATCTTCTACACCTGCGATTCAATTTTCTGTATGGTCTAGTCTGCTTTTAAGGGAGATTTTGACTTCCTGTATTATAGCCTTCATTTCTAACAGGTCCATTTGATTCTTTTTTGTAGTTTGTATTTCCTCTTTTAGATCTTGCAAGAATTTCCTCACCTCCTGGAACTCGTCAGCTTCTTTCTCCTGCCTCTTCTGCAGTTTATTGTCTCATTTCTCTTCCATCTCTGTTAGCTTCGTCATTATGAATATTCTAAATTCTTTATCTGACATTTCCCTGATTTCCATTGAACTGTCTGTGAATGAAGAAGAGCTATTCTTTTCCCTTGGAGGAGAGGTATTTTCTTGCTTTCCTGTATTTCTTGTGACCCTGTGGTGATTTCTAGTCATCTGATGGATGGTGTGCTTCTCCCTAATTCTTGGAATTCAATCTGGGCATTCAGGAGCATGCAGATGGAGGTGATCTGGAATCTCTTTGCCATTCCATTTTTATCCCTTTGTGCAGCAGATTCAGTGGGTATTGAGGAATATGTTAACTCTAATAGTATTTGGATGTTTGGCTATGATTCCCTTAGATCCATCTAGAAACACAGTGAATGGAGATTGAGGAGCAGAATGATGAGCTAAAAGAAAGAGGAAAGAAAACAGAGAGAGAGAGAGAGAGGAAAGAAACAGGGAGAAAAAGAAGGGAAAAAAACAACATAATTTAAAAAAAGTAAAAAATAAGAAAAACGTGTGGCGTGCTTGCATGCCACGTGAAATCACTTGTTCTCAGGAGCCATTGAAGAGTCTTCTTCTGAAGGCCTGTCCCTTGCCTCTTATGGAGGGGAGGAGGAAAGGGGATTATTAGCAAGATAAAGGAGGAGCTGAAAGTCAAGAGAACACTTTACCTTAAAAAATTTTAAAAAGGAAAAATCACAAAAAAGAGACAACAGAGACAGAGATAGACAGGGACAGAGACAGTAGAGGGCCTCCCTACCACTTAAGTTTGGGGGCTGTGGTCTGAATTATCAGTAGAAAATCTTCATTTCTATTTTTTTCCTGAAATCACTAGTTCTCAGGGGTCATGCAGGAGTTTTTTTCTAAAAGCCTGCCCCTTGCTTCTCCACTTGACTTTGGGGACTGGAGGATGAATTATCAGTGGAAAATCTTCATTTCTCTCTCTCTCTCTCTTTTTTTTTTTTATGAAATCATTAGTTCTCAGGGGCCATGCTGTTGTTTCAAGGAAGGTTTTGACTTCCTATATTATAGCCTTCATCTCTAGCAGTTCCATTTGATTCTTTTTTATCGTGTGTATTTCCTCTTTAAGCTCTTGCAAGAACTTCCTCACCCCCTGGAACTCGTCAGCTCTTTTCTTCTGGAGTTTGCTGTCTCTCTTCTTTTCCATCTCTGTTAGCTTTATCACTATGAAAATTCTAAATTCTTTTTATTTATTCATTTATTTTTTTGAGAGTTTTTTTGCTATAGGGCACATATGCTCACCAGAAAGACAAAGAAACACAGAGAGACAGAAAGCGAGAAATCACCACCCTAGGGGGGATGGCCACACCAGAATCCCTTCTCCTCCATTCTACTCTTGAGATCTTGGGCACGCATGCACACACACCGAATGTGAGTTTCATGCCACCGTGTCCGAGACTCGAACTGTGATCAACTACATCGGAGTCTAGCAACATAGCCCTTACACCATCTGCTGCTCCCTGAATATTCTAATTTCTTTGTCAGCCAATGACCACTGCAGAGAAGTCAGTGATGTGGAGCAACAAATCCAAGTAAAGTGTGGAGAGCAAGGTCATGTGAGGAGTGAGGGTGGCCAACCCTGTTAGCAACATCAGCTGCGGAAGGGCAGACTAATGAGGTTGCAACCCATTGTTTCCAGCCTGGGTTAAATGAACATTGCTCGATTTGTGTTTGCCTGGAAAAAACAGAAGGCATTATATAATTATGTAAATACTTTGGTAATACTACCATTTTACCACCGATGATTCTTAAGAACATTTTTTAAAAAAGTAACAAACCCAAAATTAAAAAAAAGTAGATAACAAAACAACAAAAAAACCCACTCCAAGGTGACTCTTTGCTTTCTATGGCATTTTTGTCTGAGTTGTGTGACAATCATTGTAGGAAGACAGGAAGAGTGGTCATTTTCAGCACTCTATTTCAAGCCTATGCTAATGTCACCTGGTTGTCAGAGTCATTAAAAGTCAGTGCTGAGAGGAACTACACGTATTACCTCCCCAGCACTGCACTACAACAGAGTGTCCTTGGGTGAGTCACTGTAGTCTGGGGAAGCTGGTGTGATTTCTCATCAGGATGAAGTTCTTGGATGAAAACATTGCTTCCATGCTTCATTGTGCCTTGACAGCTGGAGTGGACTCCACTTGGCTCAGCTCCCCCTGGGCACAGCACAAGAAGGAAGTCGTGAGAATTTGGAACCCCCCCTCCCACCCACACCTTTGTACTTACAACAACCTGCTGTTTCGTGCCTGGTACAGAATGCCAGTATATCATAAGTTGCATGGCTGATTAGACTCGTATCTTACTTTTCCAATTGATTTGTCCAAGGTCAGAATAAAACTGCTCTCAGAACAGTTGCTACTTAAAGCCACAAAAGTTTAAACTGTATGGATTCACAGCTGGGTTTGGGTTTTAACTGTTAATTACAAACCACTCGTGGAGCAGCAGCCCTCAATCAGAGGTGAGCGGGCTTCTTGAACCCCAGAGTGCTGGGCCCTATCACCAGAGTTCCTGAGTCAGCAGGTCTGGGGGGAAGGGGCTGAAAATCTGAGTTTGTCACAAGTTCCAAGTGAACTGCTGGTCTGGTGACTAGCCTTTGAGAACCACTGTTGTGTTCTTACTCTGGTCTTCACATTACACTTGACTTACTTTCTCTAAGCTTCAGTTTTCTCATTCATTCAATAGGGACAAACATTCAACAAATTCTGATTAGATTTACAAAGAAAAAGAAAAAAGAAAGAGAAAAGAGAAAAACATAAGAACAAGGTTTTTCTATATTTTTCTTGTGGGATTTTTTTCTAAGCCATACTAGAGTGCAGGGAGAATGATCATTTTAAACATCATTTCAAGCATCAGTTAAGTGACCTAACTGGCAGTCACAATGTTTTAAATCTCCCTGGTCAAAAGGACTATGTGGTTTTATTCCCCCAAACCCTGATCTCAATCTCCTGGAAACCTCTTCTGTTAGAATTCCATAGGTCAGAGATGGATCACATCGCTACTCTTAGAACCACCTCATTTAACGTTCCAGTCTCTTTGCTTAAGATGCCATGAATTTCAGAACTCGAGGATTGCTGTTTATCAAGATTGTGGGGGAAAGCATTTGATTGTAGGACTCTGATGGTTCTAGGTTAAAACCATGGCTATATTACTTACTAGTTATTTTTTTTTTAAATAAATCTTACTGGCTTTTGAACTTGAACAAATGACTTGAACACACTGAAATCCAATGTCTCATTTCTAATATGGAAATAGGAATAAAACTTATCTCCCAGGATGTTTGTCAGAATTTAATGACATCAGGGACCAGCAGTTAGCATAATGGCTATGTCACCAAACTTCCATGTAGCCGAATGTGGTTTGAGTCCTGGACCTAGTGGGTTAAACTCACGCCCAGCACATGTGTGTGCATGCCCAAGATTCCGAGAGGAGAAGGGATTGCGGCATGGCCCATCCCCCCTGGGGGGTGATTTCTCACTTTCTGTCTCTCTCTGTCTTTCTGGTGAGCACACGCACCCTATGACAAAAACCTCTCCAAAAACAGAAAAGAATTTAATGAAATCAGTGATATAAATGCTTGACATACATTAGGACACACACTGAAGAGTCAATCAATAGTAGTTACTGTGTACTTGGAAATGCCAAAGCAATGAGATAGTTAAGTCCTCAAACCTAGCTGAACTGAATCACACCAAAGTAGGCAATTAAGATATGAAAGCAATAACTCAAATTACCAAAAAAAAAAAAAAAAACCCAAAAAACAAAGAAACAAAAAATAAAACAGCCCTTTTTCCCTAGATAAAAGCTCTGCATTTCGTTTTTGAAAGCAAGGGGTGAGTACCACACTGTCCCTGGAAGACAAAGGGGAACAGCTGGCACATTCTAGGGAGGTGCCATCTCAGTGGCTCTAAGTGGCCGAGTGCATCTGCAACGGCAGCAGCCTTTGCAGCAGACCCTTTGCCAGATCTGAGAGGTGAAAGGCAAGTCAGAGGGGCAGAGAAGGGAGGGAGAACAAGGAGAGAGCAAAGGAGACTTAGCAATTATCTCCAGAGACTGTGTTTAGAATGCGATGTTCCTCTCCGCCCCCTCTCCTTTTCACGTTGTAATTTTCCTCGCAGAAAAGAACACAATGGAGAACATGTTCCAGACTGCTGAGCTTGCTGCTCACTCCAACACCCAGACATGGGAACAGATAAGGGAACAAACAGAGGCTATACAGTATTTTTTCCCCTGTGAGATGGCAGAGATCAAAGCTAAGGAATCCAGTTAAACTCACACATGGTATTATCTTCTCATTTCATGGTTTCTGTATGATCTGTCCTTGATGCCGAGCAAGTTTCAATAGCTGGGGGTGGGGGGGTGGTCAGAGAAGGGCTGCCTCAGTCAAGGAAGGTGCCCTCAGCCCTCATCCACTGGAGAGGTTGGGAGTGGACCTGACTGGCATGGTTTGCTGCACAGAGATTCCTACATACAAGTTTAATTGTCCATATTTTCTTCTCACCCTTCTCTAAAAAGTGAAGGGATTCTAGACTCATGGCTCAGTCTGACACCAAATGTAACTGGAAGAGCACAGAACAGAGATGGAGGGGAGTATCGTGATGCGGGGTGCACTGTGATTTCTTGGCCTTTGTCCACTGTCTTTCACCCATTCCCCTCTTTTTTGCACTCTCTCACCTGCCACTGTGTCTAGCCTAGTATTTTTCAACTTCAAGCCCAAATGAGCAGCTAGTTTGCATTTTAACATACATCACCAAATTGCCCTCCAAAAAGGTTGTATATTTTTTTCCAGCAGAATTTAAATTTCTAATCATAACATCCATTTTCTTTATCTCTTTTTTTTGTACTCATATGCACTGATACAGAGGGGCTTTCCCAGAATATTTCTTGGCGCCATTAAATAAATTAAGTGCATACTCTATGGAATATTATTCAGCCATTAAAAAAAAAACAAAAAAACAAGACCCTGGCATTTGATAGAAAGTGGTGAAATATGGACGATCTATTGCTGAGTGAAGCAAGCCAGGATACGAAAGAAAGATATTGTATGTATCCACAATATTTACCGACTATCTGCACTTTATGGTAGAGATTGAAATACTGGAGGGCATAAAAGCAGTGAAAATAGTTATGGATGATGAAGACAGTGTGGAACGGGGTGGGGGGAGAGGGAAGAGTATAGAGAAAGATAGCAAGAGAACAAATCGAGAGGCATAACATTAGCGGGACACAGAAATGGTTTATTAACTGTTGATGATAACATGTATAGTATTCTCAACTGGACTGGTCTGAGAGGTGTTTCATGTTGAGTAAATTCTCTTTACAAGCCAAATGATATATAGTGATTGAGTGTTTAAAAAATAATGAGAATAAATAAAAATAATCTGAAAAAATGATGAAAAGCTATTTGATGATGGTGTAGATAGTAATGTCTTTGTATTGACTGATATGCACAGTAATCATGCTAGAAAAAGAAATGTAATACACTGTAAAGATATATGCAATTAAATGTAATATAAAATGATGAAAATAGATAAAATAATAAAATAAAATAATTAATTAAGTGCTGTCCTGCTAAACCTTTGTTTTCTAAGACCCTATAATCTTTGAGAGGCCATATAGCGCAAAGATCTATTTGTTTTAACTGAGGCCATTTGACCAGCCAGCTCCCAAGAGCAGCTGAGTCCAGGCTATATTAGAAAGGTCTACCCAACCTCCTGACTTAAGAGAGCTAAGAAATGTTTATTGTTTTAAGCTGCTACAGTATATTGATCATAAGTTGAAAAAATGTAGAGACACAATGATGAATGAAATATTCTCTCTCCTCTTGAAAGTGCCATGAGTGTTTAAAATGAGATTAAGATGTAAAAGTACTGCAAGGTCTTACTGAAATTCACTTCTTCTAAAGTAAAATGTGGACTCTTTTGTTGAGAAATAGTTGCCGTCCAAGTCCTCAGTTAGAAAAATGAAAGAGTAGAACTGGTACAGGTCTGACTGCTTGACCAATGTTATAGCCCCATTGGCTCCTGAACTTTCCCATGCAAAAGTTCTTCAGTGCAGTGTTGATTGGCTGACCAGAATCACAATTCCACAGGCTCTCTGCTTGCAGGTTGATTTAGCTTTAGGTCACTAAGCCCTCTCAAGTGCATGTACCCTGCAGGCAAGCTTACATAACAAATGTTAGGTCTTTCTTTCTTAGGCTGGTCTGGTCATTTACCATCTTATTTATTTGTGTATTTATTTTTAAGCAGGTGTAGATGTTCCCCAAAGAGTGTAAGAATGAGAAAAAGAAAGCACATCTCAATAGGATGAGGTTGCACCACAATCCTTTCCCTCCTTTTCTCCATTCCATCAAGATTTGGGGTATGTATGCACAGATGCCCAGCTTGTTTTTCAGGCTGGCTGGGACATGATTGAACTGCATTCGGCCATGTGGGACCGGATTCTCTATGCACAATGCTAAACCTTTACACTATGGGCTGGTCCTAGCTGGTAACTATTTTAAAAATATATCTGGAGTGGAGCCAGCAGATGGCATAGTTGTTATGCCACTAGACTCCCACGTGGTCAACCACAGTTTGAGTCCCAGACCTGGGACTTCAAAATCAGGCCAGGTGCATGTGCGTGCATGCCCAAGATCTTAGGAGGAGAATGGAGGAGAAGGGATCGCGGTGCGGCCATCCCCTAACTCAGGTGATTTCTCGCCTTCCCTCTCACTGTTTCTGTCTCTCTTTCTCTCCAGTGAGCACATGTGGCCTAAGAGAAAAAACCTCTTATTTTGAGCTACATGACAGTTAGAAGGTGAGTATTTCTTATAGGAACAATTAGGGCAAGTTAGGCAAGCAAAAATAGGTTTTATTTTAACAGGAAAACAAATAATATTTCAGTAAGTCTACTCAAATTTCTCCCTTGATTTCATGTCTATTTTACAGGTGGGAAAAACTAAGGTATGAAAAAGTGTTATGGAGGCAGCCAGTGGCATAGTGGTGAAGGTGGCCAGATCCCACACTGCCTATTACATGGCAACTTGAAAAAAAAAGTGTTGGGCGCATATGTGTGTGCATGTCCAAAATCCAAAGAGGAGAGTGGAGGAGATGGGATTGCAGCAAACCATCGCTACTGAGGGATGTTTTCTCACATTGGCAGTACTAAGAGGAGAATTCCGGGACGTGGCCATCTTCTAAGTATTTATTCAGAGGAAAATTGTTAGTCAGTAGAAAGACATTTCCTTCCCTATCCCCAGTTCTCCTTTTAAATAAGAAAAAGAAAAAAATTAATAATGATTTTGCAATGTGAAAGGTATAAAAATTTCTTCGTCCTTGTTGAGCTTACACATTATTTGATGAGCTGGGACACAAATGTCCAGAATTTCAATAACAGTGCGAGAATATAAGGGCAATGCAACCACAGTTGCAAATGTGTCCCTCACAGATATTAATCCTATCACTAGACTTCAGTTCCTCAAGTTCAGGGCCTACATTTCATTCAGGATTGTATCTAGGACTAGGAGGGTATCTGGGAGATATTAGGGCCTCATGAATAAATAAATAAATAAATAAATAGTCTAGAAAATTAACATAATCTGACTTTGCTTTGACTTTAAGAAGAACCTTTCTTTCTTCTTTCTCTTTCTTTTGAAATTCTGCTAAGAGCATGTGTGCTCACTGGCAAGAGACAGGGAGAGAAATAAGAAAAGTGAAAAGGCATCCCCCATGGGAGATTGTCATGTCACAATCCCGTTCATCTTCATATCTTCTTTTGGGATTTTGGACACACACACACACACACACACACACACACACACACACACACATGCTTGGCATGTTTTTCAAGCTACTGAGTTCAAGACTCAAACTGTGAAGTTAGCTCTGTGGATTCAGTCACCTTATTCACATGTCTCTGGCCCTAAGGAAGACTATTTATAAAGGACATTCCTTTTATTCTTTCTTATTGCTTTTTTTTTGGTTTGTTTTAACTTTATTTGACAAATAGAATCAGATTATTTTATGTCTATGAAGGAGAGAAGAACTAACATTTACCAAATACCACAGCTAGGTGCTGTATTAGGCCTGTTACGTTCTTAATGACATTTAATCCTCACGGTGACCAAGCAGGCAGATTTTATTACTGACATCGACAGATGTAAATACTGGGGCTCAGAGAGGTTAAGTAATCAGTTAAACATTACACAGTGAAAATGTAGTAGAATAGACAATTTAAGCATTTTAAAACCTACTCTTTTTTTCCCTCTTCAGTGGTAACATTCTCTCTGGAATATCATCCAGATTGGGATGAGCAGATGGTGTAATGGTTATGTTGCTGGACTCCCATATAGTTGACCTTGGTTCCAGTCCTGGACTAGGTGGCTTAAACTTATGCCTGGTGCATGTGTGTGCATGCCCAAAATCCCGAGAGGGGAATGGAGGAGTAGGGATTGTGACATGGCCATGCCCCCTGGGGGAGTGATTTCTCGCTTTCTATCTCTCTATCTCTGTGTCTTTGGTAGTCACACATGTCCTATAGCAAAAATCTCTCTAAGAAGGTAAACAATTAAAAAAAATATACATCAACTCTTCATCCAATGACTAATATGTAAATCTTTTTAACTTGCCGATAATTGAAAGAATTTCAATGAAAGAAGAGAGGAGGAAAACCACCATCCAGAGAAGACTCATGTGCTTTTCAGCCTGAAAGGAGTTGGAGTCACATGGTTTATGGAGTCCTGGGGGGCAGTTTGCATGTGGAGATGTAATGATAGGGTCCCCAAGCATTCCTGGATTGAAGAGTTTATGCATGTCTTCCTGCTTTCTCCAGCTGTACTTGCCTCTGATCTAATTATATGCTCTGGGTACAGATGCCTCCAGAATTGCAGGCCATATCTTGCTTCCCAGGAAGTGTTATTGGTTAGACGACACTCAGCTGTAGAATGCAGGGGAGGGAAAAGAAAGATATAGGCTTGTTCCTTAGCAATGGAGGTAGACTTAAATCATTGTGTGCCAAGAGTCATTCATTCGTTCATTCAGAAATACTTAGTGATTATGCTGGTGGACAGTGTTTCTGTTCACCTTTAGAGAACATGGTCACTCAGAGTATACCATTCTCCTGGACTTGACTATTTGTCTAAAGTTTGGCATATAAGCTAAGTTGGCCAAGAATCCAAATATAAAAATATGGATATTCAGAGAGATAGTGTTTCTCAGATCCTGAGTTGAAAAGATCTTGAAAACTAGGACTGCCTCATACTGAGACAGTTTGTTTGAGAGGAAAGCCAGCACAAAAGAACTCAGAGCTGAGACATGGAGAGAAATGAGTGTTTAAACAGCTGGATCCTACCATCCCTGAATCACCTGGCTTTTGAGGCTACATAGAAAAGATATCCTTATTGAGACCAGCAGATGGAGTAATGGCTAAGTCACTGGACCCTAATGCAGTAGAGACCATGTTTCGAGTCCTGGACCTGGTGGCTTAAAACTCACACTGGCTGTGTGTCTATGTGTGCCCAAAATCCTGAGAGGAGAATGCAGAAGAAAAGATGGTGGAATGGCCATTCCCCCGAGAGGGATGATTTCTCACTTGCTGTCTCTCTGTCTCTCTCTGTCTCTCTGGCCAGTGCATGTACCCTATAACAAATAGGTAAAAAAAAATGTAAAAAGAAAGAAAGAAAAGAGAAGATAACCTGATTGCATAAAGGATATTATCACTAGATGCAGGAGTTGGAAATACAGGAACAGGAACTCCTTACTGTCTTCAACTTATAACTGATATCAGAGATAGTAAGCGGAGAGTTTGGAGTCAGAACTGTGGGATTGAATCCTAGACCTGTTTGTTCTTTCAGAATTTCATTTTGATCTGACCTCAGGAATTGTGACAACAAAAATTGCTCTTCTCATCCCATAATACACTCTCAAGCTAGTGGAGCATGTGAACTAACAGGCTACATAATATTTTGGACAATTAATTGACTTATCTGAACATCAGTATGTTTATCTGTAAATGGGGAAGAGTGAGAACCAAGGAGCTGTTGGTTATGAAAGCACTTAGTATATACAAAAAGCCCATTCTCCAAAGCTCTGCAAAAGCAGGTCTTGGCCACCATTGTATAAGTGCTCACAATCTTAAGTAAGTGCTAAGTGCCTAATGACCACACAGTTAATGCTCAACATGCTTGTTGAGAGAATAAAATATGTGACCAAATCTTTTTCAGCTTGATGCTCATGTAGTCTTCTTTTTCTATTTATAATCTGTCTTAAAAATGTACCACCAGAGGGACCAGCAGTTAGCGTAATGGCTATGTCGCTGAATTCCCATGTAGTTGACCACGGTTCGAGTCCCGTACCTGGTGGCTTAAACTCATGCTGGGCGCGTGTGCATGTGTGCACGAGATCCCAAGAGGAGAATGGAGGATAAGGGATTGTGGCATGGCCATCCCCCCTGGGGGGTGATTTCTCGCTTTCTATCACTGTCTCTCTCTGTCTTTCTGGCGAGTACACATGACCTATAGCAAAAAAAACCCAAAAAAACAAAAAAACAAAAAACCAAAAAAAACTATCCAAAAAAAAAAAAAAAAAAAAAGTATCACCAGAGAGGGTTTTCTTCCTTTGCCTTGAGTTTCCTGGAGATATTTTGATCCCAACCTGTATCAGCTAGCTATTGCTGCACAACAAAGCACCACAACACTCATACTTAAATAAACACAGACTTTTTTTTCTCTTGAGCCTATGGGTAGGTGGACAGTTTTGCTGATTCTGGCTGGCTTGACTGGTCCTCTCTGTTCTTGTGCAACAGATGCCAGCTGTGGAATGGTGGGTGCCGAGTGGACTCAGGTGGATTGACTGCCATTCTTCAACAGGCTAGCCTGAGTTTGTGTTCTTGTTGGTGGCATGTTTCCCAAAGACTGCTGAATTGCTGAAGGCCACTAGGCCCTGGCACGGAACAGCTCATTTCCTTTATATTCTATTTTCCAAACTAAGGCATAAAACCAACTCACATTCAAGGGGTGGGGATCTAGACTCCATCTCTTAATGAGGGAGCTACAAAGTAATACTGCCAGAAGGAGGATGCGGGAAGGATAGAAATTGGAGCATGATGCTATTAATCTATCAAAAAACATTTGAGTAAAGGTGGGAAAGTGACTTCATGTTGTAAACTCAGAAAAGGAAAAATGTGGATCCTCTACCCTGTTATCTCATCATCCAATCCCTGCTCTTCTTGCCTCCTGACATTGCCCTAGGGATACTTTCATGATCTCTGCTCTCTGGACAATGAGGGAATTCTAAACAAATAATTATTCTTACAAACCAGTTTGAAGACATTTAGTGCCGACTATTTCTCCAGTGCTGTGTTAACCTCGGAGAATATAGTCCCTTACTTCTGGACTTCAACCCAGTAGGCAATATAGAAATATACATTGCTACATGTACGGCAAACTGATAAATGCTTCTATGCTTTCTGCAAATCATACTCCCCTTTATTACTAAGACTATTTAAATAAAATTCTTAGTGTTGCCTACAAAATAATGACTTGATTTCGTGAACTGGTATTTAAGGTAATTTATAAATCATCCCTCATCTCTCTTTCTAGGCTCTTGACCCATTACCTCTGGAATGGAATCCACTAGTTCTATTGCACCAGAATCTTTAGTGTATCCTATAGGTCTCTGACTGCATTTATTTTCATGTAACATTCTCTCTGCCTAAATATTCTTTCCTTTCATCTTTGGCTGTTAAAATCTCTTTCACATTGTTAAGATGCTACTCAATATTAGCCTCCTCCACAAAGTGTTCCCTTTTTAAACTACTTACAATTATTCTCTTTTTCTTTTTCCCTAATCAATTTCTCACTCTAATAGGGTCATATTCTTGTGTTTTTTTTTTTTGTTTGTTTGTTTTTTTGTTTGTTTTTTTTGAGAGGTTTTTGCTATAGGGCGCGTGCGCTCGCCAGACAGACAGAGAGAGACAGAGAGATAGAAAGCGAGAAATCACCCCCCAGGGGGGATGGCCACGCCGCAATCCCTTCTCCTCCATTCTCCTCCTGGGATCTTGGGCACGCACGCACACGCTCCCGGCGTGAGTTTAAACCACCGGGTCTGGGACTCGAACCGCGGTCGACTACGTGGGAGTCCAGCGACATAGCCATTACACTAACTGCTGGTCCCATATTCTTGTGTTTTTTATTATGCTAGATTGCAGCCCCCTGAGGTCAGGCCTGTTTCTTACCTGTGCATTCCTCAAGTTACCATTGTCTGCTTCATGGTAGGTGCTGAGTCAATGCTATTACTCTGACCTGAACGTTTCCCCTCTTTTCTCCACCTGCTCTACAACTCAGCCTTCAATCTCAGTGTTGGTGAGAGTCAAGGCCACTTTCCAGGAGTCTTTGTAGTCAACAGTGTAAAATGCACTTGAGTTGGGATATGCTTCTGGCCAGTGAATTGGCATGAGCTATAAACGGTCCTGTTCTGTAACAGGTATCCAGTTCCTAATTAGAATCCTTCCTCCAGCCACTTTTCTGAGATTTGAACTCACATTGCCTTTATTTTTAAGTGCCTAACAGTTTGAAAGAGGATCATGGTTGCTTTTGGTCCATTACTGTATTTATGAACGGCCCCTGGAAACCCACCATCCCGATTCTGATAACACACGTTGTATAGATGAAGATCCTACTTTATTCCAAACTTGAAACTCCTTATTGTAGAAGAGTGGCTTTCAAACTTCTGTGTTAGAATCATCCAAGGCATTTGGAAGCATGAAAATTCCTTCGTGTTATCTCCAGAGTTTCTGAATTCCTAGGTCTGGGCAGGGTGTAGGACTATGTAATTTCCTCAGACTTCTCAAGGGGTTTGACTTCTGGCAGACAATGTATTGAGAAAAACTGCAGAATTACAAGCCTCAGATTATGAAGAAAAATATTGGCTGCAGTCTGGCAATGGATGTAATGCGAAAGTTGCTATCACATCTCAGAAATCAGGGAGGTCTCCAAACATCCCCCCTTTTACTATGCTATATCTCTACACCAGAGCATGCAATGGCTCCATCTTGCCTCTGCTCAAGAACAAGCAAAGGCTATGCCTCTACCCAAGAACATATGATGGTTCCATCTTCGTCCAGATCAAGTCCAAACTCTTCTTCATGCCATTTCTAGTCCCAGGCTTTCTTCACCGATGTCCATCCCCACCCTGCTCAATCTAGACTCACCGTTGCAATCAGGTAAACTCTCTGGCTATTTATATCACTTGCCCTTGGTTACTTCTTGATGTCTTCTTTATTGCTGGTGAGACCTTATTTCCTCCCCACTGCTTTGCTTTCTGCTTGTTTTGTGTCCCATCTCTTTCTCATTAAGAATCTATAACATTTTATTGAATGCCCTCTGTGTACTTGCACTGTCCCATACATTTGTTTGTGGATTCATCAGATGAGTCCTGGGATAAAGATGTTAGCAGCATCCTCATGGCTGCAGATGAGCTTCTGTCATTTGCCCACGGTCACATGGCTAGTGAGTGGACTTCAAACCCAGAGTGACTAAGTGCCATTGTCACTTATATGATGCCATGCCACTTATGTGAAACCTATTTAAATCACGTTATTCTTTCAAGGCTTTAGTCAAGTATTATCTTTTGAACCAAAATAGAAATCCCGTTTTCCTCATCTCTCTATCAGGTGGGCATGCCGAGCTTGAAGGTCACCGTGAGAATTAAGGGCAACAAGGTATGTAATGTACATGGCACAGTGTCTGGCCCAGTCTGGGTGATTTAGTGCTACTGCTGTCCGTATGTCATTCACCTAGAAACCCACATAAAGTCTCTTCTGGCAGGAGAGATGAAAATCTTGTGGCTTTTGAGGAATGATGATATTTAATTATTGGAATAAACTTTGTGGCGTCAAAGCACGATTTACCCTTTTCCTGTGGGTCAGAGGTATCATTCAAGGATAAAGATATTAGAAATCATCCTTCCAGCTGGAACATTTTTTATCTCCTCTTCAAAGAGTAATCTCAGGGCAGCCACAACCATGGAAACAGAATGTGGCAGGTGTTGCCGTGCTCTGGATTAGAGACCCGTCTTCCCCAGCAGGAAGGAGAAAGGCTGCGATCGGGGAAGATGAATGGATTGGGGCGTTTTGTCACGGTCTGCAAAGAGCACATTCTCCCAGTGCCTCGATCAATCAAGCCCTCCTATAAAAGGTCCTTTGCTATCACTTTTGAGTGACATACAGCCCTTTTGTGTCACCAAGGAGGGTCTTCTCATCTGCTTGGGTGACCTGAAAGTGTGATGTGGCTTGCAGCAGGGGCTGGCTCATCGTTAAGAGTAGATTTACTTGTTTCTTTGTTCCTTCATAGTAGCTGGGGCTGGAGGATGTTTGGAGAATTCCCTAAGAAGAGCCTTCATGCCTGTGCTTTCATTTTTGCTTGTTCTGTCAAGTGTAGAAGAAGCTGCTATGTGTGGTCTCTCATGAGGAAAGGCTAAATGCATCACTGAGAGACTGTGCTGCTGGAGGCTCTGACCAGCATCACTGTGGTGTGCAGGAAGAGGGGTGGTCTCTGAAGCCAGGCCAGTATAGATTCGGATCCTGGCTCAAGGGCAGACTTGTGATATGTCCCTTGGCAACTCCCTGTCTCAGTTTCTCCAAACTGTAAACTGGGGGGAGGAGGTATACAGGGACAAAAAATAGTTCAGTAAATCATTTGATGCGTAGAAGTATGATTACAGTAATTGTCCAAAGGGGACAAAAACCAGATTTAGAATCTGTTGCTGTTTTATAGCACTGTGTTAAAGCAGAGTGGGCTGTCCCTTCCTTTTAGTTTTTCCGAAGCGCCATGTGTGCATTTAAGTAGTAGGTTAACCTCTGAGGACATAGGTATGGTGAAGAGCAGTCCTCATGAGAAATTCATAGTGAATACATAGCCACTGGTGATACAGCATCTGGAGAGCCCAGATAGTTTAAGGGATTTGCACAAGGCCCTAGAGCTAGTTATTTCCAGAATCCATATTTAGTCATTCTGATAGAACATCGAGGCTCTTTCCCATGAACTGACAGCTCTTATTTTAAGAAAAGAACAGGTCCAGTCCCATTATTATGAGCAAAGGCCCTGTTAGAACCCAGCTACCTTGAAACTAGATATTGACTACATTATAACTAACCAAATAAAAGCTAAATGAGGGACAAAATGTGATCATGCTGGAAAATGGAGTCATTGCCTGCCGGTGCTGAGCTTCTGACATTCAGCTGCTTCCTTTTTGTCCTGGCTCTGCAAACAGGTCGTTTTGATGATCTGAGAGATGTGCTCTGGTGATGTCAGCCTCCCCCTGGGCACCCGTCCGTTATCACAGGCACTGACCTTTATTACCTACCTCGCTGGATCTCTGCACAGGAATGACTCAGCAAGGGTGTGCCCTTGATCCTCCTTCAGAGAAGGGTCTGGTTTTCCCCAGGACACGTGTTGTTGGCTGCATCTCTATGCCAATCCAGGAGTATGAAGTCACATCTTTCAAGCATTTCGGATCCTATTTAAACTTTACTGGCATGATAGGGACAGGATAGTAGCTCACTAGATTTGTTTCCTTAAGAGAAGTAGGATGAGAATAGGTTATGTTTCTGCGAATTTACTCTCTTCCCCCTAAATTTCACTATGAAAATGGTGAAACATACAGAAAAGTTGAAAGCACTCATATACCCACTGCCAAACATCTACCATGATCATTTCACAATCAATTGCATTGTTTCATATTTATCCATTGGTCTATCCACTGAACTATGTGTCTAGAAATTTGTGTCATTTAAAATAAAATTCAGAGGATGTTGCAGATGGCAGAACACTTTATCCTTAACATTTCAGTACTTTTATTATGATCTAGAGTTTAATATTGGTCTATTCTTTTTCTTCCCCCAGAACATACAATGAGATGTATAAATGTTAAGACTACCATTGGGGGGTTTTGGGAGATGCATGTGCTTGGAAACCCCTTGTGAGATATAGCACACTACTAGGACCTCTGGAAGTTCCTCCAACTCTGTCAATCCCTGCCCCCACACCTCTCAGAAACAAAGATTGTTCTTATGTTTTTTAACTACATAGAAGAGTGGTTATTCTAGACATCATATAACTTGAATCATACTGTAAGTTCTCTCTTTTGAATAAGATTCATTCACTCAGGCTACAGTTTTGTGGTTCAGTTCTTATGTATCTAGACTAGAATTTAATTGCTGTGTTAGAAAGTCTATCACAGTTAAATGTTTATAATACCTAACACAGTGGACATAGCATATATGTCCACTACTAACACTGTAATTATTATGTTTTAAACATTTTATTTTAATTCATTCCATATATTCAATCACTATACATCACTTAGCTTTTAAAGTAAGCTAAGTGATTACCCAACCTGAATACAGTTCTCGACAATCCAGTTCAGGATACTACACACATTATTGTCAACAGATAATACTCTATTTCTGTGTCCCATAAATGTCTTGCCTTTCTGTTTTTCTCCTTAATTTCTTTCCTCATACTCTCCCCCTTCTCTCATCCCCTTCCCACACTATCCCTAACCATTTTCCATGCTTCTATATCCTCTAGTCTTTCAGTATCTTCCAGAGTGCAGATAGTCAATAACACTGTAATTATTATTTGTTATTATTATCTTCATATTATTATGTTACTTATATATGTTGTAGTATGGACCCAGTCATCAAAGCAAGCTGCTTATCTCAATTTTTCATATGGGAAGTTGGCCTCAGAGAAGATTCTATATTATTCTAGATCCTTCTCTAATATGGCTCAGAGCTCCTTGGAATTATTTTCTGCATGCAAATGTGTATTCTATTTCTCTCTCTCTCTCTTGCTCTCTCTCTTTCTCTGGCCATATATAGATATATACTTTTCAAAGTCAATTGTAAACTTTTTGGTAACATCACTCATTGTATTTGCTACATCTTTTTGACTCTTCTAGTTCTGTGTAACATGTTAAACATGCAGGAAATCATTGGCATATGCACTCAATAGTAGGCAGAAATCAGGAGTCCACCTGAGTGGGAGCAACTTGCTTGGGAAAGGTGAAGAAGAACTCTGAGTTAATGACCTGTCTTGGTTTTCAGAGTAGGTGCCTGGTTCAAGCTGACATCACTGGTTTGAGTGTCATGAGTCCTGAGTTTGAATTCTGGTTGTGTTGTGTGAATCTCTTTTACTTAAAGTACCTTACACAGAATCTATGTCTATTTATTCTTTTCACAACTGTGTAAAATAGCTATTATAATCTCCATATTACAGATGAGACTACATCTCAGGGAAGTAGACAATAAGCAGTGAAACTTGGATTTAAGCTCAGTTTTGTCTGATTTATAGTCTCATGCTCTGTTTTGGGAACTGTGGTCTAACTTATCTTAAAGTACATATAAAGCTGTAATGCCCCAAAGCTATACAGTTGAAAAAGTTGCTGTTGTGAACAGTGAACACAATTTATAATAAATGGCCACAACCTATACACTTAACACAATAGACCTGCACTTAGCATTTCCACATTGACCATTCCATTTTTGTCCTATGGCTACCCTATAATGTAGACGGACAATATTATTGTCATTTATGGTTAAAAAAAATGATAGTCAAAACAGTTAGTGTCTTAAGCAAGGTCACAACACTAGTCCATGACAAGGTGGTTAGTGGAAGCAATGGATGGAGGGAAAATATGAAAATAGGTCTCATGATTCTTTTTTTTTTGAGAGGCTTTTGTCATAGGGCACGTGCCAGAAAGAGAGAGAGACAGAGAGACAGGAAGCGAGAAATTACCCCCTGGGGAGATGTCCACGCCACAATCCCTTCTCTTCTATTCTCCTCTTGGGATCTTGGGCATGCACGCACATGCGCATGGTGTGAGTTTTAAGTCATTGGGTCCGGGACTCGAACCGCAGTCGACTATATGGGAGTCCAGTGACACAGCCATTATGCTAACTGCTGGTCCCCTAACTGTTTTTTTTTTTTTTTTTTTAAAGAGGTGTACTCTTATCTTTTAGAGAAAATATTTTTTGACCTAAAGATGTCTGTGTGAAAACACATTCAAAAATAAGAATGTGTTTAATCATTACTATTTCAAATGAGATTATCAAAACTAACACACTTAAAATGTATTTATTGAGCATGTTTTACATGATGGACATTGGACCAGTTACTATTCATTGTCTGCAGAGCTGACGGAATGGACTCTCCCAGAAGTGATTTTGTGTCATCACACATCCTTCTTGAGAACTACTCAAAAAGCTGATGGACATTTTCCTCTACTCTCTCAAGAATTTTGTTTATTTCCTTTACTCTTTTAAGCTCAAGATGAGTCATTTCACTAAATAAGTGTTATACTTTGGCTTTATCCCAGCCCACAGCTGCAAGGTGCCAGACTGGCATGAAGCAAATAAGTGAAGCTGACTTAAATCTGTTCCTCATGGACTCCTGGGGACCACTCAGTATCCTTGGACCAGAGCTGACACCAGCATAGTCACTAGCTCCAGAGAGGAGATCTTTTAAGGATTGGCAGGGGCAGCATGGTTTTCTTCTGGATATCATCTGCCTGGTTAAAAAAACACGATTCAATTCGTTTGTTTATAAAATTACATAGAAACCAATGGATAGACCCAGAGAGGAACTAGCAGAAACACAATGAAAAGGCAGCATAGACTTCATGTACATGTTCATAGAATCCCATGGCCTGCTTATAAGGTAGGAGTACTCATTCTCCCCAATTTACTGCATGGTAGATGACTAGGGTGATCAGCTCATCTGGGTTTGTCTGGGAATTTCTTAGCCCTAGCAAAATCTCACATCCTTAGGAAAATTGGTCACCAGAGGTGGATCTGAGATTCTACTTCAACTGCAAAGATAATGTTCAGACACTGCATCTTCCTGCCTCTCATCCATGGTCTCATCTGATCATCCAGCCACTTTGTCATTTGGGGATTATTATACCCCTTTTATTGATGGGGAAATGGAGAATCAGAGAGCTTAATGACTTGTCTCCAGTCTAGTGACTAAGCAGTGACAGTGGCAGATTTGGAACTTAACTCTTGCTCTCTCTCAGGTCCCTCTATACAATTTTCCTAAAACAAGTTGCAAGACGGTGAGTGACAGGTAACTGACTCCACTACTAGTTCTTGCAAACCCTAGGGCAATTCTATTTATAGGACTTTTACCTTTTTACTTCTACAGTCCTTTATAGCTTTTTGACTGAGTATGATACAGAGAAGCAGAGAAGAGGTGTTATGAAGGACACTAGCAAGCACAGCTGAATTCCAAGGGACACTTCAAGGAGCCAAGAGAAGTGAGACCATTATCATCAGCTGCCCAGAAGACCAGCTGGGCATAGAGTCAAGGGAGGGACTCTATTGGGAGGGAAGGCCAGCTCACAGAGGGCTGAGGACTGTGAGGAGGGGTCAGAGGGGTAAAGCAGGACTTCTAAGAAAAGAGGTGATCATCCAAGGGAAGGGCCTTCATGGTTGTCTGATTTGACCTGATGGCCCAGGCCAGTTGGCAGACACTGTGCACACTGGCCGTGTCCTCCGTTTTAAGAATGTCCTTCACTGGCATGTCTGCTCTGCGTTTTTTTCCCCTCCCAATGCATTAAACATATCACATTTGAAATGAGTTACTGACATCCTATATCTATTCAACCTCTCATCCAACATTTATCAAGTACACATTGTGTACCAGTGCACCGTGTGAAGCGCAGAGGAACTGGAGTTGAATAAAGCATGACTTTTTCCTTTAAGGAATGATAATTCATTGAAAAGACAGATAAAGAGGCAGCTAAGAGTATATTGCATAAGAGCCATGGGCTTGGAAGTATCTCAGACCTGAGTTGCCATCTTGGCTCTGTGACCTTGGCGAGTTATTCAAAATGTTCTCTGAATTTCAGTCTTCTCATCTGTAAAATAGTATTTAGACAGCTGCTTCAAAACTGCTGTGGAGATCAAGTGTAATGCTATGTGTACTGCCTGTTACATAATAATTACTTAATCTATTGCTAGTCAGTTCTGAGTACTTCAATAATCAGTTAATCTCTCTATGCATCAGTCTCCCATCTATAAAATTGAGATAATGGTAAACTTCCTTAAAAGAGTATTGAGAACCTTTCATCAGACACTGTATGTAGAACAGTTAGAGCAATGCTAGGCATACATTGAATATAATGGTTATTATTATTAAAGCAAATATTTGCTACAATGCACATGAGCAAAAAAGAAGACATTCTAGGAATGAATTCTAGGAAGAGGGGTGGGAAGACATTGCAGGGAGAAAGGGAACATACGTAAAGTGTTAGGGCGGGGAGATGTGCAGGGTCCCATCTCGCCCAAATTGGGAGATGAGGATCCCACAATGGGCAGAAGGCAGATGGGTTTTTGGATGAGCAGAAAATCGGATTCTGTCTCTTTATTAGTTAAGCGAGTTTTGGAAAGTGACTTAATCTCTTGGAGCCTCCTCATCAGTCATAGATGGCTAATGGGCTTGCTCTTTTTATGAAAGGACATAACCTCTGTAATGGTTCAGCCAGTGCTTGGTGCAAACAAGGCCCACAGCAGGTGGTAGCTATTTAGTTTTTGTTGTTGTTGTTTTTATTAGAAGTTCTAGTGCCAGGGTGGGAGAGACCCAACAGGGGGAGGCAGCACTGTGGGGGTAAATGGTGACCAGATTGAGAGGAGCTGTCCATGATAATTAAAATATGAAGACTTTTCTCTGTAGGCCATGAGAAAGCTTAGTACAAAGCTTGCAGCTTTTTCTTGGTGCTGTACCATCTCCACCTCTCTCTGAGCCCCAGTTTCTGAGTCCCACATCCTTCAATTTCATCAGAGTCTAAATTTACCCACATGGTAATTACTCACACTGTGTCTCATCAGCTTGTGAGCAGAAGGACTAGTAGAGGCCAAAACTGAAGGGTGGGGGTTGGGGGGTAGGAGAGGTTAGAAAGGGAAAAAAAGAAAAGAAAAGAAAAAAAAGAAAAGAAAAGAAAAGAAAAGAAAAGAAAAGAAAAGAAAAGAAAAGAAAAGAAAGAAAACTTCGCTCAATAGAGCCACCCAGTGCTGACTGTAGTTTTCAAGTATTGGCCAGTCCCACTGAAATAACTCCTAAGGGCAGAGTTGGCTCAAGTGTCTTTGAACGTTAAAATTAGAGCGAACCAAGATTAAATGCTCCCAAGAAACTGACCAGCCTAACATTTTTCTCCTCCCTCTCTCTTTTTATAACTATGACCACAGTAGTAATTCAATTGGAAACATATTCTGTCCCTGATTGCTCCAACACTGGCACTAGATCATTCCCAGGGCTTTTTTTTTTTTTTTTTTTTTTTTTTTTTTTTTTTATTAAATGCACACTGCCATATTTTCTGCTGGGGCTAAAAATACATCTGACTGAGCAGCAAAAGGCTCAGCTGGGCCTCCTCCCTTTTTTTCTTAGAGGCCAGGACCAGGCAGCACCAACAGATTGATGGGTCTCCTGACTAATTTAGGCAGCACATTTCCTTGTTTCCAAGGAAAACTGTCCCAGATACTGATATAATAGTGAAAATAAGGATGGGGTTCATATGAAAGGATGACTAATGGGAGCCTGTGTTCAAAACCTCATTTACTACCTTTTTTCACTTTTGGCTATCACACATCACCATTTCAAAATAGTTTATGTCCTTTCAAGGCCCTTAGGCTTTGTGGATGCTGTTCCTTAGCCTGAAATGCTTTTCCTCCTCTCCTGCTATGAGGTTATGATCAACTCAAGCACCTTCACATTTTCTGAGTCCATGGACTGAATAAGATGACCTTCATCTAATTCTTCCATGTTTTTTCTGCTTAGCTCTGACAGAGCTTACCTTTGACAGAGCTTACCTTCTGCATTATAATCACTAGCTGTAGGTTTTCCATTAGATCTTGAAGTATTTGAGGGCACAAAAGGTATCTTATTTACTTTTTTGTCCCAAGTGTCTAGTGCATGCTGAGTCTAATGGGGTTAACAGCAGAATGGGGCCAGTTAGATACTGTGTGCACACCCGTGGAGAAGGTGCTGACCTGGTACTTCCATGATCCCGAGTATAAGCATCTCTTCAAAGTTAGCACCTTCAGTTTCATCAGTCCCCTCCAAAAAGGAGGCAGGTTCATAAGAATTCTCCTGCTTCTTCTTGGTTGGTTAATGGGCACAAAAATAATCAGCAGAAGTACTTGTTGTTGTCCCAAAGTGTGGAGATATTTATTGAGAATTTAGTATGAATCAAGACTTGCTAAAAGGGGTTATTGGAGAAGGTTGTGTTTCTGCCCAGTGAAGTTGTTGTTGAAATATTTTAATCTTTTAATAATCCCCAGGAATATACTATGACTGGATGTCAAGTGAAAGAGAAAAACAGGACAATGAGCTTCAATAAGAGGCTCAAAGCCTAATTTAAACCAGTGCACACAACAAAAGCTCAATAGAAGCTCTCAAGGGCATCATTACATAAACTTTCATTCTGAAGGAACTTCAAGATCCATAATTTAAGAGTCCAGAGTGGAAAAAAAAAGAGTCCCTGAGAACTTAATTAATAAGAAGAAGGTTATGACAAGGTGAGACTTGAATTGTACCTTGCAGGATGGGTGACAACGTTGTTAGGTCAGAGGGGGAAAAGCCTTGAAGGGTGAGCAGGAACAGAGAGGCATTTCTTTCTAGTCCCAAATTCTGTACACTCAGCTTATTTGTTCATTAAATCCACTGATCCAGAAGCATAGAGCTTCTCTAAATTCCTGAAGTGGGATTTAGGTCTGGTAGTCGGGTCCAGAGCCAGATGTGTTGTTGTCATAATGATGTAGTTGTTGGTGTGGATCTATCAATGTACAGGGTAGAAAAGCAGCCTATAAAGACTTTTCTCTATCTTCTCTCTGTCTCTGGGTGTGTTGTACTTAAGGGTTAGTCCCTTGTAGGAGGGGAGGAGATACACGTATATCTAAACCAGGAAGAGCTTCGACATTCTTTTGTACCTGACAGTTAAGTCTAATCTCTACTCTTTGAGTTCTCAAAGTATGTGGGAGATTTTATGGGAGTGCATTCTTTGCAATGAGAGTGAGTGGGCTGCCTGCCCAACTAGAAGCAAATTAGCTGAGAGGTCCTGGAGGTAAAATATTCTAGCTTTTGGGACCAGCAGTTGGCGTAATGGCTATGTCACTGGACTCCCACGTAGTTGACCCCGGTTCGAGTCCCAGACCCTGTGGCTTAAACTCATGCCGGGCGCGTGTGCATGTGTGCCCAGGATCCCGAGAGGAGAATGGAGGAGAAGGGATTGCGGTGTGGCCATCCCCCCAGAGGGGTGATTTCTCGCTTTCTTTATCTCTGTCTCTCTGTGTCTCTCTGGTGAGCACATATGCCCTATAGCAAAATCCTCTCCCAAAAGGGACCAGCAGTTGGCATAATGGCTATGTTGCTGCATTCCCACGTAGTGGATTGTGGTTCAAGTCCCAGGCCCATGGTCTTAAACTCATGCCAGGTGTGTGTGCATATGTGCCCAAGATCCCGAGAAGGGAATGGAGGAGAAAGGATTGCAGCATGACCATCCCCCTCGGGGATGATTTCTCACTTTCGTCTCTCTGTCTCTGTCTTTCTGGTGAGCACACACACTCTATAGCAAAAACCTCCCCCCCCCCAAAAAAAAAAATAAAACCTCTCTCCTCCCCTCTAGCTTTTATTACTAAAGAATTCAATCTAGCATACTACAAAAAGAACCTTACTATAAGCTCTTGTGGGAAGAGGAAGAGGAGTTGTGGTTGAGGTGTTTACATGTCTTTTTGTATGTGTATTTCTGTATGTGGAGCTGTGTGTACTTTGGTGGTCATTAGCCATTTTTTCCCCCTAAAAATGGTAGAGAAGAGACATCTAAAATGGTAAACATCTGTTAAATCAGAGTCTCATTTATTATTTTTTAAAAAATGTTACTAACAAGATGTTTTTTATTTTTGCGGGAAGATGTAAATAACATAAAATTTACCATTTTAACCATATTTAAGTATACAGTTCAATGGTATCAAGTATATTCACACTGTGTGCAATCAGTACCACAATATCCAGAACTTTTTTATATCTTCCTAACTCTGTGCCTGGGAAACCATAACTCCCTGTTCTCACTACCCTTGCACCCTGGCAAAAACCACTGACTTTCTGTCTGCGAATTGGATTGCTCGAGGTACCTCAGATAAGTGGAATTACACAATATTTGTCCTTTTGCGAATGGCTTATTTTACTTGTACAATGTCCTAAAGGTTTATCCGTGTTGTGGCACACACCAGAATTTCTTTCCCTTTTAAGATTGAATAATATTCAATTATACATGTAGTCTACATTTTATTTAAACGTGCATTGATCAATAGATCCTTGGGTTAGCTCTCTCTCTGTATGTATTTTGTTTGTTTGTTTGCTATAAGTATGTGTGCTTGCTGGAGATACACACACATACACACACACACACACACACACACACATACAACACAGAGTGAGGGTGAGAGGGAGAGAGAGAGAGAGAGAGAGAGATCAGTCCCACTTCCTAGAGGGGATGGTCATGGCACAATCCCTTCTCCTCCATTTCCTCTCAGAGTTTTGAAATGCACACACATGCATTTGGAATGATTTTTAAGCCAACTGGGTCCAGGACTTAACCACACAGTCACCCATGTGGGATCCAGCTGCCTTAACTTCTGTGCCACCTGGAGGTTCAAATATCTGTTCAAAGATTTTTTTTTCTTTTTTGTTATATACCCATAGGAAAAGTTCCTGGATCATATGGCAATTCTATTTTTAATTTCTTGAGGAATCATACCATTTTTTTTTTTTTTGGCAGCAGTTACGAAGTTTTACATTTTCATCAGCAATGACTAGAGATCTAATTTCAAGAAACCTCATATCTCTGCCAATATTTATTTTTTCTATTTTTTAAAATTATAATAGCTATCCTAATGGGTATGAAGTGGTATTTCATTGTGGTTTTGGCTTGCATTTCCCTAATGATTAGTGATAATGAGCACCATTTCATGATTTCATGTACTTCTTCTTCTTCTTTTTTTGTTTTTTGTTTCTTTGGTCTTGATATAAAACTAACCTATTTTTTTTTTAGAGAGAGATATTTTGCTATAGGGCACATGCACTCACTGAAGAGACAGAGAGACAGAGAAACAGAAAGTGGGAAATCACCTCCCAGGGGGCATGGCCATGCCACAATCCCTTCTCCTCCATTCTCCTGTCAGGATTTTGGGCACACACGCACATACACCCGGCATGAGTCTTAAGCTGCTGGGTCCAGGATTCAAATCACAGTCAACTACGTGGGAGTCCAGTGACATAACCATTACATCACTTGCTGGTCCCTAAAACTAACCATTTCCTATGGACTACTAAGCTGATTAACTCTGAAGAGCAATTCATTTAAATTCAGTATATTCAGTGTAACTTCACAGACATTTATGGAACACTTACTCTGTGCTGGAGATGATGTTCTTCTCTCTGCTAGAACACCATAGTTGTTCTTTTGGGGCAATAATCTAATGGAGGAGGTCCCTTAGGTACATGACATGTATATGTTACAGCCTATGAGAACTGCTATAAGAGCAAATGGGCAGATAGATGACTACATAAGTGAGGCAGAGAGAGTTTGTTGGAATGGATCAACTTTTAGAAGACTGACAAATTAATTGATTGGTTCACCTATTTATGCACTCATTTATTCAGTAAATGGTTACCAAATATCCTCTTTGTTTGGGGTACTGGGATGTAGAAAGAAACAGTCTTCAGTGCTGTTCCTTTACAATGGCCAATTTTCTTGTTTCCCTCTAAATTGTCACCAGGGGGTCAAAGGTTCTTATATGTAACTCCTTTCTCCCCTACCTACTTTACCCCTGTCCTAGGCCTTTCCACCTCATCCCCCTTTATACTCACTTTCCTACTTGCTCTTCATCATCTTGGCCTGGGAAATATGCCCTCATCTTTACTTCAGGACCACACTTACTCTGTACAACAAACACTAAATGTGCCCTCCAACTTTGGTACTGTAATGGTGAACATTCTTGGCTCTGACTTCCTTCCACTCACTTACCACTGAGATCGTGTATGCTCTGGCTATCTACCTGGTCTGCTTCAGCTCCCAGATTGGGGTGACTGCTCTAGCCAAGTTCCCTTGGCCTCTACAAAACAAAAACAAAATCAAAATACTGCAATGATTCCTACCTCTAAGTGGACCACAGTTTAGTGTGAAATTGACAAGTCAACACATAGTGCAATGTGCAAAGTATTAGAATAGAAGGGTCATTTGTAGAGCAATTTCAGAATAGAGGTGCCAATCAGAAAACTTCTTACTAAGAGGACCTTTAATCTGAATTTTGAGATAGAAGGTAACAGGTAAAGGGCAGGTAGGGCTTTCAAAGAAGATGGAGCAACATGTAAGCATAGGGATAGGATGAAATTGTGGTGTATGTCCCTTCTGATGGTGGTAGTGTTAAAGCTACAGATGCTTTGAGCTAGCTGCAGTGCTCAGTGCTAATGAAGAGATATTGAGACATTCATAACATGCCATTTTATTCATAAAACTATTTGGTCACGACTTGTAACTCCTAAACAAGACCCATTCACTGAGTATTGTAGGTGTGTCTGATGACTTCGGTTAAGACAGTCCAAGAGACATGACCTCCTATGATCTAGGTATGTACTCCACAACATGGGGGTGTCCTTAAGAGCAGAGCCTTGTGTGTCAGCTGGGAAGGTACTGATGTTGGGAATAAATCCTCTGATGAGGTTATGTATAGTCTGGAAATTTTTGACACCAAAATGTAAAAGTCTTTTAATGCTTGTTTTCCACACCAATTCTGGTTGACTGATTACAAGGTGCAGGGTATTGTGAGCTAAAAAAAGAACTACTTCAAATATTTGCATGTAGGTTGCTCTATAAGATATTTCCTATATTTAATGCAAAAGTTGAATGAAGCCATTAGAATGTGTATGTGACTCATTTGGAAAGTGAACTCTAGATTTGCTACATGCCAGTAAACACCCATGCATTCCTGTACCTCTTCAAGTGAATGCTTCAGTACTTGCTCTCACCTTAGCATTACTGTTTAGTTGGCACATTTTAGTGACAGTGGGGAAAATAAAATCATCTCCTAGGTGTTAATGGACACTAAGCTGGCAGTGAAAAGACACTTTCCAGATCTTACTGTCTCATTGGTTCATTTGCTTGTTCGACCTTAACCAAGTCCCTAAAGGTGGACACTGAGACTGAGTTGCCATTACTATCTTCAACTTTGTCACCACAAATGGAAATTGAGTTAGGATAGAAAAAGAAGTCTGGACACAAATCAGGACTGAAGAAAAAAAAGTAAGACATCATAATTTCAGATTCCAGTCCTTGAATGTCTAAAAATTTGAATCTCCAACATATATAATTATGGGTGCTTGAATTCAATAAAGATAATAATAAAACAAAAATATATGAACTTTGAATTAGAGCATTGCTTCAAAATGTATTTCATAATTTCACAAGATTGAGGAATTATAGCCTCTAAAACTGGTTCAGGCCTAGCTGCAGGGGTGCAAGAGTAATGTGACACTCTGCAATGCTGGAGGCCAGGTGGTAGACTGGGGTTCAATTCTCCATCCAACTTGTATATTCTGGGTACACCTGTGGTTCTGGCTGGCTGGTAGGTCTGGAGGAAGATCATGCATGGAACCCTGTTGAGGATGTTTGTCCTTTACTGTATCTCTCTGTCTCTTTCTCTATCTCTCTGTCATGAGAGAAATAGATGTGCAGACTTTTAAAATAAATCCTGGTTAATTCATTTATAAATTCTTAATAAGGATGTATTGTATTGAGTGGATAAGACATTAATTGTGAGTTCAAGTGCAATGTTAACATATAGTATATATTTTTTTTTTTTCTTTTTTTGGAGAGGTTTTTGCTATAGGGCGCGTGCGCTCGCCAGACAGACAGAGAGAGACAGAGAGATAGAAAGCGAGAAATCACCCCCCAGGGGGGATGGCCACGCCGCAATCCCTTCTCCTCCATTATCCTCTCGGGATCTTGGGCACGCACGCACGCACACGCGCCCGGCGTGAGTTTAAGCCGCCGGGTCCGGGACTCGAACCGCGGTCAACTACGTGGGAGTCCAGCGACATAGCCATTACGCTAACTGCTGGTCCCAACATATAGTATATTTTTACCATTCACTGTGGGTTAGGTGCTTTGAAAATGATTGGTGTTTATCACCCAGTTTAATCTTTGCCACCAACCTTATGAGGTGATACTATTATTATCCTCATTTTGCAATGGAGGAAATTGAGGTTTGGCCAAGTTAAGTAACTTTCCCCAAATCTCATGGCTGTTAAGCAGCAGAGACAAATATATGTCATAGTTGTTGCTCTCAGATATTGTCGAATTCTTTGCATGTACAGATACCTAAAGCATTGGTTTGTATTAATATTTTCTAGAAATTCAGATTTGGGAAGGGTCTTTTCATTCAATAATCAACCAATTAATATTTCTATTTTGTAATCCACAGATGTCCTTATTCCTAAAAGTAGCCCTCATCCATTACTCCTCAGGTAAAACATTCCCATCAGTGGTATCTTTAAGTTTTAGTATAAAAGTCTGGCATTATAATATAGCATTTATAATTCTTTTAAACCTTGTCCAATGTAACTGTCCAGTGTGAATGCTATGTCCCCGTCAGGCTAGACAGGTCTAGCCATTATCCTTGAAACATGTCTCTCCTTGGGCCACCCCACTTTCTTAGGAAAGCTCTCACCTACCCTTTCCATGTATCTAGAATATGTCCATTTGGGATGCCCACTTGCAAAGTACTTCTCAATTCCAAGTCTTAGGCACTCAAAGATCCATTCCCAAGAAGTGCAGAGGACCCCAAATAGAATCAACCCAAGAAGATCTTCTCCAAGACACATTATAGCCAGATTGACCAAAACCACAGACAAAGACAAGATACTAAGACTGGCAAGAGAAAAACGGTAAGTTACCAACAAAGGATATCCCATCAGACTAACGGCAGATCTCTCATCAGAAACAATGCGAGTGAGGAGAGAATGGGAGAATATATTCAAAGCATTAAGGGAAAAGCAATTTCAACCGAGAATTCTGTACCCAGCAAGGTTATCATTCATTTGGGAAGAAAAGACACGAACATTCCTAGATAAACAAGACCTGAAAGAATTTACCAGCACCAGACCAGATCTCCAAGAAGTTCTTAAGGGAGTGCTATGTCAGTAAAATTAAATGCAGACACACAGAAACAAGAGTTCAGAAACTAAGAAAATGGGCAACTTAATTGTAGGGACAAAGTCTGGAGTTGAGTATTATATCCCAGAGCTCAATTTGGAAAATCGAACCTCAACAGAAACAGAAGAAAATTAAGTACATGAGACTGAACTGATGAAACAGCATTCTATGACTTGACTAAAATATTGCTGCTTTTCTTCTAAGCTTTGTTGTCCGGTTTTAAGGATTTTTGTCCTGTCTTGAGCTGTCAATGGATTTATGTACCTAATATTTGAACAGAATACTAACCTTGAAACCTTAAGTTTCAAGGAAATATCCTTACCAGTTCAATACTGCTTTTCTTGAAACCATCAGCTGAACTTGCTATTGTAAATAGTTAGATTACTTATGATATTGTGTGATCAATAAAATGTCAGGAGAAAAGGAATTGAAGATAACTGTAGACAGCAAGATAATGTAGTAAGAGAGTGGAATAGGGCAGAGGGTCAGACATGGGGTAAAAAAAATATATATACATGAAAGTAGAAATGGAATATTATAGATGATAACATGCATGATTAAGCCACTATCCAGTTTATTCTAGATGGGAAACCACATTTTGTAAGATGTGATGATGCTCAGGGAATGAATGTAAATTAATAGAAAAAAATTTTTCAGGAAAAAAAAGGGCATTAAAAATACCTATCTGATGACTGCAGTAAGCTATATAGCCCTAGGTAGGTGCTACTTTATAGTATGTTCATTCTACTCACTGAGGTTTATGCCTAAAGTCAGACTTGTGTTCATGGATATGTATATTTCAGCTGTGCTTGCTATTGAAAATATTTAGATTTATTAAGATATTTAGTGAAACAATAAAATAGGGGAGGCAGAGAAAGCAACAATAGATACCAGACACAATGTGGGAGGTGGGTGGGAGATGGCAGAGGGTGAGATAGGGAATCAAGGATGGGAAAAAAAGGCAAAATATACAGAAAACAAGAAATGAAAAATTATGTGTTGACAATAACACACATCTTGATGTTCTTGATTGAGCCAATATACAGTGCACTGTGAATGGAAAAATCTCATTTTGTATGCTATAATGATGTACAGTGAATGAATGTAAATAAATAAATAAAAATAAAAAAAAGAAAAAAGAATTCCAAGTCTTTTGCCAACTCCTACCTTGATGTGTCAAGATATCCATTCAAATGATGCCTTTATTTATTTATTTATGACTTACTCACTCAACATCTATTATATGTCAAGCTAAAGGTGTCCTGATAAAAAAGATAACATCCTAGGGTCAACAGGTGGTATATGGTTAAAGTGCTGGACTCCTATGTGGTCAACCAGTTTGAGTGCCAGAGCTGGTTCCTTGAAAAATCACTCCAGGCACATGTGTGTGCATGCTCAAAGTCTCAGGGGTAGAGTGGAAGGGAAGAGTGTGGCTATCTTCCCGTGGTGGGTAATTTCACACTTTCTCTCTTGCTATCTCTCTCTGCTTCTATCTGGCAAGTGCACATGCCCTATGGTAGAAACTGTTAAAAAAAAGACAACATCCTTGTCATAGCTATTTTTCATTTTAATTATGACCTACCTTTGTAAAGGGATAGCAATCCTCTTGATAAAAGATCATTTTTTACCAGTTTATAGAATTGAACCTTTAAAACTTTAACACTGGCATATATAACAGTAAATGGTCAACACATTTTTTGAATGAATTTCTGAATCACATTGTTTTTCTATCTTCTGTAGTTATATAATATCTGGGAAAATAAAAACATTCATAAATCATTGGCAAGAATTTTATGCCTACATAAATATCATTTGTAGGGAAATTACCATGGTTCAGAAGTTGAGCTTTTGTTGAGTATCTTCACTGCACTGAATGCAGAGCACGCAGAAATATGTTATATGTTATATGAATGTAACGTTATCAGTTATTTCTGGTGCCTTTTACGTACCTAGAGATGAGAACAGTGGAAGCTAGGTGACTTAGTATAACCTTTTCTCTATTTTTCTTTGAAAAAATGTATAAGATGTTTCTGAGTCAAAAGTCCAGGTGGATTTTGCAGAACTTCACAGGAAGATTTTCTTCATTATGTAAGTCTCAATCACAAAGCTAATGTGAAGTATTTTTAAGATTAACTTGACTTAATTGTGGTAGCACTTACGGCCTATTACCCATGGAATTTATAACTCAGGCATTGACAGGCAATATACTTTCTGGTAACAGTCTCATCATTAAGGAATGGTCTGGCTGAGGATCCCCTAAGCTGAGCAGCATTTCTAGGAGACAGAAGCACCATACAGACACACACACACACACACACACACACACACACAAACTGTAGTGAGATTTCTAATGGATGTATTTATTGGGAGCTGAGAAGCAGCAACTCTTAGGTCATGGGGAAAGTAATGACATATTTTTCTAGATTTTTCTCTGCAAAAATTCATCATGACTTTCCTGACAATCCAGTATTTGCAGGGAAGTGGGAGAGAAGTGACCCTGAATCACATTCTTTAGAACTGGAAATTGACCAGGAAATGGTTGAGAAAGGAGATTCCAGGTGACAGGAGGCACATGAAATACCCCAAATACAGATTAGGACACAAAGTTTGAACAAGACACGAGAGAGTGATGGCATGAATAAAGAAACAAGACAAGATTATAAAGAACTTTACTTCTTCTTCTTCTCCTCCTCCTCCTCCTCCTCCTCCTCCTCCTCCTCCTCCTCCTCCATCTTCTCTCCTTCTCTTCCTCCTCCTCCTCCTCCTCCTGCTTCTTCTTCTTCTGTTTGTGTGTTATAGAGCATGTGTACTCACCAGGGGGAGACAGAGCTAGGGAGAGAAGGAAAGTCCATCACTCCCTAGGTGGGCAGCCATGCCATAGTCCCTTCTCCTCCATTCTGCTCTAGAGATTTTGGGCATGCACACACACATGCTTGGCATGTTTTTTCAAGCTGCCATGTCCAGGACTCAAACCACACAGTTGACCTTGTGGGATCCAGTTGGCTTAACCTCAACACCACCTATAGAAACTTATTTCTAATTTGGGTTTGTCTCCTGTTTATCAGGACCGATCCTAGTGGTGGACCTGGTAGTCCCTAGTTGTCTCTTCATTCTCTCTTTCCATTCTCTCTTCTCCAGCAGGGAGGGGAGGCGCACTGGATGATTTGGAATATGAGAAACCTGTTTCCAGAGTCACCAGAGTTAGTCAGAAAAGAAGGCAGCTGTAGATCTCTCTGGAAATTCTCCAAAGAACGATCAGTGTTCTTAACAGAATTTTTTTCTCTCTCCATGATGTATGATATAACAAAGCAATTGGTGCTTTGCTACCCACAACCCCCAGTTCTCCTTCAGATATGGGTAGTGTGCCCATCACTACTCTGTTCCCTGCTTAGAAATTGTTGCATAAAATGATTTCCATAAGATGCACCCATCTTTGTTGACAAGTGGTGAAATTGCAGTTCAGGTTCTTTTCCTCTCTCTTGATTCTGTCTGCATAATAATTTTCCTTCCAAATAATTTATATATTTTCCTCACATATGCATGTACATATTTGTAAAATTATAAGTGAAATAAAACATTGTTTCTATTAGGTTGTCAGGGAAGTCATGATGTGTGTTCCTGTGCAAAAATGTGTCAAGAATTTCCAGACAACCCAATAAATGTTATAATGTCTTATTAATCCTGGCAAAAACATTATAGCAAAAGGATACTGAAAAAATGAAAACTCTTGAAGTTACTTATTCCTTCATCTGTAAAACAATGGGATTGGGCTAGCTGGTCTCTGAGGTCCCTTCTAACATTAATATAATGTTCTTAGATTCTATGGAGTTGTAGATGATGCAGTCAGCAGCTGTAAAGTATAATTGCCTCAGTAGGGCATTTGTCTCACATAGACTCTTTGGAAAATGTGGGCAAGTATTTTATTTGTTGTTATGAGTGGAAAATGTGAGCAATAATTATGGTAATGTCCATAGAATTTCCCCTGTGGTGTAAAATACAGATAGCAATCTTAATAATATTATCCCTTGATATGACTGGTATTCTTTTTTTTTTTTTTTTTTTATGTCTGGTATTCTTGATGGCTGAAATTCTTGATGGTTCTTACTGAGACTCAGACTGTTGGTGGTCACCTGGATCTACTTGTCTGTGGGGATGCCCAGGTTTTGGGGTTGTACCCAACAATCAATTCATTTATCAATCTGACAGGTACTTCTTGGACACCAACAATGTGCCAGACAGTATACTATGGATTGGGGAAGGTGGATAAATAAGAGCTCCTAGTTTAGAGGGAAACACAAATATGCAGCTCATCCACAGTCATGCACAGGTGCACCATGCCTAGAATGTGCCTGGCTAATGACAAATAGAGACAGATCAGAATGAGAAAGGTGATAAGTGATATATGTGTTCAAGTTCCAATGTTACTAATTTTTGTTGTCTAAAACTTAGAAGCTTCACAGAGGGGGTGGCAGTGAACAGGATTTTAAGAGAAGGATGAATATAGGCTAACTACATAGCTCAGATGAAGGCTCTTCCATGCATTTATGGCTAGAATTTATCTGTGGGCTACAGTTTACTGACCCCTGTCATATTTTATTGAAATGTGTAATTGTAATTTGTGTCCTTCTCCACATGTATTGTTCAACTTTTTAAAGTTTAAAATAAAACAAACTAAAAGAGGCCAGGATTTTAGATCCATGCTTTCTGGATTCTATTCCTGACTCTTCACTCTGTGACACTGGGCTGCTTAATTTCTCTGTCCTCCATTTCCTTATCTGCAACCAAGTGGGACAGCATTTCCAAGAGCACAGAGCCATGAACATGGTGTGGCAAGGGGGCGGCAAGCTGTTGTGATGGAGTGAGTGTGCCTGGAGATTAAGACTTAGAGGTTTGGGAACCAGCAGTTAGCGTAATGGCTATGTCGTTGGACTCCCACGTAGTCGACCGTGGTTCGCGTCCTGGACCCGGTGGCTTAAAACTCACACCGGGTGCGTGTGTGTACATGCCCAAGATCCCAGGAAGAGAATGGAGGAGAAGGGATTATGGCGTGACCATCCCCCCTGGGGGGTGATTTCTCGCTTTCTGTCTCTATGTCTCTCTCTGTCTGTCTGGCGAGCGCATGCGCCCTATAGCAAAAAAAAACCTCTCAAAAAAACAAACAAAAAAAGACTTAGAGGTTTGAAAGAGCCTTATATGCCAGTCCAAGAAATCTGGAGAGATCTAGCGGGCCATTGGAAGATTGGTGGCAGGGGAATGACCACCTCAATAGCTCATCTGTAACATGGGGCTGATAAAGCCAACATGAAAAGAATTATTATGAGCATCAATGACAAAAATAATGACAAAAATAAGAATAGCAAATGTTGATTGAAGGCCGCCTGTAAACCAGGCACTATTTTAGACACTGTATAGGCTTTATCTCATTTTAGTGTTGTAACAATCCTCTGAAGTAGGTAGTATTATTGTCTTCTGACTTTATAGTTTGTTATATTTTAAACTTTATACTCTAGGCCAAGCCTTTACAATTGTTGCCTGGATTACTCTACCTAGATCCCAGTCAAATTCTTGCTGCTTCCAAATGGTAGCCCAGATAGTCTTCATAAAACAAAATCTGATCTTTTGTTTACAAGTAAACAGTTAACTCTTTGAGGACAGGCTTAGGGGCTTAGGTACCATTGTATTCCTTATGCCTGCAAAGAGCCTGGTAACTGCAAGCTCTTAACAAAACCACATGACTAAATAGGATATTTCTCTCTCTCTCTTTTTCCCATCCTTCTATCACCTAAGGCTTTCCTTCATTCTAAACCTTCCACCTTAACAGGTGCTTGCTTCCCCTCTTATTTCAATCACCTCTTCCCAAGAGAATAGACATCTGCCTTAATCACAGTGACTGGTCCATAACAGATTTCTAATATATATTGATGAATAAATGAATCCTGGGAACCAGCAGTTAGCGTAATGGCTATGTCGCTGGACTCCCACGTAGTTGAACGCGTTTGTGTCCCAGACCCGGTGGCTTAAAACTCACGCCGGGCATGTGTGTGTGCATGCCCACGATCCCAAGAGGAGAATGGAGGAGAAGAGATTGCGGCATGACCATCCCCCCTGGGGGGTGATTTCTCGCTTTCTGTCTCTCCGTCTCTCTCTCTGTCTGGCGAGCGCACGTGCCCTATAGTGAAAATCTCTCCAAAAAAAAAAAAAAAAATGAATCCTTACATGAATAAATAAGTGGATTCATACATTGTCAGGGAACAGTTCCCAGAGTTATGTGAACATAGCCTATTTGTAGCTTCCACTTGAATTTTGTAGGGCAGGAAATGAACAGTTGAAAGAGATTTGTTAAGCTTGTCGGACTCTAGGTAACATTTCTCAAAGTGTGGCAAGTCCTTTGAATTGCTCCAGAATCAAATATTTTGGGCAATAGTTTACCTTCTCTAGGCATTTGATAATTCATATTAGCATTTTAGAGATGAAACAGTTCAAGCAGAAACATAGTTCTTTAATATTTACCCGGGTTTTTGGTTTTACCCTAGTCTTTCTCAAACTTAGGTACCATGGAATCCTTTCTTCCTAGTAATAGCTACTAACATTCTGCAGATGCCGTGTACTAGTTGACATACTTTGGGAAACGTTAGCTTAAGCAAACATTTACTTTTTGTGTGATTCAACTTTTACAAGATGAGAGAAACTTACTGCCATGAATATTCTCCCTGCTGTATGAGCCGATCATGTTCAGAGGAGTCTTCACAATGACATTTTTTTTTTTTTTAAAAAAAACCTGCCAGAGCAGAAGCAGGTTTTAATGTTCTTTGTCAAAGTAAAAGGAGGAAGAAAACTGGGGTAATTATATAGTGACGAGAACTTTTCTTTTTTTTTTTTTTTCCATTGAACTCCAATGTCAGTCTTCTTGAACAAAGGTGCTATTGAAATTGTGAATCATAAAGTTGATTTTTCCAACTTCTGGCACCAGCTGGGCTCAGTAGGGAAGGGTCTGTGGCATGGGGGAAGGCATTTTTAGCCAGAGGTCCTTTATTGTGTCCGTCAAGGACTTCACACCGCTATTTTGCATGCCATTTGTTCATCTCATAAACATAGAACCTCCATTCTCTAGGTGTTGGCAACACCCAGATTAACAAAACCCATTCATGGCCTCCTTAAGTAAAGATTTGAATAGACTTGTATATTAATCTTGCTTTTCAGGTTAAGACATTTTTAGGACACTCGCTACACAACCCCCCCCCCCCACACACACACACTCACACTCACAAACACACAAATACATACCATGTTATGTACTTCAATTGTCCTAACAAATCCTCACAAATATTAGGGAGGTGGCAATCACAACTGAGGCGAGGGACTGAGTCACATGACAGTTATTAGAAGACACAGTTAGATTCCAGGCCATGTCTACTCCATTGCTCTTGCTCTCACATCTAAAAAGTGTGACGTTTTTGGTAAAAAGTTTGAAGGTTGAATTTCTGCTAAGGGTCAAGGGTGGATTGTTATGAAACAAACAACTACCAAGTGCTTTGTGCCTGTTTTCTAGTAGCTATCACCCAGCTGCAGCAGCAGGAGAGAAACCTTTCCATCCTATCTTAGGCCTCATGTAAATTTCCTCATAGCAACCCTGGCTCTGTGAAGAATTACATTTCCTGCTGCAGCGATTAGATAGACGGGTGCATTTATGTCCTATCAGCCGGAACTTAGCCCTGTGTTGTGTTGGTAAGTCTGTTAATAAGCTCTTCATGCCAGTTTTCTCCCTCTTTGCAATGGGATAATAGTACCAGCTCTTTATTTTCCATTTACTTCCATTTACATTATTTCTTTTGAGACACCTATTGCCCTTTAGGCAACTCATGTAGTATTATTCCCATTTATAAGTGGCAGGCACTGAGGACCAGAGAGGCTTAGGAGCGTGACTGAAGGCTAGATACGTTAGCATCTCATAAACATGTCCATCTGAATACTTCAGTGGTATGACAGGCTTGCCTATTTATCTGTCTCTTTTGTCCATGGCAGCAAGAATATCCTGAGGGGAGAAACTAGGCTGGTCACCTATATTTCCCAGGATACAGCAAAGAATTTAAGAGAAATGTGTAAGAAATGGATCTTTGAATGGAATCTGAAATTATGATGACTTACTTTTTTTCCTTTAGTCCTGAAAACACGCTGAAACTTCTAACTTACGTATCTAAAAGTGCCATCTTTACATAGATGTCTTCAGGTATTTCAAAAAGATCAAAGCAGAACTCCTGATTTTCCTTTGTAAAATTACTTTCCCTGGATTTTCCCAATCCAATAAATACCTTCGTCATTTTCACACTGGAGATCTGAGTTATCTTTGATTCTTTCCTTTTGTCAAATTCTGAATCTAATTGATTATCAAGTCCTTACCTACTTCCCACTCAAATCAAACTTAGAATTGTCTCCTGCTTCCAACTCCCTCATTTCTATTCCAGTCCAAGCCACTATCTTTTCTTGAACCACTGCAAACACTTTTCTCTCTGGTATACCTTCTAGTCTCATCATTTTACAATCTACTCCACACGAAGTATTCAGAGTGATTTTTCAAAAAGGAAAATAAGATCAAATTGCTCTCCTGTTTAAAACCTTTCCTGGATCTCCTTGTTACTGGGGAAACAAGCAAACAGAAATCTCATTATTTCCGATGGTTTGCAAAATCTCTGATCTTCTATCACCTTTTTGACTTAGTATTTTATATCTCCTTGCATGGTCCATATTCTAAGGTATGCCTTCTTGATGTTTTTTAACCTTTCCAAATTCATTTATGCCTAAGTACCTTTGTTCTGGTAATCCCATAGATTTGGAGCATCTCTTCACCTCATCCTATTTACATGACTGGTTTCTTCTTATCATTTCAATCTCAGTCTAAATGGGGTCGCTTTAGAGAGACCATTTCTGACCAGCCAGCCTCAGGTATTCGTATATCTAACTTCTATTAAATCATCTTATTTTAACTCTCTATTTGAACAGCACTTATCATGGTCTGCTATTCTTATGTTTCTTTGGTCTATTTTTCTGTCCACCACTGAGCTTTCCACCTACTGGATTATAAGCTCCAGAAGAATAAGAACTCTGTCATCTTCATTTTCATGTCTTTGACAGTACCTAGAACATAGCATGAGTTCCATTAATGTTTATGCAGTGGGTTTCAGAAATGCCCCTTCACACTAAATAGTAATTGTTGGTATTTTCAACAGAGTAGATAGTCAAGGATTAGACAGTCATTGTCTAAATTAATCTTGAACACCCTGGGATGAGATATATTATTATCTTCTATTTCTCAAATGAGCCATTTGAATCACAAGAGGCTAAGCAACTGGCTTGAGATCAATAGACCTTAGTGATCAATTAGAGCTGGAAGGTGAAAGAAAGAAATGAAACAAAGGTAATTCAGATTTCTTGTGTGAAAAACAATATATTGAGTTATTTTTTGAACAGGCATGCAAAGGAAAATCAAGAGTTCTGCTTTGGCCATTTACTCTTGTGTTGACCAAAGTCCTTCATCCTAGTAAGAGAGTCAGGGTTTGAGCTCCTGTTTTTTGTTTGTTTGTTTTCTAGAGGATGTGCGTACTTGTGTGTGTGTGTGTGAGAGAGAGAGAGAGAGAGAGAGAGATAAAGAGACAGAAAGAAGGGAGGGGAGAAAGCACTACTACCTCCATGGGGAATGGCCAAACTGAAATCTCTTCTTCTCTGCCTTTCCCTCCTTTTGGGATTTGGGGTGTGCATGCAAGTGCAACTCGTGTGTTTCTCAAGCTGCTAGGTCCAGGATTTAAACTGCATGGCTGGTCATGTGGATCCAGCTGCCCTAACCACTAGGCTATAGAGCTGATCCAGCTGCTGGATTTGAATTCCAAATGTTATGCTGCCTTTATCAACAGTGTGCTGACTTTCATAGTCTCTTTCCTTCTCGCAACTAGAGTGTTCTATCTAAGTAATTTTCCATATAACTTAGAGAGGTGGTGGATCATACATTTCTGCAGTCTGGAGATAAGAAGGATAACATTCCAACTGGGAAGTGTAAGTGATACCCCTTAAAAGGAGACCCGCGGATTGTTTGCTTTGTACTCTGATGACTGATAAATGAGGCCTTTGAAGGTTCACAGGAAGAAGTGAATTTCATGGTCAGAATGAGGAAAGACTCTGTCGGGAAAGAAATCTTCCCCTACACCCAGGTCAGGGTTCTGACATTAACATTACACCTATTGTGGATAGGGCTTTAAATGTTCCAAGCATTTTGTATAGTGTATTGCATGTGAATCTTAATACAAGCTGCAAGATAGAAGATTTTATTCTTGATAAGCTGAAGAGAAAACTGAAGACCAAGAAAATCAAGTGGCTGTCTAAAGTCATGTCACAAGTGGGATGGGCAAATATTCAAAGTCAACCTTCTAGTTAATGGTCCATGCCACTCTTCTCAATCTATGGCCATATTCCTCAGTCTCCCTGCAGATAATCACTTTCCTCTCTCCCTTCTAATTTTCCTCTATATCTTTATATTCTGCCCACATCAGTTTTAAAGGTCATTTTCTTCCAAATTAGCCATGACTCTCAGTTTATAAACACCTGGGGCTTCTTGAAGACATATTTATCAGTCATCTTCATGAAAGGTTGTTGAGAAAGAGTGTTCATGGGGACATGAGTTAGTAGCATCACTCATAGCTCTGTTTTGTTTTTCTGCTCAAAACTGGTTCTTCTTTCTTTCTTTCTTTCTTTCTTTCTTTCTTTCTTTCTTTCTTTCTTTCTTTCTTTCTTTCTTTCTTTCTTTCTTTCTTTCTTCTTCTTTCTTTCTATTTTTTGAGAAAGATTTTTGTTATAGGGCACGTGCACTCACTAGAAAGACAGAGAGAGACAGCAGGACAGAAAGGGAGAAATCACCCCTTTGGGGGGGGGGATGGCCCCAGGGAGGTTTATAATACCTTTTCTTCCATTCTCCTCTCAAAATTTTGGGCATGCATTCATACACACCTGGCATAAGTTTTATGCTGCCAGGTCTGGGACTTGAACTGTGGTCGACTAAATGGGAGTTCAGTGATGTAATCATTATGCCATCCTCTGGTTCCTTAAAACTGGTTCTCAAACTTTAATCAGCATAGAAATGATGTAGAGAGCTTGCTAAAACTCAGTACTGGCCATTTATTCTTGTGCTGCAATTTACCAGAGTTGTTCATTGGGCAGGTCTCAAGGCTGGGGGCTGAGAATTTTCATTTCCAGATGAGGCTGATGCAGTTGATCTGAGAACTACTGCAAATAAAACTCCTCAAAAACCCAGACTGCTGTCCTACCTGATGAAGGTAGGGTGAAATAGGTATTCTCAAGTGATGTCTGTCAATAGAAGTGACTGTTAGTACAAACTTCCTGTGGAAGCAATTCTCTATTCCAGCTATGATCTTTTTTTTTTTTTCCCCCTGCTATGATCTTAAAAGTGTACCTTGACTAATAGTTTCACTTATGAGATCATTATATTAAAGAAATAATTAAGGATGTGAGCAAAAATTTAGACATTATGTGACTGGCATTGTAGGTGTTCAAAAAGATCATTGTGGAATGGTTTTTGTATAAAATGGTGCTCATTGCTAAATTGTTCATAATAGGTAGAAATTAGAAGCAACCTTATGTCCAAATATCCAAAGAGATTTGTGCACATATTATTTCAGTTTAATACCAGGCACCTTTAAAATGCAAGTAAAGATGATCATTGTATAGTGATATATAAAAGATATTTGTGAGACTTCATTTTGCTATATACTTTCAAAAGCATTAATGATCATATCAGTTCATTCTTGTTTGTTATGACTGGCGTTTTCTATTTTTTCTTTGCAATAAGCATATATCACCTGTATCATTAAAAACTATAAGAAGAACTTGTCTAAACTCAGTATAAAAGAGTAACTCTTAAACTGAGAGTTCAGTTCTCTGACCTAGGACCTTTTTCTGGATTCTCTACCTTGGAGGAAGCAGTATTTTTTAGGTGTGGAGAGAGGAATGTTCTTTGCCTTTGAAGAAGCTGTTGCATTTTCAGTTAATGGAAACCAGGCATGTTTGAACCTTAGCTTTCCAGCTGGGTTACTCTTTATCCTGAAGCCCACCTTTAACTCTGGCATGAGCTATCCTTCCTTGTAGCACTGATGTGCAAGGCTGATTTTAGTGGAGGTGAGCACCTTGGCGTTTTAAACATTAACTGTATTGGGTATCATTTCGAAGTCAATTTTTGAAGTCAAATGGTGTATGTCTCATTTGAAACTTTTAGATTAGTTGGTCTATAGTAACCAGCAATGATTGTTAGATTAATGTTTCAAGGGAGGTTATTGATTGCTGTTTAATGGTTTTAAAAATAAAAAAGACCATTGATATCTACTTTTTCTTTGGAAAGAAATGTTACCACCAATTATCTGTATTGTAGCTATGCAATTTTAAGTATGAAACTTTACTTATCTTGGCTGTTAAAATGATTAATATCATCTCTGGCTGGTTGAATTGTGGGTTAATATCTTTTTCCATTTTGCAAATATTTTCATAGCAGGTATTGATTTTCTAATCAGTATGAAAAACAGAAGGTTATGAAATAGATAAGAAAGATGTTACTCAGGAAAGGGGATGTTACTTGGGTCGGTGAAAAATTGAGAATCTAGTAGTGGATACATAGACCCTGTCAGTAATCTATGTGATTATTGATAAATTGTTCAAGGATTTGCCAGGATTTCTAAATTTGTTTATTATGTGGATGCTGAAGTCAGACAATGGAGTCAATGTTGTGGTTTCAGCATTTCTACTATGCAACTTGAAGGACAGATATTTAACATTTTTGGATTGTAGTTAGAGAACCTGGAATCTCACACTAAGAAAGTCTCTCATTGTTTATGCAATAATATTGATGGTCATACAGAATCATGATAATCTATTCACTGATCACACATATTTAATCCTATTTGCCTTCTAAGTCCAAGGAAGTGAAAACACATTCGTATATATTATTTTTAATATAAGAGTAATAAAATGACAATGATATAAGAAAGTAGTTAGAACAAAAATACTTTTTAACTATACTATTTTTAACAAATCACTAAGGAATACTTTTTATTTAAAAAGTCACCAATCTCAGACAGATAAAAGAACTTCAGGGTCTAAGTTGTAGATTAGAGATGAGAAAGCTTATAATTTCCCTTCAACCCCAAATCTCTTGATTCTAAAGATCTAGAATACTCAATTTGTAAATACCCTTTTTCCAAGTATTTTTGAAGCTTAGCTATGAAAGCATAATGAATCATTATTTAAGGCATTACACCTTAGCCTTGATTTTTATTAGGAACTATGAAGTTACAATGACTTCATTCATTAGTCAGTAATTCAACAAATGTTTATATGTATTTAGAATGAAACAAAGTGCTTGGGATAGTATGGTAAACAACATCAATAAAAATATAATCTCTGTCCTTGTGGCCTTGTGTATCTGATTCATGAAACAGACTTGAATCAAGCAATCATTTACATAAACACAGAGTTTCACACTGTAATAGGGATTCATAAGGAAACGGAGAATCCTAAGACAAAGGGAAGCATGAGCCTAATTAAAATGTGAAGTCAGACAAAATCTTTTGAACAATATTCATGATGGAGGATGGGTTGAATTAATCAGCCTGAAGGATGAGGTAGAAGGGGGTCAAATTAGAGGAAAAGAGGATATTGGAATGACAATTCTGAAGTGAGAACACACCTGGTGCATTTGAGGTTATGAAAGAAGAGTAGGGTATTTAGAACAAGGTTGGGAGGAGCACCAGTGGGGGTGGAGCTGAGGAAGTCCGTGTGGCTGTGGTACAGAGGGTTTTTCTGACTATGGTAAATTGTTAAGATTATATCTCAAGGGCAAAAGGGGACACTGAAATATTTTGAACAGGTGAGTGGCCTGTTCTGATTTATAAGTCCAGAGAATCTCTCTGCTGCTATAAGGAGAGTGGATTAAAAGAAACAAAAGGGCAAATGTAGAAACAGGGAGAAGAGCTAGAAGATCCCCAGAGTGGTCCAGAAAGTGGATGACCATGACTTGATTAAAGATAGTGTTGATTAAGAGCTGGAAGTGGGTGATTTGAGAATTTTGGAAGTCAGCTTGATGGGAATTGGTGAAAATGAAAACATGAGAGCTAAGGAGAAGGAAGTATCAAGAATGTTTCTTAGATTTCTGGTTTAAGAAACTTGTCAACTGCAGTCCTATCACTGAAATGGTAGGACAAAGGGAAAGTTTAGGAATTAGATGATGAAGCATTTAAGTTGAGACAGGTTGGCTTTTTTAATTTTTTTTAAACAGGTTGATTTTGAGGGGGATGTGACATCCAAGTGGTGTCAAGTAGAAAATTGAATATACAAGTATGGCAGACACGTATGTTTCATTTCATTTGATAATTCTGAGAACCAACAAGCTTTTCTCCTACTTCTCTACTACTAGTAGTTTATGGTTATTTACATCTAACTGGCATCTATAAAGTATTGTGAGGCAATGTCTACACATTATTTTATTTCAGCCTGATATGCAGTGAAAAATTAATCTTTAATTTCAATTGAGAAAATAGAGACCCAGAGAAGATAAAACCTGCGACAATGCACAGATTTTGGAACTGGTTAAAATCTGCTAATAACTATTGTAGCAAAGATTCAAATCCAGGTCTTATTCTTGTCTGGATTCAAATCTTTTTTCCTTCCTTCCTTCCTTCCTTCCTTCCTTCCTTCCTTCCTTCCTTCCCTCCTTCCCTCCTTCCTTCCTTCCCTCCTTCCTTCCTTCCTCTCCCCCTCTTTGATCTGATCTATTTAACTATCCATCTGTTATCTTTCTATCATCACCTTTATTATCATCTATTATCTGTCTTTATCTATGGAATCTATTTCCCTGTTTTTAATCTGTTTTTCTATCCATCCATCCATCCATCCATCTCCCCAGAAATAGATATATCCTCAGGAACTGAAGGACACTAAAAAGATCATCACTCTATTCTCTTTATAAAAGAGGAAGCTGAAGCCCAGTAGAGAGAAATCTCTTGCTCAGAGGCACTCAACAGCTGACTAAAATTCCACTCTACCCACTACATCTACCCCTAGTTTTTTAGCCTATCCCTTCTGTTGTTTGTGTCTCCTCAGGGAACAGCTCTGCTTGAAGCTGAAAGTGAACACTGCCAGGCTTCTTGAGATGGAATTTGTATCTATTTTCAGCATTTCTACCCCCTGGTGTTTAAACGTGTGGGACACCCCTTTGAAGTCCTGCAGGGCAAAGGCATCAACAGGACTCCGAATAGCTGCAACTTCCAAGGAATCTGTAGTCAGTCTGCTAACAGTTTGTCTCCCCTGCTGCTGGGGCAAGACAGAGAATGAGTTTATAACAGGGGACAAGATAATGATCAAAGAAAACTTAGAGTGAGGGTTTCAGAAAATCTTGTGTGATTGATTGGGAGGTGGAGAAGGAGGAAGCTGTTGGCCTGCTGGCTGAAGATTTGGAATCCTGCCAGGAATTAACAGTTTGGGATCTGTCCCACTGTGTAGCCTCCGAACAGGACAGATGAAGTACCAGTAGTGAGGTCGCCGGATAGTCTTATTTTACTGGCTTTGGCCATACTTGACTCATTTCTACTTTAAATTTGCCCTGGACTTCAGTGGTACGGAATGAAGGAATAAAAGAGAAAAGGGAATAGGTAAATCTACTGCTCATTTTTACACTATGTATTAATAAATGCTTGTCTGCTTATTATAGTGCATATTTATGTCTTCTGTGTGCTTGGGATTGCTGGGATACCAGGGAATCAACAGCGAAAAGATCAAGTTTGTCTTTGATATGGCTCTGGGCCTCTAGTTTAGCCCTGTCATCCCACCATGGCCTACTTCATCAGATCACAAGCTAGCATCTTTCTGTTTACAGACATACTTGGTAAGCGTTCTTCTTGCCTCAGTCAAGGCCCCACTTTATTGGTCTTCCATTTGAATGTATCCTTATTCTTTCAGTATCATCTCAGAGAATGACTACCCTGAAGCTTCTTTGTTGAGCTGTTTTTTATGTTACCAATATGGCAATTGATTCATGTTGTTTTGAAATGATCACTTGTCTGTCTCACCAAGTAGGTGAGAAGCTCTTGAGAATACAGATCTTATCCCCTTCTATCCCATTCAAAGACATATGGTGTCTGACACAGAGCAGGTTCTCAAGAAGGTTGAATAAAATGGTGAGTGAGTAATGGACACACACTCTGGTAGAGATATCACCTCAAATAGGCTATGGGTACAGTCATGGAAGGGTGTATGTATGTGTGTGTAGTGATTTGGATGTTCCAGGGGAAGTGATCACCTCTTCCCCAGAATTGAAATGAGAAGTAGATTTCAAAGATAATAGTTTTCCTGAAGATTTTAAAGGGGGAAGGAAGGACACCCAGACGTAGGGGCTATCAGAAGCAAAGGCAAGGAGCAGACCACGCTTAGTGTCAAAACACTTCAAAAATTGCTAGGAAAGGGGACAGGTAGTATCAAGGGGAGTGAGAATGGGGGAGGAAATTGGGCGCGTGTGCATGCGTGTCTAAGATCCTGAGAGGAGAATGGAGGAGAAGGGATTGCAGTGTGGCCATCCCCCCTGGGAGGTGATTTCTCACTTTCTGTCTCTCTGTCTCTCTCTATCTTTCTGGTGAGCACACACGCCCTATAGCAAAAACCTCTTCAAAAAACAAACAAACAAACAAAAAACAAAAAACAAAACAAAAAAAAGTGGGGGAAGAAGAAAGACAAAAAAACTACAAAGACACTAATATTCTTTTTAAATGTTTTATTATAAAATTTGAAATATCAGAAATAAGTACAACAATATAATCTCCTTCATCCCCATCACCCAGCTACAATATTTATCAACTCTTTTCCAATGCTGTTTCATCTTAACACTTTCTGCTCCTCACTGCTGTACTGAATTCCTTGAAGCAAGTTTCACAGGTTTTAATATTAATTTATAGAAGTTTCAATATACATCTTTACAAGTTAGGGATTCTATTTTGTTACTTTTAAAGCATAACCACAATATAATTATTATACCTGAAAAAATTCACAATAATTACTTAATATCAGCAAATGTATAATGCTCAGTTTTTATTGCTTTTTTAAAAAAACAACTCGTTGAATCACGATCCAAATAAATTCTGTAAATAGCAACTGGTTGATAGTTATCTCTCTCTCTCTCTCTCTTTTTTTCTTTTTTTGGAGAGGTTTTTGCTATAGGGCACATGCGCTCGCCAGACAGACAGAGAGAGACATAGAGACAGAAAGTGAGAAATCACCCCCCAGGGGGGATGGCCACGCCGCAATCCCTTCTCCATTCTCCTCTCGGGATCTTGGGCACACACGCACACGTGCCTGGCGTGAGTTTTAAGCCACCAGGTCCGGTACGTGAACCGCAGTCAACTACACGGGAATCCAGTGACATAGCCATTACGCTAACTGCTGGTCCCGATAGTTATTCTTTAAATCTACAGTTTAGATTTATAAACTAAATCCTTCTCCCTTTGTTTGCTCTTAACAATTTTCATGACATTTAACATGTTCTTTTCTCTTAGATTCAGGTTCAGGTATTTTTTGGCAAGAATATTTGTAGCTATGAATTATTATTGCCTCGATCTAGTTATTCAAAGGGATTGCAAAAGGTGATATTCTAATTCTATGTCTACTTGTGAAATTTGAAAATGACTGAACCGCTTGGTCCCTGAGGCCCCTTCCATTGCTGACATTCTGGATTCCCAGGTGCAGAGATGGATGTAGAGGTGAAAGAGTGGGGAGAGTAGCTGCATCTCCAGTCCTTACATAGACACATGGCCCCGGGAAGGCATAATAACAGATTTTGAAAAAAGGCTAATTACACATTTTGCCTCTTTGACATTTCCCCTATGGTTTGGCTCTCCTGCTGAACTTTAAGGAGAAGAGTTAAAGTTCCAGCAGATGGGGAACAGGGAGAAAAGTATAGGAGAGAATTAGTAGGAAGAGAAAAAGAGGCACGCTACTTCCCCTGTGTGCTTGCTTCTGGGCATTAGCTTCACTTAATCTGTAAAATGAAGTGCTGCTCTTGTTTGAATGTGTCCCCTCCAAAATTCAAGTGTTGAAACAATGATCAATATGATAGTATTAAGAGTTAGGGGCTTCAGAAGTGACTAGGTCATAAGAGCGTCTCCTCTTGTGAATGAGAGTAAGAGCCTTATAAACAGGCTTCATGCAGTGACCCCTTAGCTTGCCCTCTGCCTTCTGCCATACAAGAACATAGCACTCAACACTTATCAATGGATGAGTTGATATCTATTTGGTGTAGCAATGAAACATCTTGGAAGCAGACTAGCCCTCATCAGACAACTGTACCTGTGGGTTCCTTCATTTTGGACTTTCTAGTCTCTAGAATTATAAGAAATGAATTTTTACGCATTGTAAATAACCCACTCCCAGTAATTTTTGTTACAGCATAAAAATAGACTAAGACAGGTCCCTTCTAGCTCTGACAGAGAATTCTATGGCAAAGAGGGCATTTGTACATGTACACTTAAAAATATCTGAAGAAGGAAGGAAGCAAAGAAAGTAAAATAGAAGGAAAGAGGGAAGGGAGGAAAGAAAGGAAGAAAAAACTGAAAATGAGAAAATTTTCTATACAAGGCTTCTCTACTCACTCGCATACTGAGAGGTAAATTTTAATGGAATGAACTACATAAAAGTTTTTCTGAGGTAGATTGCAGTTATGATAGCAAATGTATTTTATGCTGTTGTTAAGTTTATTTTAAGGCTGTAACTTGTCAAACGTTTGCCTCAATAAGATTTGATGTCTACATATGAGATTACAAAGTAAACTCACTGTGGAACTGATGATAAGGAGGTTTGGGGAGTAAATGGTTTATCATATTATATTTGATTTATTAAGTAGCTTCCTTGCTGATATTAATGGGTTCATATTGGCCCCATCTAAAGAAGTGTTCTACAGTGTAAATTGTACACATTTCCCCCGCTTAAAAACCTTTCAAGAACTCCTTATAGATCTAGAGAGAAATTCTAGACTTTTACTCTTTGACTCCATGATCCTTTTCTTCTTCCCCTTCACATGCATTAATTCTGTCAGGGATCTTAGTTGCAAGCAACAGAAGTTGGTGAGCCCTGGGTTAAGCAAAAATGATGGACTGAAGCAGCTGCTGAGGGAGCTTCCCCATGTTCCCTTGGCACTTACCATCCTCTGCAAGCTGAGGGGCCCTGGGGTGAGCACTGATGGCTCACTACAGGATTTTTCTTGTCACTGTGGGAGGCCAAAGTAAACTATCCTGGAATATACCTCTTTGACATTTGTCGGATTGGTTGTTCAGAGAAACTAAAGATCAGATCAGCTCTGAAAAGCAATCATTTCAGCAGAAGCTTTTATTTATTTATTTATTTTTCCTGGAGCCCCTTAGTACCTAAATGTGAATAAAACTTTGACCTAAACCTCAGATAGAGATTGCTACAGGAGGTCACCTGTTCTTTCTGAGGGCTGCTATCTCACAGGCTTTATCTACAGAATGAGACAACTTTCGCTCACCATGTTTTTTCTTCCCTCACCCTCCCTATAACCTGTTGCCACCTCCCCTGAAGCTCTAAGCCCCTTATATTCTGTCCAGTATGAAGACTTCAGTCTTTGGCCCTTCTTTGAGTCTCATGTTTTTGGGCCTTTCATGCACACACATAATTTGTATGCATTTTCTCCTATTAATCTGTCTATTACCAGTTTATTTTTTGGACACAATGATAAAACCTACAGAGAGAAATGGGAAAATTCCCTCTAACCCACTCATGGACAGACTGGAGTCTGTCCAGGCCAAGGACTTGGTGGCTGAGAGAAATTCTCGCCCAGTGATGTGTGGAGATTGGAATATGAATTACCCTGACTTCCTCTTTTCTCAGATGGGATGACTCCCTCTTTTATTCTTTATATTAAAAGATTATGTCATGTTCTACATAGTGTGCTAGCAATGAAGAAAGAAGATAAAATTTCCACATTTACAGACATCACAATCTATTAGCATGGAAACAGCCAGGACTGGCATTTTACTGTGTAAGGTGCAGTGGTAAGATGAGCCTTGATGCTGGAAGATGAGATCTCTAATCCAGCCGAGACTTGGTAGGGTGGTTGAAGAAGACTTCCTAGATGAGGTGTCACCCAAGTGAACTTTAAAGAATGGATGGAATTTAGCAAGTGAAGAATATGGGAATTATGCATGTGCTAATATAAGGGCTCTTGAGAGAATTTAGCCTGTTTGGGCAACTGCCATTGAGTTGAGGTCAGCATGCTTGGGGCATAGGACAAGCACCAAGGGATGTGCTGAGAACCAGGAAAAGAGAGGGTCCTGTGGAGGTGTTGGTTCTGCCAGTTCTGGGGTTGGAGCTGGGGTTGGTGGTTGAGTGCAGATCACAGAGATATGATGCCCTGCTCAGAGTTTGGGTTTACCCTCATGGTTAAAGACTTGTGGCAGCATCACTCCATCCCCCTCTTCCTTCCCATCATTAGATATATTTAAAGACTAATTCCCCAACGTTTCAGGGAACCTGAATATAATCTAGGGCTCATAATGCTTTTCCTTATGTTTTCACAAAACCACAGATATGACTGATGATCATATAGAAAAGGCACTTTTCTCCTGCCCTCGTTCTCTCCACCTAACTACTCCTAAGCAGAACCTGCAGCTCACAGAGATACAGCTGTCACTGTGCGATAAACAGTGACATGTCATCATGCCTGTTATTAGTGTAATGGAATGCTGAGCATTCCTAGCAGATGCCCTCCTCTTAGGAGCTGAATGTGAAACAGTCCTGAAGTATCATATTAAGACCCCAAAGATGCAATTTAAATTTCCTGTGGCTGTGGAGATGCCACTGACACGGTGATTACATATGTCGAGCAAGAGCAGCACAGCAAGGTGCCCTGTAATTGTGAATCCCAGGCTGTTGGCTTCAGACAGAAGAGAGGATCTGGTAAAAGGGACATGCTTTGCTAGGCTGTGCTTGTGTGCGGTAGGTGCATGGTGCATATTTGGGGACGACTCATTTCAGGTAGGAGGGACTAGAGGAGCAGTGAGTCCAGAGAGATTGTGATTGCCAATGCAGAAGATTATGTTCAGAGAGTTATTGATATGCCCAAGGTACTCAGGGAGGTCTCTGGACACAAACCAGGAGCCTTGTCATGTGGGCTTGCCTGATAGCATAATCTATTTTACTTCTGTGCCACTGTCTGGCCCCATATTCTGGTATGAAACACAAGCACCAAAGCATGCACTGTCCTCCGAGTTTTTGATTTAATATATCTTCAGAGGGGACCAGGTACTGGTGTTTTCTGAAACCCTTTAAGATATAAGACTTGGTCTAGAGCTGCACTGCCCAATAGGTGGCTATTGAACACTTGCAATGCAGCTTGTTTATAGTGCAAACATACTATACGACTGAAAATAATCACTAAAACTTAACATATCTCAGTATAACCATTTAAAACGTTTATTAGTTTCTTCCATAAGAGAGAGAGAGAGAGAGAGAGAGAGAGAGAGAGAGAGAGAGAGAGAAAGAGAGAGAAAGACAAACTTTTAAAATAGGGTTTCATGCTGCAATTCTCTCCCTGGCCTTTCCAGTCTGCCAGGACTGTAGGTGTGTGTACAGCTTAACCCCAGAACTGGACCCAGGTCTTCTATATAGCTTCCACATTGTAGAAAAGTTTGTTACTACTGCACCACTGCAGCTGGGCCTCAGTAATAACTTTTTATATTGATTCTATATTGAAATGATAGCTTTGGCTATGTTGGTCTAAATAAAATATATCATTAAAATGAACATTTCTTCTTTTTATTTATTTTTAAAATGTGACTGCTAGAAAATTGGAAGTACATATGATTCACATTATAATTCTCTTGGACAGTGCTGGTCTAGAGGGAGATAAGAAGATACCTACGTCTTTCTTTAATGACTGGGCCATCTCTTCATACACACTTGCACATAACTGAAACACAAGGGTACAAAGGACTGTGAAGAGGTGGCTTCTGTTCAAACACCAAGCAGTGGAACAGAGGGAGAAAAGACCTTTGTCCTGGAAGTACATTGCCTGGGTCCTAATCCTTACCTCAATGATTATTTGTTGGGTGGCCTTGTTTAGATTAACTCTCTGTGCCCCTATTTTTCCATTTGTAAATGGAAAGAATGAGTCAATTTATGTGTTTTTGAAATAATGTTTGATATTATTCTCCTGTCTTTGGATCTTTTTCTTTGCGATTGGTTTTGCAACCATCTGCCACTGAACCCAAATCTACATTAGTCACTCATGGAATGCATAATAGCTCCCAACTGATGTAATCTATAACCATCAATTTAACTCCATTTCATGCTCTCATTTTCATAACTCATAAAACGAGCGCTTCCCCACTTAATGTCTTTTTGTTAAGTTTCAAGAAAGTCAGATAAAAATGACTTGCAGCACCAGGTAGAGTAGAGATGACATCCCTGGTTCCTTCCTTCCAAAATTCTTTACTGGCTTTAAATAATAATTTGAGTTGGGAGGATTCCCAGTGGAAGCCAGGCCAAAATATTGTGGCAAATTTATTTTTTAATAAACTCTATTGAGGCTCAAGAGTTTATCTTTGGTGGCAAGGCCCAGTCTGTGGTGTTGTCTTCCATTTTTAAATCATGAGCTCACAGTGGAGATGGTCTAGTTTCTCCAAGAGCCTGTACTGTGAGCTTTACGACACACTACAAAAAGCAGGATGCTGTTGAAGTTTGCCACAGCCTTGTCCTCCTAAGATTGCCAGTTCCCTTAAGAAGATCAAGTATTATAAATTGACATTTGGGTGGGAAGTGGTAAAAATGAGAAGTTATTATCTCATCAGAATATTTCTTCAGAAGTTCTTAACCTGGGCTTTGAAAGAGAAGGGCAGCCAGAAACCTGGGGAATGAGCTTGGAGATAATCTCTTCTGATGATTTCCAAGGAGAGTACACCCCTTAGTAGGAATATGCTCAGACTTATCCAGACCTAGTGCCTGGTTCATTTCCTGACACTAGAGCTTACATAATCCACAATTGGGGATCAGTGGGACCACTAAGAAAAGTCTCACGAGGGCCAGCAGATGGCATAGCAGTTACATTGCTGAACTCCCACATGGCTGTCCGTGGTTCAAGCCCTAGACCCAGTGACTTGAAAATCACAAGTGCATGTGCATGTGTGCCCAAGATCCTGGAAGAGAATTGAGGAGAAGGGATTGCACTTTAACTCTCTCTCTCTCTGGCGAGTGTGTATGCCCTAAGGCAAAAAACAAAACAAAACAAAACAAAAAAACAAACAAAAAAACCTCTTAAGAAAGCAAAAGGAAAAGTCTTGTGAACAATCTGTCAACTGTGCAGTAGCTAGAAGCATCTAGAAAGTCTAGAAGAGACATGGTTGAGACTTGAATGTGGCACTAAATACAATACGCAAACATGGGCAAAGCTCTACACTCTCTGGGCTCTCTTTCTTTATCCAAAATGAGAGCAATCACCTTAGTTTACAGGGCTATAAAGAAAGTCAGATGAGAATATGGGCACTTCCAACTGAGAGCTAAAATCAAAGGCTAGAGAGTGGTAGAGTGATTAAAAATGCAGTGCTCTGGATGGCTGCCTCACACGGGAAGGTCCTGGGCTCACATTCAGACACCTGCCTTTTTTTTTTTTTTTTTTTTTTTTTTGAGAGGTTTTTGCTATAGGGCACATACGCTTGCCAGACAGACAGAGAGAGACAGAGACACAGAAAGCGAGAAATCACCCCCCAGGGGGGATGGCCATGTCGCAATCCCTTCTCCATTCTCATCTTGGGATCTTGGGCACGCACGCACACGCACCCAGCGTGAGTTTTAAGCCATCGGGTCCGGGACTTGAACCGCAGTGGACTACATGGGAGTCCAGCGACATAGCCATTACGCTAACTGCTGGTCCTGAGACCTGCCTTCTTATGCTGGGTGTGAGCTTGCCCATGATCCAGTTAGGGTGGATCATGGCATCAGAACCTAGCTGGAAGTGCTATTTCTTTGTCTCTCTCTCTTTCTCACTCATGGAAGAAATAAATAACTTAAAAAATATTTTTTTAAGGGTTAAAATGAGTACTGGGAAGCTAATTCTGAGCAGGCTGACACTCATGTGATATTGGAGTTAATGGAAATTCTGGAGAAGGAACTGGCTTAGGCAGAACAGATTTATTGGAGATTTGCTAACTTTTAAAATTCTTTTAACAGTTTTTGGGACCAGCAGTTAGCGTAATGGCTATGTCACTGGACTCCCACGTAGTCAACCGCAGTTCGGGTCCTGGACCCGGTGGCTTAAAACTCAAGCCGGGCACGTGTGCGTGCGTGCCCAAGATCCCGAGAGAAGAATGGAGGAGAAGGATTGCGGCGTGGCCATCCCCCCTGGGGGGTGATTTCTCGCTTTCTGTCTCTATGTCTCTCTCTGTCTGTCTGGTGAGCACATGTGCCCTATAGCAAAAACCTCTCCAAAAAAAAAAAAAGAAATTCTTTTAACAGTTTTTAAAAAAATAATTAATTATGTATTTAATTCCAATTGTTATTATTATTTTTCAATTTGACCAAAGAGAGACAGAGAGAGAGAGAGAGAGAGAGAGAGAGAGAGAGAGAGAGAGAAGGAAAGAGAGAAAGTAAGCTGCCAGGTCTGAGATTGAAACCAAGGTTGGCCGTGTGGGAGTCCAGCACCTGAACCACCACACCACCTGCCAGCCCCAATTTTTAAAATTCTTGTCTTATTATTACAAGAATGATACAAACTTTTTGTGAAAAAGTGGAAGAAAAAGCATAAAACATGAAAATAATTTCTAATCTTACTATGCAGAACTATTGTTTGTTAACATTTTTGGAACATTTATATCATAAACGACTTTGGTGAAACATAAGAGAAAGAAAATTCTGGCCACTTAATATCATTTGAACACAGAAGACTGGTTTGAGCAAGAAAGACATTTGTGTCTGGGATGGGGAATGGAAGAGAAATGAAAGCTGGAGACATATGTGGTAGACATTGTATTCAAAGCCACCAACAATCTTCCCTATTTGGTTTCTTTTTAGGGAGAAAAATCTATAAGATCTTGCTTTCTCTGTCTCCTCTCCAGCTCTCTCACCTTCTGATTTTAGCAATTTCTTAAACACAGTGAAATGATTTACCACAAGATAGATGCTCTTTTACCTAACCAAGAGGACAGAGGTCTAAGACAGAGGTCTAGGTCTAGGGGGAATTATGCCAGAGTGAGTAGTTGTCCCCCATGTGTCTGTGCCAGGTCCCTGAATGGGCAGCCTACTGCATAATCAATGATAGAAACACAATGGAAACTCTAGTCCCAAACCCTGCTGTACTTTATTTATTTATTTATATTTTTTATTTGGCAGGGCTTGTATGCTCACTGGAGAAAAAGAGAGAGAGAAACCAAGAGAGGAAGCAAAAAAACAAACAAACAAACAAACAAAAAACAAAAAAAACCCAACCAAACAAACAAACAAAAACCCGGCTTGGAGTGTGATCACGTTGTAATAACTTCTCTATTTCTCCCTCTTCTCGAGAGTTTAGACATACACATGTCTAGCGGGTTTTTTAAAATGTTGGGTCTGGGACTTGAACTGCTGGGTTGATCATGTAGGATCATGCCACCTTAACCACCAGGCCATAGACTGGCTCCCTGCTATACTTTTTTTTTTATTTATTTTTTTTTTTTGGAGAGGTTTTTTTGCTATAGGGCTTGTGCGCTCGCCAGACAGACAGAGACAGAGAGACAGAAAGCAGGAAATCACCCCCCGGGGGGATGGCCACGCCGCAATCCCTTCTCCTCCATTCTCCTCTCGGGATCTTGGGCACACATGCACACGCGCCCGGCGTGAGTTTAAGCCACCGGGTCCGGGACTCGAACCGCGGTCAACTACGTGGGAGTCCAGCGACATAGCCATTACGCTAACTGCTGGTCCCTCCCTGCTATACTTTTAAGCACCTTCTACAGCAATTTTTCTGGCTCCTGGCTTTCATGAACCAGTGCATCCTCCAGCCTCTCATGCATAGTTTATAATGAGCTTTGTCATATGTGACATGTGGCTGAGACATTGGTGAGCTTAGAAATCTTTCTGATTAGAAAGGATAGGGAATGGTAATGAGGCTGCAGACAGAAAGATGGGTGGATGGTGTGTGTGAGAGAGAAGAGAAAGAGACAGAGACATTGACTAAGCAGCAAAGTATCAAGATAGAGGATAAAAAGGAAAGAGGAAAAAAAGAAAACACAGAAAACAGGAGAGATTGCATTAAGGATGGAGAACAAAAGGGACAGAGGAGAAGGAAAAGAAGAGGGAAGATGGGAGTGACAAAGGGACAGAGTGAGTACAGGGAAGATAGAGACAGCCATCACCACTTAATGATTAAAACCGGATTGAATAAAATATTCATGAAGGGAAATTGGAGCTAAAGACAAATCCAAATACCACTTTTCTGACCCTCACCACTCCTTTCCTACTCAACAGTGAATTCTTCAGAGATTCATGCCCTCTATTGTCATTACATGGAAACAAATGATGGATGTGAACAGGAGAGGAAGCTTGTGTCTCCGGGGGGAGGGGGGCTGTATTGGGATTCATCTGAGTGAAGCAAGTCAGGCTATGAAAGAGAGACATTGTATGTCTCTACTTAACATTTACCGACTGTCTGCACTCTATAGCAGAGACTGAAAGACTGGAGAACATAAAAGTATTAAAAATTGTAATGGACACTAGAGACAAAGTAGAAAGAAAGAGAGTGTGGGAGGGGAAGAGCGTAGGAAATTTGGGGGAAAAATAAAGAGGTAAGACACTTTTGGACACAGATAAGATTTATTATCTGTTGACAAGGATATGTACTGTGGTTTCAATGACAGTGATGCCCACACTGTAGCTCTTGTCTCCTGTGGACCTGGTTTCCCTTATAGCCTTCTCCTCACTTAGAGTTTGGTCCTTAGGGAAGTTGTGCATGAATGGCCCATTGTATTATTAATGATGGGAACATAATGATGTTGAAAGTGTGAAGTAAAAATCTTTTATCACAGAAATGTCGAGATGAGAGAGGCTTCTTGCCACAGGGAAAGGTGGGTGAATGGTGTGTCATAGTATTGTAATTTTCATTTTCCTTTTTTTTGTTTGTTTGCTACAGGGCACATGCAGTCATTGGAGACAGAGAAAAAGAGAGGGAAAGTGAGAAATCACCCCCCAGGGGGATAGCTATGCCACAATCCTTGTTCCTCCATTCTCCTCTTGGGATATTAGGCATGCATGTCTAGCATAATTTTCAAGTCACTGGGTCTAGGACTCTAATGGAGTAGTTGTCCATATCGAATCCAGCTGCACTAATATCACACCACCTACTGGGCCCAGTACTGCAGTTTTCTTTTTAAAATTTTATTTATTATTATCTTAATCTTGTTTATATTACATTGAACCATGTATATCTTTACAATGTATCACATTTCTTTTTCCAGAAGAAATACCATGCATACATATCAGTCAAGACAAAGACATTACTATCCACATCATCAGCGTCAAATAGCTTTTCGTCATTTTTTTAGATTATTATTATTCTTATTTCTATTCTCATTTTTTTTTAAAACATTCAATCACTATAAATCATTTTGCTTGTAAAAAGAATTTACCCAACATGAAATACTGTTGCTGGTTGATGTCCTGTTACAGTAATACTTCTGGTTTGCTGTATTCAAAAGGAAACCAAATTATAAAAACTTTGTTTTTATGCTTCAGATTAACCTACTAAATCCTATTGTCAAGGTTCTGGAGAATGTTATAAATTGTAGAAAATCAATAATCCCTTGAAAGATAATGTCTCCATGGACTGCAGTCACTGAGAAACTGTTCTCAATACCCTTTAAGGACAGAGGTCCTGATGTTGAGAGGAAGTGATTTGAACCAATACTAATGTCTGCATTGTTTATCACATTTTATCCTACATTTTTGATTGTGTTATTTATTCTGGTTAATGGTGTGTGCGTGTGTGTGTATGTGTGTGTGTGTGATGATCATCCTTTCTCTCATTGTGTTCCAAAAAGGCAATGGTTGATAAGAGAACATTGGGTTGACAGTATCTTGTTTATGATGTGCAAAGCCCTTACTTCTTCTTGGTGAATAAGAAAAAAATTTCATCTTGAATATGTGTTAGATCCCAAAGTTATGTGAGCTGCTGGGACCAGCAGTTAGTGTAATGGCTGTCAAAGGACTCCCATGTAGTCGAATCCCCCCTGGGGGGTGATTTCTCGCTTCTGTCTCTTTATCTCTGTCTTTCTGGTGAGCACACACGCCCTATAGCAAAAACAAACAAAAAACCTCTACATTAACATGAGTTGTTATATGAAGGCAATAATGTAGATACTGAAGCACTCAATGTAGTTTGTTAACATAAATGAAAGCAATCATATGCATGAGTTTTGTCATGGCCCCAAATCATTTGTCCTTGTATCTGGATTTGTGAGTGGAGGGTAGTAAATGATGGGAGAAATCTACATTAATATGGACTGTGCGATTTTATATGAATCAGTTGATTGTCCTAATAATATGAAGGCCTCTCTGCAGTTAATAAGTAAAGCACCAACTACATAAAATTGAGGTCAAAACAGATATATGGCCCCTTAATCCTTTCCTAAACAGGTTTTTCCTGATAAGACATAAATATTGACAAATATAAAAAGAAATCCAATGATTATCAATATTTTCACCAGCTGAGATCAAAGATGCATCTATTAGGTAACATTTTTGACATGTATTTTGCATTGTGTATAGTACTACGGGCTTTATTAGATTAAGTCATTTAAACTTCACAATATGAATTTAAAGCACATAGGTAAGAAAATGTGGGAAAGCCTTTAGGACAAACTTCTCCATTACTCATTATCAGTGAAGCCAGGTCTGGATAAACTTGTAATTGTTCTTTCTGGCTAAGAATCTCAATTCTGGTTTCTACTTTTCTTCTTTCCTTTTCTTTTTAAAAAATTTTCTAGAGGTCATGTATGCTTGCCATAAAGACACAGAAAAAGAGAGAAGAAAAATGAAAAAGGGCCTCCTATGGGGGATGTCCATACCACAATCTTTCCCTTCCATTTCTATTATTGAGATTTTGGTCATACACACACACACCGTAGACATGTTTTTCAAGCTGTGGATTCAGGACTTGAACCCAGTCAGTGATGTGGGATCTAGTTACCTTAACACCCATGCCACTGGTGGCCCTGATTTCTACTTTCAAACCTCTCATTTAACAAGTAGTTCCTCCTCATTTCTAAGAAATGGGATGATCTTCCTTCATTTACGTCTCCATAGCCACCTGCTCATATTCTCCTATGGCATTGACCCTATTCCTCCAGTCATCGTGGTTCTCTAAGAATTTATAATATACTTTGAATAAAGTATTTATCATGAGACATTGGTTTGACTTTTCTGAGGTTTACTGGGTAAGCAGCACTAATAGCAGTGTTACTTACCTCAGGAATCTTTTGAGACTCAATTAGAAAACATACACTAATACTTTGTTGACTGGAAATATAGTTAAAAACATTTGTTATTGAACACATTGAAACAAGTGGTAGACTGAGTTCATCTTTCTGTGTTCTATGATACCAGGAAAGATACCTGGGAATGAGCAGTCTTGCTCAATGAGTGTTAAATGGACATTTTTAGGAGACAACCAGATGCTTTCTTAGTAGCTAAATAGCTCTGCAACCTCTCAAGAGCATCTTCCCTAAGACTGGGATGCAGGCTAGACAGACTCTTGGCAGGCGAGGGGTTCTTAGAGGCAAATGAGGTGCCACACTTCCTTTTGATGACTGAGATTACACAAGACTGAGCGAAATGCTTTTGATAGCAAAGGAGAAGCTATTGTTTTAAAAACACTCAATGTAACAAAAGTCTTAATCCTGAGTTCCGAAGACTTAAAGTCAGAAATGTGAGAGGCATTGTTTATATGGGGCTGAAAGACCACATTTGGCCAAATTTGCTTCCCGAAAGCAGGCATACATGGCTGTTCAGCACCTCTGGAAGGAAGGCTGTATTTGTGAGGTTACAGAACCATTTCCATAGCAACAGACTGTCTGGTTTCAGAAGAACAGAAATGAAAGCTCCATGTGCCAGCTCTCTATTTATGTGATGCTTATCGCATTGCCTCCTACAACACACAGGGCTTGATCTCTCAGCAAACATACTCTGAGGGAGGCCTCTATAGAAATCATGCCTCCTCTATCTGTATTTTCTGCACCCAAAAGTTGAGAGTACTATTTTTGTCTTGTAAAGTTTTTGATAGTCTGAAAGGAGTAATTTAAATAAAGGAAGCAACTAGGGTCTGGGTCATGATTTCTTAAGAACACAACATTGCCATTGACCCAACACCATGCTGCAGGATGAGGGGAGTGAAGAAATGCAGTCAGAGGGCCCCAAGAGATTCTTACCTCCAAAGGGTTGGCCAGGCAGGTGTGGTTGAGTAGGGAGGCTGTTCCCATCTCCCTGTTGCTGTAGTACATTCCTGTAATTGATAGTCTCCCAGAGAAGCTCTGCTCTCACCATTGGGTCCAACGTCTGATGTCTTCCAAGACTTTCTCGCTGTGATCCGTGCCCTGTACAGCTCAGTCCAAAGACTGCTCTTGGCTTCTTTCCAACCTCTGGTTTCCCCATAGACCACAAAGCCCTGCAGACTTAAGCCCTTCTGACTCATTCCTGTCTGTCCAAACCATAGGCCGAATACCTCAAGAAAAGCTCACTCATCCCTCCTTTGTTCTGTACCTCAGAGGCTGGATGTCAAACAGTCTTTCCAAAACGGAGGTACTTTCTATTGCTGTGGATTAGTAAGATGCCCATAGAAAGCACATAGATGAGCATTTTTTTTAAAGTAGGTGAGTACACTGAAAATCATTCAATGGCACATTTTAAATGGATGAATTGGATATATAGAATGTAAATTACATTTCAATCAGGCTGTTTTTTACAATAGATCTCTTGTATAACATAAAGACTGTAGTTAATAACTCTGTATTATATGTCTGAAAATTGCTAAGATACTGCCAAAAAATAAGTATGTGAAGTAATACATATGCTAATTAGATTGATTTAGCTATTCCACAATGTATACTTATGTCAAAATTAGTAGAAAATTACAACCATCACATAAAACTGGTGGGACCAAATTATTAAATTAATGAATTTAGATGCAACTGAGTGTATTTTGAGGAAAATACATATACATCATAGTATGGTGTAGGTGGTCTCGTGGTATGTGGTGTGGATGTGGTAATGGAAGGTTAGGAAAACTTGGTATGGTTAAAAAAGCTTTGCTGTTTCTTCTGGTAAATCTTTCTTGAATTCCTTCTTGATAGATAATGTGCATCTGCAGAGTGATTCTTAGCACTGTGGACCTACCTTTAGTAAGTCAGTTGTCACACACTAGATGCTGTTTGTTTATATTGTCCTCCTCTGCAGAAGCTTTCACAGACAAGCACTGAGTCTCCCACTGCTGTTATCTGTGGCACTTTGTATGTGTCTGGTGGGCAACATGTAGCAGGGTTTCCCCCTGATGCTGCTGGCATTTTGGACTGGGTGATTCTTCACGTGAGTACTGCCCTGCGCATTATAGGAGATTTAGTAGCGTTCCTGGCTTGTATTTACTAGATACCTACAACACTATCTTAGATGTGACCACGTAAAATGTTTCTAGACTTGACAAATGTCCCTCAGGGGAAAAAAAACCCTCCCAGTTAAGAACTACTGCTCTAAGGCAGTAACATTTAACTACTGCTTGAATGTTCAATAAGTAGAATTTTTTTTTTTTGGAGAGGTTTTTGCTACAGGGTGCGTGTGCTCGCCAGACAGACAGAGAGACAGAAAGCGAGAAATCACCCCCAGTGGGGATGGCCATGCCGCAATCCCTTCTCCTCCATTCTCCTCTCGGGATCTTGGGCACGCACGCACACGCGCCCAGCGTGAGTTTTAAGCCACCAGGTCCGGGATGTGAACCGCGGTCGACTACGTGGGAGTCCAGCGACATAGCCATTACTCTAACTGCTGGTCCCAATAAGTAGAATTTTTGATCCCCATCAGTGAGCAAGCACTTTTCTAGGTAGTAGAAGCACAGCAGTTAATGTGATGGGCAGAGTCCATGCTCTTAAGCTTATTTCCATGTAGGGAGACAGAAAGGAACCAAAGGAACAGATTAACAAATTGATGACTCAGATGATAATAAATGCAAAGAAGAAAATTAATTTGAGTGATGGCATTGAAAGTGACTGGCGGTCACATGTGTTCTTTCTGAGAAGGTGAAGTGGAAGTAAGATCTGAGTGTCCAGAGGGAGCCAGTCATAGAAAGGGAAAAGACTGCCTCTCAGGCAGGGGGACTGGCTGCAGGAAAGTCCCAACAGAGGAAACCAGTGTGACTGAGCCTAGGAGAAGAGGTGAGGAGTGGCTTTAGAGTCCAGGGTAAGATATTTGGATTTGTCCCAAGTGTTATGTGAAGCAATTTGAGCTGGCTTGGAGTGATTATGTTTTAAGAAGTTCATTTACTCTAGCTACTGTGTGTATTTGGGCTGCGGATGAGCACGTGTGGGAAGAATGGGCCTGTTAGAGCATTGCAGCCATTATCCAGAAGAGAGTTATTGGGGGCCTAGGCTAGGATAGTTGTGGTTGAAATGAGGTAAGAGAAAATAGATGGTAATAACTGAGAGAGAGATATAGCAATAAAAGAATGAATGAATGCTTGCGAGGACAGGAAAGAGAGATCAGATTTCTTCTTGAAATTGGGAGTCTATTGGTCTTCACTAGACTACAGAGTTTGAAAGGAGAAAGATGACTGGCTAGTCAAATTAGTTTCCATTCTTACAAGAGTTTCCAGCTTGTGGATTGAGCTAGGCTTCATTTATAGAAAGCCTATTGTTTGTTCCTATAAAGGAGGTTAATAGACTGTAACACCAGCTTAATTATACCTGTTTCCTTTACCACTTTTTTTAGTTTAATATTTAATCAACTTTGTATTTAGCATGCTTCTTGGTATTGGGTGAGGCCATTGAAAGAAATCCATGAATGCAAGCTTTCAATACTTTAAAGCTTGTTCATCACAGGGGTGTTAGAAACAATTCAGTCTTTTACAGCATATCTTGGGAAAATAAAATAATAAAGAGTCTCCAAGTTTTCTTGAGTATCTGATTATTATATCTCTTCAATATGATGAACTCAATATTATTAACAACAGCAACATTGCTACTATAAATACTGTTTATTGAGCATGACCTAAGCACTAGGTTGTGTATTATATTAGGCTGAACCCTCATTAGAACCTTAGGTCCTCCCTTCACAAATGAGGACAAAATGACCCAGGGAGGTAAAGCAATGGGCCCAAGAGCACACAGCTGGTGTATCATTGGGTTGTCAGGAAAGTTATGATACATTTTTACATAGAAAAACACAGAAAAACACGTCATGACTTTCCTGACAATCTAATAGTTTCCTGGAGTTGCAGAAAAAAGTCACCACCAACTGAGTGGCTTAAAACAGGAGAAATTTCCTCCATCACAGTTTTAGAGGCCAGAGTCCAAAAATCAAGGTGTCAGTAGAGTCATACTTGCTTCCAGGGTTCTGAGGAAGAATTCACCCTACACTCTTTACTAAAGTTTCTGGAAGGCATTCTTTAGCTTGTGGCTGCTGTCCCTGCTCCTATATTTATATGCCCTGTGTTCTTCTCCCTGTGCCTCTCATCCAGGTACTCTTTATTTAAAGAATTGTCATCAGATTTAGGATATAATAAGATAACCAAAAATGATCTTATCTTGAGATCTTTTACTTAATTACATCTACAAAGCCCCTTTTTTCAGATAAAGTCACATTCACAGACACTCGAGGTTAAGATATGCACATATCCAATTTGGGGCCACCTGAACCCATAACCCCTAGTTATTTGTAAGTGGCAGAGCCTTCTCCCTACATTGCCAAGCTTGTTCACAAGCTTGTGTCATAAAAAAGGTAAATATGCTCAGCCTTACCTCTTTCATCTTTTAGTTTCTTCCATTCCTACAGCTTGTTTTAAGTAACTGTGGCTGAAGAGCCAAAAACTTATTCATCTAAAATCAACTTAGCAGCATACTACAGTAAAAGTTATAATGATAGGTTTCACAAGGGTGGAGTCCTTCAAAATGGTGACAGATATTTAAAGAACACACTCGTGTTAACAGAGGCTGGTCTTGCTAACTCTAATTACAAAGGAGAGTAAATAATTTCAAATACATCTTAAGAGTTTTAGGTGTAATAAAAAGTAAGCGTTAACAGTTAAATAGCAACTGACATCTGGACAAAGTGATGAGACAGCTTTTTCCTCTTCCTTTTTTTTTTCCTTCCTGGTGTTCAATTAAAAGTTAGTTGCACCATTAGAAAGTTAGGTCAAAGTTTTAATCCTTAGCAGCTGCCCAACCTTTCTCTCCATTCTCATTAAATTGTGAGTGTGAAGGAAACCACCAGCAATGGAACTGGGTCTGTGCAACACTGAGTGAGGCAGAAGGCAAATGAGTCACTGTCCAACACGGCAGGGCGTCCGAGCCAACTGAACACTCTTGGTTGAGGGAATTCTAAGCAGGTGGCTACATAAAGCTAGTTGGATCAATTTGTCTGCAATCTGAGTGGTAATCTTAAAGACGGTTGATTAGTTGGCCATTTGTTGCTTGCTCTGCAAGACTCCTTTCTCTCTTGGCAATGTGAGTGGGTCTGTCCTGGCTGATGAATGGGGCTTGAATCTCTAGGCAATAAATAGCCATTTTCCTCTCCCCTATTGCAAAAGTGTCAGCATTCCCAGCGTGACTCCCATGTAATGTTTAAAGGAAAAAAGAAGGAATCTATCTAAGCACAGCTAAGATGAACCTGAACCCTTAAGTGGAGTGTTCCCCAAGGTTAATGTTAAACTGGTTCACCTTAAATACACACACACACACACACACACACACACACACACATATGTTAGAAGATATTTGGAAAGTGAAAAAAACTAGAAAGAGCTGCAGTTCCTTGCTATCCACAATTCTTCTGAGGAGTGATACCACAAGTTTACCTAAGCGCAAGTGTTAGGTATTTGATTTATTTATTGTTCTTTACTCTTTTAAGTAAAGCATAAACATCTTTGCTTAAAAACTTTCAAAAAAAATTCCTATCCCCTCCTCCCAAGCCCCCATCTCTTAGGGTAGATTTCCAGGTGTGGCCAAAGGGTACACATTTGGGGAAAAAAAATAGAGAGATAAGACATCTGTGGGACACAGATATGGTTTATTTTCTGTTGATGAGGATGTGTATAGTATTTCAACTGGGCTGGCCTGAGGTATATATCATGCTGGGTAAAGTCTCTTTACAATCTAAATGATGTATAGCGGTTGGATGTATAAATAATAATAATAAAAATAAAGAAAAAAGAAAGTACTTAGATTAATTAAGATCTTTAATGAATCAATAAAATGTGAAGGGAGGGGCATGGAAAGCAACTATAGATACCAGAGACAGTATATCTAAGGGGGAGGAATGGCAGAGGTGAGAGACAAGGAATTGGAGGGGGCTGGGGAAGAAGTAAAATATATAAGAAACAAGAAACTCAAAATTTGTTGACAATGACACGTATGGCAATATTCTTGATTGAACCAATATACAGTGAATTCTGGATGGAAAATCTCATTTTGTATACTGTAATGGTGTATAGTGAATGAATGTAAATAAATGCATTTTATTTTTTTATTTTTATTTTTTTGCTTTTACATTGTTTTTTTTTCTTTCATTTATTTATTTTTACATTTTTCTACAAACATTTACTTTACATAGCAAAAAATTTTAGCTCATACTCCATAATTCTTGACAGTTTACAAACAACTTTCAAAATTTCAAAATACTGAATTTTAAAGATAATGCTCAAAATATGTCTTATAATTTTGTATAATTTTATAACTCTATAACAACAGAAGCAGTATGGTTTCAAATGTGCGTATATATATATATATATATATATATATATATATATATATATATATTTTAGAGTGCAGACACTCGGTATATATTAAGTGGGGACATGCAATGCCTCTCCTTCATAGCATGGCTTGCTTCACTCAGCAGTAAGTCTTCCATATTCATCCACTTCCTTTCAAAAGCCAGGGTTTTGTTGTTTTTTATGGATGAATAGTATTCCATTGAGTATATGTGCCACAGTTTTTCTAACCATTCATCAGTTTGTGGGCATTTAGGTTGTTTCCATGACTTAACAATCATGAAAAGTGCCACAATAAACATTGATGTACAAGCACTTTTTCGATTAAGTATTCTTCTGTCCTTTGGGTAGATACCAAGGAGTGGGATTGCTGGATCATATGGTAGTTCTATTTGTAGATTTTGGAGGAATCTCCAAACTGTTCTCCACAGTGGTTGGACCAATTTACAATCCCACCAGCAGTGTAAGAGAGTTCCCTTTTCACCACACCCCCTCCAGCACTTATCATTTTTTGTTTTTTTAATCTTAGACATTCTGACTGGGGTTAGGTGATAAATAAATGCATTTTAAATTAAAAAAATTACAAGACAAAAACAAACACAAATCAACCTTCTAGGATCAGCTGTATAGAGCGGGTGTCTCCTTCTTTCTTCCCCTCTTCTTTTCCTCCTTTCTTCTGCCTTTCCTTCTTTCCCTTCTTCTTTCCTTTGTTCTAGTTTTGCAAATTACTGAGATTATAATCTCTCTCTGGAAATTCTGAGATTGGCTGTTAGGGGTATTTTAAGGGGTGAATACACGGTCCATGAAGAGGACTTATTTTTCTGAATCAGCACCTAAGGACTTACACATTCAAATGACTCTGAGTGTCTTATAGCTGGATTTGGTACAGCACCACCTTTCTTTTTCAGGTACAGAAAGTGAAAACAGGCAAAGAAATGCTCTCCCAGATGTCTCTGGAGCTGGGCTCCTAAATCCAGTATGCTCCCTCCTTGGGGGCTGCTTCTGTCCCAGGCACAGTGACTGCGTGGTGCATTATGTGCATCGGGTCATTTACTCCTCTGACCTGCTCCAGCAGGGATTCTGTTATACCCACTTTACAGAGAAGGAAACTGAGTCTCAGAAAGGTGAAGTCAAATGTCTTGCCTGGCAGGCCGGGTGTTCACTTATCACTCACATGTGTATCCTGGGTCCTGAATGGAAGACAGCCAGGAAAGGAGAGGGGTTGAACATGCCTATGGTGGGAGGCGATGAGTGTGGTCCCTCCCAGAAGAAGCAAACTGACTTTCTCAGCAAGTTTGTGGAACTGCTGCTGCTGCTGCTTCTTTCTTTCTTTCTTTCTTTCTTTCTTTCTTTCTTTCTTTTTTTTTTTTTTTTAAGAAGTTTTTCCAATAGAGCATGTGCGCTCACCAGAGAGACAAAGAAAGTGAGAAATCACTCCCCCCCCCCCCCCCCCCCCCGCCCCCGGGGGATGGCTATGCCACAATCCCTTCTTCTCCATTCTCCTCTCAGGATCTTGGGCACACACACATACACACACACCCACTTCCGGCATGAGTTTGAAGCAGCCGAGTCTAGGACTTGAATCACAGTTAACCACATGGGTGTCCAGCAATGTAACCATTATGCCATCTGTGGTCCCTAGTGTAACTTCTGTTTTTTTTTTTTCTTATTTTATTTTTATTTATTTATTTTTGAAACTTTTAAAAATTAATTTACATTCATTCCCTAAGCATTGTCACAGCATACAAAATATGATTTTCCATCCAGAATATACTGTTTAGTGGCTTAATCATGCATGTTATCATCAATAATTTTCCAATTCTAGTTTCATATATATAAGTATGTGTGTGTGTATATATATGTGTGTATATATTTTACCCCTATTTCTGATTCTCTGCCCTTTTCTAACCTCCTCCCACACTATCTCTGGTGTCTACAGTTGTTTTCTATTCTCTTTTCCGCCGCATTTTATTGATCACACAATTTCTTGTATAATCTAACTACTTTCAATAGCAAATTCAGCTGGTAATTTCAAGAAAACAGTTTTAACTTTAATAAATCAAAGAAATGCTAAGGAACTTTGTTTAAAACTTAAAGCCAGGAAATAGGTTAGGATTCTGTTCAAATAATAGGTACATGAACCTATCGACAGCTCAAGACAGGGCAAAAATCCTTAAAACCAGAAAACAAAGCCTAGAAGAATATCAGCAATGTTAGTCAAAAGTCCTAAGATGCTATTTCACCAGTTCAGTCTCATGTACTTAATCTATCTTCTGTTGTGGTTTGATCTTCCCGATTAAATTCTGGGATATAATATTTCACTTCAGACTTGTCATTACAATTAAGTTGACCATTTTCTTAGTTTTTGAACTTTTATTTATGTGGGTCTGTATTTACTTTTTCTAGTATAGCACTCCCTTGAGAACTTCTTGGAGATCTGGTCTGGTGTTGGTAAATTCTTTCAGGTTTTGTCTATCTGAGAATGTTTTTGTCTTTTCTTCCCATATTATCAGTAGAAAATCTTCACTTCTCTTTTTTCCCTAAAATCGCTATTTCTCAGGAGCCATGGAGGAGTCTTTCTATGAAGGCCTGCCCCTTGCCTCTCCCCTAGTGTAACTTCTTATGAAAACAAAAATCAACACTTTGCTCCACTCTGGAGATAAGACATGGATGCTAAGGCATTTTTCCCATTATGTCTCTAGGTAAAGATAGAAACCCTTGATTTGATTTGATTTCACCTTTAAACAAATAAGCATCTAGACTATTGAGAAGTAGTTCTGATTTTTTGCTCCTCCACACAAGCCAGTGTCCTGCATGCCTGGACTTCTGTGGCTGGCTGATGGACAGAGTTGTAACCAAGCTTGTGAGGCTCCCTCCCCAATTCTGGCTGCGATGTTGCAGCAGCGGGATGAGGGAGGGGTACAGGATGTGTTTCCCTGTCTTACACAGGTATTGTGGCTCAGAGTACAATACCCCAAAATAAGGCACCTTGGCAACTGAGAAAGTTGTGAAAGCAAGAAGGTCGTTCTGATCTTCCCCCACTTCCTGTGTGAAGAATAAAGGAAGTCCCTGACCTATCTTTGCCTGAAGGTAGATCATAAGGCCCTCGTTCCAGAGTTTTGTTCTACACTTGGGGGGAAGGAATGTTATACAGAGAGGCCAAGAAGAATCTGAACAAAAAGGCCTTGCTGGATTCCCCACCATTTACCACCATTGGATCGTATCCTTTTCGTCTAATCATCCTTCCATGTGACTGTTCATTGTTCATTGAACTTTAGAATAAAAATCCAGTCTTCACTGGGTTTTTAGGTCTTCATTTTGGAAATCTCTGTGCATGTAAAACTTTAATAAATAAATGTGTAATTTTTTTGTTGTTGTTAATATGTCTTTTGTTATGGGTATCTGCCATGACCCTTGTGACGAACAAGGAAAGGGTATTATTTTTTCCCCTATAGAGGCAATAGGACATTAAACTTGGTAGTTATTTTAGAACAATATTAATGTCAAGTCATAGTCAGAGATATAGCAATTGGGAGGTGGTCAACTGCAAAGACTTTGCTTTCATTTGCCCACTTGGACTGCACAAGAGCCTTTATAGCTGGTTTGCAGAACTGTTATTCACCTAAGTTCTGTCAGGTTCCAAAGGACAGGAACCTTCAGCTATATAATTCTGCATGACTTGCTTATTCATTCAATTACCTTAATATCTTCTTTTTTTTTTTTTAAGCAAGGAAACTGACATACTAGCATGTGTCAAGGGCTGTGCTAAGAGCTGAAAACACAGGAAACTGCAGCAGCATAAGTATTAGTGTACTGATCTGCAGTTCTGGAAGCCACATAACTCACCATAGGCTTGGATCCCAAGTGAATCTGAAACACACCAGTTGCATGTGTGTCCAAGATCCTGACCAACTAAGGGTTAGAGAAAAGGAATTGTGGTATGTGGAGGCCCTATCAAGGGTCCCTGTCTTTCCATGAAAGAAATAAAATGACAGAATATTTTCAGAAAATAGATAAAGACACAAAGATGAATAAAAGTTCCTAGAATTCACGTTTTAGCAAGGAAGACAGACACTAACTAGGTGAATAAATAAATGTATAATGTCTCAGAGAAATAATATTTCAGAGAAAAATAAAGTCAGGACTACAGAGCAAAGGAAGAGGGAGTGAGAATTCCTCCTCCAGTACAAGACGCACCATGGAAAATGTCTAGAGATGCTTGACGTGAGTTTGTGTGCAAGGTATTCTCTAACACTGTGATCCATGGCCAGGTGAAATTTTTGAAAAACACTTATGGGCAAATATGGTTGACAACATTTTAATTTGGCAATTAAAAAATATTAAAAGTACATAAAAAAAAATCCTAACAGGAATTGAGTAGTGGTGCAGTGGTAATTAAACAGGGCCCACATAGGAAAGGTCCTGGGTTCACAGCTTGGGGCCTCCCTGAGCATGCTGGACATGCACATATGTACCTACAGTGTGGGCTGAGAATGGGTCATAGCATGAGGGTCCTGCTAGATGCACTTTCCCATCTCTCTGTCATTAGAAAAAAAAATAACTTTTTAAAAAAATCATCATGAATTCCTAAAAGACATCTTAACATAGAAAAAAAATAGATGAATATATTTAACTTCATGGAAAACTAACTTTACTAATTTGTTTCATATTTTATTGAGGAGTATTAAAGGCTTGACCATTAAAACCATTAGTTTTGCCCAAAAGTGTTCTGTGTTCAAAGGATGGACTTGAATTACTCCCTAGTAGTTTAGCAGTCAAGCAGTAGATGTAAGGACACCATTTATTGGGCTGTCTTGATGTTCTAGATGCTGTGCCAAAAGTTCTTCACACATTACTAAAATAAATTCTCATAGTAACTGGATAAGTTAGGTATATAAGGGCCAGGTATATCCCTTTTTACTGGTAGAGATGCTGAGACTTTAAACATTTCCCAAACATAGATAAGAGAACAAGATTCAAGACTGAATTGAAGCCAGAATCTATCTTTCTACCTGAAGGAGGGGTTTGATTAACACATGGCTGAGAATAAGGAGGGGATAGGAATACATCTTTTGGCATTTTGTTTGCCCTGGAGCTTTTGGTAGATTGTAGATCAGTAGATGGGTCCTAAGGTCCTTTTGCATTCGGCTGCAGTGAACATCTCCTGTTCAAGTCTCCCTATGTTCTTTCTCCCTATTTCTAGTAATACCCTTATTTTACCTTGTGGACTACCTCTTTCCATCGACTACAGTTTTGGTGGGACTATCATTCATGATGCCTTACTCTCTTCATGACAAGGGGTGGTCTGGTGGCCTGAGTGAGACAAGTCAGAGTTTTTTGCCATGAAATTTGTCTCTTGTGCAGAGTAACACAAATACTAAAAACAGATGGAACTGACATAACCCAATTCCAATAGCTGTCTCTGAAGAGGCTCCTTTTCCTAGGATTCCAGAAACTGCTTTGATCCTTGCTCCTACTTCTGTATTTGTTTGTCTGTTTCCTTATACTCGTCCGCCCGCCTCCACACACCCAGAGGTTTTTATCCTTAGGTCATGTGCACTCACAGCAGGGGGTGGGGAGAAGAAAGAGACAGACACAGTAAGAAGGAAAGAAAAAAAATCATTTCCTGGGGGGTGGCCATGCCATAATCCCTTCTCCTCCTGGAATCTTGGGCACACAGTCACCCATGCCCGGCATGATTTTCAAGCTACCGGGTCCAGGACTCGAACCACAGTTGGCCATGTGAGAGTCCAGCAATGTAACCACTACTATTCCCTCTTATACTCATTTTAAATCTTTCTATTACATTTCTTTTGTCCTTAGATTTGTCAAAATCTTTCTCTTATGCTTGCAACCAGATATCAGAGCCTCAAAGATTAGAAACTCAGATTTCTAAATTGGAGATCTCTGTTCTTATCTCAACTCTACAGGTATGTAGTACTGGACAAGTTACTAAATCTCTCTAAATACATTTTCTTATCTATGAAATGGGAATAATAAGGTTGTTGAAAAAAATGAGCAGATGCATGTAATTTGCTTAGTAGAGTGACTGGACTTAATCATGCAATTTGTTTAGCTTTTCTTATCAACTCCTTAATAAATATTAGCTGCTTCAATTTGCTTTGGCAAATTATATAAACAGAAATATATCTCTCCCACTTCAAACCATGATCAGATAGTTTTTATGACACTAAACTTAGATGAATAATAGAAACAAATCATACAAGTATACTTACAAAATCAGAATGAAGGATAAACTGAAAACATGCCAAAGTAGAAGACTATAGAGGACTTATTGGACTAAAGATTTTACATACCTAAGACCTTGTAAAATCATATTACTTAGGATCTTGATTTTAAATTTTTTAAAAATTCCGGTTCCCATTTTACAGTTGAGGTAGTTGATAACCCACATTAAGTATTGACGACTGTCTACTTTGTGTCTGGCATTGTGCTAGGTTCCTGGGCTAAGGAATTAAAAAAAAAATACAGGTAAGAGGGAATCTAGACTGTATCCAGAAACACAAGGAAGGTGTAATGATGTTATAAACATATTTAAATAATTGCAGAAATACTAGACGGACAATAAGAAAATGTGGTCTCTAGTCTTGGATCTGCCTCATGACTTGTGCTACTTAGAGTAACACTTGTTGCAGAAGCAAGCAAAATTTCCAGCTTTTCAGTGGCTTAATACTAAGTTTATTTCTTCCTGACAGAATATTTTAAGGTTGGTATTCTTGCTTAAGGGTGAGTTTCTTTCACCTGCGAGTTTGGTACACAAGTTTTTCCATCTTGTGTTATCACCATGCTCAAGGGCCTTGGATCCAATGTATTCACTTAGGAAATATGGGGAAGAAGATTGGAGAGACCACAATTACTTATGAAGCTAAGATGCTGATGGTGGTTGGGATGTCTGGAATGGACACCCATGGCCTATCTGAATAGTTTTGTGATGAGAATGATCAACTGGATTGGGAAATGTATGACCCTTCCCACTGTACAGTACAACAGAGAGAGTCATCTGTCTCTGCTGGAGCTTTTCTCTCTGGGCTTCAGTTTTCTAGTATTAAAGTGGTGACTTTGACCAAAATGACACATTATATGAGTCTAAATGTCTCCGAAAATGAAGATATGACAGATTTTTATTTGGCTTACTAAATTTGAGGTTACACTTAATTCATCAACTTAGACACACACATGCACATACATAAGCACATAGATGAAAACAAAGGAAGTACTGAGTACTCGAATTATATTATATTAGCCCAGCAGGTGGCGTGGAGGCTAAGGCACTGGATCACACATGGCCTACTGCACAGTTTGAGTCCTGGACACAGAGGCTTGAAAATCATGCCAGTTACATGTGTGAGCATGCCTAAAATCCTGAGACGAGAATGGAGGAGAAAGGATTACAGCGTGGCCAGCCCCCATAAGGCGATATTTCTCACTTTCTCTCTGGTGAGTGAACACACTCTATAGCAAAAAAAAAAAAAAAAAAAAAAAAAAAAAAACCTAGAAATGAAAGCGATTATATTTTATATTGCTAATTCTTTATAAGCTTTAGCTAGAAAATACTCTACATACTTTAATACCACACATATATAATACCTTGATAGGTAAATATTTTGTATTTACATATTTTTAGTGAGGGAAGTACAGAATTTTTCATATCTAAGGCAATGTTTTTCTGACCTTATTCATCTAGAGATACAAAAGATTCTGATATGTTGGTTACCATTAAAACCAAGAACCTTAATTCAGAGGTTAATTTTATCTTCCTTCTCCTCATTCTAGTCTTATGAAATGAGTCAACTTGGGAAGAGTTTAAGGTAGTGTAATTATCCTTATTTAAAGATGGTATATTCTAATGGAAAATAAGTAAACAAAGACTTACAAAATGACATGGCAAGTGATGTATTAGAGGCAGACCCAGGTCCCCATAAGATAGTACAGGATTGAGACTTTTTCCAGGCTGTAGGACTTGGGGACTCTAGGAGTCTAGGAGGATATCTCAACTGAACTGAGTCCTAGGGACAATATTCTGAAGGTAAGAGGAGCACAACCCTTTCTAGGAGCAAGCAGTTTGATGTGTTCCTTTAGAAGCAGGGAGACTGGTAAAGGGCAGGTGTTGGGTGAGCAGGAGATACTCATGGCGCTGGGATCGCATGAGCCTGTGTCTCAGGCTAAGGAATTCAGACTTTGTCTTGAAGCCAAGATAGTCAAGCTGTTAGCAAAATTTTTCAAACCACCTATTTCAAGATGAGGCACACAGAAAAGGGAATTAGAATTTATTGAATGCCAGCTCTACCCTGTATGCTTTACTGCAGTTTCCACACTTGTTCTTCAACATAGCATCACATAGAAAGCATTATAAATAAACTGAGGCTCAGAAAGATGTTTCCAGGTTGGTTTTCAGTTAGTGGCAGAGCTGTGATTTGCATCTTATTTTGTTACACTGTGTATATTTCATATATATATATATATATATATATATATATATATATATATATATAGCATGAGGGGACTTCAAAAAACTTGTGGAAAATGGAATTAAGATATCAGTTTATTTTGGTGTAATTTTTTTGGAGAGGTTTTTTTTTTTTTTTTTTTTTTTTTTTTTTTTTTTTTTTTTTTTTTGCTATAGGGCGTGTGCGCTCGCCAGACAGAGAGAGAGAGACATAGAGACATAGAGACAGAAAGCGAGAAATCACCCCCCAGGGGGGATGGTCACGCCACAATCCCTTCTCCTCCATTCTCCTCTCGGGATCTTGGGCACGCACACACACGCACCGGCATGAGTTTTAAGCCACCGGGTCCAGGACGCGAACCGCGGTCGACTACGTGGGAGTCCAGCGACATAGCCATTACGCTAACTGCTGGTTCCCGGTGTAATTTTTTTTGAAATCTTTGCATAGTCTGTTATAATACATATTTTCCATGAGCTTTTTGAAGACCCCCTTGTATATCAGTTTCTTAAAAATAAAATCATTGAATTAGACCACTGAAGACCTTCTGTCCAGACTTCACCCTCCTGCTCCCCAGATCTAGCCAGGAACCAGGTTAGAGTACCCTATTTATTCTCTCCATCTCGCCCTTCCTAATTTTAAAGATGGTTTTATTTTTATTATTTTTATTTTTAAACTACGTAGCTCTCTGTCACTCTTTTATCTTGCTAATTCATACTTTTCCTCCTACCCCCCCTAAGACAAGGCAATCACCAGCCAACTATATCTGAGTTCTGAGTGGCCTGATTCAGGGATTAGGACCATGGAAGACCTTCAGGCCAGATTTCACCATCCTGCCCCCTACCCCCATCTATCCAGGAGCCAGGTTAGAGCACACTTTTTATTCTATATCTCTCTTGCTCTCTCTTTAATTTTATTTTTTAAATTTTAAAACTTCTTTGCACTAGGTTGTTCTTTTATCTTGCTATTTCATACCTTTCCCCCTACCCCCATAGGACAAACCAATCATCAACCATCTATATCTGAGTTTTGAGTGGCCCCATTTGTGCAATGTGTCACTTGGTTTTCATTTTTGCTTAAAATTTTTCTTTTCTTTTACTTGTTTTTGCTTTCTCTCTCTCTCTTTTTTTCTTTACCCTTTCCTTTTCTTTTTACCTTTCTCACTTTTCTGCCTCCACATGTTGAGATTCTCGACAGGTCTAAGTGAATGCTAGCCAAATATCTGAATACTTTCAGGGATAGATTAATCCACAATTTCTATTGAATCTGCTGCACAGAAAAAGATGGTACTGTTTAGAGATTGCAGGTCACCTCCTCCTGCATGCCTCTGATTGCTCAGATTTAACTCTAAAAATGCTCAGATTTAACTCCCTAGGAAAAAATGTATCATCCATCAGATGACCAGAAACCACCACAGAGGCACAAGAAATATGAGAAACCAAGAAACTAACTCTCCCCTAAGGGAAAACAACAACTCCTAAACCTCCACAGACAGTGCAAGGGAACTCATGGAAATGCCAGATAAAGAATTTAAAATATTCAGAGTAACAAAGCTAACAGAGATGCAAGAGAAGAGAGACAATGAGCTCCAGAAGATGCAGGAGAAAGAGACAAGGAGTTCCAGAAGGTGAGGAAGTTCTTGCGTATGAAAGAGGAAATACACATCATAAAAAAGAATCTAATAGAATTGATAGAGACAAAGGCTGTAATGCAGGAAATCAAAACCTCCCTTGAAAGTATTAAAAGCAGATTAGATCATGCAAAAGATTGAATCTCAGATGTAGAAGATAGAACCTCTGACCTAGAAAAATTTACCAAAAAGACTGAGAAAATAATAAAAAAAAGAGAATAAAATATGAGTAATACTAGACACCATTACATGCCCAAACATCCGGATTATTGGTATCCCAGAAAGTGAAGAGAATAATAAGGGCATTGATAATTTAGTTAATGAAATCCTGGAAGAAAACTTTTCAAACCTAGAGAGGCATTCAAAGATTAAGTCCCAAGAAACTCAAAGGACCCCACATAGTATCAACCCAAGAAGATTTGCTCCAAGGCATATATCATAGCCAGTTTGACCAAAACCACAGGCAGAGACAAGAGACTAAATTTGTCAAGAGAGAAACATCAAGTTACTTTCAAAGTATATCCCATCAGGCTGACAGCGGACCTCTCATCAGAAACCATGAGAGCAAGGAAAGAATGGGAAAATATATTCAAAGTGTTGAATGAAAAACAATTTCGACCAAGAATACTATATGCAGCAAGATTACCCTTCATATGGGAAGAGAAGACAAGAACATTCTCAGATAAACAAAACCTGAACAAATTTACTGACATCAGATCAGTTCTCCAAAAAGTGCTGAAGGGAATGCTATCTCAGGAAAACTAAAGTCAAACACACAGAAATAAAAGTACCAAAAACAATCAAGAAAATGGCCATTCTCGGACCAGCAGTTAGCGTAATGGCTATGTTGCTGGATTCCCACGCAGTTGACTGCGGTTCAAGTCCCGGACCCGGTGGCTTAAACTCATGCCGGGCGCACACGTGTGTGTGTGCCCAAGATCCCGAGAGGAGGATGGAGGAGAAGGGATTGCGGTGTGGCCATCACCCCTGGGAGTGATTTCTCGCTTTCTGTCTCTCTATCTCTCTCTGTCTGGCGAGTGCACGCGCCCTGTAGCAAAAACCTCTACAAAAAAAAAAAAAAAAAAAAAAAGAAAAGAAAATGGCCATTCTAATGATAAGTCTGGAGTTGAATGTTAACTTCCAAAGTTTAATGGAAAGATCAGACCACAGACACACTGCAAATTCAGTAGAAGAGAGATTAATTACTTGAGACTGAACTGGTGAAATATAATTTTTTGACATTAGACTAAAATATTACTGATTTTCTTTTATGTTTTGATTTCCAGTTTTAGGATTTTTGTCTTCTCTTGAACTTTGATAGGTTCATCTACCTACTATTTGAACTGAATCCTAACCTTTTTCCTAACTTTAAGTCATAAGCGAATTTCTCTAAACATTTTTTGTTTTTGATTCATTAAAATAAAAACTGTTTTCCTTGAAATTAAAGAAATGCATTAAAATACCTGTTTAATGACTGCAGTAAGCTATATAGCCCCAGCTAGGTGCTACTTTATTAATGTTTTCCCTTATTTTTATTTTTTTCATTTAATTTTCTTTTATGTATTCAATCACATTATTATTTGTCTTACAAAATGGATATTTCAACAGGTGAACATTTCTCCCTAGTCCAGTTGATAAAACCACAAAATATCTTCAACAGATAATACATTTCTTTGTGCCATGATAGCATGTTCACTTTACTCACTGAGGTTTATGCCTAAAGTCAGACTGGGTTCATAGATGTGTATGTATCAGTAGTGCTTGCTATTGGAAGTTTTTAAATTAATTAAGATCTTTAATGGATCAATAAATTGTGGGAAAAAATGTATGGGGTAACAACTGTAGATTCCAGAGATAGTGGGGGAGGAGGTTGGGAAAAGGCAGACGATGAGAGGTAGGGAATCAAGGGGAAAAATATTCATCGATATGAACATTTTACATAAATATATATAATATATATTATATATGTGTGTGTATATATATATGAAATAAATGGAAAATTATTTGTTGACAATAACATGTATGGTAATATCCTTGATTGAGCCAATATACAGTGTGTTCTGGATGGAAAATCTTATTTTGTATACTGTATTGAGGCACAGTGAATGAATGTAAATAAATTATTAAAAATTCTAAAAATAAAACTAATAAAAGAACAAATGAGAACAGAAAATATTCCAATATTTATGGAATATCCAGAATAGGCAAATCCTGAGGGACAGACACTGATTTCCAGAGGCTGCAGGGAGAGAGAAACGGAGAACAACCACTTAGTGAATGTAGAGTTCAGTCTGGTGTAATGAAAGTCCCAGAACTGGATCATGAAAATGATTGCACAACATATGAATGTACCTAATGCCACTAAACTGTATATTTTACAATGGCCAAAATGACAAATTCTTTGTTGTGTATATTTTAGTACCAAAAAAGTCAATACAGAATTACCATATGATTCAGAAATTCCACTCCCTAAGTATATACCCAAGAGAACTAAAAGCATATGTAAACACACACACAATAAAATAAAATCATCTAATATGAATGAATAAAACTGAAAAAACTAAGAACCTTGCATATGATCTGAAGGAGTTATGTTCCAATGGATTGAAAAGTATTACTAAAATTTGAGATTATGCAATAGTGGTTATTTAAAATATTAGGAATTGATTTGAACATTAATTTAAAGCAGAATTCATTTTTTTTTTTTTTTAGGTATTTTCTTGCCCCAAAACCTTGTTTTTTTTCAGCTTACTTAAACTGACATTTACTAAACAGAAGAAATTTTTTTATAATGCAGGAGGGTGACTGGGTGGTAGTGATTTTGCAAGGGACTGAGTAAGGAACTAACATGAGACTGTGAGGGTGACTTTAGTAGTATTTTACAAGATTCCTTAAAATATTTGTCAGGCGAGAATTGAGACTATGTCTCTCTTCAAGAAGTGAGCACAAAGCAAGCTCACTGCTCTATAGTTCTTTAAGCTTTTCTTCCTTTGGGATTCTGAAAGAGTTTTTGGTAGTAATTTTCATAATAGCCATGCTTTTAAAGGTCTCTCCATATCTTTCAATATACCTCATCTTTCAATGCACCCTGGATGATCTGTTTCTAGAATGTCCTGTATGTTCTTTAATTGGGTACTTGTTCTTCACAACTCAGCATCTCAATGACCAGTGCCTGTCATTTTCAACACAGGCAAGGATTACCTGCTTTTAGCATATCAGGTGGTTTTCATCTTTGTCTCCATCATGTTATTGCTAGTGTCACTACTTTCATTTTTCCATTTCCCACTCATCTTCATAAAACATTAGGACAAATTGCAATAAAATATTGAAATAACTGCACAACGTGGCTGCCAAAGATGGTTATGTTTTAGAGTATGTCTAAATTCTGCTTATGAAGTTGGTTGGAGAGCATCAATATGAACAGCAAATGTGTGGAACTCAAGGACTTCTTTAATGAATATATTTTACCAACACAGCGTCTTAGGGTGGATTCCATAGAAGCAAATTTTGACACAAAAAGTCAAATAAAAATGGTTTGTTAAGAAGTGGTGTTCCTAGAAAAATCTGCAGATTAGGGAAGTGGGAATGAGAAAGTAAGGAAACTGATCAATGTTGTAATGCATGTATCATGGATAGTAGGAAGAAAACAAGTGAAGAAACTTCCATGAAGAGAACCTGTAGCTCAATCCTGCATGTGAGACAGATCATATCTTGGCATTTTCCTGATTGGGAAACAGGTGAGCTGAAATATTTATACCCACCACTCCATTCCTTGGTCCTGGGCTAAGTCTATGTACAATTTCAGCCTTCAGCTCTTTAGTTTTGTGCTGGCCACCCAAGCTTGATCCAGCAGCCTGGGAGAGCTCTCGGAAAAGAGGAGCAAGAGCTGGCTGTTGGAAGTGAGAACACTTTGGGTGGAAGGATGCACAACAATGTAAAAAGATCCAAGGGTATAGGAATGAGATCTTTTGCTGGGCATGCTCCTGGATGCAACTGGGAAGCGAATAGACATTGTTTGCAGATACTCTCATAGGGCTTAATGCTGGGTAGAAGGAAATAGGCCATGATAACAAGCAAGCAAACTAATTTCAGTCTGTGATATGTGCAATGGAAAATTAAATAAAGGCTGATATGAAGAATGAGAAATGTATAGTATATAGATGATCAGTAAAGGGTTCTTTCTGTAGGTGGATTTTAAACTATGGCCTAAATGATGAGAAGAAATGAATCATTTGACAGGTGGAAAAAGAATATATTTCATGTGTTGGAAACAATATTAGCCAAGTCCCGGAAATGAGACATTCAATGGCATGTTTTATGAACTGAGTGATGGAACCTAAAGTCTGGTGGGTGTTTCAGTTACTTACGGCTGTCTAAGAAGGCACCTCAAAATATACTGGCTTAAACACAAGTCTAAAAAACCAAATAAATAGAAACCACAGCTCTTACCAGGTACAGTCATCCTGATTGATTGACTAGGACTGGTCACAAGAAACCTAATCCATTTTAGACCTAAAATGGATTCACTCTGGTAGGTGCTACTAGTTCTTGGTTGGAACATGTCCCTAATAGGCTAGTGGGCTCCTTCACAGGGAGATAGTACTGGGGAGAGTAAAGGGAGAAGATACAAGGCCCCTTGAGCACAGATGCCCTGATTCAGAAGGTCTCCAGTGCCACTTCCACTAAATTCTATTGGTCAGCACTGGTCCTAACATAGCTCAGATTCAACAGAACATGAAAATAACTTTATCACTTGATGGCAGAGACCACAAAGTATTTGTGGCTATTTTACATCTGCTATAGGCACGGGCTATGATTTGAGATGTTGAGATGTGCTAGAGGGTGAGAATGGCAGGTCTTTGAAGGACATGGTAAGGTGTTTGGAGTGTTGAGATTTAAGAGTGTTCAATAGTCAGTGTCGGGAACCAGCAGTTAGCGTAATGGCTATGTCACTGGACTCCCACGTAGTCGCCTGTGGTTTGCGTCCCGGACCCGGTGGCTTAAAAACTCATGTCGGGTGTGTGTGCGTGCGTGCCCAAGATCCCGAGAGGAGAATAGAGGAGAAGGGATTGCGGTGTGGCCATCCCCCCTGGGGGGTGATTTCTCGTTTTCTGTCTCTCTGTCTCTCTCTGTCTGTCTGGTGAGTGCATGTGCCGTATAGCAAAAACCTCTCCAAAAAAAAAAATAAATAAATAAAGTAGTCAGTGTCCACCATTGTCCCTGATCAAGGTCTGAATCAGTACAGAATTAAGATAGAGTAATAAGATGCCTGAGAATTAAAATCCTTCCTTTACCTCTTAGGATATGGTTTATAACTGTGTACAAGTGGAGTTTCTAATAGAGAACAACAGCATTAGACAAAATTAACCACGCAGTCACCAGCCAGGCTCTTTGATTACTGGGTGTATAGACTTGAACACATTGCTTCAATTCCTTCTGATACGGAGAAGGAACTCAAACACTACTTGCAAAAATTTTTAGCTCAGTCCATAGCAGAGGATGAGTGTTCACTAAAGTTGCAATTGTTATTGATAAGGACAATTAGTGCTAGGTGGTTGATTTGTATAAAGTTTATGGAGGGTGGAATACCCATTGTTTCTTCTTCTATATCCCCTTTATAAAAATACCATATTCCTCATTCTATTACTATCCTTCCCATTTTCTTCTTACTTTTTGACATTTACCCAGCTAGATATATTCAGCATGAGAATGAAAAAGACTGCAGTAGAGAACCTTTGCAAAACTTGCTAAGTAGATGCTTTGCATTTATGATCTTAGTGAAATCTCTGGTGATTGAAATAACAGTAATTAATGTCTTTCTTTTATATGATTATGACAACAAAAACTATGAAAATTAGCATATGATATTAACTGATGTGACAATTTCGAAGGCAATGAGTTTGAGAATGCCTGTAACTCTAATGTCGAATGAAATATTTTATAAAACTCCATTAAACACGAATATTCATATAAGTGTAGGCTCTTACACATTCAAATGACGAACTGTTTCTGTTTTTAAATTTTTGTATAGAATTGTGGGAAATCCATAAATTACATAATTTATGGGATATCAGTGCTCATACAGAAAGGATGGCCATTATTTTAGACATATTTATAGAGCTGGTTAATACTAAATTTTAAAACCATTATTGAGGATTTAAATCCAGGCCAGTGACTTCAAACCAGTACTCAGGTTTTTGCAATTTGCTGATCCCCCCCTTTATAGAGTGAGTTCACCAGATATGGAAAAATTATTACATGGTTGAATGAAAAAGGAAACAGAATAGCAGAAATGGCCTCTATCCCTAAAGAGCAATGACCTATGAAACAGCCAAAGGGATTAAGGAAATGCAGTTTCCCAACTGAAAAAGGGAATGAGAAAAAAAGTGGACAAATGGAAATAGATGGCAGGTCTGGGAAGTGAGTGACAAGAAGTCCATTGAAAGACCTAAAGTACTCTTGGGAGTCAGTTTTCCTTGGACACTTGTGTCTTCACATCTCTTACTTAATTTCTTCTGACTACTTCCTGCAAGGACACCTTCTTTTCAAATATCTCTTGATGGTATACAGAATACTTTGATGTTATTTATCTAATTTTCACAGTCCCATGAGTTTGGCCTTATTTCTAGCTCTAGCTTATACATGAGAAGTCTGAAAGAGAACCCACTAGTTCTTGATGTGTGACTGGCACTAGCCAAAGCTGCATTTGGTCTCAGCAGTCAACTGAAGGCTTTGTGTACTTCTTACTACATCAGGGTGCCCATATGCTCTGTGATTCATGGAGAAACTGTTATACTTTATCAGTATCCTCTGGAGAATCTTGCACTTTCTGAGCGCGTCATGAGAACTTCATATGTTGATAAATGGAACATTTTATTGCTCTGGGAGCAAAAGAACATCTCTTTCTTGTTTTCCTACTTTGAGCTCCAAAATTTTTTGGTACCCTCTTCTGAATCTTAGAAAGTCTCTTCTTAAAAAGGTTGCTTATAACTATCATGTGACAGGGACACTATGACATCCAGGCAAGCTGGCTTTGTCTATTGCTATACAACCTTATTCAGTCATTAATTCTCTTTGAGCCCTGGGTTTTCTCATCTGTAACATGGGGCTATTCTGTTAACCTCAAATAGCTGGTGTAAGGATGAATTGAGATTATAACCTATCCCCTTAATAAAGTGTCTATTAAATAGCTAAATGGTAGCTACTGCTATTACTGTCGGTACTGTTTGTCCTTAGCTTTCAATGTCTTTAGAAACCATCACTAGGAATTTTACAAAACAACGAGTCTATGGGCTGGGCCTGCAGCCTAGTCATCAAAGGACTTAGATCCCACATGGCCAACTAAAATTCAAATACTGGACCTGCCAGCTTGTAAAACACAGTGTGTGTGTGTACTCCCCAAATCTGGACAGGATGAAGAAATGGAGAAAGATGTGCAGTGTGACCATGCCCCTTTAGGGGATGCTTTGTTTCTCTGTCTTTCTCTAGCAAGGACTAGCTTTCGGCAATTAAAAATAATAATAACTGGTCCAATGGCCTAATTTCTTTTCTTTTCTTTCTTTCTTTCTTTCTTTCTTTCTTTCTTTCTTTTTTTTTTTTTTTTTTTTTTTTTTGAGAGTTTTTTGCTGTAGGGAGCGTGCTCTCACCAGAAAGACAGAGAGAGACAGAAAGCAAGAAATCATCCCTCGGGGGGATGGCCACGCAGCAAGCCCTTCTCCTCCATTCTCCTCTCGGGATCTTGGGCACACATGTACATGCACCCAGTGTGAGTTTAAGCCACTGAGTCCAGGACTCCAATGGTGGTCGACTACATGGAAGTCCAGCGACATACCCATTACACTAACTGCTGGTCCCCCAATGGCTTGATTTCGGGAGTCCTTTCGTTCAGGCCATTTCTAGTTTAACCTCTTCTGTTCATTCCCACTTGACCATGTCAAGTCAAGCTATCAGCCGAGTTTTCACTATCCTTTCTCACTTCTCATTCCCATTACTCTCTCACATTTTTCTCTTGGCCAGACAACGCTTAAAGATAGTCTTACCACTTAAAGATAGTTTTAATTTGTCATTAAAATCTTGACATTCTTGAGGCTGAAAGAAAAATCCAGGCTTTGAAAATTTATGATGATGAGCAGGGCAGATCATTTCATCATCCTACCCATAATCCATTGCAGGACTTGAAACTCACGATTTTGCTTCTTTAGATTTTTCTAACAATTTCTTGCAGAAAGCCATGCCTTTATCTTTGCCCTTTTCTTTTCTTTTTTCTTTAGAGATTTTTGCTATAGGGTGAGTGTGATCGCTGGAGAGACAGAGACAGAAAGTGAGAAATCGCCCCTGGGGGAATGACCATGCTGCAATCCTTTCTCTTCCATTCTTCTTTCAGGAATTTGGCAATATATACACTTGAGCCCAGTATGAGATTCAAGCCTCTGGGTTCAGGACTTGACCTGCAGTCAGTCATATGGGAGTCCAGTAATGTAACCCTTAGGCCATCTGCTGGTCCCCAGCCCATGCCTTTTCAATTGATAAGATGCTTTCCAATGAAAAACACTTGACAAAACAGAAGTTCTAGCCATTTTTTTCTTGAAAGTCATAATGCTGAGCACCTTAAGCTTTTTAACTTAAAAGTTTGTTGTCCATTATAGCCAGGGATGGATGCTCTGCTACAGCCTTACTGGCTGCTCCAGTATGGAAACATCCTCATTCATGTGGTAAATGACTGCTTGGATGAGCTCCACACTTGCTCACAACCACCGGGGCAGCTCTGAGTACCCTCCAGGACTCTCAGATCCCCCAATATCTACCAGCTAAAGGACTGATACTCAGTCCATCACATGACTTTCTTCCACTGCCCTCCCCAGGGTCTTGGAAGGATCTGGTTTGCAGCCCAGCTGGGGTACCTCTCAAGGTCTGGGAGCCCCCAGGAGAAAATACTAAGAGGAAAGTTCGGCTGCCCGTTTCTTCATGGCCAGCTAGTGAGTGAGCAGTGGCTCCACACACCATCCATCACCCAACACAGCCTTGTCCAGAGGCTGTGTAAATATCAGCAGAGAATATGGCTCCCATTATGGTGCTCTGGTAGGAAAATGCTCTAAATTTATAACTCTTTGGACAGTGTCCTTCAGTCCTCATCTTGCCATTAACCTACTATGAGATCTTATAACAGCCTTATAACCTCCCTTAGGTTTTAGTTTTCCCAAGGATTGCTATGAGAATTATAAAGAACGTGTGGGGACCAGCAGTTAGCGTAATGGCTATGTCGCTGGACTCCCACATAGTCGTCCGCAGTTCAGGTCCCGGATCTGGCGGCTTAAACTCATGCTGAGTGCATGTGTGTGCATGCCCAAGATCCCAAGAAGAGAATGGAGGAGAAGGGATTGCGGCGTGGCCATCCCCCCTGGGAGGTGATTTCTCGCTTTCTACCTCTCTGTCTCTCTCTGTCTTTCTGGTGAGCCCACGCGCCCTGTAGCGAAAACATTTCCAAAAAAAAAGAAAGAGGGTACCAAAGTGGTTTGAACATGGTCATCTGTGTACATATGTATAAGGCATTAGTCTTACTGCTGCAATTTTTACTACTCAGTGTCACCTCATGATCTATAGATCTGTTTCCAGGCAGGACTCCTATACCAGGGGCATCTCATAGTGTCTTAAAATGTAGGAACAGGAAGAGAAGCTAGAGATTATCTGGCCCCAAGATAAAAATCTGCCAAATGTTTACAGTAAGCCACATACTGTTTTTACCATCCAGAAGTTTATTTTATTTTAAAATAAAAAAATTCATAGCTAGCATTTTAAATGAAGAAATTTTTACATCCTGATGTAGATTTCTAACATCTCTTAGAAATAAATATCAGTTTATGTTCTGAATAAGGCATTCAGGACAAATATCAGCTAGCATTGAGTAGGACTGGCTCTTCCACACATGCTCTGAAACTGCCCAAGCACATTCTACCCCATCCTAGTTTCTCCATTTCCTAATATCAGGAGGCTTCCAGAATAAGCTCATTTTAGGTTTCTGAGTTGGCAACCTGTAGCCACCCCCTCTACCTCAACCCTCCCAGCTTGCTCTTTGATGTTACAGATAAGGAAACTGAGGTTCCTAATCCACTTTTCCGTTTGCTTTTTGCTTTCTTTTCTGCAGCATTGCTTCTTGTCTGGACTCGTGTTCTAGCCTCTCAACTACATAAGAGAGACTATATATTCTATTTTATTTTATTTACCTTCATTTTATTTTATCCCTAATTGACTGCAGAATTCATCATAAAGTACCAAAAATTTATTGACAGACTCTTTCTGGTCCTCCTTTTGTCTTAACCTGTCTGCTAGGAAAAGCTTTTATCTTGTCTTGAAGACAGACTACCAAGTCTATGTAAAAATTATAATGGTACTGAGAACATTTGATTCCTTTATATTACTGCAATTGGTAGTTACCAGAGTACTTACATATTCACGACCTTATTTGATTTGCAAAGAAACTATAAATAGAGGAGGCAGATAACAGCACTACCTTAAAACAAGCTTACATAAATAGGAGTCCTCAGACTCCAAAACTTTTTACACATTTTCAGCATTTTATCCCAACTTGTAAGAGCAAGAAATAAAGAACAGAGACAAGACAACTGAGCCAAAAAAAAAAGGTGCAGAGCTGAGACCAGAACTAGATCTCCTGTTTTTGTGTGGAACCCAGAAATGCATTCAGAGCTGGGAAGGACCTTAAGAATAAATAAACCCAAATTCTTCACTTTGCACGAGCAAACCCTGAAGCCCTTGGAAAGGAAGTCACTGCTTCAGCTATTCGTTACAGCTGAAAGAAGTAGAATATGGAATTTCTAGAGCTTTGCCAAAAATTCTTTTCTGATTATCAAATCAATTTCCCACACCCATAGTGAGATTTCTATATTAAAAAAGGTTTTAAAAAGAGTTTTAATTACTAAAATTTCCAAAGGCTAAGGTCATCAGATTGTCTCAATGTATTTTAATGATACATTGATTAATGTACAGCAATTTTTCTCTATTACCAAAGCCTTTTTTTTTAAGTGGATCAATAAGTATTTGTGTATTCTGACTTTCTACCTTCTTTGTCCTTCCTTTGTGTCTTAACCCTCTTACTCTCCCTTTCTCTAGGTATTTTCTCAAATTCCCTGTCCTATTTTATCTCCGCATCATGACGTGGTGGAAATTGTACAGATTTGGAGCCAGGGGGAGTTGGATTTAAACACTTTGATTTCCCTTTCCCTGGCATGTCAAATTGGACAAATCACTCATCTTTGACATGCAGGTTTCTGTAGAAGTAGCGCTCTCACCTTGGTGGTCCCCTCTTTTGCTTGTGGGTTGCAATTTATGAGTATCTTGCTCTCAATATACTATTTCCAAATCTTTGCCTATAGTTTCAATATTTGTGTGATTTAACTACCTGAACTGGTTACCTCCAGGGTCTAGGGAGAAAGTGAACTGGGATGGGCTGCAATTTACAAGGTTTGAAAAATGGAACATGTTTTAAACCTTCTAGCACCTCATTCATTTACTCATCCATTAAGCACCTATAATGTGGCAATGTCCAAGTCACAGACAATACAGCTTTGACTAAAACAACAGATCTCTTAAAGTTTATAGTCTAGAGGAGAAAGGCAGACAATAAGGAAATAAGATAGGGAAATATTAGACTGTGATGACTATTACGTAGATAATAGTGGAGTGTCTTCCCTAGCTGCTCCCACTGGGTCTTGTATAGTCTTTCCAATTTTCCCTAGTATTCTGTAAGTGTTTGTGTATTTACTTTCTCTATTAGAGTCCAAATTATGAAGAGAAGGTACCTTGCCATTTTATTCCTAAATTCTCAATTTCTTTGTGGTGTCAGCTACAGAGGATGTGTTCAATAACAGATTGCTCATATTTTGTTTGTTTGTTTGTTTTTGAGAGGTTTTTGCTATAGAGTGTGTGCATTTGCCAGAAAGACAGAGAGAGACAGAGAGACAGAAAGTGAGAAATCACCCCCCCAGGGGGGATGGCCACACCGCAATCCCTTCTCCTCCGTTCTCCTCTTGGGATCTTGGGCATGCACGCACATGCGCCCAGCATGAGTTTAAGCCACTGGGTCCAGGAATTGAACCACGGTTAACTACATGGCAGTCCAGCAACATAGCCATTACACCAACTGCTGGTCCCATCATGTTTTGAATACTAACTTCATTTTTAGATTCATTTTATTTTTCTCTATTCTTATCATATTTATTCCTGATTTTTTAAAGTACCTTGAAAATGCATGTATTTTTATCAACTACTGTAAATCTTTCTGGAATGAGATGAGTTCATGTGATAGCAAACAAACACATAAAATACCTAAAAGGTGTCAACTGGAAAAATGAGTAAATTAGTAAGTATGTAAGCATATTTTAGACAAAACTTGTATTTGAATACACATTTTCCTGCTTTCAGCTTTGTGACCTTGGAAAAGGAGCTTATCTTGGCTGAGTATCAGTTTTCTTATCTGAAAAATTGGACTAATGATATCTGCGTCAGATCTTGAAAGGGTTAGATGATATTCTGTACAAAAAGAGCTCTACTTACAATAATAATGGCTCAGCTATTTATTTATTTAGATTTTTGCCATAGGGCGTGTGCACTCACTGGAGAGGAGAGAGACAGAGAGAGGAGAAGTCAGAAATCACCCAATAGGGGGATGGCCATGCCACAATCTTTTCTCCTCCATTCTCCCCTTGGACTTTTGTGCATGCATGCACACATGCCTGGTGTGATATTTGGACCTCCAGGTCTGGAACTGGAACTGGGGATAGCCATGTGTGAGTCCAATGTTTTAACCACCATGCTTCCTGCTGGCTCCTGGCTTACCTATTTTAGGTGCTTACATTTACCAAAGATAGAGGTACAGAATGGTTGATCAGTCTGGTAATTTGTGATAAATAATCCAATGTTCTTAATTATTGCTTTAAATATTCAGGAGCACAATGTAGGCACTCAAGAAAAGGTAGCCACTGCTCATTGTTTTTTCTTGGATTATTTTGTTAGCAATATTAAGCCACTCACTGAAACTCATTTTAAGAAAAGTCAAAACCATTGACCAATTCTCCTAATGAAAGACATCGTGATTCAGAATGAGGATGAACATGTGCTCTTGTCTGCTAGGGGCTGTCCTTGCTTGGTCTTGTTGTTCTAGAACAAGAGCAACTTCTTCTCTTTTAAAGAAATGTCATAATTTATAAAGCCATCCTATCCTAACTGATTCATTGAGAGCTAAGTGTGCACAGAAAGCAAAAAGAAGAAAGAGGAGGGAAACACAGTGCAGGTTCATTCTGTAAACATATCTTTTTCCTCATGAACACATCCTCAAAAGAGGCTTTAATTTATGTGTTCTGATTCATGGCCATTGGAGGTGTGGAAGATTTGTCACCTTGGATTTTTGAGGGTCTAATTATTTACAGTCTAAAACTATGTCTTCAACTCCAAAGAATGATAGAGGGATGGTATGTGAAGTATCATGTTAATGGGAAGGCTACAAAAATCAATGGCAGGATCAGGGATGGAAGCCATTTAATCTCATTTCTGTAGCTCAAGATGCCAGAACATCCGTCTTTCTCAAGAGTATGCACACAGCTCTATTAGGTTCTGGGCATGCCATAATTCTACTATAATTGCTATAATGTTATAAATTATCATCATAACACCATGGAGTGAGTACACCATAGCTCTGGTTCATGGCTCTGTGTTTTCTCTATGTGCAATCATTTATTTTTGGAGATAGTACAAGGAGCTGTGAGCATAAATAAGCCCACATCCTCATGTCAATGATTAGTCTGCTGACTGCATCTCTGATCAGCTTTGCAAGATCCGGCAATGAAGTGAGAGAAGGAAACTCTGTGTCCTATACTTAGCATTACCACCAACTAGCTATGCGACATTGTGAAGGTCATACTCACTCTTTTACATTTATGGCATGTAAAATGAGTGCATTGAATGAGAAATTCCCAAATTTTAGCGCGTTTGTTACCTATTTGTTTTGGGGAGACCATTTTGCATGTATGATTGTATTTTTTAAAATGTTTGTGCTTGCAAAACAAATTCATTATAATCACAGTGTTATGCAAACAGCGTGCATGCTGGTGAGGAGAAAGTAATATTCTCCAGTTTTGATTGTTTGGGTGATAGATTGAGACAGGAAGCCCAAATGTCTTCTTTTTATTAGATGCAGTTGCTGTCTTTTCTTTGGATTTCAAAACTTGTGCTCCAGTTCACGGTCACTTTCATGAGATTTGTCGCTGTGTCCCAGCTGACATACAACTGGTGCTGGAGAAAGTGCCTAAAATATCTTTGCCTACATGTATCCACTTCTCTCAATCCCATGCTTTAGAGGTTTCTAAAGTGATCCCAACAGCACCATAAATCTCAGTTTCTTTAACCTTCCATCATTAACCCTTGAGTCTACAGTCATTCTTGGGATTTAACTTCCATACCTTTGAAATTGAGTTTGGAAGTGAAGTGGTCACAACGATCTGCAATATGCCATCTCATCCCAATCGCTATTCTTTTCTGGTGGTGTGGAGGCAGGATTAGAATTCTACAGTGCAAGTCAGGGAATGAATATTTCTTATCAGATTGATTTTTTTTTTTTTCCTAGAGAGACATTTTTGCTGTAGGGCGAGTGTGCTTGCCAGAGAAAGACAGACAGAAAACAAGAAATCACAGCCCCCAACAGGGATGGCCATGCTGTAAAACCTTCTCTATTCTTCTCTTGGGATTTTGGGCACACATGCAAAGGGTGAAAGCCTTCCTGCTTTAAGTTAGGAACCACGTATTTAGCAGATACATCTTTGCTGGCGCCTTCTGAGGTTTGACACTGCTCTGCCCTTTGCCATTCCACATTTCCTCCTCCTATGTGCCCTCTACTAATTTCTGTTTTAGACAGACTCTTATGTATATTTTGGATTTTATAGATTATATCTGTTTTCTAGTTTTTCTGAAAATGGAACTTACAGAGTTTTAAAAATTCTTGTTGCTTTAAAAACATGATTTCTTTGAGGAGAGGTGAAAAATGTTGATCATCCCATTATGTTCATGTGAAAAATAATTATTCCTTGTTTTGGGCGTATTTGGTTCTCATTAGAACTCTCTAGAGAGCAGATTGGGCAAATTTCCTAATTTTTTATGTTCTCAGCTTTCTGAAGTAAGAATATTGGGAGCTTTCATTCCAAGAGTGGGGATAAATGTTTGCTAAGTCAAACATTCTTTCATTCAGTTTCCTATAAAAAGAGTTGCCTAGGGATAGAAGTGTGAAGACTATGAAAATACAATTTATATCCAAAAGGAATTCATTTTACTATTGAGAGAAGTATTGAATCTTACTAGTGCTCTCAGTTTATGAAAGCTAATGTTTATTTATAGTCACATAATATTATATCAGCTGAAAAGAACCACAGATACTTCTTGGTTAATACATTACTTGAAAGATGAAAAAGCTGACTGAGTTAAGACTCTGAAATTGACTTGATCCATGGCTTCAAGGCCAGAGTGTTGACCCATAAGAAAGTAATTGTAAAAGTAAGTAGGAAGGTTTAGGGAAAGTCAGATTCCGGGACACAGTCCAGACTGCATATACTAGTGGCAGGATAACTGTATTATAAGGTTGCCTGACAGCTGTGGTCCTTTTCCTCTGTCTTGCCAAAGAGTAAACTGAGTACAGTGATTATTCCTCATAGGCTGAGCCCAGTGTATTTCTCTGTTCTTCTCAAATGCTTCCTCTGGTGTGTTAATCTCTTCTCTCTCTTTTTATATGGGGCCACCCAAGGAACCAGAGATTTCAGTGTGGACTGGACATAATGGCTAAGTGAATCTCCTTAGTCCTTTTGAACTCTGTGCACCAAGTATTGTCTCCAGCCAAAAAATTGAAGTTTATCATTGAGTCTCAGGCAAAGGGCACCTAGTTGTAATAAGTAGCACTTGATTTCTTATTTGCCATTTTGTCTGGTACAAATCTCTCTCAGGAATTTCATGAGAAGAAGTGATGTCTACATTTAGTGAGATGTAGATATTCACGGATCTTATAAAGACCATATATAGCATTCACAAATTTATAATCTCAAACCAAAGTAGTCAGCATTTTTCAGCTACCTGTACTGTGCTTTTTTCCCATTTCCAAGCTGAGAAGTTGGAAGTTTTATTGCATATTATGCAAAGTAAAGTTTAGTAGAGCACTAGGAGAAATTATCCTCAATTTTAATTGCAGCCACATAACTACTTAAACAATGTTGCATGTTTATCACTTCTTAATACATTTCAAGTAGTGGTTCAATCTGTAGATTGAATTCAATCTGTAGTACTGCAGATGTATTTTAAGATGCATTGTAACCTGGCCAGCTGTTTTTGGATCACTGAGATTATGATTACATTAACAGTTCAAGCAAATAGGCTGTAACAGGAAGGTACAAGGCAGCAAGACTGATGATATCACAATGGATTCTCTCCTCAGTAAGCAAAGGGGCACCTGCCCCTCTGACTATTGGTGGAGCAGGTTGCTTTTATCTTCCTCTGTGCATTGTTGAGACCAGGATTTCTTGCTTTAAGAATGACATTTTTTGAACCAAACTTTTGAAGATAAAAATGGAAAGAATGTTCTACATCGGGGAAAGTACACACAGAAGAGTGAAGGTAAATAGTAGGAAGTGTATTAGGTTATTAGATGGTTGGCAGTTCAGAGCAAAGGTAAGCAATAGAAGGAGCACAGAGAGGGACTGGAGATGATACCATTGTCAGAGGAGGGATGGGAAGAGAAAGGGCTAGATTTTAAAACATCTGGTATACCACCCTAAGGATTATGGACACTGTTCTTTGGTCAATAAAATAACATTAAATTATTTTTAAACATGAGAGTGATATAATCAAGCTTGTAGTCTAGGAAATTTACTCTTACTACAAAGAATGGATTTAAAGGAGGCAGAACTGGTCATAGGGTTAGTTTCAAAACGATGGTGGTAAAGACAACACCAGTGATAATCTACTATCAGACAGTGTGAGTACCCGTTGTCATTGTCCACACATTGTGTGAGTTAGTTCTCATCAGAAATCTGAGAATATAACTCCTCCCATTTTATGGATGAAGGCATAGAGATTACATAAAGGCTGAGGGGCAGACCGAGGATTCCACCATGGCACGTCAAATTATAGCCGTTGTACGTATCCTGGGGTTCAAAACACTAGTGTCTGAAATAAGCCAGTCCTGTAGATCTTCGATGGCTAGATTAGAGAAACACTTATTGATTGAAATATTTTATCTATTGACTCTTTCTAACTTCAATTAGCTTGAAACATAGCATGTTTATTTTTATGAAAATGTAGATAATTTACTCATCACTAAAACTTTTAATTATTCATCCCTGGGTGGTTTCCAGTGGAATTGCAAAGGAGAAGATAAAACGTTAATCCAGAATTTGCAAAGACTCTCAAATGAAGGGACTTCTTCTTCATATTTATAGAGATATGGAAAATATCCCAGAAGTGCTCTGAAATCCTTGAAGGCAAATGTAAGTCAGACAAATTAATAATAGGACCAAATATTGTGCAGATACAGAAAATTTGGCCTGTTTTTTTTTTTTATTATTTCTATAAAAAAAAAGTAGTGTACCAGTGCTAGATCTGTTAGCTAAAAATAAATCTCCTACATATTAGAGTCAGATCAGAGGGGTCACATTTTAGATGATAAAATTAGAATACTATTTAGACATCCAATTTTCACAGAATATTGATTGTTTTTAACATTTTTTCTTTTTTTAAGAAGGGAGATTTTTGTCATAGGGCACTTGCATTCATCAGAGGAACAGAGAGAGACAGAAGCGAGAAATCACCTCCCCCCCCCCACACACCACCACCAGGGGATGACCACACTGCAATCCCTTCTCCATTCTGTCCTCAGGATTTTGGGCACATATGCTCACACACCCAGTGTGAGTTTTAAGTCACTGGGTCTGGGCCTTGAACCATGGCTGACGATGTGGGAATGGAGCAATGTGACCATTATGCCATTTGCTGGTCCCATTTTTAACATTTAATAAGTTTTTTGTTTCCTATGATGAAAATAAGGAATGCACTAATTTCCCCAAACATTATCAAATAAGTTAGGTTGCCCTTTTCCTCTCTCTCTTCCTTCTTCTCCCTCTCCTTTCTGTTTTTCCTTCTTCATTCCCTCTCTCCCTCTTTTTCTTCCTTCCTTCCCTCTCTCTCATCCTCTAGTTCTCCTCCCTTCCTCCTTCCTTTCCTTCCTTTTCTCTGTATTTGAACATTAACCAAAAGCCAGTGAAATCAATTTAAAGGAACACAAATCCCTTCTCTTTTTCTCCTTAACCCTGTAAAATCTGCACATCATTGACAGAATGCTGATTTAGAATTACCCTAATTGACAGTGAAAGACTTCATATAATCCTGTTTATATGACCTCCAATAATGTTGAAAGATCAAATAAAAAATCCGCCCTGGCAATTTTCAGAAGCCGTCACAGACTATAACAGAAATGATTTAGATGAATGAACTTTCAGTTTTCACAAAATGTGAATTTGCATTTTACACAAAACCTACTTAATCAGTCACCCAGCCTGCTCCAAAAAGATGCCTTCTGTGAGGATCAGGTGCCTGCTTTTTCTTTGTAGGAACATTTAAGGAATCATTATTCATTGTTCTTAATAATTTATACCAGTAACTTCTCCAAAATAATTGACCAGGTTTTTATATTCTTATTCAGGAGAGACACTGGTTTTCAATGTCTGTGCTAACATCTTTTGCTAACATAATTGGTAATGGCCCTTAGTTTCAGCAAGGATTATCGTTACCTTTTGACATGTAGATATTGAATTAAGAGGTCAGAGCTTTAAAAAATGGCCTAAATAATGCACAGCACGATTTGAGAGTACACTGTCATATTTTCCCAAGGGCACATCTTCACTTAATTCTATTAAAGAATAAATAATGGTTCACATTATTGGTATGCTACATCTACAAGTTCACCATACTCTGATGAAAAAAAAAAGATCACCTTTTTACTGTTCTACTCTTGAAATAATAATTTTGAAGATCAAGTATCAATTTTTGGGTGTTCTCTTTGGATAGTAGAATATAGTGGATTCTATATATTGTCCTCAGACTTTTTGAACAAAAATGTATTCCATCCTCTATACTATTTATCAGTGCCACTTCATAGGACCAATTTTGCATAAGGAGTACCACCATCTTTGTTTGGGAAGCAATTTAAAAATGAAGAAATAGACATGTCTTTCAGTTGTTTATCTATGAATCTCTTGTATTGATACCATCCAATAGTTAAGTTTCTGGATTGTTTGGAGCATAATAGATAATGAACAATATTTACTCATGATTGAATAAATATAAAATCCTAGGGTTTTGCTTTATTTACTTTTTCTGCATCCCAAGCACTAAGTGCTATCTTGGCACATTTTAGGAAATCACTGTTTTTGCACTTTCACCTAAATATCGCCTTGCCTAATAGGCTGTGGCTAAAACCAAATCACAGTGATATTTAGGCCCAAAATATATTATCTTCAGTTTCCCCTTCCCAGCCACCACTTGCTGTTTGTTCAATAAGGAATTTAAACCATTCTTAACATGTCCTTTTTTTGGGGAAATTTCCAACAGGTCACATGTGCTATCAAACTAATCTGAGCTATAACTTCCAGGCTGCATTCACCATGTTCTCTTTCTCTTCTCCTGGGACTGCATGAAAGGAAGGATTTTTTTTTTCAGTTTTATTTTACTGTCATATTTTCTGTGACTATAGTAGGTGTTCCATAAATATTTGTAAAAAGAACAATTATTTCTTATTATGCTACCTAATGCCACATCAATGCTGCCATCAATAATCGTGCCTATCTTAGAACACCAATGTCATTCCCAGAGAGCTGGCTCTTGAAAGTCCTCCTCAGATATTTTGTTCCCCATCATTAGTCTATAGGGAGAATATACATAAAGACACTTCTTTGCAAATATATTTAGCCGTGACTCTTTGTTATTGTTGTTGGATTTCAATTGGTGGAGAAAGGAAGTGAATTGACTGACCCCAATAATAAAGAAAGAGTCAGGTTGAAACATGTAGATTGAAGAAGAGCTAGTATAAGAAAAGTTCCATGAAAAGAAAGATCCAGATCCCTTTATTCTGTGAATAAGAGAATCAGGGTGCGGAGTAGACTGATTCACAAATTAGTGGAGGGTGGAGAAAAGAAGCAACCCAGGGCTGGGAGTATCCAACATTGATAAGATGTATGCATTCAGGGTTGGGAGGTGGTATGGTGGTTAAGGCCCTGGACTCCCACATGTACAACTGTGGTTTGAGTCCCAGACATGATGGCTTGCTTCTAACTTTCCCTTTTTTTCTCTTTGTCTGTTTCTGACCAAATTAAAATAATAATAAATTCAATTAAGTAAATATATTTTTAAATGCATGCATTAAATAAACTTTTAGTTCTTGCTGGTTTCTAGATCTGCCACTAATCCACCCTCTCCTGGAAGCAATGAGCCCTCCACTTGGCACCAGTTAAGGAGCTTCTTTTCTACGAGGGATTGGGCACTGTGTGCCAGTGACTAACAGTGCTAGGAATGAGCAACAAAATATGTACAAATGGGTTGGAAAACAATGGAAGTTGGCAATGCAGATGCAGAGAGACACTGTGCTTTCCATAGGGACATTACTCTGACATTTAGTAGAATAGACAGAAACAGCTGCTATAACAAACAGTTCTCTGAGATCTCTTTAAACATAAAACATTTGTTTCTCACTCAGAGCTCAGAGTGAATATTATTGGTTAGTTGACTCTTCTTCCAATGGTGATTCAAGGACCCATCCTCCTGCAATTCTGTGCTGTGGCCATTTTCAACACACAGTCATTGTGAGCAGAGGAGCAATACAGTGGTGCATATGTGACTTCTGGGAATAGGCACATCACTTCTGTTGACATCCCATTGGCCAGGCTGGCCATATGGTCCCACCTAGGTGCAAAGAATAGAAAACTAGAAAACAGAATTGTCCTCAATATCTAGGAGAAACAAAAATATTTAATAAACATATAGGCATCTAATTTTTATAGTCATTATCTCCCTTGTGTCCATGGAGTATCCGTTAATTTCCTGTGAGGAAACATGCAAAAGGACACAGCTCTAGAGAGTGCCACATAGTTTCCATGCCAGGTAAATATTTTCCACCCAAACTGTCATTAATCACTACCTTATTCTGCTTTCTGAGCAACAGCATATGGTATCAGAAAGAGACTGGACAGAGTGGAGTCTGGTCATTTAGGGTGTCTTTTTGATCTGTCTTTCAGTTGCTTTGTAAATTTGGGAAATGACTCTACCTCTTTTCTTGTCAGTTTCCTCATAAGAAATATGACTATTTGATCATTAACCTTTAAGCTTGGAAATTCATGTAATACGTATATATTTAAAAATAATGATTCATTTTATATACTGCTGCTATTTTTTTTTTTTTTAAATTGCTGTGGGGCACGTGCACTCACCAGAAAGAGAGAGAGAAAGAAATGGAAAATGAGAAACCACACTACCAGGTTCAGGACTTGAACCACAATTGGCCATGTTGGAGTCCAGTGTCCTAATCACCATGCCACCTGCTGATCCAATGTAATATATATTTTTAAAGTTCTAGAGCGTATGTGTGCTTGCCAGAGTGAGACAGAGAAACACACAGAGGGAAGGAGAATGCTCCCCCAAAAGGACATGGTTACATTGCAATCCCTTCTTCGTATTTCCATCCCACTGGGATTTGGAGCACATGCACACAAACTCAGCATGCTTTTCAAGCCATCAGGGCTGGGATTCAAACTGTGGTTAGTTATGTGGGATCTGGCTCCCTTACCTGCTAGGCTATGGGGCTGGCCCAGCGATATTTTTGTTTTTATACTTTTAAAAGTATGTTTATTGGAGAATTACTTCTATGTCTCTTTTAATGTCCATACAGGAGATGCAGGATATTGGGGAAATGCTTTGCTGGAATCATATCCATATGGGATACTCAGCACCTTCCTCATTCCCTCAGCCGCTGTTCCTCTTGAAGAATTTTCCATCTGTTAGCAGACCCCACTGTCAAAGAGCAGCTGATTCCTGTTGGTTTAGGAAAGTGTCCAGCATGGCTTGTGTTCAACAGCCCCTAGCCTCTTTTCCGGAGCACCCTGGGAGTGTAACCTGCCAAATCACTTTCACCCTAAACTCAGCATGAAACGTGCCAATCCAGGCTTCAGAGCAGCTTAGCTAATAAAGCCGGAGGTTGCTGAGGAAAAGCGGATACTTGTGCTGCTCAGGAACTCTCTGTGCCAAGAGCCCGCCCCTCCTGGCTCCCCTGGAGAAGCTGAGGTTTTTCAGGTTTAAAGTCAAGACTGCAAGTATGGCCGAAAGCCAGCTTCCTGAAAGGGGGATGAAAGTCCTCATCAGAATTCTCTCCCAACCCCTCCCATCTCTTCGCCTTCTCTCTGTGTCTGGTTGGAGCAGAACCTGCTTGTTTTGCGTGCCAGAAACAGGAGGCCGTTTTCTGTTCGCAGGAATGAAGAACAGTGGGAAAAAATGATGTCAGAAATGATCAAATGTTACCAGGACAAGATGGTGATTTTTGCAAGTCTCTGACATGGAAAATCTGGGCCTGAAATGGGAGAGGAATTTTCAGAATGTGCTTTTTACTTTTTTTTTTTTTTTTTTTTTTTTTCCGCTAAGTCAAGTGTTCTGGATACAAAGGATAAGGGGGAGACATAATTAGAATCAGCCAGGGAAAGGACTGACTGGTCACAATTTTCCTGTAAGCCCCAAGGTGATCTGACCCATTCATTCATCCATCAATTCATTCATTCCTTCCCCATGACCTTATTGAGCACCTCCCCTGTATCAGCCATGTTGGTGACAATGGGACTAAAGCCTTTCCAGTTGCCCTCTTTACTTTTGCTCTTGTTCCCCTTAACCTTTTAATCCAGTTTTCTTTTTTCTTTTTTGGAGAGGTTTTCGCTATAGGGCGCGTGCGCTCGCCAGACAGACAGAGAGAGACATAGAGACAGAAAGTGAGAAATCACCCCCCCAGAGGGGATGGTCACTCCGCAATCCCTTCTCCTCCATTCTCCTCTCCAGATCTTGGGCATGCAAGCACATGCACCCGACATGAGTTTTAAGCCACCAGGTCCAGGAAGTAAACTGTGGTCGACTACGTGGGAGTCCAGCGACATAGCCATTATGCTAACTGCTGGTTCCCATTAATCCAGTTTTCTTACCATATAGAAATCTGAATGACTTTTCAAAAAACATAAGTAATGTCACTTCCCACTAAAAATCTCTGCCCAGTCCCCCTTTCTTACCACTGTCCATCGTACAGGCCTCCTTCCAGTTCCTTGCACATGCCCAGCTCTTGCTGTAGCAGGACTTTTGCACTTGCTGGTCTTACTACTGGAATGTTCCTGGTTCATTTCACTCTGCATCTGGATCCTTCTTTTCCTTTTGGTCTCATGTTAAATTCTGCCTTTTTCAAGAGTCCTTTTAAAATCACCCATCTAAGTTGATTGCCCTTTATTTAGTATTATTATTTTTATTTTTAATTTATTCCTTTCAGGAGATCAGAGACAGGGGGAAAGAGAGAGACAGAGACATACACACACAAAAGCATCCTCAACAGGGTCCCATTCCACATTTTCCACCAGCCTTCCTAGCCAACCAGGATCAAGGATACCTGCAATTGGCATTTACAGGTGTATTGGGGAACCAAACTACAATCCTTCGTGTGTTTCCAGCATTGCTGGAGAAGAACCAATGAGCTGCCCCTACCTACCCTTTATTCTACTGTATCACCTATTTATTTTCCTTCTTAGGAGTCATGACAATCTATCATGTTTTGCTTGTTTATTTGTTGGCTTTCTGGTTCATTGACTATCTCTCCTGCTAGGATGTAAGTTGTTTTACTTTTTCATCAGTGAACAGGGTGACAAAGAAAGTCTAGGTAAATCTATGTCTCTAACACTGTCCATCTTTTGGAGAGAAAGAGATGTTCTAAGAATTGACCCAAATATGGGAAGATGATTACCATGCCAGAGCAAAGGAAGCAGGGCATGGTGGGAGAAGGACCTGGGTGCTTAGGGGAGGCTTCACCAGTAAGTTGAATTCTGACCTGAGCTGTAAACAATGAGTGGTCTGAGGATAGTGAGCGAGGGATAGAGCATTTCAATATGATGAATAATTAAGGGATTATTTTGTACAGTTGAAGCGTAATATGTATGAGATGACAGAGGGAGTGATGGTTGGTAGACAGCTGTGGGCAGCTCTGACAGAAATGGGAATGATGGACGGTGGAGCGTGTCAACCACCCTAATGCCTAGAATCTAGTGAAAAAAAAAATCTATTTCTCCTACTGCTGAGAGTCGGAGAGAGTGATGAGTCTGTTGAACATCGTCTCCTTGGTGTGAAGAATCCACTTATCTGTAGTTCATTTCTTGCCCTCCATGTTGTCCCTAGTCATATCCTTCCCCTGGTTACAAGCCTGTCTGTGTTTGAGTTGTGTATCATTGAGCCACTTGGAAGTGAGGGCCTAAAGAGGCAGGCATTGCTATCTTATTCTTTGTTAATGATATTCAAGCATATTCATTGAAGAAAAATCAAAGTAAATTACTGTTTGATTGAGGAGTGTTTAAAGTGGGATGGTGGCATATGCCAACAGAAAGGAAGGAGTTAATCTGATGTCACACAGTTGGGTTGGTGCACTGCCAGCAGAAAGGCTTGTGTGAACTGCAGTGTGAACGTGCAGTTGCTGCTTCCGGATTTGCATTTTCTTCACAGAGTGGGGCAGAGGAGGTGGAATAAAACGGGTCTGTACCAAGATAGTAAGTCAGAAGATCAAAAGGAGTTCCCATAATTTTATTTGATATCTTTACCAGTTCGTGCTGATTGATGGGCTTCTGCTTTTTTATCAAAGCCGTTCAGTCAACTCTGTTTTTACAGTTCCAAATAGAGAGGCTGGTTAGGAAGAGTGAGGGAATACAGTACAATGGTTAAGAGAGCAAATTTGGTCAGATGGAGCTGGGTTTGCTTTTTGATTCTATCCTCCTTTTAAATTATATAATTTTGGTTAAATTACATAACCTCTCTGAGCTCCAGTCTCTCCTCTGTAAAACTAGGGCAATAATTTCTATTGTGAAGGGTATTTATAAATGCTTAACAAATAATGCTTATAAGATGTTAATGATAGTGTCTGGGATATTAATACACATCAGTATAGATTAGTGCATTATTATTATTTGTTATTTTCACTATCACTAGAGTGATGACTGTATGTATTTTCTAGACTATAAACTGTTTGAGGTAGAATTTATACCTAACTCCTTTTTCATCTTCTATTGTAACACAGTAACTAGCATATAAATAGCCCTTGATAATTATTTATTGAGTGTTTTAAAATTATTAATATATTACTTTAATGTATTAATGCTTTCACAATAATTGTAATAATTCTTTTTTTTTTTTGTTATAGCAGAGTAGGGAGTTTATTGAAAGAGAGGGAAAGAAAAACCAGAGCCCCCAATTTTTCCAAGGATCACTTATTTTTTCCTTTTGTACAATTGTTCTATAGATTTCAGCCAATCTCTGGGCAAGAGGGAAGAATCGGTAAAGCAATATTTTGTTATGATTGAGAATAAGAGTTTGGGGACAAAATTAGAGTCCTGCTATGCAGCTTCCTAGTTTCAGGTTTTTCAACTATGTCATGGGAATAATGCTCAGGCTAATAATAGTTGTAATAATACATAGTTCATAGGTTCATGGTGTTAAGCACATAATTTATACTATCTTACTCAATCTCACTAAGACCGAAGAAATACACCATGGCAGTATGAGGATAAAGCCACAGATGAGATCCATGCTCTACTTCAGCAAAGTCCTGTTGGCAATGAGATCCATTTCCTTTCTCTTCGTCTGTTTTACTGGACCCTCAGATGTAGACAGGTTCTTGACTGAGCAAGTGTAATTGACCTGCTCAGGGCCTGTGCTGGGCTTCCAGGTTCATCCGGTGACTCCCAAACCCTTGCAATTCCCACTGGGCCCTAGAACTTCCAACAGAGGTGAGTAGGGAGATGTATATGCATTTGAATACACTCCTTTTTTTTTTTTCAGCTCAAAGTCATCTTCAACCTAGCTGTTTTGGGGTCATGCAGGGTGAGTGAGCCAGTCATATGCATACTCCCAGGGCTATTTTCCAGAGATATAAGGGCCTGTCTGACCACCAGCCTATACTTATGTGCTATCATCACACTCTACCATCTTGCTCGTGAAGGACTCAGTGTCATACACCCAGCAACTTCCCTGTGGGCAGTGGCCTTCTGTGTAATTGGTTAGAGGAATCAGTAAAGCTGCTTTGCCTCTTTTTAAATCACTGACGGTAGCATTGCTGAGAAGCTGGAGCTGAGTCATGTTTGACGATGCAAACCTCTACTGTGTCTGTAGCCAGTTGCCAGAGAAGCTGTCTCTACTTTTCTGATGCAAGAAGCAGTAAGCTTCCAATTCTGCCATGATGTCAACCTGCTGACTGGTTCTGTCCACAGAGTTTAACAAACCAGTTTAGCCATAGTTGGGGTAGGGAGGCAATGAGAAGGGGCTTTAAACTCTGTTGAGGGTAATGGCCAATAGCTGCATGACTACGCAGAATGAAGAAATCTCAAGTGAAACCCACCTCCTTATCTTCTCATTTTGCCATCTGCTCACTCACATGCGAGGTAACTTTGCCTCAAGCAAGATTTTTAGCTCCCAACCCCAAGCCTTTGTTTCCACATCTGTAAAATGATGATATTGTCTAACTGACAAAATTGTGGGGGAACTAAATTATCGAATAGAAAAGAGTAATTGCCCTCCACCCCGACTGCCACCCTTAAACTGTGTGGGACTCTTCTACTGTCGCCTTTTAAAAGTCACTAAATTCCTCCTCCGTAAAACCCTTTATTGTAATTGTTGATTAATTGTGCCTGTTGTTTAATATCTGTCATCTTTACATGTGTTGAGACTATTTCTGGCTTAGTCATCACTCTATTTCAGCTGTCTACCTAACAATTTGGTATTTCCATTAATATTTGTTGAGTTATTAAGCTGCAAATTATTTGAACAAACTTCTAATTGATATTTGCCAGTCTCAGTCTTGTACCCCTTCAAACTACACAGCTTAGAGGTGATAATCTTTGTAAAGTACAAGTCTAAACTTCCATTTCTTTCCTTAAAGCCCTACTCTTTTCTTTAGAGGCAAGGAATAGTAACATAACTGACCCCCTCATGCTCAGTTCCTGGTTTTTCATTTTTTAAATTCACCCTCTCATCTTCTCAGTTTATTTTCATCATTCCAGAACACCGTGCCAGTGAAACCATGTATGTACTGACACATAAGCTCCCTCCTGCTGAAATGTCCTTTTTATTATGATTTTTTGAAGAAATTTTGCATATTTACCTCCTCCACAAAACTTTTCTTAACCATCACAACTCCTCTACAGGTAGAACTGACCACTCTCTTCTTTGTGTTCTCAGCTCTAGTCTACTCTTCATTTTCTAATTGCTAGTTACATTTTTGTCTTCCTCCAGACCTGATAAACTCAGGGGGTGAGTGGGGTGAGTGGGGATGGCAGGCAGTGGAAAGGATGACAGAAGCCAAAACAGGTACTTGTTATGAAACTTAGTGAAAGGACAGAAAAAAATGGCTGCAAGGACAAGTCTGCACCAGAAATAGTGGTGTCTGTAACCCAGGGTGAATGCAGAGTGCATTGCATCTGTCAGGGCACCTGCATTAGGGCGACTGAGGCTGTGTCCTGAAATAGACTGCACACCAGGTGAGTGTGTGTGCTCCAGCATTCCCTGCTGCTGAGCCCTGGCACGTGGCCCAGACTCAGGCGCAGGTCCAAATTAGGCTCGAATTCCCTCTGTAAGCACACAGCAGGGCAGAGAACAGAAGCACCTGCTAATTTTGAGAGGATCAATGCTTTCTTTGCTGGAGATGGTCTAAAGCAGCTCCAGAATCCAGCCAGGCCCCCTTGATAAATCAGTTAGAGACTCAGTGGATGTGCTGAAAGTGTGGGACTGGACGTTAGCCTCTGACTTGGAAGAACTGTTATTTAGCCCATCTCCATGTGGATTCTAGACATTTATAAATAGAAGATGGACACTAGGGGCATGATAGAGCACAGAATTAGGTCCGTGATCTGGTGGTTAGGTGGCTGGATCTCACATGGCCGATTATGCAGTTTGAGTCCTACACCAGGTAGCTTGACAAATAAGCCCAAAATCCTGAAAGAAGGGAAAATGGAGAAGAAAGAACTGGCATGACCATTCCCTGAGGGGAGAGTGCTTTCTTATTCCTCCCTTTCTCTCTCTCTCTCTGACTCTCTCCAGGGAGCTCACGTGCCTTCTGGCAAAAATTAAAATAAATAAATAAATACATACATACATACACAGCTTTTGCAGTCAAATATAGTTGGGTTTTTCTCTCTAGTGACCATGGACACATTACTTAACTCTTTGAGACTCAGTTTAGTCTTCTATAAAATGAGAACAATTACAGTACCTGCCTTATATCTTACTGAGTATGCAATGTAGGGGTACCATAATGTACCCACAGATTTAGTTCTTATCATAGAGCCAGGGTTCTCCATGGAGAGTGATTTTGTCCTCTAGGGAACAGTTTGCACTATATAGAGATATTTGAAATTGTCACAACTTGAGGATACGTGTCTGGTATCCAGCGAGCAGAGGACAAAGATGCAGCTTAACATCTGACAATGCACAGGAGAGCTCCTCACAACAAAGAATTACAAAGCCCAAAATGTCAACAGTGCTGAGGTTGAGAAAATCTGTCGTACAATAAGGTTGGCCATCTGGAAGCACTAAAAATGGTAGCTATTAGAATAACGCTACTATCTCTTTTCACTTACATATACTGAGTCTATATTTAGAAAATCTAGAAGAAGTTGTGGTGCATTGAGGACAGCTATAATGTTTTGGCACTCCTCCCATTGAGACATGGGGTCTCTGCAGCCTCTCCTTGAACCCAGGCAAGTTGTGCAATTACTTTGGACAACAAAATATGGTATAATTGATGCTATGCCAATTTGTAAAACTAGAAGCTTCAACTTCCTGCCTCTTAGGACACTCTGTTGAGGATCCTGAGCTACCATCTGGGTGGTCTGATATTCAGAGGCTACTATGCTGGAGAGACCAAGTGTAGGTGACCTACTTGACAGTTCCAGATGAGGCCAGTCATTCAGTCACCCCTATTAGGTCACAAGTCATGTGAGTAAAACCCTTTGATTCTCCAGAGCAGCCCTTCACCAGCAGAATACCACTAGTGTTATAGTCAACATCATATTGAAAAGAATTGCCAAGTTAAATCCTGCCTGAATTCTTGCCTCACAAAATTGGAGATATAGTTAAATGGTTAGAGTTTCAAGCTACAGTGTGTTGGAGTAATTTGTTTTGCACCAGTTCATGACCAATGCAGCATGAGATGTATTCAGGTAATTTGCAATGTCTTAATAAGAAACCCTGTAACAAAAAAAGAAAAAAAAATGTAAAACCAAAGGTTTATATTTGTAAATAGTTAAGATATATTCATTAAGTGGAAATTGGTGTAGTGGCCTTGAGGATTACTGGATTTGAATCCCAGAGATAGAAGGTTTTACAACTTGAATGACTCTGGGCAATTTCTTAACCCATAAAGTATTAGATCTTGAACTGTTCAAGAGAATAGCATCTATGGCATTGAGTTATTCTGAATGCTCAATGAAAATATATTAAAGAACCTAATGCAAATATTGGCACAATTTTGGCATTTGCTAAATATTTGTTGATTTTTTTTTTTTTTAGAAATTTTTGTTATCGGGTATACACACTTGCCGGAGAGACAGAGAGAGACAGAAAGACAGAAAGAGTACCAGACACATTCTTCACAGATCTAGAAAAGACAATCATAAAATTTGTCTGGAATCATAAAAGACCCCATATTGCCAAAGCAATTCTAAATAAGAAAAGTGGAGTGGACGACATCTCACTCCCTGATCCAAAAATATTCTACAAGCCGTGGTAATCAAAACAGCATGGTACTGGCACAGAAACAGACATGTGGACCAATGGAACAGAATAGAATCCCCAGAAATAGATTCCCAAACATACAGTCAACTGAGTTTTGACAAAGTGTACCAGTAAATCCAGTGGGAAAAGGAAAACCTCTTCAGCAAATGGTGCTGGAAAAATTGGATTTTCACCTGCAGAAAGATGAATCTGAACCCCTACCTCTCACCTTTGACAAAAATCAAGTCAAGGTGGGTCAAAGATCTAAATCTAAGACCTCAAACTATAAAACTGCTCCTAGAAAACACAGGGGAATCTCGGGGAGACATTGGGGTAGGGAAAGATTTCTTAAATAAGACCCCCAAAGCACAGTCGATAATCCCTGAAATAGACAAGTGGGATTACATCAGACTAAGAAGTTTCTGCATGGCAAAAGACACAGCAATTAGCGTGAATGGACAGCCCTCAGAATGGGAAAATATTTTTGTAAATTATGCATCAGATAAGGGACTGATAACCAGAATACACCAGGAACTCAAGAAGCTGTTTGGAAAGAAGATGATCAACCCTATTAAAAGATGGCAGAATGAGTTGAAATAAACACCCTCTAAAGATAAGATACAAATAGCCAAAAGGCATATGAAAAAATGCTCAACATCTCTCATCGTAAGGGAAATGCAGATCAAAACAGCAATGAAAAAGAAAAAGACAAGATAAGTGTTGGTGGGGGTGTGGTGAAAGGGGAACTCTCTTACACTACTGGTGGGAATGTAAATTCGTCCAGCCACTATGGAGAACAATTTGGCGATTCCTCAAAAATCTACAAATAGAACTACCATATGATCCAGCAATCCCACTCCTTGGCATCAACCCAAAGGACAGAAGAATTCTTAATTGGAAAAGTGCTTGCACATCAATGTTTATTGTGGCACTATTCACAATTGCTAAGACTTGGAACCAACCCAAATGCCCCCGAACAGATGAATGGATTGAAAACCTGTGGCACATGTACTCTATGGAATACTATTCAGCCATAAAAAAGAACAAAACCCTGGCTTTTGACAGAAAGTGGAAAAATATGGAAGATTTACCGCTGAGTGAGGCAAGCCAGGATATGAAGGAGAGACATTGTATGTCCCCACTTAATATGTACCTAGTTTCTGTACTCTATGACTGAAACTGATTGACTAAAGAATATACAAACACAAAAAATGGGTGTGAATACCAGATATAGTGTGTGTGGAAGAGTAGGGCCTGAGGAAGGACATTTAGAAGAAAAATTGCGAGGCAAAGCATTAATGGGACAAAGAAATGTGATATTTTCTGTTGAAGATATTTTAAAGTTTAACCAACTGGACTAGGGAGTAATGTTCACATAGGAAAATATTCATTTTGTAAGTTAAAAAAGGTAATTGAATGTATAAATAAATAAATAAATAAATAAATAAATGAAAGAAAAAGAGATATCACCACCCATTGCAGGGAGATGGGCATGCCCCAATCCCTTCTCCTCCATTTTCCTCTCAGGATTTTGGGCACACATGTACATGTTCCTGGTGAGTTTTAAGCCACTGGATCTGAGACTCAAACCATGGTTGATTACGTGAGAGTCTAGTGACATAACTGCTATGCCATTTTTTGGTCCCTGTTTATTGAGGTTTAATATTTTCAGAAGCTAGAAAGAGAAAGAATATTAGTAACTTGTGTTACGGAAAATAATTCATGGGAAATGTAAACCTTGAAGTAAATTTGCAGTTATTACAGCTTGGAACTATTTCCTATAATAAAGTAGTCAACATCTTGACTTGCCATTGTTTTGTAGAGACGAGCTATGGATCTGTGTGGTGAGTGATCTCAGGTGACTATCCTGAGAATACATTAGCATATGCATGTATGATCCAGTGGTGTTCTGAGAAATCATTCCCTCAATGCACATATTGAGTTTCAGTCACAAAGAGAAATAGACTGAGCATGATAATAGAAACCAAATTTCAAAGAGAAACTGTTGACTACCTGGGGGGAAATCTTCTGATGCTTAAGAGAGAAATTTTAGTAAAATGCAGTTAGCAGCTCAGCACAAGAGCTGCTAAAAATGACAGTGAGAGTCTTGGTGCTGGCTTCAGTACAGTGACTGCAATGTTTAAGCAAATGAGGTGGGAAGATACTGGCATATGTGGGGGAATGGTTGAAAAGTACTCTCAGCATCTGAGCAGTCCTGCTATAAGATCCCCTTGAAAAGACAGAGTGATGGGACCAGCTATTGGCATAATGGCTATGTCTCTGGACTCCCACGTAGTTGACCACCATTCGAGTCCCGAACCTGATGTTTCAAACTCACTTCGGGCACGTGTGTGTGCGTGCACGAGATCCTGCGAGGAGAATGGAGGAAAAGGGATTGTGGCATGGCCATCCCCCCTTGGGGGTGATTTCTTACTTTCTGTCTCTCTGTCTTTCTGGCGAGCACATGTGCCTATAGCAAAAACCTCTAAAAAAAAAAAAAGAAAAAAAAAAAAGAAAGAAAGAAAGAAAAAGAAAAGACAGAGTGAGAAGCTTTTTTTTTTTTTTTTTTTTACCAGGAGAAGAAAAGTGAGCTGGTAGCCTGGAGTGGATAGTGAACCATAGTGTAGTCTGAGCAGCAGCAGCCGTAGAGTGAGCTGCTTATGCCAGGTGATGATTCTGTGAGGAGCATCAGGACCACTTCGCCTCTCCAGAGGCATTAGAGAGGGCCCAGGGCAGCATGAAAGTTGATCTTGAGGAGTCACAGAGAGCCAAAGCACTGACTGGGAGAGGGACTCTTAAAGGTAGCAATCATGTTATAAACTCGAGAAAGTACCAGTGACTAAGCTACTAAAATATAGATCTAAATTTGAGTACAAAGGCAAATATAGCCTGAAGATATTTGATTTATAGAGATATACGAAAATAACCTTGAACCGTGAATCTTTTTTCCTTGAAGGATTTTTAAAAAATTTTTCTTGTCAAAGGGCAAATGTACTCACCAGAGATAGACAGAGGGAGAAAGCACTCCCTAACGGGGTACGGTCACAAGGAAATCCCTTTTTCTCCATTTATCCATGCTGCTGGAACTTTCTGGAATGCATATACATGTGCCTGGTGTGTTTCACATGCTGCTGGGTTTGAGATTCAAACTATGTGATTGGTCATGTAGGATCCAGCTCCCTTAACTAGTAGGCATGGGGCTGGCCTCATCTTTAAAGGATTTTTATTGTCATGGTCAAAATCTGTCAAAAGGAGAACTTTGAAAAGAAATCTCTTTTAGAGAACTCATGCTCCAACTCTAGGTGTATACTGTGTGTCTCTTGTTTCTCTGAAGGTAAGAGGTAGTCTGTGTTTATTGGCAGATCATGGCTCTAAGGCTCCCCAGAGAATTGGGAGCAGCTCAATGAACTATCTGCTATAGAGAGCATGTTTGACTCTCCTCCAAATTCATGTGTCAAAACTTTAATCCCAGAGGGATAAGGCAGGACCTTTGAGAATTAGTTCCTAAAGGTAGAGCCCTCATAAAGGAGAATAATGCCCTTATAAGAAGTGGTGACAAATCTTGGCAGTCCTCTTTCTTCCATTTGAGAATACAAAGAAAAGTTGGCAGCCTGCTACCTAGAAAAGGGACCTCACCAAACCTAAGCCATGTTGGCATCCTGATCTTTAACTTCCAGACTCTAGAACTGTGAGAAATGAATTTCTGTTATTTGTAAGTCATCATTTCATGGTACTTTGTTACAACAGCCAGAACAGATTAAGAACTGTCACAGAGTAAGATGTGGTTATTGTAGGGAAAAATAATCAAAATACTTGCTGATCAAACTATGGTTAAATGGAAGGGGGGTCATGCCTTCAGTTGGGTACATCTCCTGACCCTCTATTAGAGTGAGCGAGGCCAGGTAGAGACTGTTTCGATGCCTTCTCCTGTCTGTGTTGTCTGTACTTTAGTTTCTGCCAACTACTCCCTCCCCTGTCATGTAGTTCTCAACTTCATGTTATGAAAAAACATTACTCCTACATATTCTAACCACTTCTTATTCTCCTAATTAAATAAAGTGCAGTATATTCTAGGGTAAAACCTCAGATTTTAGATAAACAAATTTAGAAGTATCAAATCTTAGTGCTATGATTTATCAACTTAATGATCCTGAAAAAGTGAAAAAAACTTTCTGAACCTTCATCTGTGAAAGGATAATAGACATCTCCCATAGGTATATTAAGAATATAGATGTTTAAAATGCTCTTCAATAATGTGGACATTCTCTGTGTGAATACTTCATTATCTACTTCCCAACCTGGGAGATCCCATTTAGAACTCAATGTGACTATGAATCAGTTAGCAATTACACCTGAATTTAAACTGTTCTGAAGAGATATGTTGGGTAATCTTTTGGCTGAGAAACTCCAAGATATTAGGGAACATCAGCAAAGAAGATGAAGATGAGCCATGGTGGTTTGGACTCCTGTGTTGTCTTTCTCAATATCTCTCAAGAACTACCAAAGAAAGAGAGAAAACAGGCATATAGGAGGATTTTTACCTGCTTTCAGAGTGTTCACAATAATTGTTTTATTTGAATCTTAAAATTACTGCTATCCCTGGTTTACAGGTGAAGGCACTTAGTCTGAAAGAACTTCTGTGTTTAATATCTGCTTACTGTATAAACACTGGCCATGAGAACACATGGCAGAATATGTCCCACCTGCCTTTGATTTCCTGAATTTTATAGTATTGGGACAACTATACAGCTGGAGAAAGCAGCTAATATTTACTAAAATGATAAATATGTTCCATGGAAACACAATCTTTCTATTTACAACAGACCATCAAAAAGCAATAACCATCTCCACTACATAGATGAAGAAAACTGAGCCCCAGTAAGAGTGGGCAACTGCACCAAGGTTGTAAAGCCAGTGGCAAAGTCAGAATTCAAACACAGCTCTTCTCAATCGCATGCTCTTTCCTTTCAGTGGGCCTCCTGTGTGTTCTCTATTTCATGCCAACAAAGTGATATTGCATATCTAAAATAACCTTCCAAACAAATTCTCTTTAATGAAATGACAAGGCTTCTCAGCAGAAAAAAGATTTCACAAAATGGCACATCTCACGCCCACTGGCATTTCTCTTTGCTCTGTTAACTTAGTTCTTGAGGAAAAAAAAAAAAAAGTTACAATCAGCAATTTTGTCACAAGAGTGGAACTGACACCCTTAGCCTGCTGTGACCAAATGATTCATTATTCATGTAGCATAGCAGCTCCATCATTCCTCCCCACCTCACCTGCCTGCGACTGACTCTCATTTCCTTCCATCCGTTTGGAATATTTTCAGATTGTTACCACAAAGATCAAGTTCATCAGTCTAGTTATAGCTATTATAATAAGCATCCCTTGTTTAACTCTAGCTAGATTGCGAAGGAAGAAAATCCTGTCTTTTCAATGTCATATTAAAGACTTTACTGTTGTTGTTAAGTAAAGCATTCCTTACTGTAATCCAGAATCGGAGTACTCTATGATGCAATTTTAAGCAACATGGAAACAAGTAACAGTGGAAGAAATCCCAGCAAGGGACCAAGTAGACAATTTTAAATTTATCCTGTTGTGGCTGAGGTGACTTTCGATTGTGGCTTACAAGTAAGCACCATGGAGAGAAGATTTTCTCAGGAAAGGAGGAGAATATTCCAAGTAACATTAAGTATGGAATTTATTCCTTTTCTGCCTAAAGCCATGGAGATTTACAAAATCTCTAGCAGAGAGGAAGACTTCATTTTGTGGTTCAAGCAAGAAAAAAAATAGAGCATTTACTGAGTAGTGTTTGTAAGTTCTGATTCGGAGCCTTCCACGTTTGATATCATCTTTAATTCTCCAATAATCCTTTTCTAAAGAAGGGTTTATCATAGATTAGATAGGTGAAGTCATTTCATTAAGGTTTCAGAGCTAATAAATGCAAGAGTCTAGAATTTAAACCAAAACCTCCAACTCAAAGTGCATTGCTCTTTTTATTACACACGTGGCATTCACAAGCACTCATAAAAATGTAGTAGTAGGCAGTATGCAGGCAAGTATTTGCGGAGTCTATTGTCATTGGAAGAGAATATCCTGGGCATTTGTAACAGTTGTTCAGGTCAATGCTATTAGTAATTAAAAATAGTAGGAACAGGGATAATAAAAGTAAAGTCTGTTTAGTTCAAGGCAAATGACCTTGAAGCTTAATGACTTGATGCTGAATAATTACAGAGAGTCAGCCTGAGAACTCATTGTAATAAGTTCTCATGGAAATAAGCAGTCTTAGGTATATGGATTATGGACTGAGACTGGTGTGCACAGAAAAACCAATCACAGGAGGAGGCAGAACCAACCAACAGCAGAAGGGTGTCCAGGTTAGAACAAAACAAGAAACTATCCCAACATATACTGAATGAAGACTATAGTAATGCCAAACAACAAGGGAGAGAGAGAGAGAGGTAATACTATATTTGGATTTCACTTATTCATTTAACAACTATTTCTTTAACAGTGAATTTATGCCAGACTACACAGATACCAAACAAACAAATAACCCTAAGTCGTTAGTGCCTAAAAAGCCCAATTATGTCATTGATTTCATGTAAGTATTGGGCTTTATTTGTCATATAACCTCCCATACATAATACATAGATACATAAATGTATGCATACGTGGGTGGTGGTGGTAGTATGATTCTCAACCAATCTTTTTGTTATGTTTTAAAGCCCTGAGTTAGAGAATTCATTAAGATAGTATTTGGAGGTGGAACCTGATTCCAATGTATTCAACCATTATTTTAATACACCTTTTTGGTATCTAGAGTTGATCTGTAGTAGTCAGTCTCCAAGGGCAATTCTTATTTGAATATGCCATCTCTTACATAGCCATTTGAGATAGCAGTCATCAGTCCCTTATAATCTGCTTGGTACACTGGTTAAAGATTAGTGTTGAAGCTAGATTGGCAGTTTCAGGCTCTCGGTGGGTCTACAGTCCTATCATTTGTTTGATAAGAACAGCAAGGTTTAGGATAAAGGAATGTGGAAGGATACCAACAATGATTGATTATTGGTTTTGAAAGACATGCAATACACAAAGTTCCAAAGTTCCAGAGTCAGATAATTGTGAGTTTAGGCATAGTTCAGCTTTCTGCTTGTTTAATAATCTTTAGTAAATTAATCTTCCTGATCCTACTATTCTATGACATATGAATAATAATACTCTTTTAAAGCAAGTTTGTGGAGAGTAAGTTAGTTTATATCATCTATAGGGCATATAAACATATCTCGCCCATGAAAGGCAGTTAATAATGATACCTATTTCTATGCTTCTCTTATCCAACAATCTATTCGTCTATCTTTCTTTCTACCTATCATCTATCTCTCTATCTCACAGTTAAGTGTGGTTGTTCAAGATTCAATCTGCTATATTTTCCAGATGATCTTAAAACAACGAACAAGTCTCTAGTTGACATACTAGTACTATATTAACTCATAAAGTTTGACAATGATTGGTGCAAGTAGATGGTGACTAGACAAAATCGTATTTCATTTTTGAGGATTTATGTATTTAACATTTTAAAAAATTAAACATAGAATTTCCATAACTTGCATTATTAAAAGCATCATATATTTTAAACTTAGTGCAATTCATGAGTGTTTATAGGACTTGTGTGAATTTTTTAGACTCATTACTTTTTGAGAATATGCTTAAATTTTAAAAATTTTGTTAACATATAGATAACTATTTATTGGAGACTGATTATCAGACTCATTAAATGTTGCCTCAGGGGGCCAACAGGTAATGTGGTAGTTAAAGCACTGTATCCCACGTGTCTGACTCTGTAGTTCAAGTCCTGGACCCAGAGGCTTGGAAAACATGCTGGGTGCATGTGACTGCATGCCCAAAAATCCTGATAGGAGAATGAAGGGGAAGGGATTGTGTTGTGGCCATCTCCCTGTTGGGTGATTTCATCTCCTCTGTAGGGTGATATCTTACTTTCCCTCTTTCTCTGTCTCTTTCTGGTGAGCAAACTCATCCTATGGAAAAAAAAAATCTAAGAAAAAAAGCATTGTATAAGAAAATAATAATATTGTTAATTGTGATAATAATAAAACATCTAGAATATATAAAGTGGATTAAATTGTTATTATCAACTATTTGTTTGGTATGCTGTAATGATATACAGTGATTGAATGTAAAACAAACTATTGCAGTCACTTGGGATGCCATATATAGTGGTTGTTATTGTTTTTCATTGACCAGCCCTATCTCTGAACTGCATTGTACTCATAATTTGTATTCCATAGGACAGCTATCACTCACACTCACACTACTACATATCCTTCTTTGGTTATATCTTTTAATTTTTGTATGTCTGTACATTCAGTTTATTCAGCAACATGTTTAATTATTACTTTATTTATTTTTTGTTTATTCATTCATTAATTTATTCCTCTACTAAGAATTTAATGTATTACAGGCATCATATTAGGTTCTGGAGAAAAATAAATAATATTAGTTTTAAAGAAATTTATGATCCAGAACACGTGGGTGAGAAGGCCATATAAGCATACAGGCAATTACAATATAGTTTTCACAAGCTAGACCTGTGAATCATGGAGAATCTTAGAAGATCAGTTAACCCAGACCTGGAGTCTGAAAAGACTTCCTGAAAAAAAAGAAATACTGAAATTTTTAAGATAAAGTAGGTCATTGCTAGATGAAATTGGTTATTAGCATTTAGGTAGATGGAATAGCATGCACAAACATCCTGAAACTGAAGAACTAGCAATCTCGTGAAGGACAAAAGGTAGTCAAGCATGGTTGTGGGAGACATCATGGTGTAAGATGGATTACACACTTCTCTTGAGGAGCATCCCACTAAGGAAAGTGTTTTCCATAGTAAACTAACAGTTTATATGTGGAGGACTCTCGGAATGGGTAGTGAAGTCTAAAAGAGAAGCAGGACAGAATGTTAAAAAACCTGATCCTCCATAAGTGGTCAAAATAGGGGAAAATACAAAGATCTGTTCAGAAGAGAATTTCATTAAATGCTCAATTCCCAGAGAAAAGCTTGTTATTTTAATAATCCAAAAGCTTATTATTTTAACAACCCTAATATTCCCTTACCTATTTGTCTACCTGACTGCTTCCCTTGAAATTAAATTTGCCTACTGACAAATTCGACTCACTTAAAATTTTAAATCAGATCTTTCAACTGAAGAATAGATCTGTAAGGGAAAAAAGAACTTCACAACTGCAAAACAATGTATACTAGCTAATTATACTAAAGAAAAAAAAAGCAAAGCAAAACAAAAAAGAACGAATCAGCAAGCCAGTTCATCAGAAAAGTTAAGGACAAATAGCATGAATATTAAGAACCGATATGAATTGATGCTGGAAGAAATAGAGATATTTCAGGAGAGAGATAAATTACGACAATAATAAGACTTTCAGAAAAAAGAGATTCAGGATTTTTGTTTTGTCTACAAAAATAGCTGAAAAAAACTATTTATCTTACATTACATACTTATTTGCTAAACATTATATTTAATTTAAAGTTTTATCCATAAAATATTAATGTACAAAATTTATTCATACAAAAAATGCTAAAATAAATAAAATGTCTCAGAAAGTAGGATAAAAATCTCTGGAAACGTGGGGTCAGTATGTGGTGTGTTGGTTAAGGCACGGGACTCCCACATGGCTGACTGCAGTTTGAGTCTTAAACCTGTGGCTACTTGTCTACCTACCTAATTGTCTTCTCTTCCCTTCTTCCTTCTCTCTCTCTCACATGAGCACATGTGCCCTATGTCAAATTAATAATAATAATAATAATAATAATGAGAGAGAAGTGTGTCAGATGATCTGAGATACATGTGTTAAGTGATATTGTGTTAATGTGTGTAAAATCCTGGAGGGAAGGGGCAGGCAAAGAGTGGTTTGCCTGGCTGTCAGGGAAGGCATCACAAAGGAGATAACATTCCTCCTCTTCTTGAACTCAAGGTCCTTAAAGGCAGAGACCATGCGTTTTTAGAATATTGCATTATCCTTGCCCACTTGCAGTGGAGTCGCTTGGAAAGGTCTAAGATTTGGATCCTGGATTGATCTAAAAATATCAAGCATGCCCACAAACATACCATGAGCCCAAGCTCGCTGGAAGACTGGATATGGTATCATGCATGAGCCTCTGTCAGAAGTGCCTCTCTTCTTTTTCTCTCTTTATCTCTCCTTTTTTCATGAAGGAAATAAATAAACTTTAAAAAGTTTGTGTTACCCATTTTTCCCAACATAGATAGTAACTGGTGCCTAGTAAGTGCTGGATAAACCCCTGGCTTAATGTTATTTGTTGCAATGACCCCCTAGGAGGCAGGAGTTTGTACCAGGAGGTTAGTGTGTGGGGCATAGAAGTAATAGGCCAGGTCAGCATGAAGATGCTGCCATGCTACGTCTCAGAGGCTCCTTACCTGGGACTGCATAGTTCCCATGAACTCACTTTCTATTCATTCATTGACATTGTGTTGTGGAATGGTTCAACGACAGAGAATATAAAGATTAATAGCTCATGGCCTTTTCCTTGACAAAGCTGAACATAAAGTTAGAAGACAGAAAGGTAAACATAGTATAGATCAATGTGATGTGAGAAACACTTTGACAGTATGTAATATACTAAGAGACAAAAAAGGAGAAGTGATGATCTTTGGTGGTTGGGCTGTTGAAGCAATGAGTTGGACTTATCCTTGGGTTTCTTCGCATCTTTTTAGTTTTCCCTTTAGTAGTGTATCTTGTATCATATCTTTCACTAATCATGATGTCTCTGCTTCTCAAATCTCTTTCCCCAGCAGGACCTTTGTTCAAAGCTTCACCCATATAGATTCAGTTCTTGTGTGACATCTCTACCTAATGTCCTTCTGACATTTCTAACTCCATTTGGTCAATGCTGAGCTTATTTTTTATCCTACAAAACTGTTCATAATCCTGCTACCTATTTTGCTAATAACTTTCTGCTAGAGACTGTGACTTAGTCTCTAATGAGCAGTGATGACTTCGATTCAATTCATTTCTTTCTCTACCCCTGAATCCAATCTGTTTGGTTGATTCTCCCTCTGTTACCACTCATGTCATTTTATTCCTTCCCACCATTGTTAAACTATTTCATGTCCTCCTTTTTTTCTCTAATAGGGGGATGGACTTTCAGCCATAAGAAAAACTACATGACTCTGAATTAAGCAAAATCATACTCCCAATGTTTAACCCTTCATAGTATTTTCCAAGTGAGGTGAAGGAATCTGGATTCTCAACTTTAGTTGTTATTAGGATTATAAGAACAATAGAAAACACTGATGAATGGCTTCTACTCTCAGAGAGGTTAATTTAATTGAGGTTTTATAAAATACCTCCAGGTTGTTTTTAATGTGTTGTTCAGTTTGAGAACCACTGAGCTACACCAAGAGGACTTGATTATCTCCTCTTTGACTGGTGT